>CAWUFW010005400.1:0-1343687 GCA_963921515.1 Calotriton arnoldi
TGTACTTCGTTCAACGTTGCTGTTATCAGGAGAGACCTCAGTGCTGCATCTTTCAGCCCAGTACTGATCCTGAAAAGTAATTTTAACCGTACTTACCAGTAACTTGAATTTCCTTCCATAGGATATCATTGCCTGCTTTTTGCTGAAAAAGTTTCTAAGTGTCGATTTTTGAAACATACAAATATTCCTCTAAAATCGGCCGAAATACGAATTCCGATTTACTCACCTGTTATCAGGAGAGACCTCAGTGCTGCATCTTTCAGCCCAGTACTGATCCTGAAAAGTAATTTTAACCGTACTTACCAGCAACTTGAATTTCCTTCCATAGGCTAACATTGACTTGTTTCACTTGGAAATTCTTCTAAGTGTGGAGTTTTGGAACTTTATAATATTCCTCTAAAATCAGCCGAACTACGAATTCCGATTTACTCACCTGTTATCAGGAGAGACCTCAGTGCTGCATCTTTCAGCCCAGTACTGATCCTGAAAAGTAATTTTAACCGTACTTACCAGTAACTTGAATTTCCTTCCATAGGCTAACATTGACTGGTTTCACTTGGAAATTCTTCTAAGTGTGGAGTTTTGGAACTTTATAATATTCCTCTAAAATCAGCCGAACTACGAATTCCGATTTACTCACCTGTTATCAGGAGAGACCTCAGTGCTGCATCTTTCAGCCCAGTACTGATCCTGAAAAGTAATTTTAACCGTACTTACCAGTAACTTGAATTTCCTTCCATAGGCTAACATTGACTGGTTTCACTTGGAAATTCTTCTAAGTGTGGAGTTTTGGAACTTTATAATATTCCTCTAAAATCAACCGAACTACGAATTCCGATTTACTCACCAGTTATCAGGAGAGAACCCAGTGCTGCATCTTTTAGCCCAGCACTGACCCTGAAAAGTAATTCTAATCGTACTTACCAGTAACTTATATTTCCTTCCATAGGAATCTTTTGTCTGGTTTTCAGCAGAAAAGTTTCAAAGTGTCGATTTTCACAAATTACAAATATTCCTTAAAAATCGCCTGTATGACTTAAACGCATTCTTTCAACTGTTTACAGGAGATGCACCAGTGCTGGATCCAGGATCCAACACTGAGTAAGAAAAAGTAACGATAACACTACTTACCTGCTAAGTGAATTTCCTCCCATAGGATAACATTGGTGATTCTATGTGAAAAAGTTTCTAAGTGTCAACTTTTAAAATACAATAATATTCCTTAAAAATCACGACTGTAACCAAAACGCTTTTACTCAACTGTTTACAGGAGATGTCCCAGGACTGAATCTAGGATCCAGTCCTGTGGTTAGAAAAAGTAATCCATAAAGTAACTAATTGCATTTAACTAGAAAATCACATTGAGCTCAATGTTGCATTGTGTTTGAAATTGTGTTGCCCATTGCAACAACTGTAACTACTGTACTTAAAACTCTATTGCCTATTTGCAAACTATTTAAACTAAAGTAATTCATTCTGAGAAAGTATATTTTGTAATGTAATGTATAATGTAATTACAATGTAATTTAATAAATAAAATATCTAAAAATAATTAGTTTTAAAAAATGTAGTAAATCAGTATCAAAAAAATAAATATAACAATTAATACATTTAAAAATTGTCATTTACAAAACCTTTGAAATTCACTGAAAAAACCATAGGTTTCAGGTACGTTATAGTTAGAAATTAGCATTTAAAAAACCTTTGAAATTCACTGAAAAAACCATAGGTTTCAGACACGTTATAGTTAGAAATTAGCATTTAAAAAACCTTTGAAATTCACTGAAAAAACCATAGGTTTTAGGGACAGTTATAGTTAGTTGGACATTGCACTCGTACAAAACCCGTGAAATTCCCCGTTATAGTTAGTTCAGCTAACTATAACTCGCGCCTCACAATGCACTGCTGATGACGTCACATATTACATCACTCATGACATGGTCAGTGACATCACTGATGACATCACTGATGACATATCAAATGACATCACTGATGACATCATCCATGTGATAATTTCATGCATCCTCTCACACCCTAATATAACCTTTGATACACCCACTCTAAATTACAGACTGCCATTCTCAAAACCATAGACACTCCAACACCAATAACTACATACCCACTCACTGATTCTTACGTCTACACACACATCCACTCACTCACCTGTACAGACACACATACTTACGGTCACTCAGTACAGGACTATCATATGCACTAATACACCTACATAGACACTCACACACCGCCACTCATCCATAGAGGTACTCACACACCTAGTCAGTCATGGAAATAATTAATCACACTGCAATTTACTCACCTATACAGTTATACACACACCAGCTCACTTACTCATACAAATACTAGCACATTCTTACGCTCTTATACAATCACTAATACAAGTACACACTCATCCATACAGCCACTCTCACAATCACACACTCTCACTTATACCCATTTATATACTCCAACACACATATATACTGCCTTTCACATATGTAGTTACTCACACATGTACCACTGAGATATACATTCACTCACTAACACACCCATACACACACTCACCCACCCATACAGTCCATCACAGATGCACTCTTGAAACCATGCACCCAGTGAATCACCCACTGATACATCTATGTGCAGTCACACACACCCCATCCACACAAACACTCAGGCACCCATACAGATACTCAGACAACCAATCAATAACTCATATAGACACTCATGTAGCTATTTACAAACCCATGCAGCCACTAACACACCAACAGACAGACGGATAAAGACATTCACACAGTTTAGTAACTAACCCATGCATTTAGTAAGATACGTTTAATCACTCACTAATAGTCAGTCACGCACCTACTAAATCATCCATCCAGACACTTATACACCCACTCATTATTCAATACACCTTGGCATATATATTAAACATATTTAAACTTTATAGAAACACACAGTCCCTGCATGATGTCATCAGTGATGTCATCAGTGATGTCATTTGAGATGTCATCAGTGATGTCATCAGTGATGTCACTGACCATGTCATGAGTGATGTAATATGTGACGTCATCAGCAGTGCATTGCGGGGGCGCGAGTTATAGTTAGCTGAACTAACTATAACGGGTGAATTTCACGGGTTTTGTACGAGTGCAATGTCCAACTAACTATAACTGTCCCTAAAACCTATGGTTTTTTCAGTGAATTTCAAAGGTTTTTTAAATGCTAATTTCTAACTATAACGTGTCTGAAACCTATGGTTTGTTCAGTGAATATATATATATATATATATATATATTATTTGTATTTAAATTTGGACGGTGGCTGTTCTGGGGTACAATAAACGTTGTTGTTCTAAAATACATATATTTTATTTGCATTTTAATGTGAACGGCTTAACTGTCAATCAACAAAGAATAAAAGGACTGTTTTATGGGTTATGAATACTTGACGATAATGGTATGATTTCGTTAAATGTTGACTCGTGTGAACCTGGACTACAACTCCCAGAATGCATTGTTTTGTTAACCAAAAACAATCGTGGCTAGAGCAATTCTCCCATGGTGACATTGAATCTTCTAGTAGGCTAATCAGAAATCCCTCCTTCAGCGACGCCCCCAGAGGTCTGCCAGAGCCCTCTAATTTGCACCTGCTTCCTCCACCACTGCCAGTTCACTTCTCCACCTTTTCTCCCACCCACCCCCACCGTGCTTTTACAACGTTGCTAAGTGACTTCTGCCCCCGCAGGCAACATAAGATGTTATCGTACAGAGGCCCTCACCCAGCTTGCCTCGTGTTTTTTAACCGTACACGAGGTCCTATTTTTACATACTTACAGGCTGTCAGCCGTGGATTTAATCTCACTTCATAAAATTAACCCTTTCCCTTCCCTTTTGCCTGTCAGTGGGCATTGAACGGCAGCGTCGATGCACGGAGATAACCACACCGGTGTTCTGTTGTATTTCGTCCTCACACTAGGGTAGCCAGGATGCCATTGGTCGCTGGTGCAAGCAAGGACAATGACCCCTCGCACTGCTGTAGGTGGTAAAACACCGCAATTATCAGGGTTCAGTGAGCCCCTCAGGGCTCCAGGCCCCGGTCCTGCTGCACCAATGGTAGCTACGCCCCTGCACACTTGCCTTGAGGATTTGCTTTTCTACATACCCTGTATCTGGCAGCTTCCTCAACAAGCTCTCTTCAGGACATCTTAAGGCGAGGGAGTCTCATATCCTCTGCAATGCTAATGCCAAGCCAAGGAGACTGTAAGACATGTCAATCCGCAGTTCCTTGAACTACATTCACACAACGTTTAACCCCTTATTCAGTCATCATCGGAGCCAGTGCTGGAATTGGACAAACATTACTCTGTGAACCCGTAAATGGGGTGTTAAGGTGTGGCAACAAAAAGGGGGTGGATTCACGAAGGGCGGACTCTTAAAAAGCAGTCTGAAAGTAAAAAAATATATATATATATGTACGTGTGTGTATGTATGTATATGTGTGTGTATGTATGTGTATGTATATGTATTTATATATTCACTGAAAAAACCATAGGTTTCAGGGGCGTTATAGTTAGTTGGACATTACACTCGTACAAAACCATAGAAATTCCGCTGTTATAGTTAGTTCAGCTAACTATAACTCGCGCGCCCGCAATGCACTGCTGATGACGTCACATATTACATCACTCATGACATGGTCAGTGACATCACTCATGACATCACTGATGACATCTCAAATGACATCACTGATGACATCATCCTTGTGATAGAGTGGCAGACCTCCTCTCACCCTAATATAACCTTTGATACACACACTCAAAAATACAAACTAACATTTTCAAAACAATGGACATACCAATACCAGTTACAACACACCTATTCCGTAATTCCTAGATCTACACACACATCCACTCATTCACCAACAGTCCCTATACAGTCACTCATACATGTACTCACTCATCATATGTACTCATACACCTATACATCCTGTTACACACCGCCACTCATCCATAGAGTTACTCACACACATAGTTACACATGCAAACAAAGTATCAAACATCCATTTACTTGCATATACAGTTATACACACACTACCACACTTACTTCTACAGAAACTTACACATACTTACTCTCTTAAACAATCACTTATAGAAACACCTACTTATTTGTACAGGAACTCTTCCAATCTCTCACTCTCACATATACTCACTTATATACACCAATACTCACATATACTAGTTTAAAACATATGTAGTTACTCATAAAGACACTATTGAGACAGTCATTCACTCACTAACACACCCATACACATACTCATCCACCTATACAGTCCTGCACACATGCTGTCTTCAACACATACAAACAGTGAGTCACTCATTCATGCATCTATGCACTAAGTAATACCCCCCACCGAACCATACAGACACTCAGACACTCATACTGATACTCAAAAAACCAACTAATAACCCATATAGACACTCATGTAGCTACTCACCAACCCATGCAGCCACTTATACACAAAGTGAGAGACTGATACAGATATTTTCATATTTAAACATTACTCACTAACCCATGTATTCACTAAGATACACTTAGTCAGTTATACAATCAATTTTACAAAAACAAATCATCCATTTAGACACTTATATACCCATTTATTCTTCCATCGACCTTGAGATATACATATATAAAACATATTTAATTTTCAGAAAAACACACATTCACTGGATGATGTCATCAGTGATGTCATCAGTGATGTCATTTGAGATGTCATCAGTGATGTCATGAGTGATGTCACTGACCTTGTGATGAGTGATGTAATATGTGACGTCATCAGCAGTGCATTGCGGGCGCGCGAGTTATAGTTAGCTGAACTAACTATAACGGGGGAATTTCTATGGTTTTGTACGAGTGAAATGTCCAACTAACTATAACGCCCCTGAAACCTATGGTTTTTTCAGTGAATATATATATATATATGCCGCTTACTTCGCCTGGTAACACTCCTGTACCCAAAGAACTGGCGAACGCAGACCCAAGTATGGTGCAAATTGTTATTTATTCAGTGAACGCCCTGCACCACCGCCATTACGCGTTTCGGGCAACACAGTGCCCTTGATCACATGACGCGCATGTGGAGTGCTTCCCAATATTTAAAGTGACAGTGCATATACGTAGTTTCTTACATCACAAGGCATAGACATAGAAAAATCCACCATTGTTTCATTTGTACACAACTTGTTAATCCTTTGCATAGTGCTTGGAAAAACAGCGATAAATAAATGTTATCTGCCACTTTGTAGCAATAAAAGCAACACTTATGGTAAAAACATTTAAAAACAATTATTATATGTTTCAAACATTTTAAGACCTGATCTTCTAGATATCAAAAAGTAAAGATTTTCCTCAGAATTTAATTGGAGTAAAATCTTGATATTTTAAATAATGCTTATAAAAACAGTGACAAATGAATATTTATCTACCACTCTATAGCATTAAAAACAACTTTTATGGTAGAAACATTTAAGACAGTTGTTATGTGTCTAAAACATTTTAAAACCAAGACTTTTATGCTGTCATAAAAAAAGCTTTCTGAGAGCAGAACCTTGATATCTCAAATTTTACATAAACATATGTGAATTCCATATCAGGCCTAAACATACCAGTGTGCAAAATTAGCAAAGGAGAAATGTAAATAAGACTGTCTCAAATGATGATTCTGCCCAAGTGGGCCTAGGTTGTAGATATTTTCATTCATTGATATGCCAAAAGTGAATGTGCAAAACAGTGCAAATGTTCCCATATAGTAGTCACAAACGTGACTTACTATAGTGCAAATGTGCAAAAATTAGAAAGCTATAAAAACAATTGTCATAGATACAGCAGCTGTATATATATATATATATATATATATATATATATGAAACAACAAAGAAAACTGGTGATCCGGGACTGCATGACGCAGCTGTCCTGGTTGGACTCCGGAAGCCCGAAGTTTCAACACCAATCTGGTCGAAACGCGTTGGTTTGTAACTGGTGATGGTGATGGCCGTAAACTATTGGATTAAATAAGCCCTGAAAGAAATCTCCTGGAGTGTGAGTGAAACTTTTTTTTGGTATATATATATATATATTCACTGAAAAAACCATAGGTTTTAGGGACAGTTATAGTTACTTGGACATTGCACTCGTACAAAACCCGTGAAATTCCCCCGTTATAGTTAGTTCAGCTAACTATAACTCGCGCCCCGCAATGCACTGCTGATGACGTCACATATTACATCACTCATGACATGGTCAGTGACATCACTGATGACATCACTGATGACATCTCAAATGACATCACTGATGACATCATCCAGTGACTGTGTGTTTCTGTAAAGTTTAAATATTTTTAAAATATATAGGAAAAGACGTATTGAAGAATGAGTGGGTGTCTAAGTGTCTGTATGGATGATTTAGTAGGTGCGTGACTGACTCTATAAGTGAGTGATTTAACGTATCTTACTGAATGCATGGGTTAGTGACTAAACTGGGTGTATGTCTGTATCCGTCTGTCTGTTGCTGTGTAAGTGGCTGCATGTGTTTGTGAATAGCTAAATGATTTTCTATATGAGTTATTGAATGCTTGTCTGAGTATCTGTATGGGTGCCTGAGTGTTTGTGTGGGAGGGGTGTGTGCAACTCTGTGCATAGATGTGTGAGTGGGTGATTCACTGGGTGGATGGTTTCAAGAGTGCATCTGTGATAGACTGTATGGGTGGGTAAGTGTGTGTAAGAGTGTGTTAGTGAGTGAATGTATGTCCCAGTGGTACATGTGTGAGTAACTACATATGTGAAAGGCAGTATATATGTGTGTTGGAGTATATAAATAGCTATAAGCAAGAGTGAGTGATTGTGATAGTGGCTGTATGGATGATTGTGTGCTTGTATCAGTGATTGTATAAGAGCGTAACAATGTGCTACTATTTGTATGAGTAAGTGAGCTGGTGTGTGTATAACTGTATAGGTGAGTAAATGGCAGTGTGTTTAATTATTTGCATGACTGACTAGGTGTGTGAGTATCTCTATGGATGAGTGGCGTTGTTTGAGTGTCTATATAGGAGTAAGAGTGCATATGATAGTCCTGTACTGAGTGACCGTAAGTATGAGTGACTGTACGGGTGAGTGAGTGGATGTGTGTGTGTAGACCTAAGAATCAGTGAGTGGGTATGTAGTTATTGGTGTTGGAGTGTCTATGGTTTTGCGAATGGCAGTCTGTAATTTAGAGTGGGTGTATCAAAGATTATATTAGGGTGTGAGGAGGTGCATCAGATTATCACGTGGATGATGTCATCAGTGATGTCATTTGAGATGTCATCAGTGATGTCATCAGTGATGTCACTGACCATGTCATGAGTGATGTAATATGTGACGTCATCAGCAGTGCATTGCGGGCGCGAGTTATAGTTAGCTGAACTAACTATAACGGGGGAATTTCACGGGTTTTGTACGAGTGCAATGTCCAAGTAACTATAACTGTCCCTAAAACCTATGTTTTTTTCAGTGAATTTCAAAGGTTTTTTAAATGCTAATTTGTAACTATAACGTGTCTGAAACCTATGGTTTTTTCAGTGAATTTCAAAGGTTTTTTAAATGCTAATTTGTAACTATAACGTGTCTGAAACCTATGGTTTTTTCAGTGAATTTCAAAGGTTTTTTAAATGCTAATTTCTAACTATAACGTGCCTGAAACCTACGGTTTTTTCAGTGAATTTCAAAGGTTTTGTAAATGACAATTTTTAAATGTATTAATTGTTATATTAATTTTTTTCATACTGATTTACTACATTTTTAGAAACAATTTTTTTTTACATATTTTATTTGTCAAATTACATTGTAATTACATTATACATTACATTACAAAAAATACTTTCTCAGAATGAATTACTTTAGTTTAAATACTTTGCAGATAGGCAATCGACTTTTAAGTACAGTAGTTACAGTTGTTGCAATGGGCAACACATTTTCAAACACAATGCAACATTCAGCTCAATGTGAATTTCTAGTTAAATGCAATTAGTTACTTTATGGATTACTTTTGTAACCACAGGACTGGATCCTAGATTCAGTCCTGGTACATCTCCTGTAAACAGTTGAGTAAAAGCGTTTTGGTTACAGTCGTGATTTTTAAGGAATATTATTGTATTTTAAAAGTTGACACTTTGAAACTTTTTCTCATAGAATCACCAATGTTATCCTATGGAAGGAAATTCACTTAGCAGGTAAAAACTGTTATCGTTACTTTTTCTTACTCAGTGTTGGATCCTGGATCCAGCACTGGTGCATCTCCTGTAAACAGTTGAAAGAATGCGTTTAAGTCATACAGGCGATTTTTAAGGAATATTTGTAGTTTGTGAAAATCGACACTTTGAAACTTTTTTGCTGAAAACCAGTCAATGTTAGCCTATGAAGGAAATTCAAGTTACCGGTAAGTACGGTTAAAATTACTTTTGAGGATCAGTACTGGGCTGAAACATGCAGCACTGAGGTCTCTCCTGATAACAGGTGAGTAAATCGGAATTCGTATTTCGGCTGATTTTAGAGGAATATTTTAAAGTTCCAAAACTCCACACTTAGAAGAATTTCCAAGTGAAACCAGTCAATGTTAGCCTATGGAAGGAAATTCAAGTTACTGGTAAGTACGGTTAAAATTACTTTTCAGGACCAGTACTGGGCTGAAAGATGCAGCACTGAGGTCTCTCCTGATAACAGGTGAGTAAATCAGAATTCGGATTTCGGCTGATTTTAGAGGAATATTTGTATGTTTCAAAAATCAACACTTAGAAGAATTTCCAAGTGAAACCAGTCAATGTTAGCCTATGAAGGAAATTCAAGTTACCGGTAAGTACGGTTAAAATTACTTTTCAGGATCAGTACTGGGCTGAAAGATGCAGCACTGAGGTCTCTCCTGATAACAGGTGAGTAAATCGGAATTCGTATTTCGGCTGATTTTAGAGGAATATTTTAAAGTTCCAAAACTCCACACTTAGAAGAATTTCCAAGTGAAACCAGTCAATGTTAGCCTATGAAGGAAATTCAAGTTACCGGTAAGTACGGTTAAAATTACTTTTCAGGACCAGTACTGGGCTGAAAGATACAGCACTGAGGTCTCTCCTTATAACAGGTGAGTAAATCGGAATTCCTATTTCGGCTGATTTTAGAGGAATATTTGCACAATGGTGAAGGGAGGGGCGGGGCCTGAGGTGACATCTTAGCAAACGCGCCCCGTGGCGCGTTTTAAGTTGGGGGATTAAGTTCCCTTGAATCCTGAGGGTCCCTAGGGGCCAACTAGACCACCAGGAACCTCCAATATGCGCCAGGGGGCTGCGTTGCAGAGACGTGTAGAGAGGCCACACCCCTTTTTACACCTCTCTGCAACGCAGCTCTGTGGCGCTTTCTGGATGTACCTGTTGGGCTAGTTGGCCCCCAGGGACCCTCAGGATTGAAGGGGATTTAATTCCCCATCTTAAAACGCGCCACGGGGCCTGTTTGCACACATGTCACCTCAAGCCCCACCCCCTCCCTTCACCACTGTGCAAACGCGACCCGTGGCGCGTTTTAAGTTGGGGATTAAGTCCCCTTGAATCCTGAGGGTCCCCGGAGTCCAACTAGCCCACCATATACCTCCAAAAGCGCCATAGAGCTGCGTTGCAGAGAGGTGTAAAAGGGGCGTGGCCTCTGTACACCTCTCTGCAAGGCAGCCCCTGGCGCATACTGGAGGTTCCTGGTGGGCTAGTTGGCCCCCAGGGACCCCCAGTATTCAAGGGGAATCGTTCCCTCTCTGCAAACGCGCCAGGGGCGCGTTTGCAGAGTGGTGAAGGAAGGGGCGGGGCCTGCGGGCCAGATCGTTTTTTTTTTAAATTTTTTTTTTTGGGGGGAGGGGGCCCGCGTGGCCCCCCTCCCGGGCCACTACTTGCCCCGGGGACCCCATCCCCCGGGGTTGGCCCTCTCGTTGGGGACTGTGGGGGGGTCCCCAATCCCCCCACAGTCCCGCCGGCTCCCCGCGTCCCTAGGGTGCCGGCATTGCTTTACACATGGGGAGCAGCTAACATGCTGCTCCCCATGTGTAAAGCAATCGGCTTTGGATATTGGAAGAGAGAGCAGGTTTCCTGCTCTCTCTTCCAATATCCAAAGCAAGTTTGCAATGACAGGACGGGAGCCACGAGGCTCCCGTCCTGTCATTGCAAACAGCAGTGTCCCGGGGGTAGGCACCCCGGGACACTGCAGGAGCCGGCCCTGGGGGTGGTGGTCCCCAGGGCCATCAAGGGCTCCAGGAGGGGCCGCGCGGCCCCCCTCCCATTCAGTGCACAGCCCCGGGGAGGTGGTGGTCCCCGGGGCTCTGGGGGTCCAAAACGGACCCCCATTGTAATTTTTCTTAGTGCCCCGGGGAGGTGGTGGTCCCCGGGCGTGTGGGGGCTGGAGCCCCCCACACAGGTTTTTAATAAAAAAAAGAAGCCCCGGGGAGGTGGTGGTCCCCGGGGCTGCGGGAGGGCTCAGAGCCCTCCCGCACCATTGTACATAAAGCCCCGGGGGTGGTGGTCCCCGGGGCTTGGGGGCCCTTAGAGGCCCCCACACATAAAATTAACCCCCCCCAGCATGCCCCCGGGACTTGGGCCACCCGGGGGCCAATTACATCGAAGCGCGGGAGACCGCGCTTCGATTTTTTTTCGGCAGGGTTCGCGCTCCCTGAGCGCATCCTGCCGATTTTTAAAAAAAAAAAAAAATTTTTTTTGCCCAGGGGGTCCTTGTGGGACCCCCTGAGCAAACCTAGGGGGTCAGGGTGTTTCTACCCTCCCCCCTTTGTGCGCTTTGCGCACTTGTTTCTGTCCCTCGGTTCTACCGAGGGACAAAATGGCTGCCAACATTTCCTGAATCGGAATGTTGACAGCCAGCTGACAGCCAATTAACATGCAGCTCGTGATCGGGAGGGTGCGCGAATCCTCCGTGCCCATAGATATATATGTACTTTTACTTTTTGATTTTCTCAGCAACTACTGGACGGATTTACACCATTTAACAAAAAGGGTTCTTTCTGAACCAAGAACTACCTCTTTGCCAAATTTGGTGTAATTCCGTTCAGCAGTCCGGGCTGTAGCCATGTCTAAAGTTTCCTATGGGAAAATGCATGGGGAAAACACGTTTTGGGACCCCCTTTTTCTCGGCCCCCGCTTGACGTATCACCCCGAGACTTTCAGGGTAGGAGCGGACCGGAGCGCCCCACGAAGTTTGAAAATTTCGCGAAGATACGTCAACCGGCAAGAGAGTTATTTCAAATAGAATGTCGCGGATTTCCTATGGATAATAGGTTGTAACTATAACTATCTACTGGCGACCGCCAGTAGTATATATATATATATATATATATATATATATATATATATATATATATATATATATATATATATATATATATATTATCTACTGGCGGTCGCCAGTAGATAGTTATAGTTAGGACCTATTTTCCATAGGAAATCTGCAACATTCTATTTGAAATAACTTTGGCACCGGTTGACGAATCTTTGCGAACTTTTCCAACTTGTTGGGGCGCTCCGGTCCGCTCCTATCCTGAAAGTCTCGGGGTGATTCGGCAAGCGGGGGCCGAGAAAAAAGGGGGGTCCCAAAATGTGTTTTCCCCATGCAATTTTCCATAGGAACCTTTAGTCGCAGCTACAGCCCGAACTGCTGAACGGAATTACACCAAATTTGGCAAAGAGTAGCCCTTGGTTCAGAGTCGTGCCTTTGCTTAAATGGTGTAAATCCGTTCAGTAGTTCCTGAGAAATTTGAAAAAGAAAACACATATATATCTGGGCGGAGCCTAACCACACATGTCATCGTGAGATCTGATTGGCTGTCAGTACTTCATCCTGGAATTGCTGGCAGCCATCTTGGGACCAATATAAATGATAGTACCCCATTGAAATGCATTGTAGTGAATCGAAGATTTTGAGGGTTACCAAAAGGAGAACTATAAAGGGTGATAACAGACTTTAGTTACATTAGAATTCATTTGTTGTTGGTACCATACTAATTTCAGGAATTGTGGTGTGTTCTAAGGTGATTTTACCCTGTGAAAAACCTTCTGCTGGGATATCATGAATCATGTTTGAGAGAACTATTTTCACATGCTTGTCCCATACAGTTTTGGAAGGTGCTCCAGAAGCTAAAATGAGAGAATATTTTCTGTAAATTCACATTATCTTTCTCAGTCATGTGAGAATGAAGTCTGACATTCTCAGTAAAACATGTACATCCAACAAGGGCAGAGTCTGTCAGTTGAATCCTTTGTGTTCTACTGCAGCTTCCCAGAGTGTTCTAAAGAACAACTAGAGTGCTAACAGCCTTACTTATGACAAAAGTATGGCACACCTGAAGCCATCTTGATTGGAATAAACTGGTAACACTTAAAACATTTAATTTAAAAAGGAACAAAATGAGGGGGTTCATTTTGCCATAGAAATTATGGTTAGTGCTGTAGAAAGAAAAATTAGGACATGTTTTAAGTGAGATCTCAAATATCTTCCTGTTATATTTCAACAGGAGCAGCCTGTCAGTTGATGCCTTTGTGTTCTACTGCAGCTTCCCAGAGTGTTCTAAAGAACAACTAGAGCGCTAACAGTCTTACTTATGACAAAATTATGGCACACCTGAAGCCATCTTGATTGGAATAAACTGGTAACACTTAAAACATTTAATTTAAAAAGGAACAAAATGAGGGGGTTCATTTTGCCATAGAAATTATGGTTAGTGCTGTAGAAAGAAAAATTAGGACATGTTTTAAGTGAGATCTCAAATATCTTCCTGTTATATTTCAACAGGAGCAGCCTGTCAGTTGATGCCTTTGTGTTCTACTGCAGCTTCCCAGAGTGTTCTAAAGAACAACTAGAGTGCTAACAGCCTTACTTATGACAAAATTATGGCACACCTGAAGCCATCTTGATTGGAATAAACTGGTAACACTTAAAACATTTAATTTAAAAAGGAACAAAATGATGGGGTTCATTTTGTCATAGAAATTATGGTTAGTGCTGTAGAAAGAAAAATTAGGACATGTTTCAAGTGTGATCTCAAATATCTTCCTGTTATATTTCAACAGGAGCAGCCTGTCAGTTGATGCCTTTGTGTTCTACTGCAGCTTCCCAGAGTGTTCTAAAGAACAACTAGAGCGCTAACAGTCTTACTTATGACAATAGTATGGCACACCTGAAGCCATCTTGATTGGAATAAACTGGTAACACTTAAAACATTTAATTTAAAAAGGAACAAAATGAGGGGGTTCATTTTGCCATAGAAATTATGGTTAGTGCTGTAGAAAGAAAAATTAGGACATGTTTCAAGTGTGATCTCAAATATCTTCCTGTTATATTTCAACAGGAGCAGCCTGTCAGTTGATGCCTTTGTGTTCTACTGCAGCTTCCCAGAGTGTTCTAAAGAACAACTAGAGCGCTAACAGTCTTACTTATGACAAAATTATGGCACACCTGAAGCCATCTTGATTGGAATAAACTGGTAACTCTTAAAACATTTAATTTAAAAAGGAACAAAATGAGGGGTTCATTTTGTCATAGAAATTATGGTTAGTGCTGTAGAAAGAAAAATTAGTGCTAAAACACTACCCCCAGCACGACACCCTACACTACCCAAACATAACTGCACTACCCTAAACCCTAAAACACTACCACCAGCACGACTCCCTACACTACCCAAACACCACTGCACTACCCTAAACCCTAAAACACTACCCCCAGCACGACTCCCTACACTACCTAAACACCACTGCACTACACTAAACCCTAAATATACCCCCAGCATGACCTCCCACACTACACAAATACCACTGCACTACCCTAAACCCTAAAACACTACCCCCAGCACGACCCCCTACACTACCCAAACACCACTGCACTACCCTATACCCTAAAACACGACCCCCTACACTACACAAACACGACTGCACTACCTTAAACCCTAAAACACTACCCACAGCATGACCCCCTTCACTACACAAACACCACTGCACTGCCCTAAACCCTAAAACACTACCCCAGCACAACCCCCTACACTACCCAAACACCACTGCACTAACATAAACCCTAAAACACTACCCCCAGCACAACCCCCTACACTACACAAACACCACTGCACTACCCTAAACCCTAAATCGACCCCCAGCACGACCCCTACACTACCCAAACACCACTGCACTACCCTAAACCATAAAACACTACCCCCAGCATGACCCCCTACACTACACAAACACCACTGCACTACCCTAAACCCTAAAACACTACCCACAGCATGACCCCCTTCACTACACAAACACCACTGCACTGCCCTAAACCCTAAAACACTACCCCAGCACAACCCCTACACTACCCAAACACCACTGCACTAACATAAACCCTAAAACACTACCCCCAGCACAACCCCCTACACTACACAAACACCACTGCACTACCCTAAACCCTAAATCTACCCCCAGCACGACCCCTACACTACCCAAACACCACTGCACTACCCTAAACCATAAAACACTACCCCCAGCATGACCCCCTACACTACACAAACACCACTGCACTACCCTAAACCCTAAAACACTACCACCAGCATGACCCCCTACACTACTCAAACACCACTGCACTACCCTAAAACACTACCCCTGCACGACCCCTACACTACCCATACACCACTGCACTACCCTAAACCTAAAACACTACCACCAGCACGACCCCTACACTACTGCACTACCCTAAACCCTAAAACACTACCCCCAGCACGACCCCCTACCCTACCCAAACACCACTGCACTACCCTAAACCCTAAAAACCTACCCACAGCACGACCCCCTACACCACCCAAACACCACTGCACTACCCTAAACCCTAGAAAAGAAACCCCCACCCCATGCCCAATCCCCCTTACCTCTCACTTCTCATGGTTCCTCTATCCTCGTGGTTCCTGCTTCACGTCATCTCTGAGGGGCGGTGCACGTCGTTGTGAGGAAACGGAACAGCCTCTGCTTCCTTACAACGACATGGATCGTCTACATGTTTTTTAGAACGCATGGTCATTTACCATACATACCTTTACAACAAAATTTGTTGTAAAGGCATGCGTGGTAAATGACCATGCGTTCTAAAAAAATGCGTAGTAATGACTTTGTGATGTACAACGCATGCGTGGTAATGCATGCATTGTAATGGTATCGCAAAGTAAAAAAGTCGTTGTAACGGCTGTTTACCGATCGAAGCTGGCCCCTGTTCTTCAGTGAGACGTTTATTTGATTAATTAGGAGGAAGGAATGTGGTTTTTACCGAAAAGTGCATTCCCGGCTGTTGTATTGTGAAAGTGTCCGCGTGGCCTGGTTTCACTTCCGGTGAGAGAGTGGAAGAGTCTGTTTGGATCTAAAGGAGTTCTGTTGTTGGACGGGGCCGGCGCGACATGTCATCAGAAAACATAGCTAATGGAAAGCGTCCTCCCTGAAGTGTGGAGCAGTGCCTTGAGAGGTCAACGAGTGTGCTTCCCACCGCAGTATGACAGTACCGCGTGACCCATGTGCCGCCTCCAGGGTACGGGAGGCAGAAGCGGCATCGCAGGTCCTCTTGAAGACCGTTGTAGCACTAATTCTACATTTTGGTACTAGGGCATTTTAACTTCGTTGTTCCTGCCAGATACAAAGAGAAGATCCTGTGTTATTCAGTGCCCTCGTTACCTTTTTTGTGGGTTGTGGTGCTTGTCACTACGCTGCCCCGCCGGTGCACACGACTGGGCACCCCACCTCGTGTGCCATCTGCAGGGCCTCTGCCCTCGGATCACTGGTTTCGGTTTCTGGAGTGGCAACATAAACAGTTGCTCCCAAAGGACTAGCCTGAACACTTAGGTGAATATCCCCTGCACCAGCATTCCACGGAAATTCATCCTAGCTCTCCCACGTCAACGAGCACGGCTCCGCTCGCGACACCGTATGACGTCATCGGAGCCATAAGAGGACCTCGTCGGCGTGCTGACGTCAGTTCCACCCATTTTTTCCGTGCCACCGAGGCAAACAGGGGACCGAGACATTTTCACATGTATACATAGTATAATAAATATATATATATTCACTGAAAAAACCATAGGTTTCAGGCACGTTATAGTTAGAAATTAGCATTTAAAAAAACCTTAGAAATTCACTGAAAAAACCATAGGTTTCAGGCATGTTGTAGTTAGAAATTAGCATTTAAAAAACCTTAGAAATTCACTGAAAAAACCATAGGTTTCAGGGGCGTTATAGTTAGTTGGACATTTCACTCGTACAAAACCATAGAAATTCCCCCGTTATAGTTAGTTCAGCTAACTATAACTCGCGCGCCCGCAATGCACTGCTGATGACGTCACATATTACATCACTCATGACATGGTCAGTGACATCACTCATGACATCACTGATGACATCACTGATAACAACATCCGGTGAATGTGTGTTTTTCTGAAAATTAAATATGTTTTATATATGTATATCTCAAGGTCTATGGAAGAATAAATGGGTATATAAGTGTCTAAATGGATGATTTTTTTTTGTAACATTGATTGTATAACTGACTAAGTGTATCTTAGTGAATACATGGGTTAGTGAGTAATGTTTAAATATGAAAATATCTGTATCAGTCTCTCACTTTGTGAATAAGTGGCTGCATGGGTTGGTGAGTAGCTACATGAGTGTCTATATGGGTTATTAGTTGGTTTTTGAGTATCAGTATGAGTGTCTGAGTGTCTGTATGGTTCGGTGGGGGGTATTACTTAGTGCATAGATGCATGAATGAGTGACTCACTGTTTGTATGTGTTGAAGACAGCATGTGTGCAGGACTGTATAGGTGGATGAGTATGTGTATGGGTGTGTTAGTGAGTGAATGACTGTCTCAATAGTGTCTTTATGAGTAACCACATATGTTTTAAACTAGTATATGTGAGTATTGGTGTATATAAGTGAGTATATGTGAGAGTGAGAGATTGGAAGAGTTCCTGTACAAATAAGTAAGTGTTTCTATAAGTGATTGTTTAAGAGAGTAAGTATGTGTAAGTTTCTGTAGAAGTAAGTGTGGTAGTGTGTGTATAACTGTATATGCAAGTAAATGGATGCTTGATACTTTGTTTGCATGTGTGACTATGTGTGTGAGTAACTCTATGGATGAGTGGCGGTGTGTAACAGGATGTATAGGTGTATGAGTACATATGATGAGTGAGTACATGTATGAGTGACTGTATAGGGACTGTTGGTGAATGAGTGGATGTGTGTGTAGATCTTGGAATTACTGAATAGGTGTGTTGTAATTGGTATCGGTATGTCCATTGTTTTGAAAATGGTAGTTTGTATTTTTGAGTGTGTGTATCAAAGGTTATATTAGGGTGAGAGGAGGTCTGCCACTCTATCACAAGGATGATGTCATCAGTGATGTCATCAGTGATGTCATTTGAGATGTCATCAGTGATGTCATGAGTGATGTCATGAGTGATGTCACTGACCATGTCATGAGTGATGTAATATGTGACGTCATCAGCAGTGCATTGCGGGCGCGCGAGTTATAGTTAGCTGAACTAACTATAACGGGGGAATTTCTATGGTTTTGTACGAGTGAAATGTCCAACTAACTATAACGCCCCTGAAACCTATGGTTTTTTCAGTGAATATAGATATATATATATATCCCAACAGTTCCTTCGTAAAAACAAAATAATGCACTCTCAAGACATTCTCAGAAGTTTCAAGTTCAGGAAGTTTAATTGTGCTTCCACGCTACGCGTTTCGGCAGTTACGCCTTGCTCACATGTAGGAAGCTCGGTTTCAGTCAAGTTAAATACGTGATGGAACTGTGAGTCCTTCGTTTATGATGCAGACACTGTGTGTGAGGATCACTTGTATTTAAACTTGACTGAAACCGAGCTTCCTAGCGTGGAAGCACAATTAAACTTCCTGAACTTGAAACTTCTGAGAACGTCTTGAGAGTGCATTATTTCGTTTTTACGAAGGAACTGTTGGGATATTTTTACTGGGTGCTCTCCCGGTGCATGCACCACCCTCAACGGGTCCCTGATCTCTTTGAGAGCGTTTTTCTGTGGATATATATATATGTATATTACCTACTGGCGGTTGCCAGTAGGTAGTTATAGTTAGGAGCCGATCATTGTATCTGCCATCACAGTGGGGAACACTGAAACCCCGGCATGGGCTGTAACAGGACTGTTGGAGGCAGAAGCCTAGGAGGTTGGGCTTGCATGATGCTCCAATTAGTGAGGATCTACTTAGAGTGGTTATAACGAGCCTCCAGGGACAACATCTTTTAAAAGTGAAGCGGGCACCGAAGAAAGCCGCAAGGCTGAAACGCGTCTGCCCTAGCGTTTCGCTATTCCAGCAACAATTGTGTCTCCCTTGCAATAAAAATCCTGCTGGTCACGGAGCATGTGTCGGACCCGTTTCTTGGAATGGGATTGGTGTGGATATTTAACGGTATGCAAACACCGCTAACCGGCACGCCTTTCGGTCTGGAGCAACGCGCATGGTTTGCGCTCGTGTGTTATGGTGTTTTGAAGACACAGCGCGTCGCCCCCCCTGAAGTTTCAAATTACTCACCGGAGTTTGAAGCTGTTTGGGGAGAAAGCAGGCAGCAATCAGGATTGGTCAGCTGCTTGAAAGTGACCAGAGTAGGGTTTACATCTTTGCCTCCTGAGCGGACCGCCGGAGATTAGTGCGCTCCACTTGCCAACAACTAGTTGGAACATTACTTGGTGTTTGAAGAAGCCGATCATTGTATCTGCCATCACAGTGGGGAACACTGAAACCCCGGCATGGACTGTAACAGGACTGTTGGAGGCAGAAGCCTAGGAGGTTGGGCTTGCATGATGCTCCAATTAGTGAGGATCTACTTAGAGTGGTTATAACGAGCCTCCAGGGACAACATCTTTTAAAAGTGAAGCGGGCACTGAAGAAAGCTGCAAGGCTGAAACGCGTCTGCCCTAGCGTTTCGCTATTCCAGCAACAATTGTGTCTCCCTTGCAATAAAAATCCTGCTGGTCACGGAGCATGTGTCTGACCCATTTCTTGGAATGGGATTGGTCTGGATATATATATATATATGTATATGTATATATATATATATATATATATATATATATATATATATATATATATATATATATATATACCTACTGGCGGTTGCCAGTAGGTAGTTATAGTTAGGACCTAGTTTCCATAGGAAAAGCCTTTTTTGACTTGCCTATAACTTTGGCGTCGTTTGACCAATCTTCATAAACTTTTCCCCAAAAAGTGTCAAAGTAGTGTCAAAGTAGGTTCTGTGTTATGAAAAATTTGGGGGTGATCCATGCAGTGTGGACTGAGAAATGGGGAGGCGAAAAAAGGGTGCATTTGTAATGTTAATTCCCATAGGAAAGCGTTGTCGAACCTACAGCCTGAACCGCTGGACAGACTTACACTAAATTTGACAAAAAGGTAGATGTTGTCACGCAGATTGTGCTTTTTGTTATTTGGTGCAAATCCATCCAGTAGTTTTTGAGGAATTTAAGCCAAAAATTATAGATATATCTCTGGCCGCTGATATTTCGCGCAAATTTTGCTTTGATTCGCGAATGCTCGTGCCAACAGGAATGCTCTGATTGGCTGAACGCAGCCTGAACTGAAAGTTGCGTCTGCCATTTTATCATCTGGGAATGGTTCCCAAGGCTGAAAATGTGTGTGTAAGCTAACATAAGGGGTCAGGGTGGAGATACTCTGACCACATGTTTGAGAAATGAGTGTGTTAGCGACAAGTTATGTGTCGAAAATTGATTTTTTTAATCACGCGCGATGCTCGCGACAACGATGCGACCACCAGCGTGGCCCACCTTGTACCATCACAGGGACGTTGCGACTATCGACGTTGTCATGAATATTGGTGGAAATATAAAAAAAATCAGTGAATCAGTAATACGCATTGTTATAAAGATATTAAGATTCTGATAAATGTTTTTGTAGAGTTATTTAGATAGTGAGTTATCTAGTGTGATGGTTAGAATCTTTTATATAGTTATAATTTTTTAATGTGGTGGTTTCTATTAAATTCCTCCTTTTGGTTTCTGCTTTCGCACTGTATCAGCGGGGATCATGATTACCAACGTCATCGCGATCTCCGGCCTCACAGCGAAAACGAAAACTGGGTTTTAGAGATGGTTGTTCTAGAAATACACTAGAAGAACATGAGTTTGAAGTATACAGTAATAAACCCCAGGTGTGTAAAATATATGTTTTTCACATTATGGAAAAGGAGCTATCGTCGCGGTTAACGGTGTCGTCGCAATTCCCTGAATAACCACGAGAGTGGAAAATAGGTCTTATAAATGGATTTTAAAGAAACGTAGGGGCATATGTACAAGGAGTTGATGCCGCCGTAGCGTCAATTTTTTGACGTTATGGCAGCTTTTTTTTTTATTGCCATATTTACAAGTTGTCGCTGACCACAGTTAGCGGCAGTTTTCCGGCGTAAACGTGAATTTTTAGGATCGCCACTTCTGTTAGCAGGACTTAAAGAAAATGAGATGCAAGGTAGGCGTTCCCGTGCAAAAACTGCTGCTATCCCCACTTTGCGATATTTACAAGGAATTCCTTGTATGGTGCAAAACCGAAAAAACTGCCTCTAACTCCAGTTAGAGGCAGTTTTTTAAGACCAGATATAGGTCTTAAAAATGGTGCAAACACTTGGGGCCTCATTTCAGAAGGTTTTGGTGCTGGACAGCGCTGCAAGGAATGTTGCTGCACTGCCCTGCAACAAAACTACAGGGCAGGAATGCGCACCATCAATAAGATAGGGCGCATTACTGGGGCTCATTCATGAAAAGTGTTGTATCGCTGCGACAAAACAGCGTTGCAACACTTTTCACTATGCCCTTCTTGCGACACCATGGATGTGCTGTATTCATTGTACAGCGCTCCATTTCGCAGTTAATGATAGATACGTCTGGAATCCTGATGTATCTGTCAGCGCTAAAGTCATGCATTGCTGTAGTTGTGTCACAAGCATGACGCAACTCCAGCAATGCATGGGGCCAGCCTATCCCTGTGGCACTGCGTCACCCTTAAGCCTGCCATGAGGCAGGCACAAGGTACTGACGCAGTGGCGTCCTACAATTGTTGCAGTGAAATCAGATGGATTTCACTGCGCCACTCATATGAGGCTTTGTTGTGTGGGAACGCCGACCCTGCATACATCATACCTGATGCAGGTATAATGTGGCACAGGGCTTCACAAGGTCACGCATATGCCTAGATGCGTCACTTTGCAAATACGGCGCAACGTGGTGCAATAATCACGCTACAAGTACGTCAAGAAAATGACGCACCGGTGGGGTGAAACTGTCAGGAGGGGTTCATGAATAAGCCCCCCTGTCTTTTTCCCCTACGTTGGCACACAATGGCTGCCATGTGCCAATGCAGGCACGCTTGCGCCATGGTGCAAGGGCGACTGTGTTGCGGAGTTGATTGATGTTGTGGCTCTATCTCTTCTGGAGACATCTGCAGGTGGGGCTGGACTAGTGGAGGGTGGGAGTGAACCAGTTGGCCTTCTTGGAGTGTTGTTTGCCTGGTCTTTTCTTGAGGGGTGAAAGGGTGTTGGCACATTTGGAGATCCATCAGTGGAGGTTGCACGCTACGGTGTTGGTGTCTGTAAGTGTTGGTGGAGTGGTGGTGCTGAGGGAGTTGATGGAAAGTTCTTCGGTGGCCTTGATCCAGCTGCAACGGGGGGCAATGATGGCAATGGTGTACGGTGGGCATGGTGAAGGCATGATGTAAACAATGATGGTCGGTACCGGAGAATCCTGTGGTGTGGCTGTAGTCGAAGTTCCCGCTGGTGGAGAAGATGGACTCAAGCGTGTGTCAGGCTTTGTGGGTTGGTGAGGTGACTAGCTGCTTGAGTCCGATGTTGGCGAGGTTCACCAGGAGGGGGGTGGTGTTCTGGTCATGGGGGTTGTTCAGGTGGAACTTGAGGTCTCCGAGTAGGATGTAGTCGGTGGATGGGAGAGCCTGGGGTGCGATGAGGTCAACAATGGCATTGGTGAATGGGGGTTCATGGCCCAGGGTGCCTGTAGATGAGGGTGTCACAGAGGGTGGTGTTGGTCCGGATCTGGAAGTGGAAGTGGAGGTGTTCCATGGTCACCGTCAGGTCATTATAGTGCATGGCCAGTCGGAGTGTTCTTTTTTAGACAATGGCAATGCTTCCTCCTGGCCGCTCAGAGTGGTCCATGCGGGTGAATTTGTAGCCATCGTGGATGGTGATGGTGATGTCCGGTCCGGAGCAGAGGTTGGTCCAGGTTTCAGTGAAGAAGGCGATGTCTGAAGAGGTGGCGTCGGGGAGGTCCCAGATTTTTGTTGCATGTTTGTGGAGGGACTGCACGTTGAGGACGATGCAGTTGAGCCGGTCGGCTGCGCTGTTGGTCGGCTGGGCGGCAGGCGGTGCTGGTGTGCTGCTGTGGCAGAAGGTGCATTCGCAGTTTCGACAGGCTCAGGGTACAAGAGAATTCTACAGTGTTGCTAGATGGCAGGGAGTGTGGCGTTCAGGGTTGATGGCATGGAGGGTGCTGGCGTCGTATCGGTGGAGTGTCCGAGAGGAAGGGTCTTTGGTGCTGGGTGCGGTCCAGGGGTGGACGGACGCAGATGGGCTTGCCTTTGGCACACCAGTGGTACGGCCACTGTGCATGGCCGCACAGCGGCCACCATTATGTAGTGCTGCAGGGGGCACTGGACAGCTGGGAGGCGGGAAAGGACACTGGAGGGGCGGGGACACGGGGGGAGCGGGGGTTGTAAATATATTTTTTTTAAATTCTTACCTCGAGGCCAGGTCCCGCGTCTTCTGTGCTCCTGCTCTCCTGAGTCTGCTTCCAGGAACAGGAAGGAGGCAGCCAGGCTCCCTCCCCTAAGCCAATCACAACACTGCAATGCAGCATTGTGATTGTTCTTGAGCGCCGTGACAAGGCGTTCAGCCAGGGGCTGGAGGGGTGGGCATGTTCTCCATGCAACCTGCACTGCAGCCTGCATTGCGAACAGGGATGTGCGCAAGCCTGCTTTGGGTTTGCCTGAGAGGGCCGACCAATCAGTCATTGCGCACTTCAGTGGGCATACCACTCCGCCCCTGCCCTACTCCATGAGTAGAGCAGCCACAGCCACCCTCCTGCCCGCAAAGGAAACATAGCATGAGTACATCAGGAAGTTATCATCATGTTATGTTTCCTCTTCTTGCACTGCTTGAAAGCAGTGGGGTGACGCTCTTCAGCCATAGCGAATGAGCCACCACTGGGGGTGCGTCACCCACAGGTACTAGGCCTGGGACCGACTCGACCCCCCTGAGCCTCCTCCGCTACGCGTACCACCTTCTCCTCACCTGGACATTGACAATCAATCAATCAATCAGGTGGTTTATAGAGCGCGCTACTCACCCGTGAGGGTCTCAAGGCGCTAGGGGGGGTGGCAGCTCCTACTCAGGCAAAGAGCAGGGTCTTGAGGTCCTTCCTGAAGGCGTGCTGGTTCGGGGAGCGTCTGGTGCTGATTGGGAACTCGTTCCAGGTCTTGGCTGCGATGTAGGAGAACGCCCTTCCTCCTGCTCTGCTTCTGCGGATGCGGGGGATCTCTGCTAGGGCGAGGTCGGCAGACCGGAGATTCCTTTTGGGTGCATGGAAACAGACTCTTTCGTTGAGATATTTGGGTCCGATGTTGTGGAGGGATTTGTAGGTGTGTGTGAGAAGCTTGAAGGTTATTCTCTTGTCGACGGGGAGCCAGTGTAAGTCGCAAAGGTGTTGCGTCATGTGTTCGTGCCGAGGAGTCCCGAGCACGAGTCTGGCCGCGGCGTTCTGGATAGTTTGGAGCTTGTGTAGGAGGGTCTTGTTGATGCCGGTGTAGAGGGCGTTTCCGTAGTCCAGTCTGCTGGTTATGAGTGCGTGGGTGATGGTTTTTCTGTGCTCGGGGGGATCCATTTGAAGGTCTTTCGGAGGATGCGGAGGCAGTTGTAGCTGGTGGAGACGACGGCGTTGATCTGGCGGGTCATGGAGAGGGAGGAGTCCAGGATGATGCCAAGGTTCCGTGCGTGGTCTGTCGGGGTGGGGGGGTTCCCGAGGGCGGGGGGCCACCATGTGTTCTCCCAGGCGGAGGTCGAGGGTCCCAGGATGAGGACCTCTGTTTTATCAGGGTTGAGCTTCAGGCAGCTGTCCTTCATCCAGGCCGCAACGTCCTTCATTCCTTCCTGGAAGCTGATCCTGGTGTCCTCGGGATCCTTCGTGAGGGAGAGGATGAGCTGGGTGTCACCGGCGTAAGATACTATGTTGAGTCCGTGCTGTCTGACGATGGCGGCGAGGGGGGCCATGTAGATGTTGAACAGTGTGGGGCTGAGCGATGATCCCTGTGGAACTCCGCAGTCGATCTCAGTGGGTTCGGAGATGAAGGGGGGAAGTCTGATCCTCTGGGTTCTGCCAAGGAGAAAGGAACGGATCCAGTTGAGGGCGGTTCCCTGTATCCCTGCGTCGTGTAGTCTGGCTGAGAGGGTGGGGTGTGAGATGGTGTTGAATGCAGCAGAGAGGTCCAGTAGGATGAGGGCTGCGGTGTGTCCCTGGTCGAGTAGCATGTGGATGTCGTCGGTGTCGGCGAGGAGGGCGGTCTCGGTGCTGTGGTTGCTGCGGAATCCGGACTGGGAGGTGTCTAGGATGGTGTTTTCTTCGATGAACGCAGTCAGCTGGGCATTCACGAGTCTTTCGATGACTTTGGCGGCGAAAGGGAGCAGGGAGATGGGCCGGTAGTTCTTCAGGTCTGTAGGGTCAGCCGTGGGTTTCTTGAGGAGAGGTTTGACTTCCGCTTGCTTCCAGATGTCGGGGAAGATGCCGGATTGGAGGGAGGCATTGATGGTCAGTCGTAGTTCGGGGGCAATGGCGGTGGCAGCCCTCTGGTAGATGTGCGGTGGGCAGGGGTCCGTTGGTGCTCCTGACTGGGTTTTCATCATGGTCATGGTGATGAGTTCGACCGTGGCGGGAAACCAGGTGGTGATGGTCGGCTGGTGGTCATCTGAGGAGGTAGGGGTGGTGGATGGCGTCTGGTCGCTGAAGTGGTTGTAGATGGCCTTGATTTTCTGATGGAAGTAGGAGCTGAGCTTGTTGCAGAGTTCCTGGGATGGTGTGACGTCTGTGGCCTCGCTGGGGGGTTTTGTGAATTGCTGTATGACGTTGAAGAGTTCCTTGGCGTTGGTTGCGTTGGCGTCGATTTTGCTCTTGATGAAGGTCCGTTTGGTGTCCCTTATGAGCTGGTGGTACTTCTTCAGGGCTCCTGTGGTTGTTGAGGTCTTCTGTGGTGTTCCAGCTTCGCCAGGTCTTCTCGAGGCATCTGCAGGTGTGCCTGGTGACTTGGAGTTCGGTGGTGAACCAGGCGGCCTTCGGGGGCGTGGTTTGGCCGGGTGGCGGAGGGGGGCAATCTTGTCGGAGCATCTGGAGATCCAACTGTGGAGTTCGATGGCTGCGGAGTTGGCGTCGGTCGTGGAGATGGGGGGGTCTAGGAGGAGGGTGGCTTTGAGGAGTTCTTCTGTGATTTTGCTCCAGTTCCTTCGTGGTGGGCGGGGGTGTGGCGAAATCTGCTGCATCTCTCCAAATCTGTGACTCAGCCAGCAGGAGCCTCAGCCAGGTGGGCTTTCACAAGCCTGGGTACAGCAGTCACCGCCAAGTCCGCTGGGGAACCTCCAGATGCAGGTGATGCAACAGGGCCCCCTTAGGCGTGAAGTTGCAGCGCTCCCACCACACAAGTTCGGTGCAGCTCAGTGGCCTCACCCTCCACAGCGCCCGGCCAGCGCAAAATCCCCTGGCCTGTGAGGCAGAGAGGCACGGCCCACCATTGGTAATCTTCTCCGTGCATCCAGGTGTAGTGGTGGCGCGTGGTATGATATGTAGACCTCCCTACGTTGGTGCGCAGGAGCGCCTCTACCGTTTACAGCTCCAAGGGGCACCAGGCAGTCTTCTCACATGCGACCTGGCAGACTTCACTACCAGGTAAGGGCGATCGCCGATGCCTCAATGTCGACCGCCACGGCCCGGCAACTCCACAGAACCTCCACATCCCACTCCAGGTCCCAGTCGCAGGCCCAGTGAGGGCTCCAGGCCCCGGGGACTGTCCGCGCTTTCGAGGTTTTGGATGCCATGGTGTTGCAAGGAGTGCGCAATGATAAGTATACATAACTGGTTTTGCCCAGTGATGCGCCTCTTTTCATGATTGTAGCCCTGAATTTCCTCTTCCCCTGGGACTCTGGCTGGTCATTCTGGCTGTTGGGGGGCTTGGGGGGGGGTTGTTGATCTGTGCTGCACTTGGCTCTGGCTGTTCCATTCTGCATTCCATTGGTTTTGTTTCCTATTCTTCATTGGAGAGGGACTTATAGGCAATTTTGCCTCTAGAGGCAAAAAAAAGTCATTCTGTGCTGACTAATGTGAGTTTTTTTGCGGCTAATGGGCCTTTCGTCAGTTTTCACCCGCTAACGTCAGAATTTGTATTGCCTTACCCTAGTGTTAGCGGCAGTTTTCACCGCGGCTACCTGAAACTATCGCCATGTAGAGACGTATTGTAAATACATCGCTAACAGGCGATAGTTTTTCGTGATAGACGGCGTTAAGAAAACTGCCGCTAACTAGCGTTAGCGTTAGTTAGTGGCAGGTCTTGTACATATACCCCTTAGTACCAAAACATGATTTGATTTGATTTGATTGTGGAATTTGTATAGCGCACGATTGCCCTGGGGCGTCTAGGCGCTTTGCGGAGGAGTTGCCGAAGATGGTATATTTTAGTTTGAAAAGAGCCATGTCTTTAGTAGTTTTCTGAAACCAAGCAGTGTTGGGCAGCTTTTGATATTTAACGGAAGCAGGTTCCACAGCCTCACAGTACCCAGGACAAAGCTTCTTCCTCCCCAGCTCGCTTTCTTGAATTTTGGTGTTTGGAGAAGTTTGCTTTGTGCTGAGTTTAAACATGTTTTTAAAGAAGCATGTAAATAGTAATATGTGTAGCTCAAGGTTTAGAATGGATTTTTTAAAATTATTATTTTTGGATGTGTTAGTGGCCGTTGAATGTCTGCTTTTGTTTTCCGTTCTCGCGACGTGTCTGTGACCATCGCGACGTCATTGCGAAGATTCCCAAAAACTGAAAAAAAGGATATTTTTAAAGAAAATTAACAATATTTTGGGTACTAGGGTGTGTCTAATAAGAGCCTTTCCGTTGATTGTGTGTATTTGACAGCTACACATAAGACCGGATGCAGAGTTTCAGGTTACTTAGAAGCACCCTGTTGCCTTCATCTGCAACGTGAACTCCATCATTTCTATAAATTCCATGCATGTCAAAACGCAGATTGTTGTTAAAGATACAGCCCTTGTTATGGACTCTGAGGAAAGCGGAAAAAGTTTTATTAAAAGGTTTCCTGGCTTTGTCAATCTGTGGACATAATTGATTTGACCACTTCCATTTCTGTCTTTGGCATATACGCCAAGACAGTGTGAGGGAAAAGTGGCATCAGTTCTCCAAAGGTTTCTTTCATTAGGATTTCCAGCCCTACCCCAGTCAATGTGCCTAGGTCATTGCCACCACAGTGCACAATCATGAGGTGAGGAACTCAGGAATCCACAATGGATTTAAATAAAGCCAGCAACTGATGAAACTTTAACCGTCTCTGGCCAAACCAAATAATCTCCACATTTGGCAAACCCAAGTCCCTGTCAATACCTCTCTTTTTTGCAGCCTTGTTAGCCCAAAAGACATAGCTGTGGCCCAGAATCCACACATTAAGCATTTTGAAGTGAAGGAGCAATAGTAGTCAGGGGAGGGCTGGAGCTGAATGATGTAGTTTTCCAATTGAAAAGCAGTTAAAATTGAGTTTTTTTTAAAAATATATATTTCATTGGATGTTGTCAGCATGAAAGTGAATAAAATTAGGTAGTGTGTTGGATGCCTTAGCAACAAGTCCTATTATTGGTTGTTGTTTAAAAAAAGAAATGTAATAGAGACATGGATGTGCTATTGAATCTGTGGAGTAAATCACACCCGCTGTATGTTTTTTGGAAGTTTCATGTTTCTTCTAGAATGTGCTGTGAACTTGTGATCTACTGGTTCCACTGGGTTGCTAGGTACAATGACCTAAGAATGTATTGGGGGGAAGGGTGTTAAAGAGACAGAACCTTTTTTTTTTAAGTTGAGGAGTTATGACACAATTTAAGTAATGGCAAACTTTAATTTCCAACTCAGGACTATGTAATAAACAGTTGTTCAGTATTTAAATTGAAAAAAACTAAAGCTAAATATCGGTTTGGACTCCCGTCTTTTTTCGCGATTATTCCATGATGATCGCAAAAACATTGCGAACACTCTGCGACAGAAACCTCATTTTGAAATAGAGGGAAAGTGTTAACAGATGGTAACCATTCACAAGTGGAGATGCAGTAGTCTAAAATGAAAGATATTATTTCATTTGGTGCCTTTCTCATGCTCATAGAGTGGAAAGTTGAAGAGGTTGCCATTTCATAGTTGCTTTCTATGAGAGTGGTGTACCATTCTTGTACTTAGTTTTTATAAATCTTAACAGTGTCAAAACTATCCAGAAAGAGCTAAAATAACAATATAATCACCAAACTCAATTCACTGGTATGTATATAACTTGTTAATAAAATTACATTAGAAATGAAGATGTATATGGGAGTTTGATTAAAAGGAGTATCACAGTGATGTGAAAATAATATATATCAGATGAACTGTAGATGGCAGAGGGTGTGGTGCAGAGGGTATGTGTTAGTACTGTTGAAAGTTACCATGAGCAATGCCTTTAAAAATTACAATGTTTTAAATGTCTAAGCATCATGTGCAGAACAGTAAGATCTACGCTATTTGCATTCTGGGAACTGTAGTGCTTTTAGTCACATTATTAAATAGGAGAAGTGTAGTTATGAATAAAACATAAGAAAATCTTCTGTGCCTGTATATAAATTATAAAGTAGTAATACTTGTTAGGTATGTATTAGGAAGCATTTGTGAATGTGGTTTTTAACTTATATGACCGGTTTGCATATGTTTAGATGGTGGGATATGGTTTTTCTGGTTGCAGATAGTTACTATGATACTCTCGAGTTTACTTAAAGATTCAGAGAACTATATATTTTTGGAAAGATAGCCTGAAGGTGTATATCTATTATGAAATAAGATATATGTTTACGTGGTTATCTATGTTCTTTAAAAATTTCATGTATATAGTGAGGGTGGTGTATTTCATTAAACATGCTATGTTAAAAATTGAGGAGGGTTTATAGTGCAGAATGTCTCTTGAGAGTTCTTGTGCTAGCTTCACTTGGCGTGCAACATTTTTTGGAGAAATGCTGAATATATGTTTTAAAGACGCAAGAAATATTTGCGAAATTCTGTAGGTATGCCATTAAGAAACAATTTTTGTGTTTTGAAAAAGTGAGAATTGTTGTTTTCAGTTTTAGAAATTTACTGATGCATGTGCACACTGAGTAACAGAGCAATGTATGCTCTTAGAGAGTATGTAATTATATATCAAGTGTGATATCTAGACTTATTCAATCACCAGGCACTACACATGCACTCTTCCAATCACGCAGGCAGTAATTATATACTCATCGAACTACGCAGGCAACACCCATGTGTTCATCCAATCACCCAAATAGTAGCAATATAGTCATGTGAATACACAGGCACTAACTATGCAGATATGGAATCACCAATGTAGCTCCTACATACTCAGGGAATAATGCAGGCACTACCTATATTCTGAGAGAATCACATAGGCACTATGTATGCACTCATCCAATCATCCAGGGAGTATTGTTGTACTCAACCAGAAACACATGTATTTACAAGTTTTTGTGAGGAATATGTACTCTTTTAGAACCATCTGGTGAATTATATATGTAACCTGTCACACACTGTTTGCATGTACTCGGAATAATTAGTGAGCTATATGCTGTGATACAGATTAATGTGCATATTTTTATATGCAGTATTTCTCAAAATTTAAATCTGACACATCTAAGTAGAAAAGTATTGAAACACTAAATGTACCAGTGACACAATGTTCTAGAGGCACAGAATTAGCTCTTATGTTGTGTTTTTGGATTTACAGTATTGAGACACTGTATGTACTTTTCACACTTTCGTTGATGTTTATTTTAAATTTAGTACAAAAGGGATAAAGTGGTATTTTAGAGTGTATAGCTGAGAACTGAGATATGGTGCAGGTGTGTTGTAGGAGAAGGTGCTATAATATAAAAAGGTAATTAATAAATTACGTTTTGTTGTTATGGTTTGGGTTTGGTACATTGAAGTAAGTGCATTGTAGTTATGTAGTGTTATGTTTCGTATAGAGGCCCTAATATAGACGCGTTCATATATGCCATATATGGTCATATTCGCATATGCCCTATTATGGTCATACTCGTATATGCCCTATTTTGGTCATAATCGTCCATGCCCTATTATGGTCATGATCTTCTATGCCCTAATATAGGCATGATCTTTCACCTACATTAGTTCCCTACAGTACACAACGAGCTCTGAGGATTGAACGTTATCTAGTCTGTGGTTAAAACACTGCAGGGTTTTTCCCGAACACAGGCCTACAATGTACTCATAAATTATGCATGAGCATTCACCAGCTACATCTCCCGCATAATATGTATGTACAAAGTTCACCCCTGACGTCTTCCTCATGTCTAACAAAGACCAATACAAACCATACTGAGGGACGAGACACTTTAGGGTATAAATACATCACATCTTGCCACGGTAAGATAGAGGGAACCAAGACTTCCATGCTGACACACTGACCAGAGACGCTGAGGCTCCTGCATGCAGTCGCTCCAGCTGACAGCGGTCTAACACAGCCCTTGCGGGGTGTCCAACTCGAGACCAGGATGGGGTCCCACACTCTCTCTATTCAGGTATGGGGGTTCGACTAAATCCTTGAAGGATTCTTGGCTCTTAGGCTTTTAGACCTACACATATGCTAGGTACACTCAGGTACATCTAGTTAGGCATCGTAGGAGTACGCGCACATTTTCATAATGCTTTTTATATTCATGTATGTATTCATGATTCTTGCAATATGGTAGAACTGTACTATCCCTTCACTTTTATCGTACTGCTGATAATATATCTCTGCTATTGTCTGCTGGTTGCTACAGCACATATATGTTTCACTAGAATAACAACTGTTCAATAAATACTTATTGAAACGCCCAGACTGTTTATTCTGTGTAACTCTCTGAGACAAACCGAACAAGTAAGCACGAGTGACTGAGCGAAAAGTAGTACATTGTTTCCACGATTCTGAGGGATCAGGGTTGTCGTGATCTAAGGTTGCCAGAAACTAATCTCTCCCTGATAAGAGGAGATTCTAGTGGCACTGTGAGCTAGCTAATGCAAATCCGGCTAACATACGCGGTGGGGGTGTACAGAGTCAGTCTAACACCAAGCCCACGGTTTATGTTATCCAAACACGCAGGTCCTGCAGGGGTACCCATAGGAACTACACGACATGGCGCTGCCAACGTTGGTTGGGTACTTATTTAACAGTAGAATCTGAGTAGTTCAGTCGTGCTATTCTCAGAGAACCTACTCACAAAACCACAGAGACGTCAGGAGTGGGTGGGCACAAACTCCGCCACAGCTGAGTAGGCGAGATATCCTATTTATCGGCTGTTGGTTAATCAAGCTTGAAGGACATTTAGTTCCTAAATTGTGCATAAAACCTTTATCTTAGTTCTCTTGGAAAAGATTTTCTTTTCAAAATGACTGAGAGCGATGAAGAAAGAGTAGATCTGCAGATCTCAGCCGGAGAACAACCCGAAAATGCAATTGAAATTGCACCTAAATTCAGACATACGCTTACCATGAAACTAATAAAAAATGGTTTACCACCAAGGGGTGGCGTAGTAGCTCTCGTGATTGAGGCACACGAATCAAATAAAACAGAGGTATTCTATTCGTGGGTTACATTCCCAGCAGCAGATGCCGTAACAAAGACATTTCACTACTATATAGAAGGAGATGCACCAGCGGAATATTGTCCATTCGATGACATAGAGATTCCACTCACATACCAGTAACACTTATACTGGTTTAAAGGCGCCCTACCCCACTTAAGAGCAAGAGTAAGATTAGGCCCGCTCGGAGGAGACGGGGCCACATGGCCAATACTAGCGGCTTACACACTGCACCCTGACATTGACACAATGCCACAGCCAGAATTACTCATACAACACAAAGATTTAATTAAAATCTACAGAAACTTGACACAATTCGTCATGAGGACTCTCACAGTTCAACCAACAACAGTTGCAACAAATGGGACCCAATTCCAGGGTACAGCAACTAAAATTACTCCTCAAACATTACACGCGGTAATGGGCAAAATGCCCGCAACACGCGAACAAATACCATTCTGGATAGCTCAGAAAATAACTCAGCTTGAGGCAGTATTCCCGAATACTACCACCTATGATAAACACAGAATACTAACAATCTGCTTGCCCATGGGGATCACACCACAAATAGAGGACTGCACCTCTTGGGGTTCAGTCTTTGCTGCCATATATAGCAGAACACATGGTATCCCGTCATTAGCAGTAGTACCTGATGTATTGAGACAGATTCAAAATGAGTACGGAGCAGAGCCTGCCCTTAACTTAGGGATGAAGTTACTAAATAACTTTGACCAGGTATAAGCCATAATACTAGCTAACATTAAGGGGGAAGCAGCTTCAGTGGCGATCTGCCAACGCCTAAGGGAGTTCAGTCCAGTGGATCAACAACACGAACTACCCAAAATAATTGAAACTGCATATGCAGAACTAGGCAGAGACAGTCTAGGTGGGAAAGCATTAAAACCACAACTGGTGGGCAGTCCTGAAAAGGACACTACAAAGCAGACACCTACTTCTTCTAAAAAGAAGTGGGAAAATTAAAAACAACAAAAGTCTAAAGACAGCAGATCTCAATCCAGAGGTAGGTCTCCTCAACAGGAGCCCTCTGAAAGGAGGAATAACCTCCGGAATAGGGATAATATTAAAAAACCTGACAGGTATCAAGATACTGATACACGTTCCTCTCGTTCCTTTCAGGGTTCATCAAAAAACTCCGAGAGGGAAGGACGGTCAGAGGAGCGTACAAAGTCCAGAGACACGCAACGCGCTGCGGACTACGCACCTAAAAAAGAAGATAAACAAAAATCAAAACCTCAGTTCAAAAAGAAGAAGGTAGCAGGTCTCAAGATCAGACATGCCCAGAATTCTGAGGACACAGCTTCTGAACGGGGAATGGGCTCTGACGATGCTAGACAGCGTGGCAGAAGTAACAATAGCTCACCAGAACCTGAAGGAATTTCTGGTGAGAACGGAGTTGAGTGAGTATATCACGGTGAAAACACCTGATACTCGGGTAAGTGTCCCACATAAGTTACATGAGATAACACTCCGGATGGAGGGGGACAAACCCAGAAAAATTAAAGGTCTATTTTGGAAAAATCTGTCATCTGGATATGACATCCTATTAGCAGAGCAAGATTGGCCGCCAGCATTCGTCATGGAGTGCCCTAAGGGAGAAAAGGTAATTTTTCCAGCATTTTCCGACCTCGTTCCCATACATTTAAAACATGCATATGCGCAGGAGTGGGCGGTTGCCCTAGCTCCAGCATTGTACAAAAATCATGCTGGTTGGGATGAGGACTCAACCCACCACGTGATCCCATTAAAGGTTTCCCCAAATGCTCAAAGGCAATACCCTATAAAGCAGGAAGCTAAAAAACTACTCAGGGAGATCCTAGATCAATTAGAATACCAGGGGGTGATTGAGAATTGCACTTCACCTATGAACAATCCTTTGTTTCCCGTATCAAAACCTGACAATACATATCGTTTAGTTTTAGATTATAGACATTTAAACACATGCACAAAGACATTTGTAGTTCAAAATGCACACAGTGCCGCATTAATGAATAACATTGTGCGACAAAAATACAAAACAACACTTGATATCTCAAATGGATTTTTCTGCCAAAATATAGCGCCAGAAAGCAGGTACTTGACCGCATTCTCAGCGCTAGGGTCCCAATAGAAATTTTGTCGTTTGCCCCAAGGGTATAAGAATAGCCCGGGGTTGTTTTCAGCAAGGGTAACAGAGTTACTCCAAAATTTGGATGAAGAAGCATTGTCCTATGTAGATGATATTTATCTGACGGACGATGACTTACCGAGGCACTTGACCAGGGTGAGCACCATTATTATGGGATTCACCTCTGAGGGCTATAAATTTAATTTCAAAAAATCAAAAATTGCCCATCTCAATGTCCTGTTTTTAGGGTATGAGCTGTCAAGTGAAGGAAAAAGCCTAGCAGCTAACTTTTTAGAAAAGTGTGCGCTGCTCCAACCTGCAAAATCATTAAAGAATTTACAATCAATTCTGGAATTCCTAAATTTTGGTCGAACATACATTTTGGATTACGCAGAAAGAGTAAAACCTTTCTACGACTTAATAAAACCTGATTTTTCAGTCAGACAATGGACACAGGAACATACAAATATCCTACGTTCACTACAGGAAGACATGATAGCTTCAAAACACTTACAGACATGCGTAAACGTACGCAACTTAGTGGTCCGAGTAATAGCTGGTCAATGCGGGTACACTTATTTAACTTTCAATGAAGGCAAAACAGTACCAATCGCATACAAATCACACCTGTACACAAACGCAGAGATGCGTTTTACTTCAACAGAAAAAATCCTGACAGCAGTGCAGACCGCTGTAGCAAGAGAAACTCTGGCTCAGGAAAAACGCATAATAGTCGTGACCCCAGTACCAGCCTTAGAGGCTGTTAGAAAGGCTAGCATCCCAAATGCGAAAGCCTTACATCCCAGATGGATACAATGGGCTAATTGTCTTATTGCAACGGATGTTGAATACAGATTTGATCCAAGTTTAAAAACACAAGCATTTCTGCAATACGAACAATAATATCCTCTACCAAATGAGATTTTGCCTCTAGATCAGTATGAATACATTATTTACACTGACGGATCTGCTCAACCGGCCATAGGGAGTAAGCAAGCTTACAGCGCAGCGTGTGCAATCGTTAAAGGTCGCATGCGCGATGGAAAGTTCCATCCAAGCTGCACTAAAACGCAATCTCTAGGAGACTGCACAGCTCAGTTGGCAGAATTAAAAGCACTGATACTGGCACTTGTAAATACGGAACACGAATTCCCCACACTAATTGTGTGTGATTCCTTTTACTGTGTACAATCGTACAATGACTATTTACATCATTGGGAACAAAACGGGTTGAAAGATGCAAAAGGTGGCACAATTAATCATAAAATGCTATGGGAACAGGTAGTGGAGTTGAGAAACGAACTACCAAGGGCTCACGTGATACATACACTGAGTCATCAGCGTGATGGCGTTCACGTTGAAGGGAATTCATTGGCTGATGAAGCCGCAAAGGGGGCTGTACGCACAGTGTCCGTAGCTGCAATCACTCGTTCAAAAACGAGATTAGACGGCGAGATTATGGTAGCTGTCAATGCTTCACGCAAAGGCAGCACAGCAGTACCAAAGAAATTTCCACTCAAGTACTCCTACAAGTTAGATGCACAAAACATTCCATATGCTCAGATTCCTGGAGTGGGGGATAGAGTAATACCAAATATGGATCGTAGGCAAGGCTTAATTCTAGCAGCACACAAGGGTTTGGGTTCTGCGCATACAGGTGTTACAGCGACTATTTCTTTACTGAAACAGCGCTACTGGTGGCCAGGGTTAACAAAGCAGACCAAAGACTATGTCTTAAAGTGCGACATCTGCCAGCAGATGAAGGGCTCCACCGTAACACGCCCGGCGCAGACACCATTACTAAAATCAGACAAACCTCTCGCATGTGTATATTTGGACCACTGGGGACCCCTACAATTGGATGGGGCCAAGAAATATATCATGGTTGCAGTGGATTCCTGCTCTAGATTCCTATGGGTTTGGCCTCAGCGCTGTGCTGACACTCGAACTGTTATAAAAGATTTGCGAGTCTTTATCGGCACATACGCAGTTGGCACGTTACATTCTGACCGTGGCCCGGCGTTTAGCTCTCGGGCTTACAAAGAGGCCATGGAAGGAATGGGCGTAGCATTGCGGTACTCCTCTCCGTACCATCCTGAGGGAAATTCGGTTGTGGAGAGGAAAAACCGTGACTTAAAGCAATCTTTAACAGCTAGGGTATTAGGCAAGGGCGGTAGATGGGTCGATCACCTTTATGGGGTCCAAAGAGCAATAAACAATCAGCCAAGAAGCTCTCTCGGGGGTGTCACTCCTTACAAGGTCCTATTTGGGACAAGAATGTGGGTACCTGATCTTGATTGTGGAGGCACAGTGGCGGATGAAAAACCATTTGATATCCATGATCGTTTGGCTGTTTTTCAGGATCTAAACTAATCCAGGACACAACAAAGCAACGTCCATTTAAAACAGACCGCCACTGAGGAAATCAAGGCAGTAACGGCAAAACCTGTCTGGCTCCCAAAAGTCGGGGATCTGGTCAGAGAAAAGATTGCAGACAAGAAAGAATTCGGACCATCCTACAGAACAGCTGTACCGGTCCTAGCAATCCAAGGCACAAGAACTGTACTTCTGCCGCCTCTTGCCGGAAAAAAGGAGAAAAGATTTGTCTCAATCGACTTAATCAAACCACACTATGTGGCCGATACTAAACAGTAGGCCTCGTGGACTCCACAGTAGCAGACGCCCTCCTCTCGCTACAATCTAAGAAGTTCAAACAGAAAGACTCATCACGTTTGAAGAGCCACCTGTACGGAATTAAGGACTAAGCAACAATACTATGGAACTCGTTCCACTTCAACAAGAAGAAAATCATCTTAACGACCAAGTTGCAATTAGACCGACTACAGACGTCTACGTCAACATGCCTCGTCAAGAGCAAAATCCAATTTCAACAAATCCCGATGCAATTCCAACAATTGATTGAACTGCTTCTGGCTATTTCATGAACTTTGATACGTTTTCACTGGATCCAAGCGAGCCGGAAACGACGCCAGCCAAAAAATCACACAAACAGAAACTCATTGACTTTTTGAACTTTTTTAGAAAGACTTACCTGGTGTCACCTTGGATAGAACTAAGGTATATCACTGGGATTCTATTTTTTCTTTTCTGGCTAGGTTTAATTATAACTTTTAGTATGCTTATTAATGGACGATATCTCCAGCAGAGCTCTACAGCCCAAAGGGTCAATTTGATTTTAAAACCGCACCAGTCTTCACATCGTGAACCAAGAGACTTGTCTTCAGTGAACATCACAGCAGTTCCTATACCGGACGGTATAGTATGGGACAAGATTGATTTTGATATATTCGGTCCGACTGAACTTTTAAAGCTTAAACATGTGTTTAAAATGTCTTTAAGTGATATCATTACCTCCAGTACATTGTCTGATGATTGGGACACTGAAACTGTGAATAATATAATGTCTGAAAAAACTGCAGCATTTTCGAACAATGAAATGTTAGAAGGTACTTCAGACTATGATACATTGTACGGTTACCAACATTATGGTCATCATTTTTTGCACAAATCCATAACACCTAGAAATGTATTTGAATACCACCAGTGGGAACACTGCCCAACACCTCCAAAAGGTAGTTCGTAAATTTTTGCACAGAAATTCACATACTTTTCAGGGTTTAATACATCTGACCCGAAGTCATTTTATTACAAAGTGGCAAAAACATCAGCACAGAAAATGATGTTGACTAACACCAAACAGATTTACTCTGCTTCCTTTATGGCCCAGTTGTCTACACAGGGTTTCGACCTATGGAAGGACACTATAGATTTAAAATCAATCTGGGGTTCAAGGGACTGGCAAGTCCAGGGAACAGAAGTGCTTTTTAGAGCATGCCTCATTCCACAGCAGATGATATTTCTAAATGACACTGTGCAACAGACATCCTGTCTTGGACTAGCCAAGAACAAGGAAATGAACACACCTGGGTTCCAGCACCATCACAGATGGGTGGGGGGCAGAATTCAACTACACATGGGGTAGGATTAGATGATATTCTCCAGTACAACAGGTCAGATCCCAATTGGACAGAACGGCTGATTTGGCCCATTGACACAAACACATGTCAACAGAGATTCCTAGGTATAACTGAGGGGTTTAGTATCACTAGGCCAGATACACGCTATGTACAAAGACAACACCCAGGGGTAGTGACATCCTATAGTGTTGGGAAGTTGTGCCTTGATTGGCTAGAGACCTCAACACTCACAGAAGTAAAACATCACTTGACCTTACTCACACCTGATGTGGACCTTAGGGATTTCTTGTCAGGCCCAAGGAAAACACTTCAGAAACGTTTCATATATGCTGGCATTTATGCCTATTATAATGAAAACTGGAAAATATCCCAACAGGAGGCCGCAGAAAGAATACGGGAGATAGACCATATTAACCTAGAGAAGGCATTAGCTGTAGTGGATAATGGGTTAACAACTTTGACCTCCAGGATTTACTCCTTAGGCAACATTGTGTCTTCGGCAATCGACATATTAGAACAAGATCTGGCCTTGTTACAACACGGGCAATCTCAGTTACGTTCTATTATGATGTTAAGCTGGACGCTGCAATCTTTGCGTGCAGGCTACGTGCCCTGGCGTTTCATAAACACCACGTCTCTGTTTTCAGAATACAATCTAACTGATAAACAGACAGAAATGGCACAAACGGGGAGCCAAGTATACAATGCTGCGTATTGAGAAACTGGAAAGGTTACCATTCACTGTAGCCGAATTACCATCAACCGAATGGCTAATTCATGGCCAAATCACTCTGCCGGTCAATACATTTCAGTTTCAGTATTGCCTTGAGCAAAGGCAGGCAGGCAAATATGAAAAAATGGGTAAGGGTTACATTAAGGAAACTTGGGAGTTACCATATAGATACCAATGCCGGAATGGGGATCCAGAAGTGTATCTGAGTGGTACAAACTGCAAGAACGCTTTAAGCGGCTCTCTCATGTGTCAGGATATTTCTCTGCATGGAGCATGTAGTGGTTCGGTAGCGAATCTATCTTGTCACATATCAGGGACCCCAGTGGCCATGATCACGCCGGTTTTCCAGCTGCTCTCGAATGGGAGTTACTTGATGCTAAATGATCAAGGTTGCTGTGGGATGCTTCCAGGCGTCGCCTATCTGGTCACTGTTAACTCCAGGGTTTCTTGCTGTATGCAAGTATTGTTTCCGCCACTGAACACAGTCAGGGAGGCGCCGTTATGGCCTTTGTTGAATGTTTCCTTTATACAATTTGATACTTTGAGCAGACTGAAAGCCATGCTTTTACAGCAACCCGTGCCCTTAACCTCCGCTCGAGAAACCTTTGAACTTTAAGTTGCAAGGACCTCGACTGAGATACAGGCGCTTATACGTACGAACTGCCCCTTTCATTTCGCAGAAATGGTGGGTCGTATCTTTAACATGTCTGATACAAGCGGTATTGTACACCTATTTAAGACCATAGGGTCAGGACTATTAAGCACCTTTCAGACAGTCCTCGGAGTAATCCCAAATTTTATTCACTCTGTATTGGGAAGCTTCTTTGGAGGTCTCCCGCTCATCCTGTTCCTAATTGCAGGAGTCCTGATTGTAACCTTACTGCTACGCAATGGACGGCCCAATTTCTGAGGAAATGGCGAACGTACTCATGGAGCGGAAGTACCGTGAACGCATGGTACACCTTCTGGGAATACCTTGCCTAAGAAAACTGAACGCCTCTTGGTTTCTATCGTTTAGACCAGTCTGGGTGGACTGCATCTTACATGTTGTTCGATGCCTGTTTTGTGGAGAAGAATGCACGTTGGATCTCTGTCTAACGTTTCCATCAGATATGCCTCCGGACATGGATGCTATGCTGGACCCCCTAAAGGCCCATGCTCTGCGTTGACCCCAGCGTCTTCCAATTCTGATGAATGCATTCCTTGAGAATCCACAGGTGCCGTTTGCTCCTGCTGGGTTAGGTGGCTCCTCCACAGGCACTCAGGTAACAACTGCCACACGAGCTGCCGCAGCACCGACTGTTGGCAGTGCTGAATTCCATCTATGTGCGATTGATGTTCTCTGTGAGGCGTTGGATTTGTCATCTGCAGTAGCTAACACCGATAATGCTGTATCTCCCAGCCAGGACACTTAATCTGGAATTGGCTCATCGCGTCCTGGGGAAGAATTCGGCTTCTCTATTTCGTTTCATAAATAAACGAACTAAATTTGGAACACTTCCTAAATTGACACTTTCACTCGAGAAAGAATGGCCTTCTTCTGCTTGTAGTAATGCAACTTTTATAAGTGAGACAGAATTGACTTTTTTAAGTGGCAACAAGAGAATAGCTGACTTTTAACATTTTTAATCATTTTTAAATGTCTTTTTAAGACCATGTTTTTAGCTGTTATTAGGAGAGAAAACAATTGTCCAGATTATATGTATGGTCATTGTCATCCAATTCGAAAGTGGAGTGGGTGTTATGTTTCGTATAGAGGCCCTAATATAGACGCGTTCATATATGCCGTATATGGTCATATTCGCATATGCCCTATTATGGTCATACTCGTATATGCCCTATTTTGGTCATAATCGTCTATGCCCTATTATGGTCATGATCTTCTATGCCCTAATATAGGCATGATCTTTCACCTACATTAGTTCCCTACAGTACACAACGAGCTCTGAGGGTTGAACGTTATCTAGTCTGTGGTTAAAACACTGCAGGGTTTTTCCCGAACACAGGCCTACAATGTACTCATAAATTATGCATGAGCATTCACCAGCTACATCTCCCGCATAATATGTATGTACAAAGTTCACCCCTGACGTCTTCCTCATGTCTAACAAAGACCAATACAAACCATACTGAGGGACGAGACACTTTAGGGTATAAATACACCACATCTTGCCACGGTAAGATAGAGGGAACTGAGACTTCCATGCTGACACACTGACCAGAGACGCTGAGGCTCCTGCATGCAGTCGCTCCAGCTGACAGCGGTCTAACATAGCCCTTGCGGGGTGTCCAACTCGAGACCAGGACGGGGTCCCACACTCTCTCTATTCAGGTATGGGAGTTTGACTAAATCCTAGAAGGATTCTTGGCTCTTAGGCTTTTAGACCTACACATATGCTAGGAACACTCAGGTACATCTAGTTAGGCATCGTAGGAGTACGCGCACATTTTCATAATGCTTTTTATATTCATGTATGTATTCATGATTCTTGCAATATGGTAGAACTGTACTATCCCTTCACTTTTATCGTACTGCTGATAATATATCTCTGCTATTGTCTGCTGGTTGCTACAGCACATATATTTTACACTAGAATAACAACTGTTCAATAAATACTTATTGAAACGCCCAGACTGTTTATTCTGTGTAACTCTCTGAGACAAACCGAACAAGTAAGCACGAGTGACTGAGTGAAAAGTAGTACATTGTTTCCACGATTCTGAGGGATCAGGGTTGTCATGATCTAAGGTTGCCAGAAACTAATCTCTCCCCGATAAGAGGAGATTCTAGTGGCACTGTGAGCTAGCTAATGCAAATCCGGCTAACATATGCGGTGGGGGTGTACAGAGTCAGTCTAACACCAATCCCACGGTTTATGTTATCCAAATGCTCAGGTCCTGCAGGGGTACTATAGGAACTACATGACAGTAGGTAGGTTGATTTGTTTTTGTATTATGTGTAAGCCAGTAGTAAAGTAGTTTTTACATTGGCTAGAAAAAAATTGGAAATATAGTTTTTTTACAGAACAATGTCTGCATAGTTACAGACAGAATGCCTATAAAACCTCGGAGGAAAAAAGAACAGAAACAACTACAGTATGTATGTAGAACTGAGGGTCAAAAGGGGCAAAATGAAGAATAAGTGGTGAACGACAAAAGAGCTATTGGTAAGAGGACAAAGCCACTTCTTAAAAATATATGTGGGGGGGCGTGGCCAAGATGGTGGATGGGTGAGACGTGTCCCAGAGTCTCTCCGCTCCCCGCCAGAGGCCCATCCGCCCAGAATAGCACTACTCGAAAGGGCAGACCACCGGAGCACCCCGCTTTTCCTGCTCCACCAGTGGGGGCCTTTTGGGCCAATGGCAACAAGCGGTGGGGATTGTCCAGCCCCGTGATTTAGTCCAGCGGACCTGAGAGCATGGAGGTCGACGCACAGAAGACCGCGGTGCATGCCTGTTGGCAGCGATCTGGAATGCCCAACACGCCGGCCTACCCTTCCTCCCAGTGGGTGCGAGCTGGGACGCCATTGAGCCGCATCCGGACCAGGCCGTGGCCCCTCTGGGTCGGAGGAGCAGAGCGTCAGACAGAGAGAGGAGCAGGCGCCTGGCCGTGAGGAGCTGGAGATGACCGGAGGAGCAGAAAGGCCACAGCGCCCCTCGAGAGGCGGAACACAATGAGACTGTCTGCCTGAGAGGAGGGCGGACGCTGACACCGGATCAGGCCTGAGGAAGGTGCCGGAGCACACGGGAGGACGGCCCCCTCCTACAAAAGACGGTGAGCCTGTTCTGAAGGTCGAAGATCCCCACAGTGCCTCGGATATCAGGGCAAAATAGAGGGCCAGGAGAGAGGCGGTACAGGGGGCTGGCGTGCGCTCTCCAATGAGGAGGGAGGCCATACCTCTTCGACGAGAGGCAGAAGAGGCTGCCGGGGAAGACGTGGGTCTTTGCGGAGCCCCCCTGAACAAAGCACGACGAGACCGCCTGTCTGAGGGGAGGGAGAGTGCCGACACCGGAGCAGGCCCATGAAATTGCCAGAGCACACAGGGGGATGCCCCCCTGCTATGAGAGCCTGTTCTGGGGAGAGGACTCCCATGGTGCCCCCGGTTCCAGAGGAAGCACCCGAAGGGCCACTAAAGAGGCCCCTAAAATGAAATAGAGGGCCCGGAGAGAGGCGTTACGGGGTGCCGGTGAGCATTCTCTGGGGGGGAGGGAGGCCATACTCTCCCCACCGACAGCCCCCAGAGGACACAATCTGCTGATGTGGAGGGGAGTCTCCTCGCCCCATGGGGACCTGGGGGCACCCCTTAATTAATTAATCTGCAGCGGCCCAGGTGCCATGCCTAGTTACTCTTCTGCACAGATCAGGCGGCCTACCGTCAGACGGGACTCGGAGACCATCTGAGAAAGAGGCATAGTACAGGGCCCCCCGGATGTGATTACCTCTGTGGTCCTCAGTGCTTGGAACACCCAGCTGCCTGGGAGCGGCACCTCCCAAATCGGCGGAGACACAGCGCAACGACTTGTGAGTGGGCCCTTTGAAGCCCAGGGGGCCCTGGCCGCTGTGGGTCCCAAGTCCATCAGTCCCACCCAGGTTGGAGTAAATCGGGGAGGAGGGGCCGCGGTTGGTTCCACACATGCAGACTCTACAGCGCCGAGCTCAGTGTATTCATCAATTGACGACCCGGAGGGGGCCAGCAACGGAACCTCTAGGGGACAACAACTGAAGCAGAGAAGTTGACACCAGGTTGGAGTGTATCACTCACCTACTGGGACGAAGATCTTGCCTGGAGGGGGACCCCTGGGCTCCCGATCTCACTGGCCAGGTCGGTCCTCTGGGGCACGCTGAGCCAGTGGCATCTGCGGAAGTGAAGAAAGACTCTACCCTTAAAGACATGCTTCTTAAAACCCAGGGGCCCAGTCGAGCGATGCCACGGCGATGTCAACGGTGGAGGGGACTGCCAATATGAAAGTACCAAAAGAGCCAGTCACCTGCCCTTATCTGGAATCATTGTTTGCAGCACTACGGGAAGACCTTCAGCCTTTCAAGAAGGAATTTATGCAGGAACTTAAAGAAACCCGGCGGGACCTGGATGGACTTGGGGAGAGGATCTCTACATTGGAAGACCACGAATCAAGCAGAGATGAGGAGATTGAACAATTACAGCAAGAGGACCTCCACCTCAGGGTCCAGCACCTGGACCTCCAGGCACATGCGGAGAATTTAGAGAATAGATCACGCCGCAATCACATCCGCATAAGGGGCGTACCATCCGGCGCAGAGGGATCGGATATTTCCGTGTTTGTAATGGACGTTTTCAGATCTGTCCTCGAGGCCCCCCCGGAGGAGATCATTAAACTGGACAGAACACATAGGGTGGGCCCTAAACGATAGCCTAAAGCTCCACCACCGGACATCTTCACCTGTGTACATGATTTCCCTCTGAAGGAACGTATCCTCCAACGGGCGCGAGAGAAACATCCACTGCAGTACCAGGGCTAACACCCAACCCTATATCAGGATGTGCTGCCATAACTCTTCAAAAACGCAAAGCTTTTCACCCTATCACCTCACATCTCCGGGAGGCTGTGGTACAGTATAATTGGGGCCACCCCTTCCGCATAATTTTCCACCACAAAGGGATACTGCACCAAATAAGATCACTGGAGGAGGCTCGCAACATTTTAGACTTGGCTGACACAGCCCTGGACACTCCGCAGGAGGACAAGGGGGGCCATGACATAGATGGCACTCAAGGACAGAGAATCACAAAAGCATTCCCTGCAGAGCACAGGCCGGACGCCGAAACTGTAGCCAGAGAGAAGCAAGTCGTCATTGACTCTTAGTCCCAGAACACCTCAGGACCGCCTTCTCCTTGAGCCCCGGGCCGCAGACCACAACTCAAGGCCACCAACATCTCCTGGATGCGATGCCCCTCCTTTACACCTACCCTCCTCTTGTTACAAAGGACTATGCTCTGGGTGGGCCGGGTGGCGGCAGAGGTAGGCTTCCACGACCCCACTTCAAGAACATTCAATAGACCTACCGGAAATGGACTTTGACACTATGTTAGTTAACTTTATGTTATTACGTTTTTTCGCCGTTATACTGGGCGAGTTGTTTATTTTTGTTTGTTGGACCCGGGTACTTCCATCACAATATCTTGATATCCCCACCCCCAGCATCAGGCCCCATAATATACTTGCCCACAGCTTCAGTGGACGACTCCAGAATGATTTAAGTTGCGTTAAACCCCTAACTACTTCATGTCAGACCACCTAATAATCCTCACGCTGAATGTAAAAGGCCTTAATCATCCCTTGAAAAGGAGTGCTATTCTATCGTATCTGGAGCAATACGGAGCTCACATTTGCCTGTTACAAGAAACCCACTTCCTCCCCAAGGACGAACATATGCTCTGTTCCCAACACTTTCCCCAACAGTACTTTTCGTCCCTCCCGAACAAAACTGCAGAAGTAGCTCTTCTGTTGTCCCGGCACTTTAGGGGTAAGGACTTCTCTAAAGAGGCGGAGATAAAGGGGAGGATGCTTTCCTACTCACTACAAGCTGGCCTAAACATGGTAACTATAGCTACCATATGTGCACCTAATGAGGGACGGGAACCTTTCCTTCAAAGGCCCTGACGGAGGTACTGGGGTCCCAGACTCAATCACTCATAGTGGGGGGAGACCTTAACCTCGTCTTCGATAATGACTTGGACAAGTCGGTGCAAAGATACAGCCAGACAGGTGCCCTCTCCAAGGGGGTACTACAATGGTTTCTAAGTACGGGCCTCACAGACATTTGGAGACACACTCACGCTCAGACCCGGGACTACACGTACTATTCATTCGCACACAAAACCTACGCCAGACTGGACTAACTCCTGGTCACACCAGACCTCATCCCTAGAGTGCAGGGAGTCACCATTGAACCCAGATCCCTCTACGACCATGCGGTGGTAGTAATTGCATTGGAGATCCATAAACACAGTCCATACGCTAGAACCTGGCGTTTGCGGGAGACCTCCTTCAATGCCCTGAAAATATACAACAGATCTCTAACGTCATAGACATTAACCTAACCCCAAATGACACCCCGGGTAGGTCCACTCCCATGCTCTGGGACGCCCTAAAGGCGGTGATTAGGGCTGAAAATAAAACCCTCTGGGATAAACGCCAACAGCTTACCCTTCAAGTAGTAGAACTTGAACGCATTCATAAAAGGACTGGTGCCCCCAGAGTATGGAGATAGCTGGAAGCTGCTAGAGCTCAGTTGGCCGGCCTAGACACAGGCAGAGCGGAATATGCAGCAATCCATCTTAAACATCGATACTATGTAGGTGGCGACAGGTGCGGGCATCTCCTTGCCAAAAGACTGCGTGCCCAAAGGCAGGAGCTACAAATCCAAGAGGTCCAAGATTCTAAGGACCAGGTACAGAACAAGGACCCTTATATAGCGGAGGCCTTCCGAGAATACTATAAAGAACTCTACAAAGCTCAGTCACTTCCGTCGGAGAACATTCCGGCCTATCTCAGGGACATGCACATGTCAGTCCTCACCTCAGACCAGAGGGACGTCTTAGACCGCCCTATTAAAATTGAGGAAGTCATCTCTTGCATTGCCAGCTAACAGCTACCTAAATCCCCCGGCCCAGATGGCTTCCCAGCCATCTTTTATAAGACCTTCTGCAAAACCCTTGCACCCCTTCTCACTCGTCTTTTTAATGAACTGGGGATCTCGGCTGTTCTTCCCCCTTCTATGCAGATGGCATCGATAGTGGTGATTCCAAAGCCAAGGAAGGACAAAATGCAATGCCCGTTGTACAGGCCAATTTCACTGTTAAATGTGGACCTTAAAATCTTTACGGGTATTTTGTCGTCCCACCTAAATCCGCTCCTCCCGGGCCTTTTAGACCCGGACCAAACCGGATTAGTCACTCAACGTCAATGCGGAGACAACACGCGCAGGCTTCTCCACCTCATAGACAAGGCGCAGAGACACAGCCAGGAGTGAATGCTCCTAGCAGTGGATGCCGAGAAGGCATTTGACAGAGTGCACTGGCCGTATCTTGAGGCTACACTAGAGCACTTCAGCTTTGGGGACAGGTTTAGAAGCTGGATTTTCAGAGCATACGATCGCCCTACAGCCATGATACGGGTTAATGGCCACACGTCCACCTCCTTCCCAATTTCCAGGGGCACCAGACAGGGTTGCCCCCTGTCTCAGTTACTTTTCACATTGTACATGGAACCCATGGCCCATAGAGTTCGATCCAACCCAGCGATAACAGGGATTAAATTTGGTGGAGATCACCACACAGTCAGTCTGTATGCAGATGACATTTTAGCAACACTGGAAAACCCATCGACCTCTTTACCAGCTTTCCTTAAAGGAATTAGAATTGTTTGGCCAGGCAGCCGGTTTAAAAATGAACATCAGTAAATCGCAGGCCTTGAGCCTTACCCTGCAACCCCAAACAATGGACACCCTCCAGCAAAACTTACCTTATCTGGGACTTTAAGTTGCCCCCACGATCCTCAAGACGGCCACTCTTAACTACTGCACCATGACCCGCCAAATACGCGGTGACGTTCACCGCTAGCAACACTATTCTCTCTCTTGGCTGGAGAGGAATGCGGCTATAAAAATGACGATCCTCCTCCGGATCTTGTATATTATTATTATTATTAACAGATTTGTATCGCGCATGGCTGCCCCAGCGACGGGGCGTCCCAGCGCTACCCAAAACAGCATACCGATAAGTAGTGACAGCCTGGGAAAGGAAGAGAGAGTTACGCTGGGAAAAGCCAGGTCTTTATGGCTTTCCGGAAGGCTAAATGATCTTGGAGCCCTCTGATACCAGTAGGAAGAGAGTTCCAGAGTTTGGCAGCCAGAACTCTAAAAGAACGACCCCCCGCTCTAGCTCTTAAAACTCTAGGGGTATACACCAGCCCTTGGTCAGCTGACCGTAGGCACTGGTTCGGGACATAAGATGTTAACAAGTTTGATAGGACCCGGGGGGCTTGTTTAGTCAAAATTTTGTGGGCGATGCATAAAGTCTTAAACTGAATTCTTTTCTCCACCGGTAGCCAGTGTAATTTGGGTAGAGATCTCGACACGGAGCAGGTTTTCGGTAGCGCTAGTAAGGTGCGAGCTGCTGCGTTTTGTATTCTCTGCAAGCGCTGAATGCAGGATTTGTTGGCACCCAGATAAAGGGAATTCCCATAATCCAATCTGGATAAGATTGTAGCCTGTACAATAATCTGCCGGACTTTGGGCTCAAAGAAGCCCAATAGACATTTTAGCCCTCTCAGAAGCCCAAAGCATGTCCCTGCGACTACTTTGGATTGGGTGTCAAAAGAGAGACCTCTATCCATCCAGAAGCCCAAGTTCTTGACTGCCTCCTTCGGCAAAGGAGCTGGTTTAAGTTGGTCTGGCCACCATTGCTCTGACCACATATCGCTATCTCTTCCAAATATCAAAATTTCGGACTAACTGGCGTTTAGCTGCAGACAATTTGCTGTCAGCCAATTGGCGACCGCCAATAAATCCTCCTTGAATTTAATAAGATTTTGTTTACATTTCTTGGAGAAGTCGATAACTAATTGGGTGTCGTCGGCATAAGAAGCCAACGACAACCCTCTGCTTTTTGCTACCGCTGCTAAGGGTTGTACATAGATATTAAAGAGCACAGGGCTCAGTATCGATCCTTGTGGAACCCCATGTCTGATCGCCGACTCCTTGGAATGATAGGGTGGTACTGTGACCTGAAACATTCTGCCCTCTAAAAAGGAGCGAAACCAGTCCAGAGCCAAGCCCTCGATCCCTATCTCCTGTAGCCTGCACAGTAGTATTTCATGCGAGACAGTGTTGAAAGCGGCACTTAAATCTAAGAGAATTAAGGCCGCAGAATTTCCATCATCTAAATTCCTACGAATTTCCTCCATCACTGCCAGCAGAGCCGACTCAGTGCTGTGGCGGGCTCTGAACCCGTTTTGGGAGGAGTCCAATATGGCCTTTTCCTCAACAAACTTTGTCAGAATATTATTGACATAGGATTCAGTGACCTTAGCTAGAAAAGGGAGCTGGGAGATGGGACGATAGTTGCCCGGTTCAGATGGATCTAGCAATGCTTTCTTCAGAAGAGGAGTCACTTTAGCGTGTTTCCAGGCTGATGGTAGGCACACTGAGGTTAGGGATATATTAATTAATTCCCTAGCCACTGGTAAAATAAGGTTACGAAATTGGTGGAAATGAGCTGGTCTCAAAGCATCCGCTGGAGAGCCAGATTTGATTTTCAAGCAGATGTGCTCAATCTCGATGAGGGATAGTTGGGGGAAGGAACGCAGTGTATCCTCCATAGAGCGTCCCCTGTTTTTGTGTCTTTCCCTCTGATCGATATTGGCTGGTGGAAAGCTGTTATAGATTTTATCTACCTTGTCTACAAAAAATCTGGCCAGTTCATCGCACTGGTTGTTGGAAGTAACCGGTGAATCTGCTTTTGAATTTATACTTTTCATAACTTTAAGAAGAGAAAAAATCGTTTTTGATGAATTGTTACTCTCTAAAATTTGACCAGCAATATACTCCGCTCTGGCTCTCCGAATCATCTTATGGTATGCTTTGATGGAGTCGCGGTATTTATTTTTTGCTTCTATATTATACCCATGCCTCCAGGCCCACTCAAGTTGTTTACATTTTTTCTTTGCATTGATCAGGGATATGTTCCAAGCCCTCCCAGTAGAACCACCGCAGGGCACGCTCTGCACCCTCCAAGATGAGGTAAACCGCTTCATTTGGGCAGATAAGCGCCCTCGCCTCCGCAGACATATCGCCTACCGCAATCCGCTCAAGGGTGGGCCAGGGGTCCCAGATCTAAAACGATATTACCAGGCTACCCAGTTGAACATTTTTGTAGAATGGTCCCGAGCCGAGTCGGAGAAACACTGGTTGTCCATGGAAACGGCCCTGGCAGGACAACCTTTATGGAGGATCCTCTTCCTCCCTAAAAACACCAACCCCCTAACCTCTACCTGTCCTCTATCACCAAATCAGCACAAAATACCTGGGATAAACTGGCATCTCAGAGAGACCTTACTTCCTTTCCCTCCCCATTGACCCCCATAGTTGGGAACCCTGATTTTATACCAGCCCTGAACAATACTGCATTCTACCGATGGAACCAACCAGGATGTAGATCATTTGGACATTTGTTCGACACGGAGGGCCCTGTCCCATTCGAGTCCCTCCAAGCAGAACTAGGGCTACCTTAAAGTGAGTGTTGGCACTACACACAAATACGCCACTGTGTGATGCAACCAACAGTTTGTCCAGAGGCACAACAACACCTCACACCCTAAGAACTCTGGCTGCTCTCAACCCCTACGAACTCACATTTAATCACACAGTTATATAAATTCCTATGCCTGCCGAGCACTCCTACTAAAACTGCAGGCCAACTCCGTTGGGAGTCTGAGATCGGGTGGGAATTGACACGGAAGGAATGGGTAGACATTCACTATCGCGCTAGGCACACAGCCCATAATATACCAGGGATTGAAACATCAACCAAGATTATCACATACTGGTATCTTACCCCATCAGACTCCACAAGTTTGCACTGTCCAAATCCCCGGACTGTTGGCGTCAGTGTGGCCTCCCAGGCACCTTATTACATATTTCATGGGACTGGCCGAAAATAGCGACATTTTGGACAAGGGTCCTTAACGACATTGACACATACCTGGAAACGGAACTCCCGAGATTCCCCGCCTATATCATCCTGGGCCTTCCCAATGCTCTCACTTTCCCACTAAAATCCAGCAGAGGCAGGCAGATCGGGCTAACGCTAATAGCGTCTCTGCAGAACATACTGTCGCACTGGGGTACAGATCACATCCCGGGATACCAAGGATGGCTGCATAGACTGTGGTACATTATGGGAATAGAACGAGTTAACCTAACACTGTTGAATCCAAGCTCAGTGTTTCACAAGCTATGGAAACCATTTATGAATCTCCTGATGTCAGAATTCCTTGAACTTACTTGCCCCAAGTATCTTCGCCTATTGAGCCTCTCGGAAGCCCCTACGATTCCCACTCCAAAACCCTGAGTCGGGACATGGATGGGTGGGGGGGCACGATACAATTGTTATTAGTCAGTTTTAGGTAGTCTGGGTCCAGAGTGGGGAGGGAGGGGAGAGTTCAGGGGAAGTTAGATAAATGTATGTAAAGCACCCTGTGTTCCACAGGCCATGTCGCTTACGTTCTTTGCTATGATGGAATTTGTAATAAAGAAATTTAAACCATAAAAATATATGTGGGCATTTCCAAAGATTATTAAATAATGAAAATAAAATTCAAACTATGAGAAAGATTAAGGAGAAATGAATAGAGCACTTTTGCATGGTACTGTGGCAGACGTAGAAAAGTTACTGATGATGTGCAGTTGCGTTTCTTTGGTCTTGAGCATGATTCTAGGGAAAATGAAGAGTTGTTAAGAGGAGGAGTTGCAGAACAGGACAGGGATATTACAGTTGATAGTTTTGAAAAAGAGATTATAAAATTTAACACAGTGTGGTCCCAAAACCAGAGTATGTATGTATATGTGGTTGAAGCACTCACTAGAAGATTCAAACACAGACTGTTGACTTGTATTTAAAAAGTGAAAAAGTAAATAATGTTAACTGGTAAAAGTTAGGTGTGTATTTCTTTGTAGAGGAATGCTTTGACTTGTCCATATGGCAAGTCATATGTATGTAGTGTTACAATAAATTAGAAGATAATATAACGAAGACCACATAGATATTAGATACCTATTTTGTAAGATAATAAAATGCCTGCTAATGTAGAAAAACTATGAGGGGACAAAATACAAAAAATAAAAAATCTGCATTTATGATTCTTTGCAGCATTTCGAAGGGCTGTTATGGACAGCTCTCCAGCACTCACTACAACTCCACAATCCATGCAATATGATGTCATCCGGGCAAACTGTAGAGCCAAATCTAGAAGTTGATTTTGGACCTCTGAAGGGGTCTCAGCCCCGGTGTTGTTGCAGTTGCTATTGAAGCTGAGGGTCCTTCAGCCTTGTGTTGCCTTCCTGCTGCTTTTACACCATTGCTATGGTTTGTTTTTGGATGTAAAGCAGGGACATAGTCCCGTAAGAATATTTTTTATTTGTACCCCTTGACAATGTCTATTGGCATATTGTGCATTACAGAAATCTGTTCACTATGAACTCCTCTTAAAGAATGTTCAAGATAGATAAATGGACGTGTTCTTATTTTTTTAGTTGAAAAATGCATTATCCAACGATAATCCTTTATTTCTCGGTGACATGATTTTCTGTTTTGTTTAGTGCTTTTGAAAAGTTTTAAAAAATGTGTTCTTTTTTATGGTAACAAAAATGGCAACTGGGACAGGAGGAATTTGAAAAATGTGCACTGAGAAATGTGCAAAAAATATAAAAGTGGAGCATGTACGATTTTTTGCAGCATTGCGAATAGCTATAACACACTGTTCACCAGAACATACTCACCATACTACAGTCCATGCAATACGTTACCATTCTTGAAAACTCTGGAGCCATATCTGTTATAGTAGTGTGCACCTCTGAAGGGACTTTCTAGCCGGGTATTGTTGCTGCTGCCATGATGTACATGGTCCTCCGGCTTCCCTCTGGTAGATCGCCAGTTGGAGACGTTTTCTATCGTAGGTTTTAAGACAGTATAAGATGGACATCGTCCCACATGAGTATTTTTGGTTTGTCCCGCTAGAGAGGGTTTTGTCTCACATTGTGCATTGCACTAGTTTTGCAGCAGCTTTTGATTCCCCATGAGTTTGGGTAACAATGGATAGTTTAATGTTTGCTTGGTAGTTATGTTGTATTTGTGAGTTCAGATGTTGAAAGTTATTTTTTGAAACTGTTGTTTTTTAGAAATATGTTGTTAAAATAAAGTTAACCCAATATGTTACTAAACAGCTAGACTCAAACTTTGTGTAAAATATGTCGACATCTGTTTTACACTTTGTCATTTGTATTTGTGACTACTGATGTCATTGCGACCTCTGGTGTTGCTGTAAAGAAGGAAAATGCATTTTTGAAAAAAGGAAAAAGTTAAATTAGTATCTTACTAAATAGCTACACTGAAACCTTAGGTAAAATATGTCTGTATATGTGTTTTATACTTTGTCAAAAACACCCGGTATTCGCAGTGTGTCCTTGCTAATTGCACTCATAGAATGACACAGGCACTACCTATACAATCATACATTCACCTATGCACTACTCATGCACTTACGTAATTACCCAGTTATTACACACTCACTCACAGACCTATACAGCCACTCACACACCGAGTCAGCAACTATACAGTGACTCACACACCCCCTCTCAAAGTTTTTAGGTTACAGTTAGGAAATGAAATGAAAAATACTTTCGAAATTCACTGAAAAAAACAAAGGTTAGAGGGACGTTATAGTTAGGAATTAGCATTTAAAAAACCTTAGAAATTCACTGAAAAAAACCAAAGGTTAAAGGGTCATTATAGTTAGAAAATACATTAAAAAAACCTTAGAAATTCACATAAAAAACCAAAGGTTACAGAGACGTTATAGTTAGGCTCAAGTTTCACTCGTACAAAACCAGTGAAATACAGCAATTTTAGTTACCTGAGCTAACTATAACTTGCGCTCCTGCAATGCACTGCTTATGACCTCACATATTACATCACTCGTGACATGGTCAGTGCCATCACTCATGACATCACTGATAGGTGGTTATAGTTAGGACCAAGTTTCCATAGGAAAAGTGTTTTTTGTTTTGCTAATAATTTTGATGCCGTTTTGACAAATTTTCACTAAATTTTCAAAACGAGTTTGCCATTCACTTCAGTTGCTGTCTGGAACGTTTTGGGTTGATTTGTGAAGTGGGCACTGAGAAAAAGGGCAGGGGTCCTAAAACATGTTTCCCCCATGCAATTTCCCATAGGGATTTTAGACATAACTACCACCTGAAAAGCTAAATGGAATTACACAAAATTTGGCAGAAACCTAGATCTAGGTCCAGAAAAAGTGCTTTTAGTGATTTGGGTTAAAGCAGTTGAGTAGTTTTGCAGTTATTAAAGAAAAATTATTTATGTATATCTAGAGACGTGGGTCCACAGCGGATCCACCGTGGTGGAAACGCGGATCCATGCACTAACAGCAATGCCATGATTGGCTGCCACAACTTCAACCAGGAAGTGGTGGCAGTAATCTTTGGACTTGTACTCAGCCGAATCCCAAGAAAAAATACAAAGCAAAAACACAAGGGAGAAGGGTAGGAATATCTTAGGAATAACATGATCCATTAGGCCTGGTGGTAGAGTCCTAGAGGGACCCCGCCTGTGGCCAAAAAATGTTTTTTTTAAATCTTGCCACAAATTCTCAGAGGATCTGCGGCAACATAAAACAAAGTGCGGTCTCCTGCGCTTCTGTTCTTTTATGCTCTGGGAAGGGGACATGCGTGGCCCCCCAACCCAGGCTGATTTGCGTCCTGGGGACCCCATCCCCCAGGGGCCAGCTGATAGTAAGAAGGGGAAAGGGGCAGCGCAGCCCCCTTCCATGGCTGATTTTGGCCCGAGGGACCCCAACCCCGGGGCTTTGCCATTTAAAAACAAGTTGGAGGGGGGCATGCGCACCCCTCCTAGGCTGATTTTGGCCCAGGGGACCCCATCCCCCAGGGCCAGTCTGTAATCAAAAAGTGGGAGGGGGCTCAGAGCCCTCCTCCCAGGCCATTTTTAGCCCTGGGGCCCAAAACCCCATGCCATATATCGAATGGGAAGGAAGGTCACGTGGCCCCCCTCCCTGGGCCAATTTCGGCACTGGGGACCCGTTCCTCCAGGGCCTGGCTACAAATACAAAGAAGAAGGGGGGTCATGTGGCCTCCCCCTGACCCATTAAGAGCCCTGGGGACCCCATCCCTCAATCCGGCTCAAATGCTATGTCCCAGGGTGCTTACCCCAGGACATAGCAGTTTCCCTACCCACACTGGTGGCTGCTGGAGGAGGGAAGTCGAATGGGGCATAGGGGCTCCCGTCGTAGCCCCCGACCATAGTGTGGTGGGCACCCTGGGTAGGCACCATGGGCACCCACCATTTGTTTGCTGGGCTCTGGGGGATGGGGTCCCAGGGATCGAAATCGTCCCAGGGAGGGGGCCACACTGCTCCCCTCCCCCTTTTGACATTGGCTGGGCCCTGGGAGGATGGGGTCCCGGGGCCTATAAAGGCCCAGGGAGGGGACTGAGTGCCCCCTCCCCCATTATAATACAGCCAGACGCTAGGGGATGTGTTCCCCAGGGCTAAAACCGGCCTGGGTAGGGGGACTGCATGCCCCTCTCCCTTTTTTGCAGTATTGGTGGGCCCCAAGGAATGGGGTCCTTGGGCCTAAATTGGCCCAGGGAGGGGGGCCATGTGCCCCCCTTCCCCGTATATATCTTGCCAGGCCTGGGTGGATGGGTTTTCCATGGTGAAAGGTGGGTCAGGTAGGGGGCCCCTGTGTGCCCCTCCCCCTAAAAAATAAAACGGATCCCAGGGTATGGGGTCCACAGGGCCAAAAGCAGCCCGGGGAGGGGATCCAAAGTTTGGCTGCCTTCGTGTGGTTGGTCACAGGACCTGGCCGCAGGTCAGGTCATGTGACTAACCTCCCACTGCACATGGCAGAAAGCCATGTGCGATTGGTTGAATGCAGGGGATTGGCTACAAGCTTTCCCTCTGTGTACAACCAAAGGCTGTGCACAGCGTGAGGTTGGCTGCATGTGGGGAGTGTGCAGGGCCAAAGGCCTATGCAGCGACAGTAGGATAAACGTATGCTAATTAAATATTATTTTACGCAAAAAAAAAAACTAGAAATTCACTGCAAAAACCAAAGGTTACAGAGACGTAATAGTTTGGAAATAGCCTTAAAAAATCATAGAAATTCACTGGAAAAAACAAAGGTTACAGGACATTATAGTTAGGAAAGAGAATTAGGAATTCACTAAAAAAACAAAGGTTACAGAGACTTTATAGTTAGGTTCAGATTTTACACATGTAAAACCATAGAATTTCAGCAGTTATAGTTATCTCAAGAAACTATAACTCGTACCCTAAGGTAATTATCACTCGTACCCTCGCCATGCACTGCTATTTACCCCACATATTACATCAGTCATGACATCTTCTATGACATCATTGATAATATCACTGCAACATTTGCAATAAATTGATGAGAAAACTGTGCATGGGGGGCCTGAATTATAGTTAACTGCTTCCGGCGAGGTCGCAAGCCTCTCAATACACACACCAATCCTTGTGAAGATACACAGATTGTGCCGAGCCCGAATTCGTTTTCAAACGTGGTTTATTATTATTCCACCTGGCAAACAAAGCCCTAGCTTTGTTTGCCAGATGGAATAATAATAAACCACGTTTGAAAACGAATTTGGGCTCGGCACAATCTATGTATCTTCACAAGAATTGGTGTGTGTGTATATATATATATTCACTGAAAAAACCATAGGTTTTAGGGACAGTTATAGTTAGTTGGACATTGCACTCGTACAAAACCCGTGAAATTCCCCCGTTATAGTTAGTTCAGGTAACTATAACTCGCGCCCCATAATGCACTGCTGATGACATCACATATTTCATCACTCATGACATGGTCAGTGACATCACTGATGACATCACTGATGACATCTCAAATGACATCATCCAGTGACTGTGTTTTTCTGTAAAGTTTAAATATGTTTAATATATATAGGGAAAGGCGTATTGAAGAATGAGTGGGTGTATAAGTGTCTGAATGGATGATTTAGTAGGTGCGTGACTAACTCTATAAGTGAGTGATTAAACGTATCTTACTGAATGCATGGGTTAGTGACTAAACTGGGTGAATGTCTGTATCCGTCTGTCTGTTGCTGTGTAAGTGGCAGCATGGGCTTGTGAATAGCTACATGAGTGTCTATATGAGTTATTGATTGGTTGGCTGAGTATCTGTATGGGTGCCTGAGTGTTTGTGTGGGTGGGGTGTGTGCGACTCTGTGCATAGATGTGTGAGTGGGTGATTCACTGGGTGCATGATTTCAAGAGTGCATCTGTGATAGACTGTATGGCTGGGTAAGTGTGTGTAAGTGTTTGTTAGTGAGTGAATGTATGTCCCAGTGGTACATGTGTGAGTAACTACATATGTGAAAGGCAGTATATATGTGTGTTGGAGTATATAAATAGCTATAAGCGAGAGTGTGTGATTGTGAGAGTGACTGTATGGATGAGTGTGTGCTTGTATCAGAGATTGTATAAGAGCGTAAGAATGTGCTAGTATTTGTATGAGTAAGTGAGCTGGTGTGTGTATAACTGTATAGGTGAGTAAATGGGTGTGTGCTTAATTTTTGCATGACTGACTAGGTGTGTGAGTACCTCTATGGATGAGTGGCGGTGTGAGTGTTTATATAGGTGTATGAGTGCATATAATAGTCCTGTACTGAGTGACTATAAGTATGAGTGACTGTACGGGTGAGTGAGTAGATGTGTGTGTGTAGACCTAAGAATCAGTGAGTGTGTATATAGTAATTGGTGTTGGAGTGTCTATGGTTTTGACAATGGCAGTCTGTAATTTACAGTGGGTGTATCAAAAGTTATATTAGGGTGTGAGAAGATGCATCAAATTATCACATGGATGATGTCATCAGTGATATCATCAGTGATGTCATTTGAGATGTCATCAGTGATGTCATCAGTGATGTCACTGACCATGTCATGAGTGATGTAATATGTGACATCATCAGCAGTGCATTGCGGGGCGTGAGTTATAGTTACCTGAACTAACTATAACGGGGGAATTTCACGGGTTTTGTACGAGTGCAATGTCCAACTAACTATAACTGTCCCTAAAACCTATGGTTTTGTCAGTGAATTTCAAAGGTTTTTTAAATGCTAATTCCTAACTATAACATGTCTGAAACCTATGGTTTTTTTCAATGAATTTCAAAGGTTTTGTAAATGACAATTTTTAAATGTATTAATTGTTATATTTATTTTTTTGATACTGATTTACTACATTTTTTTTAAACTATTTATTTTTAGATATTTTATTTTTTTAAATACATTGTAATTACATTATACATTACATTACAAAATATACTTTCTCAGAATGAATTACTTTAGTTTAAATACTTTGCAAATAGGCAATAGACTTTTAAGTACAGTAGTTACAGTTGTTGCAATGGGCAACACAATTTCAAACACAATGCAACATTGAGCTCAATGTGAATTTCAAGTTAAATGCAATTAGTTACTTTATGGATTACTTTTCTAACCACAGGACTGGATCCTAGATTCAGTCCTGGGACATCTCCTGTAAACAGTAGAGTAAAAGCGTTTTGGTTACAGTAGTGATTTTTAAGGAATATTATTGTATTTTATAAGTTGACACAGAAACTTTTTCACATAGAATCACCAATGCTATCCTATGGGAGAAAATTCACTTAGCAGGTAAGTAGTGTTATCGTTACTTTTCTTACTCAGTGGTGGATCTTGGATCCAGCACTGGTGCATCTCCTGTAAACAGTTGAAAGAATGCGTTTAAGTCATACAGGCGATTTTTAAGTAATATTTGTAGTTTGTGAAAATCGACACTTTGAAACTTTTCTGCTGAAAACCAGACAATGGATTCCTATGGAAGGAAATACAAGTTACTGGTAAATACGGTTAGAATTACTTTTCAGGGTCAGTGCTGGGCTAAAAGATGCAGCACTGGGTTCTCTCCTGATAACAGGTGAGTAAATTGGAATTCGTAGTTCGGCTGATTTTAGAGGAATATTATAAAGTTCCAAAACTCCACACTTAGAAGAATTTCCAAGTGAAACCAGTCAATGTTAGCCTATGGAAGGAAATTCAAGTTACTGGTAAGTACGGTTAAAATTACTTTTCAGGATCAGTACTGGGCTCAAAGATGCAGCACTGAGGTCTCTCCTGATAACAGGTGAGTAAATCGGAATTCGTAGTTCGGCTGATTTTAGAGGAATATTTGTATGTTTCAAAAATCGACACTTAGAAACTTTTTCAGCAAAAAGCAGGCAATGATATCCTATGGAACGAAATTCAATTTACTGGTAAGTACGGTTAAAATTACTTTTCAGGATCAGTACTGGGCTGAAAGATGCAGCACTGAGGTCTCTCCTGATAACAGGTGAGTAAATCGGAATTCGTATTTCGGCTGATTTTAGAGGAATATTATAAAGTTCCAAAACTCCACACTTAGAAGAATTTCCAAGTGAAACCAGTCAATGTTAGCCTATGGAAGGAAATTCAAGTTACTGGTAAGTACGGTTAAAATTACTTTTCAGGATCAGTACTGGACTCAAAGATGCAGCACTGAGGTCTCTCCTGATAACAGGTGAGTAAATCGGAATTCGTAGTTCGGCTGATTTTAGAGGAATATTTGCACAATGGTGAAGGGAGGGGGCGGAGCCTGAGGTGACATCTGTGCAAACGCGCCCCGTGGCGCGTTTTAAGTTGGGGGATTAAGTCCCCTTGAATCATGAGGGTCCCTGGGGTCCAACTAGCCCACCCTGTACCTCCAGTATGCGCCAGGGAGCTGCGTTGCAGAGAGGTGTTCAGAGGCCACACCTCTTTTTGCACCTCTCTGCAACGCAGCTCTGTGGCGCTTTCTGGACGTACCTGGTGGGCTAGTTGGCCCCAGGGACCCTCAGGATTGAAGGGGATTTCATTCCCCATCTTAAAATGCGCCACGGGGCCTGTTTGCACACATGTCACCTGAAGCCCTGCCCCCTCCCTTCACCACTGTGCAAATGCGCCCGTGGCGCGTTTTAAGTTGGGGGATTAAGTCCCCTTGAATCCTGAGGGTCCCTGGAGTCGAACTAGCCCACCATGTACCTCCAAAAGCACCACAGAGCTGCGTTGCAGAGAGGTGTATAAAGGGGCGTGGCCTCTGTACACCTCTCTGCAACACAGCCCTCTGGCGCATACTGGAGGTTCCTGGTGGGCTAGTTGGCCCCAGGGACCCCCAGTATTCAAGGGGAATTACTTCCCCTTCTTAAAACGCGCCAGGGGGCGCGTTTGCACACTGCTGCAGGGAGGGGGGCGGGGCCTCCGGCACGATGCCGTTTTTTTTTCCTTATTTTTTATGGGAAGGGGGCCGCTTGGCCCCCCTTCCCTGGGCCTCTATTGGCCCCGGGGACCCCATCCCCCGGGGCATGCCCTCTTTTTTAATTTAAAAAATATATATATATATATTTGGAGGGGGGCTGCGTGGCCCACCTCCTCAGGCCATTTAAGGCCCCGGGGACCCCATCCCCCGGGGCCGGCCTTGCCCTTTTTTTATTTTTATTTTTTTTTATTGGGGAGGGGGGCTGTGTGGCCCCCCTCCCGGGCCACTTATGGCCCCGGGGACCCCATCCCCAGGGCATGGCCTCTCGGAGACTGTGGGGGTCCCCAATCCCCCACAGTCCCAGCCGGCTCCCCGCCTCCTGCGGGAGCCGGCATTGCTTTCCACATGGGGAGCAGCTAACATGCTGCTCCCCATGTGGAAAGCAATTGGTTTGCATTTTGAAAGAGAGAGCAGGTTTCCTGCTCTCTCTTTCAAAATGCAAACCAGTTTGCTATGACAGGACGGGAGCCGCGATGGTCCCGTCCTGTCATAGCAAACTACAGTGTCCCGGGGTAGGCACCCCGGGACACTGCAGGAGCCGGCCCTGGGGGGTGGTGGTCCCCAGGGCCATCACTGGCTCCAGGAGATGGGCTGCGCGGCCCCCCTCCCAACTTGTTCAAAGCCCCGGGGAGGTGGCGGTCCCCGGGGCATGTGGGGGGGCTGGAGCCCCCCCACACAGGTTTTTAAAATAAAAAAAAACAGCCCCGGGGGGTGGCGGTCCCCGGGGCAGCGGGAGGGCGCACAGCCCTCCCGCCATCATTTTTTTATAAAGCCCCGGGGGTGGCAGTCCCTGGGGCTTGGGGGCCTTAGAGGCCCCCATAAACAATAAACCCACCCCCGTATGCCCCCGGGACTTGGGCCACCCGGGGCAAATTTAGCATCGAGCGCGGGAGACCGCGCTTCGATTTTTTTCTGCAGGATCCGCGCACCTTGAGCACATCCTGCCGATTTCTTTTTTTAAATGCTTTTTTCTGCCCAGGGGGTCCTTGTGGGACCCCCTGAGCAGACCTAGGGGGTCAGGGTGTTTCTACCCTGCCCCCTTTGTTCGTTTGTACACTTGCGATTTTTTTTTTTTCTCGGCGGGATTCGCGCACCCTAAGCGCATCCCGCCAATTTTTAAAAAAAATGCTTTTTCTGCTTAGGGGTCCTTGTGGGACCCCTGAGCAGACCTAGGGTCAGGGTGTTTCTACCCTGCCCCCTTTGCGCTTTGCGCACTTGTTTCTGTCCCTCGGTTCTACCGAGGGACAAAATGGCTGCCAACACTTCCTGATTTGGAGTGTTGACAGCCAATTAGCATGCAGCTCGTGATCGAGAGGGTACGCGGACCCTACTCAGCCATAGATATATATGTGATTTTATTTGTGATTTTCTCAGAAACTACTGAACGGATTTACACCATTTAAGCAAAAGGCATGACACTGACCCAAGGGCTACCTCTTTGCCAAATTTGGTGTAATTCCGTTCAGCAGTTCGGGCTGTAGCCGCGATGAAAGGATCCTATGGAAAAATGAATGGGGAAAACGCGTTTTGGGACCCCCCTTTTTTCTCGGCCCCCGCTTGACGAATCAACCCGAGACTTTCAGGGTAGGAGCGGAGCGCCCCAACAAGTTGGAAGCTTTCGCGAAGATTTGTCAACCGGCGCAAGAGTTATTTCAAATAGAATGTTGCGGATTTCCTATGGAAAATAGGTTTTAACTATAACTATCTACTGGCGACCGCCAGTAGATAATATATATATATATATATATATATATATTTTCTCAATCTCCAGGTAGCGTGTAATCATGCATATCCTTTATTTTAGCGGATTCAAATCACTGACTCGTTTCGGCTTCAACAAGCCTTTCTCGTAGTGTGTGGACCCCATCAACTCACGTACAACATTTAAAAATACAAGACAAACTATTACTGACCTTTCCTTCTAAATAATAATGGAAGACAGATCCTATATCAGTATCACACAATTAACTATAATATTGACAAGTTTAAAAACAATACTCACAATCCAAGTCAATACCGGGACACATTTTGTAATTGGTTAATAAATATTTCAATAGGTACATAAACATTTAAATAGGAGTTATAAAACATTACCCATTTATACAAAATACAAACACTGATTTTCACATTTATGAAATATTCACATGTACATCCCTGCAATATTCATTATGTCAATCACCTTTTCCAATCGCGTCCCGATTAGCATGAAACATGCAACTGATAAACTATAAGAAGGGTATATTTTGTGTCTGGGTTTAATCAGGGAAATCAGAGACCATGCCTATATTTTAATTTTTTATTTTTGTCATATTTTTAAGTACAGAGTGAGGCCACTCATAGCTCTTAATAACGGGCTAGTGCCCCATTTCCCCTGTACAGGAAGACACCTCCATAAATTCTCACTATACTCCTGCAGGGTAATTAGCTTAATAGCTAAACACTTTTGTACAGCAATTAATTACAACACCTCCATTTACAATTTCATACTTCTTGTACCTCCATTTCCTCATCGCTATTCAATCCTGCCAGGATTGTGGTGTGCAAGTCCAGGACATACCTGAACTCCAGACGTCTCAATTGCATCACCCTATTTCCATTTCTTGGGTTACTGGGTATGGTATCTATGGCAATTAATGTCAACTTTTTTGGATCACTGTTGTGCACTTCAAAAGATAACTTTCCTGAGATAAGTATAATGGTGAACCTCTATGGTTTAATGTGTGTAAAATCTGAATATAACTATAACATCCATGTAAACTTTGGGTTTTGGGTGATTGAGATATATATATATTCACTGAAAAAACCATAGGTTTTAGGGAAAGTTATAGTTAGTTGGACATTGCACTCGTACAAAACCCGTGAAATTCCCCCGTTATAGTTAGTTCAGCTAACTATAGCTTGCGCCCCCGCAATGCACTGCTGATGACGTCACATATTACATCACTCATGACATGGTCAGTGACATCACTGATGACATCACTGATGACATCTCAAATTGGGGGCGTGAGTTATAGTTACCTGAACTAACTATAACGGGGGAATTTCATGGGTTTTGTACGAGTGCAATGTCCAACTAACTATAACTGTCCCTAAAATCTATGGTTTTTTCAGTGAATATATATATATATATTGTTACACAATATGGGTTGGTTTCCAGGTGCGCTCAATGCGGGTGCTCGTGACGGGCTTCACCCAAAGCCCAATGTGCTTTTTCCTTTCCAAAGAATTCGCGGCACTCAGTGGTTCCCAAAATCCGGTTTTATTTTCAAACCAGCGCTACCACACCAACGCATTTCGACCACACAGGGTATTTTTCACGGTGAGTTGGCTTTTTTTTTTGCTTGTGATTTATAATCTCACCATCCTCTGCACATAATGATGCCTGATGGGAGTTGAAGTTTTTGTTTAAAAAACATTTCATTATTAAACATTCGATACATTCTTTTGCTTATAGAAGGCATGATATTTACATAGGCATTGTTAGTACAAGATAATTAAGTTGTGGCTGACTTCCTCCGACAGGTCTGGTGAATAAAAATTAATTGCATTATTTTGGTTCAAAATTGATAACATTGAAATTAATAAATTAATTGAATAGTAGCAAGTGGTTGTAATCCATGTAGACACAAAACATTGTATTGCCCTGGCAAATTTTTATAACAACATCCCCTCGGATAAAGCTGGGGTTATTGTAAAAAAATTGGGCAGGGATTTGAAGTCTGTTTGTGATAATAATGCTAAAGACACGATGTTAATCCTGGGGGTGATTTTAATTGTGCCCTGTGCTCTAATGCTGATGATAATTCATGTGGTATTCTAAATGAAGAAGGGACAAGTAATTCCCACTTTCGGCATTCCGTGTTGGGAGAGATGTTTAATGAAGTCATTTTCACTCTTGACTTGGGTTTTGCGAATGAATTATGCCCATTACCTGCCCCCATGCCCTGTACTTTCAATGGCAGGGGTTTATGTTCCACTATAGACTATATATTAACGTCAAATAGCCATGCGTATAGTTTCCACTCATTTTTCATAGCTGACAACTCTCTGAGTGATCACTTTCCTCTGTGTCTTTCTATTTCACTGTCGACAACCAAACTTGTTAGGCCTGATAAAAATGACCAGACGTTAGAAAATATAGTAATTGGAAGAACAAACGGTTATACTTTGCGCTGGTCGATGGTAGACTCAACAGCGATAACCAAGACTGTGGTTGATAAATGTAAATCTGCCTTTGAGATATGTCTAAGTGAAACAGCTGTCCCAGACAGCATTTTATCTTCTTTCCACTTGATATCTAATGCAATAAGGGAAGCACTGTTTATCCAGAAACGAAGTAAGGGACGAGCATATGGATGGTTTGATTCTAGGTGTACTCTAGCATATTCTAACTTAAAAAATGAGTTACATAAGACACCAAGAAATCCAAACAGAGTGAGGCAGGCCAGACAGGAATATAGGCAAGCAATCAGAGATAGGAAAATTGCTCTGAGAAACGAGGCTTGGGAGGCACTGCATAAGGCCTCGATAGTGAAAGATAGTACAGCGTTTTGGAAGGCGGTTAAAGCACCTTTTTTGACCATTGAAGCTGGTCCGTCTATTGAAATCGCTATAACTGAGGACCAGTGGATCAACCATTTTTTAAAAGTATACAATGGCGAGGAAAATTCTGGTGTGACGGATAATAATAGCCTAGAGGAATGTAATTTGGATTCCTTGCCTCACTATTTAGACTTGCAGTTTACTATGGATGAAGTGAAACGGGCACTTTCTGCAAGTCAGGGTGGTAAGGCCCCTGGTCCAGATGGGGTACCCGTAGATTTATTTAAGTCAAACACCTCTTTGTGGGGCCCAATCATCACCCAGGTAATTACTGCTAGTTGTCGTACCCCTTTTTTATCAACTTGGGTAGAATCCACCATTGTCCCAATCTTTAAAAAGGGGGACCGACAGGATCCTGGATGCTATAGGCCCATTTCCTTACTGGATGCTTTAACAAAAATAGTAGGCCGAATAATATTAGAACGTCTTCAGGTGTGGGCAGAGGACAATGTGGTTTTATCTGATTTACAATATGGCTTTCGTGAGGGTTTAGGGACGGTCGAACAGAGTTTAAACTTATTAATTTTAGTGGGGAAATATACACGGGCAAAGAAGGGGAAGTTGTTTTTAGCATTTGTGGACCTCACAGCAGCTTTTGACTGTGTGAGACATAGTAAACTCTGGGAGATACTAGAAATGATGGGGGTTGACTTAAAGATTATTTATTTTTTTAAGCATTTTTATACTGATGCCAAGGCACGTGTACGTTGTGGTTTGAGTGGTGAGCGCTCGGCCTCTTTTCCAATAAGGAGGGGGGTCAGGCAAGGATGTGTCCTGGCCCCCTTTCTTTTTAATCTTTATATTAATGGTTTGGGCGAGGCACTCTTGAAAGACAATCAAGACTTCCCTCAAGTAGCTGGACGCCCAATACCGGCTCTCCTATACGCGGATGACGCGGTATTGATGTCCCGCACGCAAATAGGCCTCAAGAGGGTCTTAGATAGTTTCTCTAATTTTATGAAAGACCTTGGTCTAAGAGTGAATACTTCGAAGACCTTTATTATGCGGTGCGGCCATGGCAGTAAGAGGTCTAAGGATATGTTTGTGACAGGACAGAAGATTGGGGTCGCAAAGTGATTTTCGTATCTTGGAAATGACTCCTGGGCACAAGCAGTCGCAGCAAAAAGACTAGCTCTTCTAAGAACAACAAACGTCCTTACCAATTATGCAAGAAAATTAGGTAGGAGACCACCAGTGGAGCTTAATAAAATTTACAAAGCAAAGTGTGTCTCCACTGCGGTGTATGGGGCAGGGGTCTGGGGTTTTGCTGATCTGCTTCCAATACAATGGGTAGAAAACTCCTTCTTAAGATACATCCTATCCGTACTGAACAGTACTTCATCATATATATGTCATGCTGAGTTGGGCCTCCCTTTGATTTCTGATTTAATAAAGCTAGAGCCTATTCTCTTATGGCATAGGCTCTGGACTAAAGAAGAAACAAAGTTAAAAAGAGATATTTTAACAGATGGAAGGGGCCCTAAAGATCCCATGGGTAAGATATGTTCGAGACTTTTTTCATGATCGAGGTCGTATAGAATATTTTACCGATCCGAGAACTACTCAGATGATAACGAGAAAGGAGTTAAAAAAAGAGGGCCTTCTGTTATTAGACACCATTAGAATGGCATCAGAGGCCACAAAGCCAACTGTCCAGCATAATCAGCTGATTTTAACTACTTTTAATATTCAACCCTATTTAATTTTTGTACCAGGTGTTTATGATAGGTTTTTATTAACCAGATTTAGGTTGGGGGTCTTTCATAGACTTGTTACCTTTCCGAAAATGAATGACTGGGCTCGAAATCTTCAAATGTGTCCTTGTGATAACCTTTCAGCACAGTCTGCTATAAATGTTGTTCTCTTTTGTAGGTTTTATGCTGATTTGAGGAAAGCTTGTATCTTATCAGTTTTAAAATCGCTGGGGCTCCGACAATGCCGACCTGCTTTCATTGTATTACAACTTTTGGATAATGAGCACAGGGTTTTTAGGATTGTAACTTTTTTAAAATGAGTATTGAGTCAAAGGAAATGTATGCTTAGTTAATATATTGCTTTTGGTAATTGGAACTGCGATAATTTCATCATGTCAAAAATTTTATTGCGAACTGTGGATAATATCTATTGCTATTTGGTATTTCTTTTTGTAATAATTTATGTGTTCACATTTTTTATGTGCTTTTATGATTGTTTAATATACCAATCGAATAAAGCTTTCTTTGACTTGACTTGAATAGTATGCAAACTATCTGCAAACTATCTGCAAATGCGCCTCCTGGCACACTACGGGTTGGGGGATGAAGTCCGCTTTACTCCTGAGGGACTTTGGGGGCCAAGAAGCTCTCCTGGTACCTCCTGTAAGTCCTATGCAGCGGACTTTCTGAACGCTGGTCGGAGGCCCAGCCCCCTTTCTGCACCACTCTGCAAATGCAACTACTACGTTATAGTTATAAATTAGCATTTAAAAAGCCTTAGAAATTCACTGAAAAAACCATAGGTTTCAGGGACGTTATAGTTGGTAATTAGCATTTAAAAAACCGTAGAAAGTCACTGAAAAAAACATACGTTTCAGGGACATTATAGTTAGAAATTAGCATTTGAAAAACCATAGAAATTCACTGAAAAAACCACGTCATCAGTGATGTCACTGACCATGTCATGAGTGATGTAATATGTGATGTCATCAGCAGTGCATTGCGGGGGCGCAAGTTATAGTTAGCTTTACTAACTATAACGGACGAATTTCTCTGGTTTTGTACGAGTGAAATGTCCAACTAACTATAACGTCCCGGAAACCTGTGTTTTTTTCAGTGATATATATATATATTCACTGAAAAGAACACAGGTTTCAGGGACGTTATAGTTAGTTGGACATTTCAGTCATACAAAACCAGTGAAATTCGGCCGTTATAGTTAGTTCAGCTAACTATAACTCGCGCCCCCGCAATGCACTGCTGATGATGTCACATATTACATCATTCATGACATGGTCAGTGACATCACGGATGACATCTCAAATGACATCACTGATGATATCACTGATGACATCATCCAGTGACTGTGTGTTTCTGTAAAGTTTAAGTATGTTTTATATATATATATATATATATATATATATATATATATGCCAAGGTGTATTGAAGAGTAAGTGGGTGTATAAGTGTTTGAATGGATTATTTAGTAGGTGAGTGAGTGTCTGTATAAGTGAGTGATTAAACGTGTCTTGATGAATGCACGGGCTAGTGACTAAACTGTGTAAATGTCTGTATCAGTCTGTCAGTTGGTGTGTAAGCGGTTGCATGGGTTGGTGAATAGCTACATGAGTGTCTATATGGGTTATTGATTGCTTGTCAGAGTATCTGTATGGGTGCCTGAGTGTCTGTGTGGGTGGGTGGGAGGTATGTGACTCTGTGCATAGATGTGTGAGTGGGTGATTCAGTGGGTGTATTGATTCAAGAGTGCATCTGTGATGGACTGTATGGGTGAGTGAGTGTGTGTATGGGTGTGTTGGTGACTCAACGGATGTCTCAGTCGTACATGTGTGAGTAACTACATATGTGAAAGGCAGTATATGTGAGTGTTGGAGTATATAAATGACTATATGTGAGAGTGAGTGATTGTGAGCGTAGCTGTATGGATGAGTGTGTGCTTGTATCAGTGATTGTATAAGAGAATAAGTATGTGTTAGTATCTGTATGAATAAGTGAGGTGGTGTGTGTATAACTGTATAGGTGAGTAAATGGGAGTGTGATTGATTCTTTGCATGACTGACTAGCTATGTAAGTAACTCTATGGGTGAGTGGCGGTGTGTGAGTGTCTGTATGGGTGTATGAGTGCATATGGTAGTGCTGTATTGATGAGTGACTGCATGTATGAGTGACTGTATGGGTGAATAAGTGGATGTGTGTGTAGTCCTAGGAATCAGTGAGTGGGTATGTAGTAACTGGTATTGGTGTGTGTATGGTTTTGAAAATGGTAGCCTGTATTTTAGAGGGGGTGTATCAAAGGTTATATTAGGGTGTGAGGAGGTGCATCAGATTATCATGTGGATGATGTCATCAGTGATGTCATCAGTGATGTCATTTGAGATGTCATCAGTAATGTCATCTGTGATGTCACTGACCATGTCATCAATGATGTAATATGTGACATCATCAGCAGTGCATTGCGGAGGCGCTAGTTATAGTTAGCTGAACTAACTATAACGGCCGAATTTCACTGGTTTTGTATGACTGAAATGTCCAACTAACTATAACGTCCCTGAAACCTGTGGTTTTTTCAGTGAATTTGAAAGGTTTTTAAATTCTAATTCTAACTATAACGTCCCTGAAACCTATGGTTTTTTCAGTAAATTTCAAAGGTTTTTTAAATGCTAATTTCTAACTATAACATCTCTGAAACCTATGGTTTTTTCAGTGAATTTCAATGGTTTTTTAAATGCTAATTTCTAACTATAACGTCCCTGAAACCTATGTTTTTTTCAGTGAATTTTAAAGGTTTTTTAAATGCTAATTACTAACTATAACATCCCTGAAAGCTATGGTTTTTTTTAGTGAATTTCAAAGGTTTTTTAAATGCTAATTACTAACTATGCCTAAAGAGGTAGGACATGTGCAGAAACTAAAAGAAAGGTACAGAAAGAATGAAGAGAAATGCACAAACAATTAACAGAAGTTCAGAGAGACAAAGAAAGATGCAGAAACAAGCAACCAATGTGCAGAAAGAACCAATAGAGGTGCAGAAAGAGGCCTACTTTGACTATATCTTACAACACAGTCATACAAAGTACCCTAATCAGTAATCTATCTCTCAAGACGTCTTAAATCTCACTTTTCTCTTGAAAGTTTAACATTCATTGAGTGCTCAGAATGTTATGCCTACGAAATATAAAATACCAACCTCAAGCATAACACTGTTTTTTATATGTACAAGTTACTATTATATTTTTGGGAAATAATTTTTTTAATACTGTAAAGTTGTTTTATTGTATTGTAATGCTTTTTTTTTTTATTCTAACTAAGGAGTCGCGCAACCTAAGCAAACCTACTCGATGGGTGCGAGGAATAAAAGTGAGTGAACCCTGCTAGTGCGCATTTCAGAAGTTGCGCTGGAATCGCAACTTCGGCGTAATTTCAAAAGTATAAAATATCATCGTAGAAATTATAAATATAAGTTTTGGTTAAAGTGTTTGACTAATATAATTTAGAAAACAATTTATAAACTGTTTTTTTGAGTGTACTATTAACGTTACGAAATTACACGAGTGCGCAACATCTGCGCGTACGCCCGGGGTCGCGCTGGGGTCGCGATTTCGGCATATTTTCAAAATTCAAAATTTCGCTATAGAAAGTTAAAATATTGTATTTGAATAAACACTTTCACTAATATGCTTTTAAAAATATTGTATAAATATCTATTTATAGTTTATAATTATGTATACAATATTTTGCGGGTGCGCGACGTGTAAGCGACAGGTGCGCGCACCGTACGTGACTTCATGTAACCACAAAAAGAAAGCATCTGATTGATTTAAATCATTTTCATTCTGTAAGAGGGAGGATCCATCCTTGTTATATTCCTCTCATTATTTGTCTGTCTTGCTGACAAGACCTGCTTGTTGTACCTCTCTTCATTTTTTCAATTTTTGTGGGTTTTTTGACTTTTTTTTAACATTATGGCATCTAGTCATGGAGATATTGATCCACTGGAACTGGAGGATGATGATATCATGGAGACTGTCAAGAAGAGGAAGGAAAGTGTGGTATGGGCCTTCTTTACTGTGCCAGAGGGAGAAAAGAAAGTAAATGCGCGAAAAGTCACGTGTTCCATCTGTAAGAGTTTCTTGTCAAGGGGCTCCGCAATGCACTGCTGATGATGTCACATATTACATCATTCATGACATGGTCAGTGACATCACGGATGACATCTCAAATGACATCACTGATGATATCACTGATGACATCATCCAGTGACTGTGTGTTTCTGTAAAGTTTAAGTATGTTTGTGTAGTGTAGGGGGTCGTGCTGGGTTCTAGTGTTTTAGGGTTTAGGGTAGTGCAGTGGTGTTTGTGTAGTGTAGGGGGTCGTGTTTTAGGGTTTAGGGTCGTGCAGTGGTGTTTGGGTAGTGTAGGGAATCATGCTGGGGGTAGTGTTTTAGGGTTTAGGGTAGTCCAGTGGTGTTTGTGCAGTGTAGGGAGTCGTGCTGGGGGTAGTGTTTTAGGGTTTAGGGTAGTGTAGTGGTGTTTGGGTAGTGTAGGGGGTCATGCTGGGGTTAGTGTTTTAGGGTTTAGGGTAGTGCAGTTGTGTTTGGGTAGTGTAGGGGGTCATGCTGGGGGTAGTGTTTTAGGGGTTAGGGTAGTGCAGTGGTGTTTGTGTAGTGTGGGAGGTCATGCTGGGGGTAGATTTAGGGTTTAGTGTAGTGCAGTGGTGTTTGGGTAGTGTAGGGAGTCATGCTGTGGGTAGTGTTTTAGGGTTTAGGGTAGTCCAGTGGTGTTTGTGTAGTGTAGGGAGTCGTGCTGGGGGTAGTGTTTTTGGGTTTAGGGTAGTGCAGTGGTGATTGGGTAGTGCTGGGGTAGTGTTTTCGGTTTACGGTAGTGCAGTGGTGTTTGTGTAGTGTAGGGGTAGTGTTTTAGGGTTTAGGGTAGTGCAGTGGTGTTGGTGTACTGTAGGGGGTCGTCCTGGGTTCTAGTGTTTTAGGGTTTAGGGTAGTTCAGTGGTGTTTGTGTAGTGTAGGGGTCATGTTTTAGGGTTTATGGTCGTGCAGTGGTGTTTGGGTAGTGTAGGGGTCGTGCTGGGGGTAGTGTTTTAGGGTTTAGGTTAGTGCAGTGGTGTTTGTGTAGTATAGGGGGTCATGCTGGGGGTAGTGTTTTAGGGTTTAGGGTAGTGCAGTGGTGATTGGGTAGTGCTGGGGTAGTGTTTTGGGTTTACGGTAGTGCAGTGGTGTTTGTGTAGTGTAGGGGGTAGTGTTTTAGGGTTTAGGGTAGTGCAGTGGTGTTGGTGTACTGTAGGGGGTCGTGCTGGGTTCTAGTGTTTTAGGGTTTAGGGTAGTGCAGTGGTGTTTGTGTAGTGTAGGGGTCGTGTTTTAGGGTTTAGGGTTGTGCAGTGGTGTTTGGGTAGTGTAGGGGTCGTGCTGGGGGTAGTGTTTTTGGATTTAGGGTAGTGCAGTGGTGTTTGGGTGGTGTAGGGGGTCGTGCTGGGGTAGTGTTTTAGGGTTTTGGGTAGTGCAGTGGTGTTTGAGTAGTGTAGGGGTCATGCTGGGGTTAGTGTTTTAGGGTTTAGGGTAGTGCAGTTGTGTTTGGGTAGTGTAGGGGGTCGTGCTGGGGTAGTGTTTTAGGGGTTAGGGTAGTGCAGTGGTGTTTGTGTAGTGTGGGAGGTCATGCTGGGGGTAGATTTAGGGTTTAGTGTAGTGCAGTGGTGTTTGGGTAGTGTAGGGAGTCATGCTGGGAGTAGTGTTTTAGGGTTTAGGGTAGTCCAGTGGTGTTTGTGCAGTGTAGGGAGTCGTGCTGGGGGTAGTGTTTTAGGGTTTAGGGTAGTGTAGTGGTGTTTGGGTAGTGTAGGGGGTCATGCTGGGGTTAGTGTTTTAGGGTTTAGGGTAGTGCAGTTGTGTTTGGGTAGTGTAGGGGGTCGTGCTGGGGGTAGTGTTTTAGGGGTTAGGGTAGTGCAGTGGTGTTTGTGTAGTGTGTGTGGTCATGCTGGGGGTAGATTTAGGGTTTAGTGTAGTGCAGTGGTGTTTGGGTAGTGTAGGGAGTCATGCTGTGGGTAGTGTTTTAGGGTTTAGGGTAGTCCAGTGGTGTTTGTGTAGTGTAGGGAGTCGTGCTGGGGGTAGTGTTTTTGGGTTTAGGGTAGTGCAGTGGTGATTGGGTAGTGCTGGGGTAGTGTTTTGGGTTTACGGTAGTGCAGTGGTGTTTGTGTAGTGTAGGGGTAGTGTTTTAGGGTTTAGGGTAGTGCAGTGGTGTTGGTGTACTGTAGGGGGTCGTCCTGGGTTCTAGTGTTTTAGGGTTTAGGGTAGTTCAGTGGTGTTTGTGTAGTGTAGGGGTCATGTTTTAGGGTTTATGGTCGTGCAGTGGTGTTTGGGTAGTGTAGGGGGTCGTGCTGGGGGTAGTGTTTTAGGGTTTAGGTTAGTGCAGTGGTGTTTGTGTAGTATAGGGGGTCATGCTGGGGGTAGTGTTTTAGGGTTTAGGGTAGTGCAGTGGTGATTGGGTAGTGCTGGGGTAGTGTTTTGGGTTTACGGTAGTGCAGTGGTGTTTGTGTAGTGTAGGGGGTAGTGTTTTAGGGTTTAGGGTAGTGCAGTGGTGTTGGTGTACTGTAGGGGGTCGTGCTGGGTTCTAGTGTTTTAGGGTTTAGGGTAGTGCAGTGGTGTTTGTGTAGTGTAGGGGTCGTGTTTTAGGGTTTAGGGTTGTGCAGTGGTGTTTGGGTAGTGTAGGGGTCGTGCTGGGGGTAGTGTTTTTGGATTTAGGGTAGTGCAGTGGTGTTTGGGTGGTGTAGGGGTCGTGCTGGGGTAGTGTTTTAGGGTTTTGGGTAGTGCAGTGGTGTTTGAGTAGTGTAGGGGGTCATGCTGGGGTTAGTGTTTTAGGGTTTAGGGTAGTGCAGTTGTGTTTGGGTAGTGTAGGGGGTCGTGCTGGGGGTAGTGTTTTAGGGGTTAGGGTAGTGCAGTGGTGTTTGTGTAGTGTGGGAGGTCATGCTGGGGGTAGATTTAGGGTTTAGTGTAGTGCAGTGGTGTTTGGGTAGTGTAGGGAGTCATGCTGGGGGTAGTGTTTTAGGGTTTAGGGTAGTCCAGTGGTGTTTGTGCAGTGTAGGGAGTCGTGCTGGGGGTAGTGTTTTAGGGTTTAGGGTAGTGTAGTGGTGTTTGGGTAGTGTAGGGGGTCATGCTGGGGTTAGTGTTTTAGGGTTTAGGGTAGTGCAGTTGTGTTTGGGTAGTGTAGGGGTCGTGCTGGGGGTAGTGTTTTAGGGGTTAGGGTAGTGCAGTGGTGTTTGTGTAGTGTGGGAGGTCATGCTGGGGGTAGATTTAGGGTTTAGTGTAGTGCAGTGGTGTTTGGGTAGTGTAGGGAGTCATGCTGTGGGTAGTGTTTTAGGGTTTAGGGTAGTCCAGTGGTGTTTGTGTAGTGTAGGGAGTCGTGCTGGGGGTAGTGTTTTTGGGTTTAGGGTAGTGCAGTGGTGATTGGGTAGTGCTGGGGTAGTGTTTTGGGTTTACGGTAGTGCAGTGGTGTTTGTGGAGTGTAGGGGTCATGTTTTAGGGTTTATGGTCGTGCAGTGGTGTTTGGGTAGTGTAGGGGGTCGTGCTGGGGGTAGTGTTTTAGGGTTTAGGTTAGTGCAGTGGTGTTTGTGTAGTATAGGGGGTCATGCTGGGGGTAGTGTTTTAGGGTTTAGGGTAGTGCAGTGGTGATTGGGTAGTGCTGGGGTAGTGTTTGGGTTTACGGTAGTGCAGTGGTGTTTGTGTAGTGTAGGGGGTAGTGTTTTAGGGTTTAGGGTAGTGCAGTGGTGTTGGTGTACTGTAGGGGGTCGTGCTGGGTTCTAGTGTTTTAGGGTTTAGGGTAGTGCAGTGGTGTTTGTGTAGTGTAGGGGGTCGTGTTTTAGGGTTTAGGGTTGTGCAGTGGTGTTTGGGTAGTGTAGGGGTCGTGCTGGGGGTAGTGTTTTTGGATTTAGGGTAGTGCAGTGGTGTTTGGGTGGTGTAGGGGGTCGTGCTGGGGTAGTGTTTTAGGGTTTTGGGTAGTGCAGTGGTGTTTGAGTAGTGTAGGGGGTCATGCTGGGGTTAGTGTTTTAGGGTTTAGGGTAGTGCAGTTGTGTTTGGGTAGTGTATGGGGTCGTGCTGGGGGTAGTGTTTTAGGGGTTAGGGTAGTGCAGTGGTGTTTGTGTAGTGTGGGAGGTCATGCTGGGGGTAGATTTAGGGTTTAGTGTAGTGCAGTGGTGTTTGGGTAGTGTAGGGAGTCATGCTGGGGGTAGTGTTTTAGGGTTTAGGGTAGTCCAGTGGTGTTTGTGTAGTGTAGGGAGTTGTGCTGGGGGTAGTGTTTTTGGGTTTAGGGTAGTGCAGTGGTGATTGGGTAGTGCTGGGGTAGTGTTTTGGGTTTACAGTAGTGCAGTGGTGTTTGTGTAGTGTAGGGGGTAGTGTTTTAGGGTTTAGGGTAGTGCAGTGGTGTTGGTGTACTGTAGGGGGTCGTGCTGGGTTCTAGTGTTTTAGGGTTTAGGGTAGTGCAGTGGTGTTTGTGTAGTGTAGGGGGTCGTGTTTTAGGGTTTAGGGTCGTGCAGTGGTGTTTGGGTAGTGTAGGGGGTCGTGCTGGGGGTAGTGTTTTAGGGTTTAGGTTAGTGCAGTGGTGTTTGTGTAGTATAGGGGTCATGCTTGGGGTAGTGTTTTAGGGTTTAGGGTAGTGCAGTGGTGATTGGTTAGTGCTGGGGTAGTGTTTTGGGTTTACGGTAGTGCAGTGGTGTTTGTGTAGTGTAGGGGGTAGTGTTTTAGGGTTTAGGGTAGTGCAGTGGTGTTGGTGTACTGTAGGGGGTCGTGCTGGGTTCTAGTGTTTTAGGGTAGTGCAGTGGTGTTTGTGTAGTGTAGGGGGTCGTGTTTTAGGGTTTAGGGTCGTGCAGTGGTGTTTGGGTAGTGTAGGGGCTCGTGCTGGGGGTAGTGTTTTTGGATTTAGGGTAGTGCAGTGGTATTTGGGTGGTGTAGGGGGTCGTGCTGGGGTAGTGTTTTAGGGTTTTGGGTAGTGCAGTGGTGTTTGAGTAGTGTAGGGGGTCATGCTGGTGGTAGTGTTTTAGGGTTAAGGTAGTGCAGTGGTGTTTGTGTAGTGTAGGGGGTCATGCTGGGGGTAGTGTTTTATGGTTTAGGGTAGTGCAGTGGTGTTTGGGTAGTGTAGGGGGTCGTGCTGGGGGTAGATTTAGGGTTTAGGGTAGTGCAGTGGTGTTTGGGTAGTGTGTGGAGTCATGCTGGGGGTGGTGTTTTAGGGTTTAGGGTAGTGCAGTGGTGTTTGTGTAGTGTAGGGGGTTGTGCTGGGGGTAGTGTTTTAGGGTTTATGTTAGTGCAGTGGTGTTTGGGTAGTGTAGGGGTAGTGCTGGGGTAGTGTTTTAGGGTTTAGGGTAGTGCAGTGGTGTTTGTGTAGTGTAGGGTGTAGTGCTGGGGGTAGTGTTTTAGGGTTTAGGGTAGTGCAGTGGTGTTTGGATAGTGTAGGGGTTCATGCTGGGGGTAGTGTTTTAGGGTTTAGGGTATGGCAGTGGTGTTTGGGTAGTGTAGGGGGTCGTGCTGGGGGTAGTGTTTTATGGTTTAGGGTAGTGCAGTGGTGTTTGGGTAGTGTAGGGGGTCGTGCTGGGGGTAGTGTTTTAGGGTTTAGGGTAGTGCAGTTGTGTTTAGGTACTGAAGGGGGTCGTGCTGGGGGTAGTGTTTTAGGGTTTAGGGTAGTGCAGTGGTGCTTGGGTAGTGTAGGGGGTCGTGCTGGGAATGTTGTTCATTTCTATGGCAAAATGAACCCCCTCATTTTGTTCCTTTTTAAATTAAATGTTTTAAGTGTTACCAGTTTATTCCAATCAAGATGGCTTCAGGTGTGCCATAATTTTGTGATAAGTAAGGCTGTTAGCGCTCTTGTTGTTCTTTGGAACACTCTGGGAAGCTGCAGTAGAACACAAAGGAATCAACTGGCAGGCTGCTCCTGTTGAAATATAACAGGAAGATAGTTGAGATCGCACTTAAAACATGTCCTAATTTTTCTTTCTACAGCACTAACCATAATTTCTATGACAAAATGAACCCTCTCATTTTGTTCCTTTTTAAATTAAATGTTTTAAGAGTTACCAGTTTATTCCAATCAAGATGGCTTCAGGTGTGCCATAATTTTGTCATAAGTAAGGCTGTTAGCACTCTAGTTGTTCTTTAGAACACTCTGGGAAGCTGCAGTAGAACACAAAGGAATCAACTGACAGTCTCTGCCCTTGTTGGATGTACATGTTTTACTGAGAATGTCAGACTTCATTCTCACATGACTGAGAAAGATAATGTGAATTTACAGAAAATATGCTCTCATTTTAGCTTCTGGAGCACCTTCCAAAACTCTATGGGACAAGCATGTGAAAATAGTTTTCTCTCAAACATGATTCATGATATCCCAGCAGAAGGTTTTTCACAGGTTAAAATCACCTTAGAACACACCACAATTCCTGAAATTAGTATGGTACCATCAACAAATGAATTCTAATGTAACTAAAGTCTGTTATCACCCTTTATAGTTCCCCTTTTGGTAACCCTCAAAATCTTTGATTCACTACAATGCATTTCAATAGGGTACTATCATGTATATTGGTCCCAAGATGGCTGCCAGCAATTCCAGGATGAAGTGCTGACAGCCAATCAGATCTCACAATGACATGTGTGGTTAGGCTCCGCCCAGATATATATGTGATTTTACTTTTGATTTTCTCAGGAACTACTGAACGGATTTACACCATTTAACCAAAAGGCACGACACTGAACCAAGGGCTACCTTTTTGCCAAATTTGGTGTAATTCCGTTCAGCAGTTCGGGCTGTAGCTGCGACTAAAGGTTCCTATGGAAAATTGCTTGGGGAAAACATGTTTTGGGACCCCCCTTTTTTCTCGGCCCCCACTTGACGAATCACCCCGAGACTTTCAGGATAGGAGCGGACCGGAGTGGGCCATACGTTTTGAAAATTTCGCGAAGATTCGTCAACCGGCGCCAAAGTTATTGGAAATAGAATGTTGTGAATTTCCTATGGAAAATAGGTCCTAACTATAACTATCTACTGGCGACCACCAGTAGATAATTATCTACTGGCGGTCGCCAGTAGATAGTTATAGTTAGGACCTATTTTCCATAGGAAATCCGCAACATTCTATTTGAAATAACTCTTGCGTCGGTTGACGAATCTTCGCGAAATTTTTAAACTTTATGGCCCGCTCCGGTCCGCTCCTACCCTGAAAGTTTCGGGGTGATTTGTCAAGCGGGGGCCGAGACAAAAGGGGGGTCCCAAAACGTGTTTTCCCCATTCATTTTCCCATAGGAATCTTTAGCCACGGCTACAGCCCGAACTGCTGAACGGAATTACACAAAATTTGGCAAAGAGGTAGTTCTTGGTTCAGAAAGAACCCTTTTGTTAAATGGTGTAAATCCGTTCAGTAGTTGCGGAGAAATTAAAAAAATAAGAGTCAAAAAATCAATTTCCCATAGGAAACTTTATGCAAGGCTACAGCCCGAACTGCTGAACGGAATTACACCAAATTTGGCAAAGAGGTAGTTCTTGGTTCAGAAAGAACCCTTTTTGTTAAATGGTGTAAATCCGTTCAGTAGTTGCTGAGAAAATCAAAAGTAAAAACACATATATATCTTGGCGGAGCCTAACCACACATGTCATCGTGAGATCTGATTGGCTGTCAGCACTTCATCCTGGAATTGCTGGCAGCCATCTTGGGACCAATATAAATGATAGTACCCCATTGAACTGCATTGTAGTGAATCGAAGATTTTGAGGGTTACCAAAAGGAGAACTATAAAGGGTGATAACAGACTTTAGTTACATTAGAATTCATTTGTTGATGGTACCATACTAATTTCAGGAATTGTGGTGTGTTCTAAGGTGATTTTACCCTGTGAAAAACCTTCTGCTGGGATATCATGAATCATGTTTGAGAGAAAACTATTTTCACATGCTTGTCCCATACAGTTTTGGAAGGTGCTCCAGAAGCTAAAATGAGAGCATATTTTCTGTAAATTCACATTATCTTTCTCAGTCATGTGAGAATGAAGTCTGACATTCTCAGTAAAACATGTACATCCAACAAGGGAAGAGACTGTCAGTTGATACCTTTGTGTTCTACTGCAGCTTCCCAGAGTGTTCTAAAGAACAACTAGAGTGCTAACAGCCTTACTTATGACAAAAGTATGGCACACCTGAAGCCATCTTGATTGGAATAAACTGGTAACACTTAAAACATTTAATTTAAAAAGGAACAAAATGATGGGGTTCATCTTGTCATAGAAATTATGGTTAGTGCTCTGGAAAGAAAAATTAGGACATGTTTCAAGTGTGATCTCAAATATCTTCCTGTTATATTTCAACAGGAGCAGCCTGTCAGTTGATGCCTTTGTGTTCTACTGCAGCTTCCCAGAGTGTTCTAAAGAACAACTAGAGCGCTAACAGTCTTACTTATGACAAAAGTATGGCACACCTGAAGCCATCTTGATTGGAATAAACTGGTAACACTTAAAACATTTAATTTAAAAAGGAACAAAATGATGGGGTTCATTTTGTCATAGAAATTATGGTTAGTGCTGTAGAAAGAAAAATTAGGACATGTTTCAAGTGTGATCTCAAATATCTTCCTGTTATATTTCAACAGGAGCAGCCTGTCAGTTGATGCCTTTGTGTTCTACTGGAGCTTCCCAGAGTGTTCTAAAGAACAACTAGAGCGCTAACAGTCTTACTTATGACAAAAGTATGGCACACCTGAAGCCATCTTGATTGGAATAAACTGGTAACACTTAAAACATTTAATTTAAAAAGGAACAACATGAGGGGGTTCATTTTGCCATAGAAATTATGTTTAGTGCTGTAGAAAGAAAAATTAGGACATGTTTTAAGTGAGATCTCAAATATCTTCCTGTTATATTTCAACAGGAGCAGCCTGTCAGTTGATGCCTTTGTGTTCTACTGTAGCTTCCCAGAGTGTTCTAAAGTACAACTAGAGTGCTAACAGCCTTACTTATGACAAAAGTATGGCACACCTGAAGCCATCTTGATTGGAATAAACTGGTAACACTTAAAACATTTAATTTAAAAAGGAACAAAATGAGGGGGTTCATTTTGCCATAGAAATTATGGTTAGTGCTGCAAAAAGAAAATTTAGTGCATGTTTTAAGTGAGATCTCAAATCCTCTTCTATTTCATTAGAAAATTCTGACATGCAGACTGAAACAATCACTTTCAATACCAGCAGTAGACTTCCAGTTAACTCCTTGGTGAGCAGTAGCTTTACTATAGTGATCTAATGAACAACTAGAGTGCTAACATTCTGAATTTATGGCAAATGTGTGACACATCTGAATGCCTTCTTAATGGAATCAAAGTAAAAACTGAAAGCATTTCCTACTGAGGAGACTGCAGTAAATGAGGAAATTAGGAAACTTCATAACAAAGAAGTCTTCCAAGATGGCCACCAGTGAAAAAAGAGCCCAAATGTAGCACGAATATTACCCAGAGTAGCCCACATATAGCCCAATGACAAAAGTGTGCAAAACACTTTTTATTTTTAGGTTTTTTGCAGTTTTATGTAGTGCAGACTGGTCAGGTATTGGAGCGTTGCATCTTAAAACATGACCCCCCTACACTACAAAAACACCACTGCACTACCCTAAACCCTAAAACACTACCCCCAGCACGACCCCCTACACTACACAAGCACCACTGCACTATCCTAAACCCTAAAACACTACCCCCAGCACGACCCCCTACACTACACAAGCACCACTGCACTATCCTAAACCCTAAAACACTACCCCCAACATGACCCCCTACACTACACAAACACCACTGCACTACCCTAAACCCTAAAACACTACCCCAACACCACTGCACTAACCTAAATCCTAAAACACTACCCCCAGCACGACCCCCTACACTACCCAAACACCACTGCACTACCCTAAAACATGACCCCCTACATAACACAAACACCACTGCACTACCCTAAACCCTAAAACCCTACCCCCAGCACGACCCCCTACACTACACAAGCACCACTGCACTACCCTAAACCTTAAAACACTACCCCCAGCACGACCCCCTACACTGACCGAACACCACTGCACTGCCCTAAACCCTGAAACACCAGCCCCTGCACGACCCCCTACACTGCCCAAACACCACTGCACTGCCCTAAACCCTGAAACACCACCCCCTTCACGACCCCCTACACTGCCCGAACACCACTGCACTGCCCTAAACCCTGAAACACCACCCCCTGCACGCCCCCTACACTGTCCAAACACCACTGCACTGCCCTAAACCCTGAAACACTACCCCCAGCAAGACCTCCTACACTGCCCGAACACCACTGCACTGCCCTAAACCCTGAAACATCACCCCCAGCAAGACTCCCTACACTGCCCGAAAACCACTGCCCTAAACCCTGAAACACCACCCCCAGCACGACCCCCTACACTGCCCGAACACCACTGCACTGCCCTAAACCCTGAAACACCACCCCCAGCACAACCCCCTACACTGCCCGAACACCACTGCACTGCCCTAAACCCTGAAACACCACCCCCTGCACAACCCCCTACACTGCCCAAACACTACTGCACTGCCCTAAACCCTGAAACACCATCCCCAGCACGACCCCCTACACTGCACGAACACCACTGCACTGCCCTAAACCCTGAAACACTACCCCCAGCAAGACCCCCTACACTGCCCGAACACCACTGCACTGCCCTAAACCCTGAAACATCACCCCCAGCACGACCCCCTACACTGCACGAACACCACTGCACTGCCCTAAACCCCGAAACACTACCCCCAGCAAGACCCCCTACACTGCCCGAACACCACTGCACTGCCCTAAACCCTGAAACATCACCCCCAGCAAGACCCCCTACACTGCCCGAACACCACTGCCCTAAACCCTGAAACACCACCCCCAGCAAGACCCCTACACTGCCCGAACACCACTGTACTGCCCTAAACCCTGAAACACCACCCCCAGCATGACCCCCTACACTGCCCGAACACCACTGCACTGCCCTAAACCCTGAAACACCACCCCCAGCACGACCCCTACACTGCCCGAACACCACTGCACTGCCCTAAACCATGAAACACCAGCCCCAGCACGACCCCCTACACTGCCCGAACACCACTGCACTGCCCTAAACCCTGAAACACCACCCCCAGCACGACCCCCTACACTGCCCGAACACCACTGCACTGCCCTAAACCCTGAAACACCAGCCCCAGCACAACCCCGTATACTGCCCGAACACCACTGCACTGCCCTAAACCCTGAAACACCAGCCCCAGCACGACCGCCTACACTGCCCGAAAACCACTGCACTGCCCTAAACCCTGAAAGACCAGCCCCAGCACGACCCCCTACACTGCCCGAACACCACTGCACTACCCTAAACCCTCAAACACCAGCCCCAGCACGACCCCCTACACCGCCCAAACACCACTGCACTGCCCTAAACCCTGAAACACCAGCCCCAGCAAGACCCCCTACACTGCCCGAACACCACTGCACTGCCCTAAACCCTGAAACACCACCCCCAGCAAGACCCCCTACACTGCCCAAACACCACTGCACTAAAGCCTGAAACACCATCCCCAGCAAGACCACCTACACTGGCCGAACACCACTGCACTGCCTTAAACCCTGAAACATCACCCCCTGCACGACCCCCTACACTGCACAAACACCACTGCACTGCCCTAAACCCTGAAACACCACCCCCTGCACGACCCCCTACACTACCCGAACACCACTGCACTGCCCTAAACCCTGAAACCCCACCCCTCAGCACGACACCCTACACTGCCCGAACACCACTGCACTGCCCTAAACCCTGAAACACCACCCCCAGCACGACCCCCTACACTGCCCGAACACCACTGCACTGCCCTAAACCCTGAAACACCACCCCTGCACGACCTCCTACACTGCCGGAACACCACTGCACTGCCCTAAACCCTGAAACACCACCCCCAGCACGACCCCCTACACTGCCCAAACACCACTGCACTGCCCTAAACCCTGAAACATCAACCCCAGCAAGACCCCCTACACTGCCTGAACACCACTGCCCTAAACCCTGAAACACCACCCCCTACACTGCACGAACACCACTGCACTGCCCTAAACCCTGAAACACCACCTCCAGCAAAACCCCCTACACTGCCTGAACACCATTGCTCTGCCCTAAAACCTGAAACACAAGCCCCAGCACGACCCCCTACACTGCCCGAACACCACTGCACTGCCCTAAACCCTGAAACACCACCCCCAGCACGACCCCCTACACTGCCCGAACACCAGCGCACTGCCCTAGACTCTGAAACACCAGCCCCAGCACGACCCCCTACAATGCCTGAACACCACTGCACTGCCCTAAACCCTGAAACACCAGCCCCAGCATGACCCCCTACACTGCCCGAACACCACTGCACTGTCCTAAACCCTGAAACACCAGCCCCAGCACGACCACCTACACTGCCCGAACACCACTGTACTGCCCTAAACCCTGAAACACCAGCCCCAGCACGACCCCCTACACTGCCCGAACACCACTGCACTGCCCTAAACCATGAAACACCAGCCCCAGCACGACCGCCTACACTGCCCGAACACCACTGCACTGCCCTAAACCCTGAAACACCACCCCCAGCATGACCCCCTACACTGCCCGAACACCACTGCACTGCCCTAAACCCTGAAACACCAGCCCCAGCACAACCCCGTATACTGCCCGAACACCACTGCACTGCCCTAAACCCTGAAACACCAGCCCCAGCACGACCGCCTACACTGCCCGAAAACCACTGCACTGCCCTAAACCCTGAAAGACCAGCCCCAGCACGACCCCCTACACTGCCCGAACACCACTGCACTACCCTAAACCCTCAAACACCAGCCCCAGCATGACCCCCTACACCGCCCGAACACCACTGCACTGCCCTAAACCCTGAAACACCAGCCCCAGCAAGACCCCCTACACTGCCCGAACACCACTGCACTGCCCTAAACCCTGAAACACCACCCCCAGCAAGACCCCTACACTGCCCAAACACCACTGCACTAAAGCCTGAAACACCATCCCCAGCAAGACCACCTACACTGGCCGAACACCACTGCACTGCCTTAAACCCTGAAACATCACCCCTGCACGACCCCCTACACTGCACAAACACCACTGCACTGCCCTAAACCCTGAAACACCACCCCCTGCACGACCCCCTACACTACCCGAACACCACTGCACTGCCCTAAACCCTGAAACACCACCCCTCAGCACGACACCCTACACTGCCCGAACACCACTGCACTGCCCTAAACCCTGAAACACCACCCCAGCACGACCCCCTACACTGCCCGAACACCACTGCACTGCCCTAAACCCTGAAACACCACCCCCTGCACGACCTCCTACACTGCCGGAACACCACTGCACTGCCCTAAACCCTGAAACACCACCCCCAGCACGACCCCCTACACTGCCCAAACACCACTGCACTGCCCTAAACCCTGAAACATCAACCCCAGCAAGACCCCCTACACTGCCTGAACACCACTGCCCTAAACCCTGAAACACCACCCCCTACACTGCACGAACACCACTGCACTGCCCTAAACCCTGAAACACCACCTCCAGCAAAACCCCCTACACTGCCTGAACACCATTGCTCTGCCCTAAATCCTGAAACACTAGCCCCAGCACGACCCCCTACACTGCCCGAACACCACTGCACTGCCCTAAACCCTAAAACACCACCCCCAGCACGACCCCCTACACTGCCCGAACACCAGCGCACTGCCCTAGACTCTGAAACACCAGCCCCAGCACGACCCCCTACAATGCCTGAACACCACTGCACTGCCCTAAACCCTGAAACACCAGCCCCAGCATGACCCCCTACACTGCCCGAACACCACTGCACTGCCCTAAACCCTGAAACACCAGCCCCAGCACGACCACCTACACTGCCCGAACACCACTGTACTGCCCTAAACCCTGAAACACCAGCCCCAGCACGACCCCCTACACTGCCCGAACACCACTGCACTGCCCTAAACCCTGAAACACCACCCCCTGCATGACCCCCTACACTGCCCGAACACCACTGCACTGCCCTAAACCCTGAAACACCACCCCCTGCACCACCCCCTACACTGCACCCCCAGCACGACCCCCTTTACTGCTCGAACACCACTGCCCCAAACCCTGAAACACCACCCCCAGCACGACCCCCTACACTGCCCGAACACCACTGCCCTAAACCCTGAAACACCACCCCCTGCACGACCCCTACACTGCCCGAACACCACTGCACTGCCCTAAACCCTGAAACACCACCCCCAGCACGACCCCCTATACTGCCCGAACACCACTGCACTGCCCTAAACCCTAAAACACCACCCCCAGCACGACCCCCTACACTACCCGAACACCACTGCACTACCCTAAACCCTAAAATACTACCCCCAGCACAACCCCCTACACTACCTGAACACGACTGCACTGCCCTAAACCCTCAAACACTCCCCCAGCACAACCCCCTACACTACCCGAACACCACTGCACTGCCCTAAACCCTAAAACACTCCCCCAGCACGACCCCCTACACTACCCGAACACCACTGCACTGCCCTAAACCCTAAAACACTCCCCCAGCACGACCCCCTACACTACCCAAACACCACTGCACTGCCCTAAACCCTAAAACACTACCCCCGCATGACCCCCTACACTACCCAAACATCAATGCACTACCCTAATCCCTAAAACACTACCCCCGCATGACCCCTACACTACCCAAACACCAATGCACTACCCTAAACCCTAAAACACTACCCCCGCACGACTCCCTACACTACCCAAAGACCACTGCACTACCCTAAACCCTAAAACACGACCTCCTACACTACACAAACACCACTGCACTACCCTAAACCCTAAACACTACCCCTACACTACACAAACACCACTGCACTACCCTAAACCCTAAAAAACTACCCCCAGCACAAACCACTACACTACCCAAACACCACTGCACTACCCTAAACCCTAACAAACTACCCCCAGCAGTACCCCTACACCACCCAAACACCACTGCACTACCCTAAACCCTAAAACACTACCCCCAGCAGTACCCCCTACACTACCCAAACACCACTGCACTACCCTAAATCACTACCCCCAGCACGACCCCTACACTACCCAAACACCACTGCACTACCCTAAACCCTAAAACACTACCCCCAGCACGACCCCCTACACTACCCAAACACCACTGCACTACCCTAAACCCTAAAACACTCCCCCAGCACGACTCCCTACACTACCCAAACACCACTGCACTACCCTAAACCCTAAATCTATCCCCAGCATGACCCCCTACACTACACAAACCCCACTGCACTACCCTAAACCATAAAACACTACCCCCAGCACGACCCTCTTCACTACCTAAACACAACTGCACAATTTGTTACAGGCGTTGCAACGCAGGCCTGTGGTGCTTACTGGAAGTACCTAGTGGGTTAGTTGGGCCCCAGGGACCCTCAGGATTCAAGGTGACCTAATCCCCCAACTTAAAACGCACCACGGGCGCGTTTGCACAGTGGTGAAGGGAGGGAGCGGGGCCTCAGGTGACATTTGCGCAAACACGCCCTGTGGTGCGTTTTAAGTTGGGGAATTCATTCCCTTTGAATCCTGAGGGACCCTGGGGGCCAACTAGCCCACCAGGTACCTTAAGTAAGCACAACAGAGTTGCGTTGCAGAGAGGTGAAAAAGGTGCGTGGCCTCGAACGCCTCTCTGCAACTCAGCTCTGTGGTCCAAACTGTAGGTACCTGGGGGCTAGTTGGGCCCCAGGGACCCTCAGAATTCAAGGGGACTTAATCCCGCAACTTAAAACGCGCCACGGGGCGCGTTTGCACACATGTCACCTCAGGCCTCCCCTCCGTTCACCACTGTGCAAACGCGCCCTGTAGCGCATTTTAAGAGGTAGTTTTAATCCCCCTGCCCTATTATGTACTAGGGACTTGCAGAGGAGGTCATGCTAATCACAGGGGTACCCCAACGCATAGTGTTCCCTAGTGTATGTAGGTGTTTTCACTGTATTCTAAGTGTCTTTTAGCATAGCACTGGCTCTGGTTAGTCAGAGTCAGTTACCACCAGTACCCGTCTGAAAAAGTTGTGGGCACAGGATGATTTTGCAACAAGGCCTCTTTCTGCTCCTCTGTTGGTTCTTTCTGCACATCTTTTGCTTCTTTCTGTGCGTTTTTTCTTCTTTCTTCACATGTCCTACCTCTGTAGGCATAGTTAGAAACTAGCATTTAAAAAAACCTTTGAAATTCACTTAAAAATCATAGGTTTCAGGCACGTTATAGTTAGAAATTAGCATTTAAAAAACCTTTGAAATTCACTGAAAAAACCATAGGTTTCAGACACGTTATAGTTAGAAATTAGCATTTAAAAAACCTTTGAAATTCACTGAAAAAACCATAGATTTTAGGGACAGTTATAGTTAGTTGGACATTTCACTCGTACAAAACCATAGAAATTCCCCGTTATAGTTAGTTCAGCTAACTATAACTCGCGCCCCGCAATGCACTGCTGATGACGTCACATAATACATCACTCATGACATGGACAGTGACATCACTGATGACATCACTGATGACATCTCAAATGACATCACTGATGACATCATCCATGTGATAATTTCATGCATCTTCTCACACCCTAATATAACTTTTGATACACCCACTCTAAATTACAGACTGCCATTCTCAAAACCATAGACACTCCAACACCAAAAACTACATACCCACTCACTGATTCTTAGGTCTACACACACATCCACTCACTCACCCGTACAGTCACTCATACTTAGTCACTCAGTACAGGACTATCATATGCACTCATACACCTATATAAACACTCACACACCGCCACTCATCGATAGAGGTACTCACACACCTAGTCAGTCATGCAAAAACTTAATCACACACCCATTTACTCACCTCTGCAGTTATACACACACCAGCTCACTTACTCATACAAATACTAGCACATTCTTACGCTCTTATACAATCACTGATACAAGTACACATTCATCCATACAGCCACTCTCACAATCACACACTCTCACTTATAGCCATTTATATACTCCAACACACATATATACTGCCTTTCACATATGTAGTTACTCACACATGTACCACTGAGATATACATTCAATCACTAACACACCCATACACACACTCACCCACCCATACAGTCCATCACAGATGCACTCTTGAAACCATGCACCCAGTGAATCACCAACTCACACATCTATGCACAGAGTCACACACACCCCACCCACACAAACACTCAGGCACCCATACAGATACTCAGACAATCAATCAATAACCCATGTAGACACTCATGTAGCTATTCAGAAAGCCATGCAGCCGCTTACAAACCAACAGACAGACGGATACAGACATTCACACAGTTTAGTCACTAACCCATGCATTCAGTAAGATACATTTAATCACTCACTTGTAGAGTCAGTCACTCACGTACTAAATCATCCATTCAGACACTTATACACCCACTCATTCTTCAATACGCCTTTCCCTATATATATTAAAAATATTTAAACTTTACAGAAACACACAGTCACTGGATGATGTCATCAGTGATGTCATTAGAGATGTCATCAGTGATGTCATCAGTGATGTCACTGACCATGTCATGAGTGATGTAATATGTGACGTCATCAGCAGTGCATTGCGGGGCGCGAGTTATAGTTAGCTGAACTAACTATAACGGGGAATTTCACGGGTTTTGTACGAGTGCAATGTCCAACTAACTATAACTGTCCCTAAAACCTATGGTTTTTTCAGTGAATTTGTAAGGTTTTTTAAATGCTAATTTCTAACTATAACGTGCCTGAAACCTCTGGTTTTTTCAGTGAATTTCAAAGGTTTTTTAAATGCTAATTTCTAACTATAACGTGCCTGAAACCTATGGTTTTTTAAGTGAATTTCAAAGGTTTTTTAAATGCTAATTTCTAACAATAACATGCCCCGCCCCCTCCCTTCACCACTGTGCAAACACGCCCTGTGGCGCGTTTTAAGTTGGGGGATTAAGTTCCCTTGAATCATGAGGGTCCCTGGGGTCCAACTAGCCCACCCTGTGCCTCCAGTATGTGCCAGGGAACTGCGTTGCAGAGAGGTGTTCAGAGGCCACGCCCTTTTACACCTCTCTGCAACGCAGCTCTGTGGCGCTTTCTGGACGTACCTGGTGGGCTAGTTGGCCTCAGGGACCCTCAGGATTGAAGAGGATTTAATTCCCCATCTTAAAATGCGCCACGGGGCCTGTTTGCACACATGTCACCTGAAGCGCCGCCCCCTCCCTTCACCACTGTGCAAACGTGCCCCGTGGCGCGTTTTAAGTTGGGGGATTAAGTCCCCTTGAATCCTGAGGGTCTCTGGAGTCCAACTAGCCCACCATGTACCTCCAAAAGCGCCACAGAGCTGCGTTGCAGAGAGGTGTAAAAGGGGCGTGGCCTCTGTACACCTCTCTGCAACGCAGCTCCTGGCACATACTGGAGGTTCCTGGTGGGCTAATTGGCCCCAGGGACCCCCAGTATTCAAGAGGAATTACTTCCCTTCTCAAAACGCACCAGGGGGCGCGTTTGCAGACTGCTGCAGGGAGGGGCGGAGCCTCCGGCACGATGCGGGTCTTTTTTTTTTTTTTGTATGGGAGGGGGCTGCGTGGCCCCCCTTCCTCGGCCACTTTTGGCCGCGGGGACCCCATCCCCCGGAGCCTGAGGATTATTTTTTTTTTTTTTAATTAAAATAAAACGGGAAGGGGCCGCGTGGCCCCCCTTCCCTGGGCCTATATTGGCCCCGGGGACCCCATCCCCCGGGGCATGCCCTCTTTTTTTAAAATTTTAAATATTTGGAGGGGGGCTGCATTGTCCCCCTCCTCAGGCCATTTAAGGCCCCGGGGACCTCATCCCCCGGGGCCGGCCTTTCCGTTTTTTTTATTTTTGGGGAGCGGGGCTGCGTGGCCCTCCTCCCAGGCCACTAATAGCCCCAGGGACCCCATCCCCCGGGGCCTGGCCACTCGTTGGGGACCGTGGGGGGGTCCCCAATCCCCGCACGGTCCCGCTGGCTCCCTGCGTCCTGCGGGAGCCGGCATTGCTTTTCCATAAGGGGAGCTGCTGACATGCAGCTACCCTTATGGAAAAGCAATCTGCTTTGCTTCATTGAAGCGAGAGCAGGTTTCCCTGCTCTCGCTTCAATGAAGCTAGCAAGTTTGCAATGACAGGACGGGAGCCGCGAGGCTCCCGTCGTGCCATTGCAAACAGCAGTGTCCCGGGGTAGGCACCCTGGGACACTGCAGGAGCCGGCCCTGGGGGGTGATCCCCAGGGCCACCACAGGCTCCAGGAGGGGGCCGCGCGGCCCCCTCCCTTCAATTGCACAGCCCCGGGAGGTGGTGGTCCCCGGGGCTTCGGGGGTCCGAAACGGACCCCCACATTTCTTTTTCTAAGTGCCCCCGGGAGGTGGCGGTCCCCGGGGCATGTGGGGGGGCTGGAGCCCCCCCACACAGGTTATTTAAATTTTAAAAAAGAAGTCCCGGGAGGTGGCGGTCCCCGGGGCTGCGGGAGGGTGGGGAGCACTCCCGCACCACTTTTTATTTAAAGCCCCGGGGCTTGGGGGGCCTTAGAGGCCCCCCCTACAAAATATAAATTAAACCCCGCATGCCCCCGGGACTTGGGCCACCCGGGGGTAAAATAGCATCGAAGCGCGGGAGACCGCGCTTCGATTTTTTTTTTTTATCGGCGGGATCCGCGCACCCTAAGCGCATCCCGCTGATTTATTTAAACAAAAATGCTTTTTTCTGCCCAGGTGGTCCTTGTGGGACCCCCTGAGCAGACCTAGGGGGTCAGGGTGTTTCTACCCTGCCCCCTTTGTGCGTTTTGCGCACTTGTTTCTTTTTTTTTTCTCGGCGGGATCCACGCACCCTAAGTGCATCCCGCCGTTTTTTTTTTTACAAAAATGCTTTTTTCTGCCCAGTGGGTCCTTGAGGGACCCCCTGAGCAGACCTAGGGGGTCAGGGTGTTTCTACCCTGCCCCCTTTGTGTGTTTTGCGCACGTGTTTCTGTGCCTCGGTTCTACCGAGGCATAAAATGGCTGCCAACACTTCCTGGTTTGGAGTGTTGACAGCCACTTGACAGCCAATTAGCATGCAGCTCGTGATCGGGAGGGTACGCGGACCCTACTCGGCCATAGATATATATGTGACTTTACTTTTGATTTTCTCAGGAACTACTGAACGGATTTACATCATTTAAGCAAAAGGCATGACACTGAACCAAGGGCTACCTATTTGCCAATTTTGGTGTAATTCCGTTCAGCAGTTCGGGCTGTAGCTGCGACTTAAGGTTCCTATGGAAAATTGCATGGGGAAAACGCGTTTTGGGACCCCCCTTTTTTCTCGGCACCCGCTTGACGAATCACCCCAAGACTTTCAGGATAGGAGCGGACCGGAGCGCCCCAACAAGTTGGAAACTTTGGCGAAGATTCGTCAACCGGCGCCAACGTTATTTCAAATAGAATGTTGCGGATTTCCTATGGAAAATAGGTCCTAACTATAACTATCTACTGGCGACCGCCAGTAGATAATATATATATATATACATATATATATTCACTGAAAAAAGAAAGGGTATAGGGACGTTATAGTTACAGTAAGGGTGTATAAGTGGTTGTGTGAGTAGCTGTGTGGGTGATTGACATGCTTTGTGAGTTGTGGTATTGGTGAGTAAGTGGGTGTGTCAGTGGCTGTATGAGTGAGTGAATGGTGTGTTTGTGCCTCTATGGGTGGGTAAGTGGGTGTGTGGTGAATGTATGGGCGAGTGAGTGGGTATCTGAATGGCTGTATGAGTGAGTGGCTCAGTGGCTATGTGGATGAGTGAGTGGTTGTTTGAGTGGGTGTTTGGTTAAGAAAGTTGGTGTGTGAGTGGCTGTATTGGAGTTTGTGTGTAAATGGCTGTCTAGGCAGGTGATCACATGTGTGAATACTTGTATGGATGTGTGAATGGGTATGTAAGTGATTGTGTAAGTGAGTGTGTGAGTGTTTGTATGTGTGTGTGAGTGGCTGTGTTGAGAGGCTGTATGGGTGAGAGAGTGGGTGTGTGAATAACTGTATAGGTAAATAAGTGGGTATGTCAGTAGCTGTATGGGTGAGTGTGTGGCTATGTGAGTGGCTGTATGGGTAAGTGACTGGTTGTATGAGTGGCTATATGGGTGAGTGCATGGTTGAGTGAGTGTGTGACTGCCTCTATGGAAGAGTGAGTTGGTATATGAGTACTGGTATGGGTCTGTGAATGGGTATGTGAGTGGTTATGTGCATGTGTCAGTGGGCGTACGAGAGGTTCTATGGGGTGTGAGTGGGTGTGTGAGGGGTTCTGTGGATTATGTAATCAGTGATGTCATTTGAGATGTCATCAGTAACGTCATCAGTGATGTCACTGACCATGTCATGAGTGATGTAATATGTGAGGCCATAAGCAGTGCATTGTCGGGGAGTAAGTTATAGTCAGGAGCAGCCCATGTAGGTAAGAGGAGTAGGGCCAGGTGGGGGGACTCGACAGACCACAACAAGGGAAAATTAAATAAATAAATAGTTTTCCCTAGTCGTGGTCTGTCGAGTCCCTCCCACTGCACCCCACAGCTCTTACCTGCACGGGCCGCTCCTGGTTATAGTTAGCTCAGGTAACAATAACTGCTGAATTTCACTGGTTTTGTACGAGTGAAATCTCAGCCTTACTATTTCCTAACTATAACGTCCCTGTAACCTTTGGTTTTTTTAAGTGAATTTCTATGTTTTTTTTAACTAGTAGTAGCGTTTGCAGAGTGGTGGAGAAAAGGGGGTAGTACCTCTGACCAGCTCTGCAATTCCGTTGCAAGGGACTTACTGGAGGCAACAGGAGGGGTAGTTGCCCCACAAGGACCCTCTGGAACCAAGGGGACTTCATCCCCCAACCAGCAGTGCGCCAGGAGGTGTGTTTGCAGAGTGGTGAAGAAAGGGGGTGTGGCCTCATATAACCTCTCAGCAGGAATGCTGTGTGGGACTTCCTGGAGGTCATAGGAGGGATAGTTGGCCCCCAAAGACCCCCTGGAGCCAAGGGGACTTCATCCCCAAACCACCAGTGCACCAGGAGGCGCGTTTGCAGACTGGTGGAGAAAGGTGGGTGTGGCCTCCAAAGACCTCTGAGCAGGCATGCTGTGTGGGACTTACTGGAGGTAAAAGGAGGGCTTGTTGGCCCCCAAGGACACTCTAGAGCCAAGGGGACTTCATCCCCCAACCATCAGTGCACCAGGAGGCACGTTTGCAGAGTGGTGGAGAAAGAGGGTGTAGCCTCCAAAGACCCCTCAGCAATCCAGCTGTGTGGAACTTACTGGAAGAAACAGAAGGGATTGTTCGCCCCCAAGAATCCTCTGGAGCCAAGGGGACTTCATCCCAAACCAGCAGTGCACCAGGAGGCGCGTTTGCAGAGTGGTGGAGAAAGGGGACATGGCCACCAAAGACCTCTCAGCAACCCCGCTGCGTGGGACTTACTGGAGGTAACAGGAGGGCTTGTTGGTCCCCAAGGACCCTCTGGAGACAAAGGCATTTCATCTCCCAACCAGCAGCATGCCAGAAGGTGCATTTGCAGAATGGTGAAGAAAAGTGAGTTGCCAGGCGTTTTTTTAGGGAAGGGGGCTACATAGCCCCCCTTCCCTTCCCCTCTTCCCTGGGCAGATTTCAGCCCCTGGGACCCTATCCCCCAGGGCCAGGTGTTTTTGGAATAGGCAGGGGGGCCGCATGGCCCCACTCCCTGGGCCAATTTCGGCCCTAGGGGCCCAGCATGTCTTTTTTTTCCTTTTTTATAAATAAAGGCAGGGGGCTGCATGGCTCCCGGGTCAATTTTGACCCCGGGGACCCCATCCCCCGGGCCTGCCCCATCTTTTATTTCTTTTAAAAGGGAGAGCGCCAAGTGGCCCACCTCCCAGGCTGATTTTGGTTCTGGGGACCCCATCCCTCGGGCCTGGCCTCTAGTCTGGGTACCCTGGTCCCACCCAGGGCACCCAGATACTTTGTTGGGGAACTCAGGGGGAGCATGAAGACCCCTGCAGTCCCTGCCAGTTCCGTGCATCCAGCAGGAGCTGGCATTGCTTTTGGACAAATGGAGCTGCTGAGCAAGAAGCTCCCTCTGACCAAAAGAAATTCTGCTCCACTTTCAGCAAGCAAGAGCATTTTTAATGCTTGCTTGCTGAAAGTGGAGCAGTGTTTGCTATCTCTTGGGTGGAGCGGTAATGCGCGCACCATGCCATAGCAAACTGCAGTGTCCTGTGGGTGGACATTGCAGGAGCCGACCCTTGGGGTGGGGTGGTGGTCACCATGGCCATGAATGTCTCCAGGAGGGGGGGCAGCCCAGCCCCCCTCCTTCCTTGATTGAGGTCCTACCTGGGAAGTGGCAGTCCCCGGGGCCAAGAATGGCCCATGAGGGGGCCATGCGGCCCCCTCCCATTTATTAAAAAACACTTTGGACCCATGGAGGTGATGTTCCCCGGGGCCAAGGGGGATCTGTCAAGCCCCCTATATCAAAAATTAAAAACCCCACGGAGGTGGTGGTCCCCAGTGCTGCAGGGGAGGCGATATAGGCTTCCCCTGCACAACTTTAGTATATAGCATAGCGCCACACAGGTGGTGGTCGCCGTGGCTGCAGGGACTGTGTGAGCCCTGCATGTTTATTATTGTTTGCCCCGGGGAGGTGGCTGTCCCTGGGGTACTGGATGCCACATGTACACCCCCCCACATATATTTAAAAATATGCCACCGGGATTTGGCCCACCCGTGGACTTCTTTTAAATGACATGGATCCACCTGTGAATTAGCGGACAAATAAAAACAGAACACTTAACTCCCAGGGGTACCTGTGGGACCCCCCCACCATATCTAGGGGATCTGGGTATTCCTACCCTGCCCCCTTTTCTCTTTCTTTTACTTTTTTTGTGTGACTCAGCTTCAAGCTGAGTCCCAAGATGGCTGCCAACACTTGGTTGAAGTGTTGGCAGCCAATCAAATTTCAGTAGGATCCGCGAGTCTACTGCAAGGACTTGCGTCGCCAGATATCTATATTTTTTTAACTTAAATATCTCTGCAACTACTGAATGGATTTACACCAAGTCACAAAAAGCACGCTTTCTGGACCAACATCTAGCTTCCTGCCTAATTTGGTGTAATTCTGTTCTGCAGTTCGGGCTGTAGCTGTGTTAAAAAAGTAAAAAATCCCCATAGACATAACACGGTGAAAACGTGTTTTGCGACCCCCCTATTTTCTCGGTCCCGGCTTGACAGATCACCCCAAAACTCTTCAACACAGCAGCTGAACCCAAAAGGGGAAGTTTTTGGAAAATTTTGAGATTTGTCAAGCGGTGCCAAAGTTATTGGTTAAACATTAAATGCTTTTCCTACCGCCAGTAGGTAGTTATAGTTAGGACCATGTTTCCATAGGAAAAGTGGTCTTTGACCTCCCTATATCTTTGGCACCGTTTGACGAATCTTCATAACAATTTCCCAAAAAAGTTCCCTGGTGATTCTTGTTGCGCATGGAAAGTTTCGGGTTGATCTGTCAAGCGGGGGCTGAGACAAATGGGCTTCAAAAAAGTGTGTTTCAGAATGTTAATTCCCATAGGAGCTTTGAACATGACTACAGCCCGAACCACTGGATGGAATTACACTGAATTTGGCAGAAGCTAGATTTGGTTACACAGATCATGCTTTCACTTATTTGGTGTAAATCAGTTCAGTAGTTGTTGAGAATTTAAAGGAAAACCATATAAGGATATTAGTGGCCGCATTGAATTCACTAATAATACCGGGCTTGTGAAGGGAAATGCAGAGTTCTGATTGGCTGCCAACACTTCATCCAGCAGCTATCTTGAGACTCGGCTTCAGCCGAGCCTCACAAAAAAATGGGAAACAAAAGAAAAGAAAAGGGAGCAGGGAAGGAATACCCTGACCCCCAAGACCAATGCTTGGGGTTCCCCTGGAACCCTGCCATGCCATATAAGCATTATTCTTTAAATTCACAGGGATTTTCATGAAATATGCGCAGATATCGCTGTGAATTTTAAAAAAGTGCCGGCTCCCGCATTTGCTTTCAATGTAGCCGCCAGGTGGCCAGGTTCCAGTGGCATGTGGAGATTATTAAAAACAGAGGGGAGCGCACAGGCCCCCCTTTCGAGGGCATAAAAATGCCCCGGGGACCACCACCTCCCCGGGGCTAATTGTAATAAAAAGCGGGAGGCCTGGTGGACCACCTGGGGACCACCACTTCCCCGGGACTACAAATTAAGTGCTTGGGGGGGCCTAACGGACCCCCAAGCCCCGGGGACCACAACCTCACCAGGTCTTAAATTAAAATGCTTAGGGAGGGCTGCGTGGACCCCCACACCCCCAGGGACTACCACCTTCCCAGGGTTAACTTAAATATGGAGTGGGGCCCCGCAGACCCCTGTGCTCTGGGGACCACCACCTCCCTGAGGCTTTCTTTTTTTTTAAAGAAGGGGAGGGCTTGCGGCCCCCCTTCCTGGCCCCCCCTGGGCCTTGGTGACCACTACCTCCCCAGGGCTACAGATTAAATGCTTTGCGGTGCCTCGCATACCCTCTGAGCCCCAGGGACCACCACCTCCCCAGGCTTAAAATAAAATGCTTAGGAGAGGTGCACGGACCCCCAAGTCCCAGGGACCACCACCTCTCTCTTTTTTGTAAAGAAGGAGAGGGGGCTACACAGCCCCTCTCCTAGGCCGTTTTTGGCCCCAGGGATCCCACCCTCTTAGGGGCAGGCCCATGAAAATAGAAGGAGGGGGCCCCTCTCCTTCAGCCAATAAAGGCCCTGGGGACCACAACCCCCAGGGCTAGCTCTGCCCACCCCGGGACATAGCTGTTTGCTGTGACTAGGAGGGAGCTTTGATAGCTCCTGCCAAGACAGAGCAAATACTCCGCTTCCAGCAAGCGAGAGCTGACAAAATGCTCCTGCTTGCTGGAAGTGGAGGTTTTGTCTGTTGCCCTGCCCGCTTTCAAGCGGGCAGGGAAACAAACAAAACAATCGCTCTCACACACAGGGACCTGCAAGTTTAGCATCTCATTAGGGGTATGTGAGTGCCTCCTCCTCCATTTCACAATGTTCTTTTGTTAACAGATATAATTCGTAGTTTCAGGCGGGGATTTCAAATATATTCGTTTATTTATTTATTTTTATAGATCCGGTATTCATTGCAAAGTGAGGTACAATAAAACTTCAACAGCCGACACGTGTTTCGCCGTACAGTGTCAGTCAGACCAGGGCTTTCTGAAGGCTGAAATAGAATCGAACAAAACATCTGTAATACTTTTTACAGAGGGAAAGGCATAGTCACCACCAAGTGCTATGTGAGATGGATTGGTCATGATAGTGATTAATATGCCATGCATTAATATTCGCCTGTCCTAGAAGTGATGTTACTAAAAGACATAAAACGTTCATAAAACGTTGGTAAATCCACCTTGTAGACCGATCATTTCAAGCTGTGGATCACTTTATTAGAACCTATCAATAGACATTGACAACATACTGGCTCCTATGGTAACAACTCTCAACTCTTACATAAAAGACACAGGGGATTTCCTTAAACATCTGGCCAACATCGCATGGCACTATGGTCTGCTGCTAGTCACGATTGATGTAATCTCCTTATATACATCCATAAGTCACGAAGTGGGGTTGACTGCAATGAAATACTTTCTAGCACAACGGAATGTCCAATACCTGGAACAATCGGAAGCCATAATGGAAATGACAGAACTATGTTTACGAAACAATATCTTCCTGTTTGACAAACAAATGTTTCTACAAACGTGCGGAACAGCAATGGGAGTTTCCTTTTCCCCGAGCTATGCAAACCTCACCATGGGGTGGTAGGAGAAAACGGTAGCTAGGGGAGAGGGGGATGAACAATATATGGACAAAATCCACCTTTGGCTGAGGTTTCTAGATGACCTATTTATAATGTGGAATGGTACAAACATTGAATTCCAGGAATATTTTGCCAGACTAAATCACAATGAGGTGGGACTATCATTCACCTGTAATACCAATGACAAGGAAATTCAATTCCTGGACCTCACGGTCTACATCGAAAACGATCAGATAAAAACAACAACCTACAGAAAACCAACCGCCACCAACAGCATCCTATATGGAACCAGTTTCCATCCTCGTGCCCTACTGAAAAGTATTCCATATGGGGAGTTCCTAAGGATACGGAGAAAATGTACCAATGACGATATATTTAAGGAAAGAGCCAAAGAAACATTAGAAAAATTTAGACATAGAGGATATCGGAAACTTGACACTGACAATGATAAAAGAAAAACTGAAAATATGACGCAACAGGAAACACTGATAAACAAAAAGAAAAGTGATGATAAGAACAAGAAAATAAGATTTATAATGACATACAACAAAGAGCACAACGAGATAAGGTAAATAATGAACAAATATTGGAATATAATAAAAAAAGACCCAGACATTGGAACAAACTTGAGTAACAATGTAGACATTTCCTTCAGAAAAGCACCATCTCTGAAAGACAAATTAACTAAGAGCCACTTCACGAGAGGACAGAAAGAAACATGGTTTTCAAATCGCCAAAAAGGATTCGCGAAATGCGATAAATGCAAAGCGTGTCAAATAGGGAAAAATATGAAACAACTGATGGACTTCCAAAAGAAACCATTCACAATAACACACAAAATCATGTGTGAGACTACTTATGTAGTGTACATGATCACATGCTACTGTGGACAACAGTACATTGGAAGTACCATCTGTCCCTTGAGGAAAAGGATATTAGAACACATCAGGGCAGTATCCAATGGCGACACAAACTATGCCATGACAAAACATTTTGAAACCCACGAGAATTACACTTGGAGGAATATGAGATACTGTGGAATAGCACATGTTTCAACCCATGAGAGAGGAGGAGATAGAACATTACAATTGAGAAGACTGGAGTCCAAATTGATTATTAAATTCAGAACCAAACAACCTTGTGGCCTCAACGCGGAAGAAGTCCTTCATGTACACTTGTAAAAAGATATAAAGAATACCAATCATGGAAATTACAAAATCAACCATCTCCCTGAAAATGGGAAACAAAAATGCAACTAAAGACAAACAAACAGATTCAGCTAGGGCACTGTAAACACCACTAAGGAGGAGGAAATAGGAAAAAAGAAATCAAGCCACTTAGGCGAGACTGGTCTCCAAAACACTACCATTACTGTGGAATACAACATCACTGAACTATTCAAATGATGGGTCAACAATTGATCAAGTAATCAATGAATTATCAAAAAGACACTAAGTCACTTAGACTCCACAGACATTATAACAAATGATCCCCATAAACCCTTGCTAGAATCAAAGAAGGAATTAACAATGTTAAAATTAAGCATAAAAACGGAAAGTAAACATTGTAAATATATTGTAAATAAAATGTATATTACAAAATGCATTGAAACTACATATCCCACAATGCCTCATAATGGGCAAATGTGGAGAACTGTACAAATTGCAATAGTAAACAGACTTCCCCAACCGTGAACAAGCCCTTGTGGTGAAACGCGTTGGTGGTAGTGGTGGTGAATAAAACCCTCGATCAGGTGTTTGTTAAGCGCGACTACTCACCCGTAGGGGTCTCAAGGCGCTGGGGGGGGGGTTCGCAGGTTCCAGTCCATCAAGGAGGGGGTCTGTCGAAGAGCCAGGTTTTGAGGTTTCTTGTGAAGATGGGGAGCGATGTTGTCTGTCTGAGGTAGAGCGGAAGGTCATTCCAGGCTCTGGCCGCGAGGAAGGAGAAGGAGCGGCCTCCCGATCTGTTCTTTCTGGTGCGGGGGACCACGGCGTAGGAGAGCTGGGCTGATCGTAGGGTCCTTTGGGGTGCTTGGAATTTGAGTCGCCTGTTCAGGTATGCTGGTCCGGTGTCGTGGAGGGCCTTGTGAGCGTGGGTGAGCATCTTGAAGGTGACTCTAGCTTCGATGGGGAGCCAGTGGAGTGTGCGCAGGTGCTGGGACATATGGCAGTGTCTTGGCAGGTTGAGGACCAGTCTTGCGGCAGCGTTTTGGATGTTCTGTAGCTTGCGGGTGAGGTTCTTGTTTATTCCGGCATAGAGTGCGTTGCCCTAGTCGAGTCTGCTGGTGACCAGGGCGTGAGTGACGGTCTTTCTGTGTTCGAGGGGGATCCATTTGAAGGTCTTACGTAGGAGGTGGAGGGTGTGGAAGCAGGAGGACGAGACGGAGTTGATCTGGCGGTCCATTTTGAGCTCTGAGTCCAGGATGATTCCCAGGTTGCCTGCGTGGTCCGTGGGGGTGAGCGGGCTTCCGAGGGCGGGGGGCCACCAGGTGTCGTTCCAGGCATCAGGGTTTGGGCCCATGATGAGCCCATGAAACCCTGAAACTAATAGCTTTGGAGTGCGACAATTATTGCTCTACAATTATATATATATATATATATAATACTTGTTTTCGCGAGTCTCTCTGCCTCTTCCAGGCGGCGGGCTCGATCGAGGTCGCGAACCTCGTTCACATTCAGCAATCCTTTGTCAAGTCTACAAAGACGACACCGAGCCCAAATCCTTATAACGTGTTGTTTAATAACACATGTGGCAAAACAATACCCGACGCGTTTCGGTGCAGCCGCACCTTGGTCACGGGTCACGGATAGTTTGTTTCAATCAATAAATATAGTGCACATAGACATGAAAGTAGGACTACATATCACATTCAAAGCAAAGAAACAGTGGCAGCCATTTTGTAATGGTAAATTCTCATTTGTGCCAAATAGCAAACTGCAACATTATTTCAACTCATAATGTCACTGAGTACATTAATAAACTCCATGTATATAAAATAACAAAGGACTGGAATGATGTATATTTGCAAAATACATTTCAGAACACTTTTCAAAACAATTACGCCCAAGTGGGCCAAGATTTGATAGGCACCATGTTGAATACCCCTATCCTGAGGAGCTGGTAACATAATTCAGGGCAATTCCGCCCAAGTGGGCCAATGATAAACAGGCACATAATTGAGTAACCTTGTACTGTTAGGCTAGTGCATCTAGCACAACTGCCTATACATCAAGAATTAAATAGCCCACTAGGGCGGAATTGCTTGGAAATTATTTAATTAGGTGCCCGTTAAATCCTGGCCCACTTGGGCGGAATTGTTTTGTAATGGGTTAGTAAACATACATCATTTAATTCTTGATGTATAGGTAGTTGTGCTAGATGCTCTAGCCTATCAGTACAAGGTTACTCAATTATGTGCCTGTTTATCATTGGCCCACTTGGGCGGAATTGCCCTGAATTATGTTACCAGCTCCTCAGGATAGGGGTATTCAACATGGTGCCTATCAAATCTTGGCCCACTTGGGCGGAATTGTTTTGAAAAGTGTTCTGAAATGTATTTTGCAAATATACATCATTCCAGTCCTTTGTTATTTTATATACACAGAGTTTATTAATGTACTCAGTGACATTATGAGTTGAAATAATGTTGCAGTTTGCTATTTGGCACGAATGAGAATTTACCATTTCAAAATGGCTGCCACTGTTTCTTTGCTTTGAATGTGATATGTAGTTCTACTTTCATGTCTATGTGCACTATATGTATTGATTGAAACAAACTATCCGTGACACGTGACCAAGGTGCGGCTGCACCGAAACGCATCGGGTATTGTTTTGCCCCATGTGTTATTAAACAACACGTTATAAGGATTTGGGCTCAGTGTCGTCTTTGTAGACTTGACAAAGGATTGCTGAATATATATATATATATATTCACTGAAAATACCAAATGTTAAAGTGAGGTTATAGTTATCTGATAGTTAGGAGGGCCCCCCGCTATGCACCGTGTTGTCATCAATGATATAATTTCCAATGCCACTAGTGATGTTACCAATGACGTCATAGAACATGTTATAAGTGATGTAAAAAGCAGTACATGGCAAGGGACGTGAGTTATAGTTACTTCAGTTAACTATAACTGGTGAATTTTACTATTTTTTTTCGTTTAAAATGTTACATTTTAACTGACATTATCACCTAACTATAATGTCACTTTAACCTTTCGATTTCCAGTGAATTTCTGAGTCTTTAATGTAAAGTAAGATATTATAACCAGACCTAACTATAACGTCACTGAAACCTTTAGTTTATTTCAGTAAATGTTTAAGGTTTTTTGTAACGTAAAGTAATATAAAGAGATATCATTTCAAGTAAGGCAGACCTACTGGCTTTATCAAAGGGTCAGAACACCAAAATATATAAAACTAGCCAATTTGCTTTTGCAAGGGTTCAGCACGTCAACCTATGTAAAGCAGATCTTGTGACTTTATCAAGAAATCACTACAATATTTTAAAAATCACTATAATACAATGTATTTTCATGTACATACATAGCAATGAATAATAATAATTGTTGTCTAAAAATTATTTTAAATAAAGCATTTTTAGTCAAAACAACTATAAATATGTTTTTTACACTCATTGCAGCTGAAAAGCATACTGCTGCAGCTCAGAGTGGTTTAATAATTATGGTAAACTCTCATAGGGTCATGTATTCATTGACCCAGGAGACTTGCTGCAACTTTTTAAAAATGTTCCTAGGGGCTGCTGCTCTCATTGCAGCCCCCACAACATTTTTTAAAAAATGCACGAAACCCTCATGCGCCCCAGCCGAGCGCTTCTTCTTGAAAGCATTTATGATTTGAAATTTACATTCCCTTGTTCAGCAGTCCCCTGTGACTTTGTACCTTCTTGCCTCTGAGACGGGCGTATCTACACTCCGGGTCTCTACACATGTGGTTTGCATTACAGTTTGAGAGGGAAGTTACATCATTAACCCCTCTCAAATAAATACGCCACAATCAGCAAAATGAAGTATATGGGACACTGCAGTCATCCGCTTAGAGCCGTAGCATACGTTTGTTGTCCTCTTGTTGAGAGGTGTTGATGATGTAACTTCCCTCCTTGGTTTATGTTTGTTTTCCACACTGAGTCCTGATGATGGTGTAGTTGACCCTTTTGCACCTAGAGACCGAAACATTGATGATTCCTCCTTCATAACCTTAGTTATGGTATTATGTGCGGCTTGAGTCCATATTATTGTAAAACATTGGACGCTTTCATTTGGATTATGAACCTTCATAAGTTAAGAGGAGTCTACACCTCTCTAAGATCCTGGGATTAACCCCTTATGAACTTTATCTATGTAGGATCTTATTCTAGAGGGGTGTCGGTGTTGATGGCACTGCATTATTTTCTATTAAATTATTTAAATATGCAGTTCTATGTAATACAAACTGATTACAAAAGTACGCTTTCTCTGATGTGAGTTTCTTATGTGTTTTTTTTATAACACTGTTGGATCCTATGACCTACTTAAAAGAAATGTTAAAAAATCCTCCAGGAACATTGTTAGTTGTATCTAAAAAAAACACAGGCACTAACAGCAACGAGTTTGTCACTGTTTGGCATACTGAGTGTGACAATATACGGGGCACTAGGGTTTGGCAAAGGTACCCCACTGCTCAAAGAAAAGTTAAATAGGAGAGGGGCCTGACTGTAGAACTGACAAATTGTGAACTGAACAGCCTGCACTAATGCTTGTCTCTCAAACCCAATGTTAAATTTATAAGTAAATTAACAAACAAATAAATACTTTGGTTCAAAGTTGTATTAGAAGCCTGCCTCGGTGTTGCCAAATACTAGGACTGCTGAATACCAAGATTGCTAATTTGTATTCCTCTATATGGTTTTCCACTTCTCCATGCTTCATTTATCTTTATCTCATGCTTATATGCTCTTTTTCAACCCGACTTCCTCTCTTTGCGACTGTTTTTCTATCTGTCTCTTCCCATTATCTTTCTCCCTTTCTGTGTTTCTCTCTTTTGCTCTCAGTGAAAGTCTAATGATTACAAATAAATCCAGAGCCCCACAAATGAGTGCCAATCCCCACTAACTGCAACCACCGGCACAAATTAAATTCTACAAAGATGTCACACAATGCAAGGACTAAATTTTGACACTTTATTGTTGTACACAGAACACAAGATGTACTGTTAATGTAAACATAAGATGGATAAAAGTCCCAATAGGTGGGCACACCTAAGGACCACTTTCATCAACATGATGTAGTTGTCACCCTATGTTTAGGAATACTGGCAAGAAGGTAGAGAGACATTGAGCAGAGCTAGGGTAAGGAGAAATCTGAGGACACCAACAGTATTCCTGCTGAGTTTGATTATACATCTAAATCCAGTATTTGTATCTGTAAAGCGCCAACTACTCACCAGAAGGGTCTCAATGCGATGGGGGCCATCTAGGAGATTAAGAGGCATATTTGCAAGCCCCTATCGCCACGGGAACGTCACTTTTTGTGAAGCTTCTGTGGCGATAGGGGCTTCGCCTTGTTTACAAGGCAGCGTTAAGCCACTTAACGTGGCTTAACGCTGCCTTGTAAATAAGGCCCCCTTTCACGCTATGCTTAGCGTGAAAGGGGTGGGCAATGGGTGTTGTGGTGGGCGTTCATCCGCAACACCCATTGATTTTGACGCTGCCCCCTATTTACAAGGGCAGCGTAAATAGGAGGCAGCGCCAAAATTAAGACCAGGTAAAACCTGGTCTTAACTTGGCGAAATGAGGAGAAATGCTTTATTTCTACTCGTTTTTGCTTTTTTCATGTGTGCTGCCTTGTGCAGCACACATGGAAAAACCAAACGCCTTGGATTGTTTATGTTCAGGAAGGTGATCCTTCCTGCACATAAACAATCTTTAAAAAAAAATACATTTTGTACCATCCATGTGTGCTGCATTAAGCAGCACACATAGAAGTGACAAAATGGCATTTCAAGATTGTTTATGTGCAGGAAGGGGGACCTTCTTGAACATAAACAATTGTCTCCTGCACGCAGACACCCTTGCACTATGGAGCAAGGGTACCTGCGTTGGCGCTACACTGCTAAGATCAGCACCAGCACAGGGGGAAATGCAAGGCTGCACCATATTCTTATAAATATGGTGCAGCCTTGCGTGTCTGAAGTGGCAGAGTGAGGCGTTAGGCCATGGTGCTAACGCCTCACACCACTATTCCCCTAAGTGAGCTATTGCCCAGAGTCACATGGTGCTGAGCTGAGCTGCCACCGGCACCAGGGATCGAACCATGAGCCCTGCACTCCGGGGTCAGCTGCCCTGGCCACTGCGCCACACCTCTCCCGCCTAAAAGTGATTGTGACAAAATGTACAGAAAATTGAGTTTTAAATATAGACACCCTATTATGAAGATAAGTATATAATAGACATGTCAGACTCAGGGTGTTCTCCACCCAAACATTTTGCCTTCCTACTCCAGTTTTGCTGATCTTGTTTTCGCTGGCCTTAGGACTCTGTGCACTTTACCACAGCTGACCAGTCATAAAGTGTATTTGCTCACTCCCTAATACATGATACATTAGCTTATCCCGAATTGGCTTTATTTAATTTACTTATAAGTCACTAGTAAAGTGGTACTACATGTGCCCAGCGCCTGTAAATTAAATGTTACTATTGGGGCAGCAGCACTGACTGTGTCACCCAATTAAGTAGCCTCTTTAAACATGTCTCAGGCCTGCCATTGGAGTCTGTGTGAGCAGTTTTTAAACTTCCATTTCGACCTGGCAAAATAACCCTTTTGCCAGACCCAAAGCTTCCTTTTTATTACATATAAGTCATTCCTAGGACACGCCCTGGACAGCCCAAAGAGCAGGATGCAGTGTGTTTAAAAAGTTGTACATGTACTTTTAAGTTTTACGTTTCCTGGCAGTGAAAAACTCTTACATTCGTTTTTCACTTCTGCAAGGCTTACCTCTTCCATTGGATGACATTGGAGTTACCTTATTACATTTAATTAGCTGTCATTTCAAAATCTGAGTAGGTGACAAATTCATGTTTGGTGTCTTTGGATTTGTAATGAAAAATCCTCTTTCATGGTAAAGTCGGATTTTAAATTACAATTTGGAAAATATCACCTTTAGAAAGTTCCTAAGAAAGAGATTTACCTTGACTGACATTAATTAACGACACATTCGAATCAGTGTAGTGGGAATGAAACGTAATTAGTGTGGCCACATTTTTATTCTCTTACATTTTTATCAAAATTGTGACGATTACATTCAAGTTCAACATGTCATAAACCTTGGAACCCAACACCAATTGTGAAACTCAGGTAGCTTCTTCGCTAGGCCACCACAACAGTGAACACGCTTGTAAGAACAATAAAGAGCAATCAAATCAAACATTCAAATCATAACAATATACATCCAAATGATTCTTTTTGGATAAAAACGTTTAATCCAAAAAGAATCATTTGTATGTATATTGCTGGACTGCTGCCTCGCTGTGTTGACCTGCTGCTTGCTGCCCTCTTCCCTGGGTGAGAAGGACTGAACCTGCATCTATTGAACCCAGGAACCCTCCTGACTAGAGCCTCAGAGACCGAAGGCTCCAACAACCTTGAACCCAGCAGTTGGACCATTTGTGAGTTTACCCTGCCATGTTGTGCCTCCCTAGTACTGGACCCTTGGAAATAGGCCTAAGGTGCTCTGCTAGCCTCTGTGGATCCAGCAGGACTGGCATATCTCCTCTGCTGTGCGGCGGAACCCCGAGCAGAACTGATGCATCACAGCTGAGCTGCTGGGTGAGTCGGGCCCATTGCAAAGACATGCATCACCGAAACAGCCTCTTCGGAACTGCCACTGCCCGACACATCCTCACAGGCCCTCACATCCCTCATCAATGGTAGGCTCGACGATGACGCCGGACTCCGCTTCGCAGCCTCACAGATTCTTAGAACGGATGCCCTGAATATGCAATGCACCCTCGACACAGACCCTCGCAAAGCTCCGCAAACCAGGATTGAAGGTAACTTATTCAGCCGGCCTAACTAGGTTCCTGTAGTTGACCCGCACTCCATCGCGATCGACCTGGACTTGTGACTTTGACCTGGTCCTATACGACCAGATATCCACAGTTGGCCCTTTGAGCTTTTTGGCTCTATTTTCATTATAATCTTTAAAATTGCATATCTCCGGTTCTGCTGATTGGATTTTTGTCATTTTGGTCTTGTTTTATTTATTAAAAAGTAACTCTATGTTGAGGTCTCAGCTCTGGACATCGCGCATGTGCTGTCTCGAACTGAGACATGCTGTATCTACAATTGTGGGCTTACATTCCGCCGATAGGCTTCCCATTTGCTGGCAGCATGGTCCATCCATTTTGTGTTCTCCCCATTTGTCAAGGCCATGGATACGTCATGCCTTTTCCGATGTGTAGCCCTTCCCGAGTGCACCGCCCAACTTCTGTTAAACATACGCAGCAGACATTGTAGGGCATTGTTTCGGGACCACTTTTTTTAAATTTGAAAATGGGTGGTTGGTCCCGCCACATGTTAGGACTGCTGATGGTGTTTTAATTATTGAGAAGAGCCATTTTTAATTTTCAAAATCCCGTGCCACTGCAGGTACACCATCAGTTTTTATGCCCTTGTTTATGAATATGACTCCACACATGAACACCACAAACACTGGATTTCATGTATGTTCATGTCTGCCTTTCTTCTCTTAGTGCCCTGATGCAGCCTGCAAGTCTGAAAGGTTTACATAATTCTTGGTGAAAGATTTTGCTGTGGTTGATGAATGAGCCTTTACTTTAGAAGGGGTTTCACTCAGGCTTCAATCAATCAATGGCTTGTAAAGCGTGACTACTCACCCATAAAGGTCTCAAGGCACTGGGGGGAGGAGCTGCTGGTCCGATGAGGCGCTGTGGTTCAGTCGAAGAGCCAGGCCTTGAGGTCCTTCCTGAATTGGGGCAGTGATGGTGATTGCCTGAGGTGGAGAGGTTCCAGCTCTCTGCTACGAGGTAGGAGAAGGATCTTCCTCCGGCTGTGCTCTTTCAGATACGTGGGATGGTAGCCAGGGCCAGTTGGGCATAGCGGAGGTCTCTGGTGGGTACATGGAATGTGAGGTGGTGATTGAGGTATGCAGGTCCCGCGTCATGTAGGGCTTAGTGGGCGTGTGTGAGGAGCTTGAAGGTGATTCTTTTGTTGACAGGAAGCCAGTGGAGGTCTCTAAGGTGGCTGGGGCATGGAATGTTGAGGATGAGTCTGGCAGGGGCATTCTGGGTGTTCTGCAGTTTCTTGAGGAGTTTCTGCATGATGCCGGCGTAGAGTGTTTTGCCATGGTCGAGTCTGCCGCTTACCAGTGTGTAGGTGACTGTATTTCTTGCCTCAGTGGGATCCATTTGAAGATCTTTCGGAGCAGGCGAAGCGTGTGGAAGCAGGATGCTGAGATGGCGTTGATCTGGCAGCTCATGGTGAGCGAGGAGTCCTGGATGTTGCAGAGGTTCCATGCGTGGTCTGTCAGTGTGGGAGAGGTTCTATGTGCTGCGGGCCACCAGGAGTTGTCCCATGCGGAGGGGGTGGAGCCCATGATGAGGACTTCAGTCTTCTCTGAGTTGGGCTTGAGGCAGCTGTTCTTCATCCGGGTGGCGACAGTCTTCATTCTGTCGTGAAAGTTGTTTTTGGCAACTGTGGGTTCATTGGTGAGGGAGAGAATCAGCTGGGTGTCGTCGGCGTAGGAGACAATGTTGAGTCCATGGTTCCTGGCGATGGTTGCGAGTGCAGCCATGTAGATGTTGAAAAGCGTGGGTCTCAGGGAGGAGCCCTGAGGCACTCTGCAGCTGATCTCTGTGGGTTCCGAGAGGAACGGAAGTAGTCTGACTGTCTGTGTTTGCCCCGTGAGGAAGGAGCGGATCCAGTCCAGGTCTTTGTCATGGATGCCGGCATCGTGGAGTCTTGTGCATAGGCTGCAGTGAGAGATGGTACCGAAGGTGGCTGAGAGGTCCAGGAGGATGAGGGCTGCAGTTTCACCTTGGTCGAGGAGGGCGCAGACGTCGTCTGTGGTGGCAAGGAGGGTGGTCTCGGTGCTGGCTTGCTTCGGAAGCCAGATTCGGAAAGGTCTAGGATGTGGTTTGCTTCGATGAACTCCGAAAGTTGGGAGTTGATGGCCTTCTCAATGACCTTGGTTGGGAAGAGCAGAAGAGAGATGGGTCTGAATCTCTTGAGGTCCATAGGGTCAGCAGAGGGTTTCTTCATCAAGGGGTTGATCTCTGCATGTTTCCAGTCTTCCGGGAAGGTGGTGGAGTTGATGGAGCAGTTGATGGTGCGGCAGAGTTCGGGGGCGATGGTGGTGCCTGCTCAATTGAAGATGTGATGCGGGCAGGGATCCGAGGGTGCTCTACAGTGGATGCTCTTCATGATCTTGAGGGTCATCTGCTGTTAGGGAGGTCCCGCTGAGTAGGGTCTGTTGGGGTCCGGCGTTGTAGGGGGCGGTGGTTCTGGGTGTAGTGGGAGGGTCTTGGGTATCAAGGCTTCTTGTGAATATAATCATCCCACAGGCCATGCACACAACTGAACAGATGCTTCACATTAGTGAGGTGAGCTAATCTGTCATATACCATAAGAATGCCTTCTTGTCACAATGCTAATAGGAGATGTGACACTTTACAATAACTGAAAACCCCAGCTAGAGAGAGCAGTGGAAAACAGAAGGAGACCATGCATATAAGTGACTTTTCTTGCAGTGGGGCAGATTATATAGTATGATAGGAAACTATCTGATTTAAGGATGCACTGAAGGGCTAAGGCACCTAGGGCTGCAGCACAGGAGTGCAATAGAGGACACTAGTTAGTCAGCAAGCTCGACTGGTGCATACAACTGCATTGCTAGCTGTGGCTGTAACGCCGCGTCTTTTTAACTTTTGATGTGTATAATCTCCAAATTGATCAGAATTGTTCTAATTCTGGTCATTTTCTAATTCTGCCAATACTTACAGCCTCTGTATTGGATGGCTGATGACGTTTTCACTTTGTTGGCTGAAATTGGTGGAAATCACTAGGTTGGCATAGTCTAGAGACAGTTAGGGCAGATTATTAAATGGATTACCTGGATTTCCTAAAACCATGTGTTTCATAATGAACTTGGGGGAAGTAAGGAAAACAAGCATTGGCAAAGCCACTAGGTCTTCCCAATCCCAGAGTTATAGGCGTTGGCAATGTAAATGTATTTGTGTACGGCTCTGGAGTGGTTTTTATTAATATACACAACTGCATTAACATTACTAATGCCTATAGCTTCCTGATTGCAGATACCTGTTGACTTTGCCAATGCTTGTTCTAAACTTGTGTGGGATCCTATTGTGGTGTGTTTTCATTGTGTAAATGTTTAAAATGGACAAATACTTTAAACAATGTCTCTGAGTTATGCCTGACTGCTCTGTGCCAAGCTAACCGAGGGCTGAACACAGATTAATTTAGGGCTTGCTTGTGACTTCACCCTCAGCAGAATTGTGGTTGCTGCTTGGGAATGGTATTTCTGAATGTTTCTCAGTTCTGTGCCGTAGTTCAGTCAGTCAATACGTTGATTCAGGGTTTTACAAAATAATTCATTAGTAAGATATGCATCATACTTTCCACTTATGAAAGAAATAGATTATTAAATAAAAACAAATTTTACCACACAGCATTAGAATTGCACGTTGCATTTGTCATTATTAAATATTCTCCATTTCTAATGTGTATTTTAAAAAAATGTCAATAGTAGCAGAAACATTTTTTTAAATATAATTATCGCTCCTTCTCAAAATGTAGGGCCTTATTTATGAGGCCTTACGCCGCCATTGCGTCACTTGTTTGTGATGCTGAGGCGGCATAAACAATGCGCCACACTGCACCATATTTACAAAGTTACACATCTAGGTAGATGCGTCACTTTTGTAAACCCCTGCGCTAAATTATACCTGTGTCAGGTATAATGTATGCAGGGTAGGAGTTCCCCCGTAAAAAGGCTCGTAGAAGTGGCGCAGTAAAACCTATGCGATTTCACTGCGCCACTTCTACAAGTTCACTGCGTCAAATCCTTACGCCTGCTTCACAGTAGGCATAAGGACTGACACGCCCTTTTACATGGGATTCGCCCATGTGTAATGACACATTGCTGGAGTTACGTCTGTTCTCCGACACACTTCAGCAATGCGTCATTACTGCGCCACCAGATATGTCCAGATTCCTGACATATCTAGTCAATCCTTGCAACATGGAGCGCCGTACTGTAAATACGGCGCATCCAAGGTGTTGCAAGGAGGGTGGACTAAAAAGTGTTGCATGCTGTTTTCAACCAGCGATGCAACACTTTTCATAAATGAGGCCTACAGTCTGTAACCTCGCAAATGGACTTCAAGTTTATTAAAATGTGTTTTTTAATGACTAGCAGTTTTGGGGAGCATTGCTTTGCGCAATAACAGAATTTAAGAGGCTCTCCAAGGGTGTTCACCAGACAAATAATACATTTTCAGCTTTCTTGTAATTTTTTATGACTCCTCAATAGTCAATTTGCCTGTCATAACAGATTCTCACAAGGGAAGGATACATTTACCTGGTAACTCACAACCAATTTTCCCTCAATAATCCTCCTGTTACTCACACTCTGTTATGTTGCTCCTGTGAGGTTCCACAATGCACATATTGTTTACAGTTCTTTATTTTACTGCATAAAATTAGAACATGTTGTAAATCTTTACTTTGAAGGGCCTTCTCAAATCATAATCTACAATGTGAAAGCTGTATAGACACTTTATGGTGCACCTAGTGCCCTGCATGTCAACGAAACTCTTGAATGATAGGCTTAAACTGCACGTCTGCCTATGTAACTTACTAGTGCTCAGTTGTTGTACTATGTACAGCTGATGGAGCAAGGTCTCGTAAGAAAGAGACTTGCTCGGAGGCAATCCTCTTGTTTAACTCATTAACAGAGTTATTAGACATGTTTTGTGAATAATTAATACGCACCACATAAAACACGCGGGTTAGCGAAGCTTGCTTATGTGTGTACTAACGCAGATAACAATGAAAACGGACTAATACCGCTTTAAACGGGGAAACTGTTGTGCGCATACGTCAATTGCATCTACGCAATATGACGAGCTAACGCTTGGAGGGAAATTCTAGCGCATGAGCAGAAGACACTAAAATGGAGTCTTGAAGACTCGCGTGCATGGCATCTACTCAGCTGAAACTAAAACAGGTTATTTTACTAATGCTAATGCGGGAAAATATTAATAAGAGAATGGGAATAGGGTAGAGGTGGGAGGTATACAGTGAGACCATTTATTTTGTGAAAATAACATTTCTCTTTTGACTTTATTATTAGTGCGCATTTGGGCCTTTCTCGTATGACCGGACTTGATGAAATTACGCAACACTTGCGCATGCCTACTGAGTAAAGCTATGAAGGTCAATGATGAAGCATTTGAATGGAGGCCAAATCGTAGCGCCATGTCCTGGGAACGGATGGTGAAAAGTTCAGCGATGTGATGTTCTATTCTTCATAGTGTCATTAATGTTGCAAGTTTGCTACATGTAATGGATGGGAATAAAATTTTGAATAAAAATTAAGGGGATGGGTTTGCGAACAATAGTCTAATAGAGTATAGAGATATGTAAGCATGGTGTGATGATCACCCCCCCTTGCCTGGCCAATTAGATTTCGTATTTTTACGATATTGTAATTTTAGTGGGTGGAACATGAGGAAACGAAGGTATAATTAAGGTAGCTTTAGTTAGTTAGTTAGACTTGAAACTTGGGAGAGGCTTGAAGACTTGAAACTTGGAGACGAGATTGAGACGGAGATGCTGCCTGGGAGTCGGGGGTGCTGATGAAGACTCGAATGCAGACGCTGAAGAAGAACTTTCTATCCTAACTTAATTGGGTTAGATCAGAAGAGCGCAGAAGAATCTCGAGGAGGAAGAGAGTGTCAGAGAGGGGTGCGACGTAATTCGCCGGTATTCTAGAGAGGTCACCTATCCTGTCCTGAATCCTGTCCTGAAGTCTTTGTCTCCTGACCTATCCTGGGGACCTTTACCAGCCCTTTGGCCAGGGGGTTGGTCTTTCACTGATTCACAAATAGTACTCCCCTGATGTCCTAACCGTATTCACCGGTTATTATTATAGATGGATCCTGAACGAACAGTGGTGGAAAGTCCCTATGTGAAGCTGTGGATCATCAGCCACTTGGAAGTGGGAAAGGAGGCAAGTCCTTTTGTTTTATATTCCCTCACACACCCTAGTGGTGCCATGCTTCATCATCGGGACACCCTGATGCCTAGAAGTCAGGGTGGGCTCGACCGTATTTCAGGGAGCTCTTAGAGAAGTGTTTAGCCAGGGGGATAAAAATTAAAAATCCACAGACAGATCCCAGTTTCCCTTTATTCTTGGATCTGCCAGGGATATTAAAATGAAAGAAAATAGGGTCATATGGGATACTACGGTCCTAAGACCCTAATGCCAACATGTTTCAGACAACTTGTTGCCCATTAAAGGTACTGGACTTTCTTCAGGGCGACGACATTGTACCCCCTGGGATTTGCAGTACGGGAATTTCCCTATACTATTTATAAAAAGGGCAGATAGCTGCTCCTTTGTCTATTATCACAACTACTAGTTATGTATGATCACTCCATCTGTGGAAAAACAAAGAGACAACAAAGCCAACCATTGTTTTAGTGTTCATTTGGTATCTATAATTGCACGTAGTGATTAGTGATGTCACCCTCTGTGTCAAATTTGCCCGATGGTGATGAGCACAATAACAAACTTGCCTATAGAGTGTGTGTGATGCAATTCGTATACCTTTATCACACTCTAATATGTGTTCAAAAAAACCTGTGTTGTGGCGGCAATTTGTCGCATACTGACAATACCCACAAACTTGTGTGTGTAAAACACTTGTGAAACATCTGTGTCACCCACTCACAGTCAAACCGCTATTGAGATTCACCGTAAAAACACATACATACAGGATCATGAACTTCCATTCCTTACCCCGTTGTGGGAGGGGCTATATTTCACGTGGAACCTCATATAACAATGGGGTAGCCCTGTAGTCAAACACTGCTGCCATGATAGTAAAAGAAGGCCGGCACATTGTCAAATTTTGCATGTAATGAAAATAAAGATAAAAGGTGGGAGACATAAAGATAACACAGGTAAGTATCGGCGATGAAACTCCTCCATTGAGGAGTGGAAAGCACTCGTACCTGCTTTCAGCATCGTTTTCAAGGTTACTCATGTCCTCAAGGGTCCTGCCTCGTGGGGTATCCTACTCGGTGTGGGTTCCTGCGGCTTTCTGCAACTCGCGACCTGCGCGAGCTGCTTAAAAAGGGAACCTGCATCGTGAGAACGCTAAGGTAGCCCCGCCTATTTCCGGGATCGCGTGCGGATTTCGTCACGCAGACTCTGGGAATGGTGGGAAACGTAGTTTTAATGATGCGCCAGTGAATCCTAGCGATGTTGACAGAGACTCGCGCTGCCGTGTTTGTATGGCATGTCATGTCTAATATGCCAAGAGAGTGATGGGATATGTAGTTCCCATCACTGAATTTCTATTACTTATCCGGCGCCCTTTATTATCGCTAGACATGTCATTTTATTGATGAAGGTAGAGCTGTACATCTCTACTCATAGTACGGTGGAAATAAATTTAATGTTTTAAGGATGGGTCATGAACTAGCTGTTTAGATAGAGAGCACGGATTTAGGGGACCAGTAGTGCACAGTTTAATAATATTGAGCGTTTTTTTGCTCGCCATGTCAATTTGGTTACGTAAACATTGTGAGAAGTAAACCGCTAGAAAAACGGGCTTCCTGTTGTTTGTGGTCGGGATACTTTTCAGAGGGTAGAGGTCTAATGCCCAAGTTGGCCAACTATAGAGGCACAAGTCCACCTAAAAACTTTATTATATATTCGTAGCCTCTGAATTCAGTCATGGTGTGTTAGTATCAAAAAAACCGGACGGGGTTATTAAACCTATACAGGCTGAGTTTTTTAGCAAGGACCCTTTTACTAACAGATAGCGTGTTAGATCATCTATTCCTGCTTATTTGGTTCCAGGGGATAGAATCATTCAATCCAGAGATATGGGTTTTTAAACGATAAACCCATCGCTGTTCTTGTTCCAGAAGTATTTTGGTAAGATCACCGTCTCCCTTGACTTTTTCGATCACTGTCCACCACATATCCCTGTCAGTGTGTTTCATCTCGGCAAAATGGGATGTTAACTTAGTCGCTGAGATTGATCTTCTGATGGTGCTTCTATGTTCGCTTATGCGCACCTTTATTTTTCTGCCTGTCATGCCAATGTACATGAGTTGGCATGGACATTTAATCAAGTATATTACTTTGTCACTATTACAATTGGTATGTGACCATTGTTCCCACGCATGATGCATACCGAGGTCAATTTCTTTTGTATGTTCAGTGAAGGGACACACCACGCATGACCCACACGGATAGTGGCCAGTTACTGGTGGCTGATTCCAGAGTGTCAGTTGATGAAGTGTTTTTGAACTCTGCAAATCCGTGTGTATCAGGGAATCTCTGAGGCTCCTATTTCTCCTAAATGAAAACATCGGTTTTTCGAACGTAAGTTTGTTCGATGTCAGGATGGACCACTTTTTGTTGATAATTTTCTTAATAACATTTGTTGAAGCATTATATGTTGTAACACATATAAGTGTGTCTTTCTCCTCTTTTAGATGTGTTTCCAGTAGGGCCTCCCTAGGGGTATTACGAGACCTTTTTCTTGCTTTTTCGATAATTCTTTTGGGATATGCTCTTTGTTCCAACTTTTTAGATAATGTTTCTGCTTCTGCTTTGTAATTTTTGAGATCAGCACAGTTTCTATGGATTCGCAAGAATTGTCCTATGGGTAAATTTTCTCTGAGAGAGTGCGGATGCGCGCTGTCAAAGTGTAACAAACTGTTCTTGTCAGTTGGTTTTGTGTAAAGGGAACTGACCAGTCCGTTGTCATTGGCACTGATTTTCACATCTAAGAAAGAAACCTCTTCACAGCTAGAGGTCATGGTGAACTTCAAGTGTGGGTTAAGTTGGTTCAACCATTCGTGAAAGTTACCAAGGGTGGCTGAATCGCCCTCCCATATCAACAGGATATCATCGATGTATCGCCACCACTTACTGATGTTGTTAGAGTAAGGGTTGCGGGGCCAAATATGTTTGTTCTTCTAATTGGCCCACATACAGACATGCTATGCTCGGCGCAAAGGTGCTGCCCATCGATGTTCCGTGGACCTGCAGATATAGCTGATCTTCAAACCTGAAGAAATTCTCCGTGAGTGCTAGGCACATCAACGTGACCACCCAACTCACCGGGGCATCCCATGTCCAATTTTCTTGTTTGAGAAGGTTTTCAATGACCCGGATGCTTTCCTCTTGCGGGATGCTCGTGTATAGTGCTTCAACGTCCAAGCATACCATGATGTTATGTGCAGGATCATAAGCAACGTCTTTTATTAAATTGAGCAGATGTTTTGTATTAAAACTACGTTTCCCACCATTCCCGGAGTCTGCGTGACGAAATCTGCACGCGACCCCGGAAGTAGGCGGGGCTACCTTAGCGTTCTCACGATGCAGGTTCCCTTTTAAGCAGCTCGCGCAGGTCACTAGTTGCAGAAAGCCGCAGGAACCCACACCGAGTACGATTCACCACGGGGCAGGACCCTTGAGGACGTGAGTAACCTTGAAAACAATGCTGAAAGCAGGTACGAGTGCATTCCACTCCTCAATGGAGGAGTTTCATCGCCGATACTTACCTGTGTTATCTTTATATCTCCCACCTTTTATCTTTATTTTCATTGCATGCAAAATTTGACAATGTGCCGGCCTTCTTTTACTATCATGGCAACAGTGTTTGACTACAGGGCTACCCCATTGTTATATGAGGTTCCACGTGAAATATAGCCTCTCCCACAACGGGGTAAGGAATGGAAGTTCATGATCCTGTATGTATGTGTTTTTACGGTGAATCTCAATAGTGGTTTGACTGTGAGTGGGTGACACGGATGTTTCACAAGTGTTCTACACACACAAGTTTGTGGGTATTGTCAGTATGCGACAAATTGCCGCCACAACACAGGTTTTTTTTAACACATATTAGAGTGTGATAAAGGTATACGAATTGCATCACACACACTTTATAGGCATGTTTGTTATTGATCTCATCACCCTCGGGCAAATTTGACACAGAGGGTGACATCACTAATCACTACGTGCAATTATAGATACCAAATGAACGATAAAACAATGGTTGGCCTTGTTGTCTCTTTGTTTTTCCACAGATGGAGTGATCATACATAACTAGTAGTTGTGATAATAGACAAAGGAGCAGCTATCTGCCCTTTTTATAAATAGTATAGGGAAATTCCCGTACTGCAAATCCCAGGGGGTACAACGTCGTCGCCCTGAAGAAAGTCCAGTACCTTTAATGGGCAACAAGTGGACTGAAACATGTTGGCATTAGGGTCTTAGGACCATAATATCCCATATGACCCTATTTTCTTTCATTTTAATATCCCTGGCGGATCCAAGAATAAAGGGAAACTGGGATCTGTCTGTGGATTTTTAATCTTTATCCCCCTGGCTAAACACTTCTCTAAGAGCTCCCTGAAATACGGTCGAGCCCACCCTGACTTCTAGGCGTCAGGGTGTCCCGATGATGAAGCATGACACCACTAGGGTTTGTGAGGGAATATAAAACAAAAGGACTTGCCTCCTTTCCCACTTCCAAGTGGCTGATGATCCACAGCTTCACATAGGGACTTTCCACCACTGTTCGTTCAGGATCCATCTATAATAATAACCGGTGAATACGGTTAGGACATCAGGGGAGTACTATTTGTGAATCTGTGTTGTAACACGGGAAGGTGTACTCCTTTTCTAGAGTTCCTCTCAGCCCTTCAAGTAGTGAGAGCACTTTCTTTCGATACATTTGTGTATTACGGTTGGTCTTTCACACCATTCTTGGTAACTATAATTTCATGTTATTTGCAAATGTACTTTTCTCTCTGTCCTCTCCCTTTCTGAGCATTAGTTATTGTATGAGTCCGAAGTATATGTTTGATGCTTAATCAATTGAACTTCTTTCCTAAGAATGAGGGTGACTACACTGTATTTTTTAAATGGTTCACATGCACTTTAATTTAGATAAAGATTTAAAACTTTCCTGAGTCTGTGATTATTTTCATCAAACCAAGAATAGTTAAGGGTTAAGTTAATTATCACCATCAACTAGTTCAACTAATGGTCCATCGACCAGAGGAAAGAACTTTTTGATCAGTGAAAGGTTAGTTAAGAGAATTAAATAACTAAGCCTGAGAAATATAAACTATAAACCACTCCAGCGGTTTACTCAATGTGTATGTGTTTTTATGGGCCCAGGTGAGTATATGGTAGAGGAGTATCTGTTGTTGGTTTACCGCTGGATCAGTTTTCTGGTAGCAGAGCTATGATTATTATTGATGATAAATATTGATTATTGATTATTTATTTATGTTTAACAAAAGAGTTAACGTCTTGTTTTATGTTGTCTAGAATCCCGGAAATGAATAGCGGGTGGTGACAGAAGCCACACTGCAGTGAGGTTACTCGTCTGTTGGAATAATACTGAGAAGCTACGCAGGGCTGGCAGTATTAAACTAGGGACTATTTCGTGTAAAAGTAGAGTGCGGATGATAGCGAAAGGGGTTCGCTGGTGAAACTTTGGTCTCATTTCCCAATACGGGTGACACTGGAGAAGTAACGGGTTCTCCTGAGCTTGAATGAAGAGTAAACAGGGTTTTACTCACAGTAGAAGAAGAGTAATTTCTGAAACTCAAGAATAAATTGAAATCTATCCTTTCGTTTAGTGGAACAGACAGAGTAGCGAATGTTTTTATGTTGTCATTAACGAAGAATTTTAATGAAAAGTATTAAGAAATAAGTTTCCGCATTACCTTGTGAAGGGAGGGTCAGTCGCCAGAGTTATACTGACGTCACAGAGAGCCGCGCTGGGATTGGTTGAAACAGCAGGCGTGAAACAGAAGCAGATTGTAAAGGAGAGGTCAGTAGTGAGGAGTAATACTGACGTCACCAAAGGCCGTGCTGGCATTGTTCAGATTACGAGCGTGAGCCTGAGTTTAATTGGTTGGTAGATAGAAGTTGTGCTAGGATTTGTCAGAAAAGAATTGTATGTTGAGTCCTGATTTGACTGCGGGTGTGAGTCGTGCTGACATAGGACGCGACGTAGGTAATAGAGCTACAAGACATACGGTAGACTCTTTCCTATATCGAACGTCTGAAATGTTCGGAAGACCAAAGAAAATGACATTAATGAAGAAAATTTAAAAAAAATGTAAGAAAGACAAGCCTGTAATGACTAGAGAGGGAATTCTTATTCCACCACCCAAAACACCTGCTTCCTTTATGATGATGGAGAAAGGATATCAGACGTGTGTATGGTTGGAGAATTGGGTGGAATATACTAAAGGTGATGGTGTTTTGGCTTTTCCGGAGCATGGTACTTTTAATTTAAAAATACTTCAGAATTTGAGAGATCGAATGAATATGCTAGAACCGAATCCTAGAATGACACAGTATGAAGCTTTGGAAGAATTGGAAATTGAGGCATTTGATCGTGAAAAATATAGAAGTGGACGGAGATTTAGAGGATTTTTACCTAGATATCCGTATGAGTCAAGTGGAGAACAAATGAAGCGTTGGAGGAGAGCTGTGGTGACCGAGGGTTTATATCCAGTATTAATTGCCGAAGAACAGTTAGGAGGAAAATGTAAAGAAAAAACTAAACACATGAATACGACAGGTTAAGGCGAATCAGATGATGAGCTGTTAGAGGCTATTTTGGTTAAAAACCCTCCACCGTATCAAGACGCACCTAGTAAGGTTACCCCAAGTGCACCAGTGATAGGAATGCCTTTAACCCCACAAATCTTACATGATGTATCACTTAATAGAGTGTTGCAGGATAATGAGAGAGAAGCTTTAAATAAAACTAGAGAAGAATTTGTTAACAAAGTAAACCAATTAAATTTAAATGCTGAAGCTTTGACAGTACCAGTGACTATTGGTCCTGTAATCCCATTATATGGAGATAAAAAGACTTGCCAGAAACCTCAAACTGTGACAATTCCGTTAACAAGTCCCAGAAAAGAAGTAATAATTACGGATGATCAGACTAGTGAGAGTGAATCAGTTATTTCATTAATGGATCTCACGAATGTAGAACCTTTAACTGAAACTCCGAAGAGAATTATACCTATAAATTTGAGAGAAAAGAGATCTCTGGTTCCCATAGGAACTGGAAGTTCAACAGTAGTTACCCCTGAAGATATAGAGAGATGGGCACAGTAAATAGACAATCGAAACCCGCAACCAAAGATTCTAGATATCAGTAAATTGAAAGTAGAATTGGAAGAAATGATAACTGGCAATGTGAGCATAGAAAGACTGAATGTTTACAATGATGAGGAGTTATTATATTTATGTAAGAGTATTACTAGAAGAGCAAGAGTATTTCATGAGAAATTAACGGAAGTTGCCTCCGAGATTGGAATAGATATAGGAAAATCGAAACTGTTGCAGAAACCATATCGAGTGGATTTTACTGACAAACATTTAGAGAGTGTAAATGCTTCTGGTAAGAGACTACACATAAAAGAGTTGATGAATATTTTACGAAAATGGGAGACATTGACAAATGGAGAATTAGGTGGATAAGAAAGAAAGAGGAAGTACAAGCAAGAGAAGCATCATCTGCATTTCCAGTAAGAGAATAGATAAGGTTGAGAAATTGCGTCCAATGAGAGAAGTTCCTGGTGGTGGATATGGTCATGTCCCCTGGAGTAGACAGGATATTTTGTCATTTACGAATGATTTTCCTAGGTTGAGAGAAAAGCCAGTTGAATGGTATAAACAGGTAGAAAGATTTGTGAAGGTTTCGAAAGTTTTGTTGAAGGATTTGGATGGATTATTTGATATTGTAGTACCTGCTGATTTGTGGACAGAGTGTAAGATCACAGTTGATTGGCCAAGTGAGGAGTATGCTAGAGATGCAAAGACAGGAGCACCCTCAGAAGAGGTGATGAAGAAATATCACCAAGTAATTACTTACGTGAAAGGGAAAATCCCTCCTAAAGAGACAGATTGGGTAAAGATAGATAGAACAACTCAAGAGCCAAATGAGTCCGTTCATGCATATTATGAGCGGTTGTTACAGGTGTTTAAACAGTATAGTGGTTTTGAGAACATTGGTGATAAGGATATGGGACTTTTGTGTATTGGTTTGTGTATGGTCTGAAACCGGAGATTAGTCAGATGATTCAACAGCACATGTTGTGCTGGCAGAGTAAGTCGATTGACGAAATTCTGAAATATGCAAAATATTGTAGCGATGATATTGAGGCAAGGCGTAGAAAGCTAAAAGAGAAAATGATGTGGGCACAAGTAAAATTGGCAGAACAGCAGGAGAATAAAGTAAATACCCAGACTGAAAATCAGATAAAAGAGCAGAGTCAGAATGATCAAGCAGCGAATGGTGGTAAATTAAGAGGACGAATTAATAGAGAGGAAGCGAAGAAGAAGTTTCCTTGTCATGCGTGCGGAAAGCTTGGACATTGGAAGAACGAGTGTAAGAGTATTCAGAATAATAATGGGCCAAATCAAAATTTAATTCCACAGATGCATAATGAAGTACTTACGAGTCAGCCGCAGCAGGTAGTTACTCCACAGTATCAGGTGCCACCAGCTCCTATGCCAAACTTTGTGAGTGCACAAAAATACAGTGCGAACACCGGATTTCACGGAGAAAGTGGTAAGAATAACAGAGTGGTTACACAATATTTTTTGCAGAATGATGGAGAAAATTCGGACTGCGTGCAATGACGGTGCCTGAGGGGGGAGGAAGAGGAGTGCGTGCTTGGCGCATCCTTGCCGGTAGATCAGTCAGGTCCATTTGTTGATGGGAAAGTGGAAGGTAAAGACATCACTTTTCTATTGGATACTGGTGCTACCCGGTCTACTGTGAGAACAGCAGACATCCCAAACCTACCCCTCCCGGGAGAGTCCATCCAAGTTGTAGGAGTGTCAAATCAACAGATTAGAACCCCAATTACAAAACCAATGGAGGTGCATATCGGAAATTTTAAAGAAATGCATCGGTTTGTAGTTTGTGATTCCAGTCCCGTAAATCTGTTGGGAAGAGGTCTACTGTGCAAGATGAATTGCACGATCTATTGTACACCAGATGGTGTCGCTTTCCAAACCCCTGACGAAGATGTCATATACAAAATGATGTTAGCTAAGCAAGGTACAGAGGTAGACGAGATGTTTTCATTGATAACTGAGAGTGAATTACCTGAAGAGTTGAGAACCACTGTAGATCCAGAAGTGTGGGATTTTACAGGAAAGGATATTGGGTTAATGTCAAATGTAGATCCAGTTAAAGTGACGGTGAAAGAAGGTGCAGTTTACCCAAACACACGACAGTACAAAATGAGTCCAGAAGTGAAAGCAGGAATCGCCCCAGAAATTGACCGAATGATTAAACAGGGCATTTTAAAAGAGATAATGAGTAGTCCTTGTAACTCACCAATCATGGGACTTAAAAAGCCTACCGGAAAATACAGGATAGTGCAGGATTTGAGAAAAATTAACAAAATTGCAGTGCCTTGTTGCCCAATAGTGCCAAACCCAGTGGTGATCCTTTATCAGATACCCTGGAACGCAGGTTGGTTTACGGTAATTGATTTGTGCCAAGCATTCTTTTCTATTCCTTTGCACCCAGACAGCCAGTATCTTTTTGCCTTCCGGTTTGAGGATCGTATTTTGGCATGGTGCCGCGTTCCTCAAGGGTACACAGAGAGTCCCTCAATTTTTAATCAGATATTGAAGAAGTGTCTGGAGTCATTAATTATGCCCGGGAAATCAGTTCTGGTTCAGTATATTGATGACCTATTGGTGGCATCAAAACCCGAGAGGATTGTGTCACTGACACAATTGCATTACTGAACCATTTGGCCGAAGGAGGACACAAAGTGTCTCCAGAGAAATTACAGTTCTGTCAACAAGAAGTTAGATATTTAGGGCATAAAATAGAAAGAGGAGTTAGAAAAGTGACACCGGAAAGAATAAAAATAATCAAAGAAATGCAGCTACCTCAGACACAAAAGGAGGTGAGAATGTTTTTGGGAGTGGTTGGGTACTGTAGGCAGTGGATCAATGGCTTCTCCATGTTAGCAAAGCCATTGATACAATTAACTCGGAAAAGAGCGAAAGATCCCATCGATTGCAATGATGAATGTTTGGAAGCCTTTGTGAAACTACGAAATTGTTTATGTGAGGCCCCAGCCTTGGGCATGCCTGATTATTCAAAAGACTTTGCATTGTTTTGTTGCGAGAGAGAAAATTGTGCACTTTCAGTTTTAACCCAGAGACATGGACTGAGTCGACGTCCAGTGGCGTATTTTTCTGCCACCTTGGATCCAGTGGCTTCAGCCTTACCTGGATGCTTAAAAGCAGTAGCTGCTACTTGTATGAGTCTGGAGCAAAGTGAGTCCATAGTGATGGGACATTCTGTAAAGGTTTATGTTCCACACTCAGTTGAAATTCTTTTAACAAGAACACAGCATCTCACTCCCAGTCGGCTGACTAAGTATGAAAGGGTGATTCTGGGAGAAGAAAATGTGACAGTAATAAGATGTACGATAATGAACCCTGCCACATTATTGCCAGATCCATGTTGTGAAGAAGTGAAAGATGAGATTGATCATGATTGTCTAGATGTAACTGAATTGTGCACTAAGCCCCGCCCAGATATAAAGGAAACACCATTGAAGGAAGTTGATCATGAATTATTCGTGGATGGGTCTTGCTTAAGAACTGAAGGAGGAGGATTAAGTGCTGCATATGCTGTATGTAAAGTAACAAGGGTGGTTGAAGCATCCTGTTTACCGGGAGTCAAATCTGCACAAGTAGCCGAATTGGTGGCCTTAACAAAGGGATGCAAAAGTGGGAAAAATTGGAGAATAACCATATTTACGGACAGTCAATATGGTTTCGGGGTGTGCATGATTTTGGCCAACTCTGGATGCAGAGGGGATTTCTGACTTCTTCAGGATCCCCTATCAGAAACAGTAAAAATGTAAAGGATTTGTTGGAAGCATTACAATTGCCAAAAGAAGTAGCAGTTGTTAAATGTGCTGCACATCAGTCAGGAAATGACTATGTGGCGGCTGGTAATAGATATGCTGACCAAATTGCTCGATACTGTGCAAGAAATACAATGGCAATTAACAGAAAGATTGAAACGGGTGAAACCAGCTGCCAACTTATGTTTTTCTCGGTTCCAGAAACATGGGATGAGGTCAGACAGTTACAGGAAGAAGTTAAGGAAAAAGAAAAGGAGAATTGGATAAAATCAAGTTGTACAAGGAGGACAGAAGATGAAGTGGGGGTGTACTTAGATGGGAGACCAGTTATGCCAGACTGTCTACTGTCTCAAATGGCAAGAGTATACCATGGGACAACACACATTGGCAGGGATTCAATGATCAGATTATTCAGACAAAGTTGGTACAATCCAAAGTTTAGGGTAGTCGCAGAGAGCCTTTTCCAAAGATGCTTAATCTGTCAGCAGCAGAACCCAGGCATGAAGACAGTGGTTAGTTGGGGAAAGATTGCGAAGGCAGAAGGACCTTTCACCAGATTGGAGTTAGATTTCATTGAGTTGCCTCCTTGCAACGGACTGAAATATGTACTTGTCATAGTGTGCCTGTTCTCAAGATGGGTAAAGGCATTCCCCACTAGAAGAAACGACAGTCTCACAGTTGCTAAACTACTATTGAGAGAGTTAGCTCCTCGTTTCGGTCTTCCAGTCACTTTGGAATCAGATAGAGGACCTCATTTTAATAATGAGATAATTCGATTAATCTGTGCTGCATTTAACATTGAACAAAAACTGCACTGTGCTATCGTCCAGAGGCTTCTGGAATAGTTGAGCAGCTAAATGGCACAATCAAATCAAGATTAGGGAAGGTGTGCGCATCCACAATGCTAAAATGGCCAGATGCATTGCCTCTTGTACTGATGGGTCTCAGAAGTATTCCTGACAGAAAAACGGGATTGAGTCCACATGAGGTACTCATGGGAAGGGCAATGAGACAAGCATATATTCCTGGAAATAGATTGATGAATATAACTGATGATCTGGTATTGGACTATTGCAAAGGATTGGCTGAAATGGTGCATTCTGTCTCTCATCAGGTTGGAGAAGACGCAGTTGAAAGACAGCCAGACCAAGCACATGATTTGAATCCTGGAGATTGGGTGTTAGTGAAGAAACACGCAAGGAAGTCGTGTCTAGCACCCAGGTGGGATAAACCACGTCAAGTCATACTAGTCACTACCACAGCAGTGAAGTGTGCAGGTTTACCCAATTGAATTCATGCTAGTCATACCAGAAGAGTTCCGAGCCCATCTGAACAACAAGAGCAGCCACTGACTGAACAAGCTGAGACGTCAGAAGTTGAAAGCTGTGACGCTGAAGAATCTAGAGTGATAGATTCTGAAAGACAACTATATGATGAACAGCCAAGTACAAGTCAGGAAGAGTGGATACCAGTGATTGAAATACCTGATGCTGTTGTTGAAACAAGAAGAAGACCTGAACTAAGAAGACAGGAAGGTAGAAAGGAAAAGACAGGGAAAGAAGAACACACTCAGGTAAAACTAAACAAAGCCATTCAGAAACCTGAGCAGGGAAAGTAGATCTAGAAGAACAAGTTCAGGCAGAAGCAGAACAAATTGAAATAAGACCTGAACAGGATCAGATAGAGTTAGAAGAACAAGTTCAGGCAGAAGAAGAACAAACTGTAACAAGACCTGAACAGGTGCAAGTAGAGGGAGAACAAAATACAGAAAATACAGAACCAAGACAATCAGAAAGAGAAGAGGAACAAGAACAGATTGTGCCTAGATTAAGTGAAAATAAAAGAACTTTAGAAGAAGACGGAGAAGGTGAAAGTGCCGTTCAGGTCAAAAGAGTTAGAAAAGGAGATAATTGGCCTGTAGGAGTGAGAAGACTAAAATGTCATTTAAGAAGAGCAGAAAAGAAACCGGAGCAAGTAAATGAGATCACGAGTCAGACACAATCTAAACAAACATTAGTAAAACTTACAAGAAGAAGGCCAAGATTGAGAATTCTGAACAGAAAATACAAGGCCCCTGAGTGGACCTATGTTATTCTTGAAGAATTTGAAAACTTAGATTTATGTGAAGAATCAGAAAGAGTTCATGTTGCACAGATTGATGAAAGCAAATTAAAACCTCCTTAAAATAAAAGACTGGATTTTTTTTTTTTAGAAAGTTTAGACAAAAGAAAGAGAAAAGAAAGTCTCTCTGATTATAATGGCAGACATTGAAAATACTGAAAGACCGAAACGAAGTTTAAAAAGAAAATGTTTAAGATTCTGTTTGTGTAGTATTATATTAGTAGTATTAGTATGGTTATTCCTAACAGTAGGAGTACCTTTGTTGATAGAAACAAGTAACAAGAATAGTACAATTACTAATGAGAAGGTAGATAGAATAAAAGGAACTAAAATACAAATAGGGGTAGAAGATGAGATAAACTATCATAATGAATCAGATAATGATTCGTCTTTAAATGTGTTTTCTAAATTGTTATTTCAGTATGTTAACACGATGGAAATTAGTAATTGTTATGTTTGTATGAAGTTACCCACATCAGTGTCAGAAGGGGTGACGTATCACCATATACCTCTAACGTATGGTGTATCATGTAGTGTTCTATCAAGTTTATTCTACGTAACAGGGAAACTTCAGTATTTTTATTCAAATATAGATGTAGTATTTTCAGAATTGCCTATTAGAAAGAATATGAATCCAGTAGTTAGTAGTAAAAATGCACAGATCATGCGTGAATTCTTTCTAACATGAGTTCAATAGACATAGCCAAAGCACATAAGGATAATCTAACATGTATACTACGTGAAGAAGAAAAAGAATTTTTGAATTTAGTAGAAGAAAGGAGACAGGATTTAACAAAGAAAGCTGCTGAACAGAAATCCCATGTACCTCCATGGGCTGAGAAAGAGGGAATTTATGCAAAGGGCGAAGCTCATGCTGCGATGCCCCTAGACTTTATGAAAAGGGGAAAATTCTGCCTCCATAGACTAAAGACAGATTATAATAACAATTTCATTGGTTCCAGTGAGTGTGAACACAACTTCCTAATTCTAGGAGGGTGAGGGACTAAAAGGGGGAACTGATCCTGTATTTCCAGGAGTTTATTATGTATGCGGGAATAATGCCGATTATAGATTACCTGCAAGATGGTACGGGAGCTGTTATTTTGGAATAGTTTTTACAAAAATCTACCATGTGGACAGAATCAATGGAATCAATGAAAATTCTAGTAGACTAACACGGAGAAGAAGAGCTAGTTTTTCTGAAATAGTAGGTGATATTTTTAGTGCATTGATACCCTCAGTTGGAGTCATTCTAAATTCGCACAAAATTTGTAAATTATCAACCATAGTTGATCGTCTTTCTACAGATACTGCAGGAGGATTCTTAATGATTAACACGGAAATGGTTGCGATAAGGTCTATGGTTTTACAAAATCGTCTTGCTCTTGATATTCTATTAGCAAAAGAGGGTGGAGTCTGTGGTTTGTTGAAAATTCAACATTGCTGCACTTATATTCCGGACAAAAGTAAGGAAATTAAAGGGTATATTAGAAATATTACAAGAATGCATAATGACTTGACCCAACTGGAGGTTGACAGTGTATGGGGAAAACTAACAAAGAGTATAACTTCAATAGGGAATTGGTTTACTGAATTTGGGGAAAGTTTTCTAGGTCAAATAGTCTTACCAGTAGTTGTGATAGTAACATTAGTTATGATAGTAATGATCACATGTAAATATTGCAGAAGAAAGGAAAAGAGAGGAATACATTTAGAAGGTGAAGGAAGAGGAAAGAAACGAAAGAGAGAATATGAGGAAATCCAACTGGAAGAAATGAAGGGAAAACTATACAAAAAGATGAAAGATTTAGAAGGAAAGGAAATAGATGATGAAATAGGGAGAGAAAAAGGAGAAAACTAAGTTGTGCTTAAGTTGGCATCTGGGAAAGGATGGGTAATTTTGTGATGGCTTAAAATGCCATCAGAGAGGGGATTGATGGAGCAAGGTCTCGTAAGAAAGAGACTTGCTCAGAGGCAATCCTCTTGTTTAACTCATTAACAGAGTTACTAGACATGTCTTGTGAATAATTAATACGCACCACATAAAACACGCGGGTTAGCGAAACTTGCTTATGTGTGTACTAACGCAGATAACAATGAAAACGGACTAATACCGCTTTAAACGGGGAAACTGTTGTGCGCATGCGTCAATTGCATCTACGCAATATGACGAGCTAACGCTTGGAGGGAAATTCTAGCGCATGAGCAGAAGACACTAAAATGGAGTCTTGAAGACTCGCGTGCATGGCATCTGCTCAACTGAAACTAAAACATGTTATTTTGCTAATGCTAATGCGGGAAAATATTAATAAGAGAATGGGAATAGAGTAGAGGTGGGAGGTATACAGTGAGGCCATTTATTTTGTGAAAATAAAATTTCTCTTTGACTTTATTATTAGTGCGCATTTGGGCCTTTCTCGTATGACTGGACTTGATGAAATGACGCAACACTTGCGCATGCCTACTGAGTAAAGCTATGATGGTCAATGACAAAGCATTTGAATGGAGGCCAAATCGTAGCGCCATGTCCTGGGAACGGATGGTGAAAAAGTTCAGCGATGGGATGTTCTATTCTTCATAGTGTCATTAATGTTGCAAGTTTGCTACATGTAATGGATGGGAATAAAATTTTGAATAAAAATTAAGGGGATGGGGTTGCGAACAATAGTCTAATAGAGTATAGAGATATGTAAGCATGGTGTGATGATCACCCCCCTTGCCTGACCAATTAGATTTCGTATTTTTACGATATTGTAATTTTAGTGGGTGGAACATGAGGAAACGAAGGTATAATTAAGGTAGCTTTAGTTAGTTAGTTAGACTTGAGACTTGGGAGAGGCTTGAGGTCTTGAAACTTGAAGACGAGATTGAGACGGAGATGCTGTCTGGGAGTCGGGGTGCTGATGAAGACTCGAATGCAGACGCTGAAGAAGAACTTTCTATCCTAACTTAATTGGGTTAGATCAGAAGAGCGCGGAAGAATCTCGAGGAGGAAGAGAGTGTCAGAGAGGGGTGCGACGTAATTCGCCGGTATTCTAGAGAGGTCACCTATCCTGTCCTGAATCCTGTCCTGAAGTCTTTGTCTCCTGACCTATCCTGGGGACCCTTACCAGCCCTTTGGCCAGGGGTTGGTCTTTCACACCATTCTTGGTAACTATAATTTCATGTTATTTGCAAATGTACTTTTCTCTCTGTCCTCTCCCTTTCTGAGCATTAATTATTGTATGAGTCCGAAGTATATGTTTGATGCTTAATCAATTGAACTTCTTTCCTAAGAATGAGGGTGACTACACTGTATTTTTTAAATGGTTCACGTGCACTTTAATTTAGATAAAGATTTAAAACTTTCCTGAGTCTGTGATTATTTTCATCAAACCAAGAATAGTTAAGGGTTAAGTTAATTATCACCATCAACTAGTTCAACTAATGGTCCATCGACCAGAGGAAAGAACTTTTTGATCAGTGAAAGGTTAGTTAAGAGAATTAAATAACTAAGCCTGAGAAATATAAACTATAAACCACTCCAGCGGTTTACTCAATGTGTATGTGTTTTTATGGGCCCAGGTGAGTATATGGTAGAGGAGTATCTGTTGTTGGTTTACCGCTGGATCAGTTTTCTGGTAGCAGAGCTATGATTATTATTGATGATAAATATTGATTATTGATTATTTATTTATGTTTAACAAAAGAGTTAACGTCTTGTTTTATGTTGTCTAGAATCCCGGGAAATGAATAGCGGGTGGTGACAGAAGCCACACTGCAGTGAGGTTACTCGTCTGTTGGAATAATACTGAGAAGCTACGCAGGGCTGGCAGTATTAAACTAGGGACTATTTCGTGTAAAAGTAGAGTGCGGATGATAGCGAAAGGGGTTCGCTGGTGAAACTTTGGTCTCATTTCCCAATACGGGTGACACTGGAGAAGTAACGGGTTCTCCTGAGCTTGAATGAAGAGTAAACAGGGGTTTTACTCACAGTAGAAGAAGAGTAATTTCTGAAACTCAAGAATAAATTGAAATCTATCCTTTCGTTTAGTGGAACAGACAGAGTAGCGAATGTTTTTATGTTGTCATTAACGAAGAATTTTAATGAAAAGTATTAAGAAATAAGTTTCCGCATTACCTTGTGAAGGGAGGGTCAGTCGCCAGAGTTATACTGACGTCACAGAGAGCCGCGCTGGGATTGGTTGAAACAGCAGGCGTGAAACAGAAGCAGATTGTAAAGGAGAGGTCAGTAGTGAGGAGTAATACTGACGTCACCAAAGGCCGTGCTGGCATTGTTCAGATTACGAGCGTGAGCCTGAGTTTAATTGGTTGGTAGATAGAAGTTGTGCTAGGATTTGTCAGAAAAGAATTGTATGTTGAGTCCTGATTTGACTGCGGGTGTGAGTCGTGCTGACATAGGACGCGACGTAGGTAATAGAGCTACAAGACATACGGTAGACTCTTTCCTATATCGAACGTCTGAAATGTTCGGAAGACCAAAGAAAATGACATTAATGAAGAAAATTTAAAAAAAATGTAAGAAAGACAAGCCTGTAATGACTAGAGAGGGAATTCTTATTCCACCACCCAAAACACCTGCTTCCTTTATGATGATGGAGAAAGGATATCAGACGTGTGTATGGTTGGAGAATTGGGTGGAATATACTAAAGGTGATGGTGTTTTGGCTTTTCCGGAGCATGGTACTTTTAATTTAAAAATACTTCAGAATTTGAGAGATCGAATGAATATGCTAGAACCGAATCCTAGAATGACACAGTATGAAGCTTTGGAAGAATTGGAAATTGAGGCATTTGATCGTGAAAAATATAGAAGTGGACGGAGATTTAGAGGATTTTTACCTAGATATCCGTATGAGTCAAGTGGAGAACAAATGAAGCGTTGGAGGAGAGCTGTGGTGACCGAGGGTTTATATCCAGTATTAATTGCCGAAGAACAGTTAGGAGGAAAATGTAAAGAAAAACTAAACACATGAATACGACAGGTTAAGGCGAATCAGATGATGAGCTGTTAGAGGCTATTTTGGTTAAAAACCCTCCACCGTATCAAGACGCACCTAGTAAGGTTACCCCAAGTGCACCAGTGATAGGAATGCCTTTAACCCCACAAATCTTACATGATGTATCACTTAATAGAGTGTTGCAGGATAATGAGAGAGAAGCTTTAAATAAAACTAGAGAAGAATTTGTTAACAAAGTAAACCAATTAAATTTAAATGCTGAAGCTTTGACAGTACCAGTGACTATTGGTCCTGTAATCCCATTATATGGAGATAAAAAGACTTGCCAGAAACCTCAAACTGTGACAATTCCGTTAACAAGTCCCAGAAAAGAAGTAATAATTACGGATGATCAGACTAGTGAGAGTGAATCAGTTATTTCATTAATGGATCTCACGAATGTAGAACCTTTAACTGAAACTCCGAAGAGAATTATACCTATAAATTTGAGAGAAAAGAGATCTCTGGTTCCCATAGGAACTGGAAGTTCAACAGTAGTTACCCCTGAAGATATAGAGAGATGGGCACAGTAAATAGACAATCGAAACCCGCAACCAAAGATTCTAGATATCAGTAAATTGAAAGTAGAATTGGAAGAAATGATAACTGGCAATGTGAGCATAGAAAGACTGAATGTTTACAATGATGAGGAGTTATTATATTTATGTAAGAGTATTACTAGAAGAGCAAGAGTATTTCATGAGAAATTAACGGAAGTTGCCTCCGAGATTGGAATAGATATAGGAAAATCGAAACTGTTGCAGAAACCATATCGAGTGGATTTTACTGACAAACATTTAGAGAGTGTAAATGCTTCTGGTAAGAGACTACACATAAAAGAGTTGATGAATATTTTACGAAAATGGGAGACATTGACAAATGGAGAATTAGGTGGATAAGAAAGAAAGAGGAAGTACAAGCAAGAGAAGCATCATCTGCATTTCCAGTAAGAGAATAGATAAGGTTGAGAAATTGCGTCCAATGAGAGAAGTTCCTGGTGGTGGATATGGTCATGTCCCCTGGAGTAGACAGGATATTTTGTCATTTACGAATGATTTTCCTAGGTTGAGAGAAAAGCCAGTTGAATGGTATAAACAGGTAGAAAGATTTGTGAAGGTTTCGAAAGTTTTGTTGAAGGATTTGGATGGATTATTTGATATTGTAGTACCTGCTGATTTGTGGACAGAGTGTAAGATCACAGTTGATTGGCCAAGTGAGGAGTATGCTAGAGATGCAAAGACAGGAGCACCCTCAGAAGAGGTGATGAAGAAATATCACCAAGTAATTACTTACGTGAAAGGGAAAATCCCTCCTAAAGAGACAGATTGGGTAAAGATAGATAGAACAACTCAAGAGCCAAATGAGTCCGTTCATGCATATTATGAGCGGTTGTTACAGGTGTTTAAACAGTATAGTGGTTTTGAGAACATTGGTGATAAGGATATGGGACTTTTGTGTATTGGTTTGTGTATGGTCTGAAACCGGAGATTAGTCAGATGATTCAACAGCACATGTTGTGCTGGCAGAGTAAGTCGATTGACGAAATTCTGAAATATGCAAAATATTGTAGCGATGATATTGAGGCAAGGCGTAGAAAGCTAAAAGAGAAAATGATGTGGGCACAAGTAAAATTGGCAGAACAGCAGGAGAATAAAGTAAATACCCAGACTGAAAATCAGATAAAAGAGCAGAGTCAGAATGATCAAGCAGCGAATGGTGGTAAATTAAGAGGACGAATTAATAGAGAGGAAGCGAAGAAGAAGTTTCCTTGTCATGCGTGCGGAAAGCTTGGACATTGGAAGAACGAGTGTAAGAGTATTCAGAATAATAATGGGCCAAATCAAAATTTAATTCCACAGATGCATAATGAAGTACTTACGAGTCAGCCGCAGCAGGTAGTTACTCCACAGTATCAGGTGCCACCAGCTCCTATGCCAAACTTTGTGAGTGCACAAAAATACAGTGCGAACACCGGATTTCACGGAGAAAGTGGTAAGAATAACAGAGTGGTTACACAATATTTTTTGCAGAATGATGGAGAAAATTCGGACTGCGTGCAATGACGGTGCCTGAGGGGGAGGAAGAGGAGTGCGTGCTTGGCGCATCCTTGCCGGTAGATCAGTCAGGTCCATTTGTTGATGGGAAAGTGGAAGGTAAAGACATCACTTTTCTATTGGATACTGAGTGCTACCCGGTCTACTGTGAGAACAGCAGACATCCCAAACCTACCCCTCCCGGGAGAGTCCATCCAAGTTGTAGGAGTGTCAAATCAACAGATTAGAACCCCAATTACAAAACCAATGGAGGTGCATATCGGAAATTTTAAAGAAATGCATCGGTTTGTAGTTTGTGATTCCAGTCCCGTAAATCTGTTGGGAAGAGGTCTACTGTGCAAGATGAATTGCACGATCTATTGTACACCAGATGGTGTCGCTTTCCAAACCCCTGACGAAGATGTCATATACAAAATGATGTTAGCTAAGCAAGGTACAGAGGTAGACGAGATGTTTTCATTGATAACTGAGAGTGAATTACCTGAAGAGTTGAGAACCACTGTAGATCCAGAAGTGTGGGATTTTACAGGAAAGGATATTGGGTTAATGTCAAATGTAGATCCAGTTAAAGTGACGGTGAAAGAAGGTGCAGTTTACCCAAACACACGACAGTACAAAATGAGTCCAGAAGTGAAAGCAGGAATCGCCCCAGAAATTGACCGAATGATTAAACAGGGCATTTTAAAAGAGATAATGAGTAGTCCTTGTAACTCACCAATCATGGGACTTAAAAAGCCTACCGGAAAATACAGGATAGTGCAGGATTTGAGAAAAATTAACAAAATTGCAGTGCCTTGTTGCCCAATAGTGCCAAACCCAGTGGTGATCCTTTATCAGATACCCTGGAACGCAGGTTGGTTTACGGTAATTGATTTGTGCCAAGCATTCTTTTCTATTCCTTTGCACCCAGACAGCCAGTATCTTTTTGCCTTCCGGTTTGAGGATCGTATTTTGGCATGGTGCCGCGTTCCTCAAGGGTACACAGAGAGTCCCTCAATTTTTAATCAGATATTGAAGAAGTGTCTGGAGTCATTAATTATGCCCGGGAAATCAGTTCTGGTTCAGTATATTGATGACCTATTGGTGGCATCAAAAACCCGAGAGGATTGTGTCACTGACACAATTGCATTACTGAACCATTTGGCCGAAGGAGGACACAAAGTGTCTCCAGAGAAATTACAGTTCTGTCAACAAGAAGTTAGATATTTAGGGCATAAAATAGAAAGAGGAGTTAGAAAAGTGACACCGGAAAGAATAAAAATAATCAAAGAAATGCAGCTACCTCAGACACAAAAGGAGGTGAGAATGTTTTTGGGAGTGGTTGGGTACTGTAGGCAGTGGATCAATGGCTTCTCCATGTTAGCAAAGCCATTGATACAATTAACTCGGAAAAGAGCGAAAGATCCCATCGATTGCAATGATGAATGTTTGGAAGCCTTTGTGAAACTACGAAATTGTTTATGTGAGGCCCCAGCCTTGGGCATGCCTGATTATTCAAAAGACTTTGCATTGTTTTGTTGCGAGAGAGAAAATTGTGCACTTTCAGTTTTAACCCAGAGACATGGACTGAGTCGACGTCCAGTGGCGTATTTTTCTGCCACCTTGGATCCAGTGGCTTCAGCCTTACCTGGATGCTTAAAAGCAGTAGCTGCTACTTGTATGAGTCTGGAGCAAAGTGAGTCCATAGTGATGGGACATTCTGTAAAGGTTTATGTTCCACACTCAGTTGAAATTCTTTTAACAAGAACACAGCATCTCACTCCCAGTCGGCTGACTAAGTATGAAAGGGTGATTCTGGGAGAAGAAAATGTGACAGTAATAAGATGTACGATAATGAACCCTGCCACATTATTGCCAGATCCATGTTGTGAAGAAGTGAAAGATGAGATTGATCATGATTGTCTAGATGTAACTGAATTGTGCACTAAGCCCCGCCCAGATATAAAGGAAACACCATTGAAGGAAGTTGATCATGAATTATTCGTGGATGGGTCTTGCTTAAGAACTGAAGGAGGAGGATTAAGTGCTGCATATGCTGTATGTAAAGTAACAAGGGTGGTTGAAGCATCCTGTTTACCGGGAGTCAAATCTGCACAAGTAGCCGAATTGGTGGCCTTAACAAAGGGATGCAAAAGTGGGAAAAATTGGAGAATAACCATATTTACGGACAGTCAATATGGTTTCGGGTGTGCATGATTTTGGCCAACTCTGGATGCAGAGGGGATTTCTGACTTCTTCAGGATCCCCTATCAGAAACAGTAAAAATGTAAAGGATTTGTTGGAAGCATTACAATTGCCAAAAGAAGTAGCAGTTGTTAAATGTGCTGCACATCAGTCAGGAAATGACTATGTGGCGGCTGGTAATAGATATGCTGACCAAATTGCTCGATACTGTGCAAGAAATACAATGGCAATTAACAGAAAGATTGAAACGGGTGAAACCAGCTGCCAACTTATGTTTTTCTCGGTTCCAGAAACATGGGATGAGGTCAGACAGTTACAGGAAGAAGTTAAGGAAAAAGAAAAGGAGAATTGGATAAAATCAAGTTGTACAAGGAGGACAGAAGATGAAGTGGGGGTGTACTTAGATGGGAGACCAGTTATGCCAGACTGTCTACTGTCTCAAATGGCAAGAGTATACCATGGGACAACACACATTGGCAGGGATTCAATGATCAGATTATTCAGACAAAGTTGGTACAATCCAAAGTTTAGGGTAGTCGCAGAGAGCCTTTTCCAAAGATGCTTAATCTGTCAGCAGCAGAACCCAGGCATGAAGACAGTGGTTAGTTGGGGAAAGATTGCGAAGGCAGAAGGACCTTTCACCAGATTGGAGTTAGATTTCATTGAGTTGCCTCCTTGCAACGGACTGAAATATGTACTTGTCATAGTGTGCCTGTTCTCAAGATGGGTAAAGGCATTCCCCACTAGAAGAAACGACAGTCTCACAGTTGCTAAACTACTATTGAGAGAGTTAGCTCCTCGTTTCGGTCTTCCAGTCACTTTGGAATCAGATAGAGGACCTCATTTTAATAATGAGATAATTCGATTAATCTGTGCTGCATTTAACATTGAACAAAAACTGCACTGTGCTATCGTCCAGAGGCTTCTGGAATAGTTGAGCAGCTAAATGGCACAATCAAATCAAGATTAGGGAAGGTGTGCGCATCCACAATGCTAAAATGGCCAGATGCATTGCCTCTTGTACTGATGGGTCTCAGAAGTATTCCTGACAGAAAAACGGGATTGAGTCCACATGAGGTACTCATGGGAAGGGCAATGAGACAAGCATATATTCCTGGAAATAGATTGATGAATATAACTGATGATCTGGTATTGGACTATTGCAAAGGATTGGCTGAAATGGTGCATTCTGTCTCTCATCAGGTTGGAGAAGACGCAGTTGAAAGACAGCCAGACCAAGCACATGATTTGAATCCTGGAGATTGGGTGTTAGTGAAGAAACACGCAAGGAAGTCGTGTCTAGCACCCAGGTGGGATAAACCACGTCAAGTCATACTAGTCACTACCACAGCAGTGAAGTGTGCAGGTTTACCCAATTGAATTCATGCTAGTCATACCAGAAGAGTTCCGAGCCCATCTGAACAACAAGAGCAGCCACTGACTGAACAAGCTGAGACGTCAGAAGTTGAAAGCTGTGACGCTGAAGAATCTAGAGTGATAGATTCTGAAAGACAACTATATGATGAACAGCCAAGTACAAGTCAGGAAGAGTGGATACCAGTGATTGAAATACCTGATGCTGTTGTTGAAACAAGAAGAAGACCTGAACTAAGAAGACAGGAAGGTAGAAAGGAAAAGACAGGGAAAGAAGAACACACTCAGGTAAAACTAAACAAAGCCATTCAGAAACCTGAGCAGGGAAAGTAGATCTAGAAGAACAAGTTCAGGCAGAAGCAGAACAAATTGAAATAAGACCTGAACAGGATCAGATAGAGTTAGAAGAACAAGTTCAGGCAGAAGAAGAACAAACTGTAACAAGACCTGAACAGGTGCAAGTAGAGGGAGAACAAAATACAGAAAATACAGAACCAAGACAATCAGAAAGAGAAGAGGAACAAGAACAGATTGTGCCTAGATTAAGTGAAAATAAAAGAACTTTAGAAGAAGACGGAGAAGGTGAAAGTGCCGTTCAGGTCAAAAGAGTTAGAAAAGGAGATAATTGGCCTGTAGGAGTGAGAAGACTAAAATGTCATTTAAGAAGAGCAGAAAAGAAACCGGAGCAAGTAAATGAGATCACGAGTCAGACACAATCTAAACAAACATTAGTAAAACTTACAAGAAGAAGGCCAAGATTGAGAATTCTGAACAGAAAATACAAGGCCCCTGAGTGGACCTATGTTATTCTTGAAGAATTTGAAAACTTAGATTTATGTGAAGAATCAGAAAGAGTTCATGTTGCACAGATTGATGAAAGCAAATTAAGACCTCCTTAAAATAAAAGACTGGATTTTTTTTTTTTAGAAAGTTTAGACAAAAGAAAGAGAAAAGAAAGTCTCTCTGATTATAATGGCAGACATTGAAAATACTGAAAGACCGAAACGAAGTTTAAAAAGAAAATGTTTAAGATTCTGTTTGTGTAGTATTATATTAGTAGTATTAGTATGGTTATTCCTAACAGTAGGAGTACCTTTGTTGATAGAAACAAGTAACAAGAATAGTACAATTACTAATGAGAAGGTAGATAGAATAAAAGGAACTAAAATACAAATAGGGGTAGAAGATGAGATAAACTATCATAATGAATCAGATAATGATTCGTCTTTAAATGTGTTTTCTAAATTGTTATTTCAGTATGTTAACACGATGGAAATTAGTAATTGTTATGTTTGTATGAAGTTACCCACATCAGTGTCAGAAGGGGTGACGTATCACCATATACCTCTAACGTATGGTGTATCATGTAGTGTTCTATCAAGTTTATTCTACGTAACAGGGAAACTTCAGTATTTTTATTCAAATATAGATGTAGTATTTTCAGAATTGCCTATTAGAAAGAATATGAATCCAGTAGTTAGTAGTAAAAATGCACAGATCATGCGTGAATTCTTTCTAACATGAGTTCAATAGACATAGCCAAAGCACATAAGGATAATCTAACATGTATACTACGTGAAGAAGAAAAAGAATTTTTGAATTTAGTAGAAGAAAGGAGACAGGATTTAACAAAGAAAGCTGCTGAACAGAAATCCCATGTACCTCCATGGGCTGAGAAAGAGGGAATTTATGCAAAGGGCGAAGCTCATGCTGCGATGCCCCTAGACTTTATGAAAAGGGGAAAATTCTGCCTCCATAGACTAAAGACAGATTATAATAACAATTTCATTGGTTCCAGTGAGTGTGAACACAACTTCCTAATTCTAGGAGGGTGAGGGACTAAAAGGGGGAACTGATCCTGTATTTCCAGGAGTTTATTATGTATGCGGGAATAATGCCGATTATAGATTACCTGCAAGATGGTACGGGAGCTGTTATTTTGGAATAGTTTTTACAAAAATCTACCATGTGGACAGAATCAATGGAATCAATGAAAATTCTAGTAGACTAACACGGAGAAGAAGAGCTAGTTTTTCTGAAATAGTAGGTGATATTTTTAGTGCATTGATACCCTCAGTTGGAGTCATTCTAAATTCGCACAAAATTTGTAAATTATCAACCATAGTTGATCGTCTTTCTACAGATACTGCAGGAGGATTCTTAATGATTAACACGGAAATGGTTGCGATAAGGTCTATGGTTTTACAAAATCGTCTTGCTCTTGATATTCTATTAGCAAAAGAGGGTGGAGTCTGTGGTTTGTTGAAAATTCAACATTGCTGCACTTATATTCCGGACAAAAGTAAGGAAATTAAAGGGTATATTAGAAATATTACAAGAATGCATAATGACTTGACCCAACTGGAGGTTGACAGTGTATGGGGAAAACTAACAAAGAGTATAACTTCAATAGGGAATTGGTTTACTGAATTTGGGGAAAGTTTTCTAGGTCAAATAGTCTTACCAGTAGTTGTGATAGTAACATTAGTTATGATAGTAATGATCACATGTAAATATTGCAGAAGAAAGGAAAAGAGAGGAATACATTTAGAAGGTGAAGGAAGAGGAAAGAAACGAAAGAGAGAATATGAGGAAATCCAACTGGAAGAAATGAAGGGAAAACTATACAAAAAGATGAAAGATTTAGAAGGAAAGGAAATAGATGATGAAATAGGGAGAGAAAAAGGAGAAAACTAAGTTGTGCTTAAGTTGGCATCTGGGAAAGGATGGGTAATTTTGTGATGGCTTAAAATGCCATCAGAGAGGGGATTGATGGAGCAAGGTCTCGTAAGAAAGAGACTTGCTCAGAGGCAATCCTCTTGTTTAACTCATTAACAGAGTTACTAGACATGTCTTGTGAATAATTAATACGCACCACATAAAACACGCGGGTTAGCGAAACTTGCTTATGTGTGTACTAACGCAGATAACAATGAAAACGGACTAATACCGCTTTAAACGGGGAAACTGTTAGTGCGCATGCGTCAATTGCATCTACGCAATATGACGAGCTAACGCTTGGAGGGAAATTCTAGCGCATGAGCAGAAGACACTAAAATGGAGTCTTGAAGACTCGCGTGCATGGCATCTGCTCAACTGAAACTAAAACATGTTATTTTGCTAATGCTAATGCGGGAAAATATTAATAAGAGAATGGGAATAGAGTAGAGGTGGGAGGTATACAGTGAGGCCATTTATTTTGTGAAAATAAAATTTCTCTTTTGACTTTATTATTAGTGCGCATTTGGGCCTTTCTCGTATGACTGGACTTGATGAAATGACGCAACACTTGCGCATGCCTACTGAGTAAAGCTATGATGGTCAATGACAAAGCATTTGAATGGAGGCCAAATCGTAGCGCCATGTCCTGGGAACGGATGGTGAAAAGTTCAGCGATGGGATGTTCTATTCTTCATAGTGTCATTAATGTTGCAAGTTTGCTACATGTAATGGATGGGAATAAAATTTTGAATAAAAATTAAGGGGATGGGGTTGCGAACAATAGTCTAATAGAGTATAGAGATATGTAAGCATGGTGTGATGATCACCCCCCCTTGCCTGACCAATTAGATTTCGTATTTTTACGATATTGTAATTTTAGTGGGTGGAACATGAGGAAACGAAGGTATAATTAAGGTAGCTTTAGTTAGTTAGTTAGACTTGAGACTTGGGAGAGGCTTGAGGTCTTGAAACTTGAAGACGAGATTGAGACGGAGATGCTGTCTGGGAGTCGGGGTGCTGATGAAGACTCGAATGCAGACGCTGAAGAAGAACTTTCTATCCTAACTTAATTGGGTTAGATCAGAAGAGCGCGGAAGAATCTCGAGGAGGAAGAGAGTGTCAGAGAGGGGTGCGACGTAATTCGCCGGTATTCTAGAGAGGTCACCTATCCTGTCCTGAATCCTGTCCTGAAGTCTTTGTCTCCTGACCTATCCTGGGGACCCTTACCAGCCCTTTGGCCAGGGGGTTGGTCTTTCACACCATTCTTGGTAACTATAATTTCATGTTATTTGCAAATGTACTTTTCTCTCTGTCCTCTCCCTTTCTGAGCATTAATTATTGTATGAGTCCGAAGTATATGTTTGATGCTTAATCAATTGAACTTCTTTCCTAAGAATGAGGGTGACTACACTGTATTTTTTAAATGGTTCACGTGCACTTTAATTTAGATAAAGATTTAAAACTTTCCTGAGTCTGTGATTATTTTCATCAAACCAAGAATAGTTAAGGGTTAAGTTAATTATCACCATCAACTAGTTCAACTAATGGTCCATCGACCAGAGGAAAGAACTTTTTGATCAGTGAAAGGTTAGTTAAGAGAATTAAATAACTAATCCTGAGAAATATAAACTATAAACCACTCCAGCGGTTTACTCAATGTGTATGTGTTTTATGGGCCCAGGTGAGTATATGGTAGTGGAGTATCTGTTGTTGGTTTACCGCTGGATCACAGCTACCCCATTTTGTATAGAAATCCCTGCATGAGTTGTACCCAGATTCGGGTGACTGCTCTCATGATGATGAATTGCACGCTGCTTGACTACCAGTGGCTGCCGCCGCACAACGAAAGTGGGGGGGGGGGGACAAGATGGGGAATTGAGGGTAAATATAGTATTTTTTTTAAACGTATCTCTCGCTGCCCCAACGCCAACGACTGCCTTGGTACTTCACTCCCGGCAGTCTCTGGGAAGGGACAGGCTCCCCACCCAATCCAGACGCTGCTCTCATGCTATGAGAGTAGCGCCAGGATTGGTCTGCGCAGCTTGGTCTGCCGCTCAGACACTGCCCGGGAGCCTGCTGCTTTTCTCCAACCCGGATGTGAACACAGCTGGGTTGGACAAATAGAAGTGCGCATGTCTGTTTGGACGGCCTAAGACAGCCGGCCAAACTTACATGCGCACTTCTAAGTGCCCACCAATCTTGCCTGTCATGTCCTGGCACCGCACGCACGAGCCGTCAGCCAGAGCCCGTCACAGAAAAATCTAATATTATTGTTTTACTATCATTTTATTTTTCTGTGACTGACTCTGACCGGTAGGACAATGCTCCTCCGCCATTACGGAGGAGCCTCCCCTGTTGACTATGGCACTCTTGCGCACTTGCGACACAATGTAAACTGACACAATGTTGTATATATGCTCCATTTGTACTCTGGAGCATTAGAATCCTTCGATGACATTGAGGCCTGGTTCATACTTAAGAAAACTAAGTAAATAAATAAGTACATGAACATAAAAAACAATGGCTTCTGTTGCAATGGAGCATAGAAACTGGAAAACGGGGTGACCTTGGGCTTCTTTTACATGGGTGTGCATTTTGATGCTAAATGATCTTCATTTACTGGGAGAAAGCTCTAAAAAGAAAATTAAGACACAGCTACTCTACAGAGCACTGGAATCCAAGATGAGACGCTTCTATTGAGGCAAATAACGTATTTCAATACTTCTCCTGCCCATACTGAACAACTGGGGAAAATGCCAGGAGGCTAGAAAGTCACCCGCCAATCTCAAGCCTATGATTGTGTCCTGGGAGAGAGACATCCCAGACCGATACAAAGCGTGTTCAAAACTCCAGCAGAAATGTAAACCATTCATTGCTGATTCGTAAAAAAAATATATGTACATATTAGTCCAGATGCCCAGATGTAGGGACCCACTGCTGGAGACGTTAAATGCAGGCGTTTGCTGAATACGAAGGCAGCCTTTCTTCATTATACCTCATGCCTGCTTCCTCCACTACCCTATAACCTCTTTAACTCACTCTTGCAGGTTTTTCTCTGCTTTCCCCGATTGTCAGTGTTTTCTTACCTTTCTTCCTCTTTCCTTTACTCTTTTCTGTTGTTCTCTCTCTTGCTCTGGGTCTGATGATGAAAAAGAAGTTCTGGTACTAAACAAAATAGTGCTGGTGCCTATCACCCACAACATCAGTACAAATTAAGTATTGAGAGTGTTTTACACAAGCGCCAGTTACATTACACAAGGTCACATATTTTTTAAACACGGGGAGATTAAGGGACATATTTACTACGAAGTGGCGGAGCGCGGCTTTAGCCTCCTTGGCTTAACGCCGTGCTCCGCCACTTCTGAAATGCAGGGTTGCACCGTATTTACAACAATATTGATGGAGCAAGGACTCACAAATGAGACTTGCTCGGATGCAATCTTCTCAAAAGTATTAAATTATTAAAAATTGTATTGTCCATACTAACCACTGCATACACAGACATAATTAGAAGGAAGCTTGCCTATGTGTTTTTACTAACAAATAACGCTTGTCTATTCTAAAATGGCCGCTAAAGCGCGGGAACTCTATTGCGCATGTCTCAACCATATCACGTGGTGTGACGTCTTTCTTTGCTTGGAGGGATAAATCTTGCTTCTGCGCAGTGTGATTTAAAATGGCTGCTTTATGTTTTCACATGCTACAGCTTGCTCTCATGTTTTATTTAAACTGTAGTATACTAACGCTATTAATGCGGGATAGAGTTTATGAGTAAATGGGAATAGAATAGAAATTGTGGGAATACAGTGAAACATTTTATTTGTGATTTTAATATCTTCTTCTTTGACTTTATTATTTCGTAAATATGGGCCTGTGGTTGGTGAACTGAAAACTCGTGTGACCATGGTTCTGCGCATGCTCCCTGAATGGCTGCCCAGAAAGAAAAGGATGAAGTCAACCTGGACGTCGTCCAAGGCCATGACCTGATGGCCAATATTGTTGTATTCATGAATGTCCCTACCAATATGTAACAATGTACATGAAGAATGTATAAACTTTGTCATGAGACGGGTGGGAAATAAAGCAAATGTATTAAAGTTGATGGGCAGTATTTTAAAACAGAGGGCTTTAAGAAAAATGAATTAAATCAATATGGTGTGAGGATCAACAGCCTGTCCCTGTCCAATCAGAAGTAATGGCCCCATAATTCTGCAACATTAATGGGAGGTACATGGGCGTAGAAGGGTATAATAGATATAGAATTAGCTAATTAGTTAGGAGAGCACACTCTCAGAACGCACCGAAGAGCTCCAGACCGCCAAGCTGATCGATTACAGACTGAATTGCTGTCCAGAGAGGTCCTGAGGAGGGGGCGGCGGAGTCCATTAGAAGGAAGGCACGGGAGAATCAAGGAGAAGCGGAGTATCAGAGAGGGGAACGACGCAGGCGTCGTAGGTAGAGAGGTCACCGGTCCTGTCCTGAACTTGGAGGAGGTCTTACTCTTCATCCTTCCAGGGTCCTATCTTTTTCAACTCCTTGGCCAAGGGGTTTGGTTCTCGCACTTTAGGTAAATATAAATGCAACCTTAGTTGCGCTGCTGTCTCTATCTACTCATTTCCCTAAGGGACTGTCATTGATAAATAATTGATTCTTGTGCTTCATCCTTGATATGCAATTTAAGTATCATGTGGTTCTGTATTTTACTCTGCTAAAACTTTAGATAAATATTTTAAAAAACTTCTTGACTCAGTGATTATTTCAGAATTATGAATTGTATGGAACGTCACTCATTTTAAACTTCCCAATTATCAAAGGGTCCATTGGTAAGTCATTACTCTTCAATCGGAAAAGTAATTGGTAGCAGGGATCTTGATAAAGAGTACCAACTGACCCACCAGCGGAAATTGCTAGCATAGTATGAATGTATGGGCCCAAGTGAGTATTTTGTGTATGAATGCTTGTTGCTAGTAACCCGCTGGATCAGTTATTCTGGTTATCAGAGGATGGTTGTACTTTGTTAATTGGGTAATGAGAATTTTATTTTTATGAACTAACATCCGTTATTGTTTGAAGTTTGTTTTATGTTGTCCAGAATCCCAGAGGAAAATTGAATAGCGGATGGTAAGTGGAAGCCATACTGCAGTGAGGTTATCTGTCAGGCAGAAATAGTACTGAAAAGTTAAGTAGGGCTATCAGTACTTGTTAGGGACTCTATGTGTGTGAGTAATAGCAAGGGAATATGCTAGTGAAAATTTGATGTTATATCACCTAGAAAGGGTAACGTTGAAGAAGTAACAGGTATTTCTGAAACTTGCGTGAAGAGTAGACGGAAGTGTTTTACTCATAGTGTATGATTAGTAAATGGAAGAGTTTTACTAAGAAGTGAGAGAATCTATCTTTTCAAAGTTAGCGAAACTGACACGATAGCGAATGTTTTATGTTGTTACTGAATTTTAAAGAAGTATAGAGAATTTAAAGTTTTGCGTACGAATTTTGTAAAGGAGGGGTCAGTAGTCAGGAGTAGTACTGACGTCACAAGTGTCGCGCTGGGATTGGTCGAAACAGCGAAGGACAGAAAAGCGCAGATTGTAAAGGAGGGGTCGTCAGATAGACGTCACGGAAAAGCCGCGCTAGGATTGGTTCAGAGACAATTGTTAGCTAGAATTTAATTGGTTATCAGCATAGAAGTCGAAATCTTAGTGGACAAGTGAAAATATATGATAAAACGCGATCCGACTTTAATAGGAACTCGTCCAGACAGGAGATTCCTAGGTTTTGCAGAATATAATTTGATACATAGATATTTACCCAGAATGTACGGAGAAAAGAGGAAAATGTCATTTCTACAGAAGGTTAAGAATTATTTTAAAAAGGACAAACCAATCAAAACTAGGGAAGGAATTATCATTCCACCAGCTAAAACGCCCGCTTCATTCATGATGATGGAGAGAGGTTATCATACTTGTGTATGGATAGAAAATTGGATGGAATATACCAAAAGTGATGGAATATTAGCTTTTCCCGAGAATGGTACTTTCAATGGGAGGATTCTTCAAAATTTAAGATTAAGAATGAATGATTTAGAACCCAGACCTAGATTGACTCAATACGAAGCCTTAGAAGAATGGGAAACTGAGGCATTTGAACGTGATCGATCCAGAAGTAATAGGGGTTATCGGGATTTTTCCCAGATACCAAAACGAGTCAAGGGACGGTCAAATGAAACAGTGGAGAAGAGCAATGCTTACAGAGGGTCTGTATCCGATATTAATGGCAGAAGAATCAGTAGGGAATAAATGCACAGAAAAGACAAAACATCTGACTAGATTCGGAGATTCCGAAGACGAATTTATGGAAGATATATTAAAGAATCCACCACCATATCAGGAAGGGACAAGTGGATGCACCCCAAGTGCACCCTTGTTAAGAACACCTTTGGTACCACAAGTATTGCATGATTCACCAGTTAGTAGAGTACTTCACGATAAAGAAAAAGAAGCGATAGATAAAAACAGAGCAGAATTAATTCAGAAAGTAACACAATTGAGTGTTCATCCAGATTCATTGACCATACCTGTAACGATTGGTCCAGTGGTCCCCTTATATGGTGACAAAGTAACTTATCCCAAACCTTTAGTTATGCCTACACCTGTGAATGTTCCTAGACCGGAAGCAGTAGTAATGGTTGAGGATCACTTTAGTGATTGTGAGTCTATGATTTCATTAATGGACTTGCCCATTAGAGATTCTGTAAATAGTACTCCAAGAAGAGTAACACCTGGTTGCTCCAAAGATGTAAACATAATAACTTCATCAGGAACGAAAAGTGCCACAGTAGTTACACCTGAAGCCTTAGAAAGTTGGGCACAAGGATCAGAAAAACAGAGTTCACCCCCAAAGATCATGGACATATATAAATTGAAGGTTGAGTTAGAAGAAATGATAGCAGGAAATGTAGGAGTAGATCGCCTAAATACTTACGATGAAGAAGAATTATTGTTCGTATGCAGAAGCATCACAAGAAATGCAAAAATATTTCATGAGAAATTATCAGATTTAGCTCAACAGATGGGAATTGAAATAGGGAAGTCAAAGGTGTTACAAAAACCCTACAGAGCAGATTTTTCAGATAAGGATTTGGAAAATATGAATGCCTCTGGAAGAAAATTACAAGTAAAAGAATTAATGACAGTTTTGCAGAAATGGGGAGAGCTAGATAAATGGAAAGCTAGATGGACAAAGAAAAAGGAAGAGGCACGATACAATAGAACAACTTCTGAATATTTGATGAAGGAAACTGGGAAAGGAGATCAAATGTACCCGATGCGAGAAGTTCCAGGAGGGGGATATGTACTTGTCCCATGGAGCAGACAGGATATTTTGTCATTTACGAATGATTTTCCAAAGCTAAGGGAAAAGCCAATTGAATGGTACAAGCAGGTTGAGAGGTTTGTGAAAGTGTCAAAGGTATTGTTGAAAGACTTGGATGGTTTGTTCGACATAGTGGTACCTGCCGATTTGTGGACAGATTGCAAAATCACAGTTGATTGGCCCTGTGAGGAGTATCCTAGAGATCCAAAGACAGGTGCCGCGTCCAATGATGTAATGAAAAAGTATCAGCAGGTGATAACTTACCTGAAAGGGAAAATATCACCAAAAGAAATAGATTGGGTAAAAATAGACAGAACTACCCAAGAAGCCAGTGAATCGGTACATGCCTACTATGAGCGTTTATTGCAGGTATTTAAGCAGTATAGTGGATTTGAGGACATTGGAGATAAAAACATGAGTCAGTTTGTTTACCGATTTGTTTACGGTCTGAAGCCAGAAATTTGTCAGATGATTAAGCAGCACATGTTATGTTGGCAAGGGAAGCCAATAGACGAAATTTTGAAATATGCGAAATATTGTGGAGATGACATTGAAGATAGGCACAAGAAATTGCAAGAGAAGGTGATGTGGGCTCAGGTGAAAATGGCTGAGCGACAGGGAATTAATTTGGATAATCCAAATGATAATCAAGGAAAAGATTCTGGAACGAATGGTGACACTGGGAATGGAGGAAAAGTGAGAGGACGAATGAGCAGAGAAGAGGCTAAAAAGAAGTTTCCTTGTCACGGGTGCGGAAAATTAGGGCATTGGAAGGATGAATGTAAAAAGATTCGGAATAATAATGGCCCAAATCAAAATTTAAATCCACAGATGCAGAATGACTCACAGCAGGGTGTAAATCCTCAGAGTCAGTTGCCACCTGCACCTATACAGGGCAATGTAAGCAGAGCAAAGCACGGTACAGACATCGGATATCAAGGAGGAAGTGGTAAGAATGATTATGTAACATCACAATTTCTTTTACAGGACGACTTTTATCCCTATAGTTCATGACGGTGCCTGGGAGAGGGGAAGAAGGAGTGCGTACTTGGTGCATCCTTATCGGTAGATCAGTCAGGTCCATATGTTGAAGGGAATGTGAAAGGTAATGATATTACTTTCCTTTTGGACACTGGTGCTACCAGGTCTACTGTAAGAACAGCAGACATCCCAGACCTTCCTCTCTCTGGAGAAGCTATCCAAGTTGTGGGGGTGGCTAATCAGAAGATTAGAACACCTCTTACCGAACCAATGGAAGTAAAATTCGGAAACTTTAGAGAAATGCATCAATTTGTAGTGTGTGATTCCAGTCCAGTAAATTTATTGGGCCGGGATTTGCTGTGTAAAATGAATTGTACAATTTTCTGCACGCCGGATGGTGTGGCAGTTCAGACCCCAGATGAAGACCACGTATATAAATTTATGATAGCAAAGCAAGGTACAGAAGTAGATGAGATGTTTTCTTTGATAACAAAAGACGAGTTACCAGAAGAACTGAAAACTACAGTGAATTCCATGGTATGGGATTTCACGGGAAAAGAAGTAGGACTTATGGCCAAAATAGACCCAGTTAAGATTACTGTAAAAGAAGGTGCAATTTTCCCAAACACTCGACAGTATAAAATGAGTGCAGAGGTAAAAGCAGGAGTCATTGAAGAAATTAACAGAATGGTAAAACAAGGAATACTAAAAGAAGTAATGAGTAGCCCTTGTAACTCACCAATCATGGGTCTGAAGAAACCTAGTGGAAAGTATAGGATTGTTCAGGATTTACACAAAATAAATAAGATTGTGGAACCATGTTGTCCTATAGTGCCAAATCCTGCAGTGATCCTATACCAGATTCCTTGGAGTGCAGGATGGTTTACTGTAATTGATTTATGCCAGGCATTCTTTTCCATACCATTGCATCCAGATAGTCAGTATCTATTTTCATTTAAATTTGAGAACAAAGTCTATGTATGGAATCGTGTTCCTCAGGGGTACACGGAAAGTCCTTCCATCTTCAATCAAATATTGAAAAAGTGCCTAGAGAAACTAGTGATGCCAGGAAGCTCAGTCTTAGTGCAGTATATAGACGACTTACTAGTGGCATCTAACACCAGAGAGGACTGTGTTGTTGACACCATTGCATTATTAAATCATTTAGCTGAAGAAGGGCATAAAGTCTCACCGGAAAAATTGCAGTTCTGTACAACAGCAGTTAAGTACCTAGGACATCAGATTGAGAGGGGCAAAAGGAGAATAACAGCTGAAAGAATAAAATTAATCAAGAAAATGCAGATGCCTGTCTCTCAACGAGAAGTAAGAATGTTCCTTGGAATAGTAGGATATTGTCGACAATGGATATTAGGATTTTCCCTATTGGCAAAGCCATTAATTCAAATGACGAAAAAGAAGGCGAAGGATCCAGTTGAATGGGATGATGAAAGCGTAGGTGTATTTGTAAAATTAAGAAATGCTTTGTGTGCAGCACCTGCCCTAGGCATGCCAGATTATAAGAGAAAATTTGCACTATTCTGCCATGAAAGAGAAAATTGTGCACTTTCGGTCTTAACCCAGAGACATGGTTTAGACAGACGTCCTATAGCATATTTTTCTGCTACATTGGACCCAGTGGCAGCCGCGTTGCCAGGCTGCTTAAAAGCAGTAGCAACTACCTGTCTGAGCATTGAGCAAAGTGAGTCAATTGTAATGGGACACTCTGTAAAAGTGTTCGTTCCACATGCTGTTGTGATTTTGTTGACAAGAACCCGAACTCAGCATCTTACTCCTAGTCGGTTGACTAAATATGAAAGAATAATATTAGGTGCTGAAAATGTGACCATTGTAAGGTGCACAATAGTAAATCCTGCTACCCTACTACCAGACCCATATCATGAAGAAGTTAAAGATGACGAAGAGGAACATGATTGTTTACAAGTCACAGAGTTGTGCACGAAACCGCGTCCTGATATTCAGGAACTACCACTCAGGAAGCCAGACAGGGAGCTGTTTGTTGATGGTTCATGCCAAAGGCATGAAGATGGAAAACTAACTGCAGCATATGCAGTGTGTGAATTAACTGGAATAGTTGAAGCATCCTATTTACCAGGAGTAAAATCTGCACAAATAGCTGAATTGATTGCATTAATAAAAGATTTCAAAATTGGGAGGAATCAAAGGGTAACTCTATTCACTGATAGCCAATACGGTTATGGGGTTGTGCATGATTTTGGCCAACTATGGATGCAGAGGGATTTCATGACTTCTTCAGGATCCCCCATTAAAAATGGACAGTTCGTAAAAGAACTACTGGAAGCAATACAATCACCAAGAGAATTGGCTGTGGTGAAATGTGCCGCCCATCAGTCAGGAGATGACTGGGTGGTAGTCGGCAATAGATATGCAGATCTTGTGGCTCAACATTGTGCCAAAAACAGATTGTCAGTAAATAAAAGGGTGGAAAGGATGGGAATCAGCTGCCAACTTATGCTGTATGCACCTCCGGAAACATGGAATGATGTAAAACGATTGCAAGATGATGCTGATGAGAGTGTAAGGAGTACATGGATTAAAACGGGATGTTCTCAAAAGACAGATGATGATGTATGGATTTGTGCTGATGGCAGACCAGTCATGCCTGATTGTCTGTTTTCACAAATGGCTAGGATGTATCATGGAGACACACACGTAGGGAGAGATGCAATGATTAGGCTCTTTAGACAAAATTGGTACAATCCAAGGTTTAGGGCAGTAGCAGAGGCTTTGCCAGAGATGTTTAACTTGCCAAATGCATAACCCAGGAAGAAAAACAGTAATTGGGTTTGGGAAAATTGGAAAGGCAGAGGGTCCATTCATGAGATTGCAACTTGATTTCATTCAGTTACCACCATGTAGAGGGCTGAAATATATACTAGTCATAGTGTGTCTGTTTTCCAAGTGGGTGGAGGCATACCCTACCAGGAGGAATGACAGTATTACAGTTGCAAAGTTGTTGCTACGCGAACTCATTCCTAGATTTGGTTTTCCAGTAACTTTGGAATCAGATAGAGGAAGGCATTTTAACAGTGAAGTGATTAAAATAATCTGTGAAGCATTCCAAATTGAGCAAAAATTGCACTGTGCATATCGTCCAGAGGCTTCTGGAGTGGTGGAACAAATGAATGGCACGATAAAATCCAGACTGGGAAAAATGTGTGCATCAACATCATTAGATTGGCCAGATGCATTGCCTCTTGTTTTAATGGGGCTCAGAAGCATCCCTGATAGAAACACCGGATTGAGTCCGCACGAGATAATGATGGGAAGAGCAATGAGACAAGCACATGTTCCCACAAATAAACTGCTGAATATATCTGATGATATGGTCCTGGATTATTGCAAAGTATTGGCTGACCTAGTGCATTCTGTCTCTCACCAGGTTGGAGAAGACGCAGTTTCCAGACAGCCTGAACAAGAACATGATCTGAGTCCCGGAGACTGGGTGGTAGTGAAGAATCACACCAGAGAAACGTGTCTATCACCTAGGTGGGGCGAACCTTGTCAGGTCATACTGATTACGAACACAGCAGTGAAGAGTGCAGGATTTCCTAATTGGATTCATGTAAGCCACACCAAAAGAGTACCAGACCCTGAAGAAGAAAATCCTCAGACAGCATCAATAACTGAGGAAGCAGAAGGTTGCCCAGCTGAAGAATCTCAGGAACAAGATTCGAAGGAAGCTGAAGAAGAACAACCGAGCACAAGTCAGGACTGGATACCAGTGGTGGAAATACCTGAAATCTACAACAGAACAAGAAGTCAAGCAAATTTAGAAGAAATTGAAGAAGATCAGATAAGTGAAGAAGAAGCAGCTCAGGAAGAAGAAGAAGAGGTAATAAGAGAACCTGAGCAGGAACAGATAGGGAGAGGAAACTGGGCTCAAATTAAAGAAGAACCAACACATTTTGAGCAGGGACAGACAGGTCTAGAAGAACGCGGTCAGGCTGCAGAAGTACAAAGTGCAATAAGCCCTGATCAGAACCAGTTAGATCAAGAAAACTACACAGAAGAAGAAGATCTTGAGAATCTCGAGCATGAAAACGTAAATCAAGAACAAGATCAATTACTAAAGACTCACAGTGGAGCAGTTGAAGAAAAACAAATAGGACCAGAAAAAGAACAAATAGCAGAAGGAACAGAAATTGAAGAAAAACCAAATTGTAACACAACCTGAAATTAAAAGAATTTCTGAAGAAGAAAATAAAGAGACAGTGCAAACAGAGAAAACAAGAAAAGGTGATCATTGGCCTAGTGTTATTAAAAGAGTAAAATACCACATAACAACCAGAAGTGAAGATCCAGAACAAGTGAATGAAGTAACAAGCCAAACGGGACGACCAAACAAAAGTGAAAAACGAAGAAGCAAAAGACTGAAACTTGTGAACAACAAATTTAAAGGTCCTGACTGGACTTATATTATTCTGGAAGATTACGAAAGCTCAGAATCAAGTGAAAGTGGTGACGAAGGAACCAGTGCGGAACTGACTTATGAAAAAGAAATAGAACCACCTTGAAAGCATAAAGAAACTTGAAGAATACGATAAGAAGAGCAATCTTCCTTGTCAAAAATGTCTGACGATAGAGCTACTGGAAGACCAAAGCAAAAAGGTTGTAAAAGATGTTGTGCTATATGCATATGCAATTTGGTAGTAATGCTTATAGTATGGTTACCTAATGATAATAGATAAAAAGATTAACAACGAAACCAAGGAAAGAACAGAGAACTTGAAGAGTAATAGAGTAGAATTAAAGGCAGAAGACGAACAAGAGTTTCATCATGAAGTAACAGATAACGACACTAGTTTAAATGTTTTCACAAAGTTATTATTTCAATATGTAGATACTATGGAGGTTAGTAATTGTTATGTCTGTATGAAATTACCTGAATCAGTAGCAGAAGGGTTAACGTATCATCACTTGCCATTAACCTATGGCATATCATGTAGTGTATTGACTAGTTTATTTTATAGAACAGGGCGACTTCAGTATTATTATTCAAATATAGATGTGATATTTTCTGAGGTTCCGATTCGAAAGAATATGAATCCAGTGCTTAGTAGCAAAGATGCACAATTTATGGGAGAATTCTTCTTGACGATGAAATCAATAGACATACCACATGCACATAGACGCAATTTAACATTTTCTTTACAGGAGGAAGAAAAGATATTTTTGAATTTAGTAGAGAGTAGAAGACAAGATTTCCAAAAGAAAGCTTCTGAACATAAGGCTCATTTGACACCTTGGGCTGAGAAAGAAGGTAGTTGTACACCTGGCAAGGCTCAAGCTGCTATGGCTCTAGATTTTGAAAAGACAGGGAAAATTTGTCTACATAGATTAAAGACAGAGTATAACAATGTTTTCATCGGTACCAGTGAATGTGAACACAATTTCTTAATTCTTGGAGGTTGGGGACTCAAAGGAGGAACAGATTCAGTTTTTCCTGGAATCTATTATGTATGTGGGAATAAGGCTTACTTTAGGCTTCCTGCACGGTGGTATGGAAGTTGCTACTTTGGAATAGTATTTCCAAAAATATACAACGTAAAAAGAAACACTGGCAGCAATGAAAATACTAGTGAATTAACACGTAGAAAAAGAGCTAGTTTTTCAGAAATGATAGGTGATATATTTGGTGCATTGATACCTTCAGTGGGGATAATTCTGAATTCAAGGAAAATATGTAAATTGTCTACAGTGGTCGATCGTTTATCAACTGACACTGCTGGAGGATTTCTAATGATTAATGCGGAAATGGTTGCGATTAGATCTATGGTTATGCAAAATTGACTTGCTCTTGATATTATATTGGCAAAAGAGGGCGGAGTCTGTAAATTATTGAAGACGAAACACTGTTGCACTTACATACCTGATAAAAGTGCAGAAATTGGAACTTATATACAGAATATAACTAAACTTGAGAAGGAACTAAAACCACTGGAAGTTGATAGTGTATGGGAAAGATTGACCAATAGTATTAGGTCAATTGGTACCTTGTTTGCTAATATAGGGAAAGGACTTATAGGTAAAATATTAGTACCCTTAGCAGGAATAGCAATAATAGTATTTTCAATAATAATATGGTGCAAATGTTGTAGAAGGAATGAATCGTATAATGTGACAGGAAAAGGAAAGAAGCGAAAGTTTGATGAAATTGAACTTGAAGATTTAAGAAGTGAATTATACAAGAAACTGAAAGGAGATGTGAAAAATAGAAAATGTAAAAATGAAAATGAAACTATATTATGCTAAAAGTTGGCATCTGGTTGTGGGTAGTATTTTGATGGCTCAGAAACGCCATCAGAGAGGGGATTGATGGAGCAAGGACTCACAAATGAGACTTGCTCGGATGCAATCTTCTCAAAAGTATTAATGTATTAAAAATTGTATTGTCCATACTAACCACTGCATACACAGACATAATTAGAAGGAAGCTTGCCTATGTGTTTTTACTAACAAATAACGCTTGTCTATTCTAAAATGGCCGCTAAAGCGCGGGAACTCTATTGCGCATGTCTCAACCATATCACGTGGTGTGACGTCTTTCTTTGCTTGGAGGGAAAAATCTTGCTTCTGCGCAGTGTGATTTAAAATGGCAGCTTTATGTTTTCACATGCTACAGCTTGCTCTCATGTTTTATTTAAACTGTAGTATACTAACGCTATTAATGCGGGATAGAGTTTATGAGTAAATGGGAATAGAATAGAAATAGTGGGAATACAGTGAAACATTTTATTTGTGATTTTAATATTTTCTTCTTTGACTTTATTAGTTCGTAAATATGGGCCTGGGGTTGGTGAACTGAAAACTCGTGTGACCATGGTTCTGCGCATGCTCCCTGAATGGCTGCCCAGAAAGAAAAGGATGAAGTCAACCTGGACGTCGTCCAAGGCCATGACCTGATGGCCAATATTGTTGTATTCATGAATGTCCCTACCAATATGTAACAATGTACATGAAGAATGTATAAACTTTGTCATGAAACGGGTGGGAAATAAAGCAAATGTATTAAAGTTGATGGGCGGTATTTTAAAACAAAGGGCTTTAAGAAAAATGAATTAAATCAATATGGTGTGAGGATCAACCCCCTGTCCCTGTCCAATCAGAAGTAATGGCCCCATAATTCTGCAACATTAATGGGAGGTACATGGGCGTAGAAGGGTATAATAGATATAGAATTAGCTAATTAGTTAGGAGAGCACACTCTCAGAACGCACCGAAGAGCTCCAGACCGCCAAGCTGATCAATTACAGACTGAATTGCTGTCCAGAAAGGTCCTGAGGAGGGGGCGGCGGAGTCCATTAGAAGGAAGGCACGGGAGAATCAAGGAGAAGCGGAGTATCAGAGAGGGGAACTACGCAGGCGTCGTAGGTAGAGAGGTCACCGGTCCTGTCCTGAACTTGGAGGAGGTCTTACTCTTCATCCTTCCAGGGTCCTATCTTTCCAACTCCTTGGCCAAGGGGTTTGGTTCTCGCACTTTAGGTAAATATAAATGCAACCTTAGTTGCGCTGCTGTCTCTATCTACTCATTTCCCTAAGGGACTGTCATTGATAAATAATTGATTCTTGTGCTTCATCCTTGATATGCAATTTAAGTATCATGTGGTTCTGTATTTTACTCTGCTAAAACTTTAGATAAATATTTTAAAAAACTTCTTGACTCAGTGATTATTTCAGAATTATGAATTGTATGGAACGTCACTCATTTTAAACTTCCCAATTATCAAAGGGTCCCTTGGTAAGTCATTACTCTTCAATCGGAAAAGTAATTGGTAGCAGGGATCTTGATAAAGAGTACCAACTGACCCACCAGCGGAAATTGCTAGCGTAGTATGAATGTATGGGCCCAAGTGAGTATTTTGTGTATGAATCCTTGTTGCTAGTAACCCGCTGGATCAATATGGTGCAGCCCTGAGTTCCCCCTGCGCTGGCGCTAAATTTAGCAGCCAAGCACCAACGCAGGCACCCTTGCACCATAGTGAAAGGGTGTCTGCGTTGAGGGAAGATTGTTTATGTGCAGGAAGGAGTCCCTTCCTGCACATAAACAATCTTTAAATGGCGTTTTGTAACATCTATGTGTGCTGCTTAATGCAGCACACGTAGAAGTTGCAAAACGTAATTTTTTAAAAATGATTGTTTGTGTGCAGGAAGGGACACCTTCCTGCACATAAACAATCATGTATGGCGTTTTGGTGTTTCTATATGTGCTGCACAATGCAGCACACATAGAAACAGCAAAAATGAGGAGAAATAAAGCATTTTTACTCGTTTAGCCATGATAAGACCAGGTTTTTTTGGTCTTTATTTTGGCGCTGCCTCCTATTTACGTCACCCTTGTAAATATGGGGCAGCGTCAAAATCAATGGGTGTTGGGGTAGAATGCCCACCGCAACACCCATTGCCCTCCCCTTTCACGCTAAGTATAGCGTAAAAGGATGCCTTATTTATAAGGCAGCGTTAAGCCACATCAAGGGGCATATGTAGGTAAAACGGGTATTGTGATTCTCAAATTGCGATTTTAGGGAATCGCAATTAGAGAATCGCAAACGCAATGTAGGTAGGATTAGCAAAATATTTTGCGAATCCCACATATTCCTTATTTGCAAATCGCAAATTGAGATTCGCAAACAAGGAATACCTTCCCATTCATTCCTATGGGCTAGAAGGCCCATAGGAATGAATGGAAAGACATTCTCAATTTGCGATTCCCAATTAGAGAATCGCAAATTGAGAATGCAATTTCAAGGTTGCAAGGGTGTCAATAGGACACCCTGTTGCACCCCTGAAATAAGTATGTGTGCACATGTGGCGCACATACATGCGCTAAGGGCGTGTATGTGCGCCACATGGCACTTTGAAAGATGCAAAAAGTGCATTTTTCAAAGACATCGCAAATTACCACCAACCTGAAGTTGGTGGTAATTTCTGCATTCCTTAAGCCAAAATTGCACAACTTGGGTGCTTCCTACATTGCATTTAAGGAATCGCAATTTGGGATTCCTTAAATGCATTTGCAAAATAGGGAATCGCAAATTTTGCGATTCCTTATTTTGCAAGTGGGTTTTTCTCTGCTACATAGCACACTGCCCAAATTGCGATCGCAAACGCTGAAATTCTGCGAATTTCAGCATTTGCAATCGCAATTTGGCTTCCTACATATGCCCCCAAGTGGCTTAATGCTGCCTTCTAAAAAAGGCGAAGCCCCTATCGCCACTACAACATCCTGAAAAGTGATGCTGTGGTGGCGATAGGGGCTTGTAAATATGCCCCTAAGGGTTTTATCCAGAGTCATAGGATGTTGAGCGGAGCCAAGACTCGACCCTGGTTCCCCACTTCCAAAGTAGGCAGCTGTGGCCTTAATGCCACATCTTCTCCCCTATCATTCCGGTGGATGGAAGATTTATCACTTGCTGAACAGACCCTTCTTTGAAAATCTGTTCAGAATCCAGGGTGGTGTTTCCCCAAAGACATTTAAGTGGGTTACAAAGGACCTCCCAGGCTACTACCAACATAATACTGAAAATCACAGGAAGAGCTAACCCTGGTAATTGTCTCAGAGAGAAATAAAGGAGACCATGATAAAGGAAATAAACTGGATATGAACACACAGAGAGAGACGGCAAGCAATGCTTTATTTTGATTTAATTTAACTATTTTAAAGAGCACAAGCATGTTGCTAGAGAAACAACAATTTTAAACAAAAAATACACATGAAAAGCAATTGTGCTGTGAAACAACTCACTATACATGATTTCTGTTAACTGCTTATGTTCTGCCATTGGCTCAGCTCCGAGACTGCTGCATCATGAGATCTGTGAAAGATCTGGGCCCATAAGTTCTTGACCTGTTCTAGAGACATACTCCGATGGTTCTTTTTCGCAGCTTGAAAGTGTGAAGGGGAGAAAATAATTAATGCACAGTCAATTACTCAATAATCCTTCTTAGCGCATAATGATCCATGGACAACTAGATAAGGTTACTTAATTTATTACAAAGCCAAAAATAACTGAACATAGAGACACCTCAACATGAGGGTATAGAAATACAAAGGAATTAGCTGAAGCCAAATCTACTCATCCAATTCAGAGGATGCAGCATGAACAAGACTATTAATTCAAGAAGTAGAATACAGAGAATCAAGAAGCATGAGTCCAAATTTCCCTGCATCGAGGATTGGTGAGTGAAAAGCATTACATCTATCCCTACTCTAGTGCTAAGATGACATCCCTACATAAGCATTCTCAATGAAAAGGAAAAGAAGGTGTCAGTGCGTGGAGTCTTCCTAAGAAGTCTCTCCATCATAGATGGGTCAAGTAGCATAAAGCCACTATCATTAGAAGAGCTCGTCCTGAGATGCTCTCTCTCTGAAGGCAAGAAAGAAGTGGGCACTTTCCCTAATTCCAACAATTAGTTATCCACAGGGGCTTTCCCATAATGCACAGCGTGTGCACAGTTCACAATGGACACAGTCATGCGGGTGCTTTTCCACGATGTTCTCCATGAACATCTCTCGTAACAATTCGTCCTTGGTTCCCATGCCTTCTTCCGTGTGAATCCGTCTCTTTCTTTATCACCTCCAAACTATGTAACTGTAACTTCTTCTCTCCTTGCCTGGCTACTAAAACAAAGACATTATTCTATCTAAAATAATGATTCTCCACCTGCAATGTAAACGTGAGAATGAACAGATTCTACAGTACACATGAAATTCAAACCGTTAATTCTAAAGTGAGAGTTTACATGAACTTGCATTTCAGGCCTACGACTTCAGCTAACATAAGAATATCATTTTAAGCATTAAAGATTTGGAAAACCCTACTGCATTTTATTTAACACATTTACCAAATTATAGAAACATCGTTGTTAAACACATTAATTATGTGAGTGGCGTTAACTTCACAACGTGTTCTTCATGTTAAAATGTTCTGCTAGTTACATTAATTTAAACATATTACATAGTTACGGTAATTCATTTCACAATACTAACACTTCACGTTGTCATAATTGCAAGATTATAAGCGGATGCACTCTACACATGACCATGATGCATCTCTACAAATGAAATGAGATTTCCGTTCCATCACCTGCTACCTGGTCCATAAGCGGGAGCAAGAATCCATCCATTGCAGCAAAGGACCCCATAGTACCAGCAAAACAAAGCCTAACCTTCGAAAAAATTTGAAGTCATTTGTTTATGTTTCGCCATTCTGGAACAGCCAATAGCTAAAAGGTGAAAAAGAATATGTATAAAATTGTCAGGATACTTTGGTAGCATGGCACTTATCCCTCTGTTTGCTGCTCTTATAATCATTCCACAACGATTTAGACAGATCTCAAACACTTTTCACTGATTTCTGTATGTTGTTTTAGGTTCAGGCTTCAATGCTATTCCCAGTATATTTACTGGCCTGGATTCAAAATTACAGACCAATCAGCTAAAACACAGCCAGGCGGCAACCCTAGTCAAACTGGTAAAAAAGGGGTGGGAGAGACGAGTACCACGCTCGCAGCTTAGGTAAGATGCTGGAGACCTGCTACACTCCCGTCCACCATGTTTCCATTGATGGGACCCGGGGGGAGCGGCAGGCATAGCCAGTCCACCCCTGGTAACTTCGAGAATGGAATTGGCCAGGACTGGGACAGGATAGGGATAGGCCAAGGTAGGAGTGGGAGTACAGCTAGGGATAAGGAAATATTAGGGACAGGGGTCTGGGAGTTCAGCCTCTTGCTGACTCCTTCACCAGGTGGCAGGCAGGGACAGCAAACAATTGAGCCACCCACCCACCCTGCACGGTTCAGGAGTGGAAAAAGGGGGGCTGCATTCTAGCCACAGTTAGGACACGATTTGTAGGTATCCCGGACGGGGCTGTAGTTTTGGGCGGGATGAAGAATCAGGTGCGGGTGTATTCTTTGACGAATCTTGTGTGTTTCGAACCTGTTGTACAAAAGTACACCCGACATCCTGTTTCTGGTCCATAATTTATTGTACATAGACCCTAATGGATGAGATGAGTTGAAGAGTCAGCAGCTCTTCAACTGACTCTGAACCCTTGGCAACTGTAGAACCCCAGAATCTGTTCCTTTCGCAGTTCCATAAAGTAACCTGGCACAGTATGCAAGATGTTAACTACAACAGAACCAAAAGTACATTTTCAAATATCTGCTTCATTATGCAACTAGGAAGTTTTGGACTTTTTGAATATGGTGGTCAGTAATCTAGGCTGGCTCTTGTGTCTTAGTGGATTAATGGACACACTGCAATGGCCTGTGTTTGATCCTAGTTCCACATGTTCAATCCTGAGCACATCCTGTCAGCCTTTCACTCTTTTAGGATCTACAAAACGAGTACCACTGACCTGTGCTACAATGAACATAGGTTATCTGGCAATAGTGCCGAACTGCCCCTTGGAGTGATGTGCTCTCCACAAATATATATGTTATGTAGCCTTGAGGTATTCCTTACTCACACATTTCCTAAAGCATCTTGACAGTAACAATTTAGCAATCAGGTAATTCATGTGGTGTTTTGAATTTCACCACCTTAAAAGTTAGCCAATCAGGCCTGAAAATTTTACAAGCCTCTAGCGTAGAACGCCAAACACAGAGATCATAGAAATGCTTGCAAATAGTCTAAACCACTCGCAATTGCACTGGGTAGTGTTCCAACCCAGGTCCCAGTCCCAGCTCTCTCGTGTTGCTGCACCGCTCTGTTTCCTTCCTGTTTTTCGGAGTGCTTTCTCTTGTTTTTCGCTCCTTATTTACAGCTTTCTCCTTCCATTTCCCCCATTTTTCTTGAGTGCTTTCTCCTGCTTTTCCCTCATTTTCTACTACTTTCTCCTTCCTTTCCCTAATTTTTCTGAGTGCTTTCTCCTGCTTTTCCCTTGTTTTTTACTACTCTTTCCTTCCTTTTCCCCGTTTTTCTCGATGCTTTTTCCTGCTTTTCCCTCATTTTTCACTGCTTCTCCTTGTTTTTTCCTCATTTGCTGCTCCCTCCTGCGGCTCATTTTCCTGCCTCCTGGCTACTCCCACCCACCACCTCCCAGCACCCCTCCCACTTTTTAGGACCTACTTAATTGAGGCTGCAGTATGGCCACAGTGTGGACGTGCTGCTGGCACGCCAAAGGCAAGCCTGTCTGTGCTTGTCCATGCCTGGACCGCGCCCAGCACCAGGAACCCAGGTTCCTCCACCCCATACAGCTACACCACTGCAAACCTCTGAGGCCTAGCCCCCAGGCGCATAGACAGCAAAAACTGCTGCTGCACATCTCCATGCACCACCAGAGGACAGTTCTCCTGCCAGTACAGCCCCTTCACCTGCACCACCGAAGCAACCAGCAGCACCGGAGACACCACAAACACGACTGTGCCCACCACACTGATCGAGACTACCACAACACAACTCCAGTGCATTCTACTCAGCACATGATCGCTCGACAAACACACCATGGAGATCTGGGATACAATCTCATCCCTCACCCGGACGTCATCTTGCTCATAGAGGCCTGGCTGAACCCCACCTCATCGCCACACCCGAAGGCTACAAGATAACACACTGGGACCGAAGCAACAAACACGGATGTGGAATTGCCATCATCTATAAGGACACCATTCACTGCACAACCTCCTCGAGCAACCCAACCCCAATAATGTAGCATCTTAATTTCCAACTTCACACAGAGTGAAAAAGCACCATCAGAGGCACCCTCGCATACAGACCACCAGGACCACGCCCCAGCTTCTGCAATGCCATCCCTGACCTCATTGTCCCGATCGCCATTGACTCCCAGCACTACATCTTCCTAGGAGACCTTAACTTCCACCTCGACGACCCCGATGGCACAAACACAACCAACTTCCTGGAAAGTATGAGCAACATCGGCCTCCAACAACTTTCCACCGATCCCACCCACACTGCAGAACACATGCTCGACCCCATTTTTACATCAGCAACAGAGTCAAGTATAACCATGTCTCACAGCTCACCTTGACCGATCACTACAGCGTCCATTTCCCAATCTCAGGATATACTAACACTGGCACCATGCCTTCCAGCTCCACATGCAGAAACTGGAAAAAGGTATCAGAAGATCAGTGGAACAACGCTGTCAACTCCCACCTTTCAGACACATCACCCAACCCAGAACAGGCTGCAAAAAACTTCTCCTAGTGGATCATGGAATGCGCCAACACAATCGCCCCCGCCAAGCCAGCCAAAACCAAAGTACCAGCCAGAAGAGCCAGCTGATTCACCACAGAGCTGAAATCCTGCAAATGCAACTGCCAGCAACTAGAAAGGAAGTGGTCTACTAGCGAAAAGACAGAAGATCGTACCACCTTCTAAACAGCACTCAACCCATACCACAGCCTTCTGAGAGAAACAAAGAACGCTCTAGCAGGCCGCATAGAAGCCAGCCAAACCACAGCAAGAAGCTCTTCTCCATTGTGAAGGAGTTCTCCAACCCCGCAGCCATCGGGAACGACATCACCCCCTCCCAAGAACTGTGTGACACCTAGGCGGGCTTCTTCCGCGACAAGATCTCAGCCATTTCCGAGAACTTCAAACCCCAGCCCCCTGCCGCCGACAGCATCAGCCTACTCACACCAACAAACTAAAGCCCTGAACACATGCTCACCTGCTGGGACCCTCTCACAACTCAAACCACAAACTCAGTTCACTCTGGAGCACAACAAACCTATGTCCCCACCACATCTTCAACCTCAGTAGCAAGACGATTGGCGAAGATTTCAAGAAAGTCCTGAATGCCTCCATCACCACAGTCTCCATCCCTGAGGACTGCAAACACACTGAAGTAAGACCCCTCCTTGAGAAACCATCTGCTCACCCAGCAGATCCAAAGAACTACCGGCCCATCCCCCTGCTCCCCTTTCTGGTGAAGGTTCTCAAAAAGGCAATCAACCAGCAATTCAAAAAACACTTGGAACACCACAACTTCCTTGACCCCTCTCAATCCGGATTCCGAGTCAACCACAGCACAGAGACAGCCCTGATTGCAGCCACCGATGACATCAGGGCCCTCCTAGACCTCAGCGAAACAGCAGCCCTCATCCTCCTGGACCTGTCAAACGCCTTCGAAACCGTCTCCCCACACATCTTGATCAACAGACTCTATCAAATTGGAATCCAGGTAGATGCCCTTAAATGGATCACCTCATACCTCACCCGAAGAACCCAGAGAATCTGTCTCCCACAATTTAAATCAGAACCCAAGGAGATCATCTGCGGCATCCCACAAGGATTGTCCTTCAGCCCCACCCTCTTCAACACATACATGACCCCCGGCCAACACCGTCAGATCGTTTGGACTCAACATCATCTCTTATGTCGAGGACACCCAGTTCAACCTCTCGCTGTCAGAAGACCCCCCACCACCAGAACCAACTTCCACAGATGTATGATGAACGTTGCTGACTAGATGAAGGACAACTGTCTCAAGCTGAACTCGGACAAGACGGAACTCCTCATCTTTGGGAACAACGCCTTGCCATGGAACAACACTTGGCCCTTCCCCGCCATTACAGACCATGACCGCGACCTCTGCATCATCTTGGACAGCAAGTTATCTATAAAGAAAAAGGTAAACACAGTCTCGTGTGCCTGCTTTGATACCCCACGCATGCTCTGTATGATCTTCAGGTGGCTCCCAATCGACACCAGCAGGACCATCACTCAAGCCCTCGTGACAAGCAGCCTGGACTACAGTAACACTCTTTGGCTAGGAATCACTGCATGCCCTCTGAAGAGACTACAGACAATACAAAATGCAGCAGTAAGACTCTTCCTTGACCTCCTCAGATGGACTCACACCCCCCGCATCTCAAGAACTAGACTGGCTCCCGATCCAGAAGGGATGCCAGTTCAAGATACTGACCCACTCATACACAGCCCTGCACAATGAACAAAGCCCAGCATACATCAACAAACGAATGACCTTCCACCAACTGACCAGATACCTGTGATCCACCTCCCTTTTCCTCTCAGACACCCCCCGGATCCGCAGATCCAACAATGGAGGATGCCCCTTCTCTCCCCTGGCGGCCAAAACCTGGAACGACTTTCCCCTGCACCTCAGCAACGCCGCATCACTCCGTGAATTTATAAAAAGGGATTAAAACATTGCTGTTCGATTGAACAGAGCACCACGAAGCAGTGAGCAACTACGGCACCTTGAGGCCCTCACGGGTGATTTGCCGCACTTTAAAAATCCTGATTGATTGAGTGAAACCATCAGTTTTTGCCCATTGTGCCACTCTAAAAAAGGCCCATGAAGTCAGTACTGATTCAGTTGCTCCGGGGAGCAGTTGATTAGTGTTGGACTGGCATATAGGGCAATCTGGCAATGCCCAAAGTGCTGGTCTGTCAGCTCATTGTTTAGGCAATTCTTTTGACTGTTTGTGAGCCTATTTTATGGCCTTTTTTACTGTTGATTTCTATGACACTAAACACAGACATTGGGCCTGATTCAAAAAGGGCCTCTGGACTTATGGCAGAGGCCCTGCAGTTGTGGGAAAGTCTCTGCACTCATGGCGGAATGATTCTGCCCCAAGTGCGGAGACTATCCCACGATTGTGGGGCCTCTGCCGCAAGTGTCGAGACCCTTTGTGAATCAGGCCTAGTGTCTGCAACAAGCACACATGGGTGCAGTCTCCAATAACTTGCAAAGCACTTGGATGGCATATCTTTACAAGTTCAAAACTGCTGATTTGCTAATGTGGGACACTTTTTAAGTTATCTGACTTGCTAATGAGGGCCACTTTTATTTTGGTATCAGGCCTATTTTCGCCCACGTTTGACTATGCAGTCCATCCCAAAATGTCAGGTGCAGCCCCCTCCACAAGGGAATACAAGCAACCCCAGGCCGGTTTCGGCATTATTAGGCCTCATCAGTGAGGTAAAACTTGAATCGTATGGCACGGCAAGCAAGACACCCATGTCTGGACATAGCGTTGGCCCTTAGACCGTTACATCATACACACAAAAGATAATGGAGGAATACTTGCAAATCATCTAAACCACTGGTAATCATTCTGGGTAGCATTCCAACTTGTTGTTTTTTGCCCACGTGCCACTCTGCACAGAGGATCTCCTCATACAAATCAATACTGACCCTGTTTGCTACAAAGTAAGAGGGGAGGGGAACAGAGGCTCTTCCAAGGGTATGACACTAGACCCCTAAAGGATTTACAGGACAAGCCCTCCTGTCCTGTGTATTATGCAAAGACAATGACTGTTTTCAAGGTCAAATTGAGTACAAACTCAATAATTGAGTATTAGTGTGTTCTCAAATTTTATTCAATATTATCCGATCAACACTGGAACACCGTAAACAGAGAACGTTATTTACACAGTGTATTCATGAAACACATGAAGAAACACATCATAGATTATTGATCGTTTATATCTGATAAAGATTGTGTTAACCCTTTCCGTGCTCATGACGAGCTCAGCTCGTCATGCTGCGCGGTAGCGCTGTGCGCATGACGAGCTGAGCTCGTCACGACCCCACCCGCGATCGGAATGTCCAGCATTCGAGCGGAATTCCGATCGCGGTCAAAGGGTTAAATCATCCATTTTAGCATCTGTATTTATAATACACCTTATGGCCCTAATGAAGCGGCATGTTGTCCTGACATACATGTTGGCCTCAGCAAATAATTTTCTTGATTGGATAATACTGAACAAAATTCGAACGTACTAATACTCATTTATTGTGTTTGTAATCATTTCGTTTTAAAGACCTCAAAAACAGTCAGTGTCTTTGGTCAATAGTAACTCTGTTCATCATGGAACAGTCCATTCCGAACTGCCAGTCACTGCCCCTTCCAAAAGGGAACACCCAGACCGATTTCAACCTTATTAGGCCTCATCAATGGGGTATAGCTTGGATCTTATTGCACAGCGAGCAATGAGATCAAATCTGGGCATACCCTTGGCCACTTTTCCTGCCATCACAAAAGGTGATGGCAGGACAGCTTGCAAAAAGTCCAAAATACTAACAATCACTCTGGGTGACAATTTAACCCATAATTTTCCACCCAACGGTGCTACTTTTAGACTTTACAAGTGGCGCTTTGCGTTCACCCGATATACGCTAAATTGCAGAATTTGATTTTTTTTTCATCAGAGGCACTATCTTATTTTTAAGCCCGGTGAGCAGGGCCTCAAATATTCCAAAACTTTAATGCAGCATTGATGTTGTATCTTTTGTTGGAATATACCATCAGTTTTCACAGGAACTGAGCCTTTGGTCCTGTATATATTTAATCATACCCGTGTGCTCTTTCATGATTGATTCCACCCACAGTTACTAAAACATATGTAAACCTAGTGAGGTAGGGCCTAGGTGAAGAATGCTAGTATGTAGTTGGGAATACATTTTTAATTAAAAGGCGTAATAACTAAGGGACTGATTTAGATCTTTACGGGACTGGTCCTGCCATTGCTTTTTCAGCAGTCTTCCTGCCCACCACCTTGGCGGTCCACCCACTCGATTTAGATGTTGGCTGGTTACTGGAGGGAAGACCGCCGCCTCCGCCAGGATCTTTCTCCTGCATCGACGGCATCGGAGACAGAAGCAACTATCGGGGGTAATCCCGCCAAGATTCCCACCTTCCAGATTTCGATGTGTCTTTCTGGCGAGGCAACTGTGGTGGGGAAACCCTCAAGCTCAAGTTGGCCAAATGGAAGAAAAAGAGGCTCCCTAAGCTCCTCCTTGATGTTCTCTTAACCTCACCCACTTTGTAGTAATTAGTCCCCATTTTCCCACCATTCCCCCTGGTCCCTACCATATTTACTTCAAAAGGGCATGCCTATGTTTGCCGAGATCTTCATTCATAAAAAATAAGAGAGGCTGAGGTGGCGAGCTCCACGCTTAGGGTTGTAAAATACATTTAGTAGTAAGTAAAGAAAAACTACTGGAGTGCTACTTTGCATGCACCAAAATGCAGTTTGTGAATTAGGCCCATTGACTTCACACATTAATGGGTCTGTATGTGAGTTTAATATTAGCAGTAATTTATAGATTAAAAAGTGCCTGACACATTAAGAGCTTGGCAACAAGCCAAGCTCCTCAGAGACAAAAATAAACATTTGCTTCACAAGGCAACTCCACTCAGCAAAGTTATTGACAAAATTGCCGATAGATCTCTATCAGAAAACAAAAGAATGTTGCCAGCATTCTCTCTAGCACACTCCATCAAAGGTTTATCAGTTTCTTTTATGGTAGCCTATAGTGCACACCTGGTCGACCCAGGTGTATGACAGTGCTTTAAAAGGACAGGATCTGTCCGGTACTGAATACCTGAACTTCTTAAATTTGAAACTGAGAGTATCCGCACTGCTCAGCAGGAGTGCAATACTTGTAAAGGGAGAGTACTGACGTTTCTCAGTAGTTAAGCAGGTACCCTTGGATAGTGAGTACCAGCTCTTCTGAATTTCAATTTCAACTACTGCATGTACATGTATCTTTACAAAATACCTGTTGCACATCTTATAAGGCGAAAAACAATACAGTCCAGTTCTAGTATGCAGCACAATTAATTTATGTTCCTCTTTTCTGTTCCTCAGCAGCAGTTGTACCCCAGGAAAGCCCTTGTACACCAATAAGGCCAGTACAAATTTCGGCTAAATACACTGTGGACTTTTTAAGACCTCATCTAACTATGAGGTGCACAATTTTCTCATTCAAGCACGTTGTTTTGTTAAAGCACTTTAAAAGTGGTATAGGTTCCACAGTCTATTCTTAAGAAATATTTATAAGACATATTTGGTCATTATGATATGTAACTCATTTTGTGGTGAGTACTGTATTATTTTGAAGTTCTATCATTTTTACAGCACAGTCCTACTGGTGGCTGTGAACTAAAACAACAGGCCCTTCTGCCCATAACTGGCATGTCTATCGATGCCGCTGTGCAGTGGGTCCAATAAGGCATAGGCAACAAGCAAAGGGAAGTTGTCTTCTTCCTCTAAATTTGTTGGAACCACGAGTGGGGCGGAGTGGAACTCACGCTATTTCAAGGGTGGATGTCCCACTTCCTCTTCTTTAAATGACCTCCCAAACATTTTTCTCTTAATATACCCATTCCAAGCACTGTATCAGGGTCAGATTGGAGGACCAAAAGCAGCCTTGGTGAAAAGCCTCTCACAAGCCCCGCTCCCTTCGTCTCCTCCGTTCTCTTTCGCACCTTCTCACTCTCTTCCCTCTGTCTGCTCACTTTCTCTCTAACCCCCCTCCCTCCTACTCCTTCTCTCTCACTTAAAGCCTCCCTCTGCCTGTTGCAATTATTAGCCTGGCAGAGCTGGGACAGAGACAACACGGAGCATATTTACAACAAGCTATCGTCGCCGCAGCGTCAGTTTTTTGATGCTGCAGTGGCTTTTTTTTGGTGCCATATTTACGAAATGACACTAGAGGCCTTTAGCATCCCTTTTTCAACTCCTGCGCCTATTTTTTTAGCGCCAGATCCGGCTACAGCAGTTATCGCTAATTATGTGCAAGGTAGGCATTCCCCCTGAAAAAGCCTCGCAAAACTGAAACCGCCGTATTTACAATGATTTTGGAAAATGGTGCTATTTTGGCAAAAGAGGGTCAGAGTGCCAATAGTTGCAGATTTTTACTGCTATGGAAAAGCAGGCGTAAAAGTGATGCATGTCCACTGGTATAAAAGCAGAACATACTCAAATCACTCTGGCAAGTTCAACGGCACCATTGACCTACTCTTACTGTAGCTCAGAGCACCAAGAAGAACACCATCACCACTACCACCATCACCATCACTATCACCACAGAGGCAGTGCAGGAGAAGAGAGCGGACATACCACCAGAGGATTAACCTCATTGACTTCAGGGAGGAGGAGGTAATTGCTCTTTACAGGCTCAGGAGGGAGTCCATTGTCTGCCTCCTGCACCGGATTGCACCATGGCTGCAACCAACATCACAGTGGTGCACCAACAACCCTCCACAGGCCAAGCTACTGGCTGTCCTATACATGTTGGCATCAGGAACTTTCCAACTCACCACAGCCAGAGTGCCAGAAATATCCAGGCATCCTTCTCTAAATTCCTCCCCTCTGTCCTGGATGCCATCAAAAGTCTCACACCCCAGTACCTCTTCTTCCACAACACGATGCAGAACCAACAGGAAAACAAGCAAGGCTTTTATGCCATTTCAGGATTTCCACATGTGTTGGGGGCAATGGACTGCACCCTTGTTGAACTTGTGCCTCCAGTGGCTACATCACGCCTTTACCGCAATAGGAAGCACACGCTTTCCATGAACGTGCAGGCAATTGTGGACCATCTGGGCCTCTTCATCAATGTCCTTGGAGAGTACCCAGGCAGTGCTCATGAAACCTTCATCTTCCAGCATTCCACCATAAATGAGCGTTTCCATGATGGGGCTTATGGGAATGGCCTACTGGTTGGTAAGTACTTCTCAAGCCAAATATGTTGGAATACGTTGACATTTTAGTATTGGGCTGAATAAGACAGTGCACAAATAGTTGGTGTGGGCCTACATACTTGTGCCATACTACATGGTACATGCGCAACACAATCCTATGTCACACATGTTGAGTCTGCCTATGCCACTGTGAGCCACATGTACTAGTAAACTGTGCTGCTGGAGCTTCACTGGTCATGATGTTCTGGTGGAGCAGGTCTCCAACTCATATCAATGAGGCAATGTAAAGTTTGTCTGCATACCCATGCATAATCTCATAAATATGCAGTAAGGCAAGCCAGAGCAAAGTGCAGCATTGATGCACCCAACGTCATGAGACAAGTGAATTATCCCAGACCTGTGAAATGGAAAAATCAAGTCATATTTTAACTTCGCAAAATTATGTCTACCATGCTACATTACATTTCCTGCCAGTGCAGGTAGCAAACCCTGGACACTGAATCATGTGGAAAATATGTCCTACACTGTCCCCAAGCACCTCCACCAGCTTACCATCCCAACCACCTGTGCCCACACCTCATGCAGCAGGATGGGCTAGTTCATTAGACCTCGATATTAAGAAGGACCTTTCGGACCTAAAGTTGCGGGTAGCTGTGCTTGAGTTCAAAATGGACCTGGCAATAACACTGCTCCAGGAATTGAAGCAGGCAGTGGGAAGACCCAAACCACGTTAGCCACAGGGAGCCTTTCTGCCCTTCCCCCTGTACATAGTTTTAATATTGCTCATAATGGTTTTGTAGCTTACTTTAAGCTAGTTAATGTAGTTATAGTGTAGGGGCACTGGTTTTAGGGATTTTGCAGGGATGAGTTACAATTTTAGTGGGATGGGGTACTTTGTGTTATTTTTGGGTGGGGTAGATGGTTTTATATGTGTATTAAAAAAATACAATTACAAAAAAAATACCAAAAAATATATGATTGTTTAGGATTCTATGTGTAATTAGTCGATGTTTAGGTGTAGTATCTGTTATCCTTGTGTGAAGATGTGTTTTAAGGGAGGTGGGGGGGGGTTGATGTTTATCATGTTGTGCTAAATGTGTAGAGTAAACTAGGTTAAGTTAAGGTAGTTTTAGATAGTATGTAGGATAAGACAGTGTAGGTGAGGTTACATAGTTAGTGTAGGTTAGGTAGTTTGGTCATTTTAATTTTTCTATTGACATTAAATGTCATTGTTTGTTACATACAGGTCTACATCATGATTTACTGTGTGGGAGTTAGCATCTGTGCTCAGGTAATGATATGTACATGCTTTTGTCTTTGCTAGCAGTGTTTGGCAACATGTGTGAGTAGGTGTTTTACCTATGGAGAGGGATCTGTCAGGTCGGCCAGGGCTTTACATTATCTATCTACAGCCATTGTTGAGCAGTGCACATAGCAATCATGATGGAAATGGTACACAGTGCAACACGTGTTCACATATGATTTCTCTGTGGGTACATCATGCGACATGCTTTGGAAAGATGTTGTGGTTAAAACATTTGCCCAAATTTTAGGTTTTTGGACTCACATACTGATGGCTCCCCGTACCCACTCACACTTGCAGCATTTACTTGTTTTCCCAATGTTATTTGCTTGCTAGTATCCATGGGTAGACTCGGCACTGGCACTTGTGGTGTGACTTAATTCACCATTAGCATTGACTGCATAACACCTGTTGCACTTTATGCTTACAACCTCAAGTCACCATTTGCTAGTCAAAACACACAAAGAGTTCACCAAATATATTACACTCTCACTGCCTAGCATTGTCCCTGACTCCAAACAACACATGTCCCTTTGGCGAGTAGTTGGTGTCTTTGCCTCACAGAACGACCAATGATCAACTTAGTCCTGACTCCAACAGACAGACAACACACAAGTAGTACTAAGTGCATTTATTTACATGTGCAAATGATGCTGCTCACGGGTCCAGTTCATTGGACAACAACCCCAAAAGATGTTCTGAGCCAGTGGATGTCCAGACAGAGTCCATGGGGGTAACATGTCTTGGGACATGTGGAGGAGAGGAGTGCTTCAGTGAGGAGGATCACCACAATCTTATTACGGAGGCTAGGTCACATTGACAGTCCACAAATGGTCAAGGTGAACAGGGCGAAATCTAAATGAGGACAGTGGCAGCTGATTTTCCCTGGCATTTTTAGAAGCACAGGGCAAAGGAGAAACTGGGTATGTGGCACCTATGAATGCTACCTGACACTTTCGTTGGAAGGAGGTGCAGTCCACATCTTCCTCCTCTGATGTGTGTGGTGGCTTGAAGGAGGGGGGTGTTGTAGGTGAGGCAGCTGAGGGAGGCACACATACATCAGTGGTGGAAGATGTGGATGCTGTGCCTGCAGCAGCATTCATCTGTGCCAACACAAGAGGCAGCACAGCAGCGAGGAGGATCTGCTGGTTTTGCAACACAGAGGCAGGTAGGCAGCCACAGCAGCAAAGTGGGAGACCTGCTTCCACTCCATGGACTCCAAGATGGTTCTCATTGCCCCCAGCTGGTTGGCCACCTCGCTGGTGCCATTTTGGCAGGGCATTTGTTCATGCCTCGGCCTCATGACACCAGCGGTCAGCCAGGGACTGCTGGAGGCCACGGAGCGGAGAGTAGGTGCCTCTGATGGTGGCAGTGTTGTGCCTCTTGGAACTGAGGCACCCGTGGACTCCCTCTGGGGTAGCCGCCAAGGTCTCCATCCCCATCCTCACCTGCTCTACCAATTCCTGCTGGACTCCTACTGCAGTGCGTTGGAAGGTAATCTGTGGGTAATCGGAGTCCAGGGCTCTGGGTGGGGTGGCAAGTGGTGCCGGGAGGTTGGAAGGTGGGGGATGTGGAGACCCCATAATGCTGTTGACCCTCCCCATGCCCCGAGATGGTGTCCCGATGGAGTCCAGGAGTTCTTGGAGGGTGTATTGGTCAATGGTTTGCAGGTTGTCATCCCCATCATCGCTTAAAGTCCGGGACAGCGTGCTGACCAGGAGGTGAGGGTTCATCCTCTGCAATGAGATGGAGAAATGCTATTGCTGATCTCTCTTGGATGTTGACATGAGTAATCCACTTGCCGATCAAGGGGCAAGACATTTCACTTTCAGTTCCTCATTGATGCGTAGGTCACCTGTTACGCAAGGGTATGGATTGCAAATAGCACTGCATTTCCCTTTCAGATGACTGATCTCAGCATTGTTATCACCACCACTGTGTGACTACTCTGGGTGGATGGGCCTTGTCATAATAGTCAGATTACGATCACTGAGGTTCAACCCATTTCATCAGGACCAGAGTTGGTTATCTGCAGGGTGTCACACATTGTTTTGATCAGACCCATGCACATTTATGGATACATGCCTCCTCTGGCTATTCCCATTTTGGTCCTGGCAGCAGACTTACTACCACACAGTGATGGCACCCTGATCATACATTGACTCTCATGTGTCTACGACACCTACATTATGCGTGACCATATCCAATGGACTGACATGGCAGGCTGTTATAGAGTAATTTGTCAGGCATCACCCCATATGAAAGTAATGCTGGGAATGGTGACATGTACCTACTGAAGGGCATATTCACCTAGGAATGGTGCGGCGCTGCAAGCAATTTTGCAGCGACACGCTTCGTCATTTAAAAAACACAGGGATGCACTGTATTAACAAGAATATGGCACACCCTTGTATTTTCCCTTGTAATGGCACTAAAAAAAGCTGCATAGCGCCAACACAGGGAGGATTCCTTGCAACTCAGGTATCCTTGCACCATGGTGCAAGGGTGTCCGTGTTGCAGAGATGATTGTTTATGTGCAGGAAGGGACACCTTCCTGCACATAAACAATTACTAAAAGTGATTTTTTCCTCCTATGTGTGCTGCAGAATGCAGCACACATAGAAAGAGCAAAATCGAGGAGAAATAAAAGTATTTCTCCTCATTGCACCAATCTAATGCCTGCTTTTCAATGGCGTTTTTGGCACTGCCTCAGATTTACAGATCCTTGTTAATCTGGGGCATTGTCAAAAAGCAATGGGTTTTGCAGTGGAACGCCCACAGCAACACCCATTGCACGCCCTTTTCACACAGATACATGCGTGAAAGGTGCAATAATAACAAAGCGGCATTAACGCCACTTTATAAATATAGAGCAGGGCATTACGCCACGTGAGCCCCCTAAAAGGTGATGCTCCAGTGGCACAGTGCCCTTGTAAATATGCCCCCCCCTCAGTTTTCTAAGACAACAGGGCCCATCCACCTCAGCCTCTAGCCGTCCCGGACTAGTGTCCCTTGTGGTGACTAAATAGTTCTCCCTATCCCTTGACAGTTCGCTGTATGACATCCTCCGACATGTACATGTGGCAAAGTGAGACAATTTTGGGCCATATTCCCTCCTGGCACATACTATATCTTAGGTCCACATGACATGTAAAATGTAGTACCACAATGGGCTGTTGTCTGTTATCCCTAACCAGCAGCAGTGTATGTGTATTTGTGAGGGTACCTTGCAGTACACATGTCCCTTCTCACTTCCTTGCAAAGCAAAGTCTCCCCACTCAGACAGAGTGGCAGTTCGACGTGCACAACAAGCACCTACTATGCTCTGCACTAGCTGTAGGCCCACCAGGGCCACACACCATCATTTGTTTTGACACACATGGGGGCATATTTACAAGAGCTTTGCTCCACCAGAGCATCACTTCTTACGACGCTCAGTTCGCGCAATGCCCTGCTCAATGTTTGCAAGGTGGCGCTAAGCCAGTTTGCATGTCTTAATGTCACCTTGTAAATATCGTCCCCTTTGACACATATTTCTGCGTCAAAGAGGCGTGCAATGTGTGTTGCTGTAGGTGTTCCAACGCAACACCCATTCCTGTTTGGCACTGCCCCAGACTTACAAGTAAACGTAAATCTGATGCAGCATCAAACGCTAACACCTTTCAAAATGAGGATTTAGAGTGGGCCAACGAAGATAAATACCTTTTGTTCTGCTCCTTTTTTGCTCTTTCTATAAGTGCTGCATTCTGCTGCACACATTAAAGGAGCAAAACACCATTATTGATTGTTTATGTGCAGGAAGGTATGGGCTGTATTTACATGAATACGTGCCACCCCTGTGCTCGCCCCTGAGACACTGCAAAAAGAACAGCCTAGTGCCAACTTAGGCACCCGTGCCCAATGGGGCAAGGGTGCCTGCGTTGGCGCACACCTGTTCTTTTTGCATCGGTGCAGGAGTGAGCACAGGGGTGGCATATATGTAAATACAGCAAATAGGTCAATGTGCATGGGCCCAGGTGAGACAGAGGGGCATATTTCATAAACATGTGGTGCGGCGCAGCGCCACAAACCATCTTGCTGTGCCAAGCTGTGTCATTAGGAAAGGTCGGGGATGTGCTGTAGTTACAACAATACAAAGCATCCCTGTGCTTGCCTCTATGCTGGCGCACAATCGGCTGGCTAGCATCAATGCAGGTACCCTAGCTCCATGGTGCAAGGGTGTCTGCTTTGGCCGACGTCTGCTGTTTGTGCGCCAGCAGAAAAGATAGGAATGTGCTGTATCTTTTAGATATGGTGCATACCTGCCCTTTTCTATTGACGTAGGATATCACAGCTAGAAGGTTTGCTGCACTGCCCTATGCCAAAATATTGCCAAAATGCCCATGAGCATTCCATTGATGTCGGATTTAACCATAGATGAGCCAGCATCCTACCCTTTTGCCTGGATACAGTGCTGCAGAGCGCTGGGACATAGCTACCTGCACTGCACGACATGACCTAGTTACCCACATTGCCCCTTGTTGCAACTTACCCTGTTGCTGTTGTAGTTCATCATAGCCAGCACCATCCTGTCTCGCAACTCCTACCACCGACTCCTCGGAGATGACAGCAGACACCTGCTCCTCCAAGGGATCCAACTCGTCCTGGGATGCTGCACTACCACCTCCGGTCTGCAATGCTGCCTTGAAATTGGTTGCCAGTTTCTCCCTTGTCCTGCGCTTGCAATCATGCCAGCACTTTTTACAGTCACTCACTGTCCTCTTGACTTCAGCAATGTAGGAAGGTGGAATCTGACTATATGGTTGCCCCCACTTTTTTTATGGTGTTTTGCTGTCTTATGACTTAGTTGGACGGGGATCCTGCTATTCAGGGCCCCAGTCTGTCTGCTTTCTCTGTAAAAGGTTTCCATGTGCCTTAGGCACATCTCTGATTGGAATCTGGAGTGCCCTTATAAGTCCCTAGTATATGGTATACTATGTACCAAGGGCATAGGTACCTCAGAGGCCTACCAGGGGCTGCAGCATGTATTATGCCACCCCTGGAAGGCCATCCAAACTGACACCATAGGTCTGCTACTGCAGCCTGGGTAAGGTGGTGCATGCACCCCTTACTGTGATATAGGTTACCTATATCACTAAATACATACACACATATAAACCTATAAGTCACTCCTAAGGCAGGCCTTATCAATCCTAAAGGCAGAGTGCATGGTTCCTATGTGAGAGGGTGCCCCTGCATGAGCAGGGCCCCTCTGCAGCGTTCGGAGACCCTTCTCTGATGCTCTTTGTAGTGCAGCCTGACCATATACTCTTAAGCGCATTATAACCTCGCGTTAAATGCTAACTTTGGAATGGCTGCACCTAAACATGTCGTGTTTGGTGTCAAACATCTTGGAATACTACCCCCCCGCCAATTCTGGTGGCGGGGGTAGCATTCCACCCTTCTAGAGGGAAAGACATGTTAACTCTGACTAACCCGGTAACTTCTCTCCAAAGCCCTGGCATCACAAAATGGATGCTGCTGCCACAGACACGAGTCTGGCCTCCTGCTGCTGGATGAAACTCCGGCAGGGAGGCCTGGACAATAGGTTTCCTGTCCCAGGGAGGTGTGACCACCTCCCCAGACAGGATAATGTGTATTGGGGCTGGGCGGGAGCACCATCTGTGTGCTTTGAAGTCCTGCACTGGGGGCACATTTGGTGTCCCTGTGCATACCCCAGTTCAAACCGGATCAGGGGCTTCCAGCCCCTGCTTTGGCGCGAACTGGACAAAGGGAAAGGGGTGTAGCCACCCCTCTGCCCTGACCCACCCATAGGTGGGGCCACAGAGTAGTCCAACCCCTATCTTTAGTATAAAGATAGGAACCCAGTCCTTAGGACTTTAGATTATCCCTGGACGAAACTCTGAAACAGAATCCTGGACCTTCGACGCTCTACTCACGATTAGAGGACAGAAGAATCTCCCTTGGGGTCAAGGAGTGACTCCCCTGCTTGGCAGGCACCAAAGAAGCATCTGTCTGGTTTGCATTTCTGAAGCTCCCGTCGGACGCCGAAGTCATCGCATCACCAGAGGTGGATTCTCAGACTTCCCTGAGGCTACCCTGAGTCCCCAGCAAAGCTGAGGCCCGTGGCTATCGTGGGTGACTTGAGACCGTGACCCCTGGACACCGAGCACATTTGCAAGTGCATCCTCTTCTGGGTCTCCCAAGAAGTCGTGCTTTGGGTTCCGAGTAGCCCTAGCCTCCAGCACCATCTGCACTGAAGATCACTGGCCCCCACTCCACGAGTGTCCTGTGAGCTAGATCCACGTGCGGCGTCATGAGGCTCCTTCACGGTTGCTAGCCCGTTGGCTAGTAGCCTTTAACGAAGGCCAATCTTTTTCTAACTTGGCATCCTGGTTGCTCCAGGCCTGCTCTCACTTACCCTTGCTGGGTGAGTTCCCCAGACCTTGCTGGTCTGCACCATCGACGATCTTCCTCTGCATCGAGACTTGCCGTTGCCAAGGCTTGTTGAGTCCAATCCGGTCACCGACACCTCAGCACTCGACAAACATCGTGTACCAGCCCGAATCCTGCTCCTGGTTGCCGACAACGCCTCCTGGACTTCGTGGCTGAAGAGACAAGACGACTGTCAACGCACCTGAAGCACTCGACATCGGTGGGCATCTGTCCATCGCCTTCCTGGTCACTGGCTAGTGACCCAGACTCTGTCCCCTCTGCTTTCAGGTTCTTCAGAACTCCGATCCACTCTTGGATCCACCCGGACACTTTTCACTTGGTCGCCAGCAGCACTTTGCAGCAGATCGCCATTCAAATCGACGACGAAACCCGACCCCGAAAGGCACCTATGCACCCGGCTTCCCTGGGTGAGGTAACACGAGTACTCCGGTGCTCCCGTGGGTAGAGACTCTTCAAAGTCCTAGATCTCAAAGGGTTTGATCCAAGTCCTCTTTTAAGTGTCCCTTTTCTCTAATTTCCCGATCCCGACTTTCTCCATAGAAGTCAACGGCGTATCGCGGTTGTGTATTTACACTGCACGCGTCTCCCGTGGGTCCCCTGTGTCACTACCTTGGGTGGTTCCTTGTGGTCCAAGCTCTTCTAGAGGCTCTAGGCCTAGTGTCTAGTTCAGTCATGGTTCGCATACCACTTTATTGGTATATGGTTTGGTACGCCCCTAGGGCCCAAACGTGTATTTGTGCTATTACTGTGTTTAAATAACTTCTAACTTATGTACTTCGAACTCTAGCCTCATAAAGAGACTAGAGGGGTGTGTTTAGCAATAAATACATATATTTTGAATATATACCTGGTGTGGTGCTCTTTCATTTGGTCACTCAAGAGATTATAGACTGGTAAAACAAGCTGCTTTACATTCCTTCAAGACTTAGCCTGAAGGCTGCTCTCCATAGCTACCACTAGGATAGCTTTCAATAAGGTTGTCTTTAACCTATCTCCAATAAGGGGTTGTTTGGACTGGTGCAAGGTGCCCACTATAATTAGTGGACAGCATATGCCAGGCCAACTTCTCACATTGGTGTGCAGCGTGTGGGATTCCAGCTTGCTATTGTTTTACCAGATAATCTCAATTGAATTGATCAACTGAAAACCACTAAAGGTACCTAAGGTACATATAATTTAAGCTTAGAATACAGTAAGTTCTACTGAACTTAGAGTTGTGTGTTAAGGGATAGCACAACCCTTTCTACAACTCAAGAGAGTTTAGTAGGCCACACTAGAGTAGGTAGTGCATTCACCACACCACACTAGTAATGTCTTTAAGGGTAGGATCTAAAGAATCCTTGCAGGAAGCCATTGAGCTTCCACCCTCCAAGTATGATACACTCCCATTCTTGGAATTGAGAGCTTTATGCAACTTGAGAAAAATAAGGACAGGCCAAAGCCCCACCACCCAACACCTCAAGGAGTTGTTGGTGGCTTATGACCTTAGTAGGCCCTTGGGGACTGAAGGGGTAGGAGCGGAGGGTGGGGCAGAAGATGAGGTTGGGAATGGGGGTACCAGTACCCCCAGCCCCCCCTCTGAAACTGGCCAGGAGGGCGACAATGGCCCTGACCTGGATAATCCAACCCCTCCTGAGGAAGAGGAAGAGGAGGATCAGAATGATGCTCCCTTTGTCCCCCAGGAAGGATTGTGAGTGTGCCCAGAAGGTCTAGATCTTCTTCTCAGGAGCCTAACCACTCTGGCACCTCAATAGGGAGCTCTGTCTCATCTCATAGGAGGGAATCCTCTCATGAGAGAAGAAAGAGGCTGATTCAATATGAGGAAGCTCAGCTTGAACTCAGAAGGAAGCAAGTAGCCTTAGACAGGGAGTCCCTAGATCTCTTCAGAGAGAGAAGAAAGTTGGGACTAGAGTCCCATGGTGGCAACAATATCCCTAGAGATAGGGAAAGGTCTTATGACCATAGAAACCTAAACAAGATTGTCCCTCCCTACCAGAGTGGGGATGACATCCACAAATGGATAACTGCACTGGAGAGGGCCTGTAAAGTTCAGAAGGTCCCCCAGAGGCAGTGGGCAGCAATCTTGTGGCTCTCCTTTGCAGACAAAGGTAGAGACAAGCTCCTCACTGTAAGAGAAGAGGATGCTGACAACTACACAGTCTTGAAGAGTGCTCTGATAGATGGGTTTGGCCTAACCACTGAACAGTATAGGTTGAAGTTCAGAGACACCCAAAAGCTCAGACTCAAGACTGGGTTGATTTTGTAGATTGTGCTACAAAGGCTCTGGAAGGTTGGATACATGGCAACAAAGTGCATGACTTTTTAGGATTGTACAATTTGATTATGAGGGAGCAGATCCTTAATAATTATCAAAACCAGCTTTTGCACCAGTATCTGGTGGACTCTGATCTGACCTCTCCCCAAGAATTGGGAAAGAAGGCAGACAAATGGGTCAGAACCAGAGTAAAAACTAGAAATCAGGGTGGTGACCAGAAGAAAGATTCTACTAAGTCCCAAGAGAAAGGTGGGGATAAATCTAAGGATAAGTCCCCTACAGGGCCCCAAAATTCCTCTTCTGGGGGTGGGTCCCAAACTCCTTCCTCTCCTGAAAAGAAACCATATTGCCATGTCTGTAAAAAGCCTGGGCACTGGAAAACTGATCCCAGTTGCCCCAGGATTGGCAATAAAGAAAATGTTCCTCCCACAACTACTACCACCCCTCCTGGTACTACCAGTAGTAATCCTCCAGTTGGGAGTAGTGCACCCAAAAAGTTAGGTGCTTTTGCAAGAGGAACAGAGGTGGGCCCTAGTTTAGACAGGGACCCCTCAACAGACTCCTCTGACTCTGATGGTGGTATAGGATTTGCCACCTTTACCATGGGTCCCATAGCATTGGGCAGGTACAGATTGGAGCCAATAATTAATGGTCAGAAAGCTGTGGCATTTAGGGACACAGGGGCTAGTGTCACCATGGTGGCAGGGAAACTAGTCCCCCCTCACCAGCTTTTACCTGAGTTTAAATACCAGGTGACCAACATTGATGGTGTCAGAACAGATCACCCCATGGCCATAGTCAATCTCAGCTGGGAGGGGGTCACAGGCCCAAAAAGAGTGGCAGTGTCCCCAACCCTACCTGTAGATTGCCTGATGGGCAATGATCTGGAAATTTCAGCCTGGGCTGAAGTTGAACACCAAACCCATCTCAGGATTCTGGGCGTCCCTGTAAAGGTTAGAGGGGCTGTAATGGCCACAGCCCCAGCCCAAGAATTTGGAGATGGAGCCTGAAAGAATGGCCCACTCTCCCCCAAAAGAGAGCACAAGGGTTGAAGAAAAGTCTTCTTCCCTCCAGACAGTAAGTAAGGGTCAGCCTCCTCAGGGAACTGACCCTACCCCTAGTGAAGGAACTGCCCCAGAGGTAGTCAGGCCTGGCCTGGCCACACCCCTGATGGCAGAGGACCCTTCCAAGGTGGTACCCAGTCTGGAGCAGGTAACCTGCCCCTCTCTACCCTGCCTCAGCCAGCCCAGGGCTGCAGAGGTCAGGGAGGTCAGTGGACCCCCAGGGCCCCCTGTCCAGAGGAACCCCCCATCAGCAGATTAGGGGCACCCAGTCTAGTAGCCCTAGCCAGGTGAAAACTCCTCTACACACTGAGGGATCCCACATGCCTTTATGTAGGGACCTCCCCCTGAAGGACTCTGGTAGGCAAGGGCAAACCTGGGACCTGAAGGTTCCAAACCTGCCCTGTCCCTCCAGTAGTCCATCCAAAGGGACCCAACCCCCAGCTGTAGGCAGCCAAAGGTTGACCCTTAGAGCAAAGTGCAACTCAGTCATGGAAAGACAGGCATACATGGTGACCAGTGATCTGAGGAAACTGAGGCCAACATTCCTAGGGCCTCACTTCCCTACTCAGACACCTCACCAGCCTTGTACTTTACCTAAGCACACCACAGGTAGTGATTCCCCATGGTGGAGACCCTCTTATACCCTTAGGGTGAGGGATTGCTTAGTGGACCATAAGACAGGGGGCAACCATGCTAGTGCAGGTGCTTCCTTATATGACCACTTAGTCAATGAAGGCTCAACTGGCCAAGGTTAGCCTTATCTCCTTTCGTTTGGGGGGTTATGTAGGAAGGTGGAATCTGACTATATGGTTGCCCCCACTTTTTTATGGTGTTTTGCTGGTTTATGACTTAGTTGGACGGGGATCCTGCTATTCAGGGCCCCAGTCTGTCTGCTTTCTCTGTAAAAAGGTTTCCATGTGCCTTAGGCACATCTCTGATTGGACTCTGGAGTGCCCTTATAAGTCCCTAGTATATGGTATACTATGTACCAAGGGCATAGGTACCTCAGAGGCCTACCAGGGGCTGCAGCATGTATTATGCCACCCCTGGAAGGCCATCCAAACTGACACCACAGGTATGCTACTGCAGCCTGGGTAAGGTGGTGCATGCACCCCTTACTGTGATATAGGTTACCTATATCACTAAATACATACACACATATAAACCTATAAGTCACTCCTAAGGCAGACCTTATCAATCCTAAAGGCAGAGTGCATGGTTCCTATGTGAGAGGGTGCCCCTGCATGAGCAGGGCCCCTCTGCAGCGTTCGGAGACCCTTCTCTGATGCTGTTTGTAGTGCAGCCTGACCATATACTCTTAAGCGCATTATAACCTCGCGTTAAATGCTAACTTTGGAATGGCTGCACCTAAACATGTCGTGTTTGGTGTCAAACATCTTGGAATACTACCCCCCGCCAATTCTGGTGGTGGGGGTAGCATTCCACCCTTCTAGAGGGAAAGACATGTTAACTCTGACTAACCCGGTAACTTCTCTCCAAAGCCCTGGCATCACAAAATGGATGCTGCTGCCACAGACACGAGTCTGGCCTCCTGCTGCTGGACGAAACTCCGGCAGGGGAGGCCTGGACAATAGGTTTCCTGTCCCAGGGAGGTGTGACCACCTCCCCAGACAGGATAATGTGTATTGGGGCTGGGCGGGAGCACCATCTGTGTGCTTTGAAGTCCTGCACTGGGGGCACATTTGGTGTCCCTGTGCATACCCCAGTTCAAACCGGATCAGGGGCTTCCAGCCCCTGCTTTGGCGCGAACTGGACAAAGGAAAGGGGTGTAGCCACCCCTCTGCCCTGACCCACCCATAGGTGGGGCCACAGAGTAGTCCAACCCCTATCTTTAGTATAAAGATAGGAACCCAGTCCTTAGGACTTTAGATTATCCCTGGACGAAACTCTGAAACTGAATCCTGGACCTTCGACGCTCTACTCACGATTAGAGGACAGAAGAATCTCCCTTGGGGTCAAGGAGTGACTCCCCTGCTTGGCAGGCACCAAAGAAGCATCTGTCCGGTTTGCATTTCTGAAGCTCCCATCGGACGCCGAAGTCATCGCATCACCAGAGGTGGATTCTCAGACTTCCCCAAGGCTACCCTGAGTCCCCAGCAAAGCTGAGGCCCGTGGCTATCGTGGGTGACTTGAGACCGTGACCCCTGGACACCGAGCACATTTGCAAGTGCATCCTCTTCTGGGTCTCCCAAGAAGTCGTGCTTTGGGCTCCGAGTAGCCCTAGCCTCCATCACCACCTGCATCGAAGATCACTGGCCCCCACTCCACGAGTGTCCTGTGAGCCAGATCCACGTGCGGCGTCACGAGGCTCCTTTGCGGTCACTAGCCCATTGGCTAGTAGCCCTTAACGAAGGCCAATCTTTTTCTAACTTGGCATCCTGGTTGCTCCAGGCCTGTCCTCACTTACCCTCGCTGGGTGAGTTCCCCAGACCTTGCTGGTCTGCACCATCGACGATCTTTCTCTGCATCGAGACTTGCTGTTGCCAAGGCTTGTTGGGTCCAATCCGGTCGCCGACACCTCAGCACTCGACAGACATCGTGTACCAGCCTGAATCCTGCTCCTGGTCACCGACAACGCCTCCTGGACCTCGTGGCTGAAGAGACAAGACGACCGTCAACGCACCTGAAGCACTCAACATCGGTGGGCATCTGTCCAATGCCTTCCTGGTCACTGGCTAGTGACCCAGACTCTGTCCCCTCTGCTTTCAGGTTCTTCAGAACTCCGATCCACTCTTGGATCCACCCGGACACTTTTCACTTGGTCGCCAGCAGCACTTTGCAGCAGATCGCCATTCAAATCGACGACGAAACCCGACCCCGAAAGGCACCTATGCACCCGGCTTCCCTGGGTGAGGTAACACGAGTACTCCGGTGCTCCCGTGGGTAGAGACTCTTCAAAGTCCTAGATCTCAAAGGGTTTGGTCCAAGTCCTCTTTTAAGTGTCCCTTTTCTCTAATTTCCCGATCCCGACTTTCTCCATAGAAGTCAACGGCGTATTGCGGTTGTGTATTTACACTGCACGCGTCTCCCGTGGGTCCCCTGTGTCACTACCTTGGGTGGTTCCTTGTGGTCCAAGCACTTCTAGAGGCTCTAGGCCTAGTGTCTAGTTCAGTCGTGGTTCGCATACCACTTTATTGGTATATGGTTTGGTACGCCCCTAGGGCCCAAACGTGTATTTGTGCTATTACTGTGTTTAAATAACTTCTAACTTATGTACTTGAACTCTAGCCTCATAAAGAGACTAGAGGGGTGTGTTTAGCAATAAATACATATATTTTGAATATATACCTGGTGTGGTGCTCTTTCATTTGGTAACTCAAGAGATTATAGACTGGTAAAACAAGCTGCTTTACATTCCTTCAAGACTTAGCCTGAAGGCTGCTCTCCATAGCTACCACTAGGATAGCTTTCAATAAGGTTGTCTTTAACCTATCTCCAATAAGGGGTTGTTTGGACTGGTGCAAGGTGCCCACTATAATTAGTGGACAGCATATGCCAGGCCAACTTCTCACAAGCAACACTGTTCATCTTGTCTGCTATGGTCTGCCATATGGCTTTTTCCTCCCCAGTGACATTTTAGAGCTGACGAAGAGATGGTGTTGGTGCTCCATCACCTCTGTGACCAAGATCTCATTCTCCTCCTGAGTGAACTTGCACTTCCTCTTCCCCTGGGACTCTGGCTGGCCATCCTGGGTGGTACTGAGGTTGCTGGGGTTGTTGTCCTGGGCAATGCTCACTCCTGGCTGCTCCATTGCTGCTTTCAGGTAAGTGTACCTTTTTTTCTTCACGTAGTGGCATTTTTGTATTTGTTTTTTCAGATAAGCTCATAAAAGTGACGCTAGGACAGCTTTCATCTATTTTGTAAACGCCAATTGGCCGAATGTCACTTTTGCAGCATTAGCGTCAAATTTCTTAAGGACACAGCGCACACACGATGCCTCATCCTAACGCCATGAAGCGCCGTATTGAAAATATGACGCTAATTTGGCGTAGGAATCTATCGTACCGCTGCGGTAATTGGTTTTGGGTGCACCGCTGCCGCAAAACAGTGGTGTGCCACAAGGCTTTAAGTGGGCTGGGTCTCACCGGTGCTGAGCCCCAGCAGTTTTTTAAAGGGGGCCTCGAAACGGGTCTCTATCGGGCTCTGTTTTGTGCCCTGGCACAGGCGATCCGTTTTTTCCGGACTGCGGTGACAGCAGGCACATCGATGTGCGTGTGCTCACACTGCTCACTTCTCACTAGTGGAGAAGTTACGGCATGACGACATGCCAGGTGAGCCTTGTAGGGGAAGGGAAATCCTTTAAAGAGTCATTTTCTCTCTGGATTTCCCTTCTCTTTTTGAAACTCAGGAGCAGCAACATTGTCGTGGTGTCACCAGGGCTTTAAGTGGAAGCTTTTTCAATATTATATACAAGCCATAGTTGCTGCTTATTTATCTTATGCAACTACAACCATTGACAAAGCCAATAGTCCTCACTTGTTGTAGGTTTGATGCAGGCGCGCAACGCCCATAGGGCTCAAAGGGCTTCAGCCCCCCCGTTGTGTGTGTCAGCCCAGGCTGAGACAGCTTCCTGGGCACACACATAGACAGTTTGTGAGCTGCCGTAGGCTGGCTGGTCTGGCATCCGTCTTACTGTAGCCGCACCCGAGTACTTCACAGGTCTTTAAAAGTCCATTTACTTGTTAACGAGGCTTTGTTGTTTTTGTTGTTTTTTCACCCGTTCTTAGAGCCCCTGCATCTCCACTCTACCTATTGCTAGAAGAATTAGCCCCCTCCCCCCCCCCGAAGTTTTTTGTAGCCCCTCCCGAAATTTGGCTCTAGTGCACCTCTGGTTTGATGTTACTTGTTGTATCATATATCTGGATGCAATGACAGAAACAGCAAAATACAAGTCGGGTGGCACACTATGCTAAACACAGATTTTTAGCTTACCTGTTTTTAAGCCAAGCCCTTAATTACATTGGCCACGCCCCTTTGAGAAACCCCCCAGTTTTTTCATCCACCTAAAGCCCTGGTGTGCCAGTTCTTTTAAATATACCTCCAGGAGCGACCCTTGGCTTTGAGGCCTCCAAGCGCCCCAGCCCACCAGGAAAATGCCCGGTGGGATAAAAGGCCTGCACGTGGCCTGCACTGCATCGCCTAATAATAAATGTAATTGCAGTGTTTTAGTGACCAGTATATGGCACTTATTTGCAGTTAAATCTGTGGCAAAAGCGGTGTTTATCTAAAGCAAATACGTTGCAATAACGTTTCTATCGTCACAGTCAATGAAATTTCAGATTTACTAGTGAAAGATATCCCTATTTTGAATAATCCGTTTTACCTAAACAGTAGAACAGTGATAGTGATATTCACGTACTGTACATCTTATACCACGAGGTGGCGCTCTCTTACTGCATAAGCTTGTAAGATGCTACACGCCATATTAGGCATGTGCTCGCGGTTCACTTTTTGTTCTTGTGGGTTTTTGCGGTTTGTGAACCTATCTTCTGGTGTGGTGTGCCAGTTTTTCCTGTAAATTGCCCTTACCACAAACATTGCCCGCTGCAAGTACAAATGCATTCTCCCCTACCTTTCAGAGCACGTATACTGCGTGTCTTTACAAGTTCAAAAACTGCCCCGACCTGCAAATGTAGGCCACGTTTTTTAGCTATCTGATTTGCTAATAGTGGTCTCTTTTATTTTGGTGGCCTGGGCAACTTACTGCCCCAGTCCGACCCTGATTGGTGATCCTTTGATTTGTAGTATTAGTGGCTATGGTAGCTACATTCTTTTCATTACTCTTCTATTTTTGTTCAAAGAACTCTCACTTTGTTTTGGAGTATTAGATTTTAATTTGTATTAAAAAATAAATTTAAAAAAAGTAGTATTGCCGCATGTTTTTCTACTTGTCACTGCCCAGTTCCAGGATTGCCAGAAGCTGAGGCTGCCTTGTCTTTATTTCAACCCATGCCTCTTTTGTCCACCCCCTGCACTTCCTGTCTCGTTATCTCACACCTGAAGGTGCTTTTTCATCCCCGCTTTCTCTCTTTGCCATTGCGTTCCATTCTTTCTCTTATCCATTCTAATTCCTTGTAATTTCTTCCTTTCGCTCTTGCTCTGAGTTAAAGTATAATGATAAAAAGTAAATCCCAGGCAGTCCCAAAAGATGAGTGCCGGTGCCACCTGCAACCACTAACACAAATTAAGTACTGAAAGCTTACACAGTTTTAGCAGGACTTACATCACAGGGCAATCGAGTACTTAGGGAGCCGCAAGTGCAACGGGAGGGCATCCCATCGACATGATGCCCAGGTGCATTGTTTTGAAGGACTACTAAATGCAACAGAAGGTAGTTCAGTTACTTTTACGTTATATGTTTTTCACATTAGGAGTTGTGCATAGATGACTATAAAGCATGTAATATATTCTAGTGCATGCCTTACAATGGCTTGCTCCCACGTGTCAGCCAGCTAACTGTAGACCTTACTTGAACTAAGTCCATGCATCAGACTGGCACATTTTCGATCTTGCCTGAGAGTTTAAGATGATTTATTAATTCTAAAAAAAAAATTAAAAAAAACTTTAAAAAGGGACTTTTAGCCCACTCATTACTTCCCATTGGTTGGCCTCATTGTCTATCTAACTTTCTTCCTTTTCATTGGTGTGATGTGTCTGCGCCTGTCTGCTTCAGTTGGGCTTCACTTCGTCTCCGTGTGTTTTCTTTTAATTCCCTGGAGCATGGACCAAGTACTGATTGCTTTACTGATTAGTGTTCTTACCCACTGCGTGCCCCCAAATTATGGTACGTTTTCTTTTTGTTTTGCTTTCACTTGCAAGACAACTTGAAACCATCAGAGTAGAAACTCCCGCTTTGGGCATATGACCAATTCCCAACACATACATTTTTACCGCCTGTTGCTTTACCTCTGCCCACCCCTAAATCCTCAAGTGACCCTCACCATTCACCCTCAAATCACCCTTTCCATCCTTTACCTCTGCCCAGCCCTGCTCCCTCAAGTAACCCCACCTCCGTTTACCTCTATTCACCCCTGAACTCTCAGGTCACCCTCACCTCCCTTTACCTCTGCATACCCCTGAATCTTCAAGTCACCCTCAGCTACTTTCACCTCTATTAATCCCAAACCCTCAGGTCACTCTCACCTCCCTTTGCCTCCACTCACCTCGAACCCTCAAGTCACCCTCAACTCCCTTACTTCTACCCACCACTGAACCCTCAAGTCAACACATTCATTTTGTTATATGGTAGATTTAATTTCTGTACTTTTTCAGGTATTTTCGATTATAAAATCTGCAACCTGGTCTTGAAAGGCTGATTCTTTTGTTGATCCTCTCCGTTTACCATCCGCTGAATTCAGTGGCTGAACTGACACAGTTTTGCAAACCAACAGTGGGAGTTTACTCACCACACACTGATCGTACCCACACATAGTTCACACACTTCTTGAACTGGTACTCAAACCATCATTTTAAAGTGACCTAATCAGTTGAGGGCTCTAAGGGGTAAATTCACAAGAACGTGTGATAACTACCGCAAGAGTAGCGTAACGCAACTTTCAATAACGCAGCCTATCGCGGGAAAATAACCCTGTGTTAACGTGGAATTCACAACAAGGCGGTACCATGCGATAGTCACCAGATAACGCGTCAAATGTCAGCGTGAAAATCAACGCCATGCCGAAATAATGCGAAACGCGAACGCGAGAAATCATGCGATGAGGCCAATCGCAGTGCAAAAAGTAGCGAAAAGCAGCCTCAGGCCTGCAAATCCCACGCGTCTGGCGGGAAATTGCACCATACAAACCACAGACACAACACACCAGAAACAAGCCAAAGCACGTAGCAACATGGATGCACCCTGACCCAGCGCAGAGGGCAACGCGAACCCCACAACCCCCACAGACCACCAGCAAGGAACAACTGGCTCGGGGAAGGCCAAGGAGAAAAGGGAGAGGAAGACGGGGTGCAGACCGCAGGAAAACAAGACCAAGGCCATGGAGGCGACAGAACACTACCAGCAACTGACCCACAAGCAGACCACCTGGAACGCAGTCGGAGTGCCCAGGAGGCCAATCCAGGAGGCCAAGAGGCGCCGGCAGGACGTGATAACCTAAACCAGGTACAAACCCGCTGCCAACAGGAAGGCAGCAACGGCGACAGGAGGTGGCAGTCCAGCACCACAGGAGGAGCTGGAGGAAACCCAGGCCACAGTCATGAGTGTGGAGAGGGTGCAAGGAGTAGGGAGTACGGACACCGCTCGAGAGGCCCCGACACAACAACAACAGGGTGAGGATCCAACAGGGACTGGGGGGACGGGGGGTGATGGGCACAATGCCACACATGCACAATGAGGTGTAACACACTGCACACCCACAATTACCCAGGGACATGTCCCCCATCCCGTGGCACACTGCAGCACACACACATAGCAATCACAACACATACCATGACAATGTGGCACAAAGTGCAACACCCACACTGCAGAACAGGGGACACAACTGGGTCCACCCAGGCGCAGAAACAGAACAATCACATTGGACAGAGCAGGGAACTGTGAGATGCACATCTACCCCTACAACCCCACATCAGCCATGTAGGCCAAATGTACACTGTCCCAACTCAAATAGCCACCACCGCCCAAACAGTCACAACGTACATTGTCACACAGTCTGCATGTCGACAAGAACAAGGCGCCAACACAATGCCAACATGCACCTCCCCTTCACAATGCAGAGGGACAAACAACCTCTCCAGCAGATCAGAACAGACAACCCATCAGTGATGCCCGAGACGAACACCACACCCCCAACACCGACGCCCTACAACAGCCCATGGACATCCCACACAACCCACCACCAGGACAGACAAGCTACTCAGAGGAGAACCCAGCCCCTGCAACAGGCCACACAGCATGTAGCACCCGCAATCACGGCTGCCTCACAACACTTCACCCACCCACACATGGCACCCCAATGCCAGGTGGCAGAATGCCAAAAGGAGGTGGCCCAACAGGTGAGGGTGTTGCCGAACCCATGGAATGCGAACTAGAACACATACGTGGGTGTCCAATACCCTTCAGGGACCACCTACACCCCACAAAGGAGACCCACACCTCCACAGAGACACATGCACATATCATCAGTTAGAAAAGCAGAATGCGGCTGACCACGGTTCAGCACCTCAGTTCCTAAGTAAATAAATTAATAAATTGTCTGTGCAACCACTTCCGGAGTTCACCGCACTTCAACTCCACTGGAAACCAGATAAGTAAGTTCATAAAGAGAAGGAAGGTGCACCAGAATGAAGTCAGTGAGCTTCAAATGTATTCCAAAATATATCCTTTATTGTAGTTTCAGTTTAAAATTGGACATCAGCCAACGCGTTTCGTTCCGAATGGAACTTTGTCAGGGCTTGTAGGGAGTGTAGGTGCTGTGCACTGTCTTCAGGAGCGCCTGCGTATCCTTTGCGTCATGCTTTCCACAGATAACCACTAAGTGGAACTTTGCGAAAGCGTGAACTCTGTCTCTTCTCTCCTTTGCTTCAGTCAGGCTTCTGCGCATATCATGTTGAACTGGCTACGGGCATGTGCGCCCGGCCCCTTTATTGGCAGGGCCACATGTACAGTGACGCCTGTGCTGGATGTGTGTGGGGTGAGTATAAGCCAGCCCGCACGGAGTGCTTGGTGCTGGCAACAACCTGAACAGTGGACACCAGTGTTATGGAAACAGAAAACACCAGCATAACAGAGTCAAATGCAGAGCAACATGGAGGGATCCGGAGTAAGGACAGAGGTCACCCAATATTCAGTCAGGATGTTCCGTGAGTCGCAGTGCACTGAGGTAGGGGCACTAGAGAAGAGCGTGCTCATGTGAAGAAATTGCTAGGATTGTGTCCCTTCGGGTTAGTCCTGACGCAGATGCAGTGGGGTGTGTTACACCTGCATCAACTTCCTCATCAACGTCCCAGGTCTCCCACACTGCCTGAGGTGACAGTTGCGTCCGCAGTCCACAGCGCAATACCCAGTATTAGATCCGGGTGTGTAGCTTGACTACCGCCACCAGTCTGCATTCCTGCCTTGGGGCTGTTGCCACCTGCCCTCCCATTGTCTGTGCCTTCTCCCGTCCGCACACTTGACACATCCTCCTCCTCATGGTCCCAGGTCTTCCCCACTGCATGAGGTGACATTGCTGCGCAACCTCACAACAGCACAATACTCAATCAGTAACGGACAATGGCTTGCGGTGCACTGAGTCACTGGCACCTGGAGTGCTGAGCAGGGTATCAGGCCGATGATGGCATCCACGACAGGTCTGAGCAACTCCGTAGGTCTGTCAGGACCACCCTTTCGACTCTGGCAGATGGCGGTTGGAGGTGGTCCTTGCGGTGGTGGCGTGTGCCTACTGCGGTGATGCGACGTCCGGGCCGGTCAAGACACGATGCCATGTGTGGGCCCTGGTGGCCCGCAGTTGGGGCCGGAGGAGGCGGACAGCGCAGGGCCACAGACACATGGCGTTGATGACCCCAAGACCATCGCTACAGAGGCCATTCAATCTCTCAGAAGAAGGGGTCCCAGGCCTGAGAAGCACAGAGTTAGTGGCCCCAGATGCACTGCGGCCAGCACAGGCACCCAGCCACGGGACAGTGACTTGCGGTGCAGTCAGATGGGCCATGCGACCTGAGCGGGTCCCCATCGATGTCCGAGGTGTATGTTACGGAGGGTTTCGGGGGACAGTGGGAGGTGTCCTCCAGGGCATGATACGGAAGATCTGATGTTATCTGGAAGCAGCAAATAGAGGAGTGGAAAGCGCAACCCTCGTTTGCACCAACAATTCGGGATCAGCTACATGAGGATGAAAACTAGCCCCTAGTCCATAGACACAAATGCCACCAATGTACGACCAGTGAGTGTCCATGAATGTCGGGGAACAAACTTAGTGGCACAAGTGCTGTGAGGGGATGCAGTCTGCGATGATGCCGGTACACATATGTGAACTCCAAGAATGCCAAATCAAGGCTCTGTGACCTACTGGACCGCAGTGTAGGCCGGAGGCAGCGGTCAGCAGTGGCCTACAGCCACGGGTCGTTGGCTCGCGAGGCACAGAGTTAGTGACACAGTGGCTGTTGTCGGTAGTGTTCAATCACCTCCGTGACGCTGATCCTGTTCCCTCCGGACTGCAACGTGTCATCCTCTTACGCCCCTCCGTGCGTGCGAAGAAATGTATTCTGCCTTTTGAATTACCGATGTTCAGTTCCAAATCTGTGATCCCACTCGTGTGCAGCGTAGGCCGAGGGCAGTGGTCCGCCTAGGCCCACAGACATGTATGGTTCTGATGCCATGCACAGACTTGTTGCCACCACATCGGAGAGTGTATTGTGAATTGTTCTCTGCCTTAAATAATGTTCACTGCCATGGTGTAATCAAGACTCAGTTCCAAATGTGTGACCTACCTGACCGTGGTGTAGGCCTGAGGCAGCGGTCAGCACGGCCCATTCACCGAGTGTCTCCGGCTTGGGTTGGATGGCCCCACCGGCCTGCGTAGACAGGTTCAGTGGCACCACGTGTTAAGGTCACATCCGTGTATGTGACCCGGCATTTGTCTGGACTGAGCCGCATCTTCCTCTTACACCTCTCCGTGCGACCACTGGTGTGGACTCCGCCATTTGTGCTTTGTGACTAGGTGCTGGATGTGTGACATACTGGTCAGCAGGGTAGTCCTGGTCCCTCATCCACGTGTAGCCGGCTGGCGTTGATCAGGGTTAGTGGCACCACGTGTAGCCGGCTGGCGTTGAACAGGGTTAGTGGCACCACGTGTCGCAAGATGCCCATATGGAACTATGCCTCAATGATCGGGGGTCTGGTGCTGTGGCCGCTGGCCCAGATTTGGGGTCACTGCCATTCATGACTCAGGACACAGTTTCACATATGGGACCTACTGGTCCGAAGAGTGGGCCGGGGGCGGCAGTGGAGTACATCAACGAAAAAGGAATAAAGCGGGCCTTTGTCGTGGAGGCCGTGATGGTCTGAGGTGGCTGCCAATGTCTCTGGCCTCGGGCTTGGGGCTTGCGCCGGCACGTGGTGGGCCCTCCTTGACACACGCCGGTGTCGGAAGGTGATCAGTGTGGCCTGGCTGCGCAGGGGCTGGCCTGACGGGTTTGTGGTCCAGCGTGCCGAGGTCCGGCAAGCGCACGGCATCGCAGGCAACTGCGCTCACGAGGATGGCGTCGGCCTCGTGGCGAGGTGGGAGGCGCCGCCCTGGCAGAGACGTGGGTCTTTCCGGAAGAGGACCACGCCCAGGGCTAAATGCTTTTTATTCACACCCCTACGCTGGCGTGGCGTACGCGGGCCATCCCACTCCGCTGACGCTTAGGGGGGGGCGTAACAGGCAACATTTCCGCGAGGTCCCCCACTGGCTAGGGTGACATGGTGGCGTCCACTGTCCACTACACTTACTATGCAAGCGGTGTATGTCGCCATGGATATGGGTGTGTTCTGCATACTGCGAGGTGTCCAGCACATCTCCGGCACTCTTGGCATTGTGTACTTTCCCAATCATGGTTCTACTGCATCCTTCACACATGCCTGGTTGCCACCTTTCCCCACATTCGGCTATTATGTGGCTGAGGTGCCATGCCGTTGCTGGCTCATGTTCAGGGCTTGCCCATGTGGACATTGTAAGTTGTTCTGTCATGTCTGGTGGGTGGGCATATTATTGTGCATGTTGTATGTGATTTTGTGACGTGTGCATTGCCAGCGTTGTGAGTTGCATGGTTGTGGAGTTGAGGTGTGTGGGGTGTTCATTTGTATATTGCCAAGGGGCTGTGCATTTCTCTTGTTGCCATCCTGGGAACGCTGGTTGATGATGGACTGTCGGAGGATGAAGGTATCATGCACACTGGCTGTGTATTTGAAGGCGACATTGTTGGGTGTTCCACGGTGTTCTGTTGTTGCCTGCACATTGGTGTGAGACGTGTGTTTCCTGTTGCGGTGATTGTGTGCTGTGTCACCAGGGGGCACAGGTAGTACATGTGTGCTGTGTATTGCCCCCTACACGTGCGTGCATCCTGCTTGGGCGTATGGTCCTTGCTTGGTCTCCAGCGGATCCTGCGCATTGTGTTGTACGTATGGAGACTGGGGTACCAGGGTGATGGTGATGGTGATGTCCAGGACAGGTGTGGGGGACTTGGATGTGGCTGGCTGTGAGACTCCTCCGACTCTGGCGGGTGCTGGATGGGGGGTCCCAGGGGCCAACAGGTGCAGCCACGCCATCAGCTTTGTGTGGGGTGGGATGTTGGTTGTCCGCTGTGTTGTTGCCGTAGGCCTGTTAGGGGCTGATGGTCAGGATGCGTAGGTTGGTTGTCCCTTTCAGCCTGTAGTGGACGGTGACATTGTCAGATGTTGGGTCTGTGCGGCTGGTACGTTTCCTGGGGTTCCGCTGTCTTTGTCTGCACTGCGTCTGTGGTGGTCCGGGGGGGTGTTCCGGGTGTGGGTTGGGGTCCTGGGGTGGTGGAGGTGGGTGTTGTGGCCCTCTTGGGTGTCCGGGCCGCATGATGGGTGGCTCCATGGCATCTGTTGCCCTTCGGATGTGGCCCTGGGCTGTGCTCCCTTTTGTGGTGCTGGCTGCCGTCCGACTTTACACCAGGTCAGAGCAGGTGTAGATTTCCTGGTGCTAACGCGCCTTATCACCTGTTTTGTGTTTTTATCGCGGATGTGGCTGGTCGTTGTGAATGTTGAGGTGTGCTGTTGTCTCGGCTTTTTTCACGGGAACGCCTACTCTGCATCTCATTAGCGATATTTGCGGGGGTCCTCTGTGGCGATGTTTTTTGCGGCTGCTATCGCGGGTAAACTGGTGCTGTGGGCTGTTTACACCGGCTTGTGAATGGGGGGGTAAATTTATCACGACTTTGGCTGAGATAAAGTGCCGTTAATTCGGCGATAGCTCCTTGTGAATATGCCCCAAAGTCGTTAATCTGTGGATGCTGAGGATACACCTTAAATTTAACTCTGTGAACTTATAATTCCTAACGTGCAAAGAATGGAAGAGCTTCCAGCGACAACCATCTGGCCCAAGGAAATCGGCTTACCACCAGCGACATCAACTGAAATAAGCAGTCTGTGATTGATAAGGACTCTATCTAGACTTGTTCCCCAAGTAAACCTAGTCATAAGTAGCCCTTTCTACACCCTGCAAATCCTGTGACAATCTTCCCTCACCTACGTTCCTCTCAGAAGGTACAGGCTACCATGGCCTTGTCATGTTTTATGTGGACTATGCAATTGGACACGGACTAGAGGCCATTCGCTTTTTACGCCGAAGAATGCAATAAGCCCCAAGTAAACCTAGTCATAAGTAGCCCTTTCTACACCCTGCAAATCCTGTGACAATCTTCCCTCGCCTACGTTCCTCTCAGAAGGTACAGGCTACCATGGCCTTGTCATGTTTTATGTGGACTACGCAATTGGACACAGACTAGAGGCCATTCGCTTTCTACGCCGAAGAATGCAATAATCCCAAAATGCTGCAGCAAGTCAACTTCTTCATCTTCTCCTATGCTGCCACATTACTCCAGCCATTCAAACACTCCATTGGCTACCTATAAACAGATAGACCAACTTCATGGCTCTCAGCATAGCTCACTGGTGCATTTTTTGGAAGAGTCCATTGATTGCCCAAGTAGAGCTGCAAAGATACTAAGAGGAAAAGAGCCCAGTGCCTAGAGCAGCCTAGAGCAGCACCTCCTTTGGCCATCCCTCCCTACAACAGTACCATTATGGAACTCTCTCGCAGCAAGGATAAGCAACATCAAGAAAACCAGGACTGACTTCAAGCATGTGGAAAAGAGACGGCTCTTCCCCCAACAGATGATGAATGATGGCACCAACCAACAGGATCTGAGCCCTGTGTCATCTGGATATGTAGATGCACTGGACTCAAGATAATATCCAGCCTAAAAAATGGAACCACACCACATATAAGGATGCTTTTATGTCATGTGCGAAAAATAAACTCATTGGTTATACGATTTTTAAGTTCTTCGTAATCTTTTTGCCCCATATTAGTCATACTTGTTTAATGAAGATGTGCCTTTTATCTGCTTCTACTGCCTGATTTCTATGATACTGTTTCATTTTCAACGAAGGAGTTTATACTCCTTGATCTTTGGGTGGAAAATATGCTTTTATGCTGAAGATTGTTTATTAATGCATATAATGATGACAGGCATGACCATACATTCAGCTACCTTTGTCGCACACACAGTTCTAGCATAGTTCTGGGCATTATGTACGACACTAAAATTACCCTCAGATAGTCCACACTACAAATACACACCTTGTAGCCAAAGAGAATGATTCTCATTTACAAAACATTTTGGTACCTTGTTGGGTGTAGGGAACAATATATAAATATTACTAGAGTACAGTACATTACATTGCGATAGGCGAGCCTAACCCTAAGATGGGGTGTTTGGGGGGGGGGGGGGGGGGTTCTCTCCCCAAGAGCGGTTTTTAAGATAGTCAAATTGTGTATTTTGGGGTCTAAAAATATAGTTTTAGAAAATAACAAAGGAGACAGCAAGACGACATGCAAATATTTCTCGCACCATCTCACGATTATCATTCGAATGCACCAGCAAAGGCAGTTGTATATTCGTGAGGGGCACTTATGCTGCCATGTAGGATTTGTGCTTACAGAAAACACTTACAAACATAAACGTAGGACTAAGATGGGCAGTGCCCCTCAGGATCACCGCCAGTAAAAAGGCTTAGCACTTTACCATGTGCACAGCAATTTAGTCCTTCTTTTTCCTTCACCTGATGAAAGATTGTGAAGAATGTGGTGAGGAGCTACTGGCTATGTTATGGTTTTAGTATAAGAGACCTGCTCTGAAGAGAGAGAGAGAGAGAGAGAGAGAGAGAGAGAGAGAGAGAGAGAGAGAGAGAGTGTGTGTGTGTGTGTGTGTGTGTGTGTGTGTGTGTGTGTGTGTGTGCGTGTGCGTGTGCGTGTGCGTGTGCGTGTGTGTAAGTTCCTTTACCTTCTTATAGGCTCAATGCAGCATTCCGGTTTCCAGTGCATATTATAAAGCACATTCATTAGGATTTAATTCACCTTTGGTACAATAGTGACTAGAAGAGATGCCACTCCATTGGCTTATTGTGAATAACATAATATCATAATAAGTAACACAAAAGCATGCACAAGAAGATATCTGTTCAGAGAATTATGTTCAATAATGGGTACTATGGCAGGGATTTTTGGAATAGGTGTTGACCACTATCAGCTTCTCAATCCACCCAGCTCCTGCTGTACCTCTCCTCAGAAATGCAACCCTTACCGCCTGGCTTCGCCCAGACAGGTCTGGTCCATGTGCAGTGACCTGTTTGAGTCGAGAGTGGATGCTGAGCTTGTCCCAAGCAAACCTGTCAGTGGCTTGCACTAACACGGATGTCAGATGAGGGCTCATGACCTGCTGCGCATAGCTATGGTTTTCAGAAATGTAAGAAGACTGGGAAAGTAGGATACAGATATAGTACTCAAACACCAAAAATACAACAGACACATCTCTTCAAATATGTTTACGACTATGTGTAGATGTTCCATATTCAAAAAATAGGGTACATGGGAAGGACACAATATTTTAATGAGCGTCAACTCGTCACTTCAATCAAAAATACAAGGCTTGGAATGTGAAAGGCAAATATGCTTGTTGTGTTACGAAGCCAATAAAAACAACTTAGTGTTTGTTTTATTTTTAAGGGTAAACATGGTAGATCGGAGCTGGTAGGAGCCAAGATGGCTACTTTTCCTTGGAACATAAGCTAGAGCTCTGTTTCTCCACCTGCTTCTTCTAACCCAGAAACATGTATCAGATCCTGTGAGGTACTATATCAGAGCCAGTTTCCCTCTTACACTGGGTCAATGGAGACATGGAAGCATGGATTTCTGCTCTCCACCCAATTGTTGACATTAAGGGCTTAGTTACGAGTCTGGCGCTCCGAGGACCGCTGGGCTTGTGGTGGCGCGGCAGTGGCGGTCCAGCCACCACTGCACCAGCAGTCCGACCACCACATTATGACTTGGGCGGTCGGACCGCCCTAGGACCCTGGCTGTGGTGCGGCAGGCAGATGCAACAATATGTTTGGCTGAACCCCGGGGTCCCGCCAAGCATTAGCATTATTTTGAGATCTTCCTTTGAAAAATGGCAGACAAAATGAAGAGAGGGAATGGCTTATTCACTTATAGCTCAAACAATAAGGGGCGTATGAATTGTGATGAGAAAGCCTTTGACCATGCAGACCTGATGAGGGGAGAGAGCCAATCATCCTCAGGTCACCTATGACACTGCAAGCTCATCTGGAACAAAATACCACCAGGGTTGAACCAGTGGTGACAGCTGTTGAAGAGAATAGATGGACTTGCAAATAGTGGTTTTCAAACAGAAGATGTGGTGGTGATGTCATCAGCTAGAATACAGGTGCTGGAAGTGCAGGGGAAAACAAATACAAACGCACTGACAGATCTGTAAGGCTAAAGACTCTGCAGTTAGAAGTGCTGTGTTGTTAAAGCAGTTCTGTGAGATGTCGGCTAAGATAAGGAGGGTTGTGAAATCAGGGCCCTAGGAAAGCCTACTTATGTTGCAGTGACTTTGAATGAGTAATGGAAACTATATTGGGTGCCCTAATGAGAAGTTCTGGATGTGACATTTGGGATAGTGCACAAGGCTTCTAGACTTCCTACAAGGACGAGTAGTAGTGATATTATGGTAGGTGGCACAGTAAGATAGTGCTTATCTTGGCCAAAAGAAGGCCAACAATAACGAAAGCACAGTGCATTGTACATGACAATCAGAGCCACCTTCCTTTTGCTGATGTGTGTCCTGAAACTCTGGAAAGGAAGAGAGGCCAAATGAGGAGTAAGATGGAATTGCTTGACAGAGGGGTTGGAAGCATCAGTAGGGTTTCCAGTCCAATGGCAAGAGGTATGCCCATTCTTATAGTGACCCTGACAGGGCTTTTCTACTGAGTCTGGATTGGTAAAGTGGATGATTATCTTTGACCTGAAGGTGTTCTAATGTTCTCCAAGTGTAGGGTGGAGTTAATCGGATTTGTGACTATCGCGGTGGTGTCATCCTAGGGGATGCAGAGGCTTCGATATGAATATTCACAGGAAATTTTAATTTCTCATTATTTGTTTATCTGTTTTCCTCTTCCTTCCTCCTGTTGGTTCGGTTTGAACACGGATTTACATTCTGGATTTTTTTTTATTCTAAAATTTCAGCAATAATGTTGGAGTTCAGAAGAAAGTTATATTGTTGAAAAGTGTACTATTGTTAAATAATTGTAGACAGAAGACTTCGTATCATAATAAAATTAGTCCTGCTCAAAATTCGGGAAACTACACAAAATTCCAGAAAAATTAAATGAGATTACAAAAAATTACATGAATGTCAAACCAGCATTTTCCACTATTTTTTAGCACAAAATGCGTCCTTACTTTTATTTTTGGATGTGTTGATGCATTTTGAGCTAAAACATCTTTTGCAAAATTCGCTAATGACAGGACCTTTTGCGACTAGCATTCTGTTTGTTGACGTTATTTGTATGTTCTCGCATTTTGTGGTAGAACGCCCACAGCAACCCCCGTTGCACACCCCTGGGTACCATATTTACAAAGCGGCGCTAAGCCATGCAAAGTGGATTAATGCCACTTTGTAAATATAGTGCAGGGCATTGCATCACCGGAACGCCAAAAAAGTGGCGCTCCGGTGGTGCAATCCCCTTGTAAATATGCCCCTTAATTACTTAATGTGGCATAATGAAGACATTTCTAGCATTTCATGTATAAAGTCCAATGCAAAATGGCAGCAGTTGAGGGGGATCCTGCCTGTGTAAATGAAGGGGCATATGTGTAAGCCTCTATCGCCACCAGAGTGTCACTTTTTTGGGCGCTTCGGTAGCGTAGCGCCATTTCCCATATTTGCATGGTGGTGCTAAGCCACTTAACGTGCCTTAACACCACCTTATAAATATGCCCCTTTCCACCGCCTCAGCCATAGTTTTCTGCAACAAAGAGGTGTGCAATGGGTGTTGCAGTGAGCGTTCCACTGCAACACCCATTGCTTTTTGACGCTGCCCCAGATTTACAAGGCTGAGGCAGCGCCAAAAACTAACTCCTGTAAATACCTAGTCTAAGGATGGCGATACGAGGAGAAATTATTAATTTCTCCTCGTTTTTTGCTCTTTCTATGTGTGCTATATTTTGCAGCACACATAGAAAGAGCAAATCACCATGAATGATTGTTTATGTGCAGGAAGGTGTCCCTTCCTGCACATAAACCATCGCTCCTGCACAGTGCCGTCTGGTAGAGATCTGGTGGTGAGGTCGGTGGGATGGGGTGGTGAGGTGAGGTGGGTGGTATGGGGGAGTTGAAAAATATATATTTTTTAAAACACTTACCTCTGGTCGCCCGCCAAGTCTCTCCTCCGCAGTCCCAGAACCAGGAAGCACCCAGGCTCCCCAAAGCCAATACTAGCGCTGCAATACAGCATTGTGATTGGTCTGAGTGTGTGGATCGGCGCTCAGATGGGGACAGGTAACCTGTGCATAGTCCCTACCAGGCTTTTCACTACAGCCTGGTAGGGAACATGCAAATTGCACATGACTATTTGGCAGAGATAAGATGGCCGGCCAAGCAGTCATGCGCACTTAATGTGCAGAGTCCACTCCTCCTCCCTGAGTCACCAGCCCCACCCCGTACCCTAATCCAGCCCGCAGCAATGAATATTAAAATGATAACCTTTTTATTATCATTTTATTTTTCCCTTTTTCACTGCTCTAAGAGAGTGTGGCGACGCAGAGCAGCCACTGCTCCTGCAGCGCAGGCACCATTGGAACATGGCGGAAAGATGCCTGCACTGGCACTAGGCAACTTTTTTTTTGACTGAGCTATGGAAAACACAGGGGTGCACCGTATTCTTGTGAATATGGTGCATCCCTGCGTTTAAAAAATGTCGGAGCACTGCGTTGCCAAATTTGGCGTAGCACCGCACTCCGAATTTATTTCGTAAATATGCCTCAAAATTTCGCCAAGGCATAGATGAGACGTGGTAACCTCTACCAACAACACAAAAAGCGGGAATTGTCACTCACCTGGGGCCTGTTAATTTCCAGTCTGATGTATGCCAGTGCTATCATAAAAAGAGTATCCGCTCTTGGGATCACTGCTGAGCACCTTGATGGAAGCAGAACTATTAAACTTAGGTTGGTAAAGTGAAGTGGCAAGGTCTGATCTCTATGAACAGTACATAAATACTTTAAGATCTTTTTAGGGATTCTATCTCTTTATTGATGCCCCCTGCCCAGATCTATTCCTAGTCGTCAATAATCTGGATTGTCCTAACTGTTCTCATTTAAAAATCACCGTCAATAACCACCAGACAGTCGTGTTCACTTCATTACTCAAAGTAAACCGAAAACAAACAAATCATAACCCACAACGTGAAAAATGTGAGTAGGGTAAGAAAGCACCTCACGTGCGCAAACCAAAGGGCTACTGGATTGTACTCGCCAGTAGGCCCACGTTATCATCATCGGTTGCTTCCTTATCCAGAAAAATAAAGAAAGAAAGAAAAAGGTGTGTGTAAACAATCCACTGAGGTGGAAGGTCAAAAACAGCAAGTTTATATGACCCCTACCACTGAGACTGTGAAATTCACTCAGTGTTTAATTATACCCCAAGCGTGCACAAAGAATTGGAGTTCCCAACATGTTTGCGCACGTGAGGTGCTTTCTTACCCTACTCACATTTTTCACGTTGTGGGGTATGATTTGTTTGTTTTCGGTTTACTTTGAGTAATGAAGTGAACACGACTGTCTGGTGGTTATTGACGGTGATTTTTAAATGAGAACAGTTAGGACAATCCAGATTATTGACGACTAGGACTAGATCTGGGCAGGGGGCATCAATAAAGAGATAGAATCCCCTGAAAAGATCTTCAAGTATTTATGTACTGTTCATAGAGATCAGACCTTGTTGTGGTTGTAATTGCTTGAGTGGGGGGCGGTCTGATTCTCTTCTTTCCCCCTTATGCTCCGTTTGTTGGTATAAAGTGAAGTGGCAGCCAAGGCTGACAGCAGTGATGCGCGACTGCTGCCAGAGGTTGCAGCCTTCAAGTGCCCAAGACTTTAAAATGGACCCAGGCTTCTTGCAAGGAAGAAGAGCAAAATTAATTGTGAGGCATTCTAGATTTGAAATGTGGAGGGCTTTAAGTGGGCCGGGCCCTGTTGGTCCTCAGCGCTGACAGTTCTAAAAGCCTGGTGCTAAGACGAGTCCCTATCGGGCTCTCCATTTTTGCTTTTACTCCCCAGCTTGTAAAAAATAATCTTAACTCGCCAGTAGTAGCACACATCACAGGCCATTGATGAAACTTCAAATAGGATCCTGGTAGTCAACACCGTGGAATCTGCTGAGGGTCCCGAGGGGTGAAGGGCAGAGTTCAGGCTCTAAATTTAACAAGACTAAAGCCGATGCATGGGCTGCTGCTGCCAAGAATTAGCAGCTTCTAGACATTTGGGTAAGCCCACAATAAATAAAACTAAATATTATGCAAAGAGTTTGATTAAACTTTCCCAATCAAGAGTTATAGGCATTTCACAATATTAATTTCTGAATTGAAGCATGTTCAATATTATTTACAACAAAGTCGTTATTGGTACTTGGTTTTTAGGTCGAGCCTAGGCAGCGCATGCACAGCCGCTGTCTCTTCAAGACCTGCTGTAATCAGTCTATGGGTATAAAGTCCACACCCCTTCTTCCTATTGACTGCCTGCATTATCAATTGATCATTCTTTCTTTCGATTGGTTTGAGGCATGCATTTGTCATGCCTCTTTTACTGTCCTCCCTCCCCGAGAGCACTGGCCAACTACAGTCTTACTCCTCAAGTTAGTTTTATTGCATTGGTTTTCAAAACTACTTTTTGGTTATTTAGCCTTCAAAAGGTATTCATAATGTCCTGGTCGCGCTGTAGTGCTGCGTGCGTGCGTGCTAAGTCCCCCAAGCTGCATCCTGTTCCTCGCACGCTCTACAGTCATCGTGTAGGTTTCTCCTGATATCAACACCATAGGAGGAGCGCTCGCAGCCGGTCGGAGAGAAGGTATTTTTCTATTTTTTGTTTTTCCCCCGTTGTTGCATCGTGCCCCGATCGTTGTGTCTCTCCTGCCCCATCCTGTGTTGTCTTCCTCACCATCGTTTATTTATTTAACGAGCTGCAGGCAGTACAGAACATGCATGAGGCAATTATTTACTAAACAACATGGCAGGCAATCATCTCTGGTTACACTTTTAGCGGAGCGGGATGAAATCTACGTCGCTGTTGTCAGTGCTTTACCACCTTCCCGTTCTCTCAGAGACCTCGTGATCCATGTGTATTATGAAAGCATTTATTTACTATGCTGCAGGCAGGGTGGAGCGTGCATTTGGCATTTATTAATTAAACAACATGGTGGCCAATCGTCTCTGGAAACACTTTTGCCCGAGTGGGTAATACTAACGGGTACTAAAATAAGAGCAAAGGGCTACGACCCTTTAGCCACAGATCACTACCCTGTCCTTCGGCGGCACCTAACATGGCTTTCACTCGCAAAGTAACACTACAATTCCTGACAGGCTGCGCTGCCATCAGGAAGCTGTGCACACTTTGCGAGGAGCCAGGACTGGGACCAGGTGGGACTGTTTCTTTATACTATGACCCCCTGCTTGTGGGTTTTTTTCCGGTGATTTGCTTGTTTAAAGTACTGTTCACTGTTTAAACGATTCATTTGCCTCCCATGTTCCGATATGTGAGCGGGTTTATTACTTGAAACACCAAGCCCATGTTTTATCTTGTGATGTCTTTTGGCACATTCAACAGCTGCAGCGGTGGGGTCGAAAAGATGGCCAGGACTAATGGTGCTGGGGCCCCATCTGGCCCCCTCTTGCGACGCTACTGGTTCATGAGTAAACTTCATGCCCCTTACATTCCAGAAGCCATGATGGTCGGTTTGTTGATGTGTGCATATATTTATTGTCAGTTCAGACTTTGCGGTTGTGCCACCATCAGTCTCTATGTATATAATTTGATCCCGTGCTCATATTTTCCTGTCTCCCTAGTACATACACACCATGCCCTTATAACGCACTCGTGGGAAGTTTTTTGCTGTTTGTATTAGTGCAGATGTGTGTGAATCCTGATTTTGTCAAGCATCGGTTATGTTGGGGCGTGGCTTAACGCGCCACGAAAATGGCAGCAGTTTCCTGAGCTCCGCGTTACCACCGGTGCGGAGGCTCAGGTTTCTATGCTTTTCGGGTGATTTCCGATCACCACTGAATAGCGAAATGCGGCCGAACAGCTGGTGAACTTTGGGGACGACTTACAAGCTATTTGGATTGCGTCTCTGTGTTTGACACCACTTGAAGCTGTTTCTCATTCTGACAGAGCTCGGAAATGGCGCCTGTTACGTGAGCTTCGAAACGATACGGCAGATAAGGAGTGCATCACGCGCCTTTGTTTCTTGCCTTGGCTTATTCCCCTTGCTGAGCCTGAGGTATTGTACCTGTTAATTTTACTGCTTTTCATGGCAGGACCTGATACCTTTACATTTTTGTGAGTGATTCTTGCTTCATCACGTCATTAGCAATTACAAAATGGCGGCCGCTAACAGAATCTTTCTCTGAGGAAAATGTCTCCTAATTTGTGGCATTAATAACTACGGTTGGATGTAGTTCAATGGTGCTGATCTACCACAAGAGCAGTTTTTGGCCTGTTTTTACTATTTTTGGTATTTTATCCTTTTCAATGTGGATTTGTGAGGCTCTTACAGTTCTGAAGCTACAAAATGTCATTTACTGTTGAGTCTCTCAGGGAGTGACGGTTTTATCTACGCAAGGAGTCTCTCTCAATACTTGATCAGTTTCCTATATTTTATAGAGGTGTTGGCCTTTTGTCTCTCAGTCATTAATACCTCGTGTGAGAAGTTGGCCTGGCATATGCTGTCCACTAATTATAGTGGGCACCTTGCACCAGTCCAAACAACCCCTTATTGGAGATAGGTTAAAGACAACCTTATTGAAAGCTATCCTAGTGGTAGCTATGGAGAGCAGCCTTCAGGCTAAGTCTTGAAGGAATGTAAAGCAGCTTGTTTTACCAGTCTATAATCTCGAGTGACCAAATGAAAGAGCACCACACCAGGTATATATTCAAAATATATGTATTTATTGCTAAACACACCCCTCTAGTCTCTTTATGAGGCTAGAGTTCGAAGTACATAAGTTAGAAGTTATTTAAACACAGTAATAGCACAAATACACGTTTGGGCCCTAGGGGCGTACCAAACCATATACCAATAAAGTGGTATGCGAACCACGACTGAACTAGACACTAGGCCTAGAGCCTCTAGAAGTGCTTGGACCACAAGGAACCACCCAAGGTAGTGACACAGGGGACCCACGGGAGACGCGTGCAGTGTAATTACACAACCGCGATACGCCGTTGACTTCTATGGAGAAAGTCGTGATCGGGAAATTAGAGAAAAGGGACACTTAAAAGAGTACTTGGACCAAACCCTTTGAGATCTAGGACTTTGAAGAGTCTCTACCCACGGGAGCACCGGAGTACTCGTGTTACCTCACCCAGGGAAGCCGGGTGCATAGGTGCCTTTCGGGGTCGGGTTTCGTCGTCGATTTGAATGGCGATCTGCTGCAAAGTGCTGCTGGCGACCAAGTGAAAAGTGTCCGGGTGGATCCAAGAGTGGATCGGAGTTCTGAAGAACCTGAAAGCAGAGGGGACAGAGTCTGGGTCACTAGCCAGTGACCAGGAAGGCGATGGACAGATGCCCACCGATGTCGAGTGCTTCAGGTGCGTTGACGGTCGTCTTGACTCTTCAGCCACGAGGTCCAGGAGGCGTTGTCGGCAACCAGGAGCAGGATTCAGGCTGGTACACGATGTCTGTCGAGTGCTGAGGTGTCGGCGACCGGATTGGACCCAACAAGCCTTGGCAACGGCAAGTCTCGATGCAGAGGAAGATCGTCGATGGTGCAGACCAGCAAGGTCTGGGGAACTCACCCAGCGAGGGTAAGTGAGGGCAGGCCTGGAGCAACCAGGATGCCAAGTTAGAAAAAGATTGGCCTTCGTTAAGGGCTACTAGCCAACGGGCTAGCGACCACGAAGGAGCCTCATGACACCGCACGTGGATCTGGCTTACAGGACACTCGTGGAGTAGGGGCCAGTGATCTTCGGTGCAGGTGGTGCTGGAGGCTAGGGCTACTCGGAGCCCAAAGCACGACTTCTTGGGAGACCCAGAAGAGGATGCACTTGCAAATGTGCTCGGTGTCCAGGGGTCACGGTCTCAAGTCACCCACGATAGCCACGGGCCTCAGCTTTGCTGGGGACTCAGGGTAGCCTCGGGGAAGTCTGAGAATCCACCTCTGGTGATGCGATGACTTCGGCGTCCGACGGGAGCTTCAGAAATGCGAACCGGACAGATGCTTCTTTGGTGCCTGCCAAGCAGGGGAGTCACTCCTTGACCCCAAGGGAGATTCTTCTGTCCTCTAATCGTGAGTAGAGCGTCGAAGGTCCAGGATTCAGTTTCAGAGTTTCGTCCAGGGATAATCTAAAGTCCTAAGGACTGGGTTCCTATACTTATACTAAGGATAGGGGTTGGACTACTCTGTGGCCCCACCTATGGGTGGGTCAGGGCAGAGGGGTGGCTACACCCCTTTCCCTTTGTCCAGTTCGCGCCAAAGCAGGGGCTGGAAGCCCCTGATCCGGTTTGAACTGGGGTATGCACAGGGACACCAAATGTGCCCCCAGTGCAGGACTTCAAAGCACACAGATGGTGCTCCCGCCCAGCCCCAATACACATTATCCTGTCTGGGGAGGTGGTCACACCTCCCTGGGACAGGAAACCTATTGTCCAGGCCTCCCCTGCCGGAGTTTCGTCCAGCAGCAGGAGGCCAGACTCGTGTCTGTGGCAGCAGCATCCATTTTGTGATGCCAGGGCTTTGGAAAGAAGTTACCGGGTTACTCAGAGTTAACATGTCTTTCCCTCTAGAAGGGTGGAATGCTACCCCCGCCGCCAGAATTGGCGGGGGGGGGGTAGTATTCCAAGATGTTTGACACCAAACACGACATGTTTAGGTGCAGCCATTCCAAAGTTAGCATTTTACCGCGAGGTTATAATGCGCTTAAGAGTATTTGGTCAGGCTGCACTACAAACAGCATCAGAGATGGTCTCCGAACGCTGCAGAGGGGCCCTGCTCATGCAGGGGCACCCTCTCACATAGGAACCATGCACTCTGCCTTTAGGATTGATAAGGCCTGCCTTAGGAGTGACTTATAGGTTTATATGTGTGTATGTATTTAGTGATATAGGTAACCTATATCACAGTAAGGGGTGCATGCACCACCTTACCCAGGCTGCAGTAGCAGACCTGTGGTGTCAGTTTGGATGGCCTTCCAGGGGTGGCATAATACATGCTGCAGCCCCTGGCAGGCCTCTGAGGTACCTATGCCCTTGGTACATAGTATACCATATACTAGGGACTTATAAGGGCACTCCAGATTCCAATCAGTGATGTGCCTAAGGCACATGGAAACCATTTTAGAGAGGAAGCAGCTAGGCTGGGGTTCTGATTAGCAGGGCCCGAGCCAGACTAATGTCGAAAAACAGTGAAGCATCAGCAAAAAGTGGGGGTACCCATGTGAAGCAGATCCTACACAACCCCCCCCCCAAACGTAGGGACATTAAACTAACCTTGCCCAGTTAAGTCTTCATGTTCTAAGTGGAAATACCTAGAGAGTCCATCTGCATTGGCATGGTTACTCCCAGGTCTATGTTCCACTGTAAAGTCCATCCCCTGTAGGGAAATGGACCACCTAAGCAGTTTGGGGTTTTCACCCTTCATTTGTTTTAGCCATAAGAGGGGCTTATGGTCTGTCTGAACCAGGAAGTGTGTACCAAACAAGTATGGCCTCAACTTCTTCAGAGCCCAGACCACAGCAAAGGCCTCCCTCTCTATGGCTGACCAACGTTTCTCTCTAGGGGTCAGCCTTCTGCTAATAAAAGCTACTGGCTTATCCTGACCTTCTTCATTCAATTGTGACAGTACAGCCCCTACCCCCAATTCAGATGCATCAGTTTGAACAATGAACTTCTTGGAGTAATCAGGACTCTGTAGAATGGGAGCAGTGCACATGGCCTGCTTCAGGTCATCAAATGCCTTTTGACAGCTAACTGTCCACTGAACCTTTTTGGACATTTTCTTAGAAGTTAAGTCATTCAGGGGTGTCACTATTGATCCATACCCCTTGATAAATCTCCTATAGTACCCAGTCAGGCCTAAGAAGGCTCTCACCTGAGTCTGGGTAATGGGAGCAGTCCAGTCCATGATGGTCTGGATCTTGCTCTGCAAAGGTTGAACCTGGCCTCCACCCACAAGGTGGCCCAGGTACACAACCTGACTCTGCCCTATCTGGCACTTAGTGGCCTTGATAGTCAGGCCTGCCTTTTGCAGGGCCTGTAAAACATTCCTGAGGTGGACCAGGTGATCCTCCCAGGTGGAGCTAAAGACAGCAATATCATCTAGATATGCTGCACTATAGGCTTCCAGACCTGTGAGAACTGTATTCACCAACCTCTGGAAAGTGGCAGGTGCATTCTTCAGACCAAAGGGCATTACCACAAATTGATAATGCCCACTAGGGGTTGAGAATGCTGTTTTGGGCTTTGCAGTATCAGCTAGTCTGATCTGCCAGTAGCCAGCTGTTAGGTCAAATGTGCTGAGATATTTGGCAGAGGCCAAAGTATCTATGAGCTCATCTGCCCTGGGTATTGGATGGGCATCAGTCCTAGTGACTGCATTGAGACCCCTGTAGTCCACACAAAACCTCATCTCTCTTTTTCCACCACTGGTGTGAGGTTTCGGTACAAGGACCACTGGACTAGCCCAAGGGCTATCTGAGGGTTCAATAACTCCCAATTCCAACATTTTCTGGCCTTCAGTCCTGATACAGTCCCTGACATGGTCAGGTTGCCTATAAATCTTGTTTTTAATAGGCAGACTGTCCCCAGTGTCCACTTCATGAGTGCACCAGGTGGTCTGACTGGGTGTCAGTGAAAACATATGTCTAAACTGATTGAGAACTTGCCTGCAATCAGTTTGTTGTTGGGTAGTGAGGCTGCCTGCCAAGGCTACACCATCAACTGACCCATCGTCAGGGTTCTGTGAGAGCAGGTCAGGGAGTGGGTCACTCTCTTCCTCCTGCCCTTCATCAGTAGCCATGAGCAAGCCCATGTCTGCCCTGTCCACATATGGTTTTAACCTGTTGACATGGAGAACCCTGTGGGGACTCCTGGGTGTTCCTAGGTCTACTAAGTAAGTGACCTCACCCTTCTGCTCAACAATAGTGTGGGGTCCACTCCATTTGTCTTGGAGAGCTGCTGGGGCCACTGGCTCCAACACCCACACCTTCTGTCCTGGCTGGTAAACAGTCAGAACAGCCTTTTGGTCATGCCAGGCCTTTTGAAGTTCCTGGCTAGCCTCAAGGTTTTTGGTTGCCTTTTTCATGTACTCAGCCATCCTGGAGCGGAGACCAAGTACATAGTCCACTATATCTTGCTTTGGGGGCTTGAGAGGTAACTCCCATCCTTCCTTCACCAAGCACAGTGGACCCCTCACAGGGTGGCCAAACAGAAGTTCAAAAGGGCTGTAACCAACCCCATTCTGAGGCACCTCCCTATATGCGAATAAAAGGCAGGGCAAGAGTATGTCCCATCTACGCCTAAGCTTTTCTGGGAGCCCTTTAATCATGCCCTTCAAGGTTTTGTTGAATCGCTCAACTAAACCATTGCATTGTGGGTGATAGGGTGTGGTGAACTTATAAGTCACTCCACACTCCTTCCACATTGCCTTTAAGTACCCAGACATGAAGTTAGCACCCCTGTCTGAGACTACCTCCTTAGGAAAGCCCACTCTTGAGAAGATTCCCAGGAGGGCCCTTGCCACCACAGGTGCTGTAGTGGTCCTGAGGGGAATAGCTTCTGGGTACCTGGTGGCATGATCCACTACCACCAGGATAAACCTGTGCCCAGAGGCTGTTTGGGGATCCATGGGACCAACAATGTCAATCCCTACCCTTTCAAAGGGCACCCCCACCACAGGTAGTGGTATCAGGGGGCCTTTGTAGTGCCACCTGCCTTGCCACTGGCTTGGCAGGTTACACAGGAGCGACAAAACTCCTTGCTGTCTTCAGACATGTGGGGCCAGTGAAAGTGAGGGACAATTCTGTCCCAAATCTTGTTCTGGCCCAGGTGACCTGCTAAGGGAATATCATGGGCTAGGGTCAATAGGAAGCCCCTGAACTTCAGAGGTATAACCAACCTCCTGGTAGCACCAGGCTTGGGGTCTCTACTCTCTGAGTACAGGAGTCCATCATCCCAATACACTGTATGGGGACCACTAGCTTTCCCAGCAGCCTCAGCAGCAGCTTGCTGTCTGAGGGGTTCAAGGGAGGGGCAGTTCTGCTGCTCCTGGCTCAGATCTGCCCTAGAAGGTCCCCCTGTCCCCAAGAACTCAACCTGGTCAGGTTCAAGTTCCTCTGGGACAGTTCCTTCATCAGGGCTGAGATCATCCCCCTCAAGGGACTGATCTTCCTCCTGAGCCAAGGGGAAGGCACTGCCTTAACCCTACTACTCCTCCTCTTGGAAGGCACTTGGTCCATTCTTCCAGGATCCAAGGCCTGTTCAGTGCTAGACATTTTGGCTTGTGACCTGGTCACAGCAAACACATCTGCAGGGATCCCCAGCATTTCTGCATGGGTCCTGAGCTCCACTTCTGCCCAAGCAGAAGTCTCTAAGTCATTGCCAAGCAAGCATTCGACTGGTAGGTTTGCACTTACCACAACCTTCTTAAGGCCAGTTACCCCTCCCCAGGAGAAGTTAACAACTGCCAGAGTATGGTCTGTTCTGACATTGCTAGCATTGGTCACTTGGTACATCTCACCAAGTATAACTTGCCCAGGATTCACAAGGTCTTGTGTCACCATTGTGACACTTGCCCCTGTGTCCCTAAATGCCAAAGCCTCACGTCCATTGATTAAAGGCTGTTGTCTGTACTTGCCCAGATTACTGGGACTCATAGAGGAGGGCACATCCATGCCTCCATCACAGACTAACACAGCCTGAGTCAGTTCTCTGACTAGGTCAGAGCCCAACTCAGTACCCAGGGTGAACCCTACTAAACCCTTGGCTGGAGCACTCCCACCAACTGTACTAGGGGGAACAGGTGCCTTAGGGGCATTGGTGGGTGCTGGACTGGAGTCTTTGGACTTGGTGCAATCACTGGTCCAGTGGGTCTTTTGCTTACAGACCTTGCACCATGGTTTTCTTTGGCCTTTCCCTTTGGTAGACTGTGAATCCCCACCAGAAGAAGATTTTTGGGGGCCTGATGAAGACTTTTGATCTTTACCCTTCTCCCCACCCTTGTCAGAGTTCTTAGCATCTTGCTTCTTGGTTTCCCCACCTTGGTTCTGTACCTTCTGCTTCACCCTGGTTCTGACCCATTTGTCTGCCTTCTTTCCCAATTCTTGGGGAGAGGTCAGATCAGAGTCTACCAGGTATTGATGCAACAGCTGATTTTGACAGTTATTAAGAATCTGCTCCCTCATTATCAGATTGTACAATCCTGAGAAGTCACACACGTTACTGCCCATCAACCAGCCTTCCAGAGCCTTGGCAGAACAATCCACATAGTCTACCCAGTCTTGAGTCTGTGCTTTTTGGGTATCTCTGAACTTCAACCTGTACTGTTCAGTGGTTAGGCCAAACCCATCAATAAGAGCACTCTTCAAAACCTTGTAATTGTCAGCATCCTCCTCTCTAACAGTGAGGAGCTTATCTCTACCTTTGTCAGCAAAGGAGAGCCACAAGATTGCTGCCCACTGCTCCTGAGGGACCTTCGGTACCTTACAGGCCCTCTCTAGAGCAGTTATCCACTTGTGGATGTCATCCCCATTCTGATAGGGAGGGACAATCTTGCTCAGGTTCCTATGGTCATAGGACCTTTCCCTATCTCTAGGGACATGGCTGCCACCATGGGACTCTAGTCCCAACTTTCTTCTCTCTCTAAAGAGATCTAGGGACTCCCTGTCTATGGCTAGTTGCTTCTTTTTGAGTTCAAGCTGAGCTTCCTCATATAGAACCAGCCTCTTTCTTCTCTCATGAGAGGATTCCCTCCTATGAGATGAGACAGAGCTCCCTATTGAGGTGCCAGAGTGGTTAGACTCCTGAGAAGAAGATCTAGACCTTCTGGGCACACTCACAATCCTTCCTGGGGGACAAAGGGAGCATCATTCTGATCCTCCTCTTCATCTTCCTCAGGAGGGGTTGGATTATCCAGGTCAGGGCCATTGTCGTCCTCCTGGCCAGTTTCAGAGGGGGGGCTGGGGGTACTGGTACCCCTGGTCCCATCCTCATCATCTGCCCCACCCTCAGCTCCTACCCCTTCAGTCCCCACGGGCTTACTAAGGTCATAAGCCACCAACAACTCCTTGAGGTGTTGGGTGGTGGGGCTTTGGCCTGTCCTTAATTTTCTCAAGTTGCATAAAGCTCTCAATTCCAAGAATGGGAGTGTATCATACTTGGAGGGTGGAAGCTCCATGGCTTCCTGCAAGGATTCTTTAGATCCTACCCTTAAAGACATTACTAGTGTGGTGTGGTGTGGTGTATGCACTACCTACTCTAGTGTGGCCTAATAAACTCTCTTGAGTTGTAGAAAGGGTTGTGCTATCCCTTAACACACAACTCTAAGTTCAGAAGAACTTACTGTATTCTAAGCTTAAATTATATGTACCTTAGGTACCTTTAGTGGTTTTCAGTTGATCAATTCAATTGAGATTATCTGGTAAAACAATAGCAAGCTGGAATCCCACACGCTGCACACCAATGTGAGAAGTTGGCCTGGCATATGCTGTCCACTAATTATAGTGGGCACCTTGCACCAGTCCAAACAACCCCTTATTGGAGATAGGTTAAAGACAACCTTATTGAAAGCTATCCTAGTGGTAGCTATGGAGAGCAGCCTTCAGGCTAAGTCTTGAAGGAATGTAAAGCAGCTTGTTTTACCAGTCTATAATCTCTTGAGTGACCAAATGAAAGAGCACCACACCAGGTATATATTCAAAATATATGTATTTATTGCTAAACACACCCCTCTAGTCTCTTTATGAGGCTAGAGTTCGAAGTACATAAGTTAGAAGTTATTTAAACACAGTAATAGCACAAATACACGTTTGGGCCCTAGGGGCGTACCAAACCATATACCAATAAAGTGGTATGCGAACCACGACTGAACTAGACACTAGGCCTAGAGCCTCTAGAAGTGCTTGGACCACAAGGAACCACCCAAGGTAGTGACACAGGGGACCCACGGGAGACGCGTGCAGTGTAATTACACAACCGCAATACGCCGTTGACTTCTATGGAGAAAGTTGTGATCGGGAAATTAGAGAAAAGGGACACTTAAAAGAGGACTTGGACCAAACCCTTTGAGATCTAGGACTTTGAAGAGTCTCTACCCACGGGAGCACCGGAGTACTCGTGTTACCTCACCCAGGGAAGCCGGGTGCATAGGTGCATTTCGGGGTCGGGTTTCGTCGTCGATTTGAATGGCGATCTGCTGCAAAGTGCTGCTGGCGACCAAGTGAAAAGTGTCCGGGTGGATCCAAGAGTGGATCGGAGTTCTGAAGAACCTGAAAGCAGAGGGGACAGAGTCTGGGTCACTAGCCAGTGACCAGGAATGCGATGGACAGATGCCCACCGATGTCGAGTGCTTCAGGTGCGTTGACGGTCATCTTGACTCTTCAGCCACGAGGTCCAGGAGGCGTTGTCGGCAACCAGGAGCAGGATTCGGGCTGGTACACGATGTCTGTCGAGTGCTGAGGTGTCGGCGACCGGATTGGACCCAACAAGCCTTGGCAACGGTAAGTCTCGATGCAGAGGAAGATCGTCGATGGTGCAGACCAGCAAGGTCTGGGGAACTCCTCCTACGAGGGTAAGTGAGGGCAGGCCTGGAGCAACCAGGATGCCAAGTTAGAAAAAGATTGGCCTTCGTTAAGGGCTACTAGCCAACGGGCTAGCGACCACGAAGGAGCCTCGTGACACCGCACGTGGATCTGGCTTACAGGACACTCGTGGAGTGGGGGCCAGTGATCTTCGGTGCAGGTGGTGCTGGAGGCTAGGGCTACTCGGAGCCCAAAGCACGACTTCTTGGGAGACCCAGAAGAGGATGCACTTGCAAATGTGCTCGGTGTCCAGGGGTCACGGTCTCAAGTCACCCACGATAGCCACGGGCCTCAGCTTTGCTGGGGACTCAGGGTAGCCTCGGGAAGTCTGAGAATCCACCTCTGGTGATGCGATGACTTCGGCGTCCGACGGGAGCTTCAGAAATGCGAACCGGACAGATGCTTCTTTGGTGCCTGCCAAGCAGGGGAGTCACTCCTTGACCCCAAGGGAGATTCTTCTGTCCTCTAATCGTGAGTAGAGCGTCGAAGGTCCAGGATTCAGTTTCAGAGTTTCGTCCAGGGATAATCTAAAGTCCTAAGGACTGGGTTCCTATACTTATACTAAGGATAGGGGTTGGACTACTCTGTGGCCCCACCTATGGGTGGGTCAGGGCAGAGGGGTGGCTACACCCCTTTCCCTTTGTCCAGTTCGCGCCAAAGCAGGGGCTGGAAGCCCCTGATCCGGTTTGAACTGGGGTATGCACAGGGACACCAAATGTGCCCCCAGTGCAGGACTTCAAAGCACACAGATGGTGCTCCCGCCCAGCCCCAATACACATTATCCTGTCTGGGGAGGTGGTCACACCTCCCTGGGACAGGAAACCTATTGTCCAGGCCTCCCCTGCCGGAGTTTCGTCCAGCAGCAGGAGGCCAGACTCGTGTCTGTGGCAGCAGCATCCATTTTGTGATGCCAGGGCTTTGGAAAGAAGTTACCGGGTTACTCAGAGTTAACATGTCTTTCCCTCTAGAAGGGTGGAATGCTACCCCTGCCGCCAGAATTGGCGGGGGGGGTAGTATTCCAAGATGTTTGACACCAAACACGACATGTTTAGGTGCAGCCATTCCAAAGTTAGCATTTTACCGCGAGGTTATAATGCGCTTAAGAGTATATGGTCAGGCTGCACTACAAACAGCATCAGAGATGGTCTCCGAACGCTGCAGAGGGGCCCTGCTCATGCAGGGGCACCCTCTCACATAGGAACCATGCACTCTGCCTTTAGGATTGATAAGGCCTGCCTTAGGAGTGACTTATAGGTTTATATGTGTGTATGTATTTAGTGATATAGGTAACCTATATCACAGTAAGGGGTGCATGCACCACCTTACCCAGGCTGCAGTAGCAGACCTGTGGTGTCAGTTTGGATGGCCTTCCAGGGGTGGCATAATACATGCTGCAGCCCCTGGCAGGCCTCTGAGGTACCTATGCCCTTGGTACATAGTATACCATATACTAGGGACTTATAAGGGCACTCCAGATTCCAATCAGTGATGTGCCTAAGGCACATGGAAACCATTTTAGAGAGGAAGCAGCTAGGCTGGGGTTCTAATTAGCAGGGCCCCAGCCAGACTAATGTCGAAAAACAGTGAAGCATCAGCAAAAAGTGGGGGTACCCATGTGAAGCAGATCCTACTCTCCTACACCTCGTCTTTCCTAATTAATTTCAACATTACTCTGTGCTTATCTGCTTACCGAAATACCTACGCACTTCAAGTCATTTTGTGTAATTACTGCGTGTTCCTGATGGCAGAAGGTATGGGTGCCATCTCTAAGGACAGAGCTTCTAAGGGCAACCTGAAAAGGTCCAAACAAACTTCACCTACCCCGGCCATACCAGCTAAGGGTAATACTGATTCTGCTTCAACTCTAGATACTATATTACTCAAACTTAATTCTGTTCATGATATAGCGCAGGGCACCAAAACGAGCACAGATCTGCTTCAAGTTGAGGTGGCGGCAATTCGAAATGATCTTAAAAATCTTTCCCTACGTGTTTCTAATGCTGAAATACGAATAAGTACAGTAGAAGATTTTACAAACAAACAAGTTAAACACATCCAAAGTTTGGAGCGCTCCATGGTTTCATTAAGAATGGACCTAATGGAACAAGAAGATAGGAATCGTAGAAGTAACCTTCGTATTTTTGGATTACCGGAGGATTGTGAGAAATCTGCTCCTTTAGTGTTGGACTTTTTACTTACTTGGATTCCACAGGTTCTGAATATTTCATTGCACAAGGATTTTGGGATAGAACGCGCTTATAGAGTTCCAACTTTCAAGTCTAAATCGATGTCTTCTCCAAGACCTTTGATCTTTAAACCTCTGCGTCACCAACATACTGAGCAAATTTTGGCACAAATGAGGAAGATTAAAATATTGCAATGGAAGGTCACAGGATATCAATATCACAAGATTTCGCCAGAGACACTGTCATTCGTCGTAAAGGCTTCTTGAACTTACGCAAGAGACTCATTGATATGAAGATTCCATTTTCCTTTGCAGGTCCCTCAAGATTCAGAATAACTTTCAAAGGTCATACGCAGATTTTTTATGAACCTGCAGATCTCTCGGCTGTTTTTGGACAACCAATCTGAATCTCAGATGGACTCAGACTCTCTTCCTGGTACTTCTCGTCTTTAACGACATATCTTTTGGCATGTCTGTGCTTAATATTAATATTTTTCATTCATTGAGCACATATGTTGGTTCTCTGTTTTTTGTGCCTTACTACTAGCTTTGTGGTTATTGCTGTTTTTACATGCGCTTTTCTGCAAATGGCGATTACACTTTGAGGTTTTGTTCATCCTAGATTAGCTAATCTCTATTAATTGATTTTCCTTTACAGGATAATGCTTTTTTCTGTACTGGGTTTTAATGTTATTTGAGATTTATTCCTTGTATAATTTGATAGGTTGATCAACTCTTTTTGATAGGTCTCTTTGGTAGGTATATAGTCAAGATCGTATTATTATCATTGTATATCTACTCACTTCTTTTCTCTCTTTCCTTTTCTTATTTTGCCTATCTTTCTTACTTACTATTATCGCTAACAATTATTTAAACCTCTTGTCTTGTTTCTCTTGCTCTTTCCAATCTCTATTTTGCTCTTTACTTTGTTCTTCTTCTGTTTTCTGGTATTTTCAGGCGCTATCCCTTTTTTGCATAGATATATTAACTTCATGATATTATTCGTCACCAATGTTATGACAGTTATACATTTGTCTCAGGTTATAGTTATGTAATTTCATTGGTGCAATAATATTTTATTGAAAGTTTTGTCATTAACTTTCTCTCTTGTTAGTACTATGACAATTTAAGGATCTTATTCTCCATTTTCCATATTCTATTTTCTTTTCTTTGCTTTATCCTACCTTTTATTTGCCTTTTCTATTTGGTGTGCTTCTCTATTTTCCATCTGGCTTCTTGACCTTCTTGTTACTCTTTGGTGACAATAAATTATTTATGTGTGTTTTTTATTTATTTGTATTATTATTCATTATTGAAATATCAATTATTTTTGATGACTTGTTTTTATGCACCAACCTAAATATATCTATTCATTTGTCGATTTGTCCTTTTTCTTTTTATTGCATATTTAACTCATGCATTGCATCCAATGTTAGATGCTCTATTTAATTTTCATTTTCTAAAAAATTTCTATTTGTAGGAGACTGTTCCTCATTTACCTTAGTTTATAGTTCAATGGATACTCTACACTCCAAAGTTTATTATCTTCTTTACGTTTTATTTTATAAACCTCATAGACCGGGTTACAATGCCCTTAATTAATATTTATTATTCTTACATTGTTACTTATAATATCTTAGATTGATATTTATCTGCTAATATAAATTTTACCTTATTTATTTATGACATGATATATGTCTTTTTCAATGTCAGGCATGTTATATTTATTGTACTTGCATTATTTATTTCTACTTTTAATGCACTATAGGTAATATAGTGATATACTGATACTATTACATTTGTTTCAGCGCTCAGTGTCATATCTATTGTTGAGCTGTCTGCTCCGTGGTTGATGGCCTCTGCTGTTGCTTTTCCACGTGTTTCCCCCATGCAATTTGTCTACTACAGACATCCCCTTGTAGGGTTAAACCTTTTTAATGCCCCTTTTTTCATGGGGTACTTTTGCTCTTTCTTTTCTTTCTTCTTGTCTTTACTTCCTTCCTTTCTTTGTATCTTATCTCTGGGACGTCTGCTTCATTTTCTTTTGGGTTTTATTTTGCATTTCCTTTAGTTTATAATTATCTCCTGGCTTCCCCTTTGCCTAGTTACCAGATGCACTTAATCCCATTGTTTCATATATCTCTATGACGGACTTAAATATAGTCTCACTTAATGTTCGAGGATTGAATCATCCAGATAAAAGAAATACAATTTTGGATTATTGCAAAAGTTTATCTGGAGATGTGGTTCTACTTCAAGAGACGAAGATAGCTTTTAAAGAGGCTCTTCTTTTGAGGAAAGATTGGGTTACTGATGTTACTTGTTCTGAGGCCTCGGGGGGGAAAAATGGCGTTGTTACCCTTATATCCAAAAGCTCTGGTTTATCTATTGTTGCTGCTGAGCATGACACCAGTGGTAGATGGCCACTTACTCACTTGATGAATGGCTCGGAAGATCTATACACTATGAATTTATATGCCCCAAATATTGATGACCCAGTTTTTTGGCGCACCATTCACAAAAAACGTACTGAAATTCCACAGAATTCTATAACTATTGTTGGCGGGGATTTTAACCTTCCCCTTGACCCTATTTTGGATAGATATTCTGCATTTAAATTTCGACCCCCGAGGGCGCATAAAAATTTGCTCAACAGGTGCTCGTCTCATCATCTGGTTGATGCATGGTGATTGCATAATCCTACGGGTAGTGACTTCACGTTCTTCTCCTCGCCACATTCTAGCTTTTCCCGCATTGATTATCTTTTGGTAGATGCCTCTCTTTTAAAACATACTATTAATGTCATGATTCATCCAATAGTCGTTTCTGATCATGCGGCAGTCTCTTTAACTATTCTTAAACTCACAGATACGAGAGGTCCTCGTAATTGGCGTCTCAATACAGAAATTTTGGAAGATAATAATGAAGTTAAAGAGCTTAATGTGGAAATTGATAACTTCTTTAAGGATAATGAATCTTCGGTCAATTCCCCAGTAGTTTTGTGGGATGCATTTAAGTGTACTATACGAGGTAATGTTATTAAAAAAATGGCAAAAAGGAACAGTGACATTAGAAAATCCCTTCAATCTTTGGGGAATGATATTAAACGTAAAGAGGAATTATTTAGACATTCAAACGATAAATCACTCCTGCAGGATATAAAAAAAAAACTGAAATACTCTTTTAATTCCATAGTCATAAAAAGAGCTTATATTGGTGTACATGCCCAAAAATCTCGTCACTTAATGTTACGAAATAGAGCTGGTAAGCTCTTGGCTGCCACACTAAAATATCAAAACACGAACGTCAATACTACTCACATTTCTCATATTAATGATAAAAATGGTTCAAAAAAATTTCATACCCAAGAAATTTTTGGAGTTTTTCGTGAATTTTATGAAACGCTATACACTCCTAAAAATCAAGCTACCAAGTCTACCTGCCAACAGTTTCTTCTGTCGATTCCCACTACTACTATCTCTCATGCTGACATGAATGAATTGGGAAAACCATTGAGGTTGAAGAGATCATCCGGGCTATTAAGGATACTCGCTCGGGGAAAGCTCCAGGACCGGATCGTTTTCCTATCGCCTTTTATAAAACATTCACTCCTTCACTAATCAAATATCTTAAGATGATTTTGATGATTATGTTGCTTCTGGCAAGGTTTCTGGTTCGGCTGCTGAGGCTACTATTGTATCTCCTACAATGAAGCTCATATTATATCCAAGGTTAAGGACCTATTATCTTCCTGGTCTCCTAAATATATTTCTTGGTGGGGAAGACTACAAACTCTTAAAATGATGATTACACCGATTATTAATTTTTTATCTTCCATGTTACCTATAAAACTTTCTTCTGCCTTCTTCCATGAACTTGACTCAATCGCTTGAAAATTCCTATGGAGCGATAAAAGAGCTAGAATGGCTTTCAAATACCTCAGGAAATCTTATGAGTTGGGTGGTTGTAATCTTCCGGATTGGAATCTATATCAAATTTCCTTTTTAGCATCCCAAGGTGCTCTTTGGTTCTCACCAGATTTACAACATGTACCCCCTTGGATTTATATTGAACTGGAACTTTGCGCTCCTTTTTCCGCTCCTTTTTTCACAGCTTCTAAGCTTATTTTTGATCACTCTCAACGTATTATATTAGACACGATCAATGCAATAAAATATGTCGATAAAAAAGTTTCTTAAACTATACACAAGTCAAGATGGTCTTCCTTATGGCATAATCCTAAACTTTCTACTGACATCAATCCTAGCATAGCCTCCTTGTGGGCTGCCAAGGGCATTAGACTGGTAAAGGACTTATACGATTCTAATCATGATCCGCTTCCCTTTTCTTCTTTAGCCAAAAAATACAGTCTTTGCAATATGGATTTTTACTCTTTTTTGAAACTAAAGGTTAAAATAGCTAAAATACCCGAGTGTTATCTCACTCCTGTCTATGTGGTTACGTTCAGGCCATACTGCATCTAAAATTTATAAATTCCTATCCACTCCACTTCCTTCACAATCTACGATTACTTCTGTTAAATGGTCTCATCATTTTGCAGATGATATTTTTAAGCATATCTCGCAAGATACTTGGTATTTGATTGGGAAACTATCCCTACGTAATAAAATCGCTCCTTCGCTTAGCCAATCTAAATTTTTTACATTAAATCTTTTGCATTGGACCCCGGCTCGTTTACATAAATTGAAATTACGAGATAGTGACCTATGCTGGAATTGTAACCTTGCACCAGGCACCCATCCACATACGTTTCTTGAATGTACGTTACTAAAGTCCTTTTGGAATCCAATACAGAAACACTTATCTTTAATTTTGAATATATCTATAGTGCTTTCCTTACCTATGATCTTACTGGGTCCTTGGGCTACAGTTATTCCTTTACCTCTTGACAATACGGATCTGGAGCTATTAGATTTACTTTTATCCATAGCTGTTAAAATTATACTAACGGAATGGAAGTCTTTTCATCTTTTATCTTATCATACCTGGTGGGCATGGGTTTCATACCTACGTGGAGCTCATACTTTTGTCCAGAAAAAGCATTACTCGCCTTCCATCTCTAGTAATGTATGGCAAACCCTAGATAATTATATGAATTTGTCTTCTCAGGGGTTGGTAGCTCATTAGCCTTTTGATTCCACTTTTTAATTTCTTTTCTTCCATTGAAGCAGGTGTCCCCTCCCACTTCTCTCTTCTTTTTTCAGTTTTTTTTTCTTTGGTACCTTTTCTTTTTTTTTCTACTTTCTCCTCCGATTGATCGTCTTTTACTTATTAAGCAATACAACGAGTGTATGTTTGACATGATATTTGCAGTTGCTTTCATAGTGTCATATTTCTAGGATTTATACTATCCGATGAATTTTGTAACATCTAATACATGTCATGATATTTATTTGCTTACTCGTTTTAAATGATATGTTTACCATGCTTTTTATCCCTGTCTAATGATTTTTGCTATGATCTCTTTTTATTCTCAAATTTTCGGAACTAAGTTAGTTATATTTTAATCTGTATTGTTAATGCATCATAAATGTATTTCTCTTTTAATATACAATAAAGACATTTGAAAAAAGAAAAAAAAGCATCGGTTATGTTAGCCCTCATGTTTAGCTCACTGCTTTCTCTCTTGTTTTCTTATTTATGTACACAGTTATCACTTGCTGTTAAGCTCTTTGGTTACAACAGGGCTCCTGCATTCAGAAGAACGTTAACAGTAAACTGGTAGGTATATGCAATGGTTGCACATCGCCTGCTCGTGCACAGTGGCTGCACATTTCCAACTCGTGCACAGTGGCTGCACATTTCCAACTCGTGCACAGTGGCTGCACATCGTCTGCTCTTGCACAGCGGTTGCACATTGTTTGCTTGTGCACAGTGGCTGCAAATCGTCTGCTTTGGCACTAAAGCTGAGTCACCTGACCTCTGGGGCATGGTGCAGTCCCATGATGTTCGGCTTCTGATATTTTAGCGCTGTTAAAGTATTGCGCTTAAAAAGCATTAATTTACATACTGTCCTCAATGTTGAATAGGAGAAATAGTTCTGGCCACAATACTGCAGAGTGGGATTAAATGTGCTGCGAGTACTCAGGATCACAGCAGCAACTATGCTTTTACTTATATTTAAAGTCAGGTGTAGAGAGGCTATTTAAAAATGTCTATTAATCTCAGTTTTTCTATTCATTGTTTAAGTGGCCTTCTCTGCCTGCTGTGGTCAGTCCATTTTTACAGGGGTCTTCTCAATGGTTTGCGCTGTTGTTCTCCACTGGTGCTCCAGGGTCGTAGTTTCTGAGGCACACATTTATGTAACCAAGTAAGTTACTCTATATGTGCTCTTCACTTTCAAGACATTGAGGAGGTGACATAGAGTTTGGAACTCAGACAATGTATGACGTCATGAAGCTGCTTCTCGGGTCCCATCGGTAAATCCTCATTCTAAGTCCTCTAGGCAGTGCTGTAACTGTGTCTCTCTTCCCACTGGTAATTCTTCTCTCTTAGTCCTCTATGCTCCTCTAGTAAAAAAAAACAACATCATTTACAATAGCTCTAACTTTCACAAACGCGAGACGGATTGTATTGCAAATGCTTGTTGTCATATGCAGCTATCAACCATTGGCAAAGCCAAATGTCCTGGAATGTTTTAGGTTTAATGACAGTTGTTGTTTTATATATCTGAATGCAATACCAGCAAGAGGCAGCAAAATACCAGGTATTTAAGCCACGCTCTTAATTAGATAGGGCACACCCCTTTTGAGAGACCCCCCAAGTTTTTCATTGTATTGTATATAACATTTATAGAGCGCACTAACACCCAACGGGTACCCTGGCGCTATGATATGTAAAGTCAGCCATCATCAAACGGAGAAGGTAGAGCCAAGATAGGCAGTACCCATCGACAGGACAAGATCAGTCTCTAGGGAACAACCACGTTTTAATCCTTTTCCTAAACAGAAGCAGGGTATTGGACTGTCTAATTCCAAGTGGTAGTTCATTCCATAGCCTCGCGGCAGCAATGCTAAAAGCCCTCCCTCCCAATTTGACCTTATTGAACCTTGACACCTTCGCCAAGCTGGCAGAAGAGGAGCGAAGGTGCCGAGTGGGAGTATACCAGACAAATTTCTTCTGTAGGGGCTTAGGTCCAGTCCCATGTAGGGCCTTGAACACTATGCATAGGGATTTAAAGTGTATTCTCTGCATCCTAATTAAAGCCTTAGAAATGCAACAGTTCATTTTCAAAATTACAGTTAACTGGTGTGCAGAGTCTGGAATTGGGTGGCTCCTTTTGCACATTGTGTTTTTTTTAATTTCAATTCTAAAATGTATGCATTTTCACTTGCCTTGATCATACAGGGGTCGGGACAGGGTGCAACAGAACAACAAAGAGAACTGAGGAGGGGGTAACGCCTCCATTGCCCCTCCCCCCAATTCCTCAGCCACTGATAGAGCATGTCACCTGGAACCACTCTTGCATTCCCCAAGAACCCACTACACAGAGCCCTCCACGGCTGGCATTTGGTGCAGGGCGAGGCCATAGCTATTGAAGAAGTGACCAGCAAACCGAGATGGCATTTTATCCAAATGTACATGACCTGATTAGTTTTCACTGTATGTTGAGCCCACATCTGCCAATTTTTGCTTTGTTGCTCAACTTACCAGGCTAAAATCCCACCTCTTGTTGCATGCTGTAGACTTCCACTGAAGCAGGAATTACATGCCTATAACCAGAATGCACGTGTGTCGATCCAGAATATATTTACTTAATGATTGCACTTTATATGCAGGACCACTAGAATTATGTGATTTTTCAGTTGCAGCATCTTCCACATAATTGTGGATTTGCCTCAGTTGCCCCACAATCCATCATCTGCTGCCTAATTTACAGAGGTTACTCCAAAAAGTTCTATTTCTTGCACAAACGGGTCAACAGTTACTAAATAAAGCAGTGACATTTGTTGCTGCACAGTGGAATGTCCTTCCCTAAGGTTGACTGGTCACCTTTCTGTTGCTTGCTTTTTGCTGTATTTGTGTCTCAAACCGGTACTAATGAGGTGAAACCTTTGCCCAGATAGGGAAAGCATGAAAAGGTAAAAAAAAACAACAAAAAAAAAAAAAAAAAAAAAAAAAACACACAAGTCCATATCTTAAATTTTTATTTGTCATACAGCGCTAATAAACATAGATGTACTGAACTTAAAAAATTGAGACAAAAGTATGAAATATGAAAATATTGTGCAAGTAGTCACATAAGAAACACGTCTTCCCCGAATTGGTTGCCACAGCTCATGCAACCTGAGTCTATTTGGTGTTTCTGGAGGATAGTGAACTCGAGCCCACAGGCAAGGATAAATTCCTGCCAGCAAGCTTCTGGATCCATGGTTTCTCTTTGAAGCCAAGCCCTGGCAATACCCAGATTTCTAACCTTGTTGGCAAATAAATAAATGGCAACAAGATTGAAAGGGATACTGTGTGCATGGCCAAACAAGATCTTCTTCGAATCCCATCTAACATCAGCCTGCAGCAAGTTATTGGATTTGTTAAAAAACAATAGTTGCCCAAAATAATGATAAGACTGGGCAAGTGGCGAAGACGTGGGTAATGTCGGCATCTAAACCCTTGTATCGAAAGCAATTGGAAGTCTCCCTTCAGCCCTTTTTAAACAATCAGTAAGGTGTATAGTACGTCATAAAGAACTTAAAATGAATGAATTTTCAAATGGGATACATTGAGGGTCTTCTGAGCTAACTAATTACAGAGCCTGATGTCTTCAAGAGAAATAGGAAGATCGAGTTTTTTAGACCACTTGATCGCCAATTGCTCCAAATAATGCTCATGTGGCCTACTACTCATAAGAATCAGGTAAAAAAAAAAAAAAAGACAATGCCCCCACAGTAAAGCCGACCACAGAAGCAGCTGAAAAAATGATTCTGCTCCAAGGGGTTAGCTAGAAAAATAAAATATCCCCCACATCCAACATAGTAGCAGAGTGATTGATGAGCCCGGCACTCTATTGTTGGAAGGAGGGATGACTTCTTTCATTTTTCCTTCATTCCATCTTTTGATTTGCTTCTTTGTTTTCTAACTATCCATACTTCCTTGCATTCAATTATCCCACCTTCTCCCTCCTTCCATCCTACTTTTCTGTCTTTCTCCATATCTATTCTTTTAGATCATCCATCCATCATCCGCTCCATCCTTGTTTCCATTTATTCATCTGTCTCTACGTCACTCCTTCAATCTAGCCATCCTTCGCTCCATTCATCCACTGACCCGCCCATCCATCCATCCTTCTATCCATTCAATACCTCCGTCATCCAATTTCCTGTCCACCCATCAATTCATCCATCTCTCCACCCATCTTTCTCCCCTTCATTCTTATCGCCATCTTTCTTACTCATATCCACACCCCCTCTCCCTGCCCCCAATCCTTCTGTTTTTTTTTTTTGTTTTATGCATCCTCCATCAGATCACTCCAGTATACCTTTGCAGTGGCATTTACAAGCTTGTATTTGGAGATCTGGTTATCACATTCAATTCGGAGGAAAGGAAAAATAAAACGATAATAAACACATTTCTATTACCTTTTTTATTTTTCCTTTCCTGACAAGTCTTTGAGGGCGGGGGAATGAGGGGACGACAGGCGCAGGAGTGGTAGCGCACTGTTGACAGTTTGGCCGGCCGTCTCAGGCTGGCCAAACCATCATGCACACTGAAGCGGTCACCAACTGAGTTGCGTTGCTGGCTTGGAGAGAGCAGGAACAAGCTCCCGGTCTCCCTGGGAGCGCAAATCCTCGGCTCTCAGGCCAATCCTGACGTTGCTCTCATGACATTAGAGCAGCATCAGGATTGGACTCAGTGGAGTCTGGGCCTGCGAGGAGAGGAGCCCCTCTTCCACAGCCCAGATGCTACTGCTTGACAGCCGTTACAAAAATTTTGCCTAGCCGCATCTGGGTCAAAACTGACACACAAAGCTCCCAGAAGACCCTATTGAATGCTTTCTCTGCATCCAACAGTATCATCCCAGCAGGCCTGCACAGTTTTTCTGCAACATCCAAAGCTGAAACGGCTAAATTAATATGGGTGATAGTGTCACATGTATGGATGAAACCTTGCTGCATAAGATCCACCAAAGAATACAAAACTGATAATACCGATTAACAAGAACCCGTGTGTAGATCGTAGTGTCCAAATTAATTCATGAAGCGGGCCAATATGAGCCGCAATTAGGGGGTCAGTTTCTTTCCCTTTTTTTAAAACACCACAATATGTGCTTCCACCATGATGCAAGTACAGAAGATAGAAATTAAGAAGAGTTCATGAACTCCACAGAGCTAGGGATGACAATTTTGTAAAACTCAGTCGGAAGAGAATCTGGGCCAGATGCCAAATGAAATATAGCTTTTCCTCAGGGGTGTAGATCGGGGGGGGTCGTTTGGGTTGTTATATCCCCCCTAAAAATGGTATTCGTTAGTAAATAGTTGGGTACAAGCGCTTTCAGTCGGGTAATGTGAAGTGTCTGTGGGGTTTCACCTGGAATTTTTACATGCCCACACTGACAAAAACACACACCCTCTCTCTCCTATGTTTTGAGGGCCTTAAGAAATATTTTTGCATTTTAAGTGCCCCCAAACATTCCGCCCTTCTCTCTTTCCATTGCCCCTTCAGCCCCCCTCATGTCCTGCTTCTCATATAATGTGCTTTAGCAAGATGTCCTAGCGTGATTGTTGGGAAATCTGAAGCTCACACCCACCCCCTCCCCCAGTCATACTGACCAAGCTGTGCCCCTGACTTTCCTAATCCAAGAGGCGGCTCCTAGACTAGGGCGGAGGAGCATCGCCCCACTGCTTTCTCGCAGTGCGAGAAGCAGAAACCTAAAATGGTAATAACTACCATTTTATTTCATAAATTCTCCAAGCACTCAATAAGTCAAGAGTTAGTGTATTTATATGTTGTAGAGTGCAATGTCTTTTATTCAGACATCCAGGCTTTCTTTTTCACATTGCCTTTATCAATAATGTTCTTCGTCACAAATTTCACTCCTTGTCATCAATACAGCTCCTTGCCAACACGTGTTTCGTCTGTTTATGTAAAACAAGACTTCATCAGGGCTGAAACATAAAGCAATGGCATCATAAGGAATGTGGGTAAGTCATGGGATTTAGGATTAAGCCTATCTCCAAGGTATTTCACCCGAATCGTGCCATGCACATTTTTTACGTGTTTGATGATCATAATATATCTTAGAAGCAACTAAATATCTGAAGGAAGGGTGAATATCAATAAAAGAAAAAGGGATCATGGAAATAGAAGTCACCCTAATGTGTAATAAATCACCTCTGGAACCATTACTTCCAAAGTGTATCCCATTGTCACGTAAGATCATGTTATGTGACCCTGATTGGGAAAGCCAGACAGATGAACAAGAGCTCACCATTTCAGTAATCTCTATTATCCTTGTTACTTTGAGGAATTGTTCATTCTTATGGGTCATCACAGTATCTGTAATTCAAATGGATAATTGTACACTATCATGGTATGGGTATTACCAATTATCGTATTTCAGAATCCTGCCTCACTTACCAAATAACTCGCATCTGAACGTAATGGATGTTATAAAGTTAAGTCAGTGTTTCGGCAAATCTGAAATAAAGGCAGAGGCACTGTGGGTAAATAAATATCTGTATTTTCACGATTCCGTTACGCCCGTTATATTCTAATTTATCGTAACGGGCGAAAAATCACTACCATGAGTTATCTTGCATATAGCAATCAGTGTATTTTAAATCCATCATATTTACGTATTTCGTTGCGCCCGTTATATTCTAATTTAACGCAACAGGGCCAAAATCACTACCATGAACTCTCTTACTTATAGCAGTCAACGCGGTTTAATTTCATGGCCGTTACACTATTAACGTTAGTCCGTGATTGAGAGAAAGGCACAGAGTGCCTCAGAAGCATACATGCTCTTTAGTCTTATATAATGCGCATTCTGTTCTAATTGACCGTACAGCAGCGGACAGTAACTGTTTGTAAAAAATTATTTAATCTAGACTCATTTACACAATAGAATTTAGCTAAAATCGCTCCTAACTCTTCCCGGTGGGTAGAGTGCTCCCCGCCGTGTAGTACCTCCATGGCGTTCAGCGTGAGCGCCATATTGGTAAGCCCTTATATACTCAAAAAGCGCCTGTTCATGGTTTCGCCCATCCTTAGTGGCGGCCATCTTAACATGTGCACGTAAGCACTACAAGTATATTGAAATTATGGTGAATCATGAATTATCATTGATTTCGCCTATCCAGGAGACATCAAGTTATCCATAAATGAGGCTTTGCTTAAGTTATTCTTTATTACTGTGTTGTGATATGAATTAACCTTCGAAATACGGACAGCACCAGCTTTATAAGAGGCTATGTATATTACTCAAATACTGGGTTCATATTTGAACATCGACACCATGCTGTAGGCAAATAGTAGCTAAAAGATAGTGACCGGGTACAAGTATTACGGAAAGGACTTTTGCTAAATTAACTACTGGTTTCATATTTTGCGTGTATGGCTCCTTACGTAACTAACGGGTCATACAGTGCGCCAAATAGTAGCTAGGGATTCATACTCTAGTACAATTCTTCCGGAGAGGACTAATACTATTAGACTGTGATGGTAGTTTATCTAAGTCCACCGAACCAGTAAGGACAGATCATGCTGTTAATCAAAAATAGGAAAATTAGTAAAGAAAGGAAATAAAAGAAAAATATTAGAAAATATTAGACCACTCCTCCAGAGTGTCAAAAGGTAAGATCAGATATTTCAGTACATAGTGTTGAGTAAACTAGTAAGTCTTCATCTCAATATGATGCTATGTACAAAAGAATGACAATTCCATTAGTCATAATATTACATACAATAATCAGATGCCTCCTATCAGTTAACATATATTGGTTTTGTCTGTCTTCATGTTAAATCACATTTTCATATTTTTGCAGACTGTACAGAGTACTTTATCACAAAAATCATACAATTAAATATATTGAACATTGTGATTTAACTGGAGGTCTGCAGTTTGATTAGCAGTTCACAATGTAATAGCAGCTTTCATCATTCTCCCAAAAAGTAATGCAGTTCAGGGTCTATATTTAGACCTTTATCCACTGCCCTAAGGCCCATGATCCATACCGCCTCTTGGCGTCGTAGCCTCAGTTCTCTATTCCCACCCCTTTCGGTTGGTGGAACTGTTTCTAGGCCATGAAATTGGAAAGATCTGTGTTGGTCTTGTTTATCACAGATAAGTGTGTGTACTGCAAAAGGATACCTGGGATCACCTTGTTTAACTGCCCTAAAGTGTTCTTGAATCCTCTCTCTGAGCATCCTAATAGTACTCCCTACGTAAATTTTGTTACATTTACAAACCAATACATAAACCACAAATCGAGTGTAGCAATTGATATTGGTCTTGATCACAAACGTTGGGCTCTGGTTATAGGCAAATTCACTCAGTTCTCTGCATATAGGACAATGCCCACATTTATATGAGCCTTTGTTCTGGGCTGTCAACCAGTTGTCTTTCTTAGTCTGTACAGGTTGCTTGGACTGATAAGTCCACCCAGTGTCCTCCCCTTACGAAATGTTATACTTGGATTAGTCGTGATGTGTGGTGCAATGTTTCTGTCACTAGTCAGTAAATACCAGTGTCTTTTTAGTATTCTACTTATGTCCCCTGTATTGCTCCCAAATGACATAATGGGTCTGATCAGATCCTTTTGTCTACTGTTCTTTTTTGGGTTATCTGAGAGTGTGGCTGCTCTGTCCAATTTAGTGGCTCTGTTAAAAGATCTATTGATTAAGTACTTGTTATAACCTTTTATTTGGAATCTGTTCCTGATTTGCTCCAGATTCTTTTTATATTCCTCGTCACAACTGCAGTTCCTCCTCGCCCTAACCATCTCGCCAAATGGTATTGCCTTTATCTGATGGTTAGGGTGGGAACTGCTCGCATGCAATACCGAGTTGCACGAGGTCTCCTTCCTGTACATCCTACTTTTCAACTGTTGATTGTGAATGTAGAGTTCCACATCTAAGAATACAATTTTGTGCTTACTAAAATTCATTGTGAATGACATATTGCATGTGTTGCTTTCCAAGTAATGTTGGAAGTCATGTAATTCATCTGTCGATCCTGTCCAGATCAACAAAATATCGTCGATATATCTGCCCCAATAGTGGATAAATTGTATCCAGTGTGCTCCTTTCCTACCCCAGATCCACGCCTTCTCGAACCACCCCATAAAGAGGTTCGCGTACGAAGGAGCAAATCTGGAGCCCATTGCAGTCCCGCTAGTCTGTTGGTACCACTTGCCTTCAAACAGAAAAACACTATTCTGTAAAATAATGTTGATCATTTCTGTGTGCAATAATAGCTCGGCTGGTCTTTTGTTCAGAAAGTATGTGATTGCTGTCATTCCACATTCTGGAGTAATATTCGTGTACAAGGATACGACATCCAGCGTTACTAGAGTCATCTCATCATCCCATACTATATCATTTATCATCTTAAGCACGTTTCGTATCCCTAATGTACGATAGCAATTTCGGTACCAGGGGTTTAAGAAATGTATCCACAAAATGTGATAGGTGTTCAGTGGGCCCCCCTATACCAGAGACAATAGGTCTCCCCAGTGGAAAGGGGGCCTGTTTGGGAATCTTTGGTAAGGTGTACAGACACAGAAATCTGGGTTTGTTGATTTTGAGATATGTATATTCCTCAATTGTCAATAATCCTCACTCATACCAACCTTTAAGATCCCCATTAACTGTACAGGTTATAAGTGATATGGGATTACTTTCTAAAGCCATGTAACAAGCATCATTTGCAAGTTGAGAGTAAACTTCATTGTTATAGTCAGTTCTATTCATAACCACTATGCAGCCTCCTTTGTCAGCCTCTCTGATAATCAGAGTATTGTCATTCTTCATTGTATAAAGTGCATCCCTCTCCTGTTTGGTAAGGTTATCCATACTTCGTTGTCTACCCATTACCAGTTTACTAGATACACAGTCTAAATCATTACAAACATTCTTAAAAAACACATCACAACAATTATCTGGTGGAAGATTCGGGGTCCACTTTGATTTCGGTTTCAACCCACTGTCCTTAGTGTATCCAATATCTATACCTAATTGGGACAAAAGTCCCTTCACATCAGTTGATTCCCCTACCTCATAGTCAAGAGAAAGTAATAAGACAGTGTCCACTGCATCTTGTATAGATAAATCACACTGAGGCATCATTCTGTGGTCAGGATTAACACTAGTCAGATGTGTGGGAAAGTGTTTCTTCAATTTAAGTTTACGTACAAATTTGTATACATCAATTTTTAACTTTTCAGCATTCACAATATTAGAAGGACAGAAGCCAAAGCCCTTCTTCAGCACTTTAATCATATCTTCTGTTAACAGTCGGTCGGACAAGTTAATCACATTCACATTCATGTGTTTGTCATCTGTATCCATTCACATTACTTCTTTTTGTTCCATGACCTGGTGCGCATGCCTGCCCTGTCGTTTGACTGATCCCTTTGTTCTCTTGCCTAGTCTTGTTTTCCTATTCTTCCTGTGCGTATATTGCCCTTCCGATTCCCTATTCTGATTCTCCTCATTTCTTCCAAAAAACAGTTGTTCCCGGAGTCTGAGGTGCCCTCAGCATGTTCTGTGTTACTCTCACTATCACTTGACACTATACTTGATGAGGTATTACTCGCTCTTTCAATTGTTCCATCAGCACCACCTGTAATTTCTTTGTTAATCAGGTGTTCAAATTTACTTGCAAACGTAAACACTCTTCCTGCTAAGTAATCCCTTTTGTCTCTCTTTAGTTTTCTTGCTTTACGTATCTTAATATCCTCCTTGTGTTTTCCAAGTATTTCCTTCAATATTACATAATTTTTCTGTTGCTTCTACCATATTCATATCCATGATCTCTTTTTCTACATCTTTGATTTCATTCTGTAACTTAACTTCCTTCCAGCATTAATTATCAAAATTTCCATCAAATTCATTGAATTGCTGGAGAGTTCCTTCTCCCATCTAAATAGGAGGTCAGGCTCCAAGTCATCATAGGCGGGAAATATTTGTGCTCGTAAACCCCTGGGAATTCTATTGAGTTTCAAATATTGCTTCAACGTTGTTGCATCCCACCATTTAGATTGCTCTGTAATCTTCAATCTCTCTAATCGCATAAACTTCTCTTTCAACCCCTCATTCCTTACTTCTCTCGGCTGTATCGCCAAGCCTGAACTTAAATTGCTGAAAAGTTCTTCAGCTATTTTTTCCTCTATCTGACAATTAAGACATCATTTCAATGTAATATCCTCCTATCACAATATACACCAGGTGCTGCTGCACACCCAATAGAAATAAAAATTAATAGTGATGGCTGGGAAAACGGCTCACACTCAATACTGGTACAATTAAACACTCAATATTTCAATGAACATATACTCCAATTGGTGGTTAGGAGGAGGGAGAGCCACCAAATCTTCCTCAATTGGAAAAGAAACTTCTCCTCAATATTTCATAAATTCTCCAAGCACTCAATAAGTCAAGAGTTAGTGTATTTATATGTTGTAATGTCCAATGTCTTTTATTCAGACATCCAGGCTTTCTTTTTCACATTGTCTTTATCAATAATGTTCTTCGTCACAAATATCACTCCTTGTCATCAATACAGCTGAAACATAAAGCAATGGCTCATAAGGAATGTGGGTAAATCATGGGATCTAAGATTAAGCCCATCTCCAAGGTATGAACATTTTTTACGCGTTTGATGATCTCTGCCTTTATTTCAGATTTACCGAAACACTGACTAAACTTTATAACATCCATTACGTTCAGATGCGAGTTATTTGGTGAGGCAGGATTCTGAAATACGATTATTGGTAATACCCATACCATGATAGTGTATAATTATCAATTTGAATTACAGATACTCTGATGATCCATAAGAATTAACAATACCTCAAAGTAGCAAGGATAATAGAGATTACTGAAATGGTGAGCTCTTGTTCATCTGTCTGGCTTTCCCAATCAGGGTCACGTAACATGATCTTACGTGACAATGGGATACACTTGGGAAGTAATGGTTCCAGACGTGATTTATTACACTCCTTCAGATATTTAGTTGCTTCTAAGATATATTATGATCATCAAACACGTACAAAATGTGCATGGCACGATTCGGGTGAAATACCTTGGAGATGGGCTTAATCCTAGATCCCATGATTTACCCACATTTCTTATGAGCCATTGCTTTATGTTTCAGCCCTAATGAAGTCTTGTTTTACATAAACAGACGAAACACGTGTTGGCAAGGAGCTGTATTGATGACAAGGAGTGATATTTGTGACGAAGAACATTATTGATAAAGGCAATGTGAAAAAGAAAGCCTGGATGTCCGAATAAAAGACATTGGACATTACAACATATAAATACATTAACTCTTGACTTATTGAGTGCTTGGAGAATTTATGAAATATTGAGAAGTTTCTTTTCCAATTGAGGAAGATTTGGTGGCTCTCCCTCCTCCTGAACACCGATTGGAATATATGTTCATTGAAATATCGATTGTTTAATTGTACCAGTATCGAGTGTGCACCTTTTACCACACATTAGGGGAATGCCCAGGTATACATTGATACTGGTCTCCATACATGACAATGCCCAAGGTGGTGGGCAGAAAGATTATTCCCGATCCCAAAGTGGTCTCCCTGGGACTTATGGGGAGGCTGATGTACTCCCAAGCTATTTGTGGCAATGGGTTTATTGATAACACAAAGGGACATTGCCCAACACTGGTGATCTGACAAGGCCGCTCTGCTGAGGAAATGGACTCATGGTATGGGCTACTGTGCCAAAGCGGAATAATATGTGGATCAAAGGGGTGTCTGAAGAAATACAATAAGGTATGGAATATGTGGTGAAAATTAGAATAATATTTTTGTATATGTATATCTAAGCTCGATTAAGATCATTAACTATGCAGTCATTACTGAGGATCCTGTTTGGGCACTTGATGTGACATCTGTAAGTGACTATTGTTATTTTTAAAAAAAGGGTTGTTTAAAAAAAGCGATTATAGAGTTGTGGTTACGTGTATACCTTAGTTGCTGTTGGTCCCTGTAGGAAAGTGGATTAATAGTAGTTGGGGGTATAATACCGCAATCACTAATAGGTCAAGTCTCAAATTAATCCTTGGTAGCTTGGCAAATGAGGAGTCAGGCATAACTTAGGAGTATGTGTAAAGCATTTTTTAATATCAACAAAACAGTAAATAGGTTTAAGACAAAACAATAAAAATCCTACACCAATTTATAAACATAGAGAATACTTCTATCTTTAAAATGACACCAAAATGACAAAAAATACTATGTATGGAACCAGAGATAAGACGTTTTTAAGATTGAATGAAAAAATTGTGCATTTGAGTGCCAAAAAGCTGAAAGCGGCTATTTGGTCGCCCCGGACCAGGACCAAGTGAACGTTTTAGGTAGACCGTAATGGAAAGCAGGTTGGATAAGCAGAGTGCTAGGTCCCGGTCAAATGTTTGCCTTCAGACTTACTCTTTTTCTTGGAGCTTTTCTCTCATCGACAGGTACTCTAGCTTCTTGAATCTGAAGTTCAAGTCGATGACGGCGGCCTGCTGCAGTGCAATGCCTTGGTTAAACTCTTAAAATCTTTGTCCTCAACGGCAAAGAGCTCCAGAGCTTTCAGCAGGACAAGCCAGTGCGATCAGGCAGATTCATGAGTTGACGACGGCAGCTTGATTCTCGACGTCGAGCCAGTCTCCTCCTGGAGCTTTTCAGCAAAACTTTATAGAAAGTTTCCAAACTTTCAGATCTTATTCCATGTTGGTTCCTTTGGGGAGAGAAGTGTCCAGCAGCACCAGCTAATGGTTCAGGGACTCTGGATTGCCTCTTGGGGGCTAGGACTTAATATCCCACAATGCACTGTGTAGTTCGGGAAAGTCCATTTGTAACTGGTCAGCTGAGGTAGTCCTCCCAGTCTGCTGCAGGCGACTTCTTTCAGAACTTTTGTACCTGTTACTGCTCAAGGAGTCCATTCCTTTTCATTTGAGTCAGGCACAGTCCTTTTTTTGTGGAGCTTTGCAAGTGCTTCTGAGTGCAAGCCTTCTGTGGTGCAGTCCAAGGGTCCAGCAGGGCAGTCCTTCTGATGTTCCAGGCGGTATTCTGAGGAGCTCCTGCAGCTCCCTCAGATTATCAGAGTTGAATGGAGGGGAGCGGAGGGGAGCAGAGTAGTGGAAGGGAGGAGAGCGGAGTAGAATAGAGTGGAGGGGCATAGATTAGGGTAGGGTAGAGTGCAGTTACGTATAGTGGCACAGATTGTAACGCGTCGAGTAAAGTGGTGGAGAGTGCAGTGGTGCAGAGTAGATTAGAGTGACGTTCAGTGGATTGGCATAGAGTTGATTGTTACAGAGTAAAGTGCATTGGCGTAGAGTGTATTGGCATAGAGGGCAGTGCTGTAGCGTAGAGTGCAGTGGCGTGGAGTTGTACAGAGGGGATTGGTGTGGTCTAGACTGGAGTGGTGTACAGTGGAAAAGTGCAATGGTGTAAAGTGCAATGGTGTAAAGTGGCGAAGAGTGCATTAGAGTAGAGTGGCACAAGGTAGAGGGGAGAGGCATAAAGTGCTGTGGGGTGGAGTGGTGCAGACTGGGGTGGAGTGGTGCAGACTGGGGTGGAGTGGTGCAGAGTGCAATTGAGTGCTACCAGACCATAAATACTTCACTTTAAACCACACTACCATTACATACAACACACTTCCAATTGAAATGAACATTGCATTTGCACAGACATAAGTTTTACAAAAAAAACAAGCATAGACAATAGGCCTCGCCTTTGGGACCTTTTAAGTGTTTTGTCACATCTGCTGCTTAATCGGTCACACACAATTTTAGCAGAGGCAGCAAGAGTGCTTGGTGAATGAGAAGTGTTAGAAGCAGCTGCTTTAGAGCCGAGCGTGCTGCACTCATAAGCCTCCCTGTGTGTGGGTGAGATCCAGAGTATGGTTATTTGCTCAAATCACAATGGTAAGCCTGTGCCTGAAAATGAAACTCCAAGCAAAATAAAATTACCCTTGAACTTAGTGGTGAACGAGTCTACCAATGCAACAGATCTTAAGGTAAAAAGGGTAACTTATAAGGGAATAAGGTAAGCACAAGGTGCCTGGACCCTTTTCTTGTACTTTCTGCAGTAAACGGGAGGTGGGGGGGGGGGGGGGAGTAAAGACAGCACGGACGAGATGGGGGGGCGAGAGTAAAGACGGCATGGACAACAGGAAGGGGGGGCGCGACGAAATTTAACACAACGGGAGGGATTAGAAAGCAGATATTTAAAATACAAAAACCATGAAAACGGGCGCCGTGCAAGGCAACGCGGCGTCCGAACAGACCCAAAAAAAAAAAAAAATGAAACCGGGCACCTGATGGAAGGGAACCGTTACCTTTTGTCGAAAACCATAGCCTGGCACCGCTCTCCGTGTGTGGCCTATTTAGAGCGCGTGCTCTGCTCCCCACGCGCCACTATAAAATGTTTCTGCAATAGATAATTTATAGGCGGCACTGCGGTGACATGGTATTACTTCAGACTAAAGTACAGCGCCGGGGGAAGACCTCGAAGAATCCTCAAGCAGCTCCAACAATCATTGGCACACTGGACTTCCTGTTTACTGGCGAACTCACTCCGAACAGGAATCATAGCCTGGGAGGCAGCGCGGAGCCCGAACACACCCATAAAACAAGCGAAAGCACAGCGCATTGTGTGTAACCTGCCCCACGAGGAATGCAGCTGCCACCCTGCGCACCGCTGCTCGCTCCCGAGAGCAAAACGCCGTGGGAGTGAACATTAAAAAAGAGGTGGGACATGCGCCCACCTTTAGCCATTTGCATGCTTTCATTATTGAAAGACACACGCAAAAGCCAATCCTATGTGTGGGAGGAGTCAGACCCACAAGGAGTAAACACAAGAAGCCTCGCAGAGCAGCGCATGCGCGCTGCTAGGCTCGACCTAAAAACTATACAGTGCACAGACAAATGTATGGAAATTGCATTACCTAGTGTAATGATTTGTTTTGATCATATTAAAGTATTTATTTCAGAATTAACAAAAAGATGTGCTTTGTTTGTGTTCCTAATTCGGATATATTCTGAAACACTCACGGTTAATTTAAATGTTGTCGTTTGCTAGAGAAAAACCCACTTTCCTACCTCCAATATCCAACAAGATTAATCACATAAATCCTCTCACTTTGAAGTCTGAGAAAGTAAAGGAGCAACCTCTTAAGACGGCGCTTGACATTTGACCTCGGTCTTTGAAGGCCCAGCAAATGAGAGGAGATATGAACAAGATTTACAGACCTGTTTACAGAAAAAGAGCACTCCGAAGGATACTGTAAATCAAGTTTGGGCAAAGGAAGGTACAAACTCAAGCTGGAAACCTAAAAATCGAAGCCAGCAAATAGAAAGCAAGCCACTGGCAAGCAGCACGTAGAATGCATGCCTAGCTCAACTTTCTGAATGTCCCCAATCAGTCTAGCAAACCAGACAGCTGCACTGTCTGGTAGGCTGCGACCTAAAAAGGTCGATTTTTCAGCTTTGGAAGTAGTCCAAAGTCGAATTTGGACATCGTTTTATTTTAAAAACATTCTACAAAGCAGGCCTGATTTTAAAATGACACCAGACACCACAGCAGTGCACGCTTAAGTGCATTAAGTCCACTGGGGTCTCTAAACATACATGCCCTACCATATACTAGGGACTTACAGGTAGGTTGTCTTGGCCAATTAGAATTATACCAATTGCCAATACCTTTAGAGAAAAGAACCTTGGGCCTGGTTAGCAAAGACCAGGGATACTTTCAGAGTCAGTAACCACCAGCATCAGTCAGAATAGGGGGGGGGTTGATAAGGGTAAAATGAAGAGTTTCCTACATTCCCATTCCAAACTAATGTCTGTTGTCTTTCCCCCTTTCATAATTGCATGAAAAACCAATGTGATGCAAAATACCTCTAATTAAGTGAGCCGCATGCTTATCTACAGTTAAACCCACTATGTGCAACCAAACCCACATCCTAAACCCAAACAGACTTCATACCTGTATGATTTTGACGCCGAGAACGGTGTTTGGGTTTAGGATGTGGGTTTCGTTGCACACATTGGGGTTAAATTTAGGTAAGCATAGGGAGCACTTAATTAGAGGTATTTTACATCACACTGGTTTTTCACTGGAAGAGGAGGGGTACATTAAGCAGAGTTCTTAGCGATGTGAACTGCTGGTGCATGACATGGGTGGGAAATGGTGTTTACCATTTGATTTTTTTTGTATGCGACATGAAAGGGATGCAATTTAAATTCATTTTGAGTTCTATGCAAACTGTGTAAAGTTGAGGTTTGCTAATATTTCAGTTACCCCTGACGAAGAGCTGCATAGCCCGAAATGCATTGGGTGAATACGCATGTGGTTGTCCTGGATGAACTGTGTATTCCTGCGTGCCATAGAATAAGGCCTGGCTGGGAAATTCTTTGGCATTTGAAAAAGGTGGAATCACATTACCTTTGATGTGAATGGAGAAAGTATTGAAGAATTGTTTTATTAAACATGGATAAAAATTGGATTAAAATGAATTACAAAATAAAAACTGCTTTCCTGTGTATACTGTTCATGTGGCTGTGCGACTTGCAGGTGGTGCGCCACAAGCTTTTGGAATTGCACATTGGTGGCTTTGGGGCAGAGCACATGCAAAGCCAACACTCCAAAACTGTGCTATGAGCATCTTTGAAAAATTGTGGTTTTATAGTAAAAACAAGGTATGCATCCGATCATTTGTCTATTTAGAAATGACAGCCACGGGCCATGTCAAGTAGTAGCTTTAGCTCAGTGCAGTGTTTAGGACTGGTCCCTATTTTTATAGTAAACCCTCAGCAGAAGTTGCAATGATATGTTGACCCTAAGAATATGGCATTATGATCTCCAAGAAATGTCTGTCTCCTGTCTCGAGACTCCACTGAAGCTAGCAGTTACCACTGCTTGTGCTGCAAAACAAAAGCCCTCCCCCTCAGCAACCTTGGGGGGTGGGGGGGAGGGGGGGCGGGGGGGAGGGGACAAACATAAGTAAGGATTCTATGAGAAAACAGACTAAGCAGGCAAAATTAATTCTCCATGAAAGTGATTGGCGTGAGAAGGAATACACAACAACAAAAAAGTGTGTTCATGCAAAACTTAAAACGAAAGATGAGGAAGTGTCGATTCAAGAAACGCATTTGGTAGCTGGGCATCAGAATATTATTGATAAATATGCATGGATATAAGAGGTAAAAAAAACTCTAGTGCCAACATAGAATTCAAGGGTGGGACTATTGTCAGGAAAACACAGGGATGAACTATTAAAAATGAGGTTAGAGGCACGTAGGGGAGATGGTAGTTACTTTTGCTGAACCAAGAATAAGACTGTCTCACAAGAGAAATATTATGGTTCAATTATGGATAATATAACAGTTGAAGGAGAGGATAATAATAGAGCTAAGTTTCTCACCCCTCGGAATTTAAGGGGGCTTTTATGTGGCACTGCAAGAACAGCATAGAAAACCCTAAGACAAAAACAGTACACTTAGAAAGGGAAACAGAATGAAGGCAACAGCTTCCGTGCAGCAAGAGTAATGTTGTGGAAGTCAAGGCAGTTGCACTTAGAAGAACAGGATTATACATAATTCAGTGGGAAATATAAAAGTCAAGTATATATCGACTACTTATTAAAAGTAGCCTTTCCCATTTGTAAAAAAAACCAGGATTATTCTGCCTTTACTGCTACTCTACACCCTTATCTACACTGAATGGAATTTTGAGCAAGGGTATCAAAAGACAAGTTATCCAAAACTCTGGGCTGCACATTTATCATGTATAACTGAGAAAGATATTCAGACGTAGGAGCAACCGCTTTGCTGGGGAGGTTTTTTTTTTTTTTTTTTTTTTTAAATAGAGGTATGGCTAGAGAGGCAATCATTTGAGAATCCTTAAAAGCTTACTTACAGGGCGAAATACTTAGTAAAAGCAGGTAAAGGAAAAATAAAAGTCAGCAATTGACTTGAAAAAGAGCAGGGCTTTGCCAGTATGCAAGCTGTAGTTGGAAACAAAGATCCTGAAGAAAACATTTGTGGATTACCACCATAAGAAAATCATAGTTAAGCAAGAACTTTTAAAGAGGATATTTCATTGTACTTTTGAGGAATAAAATAAGATTTCCCAGGCCAAAGATCTGCCAAACAAGACTACAAACATATTAAATTAGATTAAACAAGTTCAGGGTGCAGAGCCTGGGGAGTTAGAGCAAGGCTTAGTAGAGATTGCTACTATTTGCTTAAAGTTTTGTTTGTGATTTATACTCTGAAAAACTTACCCAAGCCTTCAAAATTATTGATAGCACCAATTGCTGAAGATGAAGTGACCAATGCAATAAACCCCCTGCCACAGAACTCCGACAAGATAGTAGCCCTGCAAACATGCTACTAATGTCATTATGAAAGGAGGTACACCTCCACCTGCATTTAGAAGGGGGAAACTAGCCATATCTGTAAAATTTGGCAGAGGTCTCTAGATCATACGGGTCATCATGCTATTAAATGTTGAATATAAAATATACTCAAGATGGCAATCAGATTTGATCAACTAGTTGGTGTACCAAATCAGACAGGATTCATTCGGCTTGATTTCTGACCACTGATGTGCATTATCTCTAGGTAGTGGTGGTTATGCACAGATTGACAACATACCCAAAGCTTTAGGATTTCTGGATGCTGAGAATGCTTTTGATCTGGTGAAATTTTAATTCTTGGAAAACGTTGCGCTTAGAATGAAGTTCTGCACACAGTTCACCAGATTATGCACCTTACATCATATGTCAGAAGCAGATTTTAGCTTGGGTAGGCAGGAAATAGGCAAAATGCATATAGAGCATGACACGCCAGGAGTGCCCCCTCTCTGCCTTTTGTTTTCATTAAACATTAAAACAGCGATAGGCGGAACGCTTGCAATAAGTCTAGCCACTGGCAATCAATTGGTAGCATTCCAACGCATCATTCTTTTGCCCAGCATCCCACCTCATTTCGGACCCAGCTATATGAAAATCAGTCTCAACACTGCTCCAATAGGAACAGTCCAGCCCGAACTGCCAGGCCAGGTCCTCCCTGAACCAGAACAGAAACCACCCAAGACCGGTTTTGCCCTGACTGGGGCTCGAGTCACGTGTAGCATGGTTCCAGTGGCACAGTAAGGGTATTGCATCAAATACAAAAAAACACAACTAACAAAAAGTGACAAGCCTATGCCCAGACGTGCGCCCCACGTGCTACTGGAACCTCGCTAAACCTGACTAATGAGCTCCAATCAGGGCAAAACCAGTCTTTCGTTGGTTGTGTTCCGGTTCGGGGGGGGGGGGAGGGGGGGACAAGTCAGGCAGTTCCGGCTTGACTACTCCTACTGGAGCAGGGTCAAGACTGATTTTCATATGGCTGGGTCCAAACTGAGGTGGCATGGTGGGGAAATGAACAATGTGTTTGAATGCTTCCCAAGTGATTCCAGAGGTTAGACTTATTGCAAGCATTCCTTCCATCACCTTTTGTGCATTTTTGTTCTCAGTATTCATACAGCTAATTTTAAGATATATTAGCAAACACGATTGAGTGCATGTCAAACACAATATTCCAGGGACTATAAAGCTGCTATAATATACGGACGATAGATGGTGCTTTCTTCCTAGCACTGGATTAAGAAAATGTAACTACTGTTTTTGATAATGGAGCTTTAAGAGCAGTACAACATAGGATAGTGCGGCAGCCGTTCCAAATATCTCCCATTTTTAGTTATTTTTGAAGGTTTAAAAAAAAAAAAGTAAGGAATCTCTGATGAGGCATTTCAATATATTTCCCAGTAGGGATTCATCACATGGGTGTTTATTACTGGGAACTATCATGCTTAATCAAACAAATGTTAATAAGCTAGGGCAGTAGGAGTGGACTTTCAAGTTCACCGAGCTGGGTTGGGTTAATATGAATTTTTGAAATACACCATCTTCTAACAACTCAAATCCTCTTCGTATTCAGTACTTTTCAGTGTACAGACTATGCTCCTCTCAGAGACATCACAAAATGTCCACTAATGATACTGATATCTTCAATAGATGTAGGGGTAGTATTGGCACTAGGTGAACCACCAAATGGAAATGACATAAAAACGAGTTATTGGACTATGGTATACGGCTATTTGGAAAAGTCCTTAGCAACACAACTTGCTTCGAGCCCATGTCAGGCACTGCTGAGGACCAGAGATTTGGAGTTAATTGATCACAGGAAGTATCCAGTATTTTTGGCTCCTGGTTGAAAGATGTTTAATAGGGGAAACATTCTTTTGGACGAAGCCGGAATCACACTGTGCCAACACAGCACCGGCAATAAAACAAGCGCGGCATTAGCACGCATTCGTTCAGCACACAAGTCGTAATGACTTGCTTTTAAGGGGGGGGCGCATTGGTGGAATGGTGTTGGCTTTAAAGTCCAACACCTTCCCTACTGTCGCGCAGACTGGAGTTGGAATAGTAAATTAAATTATTCCACCATACAGCACCCCCTAAGGCAAGTCGTTAAAACGACTTGCGTGCTGAACAAATGCGTTCTAAAGACGCGTTCGTACTAAGGACGGCGTTCGGAACGTATGCGTCCGAAACACATGTGGAAAACCGTCATACATTCGTTTAATAGCTCACTAGTGAGCTGAGGTACCATCATGTGTATACAGGATGAGGAGAACTACAATGCCAAAGGAAATATTTTATATACGAGTTGCTAGTTAATCAAGTTTCAAAAGACATGGTGTTCATTTCAAGACTGGCTACCGACAAGGATTTTGTTTTCCATATCTCGTCTGCTTAAATGACGAAGTGAATTTGACGAAGTATAAAGTATAGAAAGGCAAATTGCTTGTAAGATTTATTATGCTTAAGGTACCTATGTAATGAAAGCACATTACCCCTTGCTTCTAACAAGTAACATAATAAATAAAAACCAGGATGTGATTTCTTGTACATCATCGAAAAGCTGGATGTTCAGCTCCTACCTGAAGCGCAACCCAACCAAGACAAAATTCCTGTTTGCCAAGAACAAAAAACAGGACACAATGTACACCCGGCTCAATCATATGAACCTTGACAGCTTCAAACCCCAACTTTCACAAAAAGCCAAGTCACTTGGATTCATCCTGAACACCAACCTTACCCTCAAGGAAAAAATTGCGAAACTAGAAAACAAAGATAGACTTGTACCATCTCTCTTCTAAAGAAAGTCAAACTGTTTCTTCCAGAAAGAAGCATCAAAACTGCTGTGCAAACCCTTGTACTCTTGCATCTTGATAGTAATCCTTAGGGGCATACTACAAGCACATCACATCTCATTTCATCCAGGGTACCAAGAAATAGGATCACATCACATGCTTTCCGAGTGAACTCCACTAGCTTATCTTGCTGGCCTACAACATCTTTAACAAGCATTGGCAAGTCATTCGGTTTCACCGATGCAGAATCAATTGGCTTTGTCAATGTTTTTTTTGACATGTTATACAGCAGTTGATCTTCTGTGCAACATTGCTTAAAGAAAAAAGAAAAAAAAAAGCGATACGAGGCAACCAGCATTTATTGTGGCATAGCCCTTTTTTCCAGTTTAAGCCATGTTGCACAACAGCTCAACTGCTGTGTAACATGTAAAAAAAAATGAAAAAAGTCAATAGATTTCGCATAGATGAAACCTATTGGCTTTCCCAATGCTGATTGTCTGTTGTGCTTAAAAAGAGGCCATTCTCTCTGGTCTTTCATGCAGAGCAGTGAGGTGTTCTTTACAACAGGGGGAGCAACTGAAGTAAATTTGAGCAAAACTTTAACAAGGTAATTATTGTTTCCAGATGAAATGACGTATCAACTATCATAAAATATTAGTATAGTTTTTTTTATTATAAAAAAAAAGATGTTTGTATAAACAGGACAAAAATGCGATCTGAAATTCGCAGCAAATTTCTCATGCTACGCATTGAGGATTTTTAATAGAGCTGTATGGGGCCTGTTCGCTATTGCGGATGGCAGTGAAACACCAGGGGAGTAAGGAACTAGACAGCCACCTTTGTCATTTTGCTTAAGCGACAGTAAAAGACAACCTGGTGGGCAATTAAACAAGTCTCAACAACAATATGAGAGTGAGAAGTCAGGAGACGGGCCCATTCCTCTTCTCAAGTTATAGTATCAGAACACAAAGAACGAGTTAGTTATAAGGCACACACCTGCCCCTAAACTTTAGGTGGATGTACCAGGAGTGTGTACTGCCTAGGAAACCCTAAGGTTTTGTAAAAGAACCCTTACTCACCTACCTAGTAGGTGACATACTTCATCATAGGGTTCCCACCCTGGTCACCGAATGTTTCCAGGGTGTGCTACGATGCCAGATTACAGCGGAGCTGGTTGTTTTTTTGAGGGTGAAGTGGTGGTGGTGAGTGAAAAGTGCTCAAGTGCAGTGTATTTTAAAATTGGCTCAGATACTCTGTAATTTTGACCTAAATGTTATTATTGAGAGTATTGGTCAATGTTAAAAAAGTGATGGATAAGTGAAGGATATCATTTTGATCCTTCTTATCCTGTGAAAGGTCTACATGTTTCAGCCATGTACTGATGTGCCCCGCAGGGTCAAACAGCTTTCGTCAGGCCCGCAATTAAACAAGGCCACACATGTTGAGACTCCAATTTTCAAACGTTATTCCAAGTAAACACGTGAAAAGGACATTCGGTTTTTCAAGAACCTTTATGTAGTAGACAAAAGGGGAGAGTGGAGCTTGGAAGTTATTTCAACTGAAATTTTTTATGAGAGACTGCAGACACACACTCTCAGTGCATGTGAAAAAGTATACAAAAAAAAAAAAAGTAACTGCTAGCCAGTGGAAGGACATTGACACTGGAAGCAGTACTTGATCCAAGCTCCACAGCAATGGACGAAGGATAGGAGGAAGGCTAAGGCCAGGAGGAGCTGCAAGGATAAAAGATCCATGTGGGAGCCAGCCAATAGTAAGTAGAGGTAAGTAATGGGCAGGCTCCAAGCCCTTATTGAGAATTATTATTATTATTTTTTTTAATATACTAGATTTCCCAAGTGCAGCGCAAGCACTGTGCAGGAGAAACCTGAAGACCAGCTGCATCATTTACTAAGCCACCACGACGAGCACACCCTGCTTATCTTGCACACAAGCTCATCATCTCTGGTGGCCATCAGCACACAGCAACATCACAAAATAAAATTATAGATGGAGTGTTGAAACTTTTCAAACTCACCAAAAGTCACAGATTTGAGTTTAATCCATTGTTATTTTGTTTGCCACGTCACCCCAGCATGGACCCAGCCATATGCAAGTTAGTCTTAACCCTGCTCCCCATGGGAACAGTCCAGCAAGAACTGCCAGGTCAGGTCCTCCCTGGACTGGAAACAAGAATACTGGGACCAGTTTTGGGGTATCACCCCTCATCAGCCAGGCTAGCTTGAATCCAGTGGTGCAGTACACCCCCCACAGCCAGGACACCATAAGACTGAGTAGAGTAAAAAAGAAAAAGCAAAAAATTAGATCGCAGACCTCTTTCATCTATGCACCCAGGATCTGGAACAACATACCCGGTATCCATCACAAATACTTTCCCAATTTAGGAAAGAGCTGAAGATTCCCCTCAACAGTCCACAATCCAGCTTTATCTCCTATTACTCGTTGACTTTCTGCTGGTCTTTGACCATGTACGACACTCCACTGCCTTTTGGCTAGGTTTGTGTGAAGCTTAAGTCAAGCTAAGGCATGCTGTTGTTTCCTTCCTTAATGTCGCAGTCTTTGCTGTATTTAGTATGCAACTTGATACTGGAAAAATTATTTAACCTTCAGGAGGGATTTACCTATAGCCACCATTAGAATAATCAGGTTATCCGCACAAAGGATTATTATCCATTCATAGGTTGGAAAAGTGGTGAATTCCTAGGTCTCCATCACCATTAATGCAATATGCAAGGAGCACCAGATCTATTGCTAGGACTGGGAGTGTAGTGTAGCTCTTCTTAGCCCCCACTTAATGTTACAGTTCTAACCCAGTTAGTAACTAACACACACTTTAGCTTCTGGATTGTGGTGTAGGAACCTGGGGATTTTGATAAGGCCTTCTCTAGTATATGTTTCCAAAAGACAGGTCCAAAAGTGAAACAAATAAATACTTTATTCTGCAATGACTACTGATGATCCTAGTCTAATTCCACAAGTCGATACTAAGAGGCTTATTTAGGGTTTAGCAGATCTGAAGCACTCATGCCTCACAAAACCTGCAGTATGCCTAAAGAGGTGGTGGGGGGTCGGAGACTGCCAGGTTTTTAGGTGCAGATCCTTTGCCGGCTACACTGGCACAAATATCGACCAGTAATGCTGTCCACCTAAGGGCCATTAGGCCACAGTCACCCCACCAGATTTGGGATCACTCCAAATCCATCACTAAATTTCCCTGCCCAGGACTGCGATTCATGGTTGTCCTAGGCAGCAGAAATATAAAAACTAGGAAAGTCCATTAACGACCCTAAATGTGTAAAGGCCAAGGCTACTTGTTTTTTGTTTTCTGCAATAAACACCTGCTTTGGCAGTTGGTTTCTGAAAAACAAGGCGATTTGCAGGGCTGACACCAACAACCCTATCTTGTCACCGGCTTGGTAAAGTTCACAGCTTTAACTGAAACAGTTGAATCAACAGTTGCAAAAAAGGTTTAAGAAACCCCTTGCTTGGTAGATGGGGGGAGGGAGATATAACTACGGGGGGGGGGGATCTAACTATGATCAGTAGTCTTCCGTACGAGAAAGGAGCCCAAAGTCTCTGGGGACCTGGTGGGTCACCTGCCAAATGCTAGATCCGACCCTTATTCGCTTGTGCTTCTGAAGATGGTCTTGATCAGGCAGGGAGGATGTGCCCAGATAAGGATATAGGCATCAAATCTGTGGGTTTCACAGTTGCAGGAGAGATAGCCTTTTCCCAAGACTGCAACATTGCTGCCATCATGCCAGTAGTCTTGAATAGTGGTCTTCCTTCTGCAACTCCTTTTTTAGAGGCACAATAAAATCAGCATCCTTTATACATAAATATTTCCTGAACCCTACTCTCTGTTCAGCCTGGATATTTATAGGAATGCCGGATTCCACACATCATTTGACTTGGCTCCCAGTAAGAACACTAGTTGGAGGTTTCTATGCCTCCGCAAAATTGTTACTTGCTGCCAATGCGAGTTCATTTAAAAGAAGAAGATTTGGGCAATGGCAGCTAACGCAGAGCTCTCTCTAGTTACCCTGGCATGGATGAACAAGCCTCAGAGTTGCCACATATTCCTCATTATTCAGTCATCTTGTACATACACCCCTTTTAATGTTTTGCTCAATTTCTATATGCAACTGTAACTCAAATAGTGAGACACCATGTTGAGCTGCAAAACCAAGTTTTAATTTGTATGAAACCATTCACTGAACCTATAAAATGTCATGAATTGTGTGCTGAAAATGCTCTATTACATTCAATGAATGTGTAAATTAGAGCAGATAAAGTGTTGTTGATGACAGAGGGATGACTGAAGCGAAGCAACATCAATCTGCGAGCTGAGACACTTCGTACAGGTACGCTCCCAGAAGTTTCACACCCTGAATGTAGTTGTACCTGCGAAGATAAACATAATACAACAGTTTTTAGATTCACTGGTGACTTTATATTCCCAACACAGAGTTCAGTGTGAGTAAGCATTTGATATCACTAAAAAGGCAAGTTAACATAAAGAAAATACTTATCCCAAAGTCAAGTCTTCCAGTGTTTGTGTTTTTAAATAGATTCACATGCTTGGAATACTGGATAAATTACAGCATTACAGACAGCAGCACTGTTTTAACTCGGACAATGAAAAATTATGGCATTGGTGGTCACCTTCAGATTCTTTGCTGCATATCATGGGTAAGGGAGTCAGTTCTCTAAATCATTAATTGTTTTCCATGGAACCATGGGGAATTTATATTACAACAAAAGGTTCACCAGTTTAATCTATGGATTTAAAAATAAGAACATATATATTTGAGCATTGCTGGGCTAAAGCACAACACTCCATTGGCCTGGAACAGCACCTCAATTAAGGGCTTTGTTTATGATGGAGTGCAATAATTCACTCTTCATATTTCCTCTGAATTAACATGGCAGGGGTTTTAAAATAAATCCTACGAGTATGTTCTGTAAGCTGCAAGGCATGTGGGATATAAAAGGCCTATGCTGAGCAGCAATAACCCTCCCGACGATTATGAGCTTTGCCAAGGGTTTAAAACACATCCTCAAGATAATGAGGGGACTACCCTTTTCATTAATAATACTTATCTGCTACCAAGGTTGTTGGGAAAGAGCTAAGAACAACAAACCTAATGATGGGGTGAATGGGGGGGGGGAAAAGGGAATGCACTGTCCTACCTCAAGGGCCCACCCCAAAAAATAATTGGTGAATCCTAGTCAGCTAGCAGTTGTCGAGAGGCCTCTAATCTTCTACTTTTTTGACCTCTAAAGGGTAAACACCTTGTAGAGGACCTAATCATCTAATATTTGAAGTTGCAGACAGTGGCCATGTCGTTTGGGTCCCTGTGGATGATCCGTGTTGTTTATACTGCTGTCCTAGAAACATATGGAGATTGTGCCCTCGTCTGGGTTGGTGAGAGGGCTTTAGACCATTTGTGTCTAACCCATAAAAACCTATTCCATTCATGAGAAACAAATGTATGACCTTGCTGACAAAAAAATAAAATAATAATCACTAGGCAACCAACATTACCAAAAAGAAAACCTCCTCCTGCAGGACAGAAGAGACTGCAACTACTTAAAACACTGGTGACAATTGAGGACCTAGACAAGTTTCCAGGTGCTGCCAGTAACAAGACATTTAATGGTCTAATTATTATTAAGTATGCCTTCCTTCAATGCATTCCTCCTTGAGAAGAGAAAGAAGTAGGACAAGGAGTGACATCGCAAAGCAAGATCAGAACCAAGAGGATGTGTACTGGATGATCCCACACAAACACCACATATACATTCTCTTTCTCAGATTGGGCTACAGCTTCACTTGATAACATTCTTCAAATGATTGAAAGGGGCATGTAACCATTCTTTGAATTTCTCGAAAATTAGTTGCATCCCGATTTCTTAGTGGACCCTTCATGAAAATAAAAATCCTGTTGTGGAATATTAGGCTGAAGTAGTTCGTGGCAAGAGATCCTGGTGCGGACGTTATGTTTATCAGGTGCTGAGAGCGGGTCTACCCGCAAGATGTGTGGGGAGTAGATTGGTGGAAGTAGAAATTACCCGGGAATCAGACTTGATGGGAGACACAAGGGTCGACTACAAACCCTTCAGCCAGGCCCAAACTTTCCAGGCCATACAACAAATTTTAGGCAGTGCGTTTGGGTAACTCCTAACCTTTAGAAATTCCTGCAAGCCCAAAAAGTGCCACTCCACAGATTAAAGTCATGTGCATTAAGAGATCGGCCATTAAGTTGTTTGTCGCTTGAAGGGAGGCCTTAGCCATCTGGAATGCTGAAAGGCTAGAGAAGCTTTAAAAGATAAAACAGAAGTGCAGTCAAGTAAAGCCTTCGAGACCTTTGTGAAGTAGGCACATTTTTGAATCGCAGCAGATCGGTAATTGGTAGGTTATAAAGCACATCTGCTTTGTATCTCAGGCCATATACGAGACCAGCCGAACAATTAGGCTTATTGAGCTTACACATTGATCTGTTTGGGATGCCACTCTTTATTCCACTAGCGTTATCAATGCAGGATGTTAGTATTGTGCGAATCAATGCATTTTCTGAGGGTGTGCAGAAAGGGACGGGCCCACTCCTAGCAAGGGTAGACATCGGTGCCCTCTCTTAGCTATCACATTTAATCATGACATTAGGGAGAGTTTGTTTTTCAACTGGACAACCAGGGCAGGAACCTGCGGTTCTGGTATTGGGGTTATGCCACGTGAATCAACCTATGTGACCTGAGAGAGGATGGACCTCTTGCACATGCACACAGATCTCAGTCGTCTGTCTGTTAATGCACAGTGTGTTGCTGCATCCAAAACTGGATTTTCTCTACGGTGTGTTCCAAAGCTCTCCTTAGCTTTCAGTTTGAAATTGCAATCAAAACTTTAAAATAATTTTTAAAGCTGACAAATGTTTTTGTTGTGCGCGACACCTTTAGCCACTCAAGCATTTGTAACCAGCAGCACCTTGCATGCTGGTATTTTTCTTTTGATGCCTACAATGTCAAACGTGGATTTACACGTCCTATAATAACCATGTTCTGGCTATTAATTCAGGCCGGACTAAGAGGTTGCGCATGATAAGCAGCTACTTGGCAGATAGGATTTTAAAAGACACCATCTTAGGTGAATGTCATTTAATAATATAGATCGCATCATCCTTACTAAGTGGCACACCATGCTGCTAACAGTGGTGAAAAGGGGCAAAGCTTAGTCAGTAAGATTCGGGGGTGTGGATCTCAAATTTCCTCAACTAAAAAAAGCAGTGGGCTGCAGGGTGTATGAGTCAGATGACCAAGGTTCGGAATTTATTGTTCCCATGAGGAGCAGCGTCAGTATTGATTTGCATTTGGTTGGCCAATGGGGCTCATTTAGAGTTCAGCAGACAGGCACTCTATTGCAAAGGCGATGGAGTACCCTGTTTGCCAAACTCAAGGTCTCCCCAGCCAATTTTGAGTCGGTCAGACTAAGTTTTGCACTGACCAAGTAAAATTTACTCTGTCTGTGCAATTTTCTAATGACCCAGCAGAGTAGGGACCATCGGAGGCAAGTCATTTGATCATCTGTCCAATTTAGAGTGAAAAGTTGAATGACTTTTTTTTTTTTTTTTTTTACTATCCATCCCTGCCACGTATATCCTGGCAGTGAGGGACAGTAAAAAAGAAAGAAAGAAAAATGACCCCTAAACTTTGTGTGGAGGTCATTTGTTTTCTTTATTTTTCAGAAAAACTCCCGCTTTGGGAATAAAAAAAAAAATTTCGGAAATGTTTGACAGCTGGCCATCATGTTTGACAAACTTTTCCTACATGGACAGGACCCACCATGAGGGCAGTCCCTACCAATGTGTAAAGAGGTTTGTGGGGCCGGGGGACATCTCTAAATTTGGCAGGCAAGGAAAAGGCAGGGCGGCAGACAAAGTCCTCTTCTACCCGGTCTGCCTTTTCTCTTTCTGCCAAACCTTATTTCAGACTGTCTGGCATGGAACAATGGACAAACAAAATGATGGTTCGGAGTGCCACCCTGAGCGATTGCCAGTGATTTGACTATATGCAAGCATTTGTCCCATCAACTTGAGTGTCCGATTGGCACTAGCATGCCTGGAACCCTAGACTAGTGCAGCTTTCCAAGCCTACAACTGCCAATATTTGTATCCATTCAAGGAGTATCCCCATGGATGTAGATTTGCTACTTTTTAGGCAAACCATTCACTATACAAGTTCCTTCCTTTTCCAAAACAAATGAACAAGCAAAATCCAGGACAACAAGAAAATCCAACACAAGCACAGCAGACCCCAGACCAAACTACATAGCTAAGAACATTTTGTTTAGGAGGTGTAACACCTCAAATACCCCCTTGAAGTACCCCCAGGAGGTGAACAGGAACATGCGGTTGATGTATACTTTCCTACATCCCAAGTCAATATTTCAAAGTAAAAACATATACTGCCTTAAGATGGCTGTTGTCTGAGCTCACAATCATATGAGGAGGAACTTGACAGGAAACCTAGTGAATGGTTAAATGTTATTTTCCCCAAGGCAGCATTGTGCAGGCAATCCAAAACACAGGACCTTTAGCACATGCAGCTTCTCTACAATACAGATCTCCCCCCCACACAGGTTGCAACTAATCTTTGGTAGTTACATCAACAGCTCACCTATTCAGCTTTTCATTTTGTGAATGAGCGCCGTCGTCCGATGAACCTACAGGCAGCAGCATGACATTTTTACCCGTTGCCTCCTGGAATGTTAAAGTTACAGGAATGCTTCCACCTTCTCGTGTCAAATCAGGCTCTACGCCAAAAACTGTACAAACAAAATAAAGCACAAAAGTCACAAAGTGATTTGATTCTTCTTACATTATGGGCAAACAAGGAAGGAATAGATTTTGGATCTGTTGTGAGGAAATAAGTGCATCATCACAGGAATATTTACTAAACAAAAGATAAAATGAACCAAGTTTATGATCAAATATCAAATTCCCATTGCTTGCTGGCAGCAATCATATACCCCTCTGAACCCAGTTCAAGGGAAGTAAAATCGGGTAGAAGTGATATAGCACACAATCAGATGAGAATGGGTGGCCCCATTGTGATATCCTCTGACAAACCTAGAATAATAAGTATTGACATGCAACATCTGAAAAAGTGACCCCTAAAAAGTAATAGCTTAACAGCTAAACTTAACAGTATTTTTTCATACTAGGCATTATAAAGTTAACACTAAGTCAAGAGATGCGTGTGCTACAAAAGGTCTCAAGTATATTTTGCTTTTTTGATTTTATGTATAAACTTTTTGCGAGTGGTAGTCTTATTTGCTTTTTGAGGATATCAAAAAGAGGATGAAAACTGGAACAGAGAATTTTATGAAGAAAATTTCTTAAATCAGAATAAATTGTAACCCTCTGGAATTAACCAATATGCATACGGTTACTATACAGCTAACATAAATCTTAATTTGTCTGCAAACACCACTATAATCTTCAGTCTGTGCAAATGAGCTAAGAAAGAATCTGGCGGGTCCGGCTGTATAGGTGCATATAAAACAAACACAATGCACTAAAAGGTAACAGTTTAAAACAATAATGAAAAAGCAGCAAGAGCCAGAGACACGTTGCATCCAATCAAATGGTGATCCTTCCAGCCTGTGGTAACTTCTGTGGAGTTCCTACAATTGCAGAGGATACTTAGCAGAAAAGGGGAACCATCAGCTTGCAGAAGCTCGACTGCAACTAGCATAGAAAACCAAGGGCAATGTGTGTGTGGGGGTGGTGGGGATAACTACTACAGACTTGAAATGGGGCCAATTTGGGCTGCCCAGCAACAGCAAATGTAGACCGTTACTATGTCTTTAGATAAATTGAAAGAACATGGAAGAACTTTTGTTGTGATAACCAAGGTAGTGAAAAATGGAAATCATTTCTACCATTTTTTAGCCCCAACCAATCAGGGAAGCTGAAGATTAGGTACGTACCAAAATAAAAAACAAATTAGATAAAGAAAATAGCAATAGACAGGGCCAGTTTAGAAGCAGAGAACCCAAGAGGGATTTTGCCTTGTTTTTTGAAGATGTGCCCAAGCAATTTTTGAAATTCCTGAATGTTTCACTGCTATGATATGTCCCGGCAGTCCATTATTGAGGAAGGGCATTGTTAGAAATGGGATCTCTAGTTGGCAAGGGCTTGCACCTTTGTCCAAGTAGGGACCCTTCTTCCTAGTCAGGGTAAGGGTGTTACACTCGTGAAGTAACCCCTGCTTACCCTCGTGGTAGCTTGGCACGAGCAGTCAGGCTTAATTCAGAGGCAGTGTGTAAAGCATTTGCACATAACCGACAGTAATACAGTGTAAGCACTACAAACGGACACCACACCAGTTTAGAAAAATAACCAATTTTTATATACTCAAGACAAGACCAATTACGACAAAAATCCACAATACTATACTTTAAAAACGAATGCTTGATAAGGTAACTTCTTCTTTGCAAGAATAGTTCAAAAACAAAGTTCGTACGAGTCGGTAGCTCCGTCCGAGCCTACCGCGATGCTGAAAACCACAGAGTCCAACAGTTCCAGCCGACCGCGTCGATACGGGCCAGCAGAGTCGTGAACAGACTCGGTCACAGTACCTTTCTCGTGATGGCTGGTACGGAGTGTACGAGCCGGTCGGCGTTCGTCGCGGTTGCGGTGCAAGACGGAGCGATGCAAGGTGCGGTGTCCCTCGATGCGGTGCAGGCAGCGGCTCGATGAGCGTCGTGCAGACGGAGTCGGTGAGTCCAAGGCGTGCGATGCAGGGTGAGACGATGCTCGATGCGGTGCTGACAGGTTGCGATGCAGGCGACCAAGCCGGAGTGCGGGAGCTGGCGTCGGACAGCGGTGCGAGTCGGAGCGGTGCGTCGCAGACGTGCGAGCGGTGCCCCAAATGCGGTGCGGTCACGACTCTTGGGCCAGTTGCAGCGACCGCGTCGGTCGGGTCCGGCTGGTTCAGTGAAGCGAGGCGATGCGAACTGCGGTGCCCACAGGTCACGGTGCAAGCAGCGGCTCGATGTTGGCGGCGTCGGACGTCGCCCACGGTGAGACCATGGTTGCGATGCGAAGCGGGGCGATGCGGTCTGCGGTGCAAACAGGTCACCGGCCAGGGATGGATTCGGTTGACGGAGTCGGTTGCAGTTCCCTTCCTCTGTGGCAACTGAAACAGCGTTCCAGAAGCGGTACCCAGAGGCTTGTGAAGTCTTTGTAGTCCCTGAGACTTCTTAACAGGAGGCCAGCTCGGTTCCAGGCCCTTGGAGATACTCAGCACAAGTTTGTAGAAAGTTCAGTCCAGTCCTTTCACTGCCCAAGGCAGAGGCAGCAGCTGCAGGCCAACCCAACAAAGCAACAACACAGCAAAGGGGCAGTACTCCTCCTGGCAGCTCTTCGTCTTGGCAGGTTCCTTGATTCCAGCGAGATCTAAATTCATGGGGTCAGGGCCCCAATATTTATATCCCAAATTCCTTTGTTCTCTGAAGGCAGAGAGGCCTTTGCCTAGTCCAAACCAGTTCTGGAGCACTTTGTTGACAAGTCTCCGTCCCTTCTTTCAGTGAGTAGGCCAGGGACATCAGACGCACCACAGGAGGTGGAGCAGCATTGTGGAGGGAAGGCACTGTCCTATTCAGGGCCCAGGTGCGACCCCTCCCCCATCTACATGTAGATCTTGCTATTCAGCCCTGTGCTGACTCACCCTGTCTCCTGGCATCCCCCAGCCCCTGTCACTCACACTCCAGACAAGGAATACACAACCTCGCAGAGGCAGGCTTGGATGGTTAGACAAGAAAATACCCACTTTCTAAAAGTGGTATTTTCAAACACAGAATGTTAAAACCAACTTCACTAAAAGATGCATTTTATCATTCTGAGTCCAGGCATACTAAACTCGAATTTCTACCATGTTCCCGGGGTCAGTTAGGATTACAAACTGTAATAATCAAAACTGCCCGTTCTGGCCTAGGGGGAACAGGTAGCCTTGCAATAGTGAAAAACGAACTAGGCTGTAATTCACTATCAGGACATGCCGCACACACCAGGGCATGTCCTACCTTTCGCATACAACGCACCCTGCCCACAGGGGTACCTTGGGCCTACCTTAGGGGTGACTTACATGTAGAAAAGGGAAGGTTTAGGGACTTGCAAGTGTGTGCACTTGCCAAGTTGACATGGCAGCCCCAGGCTGCGCACAGGCTCCGCGATGGCAGGCCCGAGTTACACTTTACGGGCTGTTTGCGTGGGTGGCACAATCCAGTGCTGCAGCCCACCAACAGCATTTGGTCTATAGGCCCTGGCACTCGCAGTGCACTTTACAAGGGACTGACACATAAACCAAATAGGCCAATCATGGAAACACCAATCCATAACACATTTTATACAGGAGCACTTGCACTTTCCCACTGGACAGCAGTGAGGAAAGTGCGCAGAATCATTACACCAGCAAAAACAGAGTCAAAACCGGGAGGTCAGAAAGCAAAAAGTCAGGGGAAACATGCCAAAAGATGCCAAGTCTAACAGGCATCCCATGCATACAAGGAAGAGGCGAGGATGATGCAGCATTACACTGCATAGTGTTTCTTTTTATAGTGTTAAAGATAAAAGTGTTAAACTATTTCTGAATACCACACCAGTAGGATTTAAACAATTTGCCTGGCTCCAATCTGCCAAGAAACAGACTCTTTTGTGATCCTAGCTCAAAATACTGTAAAGAATGCTGTATAAATTAACAGAAGTTTATAAAAACATGCTGAATTGCATATGATTAATCTATCCTGAAACAGAAGAGGGAGCAGATTTCAGCGTATTCAGGTATACAATGCTTGCAGCCAGTTTCCAAGGTAGTTTCTCTAAATGCCATGAAAACAAGAATGTAAGGGATAGAATATATTTAAAGTCCAGTTCTCCAAGAAAATGAAGATGTGCACACATAACTTGCATAGATTTACTCATTTTGAGAGATTTTTAAAACTCCAGGGAATAAGTTGGAGAGAAAAAAAAAGCGGTGAACATCGCACATTTTAAAGAATACGTTGCAAGAAAGCCAGGTTTGGATGAACCGCTGCCCAGCTGACAGGCGCACTTAACTTCAAAACTAACAAGTTTTTCTTCCAAGCTTTAAATTTTACAAATGATGTTTCAAATGAATTGTGAGTCATGCATCATTTGTCATGGTTTTTAATTGATTAGGATCATGCTTATAGTTCAGAATTCTTCATTGAATATATAATTTTGCAGTTCAAACTGGGATTACTCCAAAACCCAATGCATTTTGGGTCAAACAAGACTTTATCTGGGGTCTTTCAATGGCAGTCTATAAACAAAATGAAACAAAAGACAACTCAATAAAGGCCTCGAAAATCAAAACAAGAGCTTTTGACACAAATCCACTGCTCTCCCATGTATATAAACGAGACCAAAATCCATCTGGAACGCCAGATAAAGCAAAAGAGAGCAACCGTCTAATAGGACTCATTCCAGACCATGATGTCAAACGTAAATAATACGTTTGCTTAAAGTAGTGCTTAAATAATAGTGTAATTTACCACTGACAGAATATGCTTTTATCTAATTGCGACACACAAACGACCGCTGAGTGCACTGGTGAGTCACGAACGCCTTCTCACATAGGATTGTGCCATGCAGTTCTTTAGGTCATACCCTTGATCGAAACACTGCTGCTCTACGCGTTCTCTCATGCCTCAAAACATGCTCCGTGTAATCATGCGGTTATGCCAAATAAGACCTGCTGCACGAAAAACGAGCGCTTAGTGCACTAATGCTAGACATACCATCCATTTAATGTGACTGCAATTTTAAAGTGCAGATTGCGTGATCTCATGCTGTAACGGGGTAACGTGCCTGCAAAAATTATCGGCAGATCCGCTTACCCGGTAAACTGATGTTTTCCACGTTCCATGTTCAGAACCAGTGCAAACTTTCACTGCCGTTCAAAACTACTGCTTAATAGTTCAGGTGTACGGGATGTTACGGGCGAGCTGACGTGCATGGAGGGTGCATTCTTAAAGTGATAGCAAACCGGATACAAACCGCAGGGTGAAAACAATGTCAAACTCAAATCGGTTGAATAAAGTTTTAACTCAAAGCGAGTGAATAGAGTTTTAACGTCAAAGTTGTGCTGCCGGTATAGATCTAACAGCTTACATGATATGGAATACAGAGAACACAAAGATCTATAAATTATCAAATCATATGTTATGCAATGACATCTAGCTAGTTGTTTCTGGTGATCCGCATCAGGTCTAAGGTTTTTAGACCTGATGTCGATCACCAGAAACAACTAGCTAGATCCGAATTCTTCCGGATCAAAAAACTCAAGCCATGCAGCCGCATGGGATGAACGACAGGCTGGAATTTATTTGTTTTAAGTCTCCAATTAATTTGTATGAGTGCATGCATTGAATATGACGATGTCATTACGTAACATAGGATTCGATAATCTATAGATCTTTGTGTACTCTGTATTCCATATCATGTAAGCGGTTAGATCTACACCGGCAGCACGACTTTGACGTTAAAACTCTATTCACTCGCTTTGAGTTAAAACTTTATTCAACCCTTTTGAGTTTGACATTGTTTTCACCCCGCCGTTGGTATCCGGTTTGCTATCACTAAGAATGCACCCTCCATGCACGTCAGCTCGCCCGTAACATCACGTACACCTGAACTATTAAGCAGTAGTTTAGAACGGCTGTGAAAGTTTGCACTAGTTCTGAAGTGGTAACGCGGAAAACATCAGTTTACCGGGTAAGCGTATCTGCCGATAATTTTTGCAGGCCCGTTACAACATGAGATCACGCAAACTGCACTTTAAAACTGCGGTCACATTAAATGGATGGTATTGTCTAGCATTAGTGCACTAAGCGCTCGTTTTTCGTGCAGCAGGTCTTATTTGGCATAACCGCATGATTACACAGCGCATGTATTGAGGCATGAGAGAACGCGTAGAGCAGCAGTGTATCGGTTAAGGGTATGAGCTAAAGAACTGCATGGCACAATCCTATGTGAGAAGGCGTTTGTGAATCACCAGTGCACTTAGCGTTGCTTTGCGTATCCCAATTAGGTTAAAAGCATGTTCTGTCGGTGGTAAATTACACTATTATTTAGGCACTACTTTAAGCAAACGTATTATTTACGTTTGACATCATGGTCTGGAATGAGTCATATTAGATGGTTGCTCTCTTTTGCTTTATCTGGTGTTCCAGATGGATTTTGGTCTCGTTTATATAAATGGGGGAGCAGTGGATTTGTGTCCAAATCTCTTGTTTTGTTGTCGAGGCCTTTATTGAGTTGTCTTTTGTTTAATTTTGTTTAAAGACTGCCATTGAGAGACCCCAGATGAAGGGTCTTGTTTGACCCGAAAGGCATTGGGTTTTGGAGCAATCACAGTTGGAACTGCAAAATTATATATTCAAATGAAGAATTCTGAACTATAAGAATGATCATAATCATTTAACCCCTTCGCTGCTAGGCCTTTCCCCCCCCAGTGCTAAGCCTTTTTTTGGCTATTTGGGGTAGTTCGCGCTTAGGCCCCTGTAACGTTTTGACCACATAAGGTATCCATGCCAAATTTGCGTCCTTTTTTTCCAACATCATGGGGATTCTAAAGGTACCCAGGGTTTGTGGATTCCCCTGGAGGGACCCAGAAATTAGCCAAAATACAGGTACATTTTGTTTTTTGGGGAAAAAGGGCTACAGATGAAAGCATCTGGTTTTTTCCCTGCAAATGGTATCAAAAAAGGGGTTGTGGTGCTGAAATCACCAACTTCCCAGCTTTCAGGGACAAGCAGACTTTTGTCAGAAAACCAAAATGTTTTACACAGTTTTGGCATTTTTCTGGGACATAGCCTATTTTTGCTATTTTTGTGCTTTCAACCTCTTTCCAGTTAATGGTAGAAATGGGTATGAAAGCAATAATGGATCCTGGAAAGCTATACATTTTAGAAAAGTAGACAAAATTCTGAATTCAGCAAGGGGTCATTTGTGTAGATCCTTCAAGGTTTCTTTACAGAAACTAACCGTTGAATATAGGAAAAATTGAAAATTAGTTGGAAAAAACAGCCATTTGTGTCAACGTTTTCACCTGTAACTTCTTCTAATTATGACAGCTGTTTGAAAGCAATATACCGTTACAATTGCTGGACCTTTCTGGTTGTGGGGATATATAGGACTTGTAGGTTCACCGGGAACCCGACGAATCCAGAGCCAATAACTGAGCAGCATCTTGCAATGGTTTTTCATTATGTACCGGGTATATAGCAATTAATGTGGAAAATATATACATGGAAAAATCGGTATGAAAGACACCTATGTATTTCTGAAATTGGAACAAGATATAGAGTTTAGAAACAGTAGATATTTGCACATTTCCGAAATTGTGAGTACCCATACTAGCATGAGAATTATAGGTCATTTTTCAAAATGATCTCTTTTTTATACATTGTCTTTCATTTGGAAGGCTGAAATGCATCGGAAGTCATAGGTAATAACAGTTGCTCTACAATTCTGTGTTACCCTGAGTCTCCCGATAAAAATGGTACCTCACTTGTGTGGGTAGGCCTAGTGCCCGCGACAGGAAATGGCCCAAAACGCAACGTGGACACACCACATTTTCACAATGAAAAGGGACCCTTTTTTTGCAAAGTGCCTAGCTGCAGATTTTGAACCCTAGCTCTGCCGGCACCTAGGGAAACCTAGTAAACCTATACATTTTTGAAAACTAGACACCCAGGGGAATCCAGGATGGGGTGACTGGTCTGGCTCTCACTAGGTTCTGTTACCCAGAATCCCTTGCAAACCTCAACATTTATAAAAAAAACACATTTTCCTCACATTTCTGTGGTGGAAAGTTCTGGAATCTGCGTGAATCCACAAAATTCCACCCACCCCGCATTCCCCAAAGTCTTACGAGAAAAATGGTACCTCACTTGTGTGGGTAGGCCTAGTGCCCGCGACAGGAAACGGCCCAAAACCTATTGAGGCGACATCAAAATTACCCATCACAAAACAACCTGGTTTTGCAAGGGGGGGGGGGTCCCATGAGTTTTTTGGTCCCGGGCTCGGCGGCTATCTAGGGAAACCTACCAACCCCACACATTTCTGAAAACTAGACACCCTGGGGAGTCCAGCAAGGTATGGCTTGCGTGGGTCCCCCAACATCTCCCTACCGAGAATCCCCAGCAAACCTCAAATTTAGCTGAAAAAAATGTATCACTTTTTTCTCAAATTTCTGTGTGGGAAAGTTCTGGAATGTGCGTGGATCCACAAATTTCATTCTACACAGCATTCCCCCAGGTCTACCCATAAAAATGGTACCTCACTTGCGTGGGTGGGTCAAGTACCCGCGACAGGCAAGGGCCCAAAACCTATTGAGGCGACATCAAAATTACCCATCACAAAACAACCTTGTTTTGCAAGGGGGATCCCATGAGTTGTTGGCCCCGGGCTCGGCGGCCACCTAGGGAAACCTACCAAAACCACACATTTCTGAAAACTAGACACCCGGGGGGAGTCCAGCAAGGTATGGCTTGCGTGGGTCCCCCAAAATTTTCCTACCCAGAATCCCCTGCAAACCTCAAATTTTGTTGAAAAAAATCTATTTTTTTCTCACATTTCTGAGAGGGAAAGTTGTAGGATCACCAGGCTGACACAAATTTCCTACCACCCAGCGTTCCCCCAGGTCTCCCGATAAAAATGGTACCTCACTTGTGTGGGTAGGCATAGTGGCTGCAACAGGAAATGGCCCAAATCGTACTGTGGAGACTTCAAAATTACCTATAACAAAACTACCTGGTGGGGGGGGGGGGCACCTGGGGTTTTGGCCCTGGGCTCGCCGCCACCTAGGGAAAACTACCAAACCCACACATTTCTGAAAACTAGACACCCGGGGGAGTCCAGCGAGGTATGGCTTGCGTGGATCCCCCAACGTTTTCCTACCCAGAATGCCCTGCAAACCTCAAATTTAGCTGAAGAAAACCACATTTTCCACATATTTTTGGGTGGAATCACCGTGCCGACTCAAATGTCCTACCTCACAGCGTTCCCCTCAGTCTCCAGAGTAAAATGATACCTCACTTGTGTGGGTGGGGCAAGGGCCTGTGACTGGGAAGAGCCCAAAACATAGGGAATAAGGGTATAGCACCGAGAATTCTAAACGCTACATTTTTTTAAAAATATGTTTTTAGCCAATTCTGCATTGACATTTCTTCTTTTTGGGCAGCCCCCACCCCAACATCAATTAAAAAAAATAATCCCTGGTTTGAAAGACTGTTGCCAACAAACATATGGGGGGAGCAAATGCCCTTGCCCAAGGGGCCGCTCCCCCCTCCCTGGTGCTAGTGGGTGGATCCCTGCTTGGGGATCGCCCTCCTGGGGTGATCCCCAAGCAGGGATCAACTAGGGAAGGGTACCATTGGAAAGGGGAGATTCTCCCCTTTCGAACGATAACTCTCCCATCTTTTTCGGTGCTCGGGGGCTGAGCTAGCCCACAAGCACCGAAACTGAGAAACTGAAACTAAGTTTCAGTTTCGTTGCAATGACGATTGCGCGCCATGCGCGCGATCGTCATTGCAATGAAAATCAAAAATAGGCCTGGGGAGGTTGGGAAAGCTCTTCCCCACCTCCCCAGGCAAAAAAAAAGAAAAAAAAAAAAAAGGGAAATCCCTCTGCTGTCTGCAGCAGAGGGATTTCCTGAGCATTTGCTCATGACGGAATGGTTCCGTCATGAGCATAGAAGGGGTTAAAAACCATGACAAGTGATGCATGACTCACAATTCATTTGTAAAATTTAAAGCTTGGAAGAAAAACTTGTTATTTTTTTAAGTTAAGTGCGCCCGTCAGCTGGACAACTGTTCATCCAAACCGGGCATTCTTGCGACGTTTACTTCTCTAGCGCTTACAGTCACAGCGCCAACGACAGGGACGCACATGGAGTATCTTTTTGAAGAAAAGTGTATAATATTGGAAACAGGAGTGAAACGCAGTAACATTTTTTAATTGATACATTTCATAGAATACCCATGCCGACTGCTGCTAGGCAGACTATCCACAGAATTAGTGGAAATGTCCCGTAGCAGATTTCTCTCATTTATACCCTCCACGTTGTAACGGTTTAGTCATATGGGGGCTGGGCGGGGGAACGGTGGGGGTTCCCTTCTCGTATATGCCCCGTGAGAAAGTGCCTCTTGACATGGTTAGCCCCCCTTTTTGCCTGGTATTTGATATGGTTTGAATTGTAGTGCACAGGATCCCTGCCAACAAAGTCTCCTGTGCCAGTGCTTCTTCCCTAAAAATGTTCCACCATTAGCCCTTCAGGCCCCTATAAGTCCTTGGTAAATGGTACCTGGGTACCTAGGGCATTGGGACTGAAGAGGGTCCCCTAGGAATCCATCAGCTAGGCCATGCAGACTGCCACATGTATGGCCTGGTGCAGACAAAACAACAAAGTCGACATGGCACACTGCCAGTGTGCCATGCCATCTAGCAAAGCCTCGGGTATAGGCAAGTCAACCCTCTAGCAGGCATCACAGCCCTACGGCAGGGTGCACTATACCCCAGGTGTGGGCATATCTGTGGGAGCAGATATGCCCCTAAAATATTTAATGCCATTCTTAGATATTGTAAGTGCCAGGGAAGCCATAGAGAGTACATGGGCTGGAAACTAGACAACCAGAGTACCCCAGCACCATGATGGCTTCTCTGAAACCAGGAGTGTTTGGAACAAAACTACGCTAATTAAGCCCACACTGATGCTCGTGGGGGATTTATTGAACCATGTACTCAGAAGGAACCTCAGAAGTGCCCCCTGAAAACCTACCAACCCTGGTGTGGTCACAGACTGGCTGTAGGCAGCCTGCCACCACCAGACATGTTTCTGTACCCCAGAGTCGAGAGCCTCTGCTCTCTGGAACCAAAAACAATGCACATCCTGGGCGGAGGTGACACCTCTTCCCCCAGGATGGGCAAAGTGCTTGAGAGGGAAGCTTCCAAGCATGCTGCCTTTGTAATGCGATCCCCAGCCTTTGCTGCTAGCAGCAGATGGCAGACTCCGGATTACACCCCCATTTTGGGAGGGGAAACCTAGAAGAATAGTGGGCGTGCCCAACTCCGCCAACTCCACCCCTAAGGACGGGGAGGCGAGGTGAAGTAATCTTTAAGTCCCCACTGTCTTGAAGATGGAGAGACCCCTCCAATTAGTCCTAGGACTATGTCCCCTTACCACAGAAGGGTGGCATAATTTAGGGCATAGTCACCCAGGTAAGGTGCACATTGGCCCCGCTACTCCCCTAAATTTTGTATTTAGGTGGCTCCCCCACACTTGAAAACTAGTTCCTGCCGAGCTAAGAAGAAGGACGAAGGCGGCGCTGTGCAGCCAAGTCTGAAGATTCCTCCTGATTTGGCCCCAGTCTTACCGGCCTGTCTCCAGCTTCAAAGGCCCTGCAAAAGACGATGCCTGCCCTGCAGCCAGCGACTTCCAGAACCCAAGGAAGACTTCCTGCTCTTTGACAAAGACCAGAACTCCCATGGACAGAGGATCTGTCCCCAAGAAACCTACACAAAGGACTCTGGAGCACCACGGAACTGCGAGTCCTGCCCACTCTGCACCAGACGCCTCCGCCCATGTCCAGGTGGCCCACAGATCCAGAACAAGTTCCTCAGCAATCCTGACCTCAAGTCGAGCATTGGCCTACCCCTTCCCGGACTGCACGACGTCGCCTGCAGCCTGAATCCAGAAGCTCTGACCGCAACCGACTCCGATAACAAGAATCCGACATCCAAGGACACCCCTGCACCAGAAGCCCCTGGGCCTTGGTGAGCTTAACCAGCTGTGCCCTTACGACCCCCAACACCTCTACTGTTGTGGTCTCCCGCCTGAGGCCTTCGGTGTCCAAACCAAGTTCTCCATTGAAAAGCAATGGGCACCCAACGCTGTATTTACACCCTGCACCTGGCCACCCCTGTGCCGCTGGTGGTATATGTTTGGTGCTGCATTGTGCCCCCCCCCCCCACTGTGCTTGCTCTAACCCCAAAGCTTGGCCCCTGCTCCTGATCAACTTACCTGCAAGCAGCATGGCTTCAAGCACCCCTAGTCTCCACTGAAACGCATTGGGCCCGGCTCCAAATTTGACCTCTGCACCCGGTCGCCCCTGTGCCGCTGGTGGTGCAGACTTTGTGCTTACCTGAACCATGCCCTCTGCTGATCTTAAACCCTGAAGACTGGAGCTGTAAGTTGGGTACTTACCTGTGAAGCCACATTGTTGTTTTCCTCAATAGGATAACATTGAAATGTTTGAAAATTGCACTGTCAACTTTTGAAAGACTAAAGTATTTTTCCTGAAAAATGTACTTACCTTTTTGCGAAGATCTTGGTCTTAAAATAAAACTTGAACAAAGCTTATTTTTATAAAATTGGTGTGGCTCTCCTTTTTGAGTCACGTGTCCCTTATTGGTCAATGTGTGTGCAATAAATGTCTTACACTCCTCTGTGTTAGGCCTAAGGCTGCTCGCTTACACCACCACTAATAGAGCACATTGGGTTTTCATTGAGCCGTGTACACTTCTGGGGAATCACAGGACTCTGTGCATGGTATAACCACCTAGAGGCATACCATATGCAGAGTCAGTTTTCTACATGCCCGAAACACGTATTAGGGCTTTAGCACTTCACAATCCTCACTGAACACTTACTATATCCATTCCGTGTGCCATGAGTGTGGGAGAAGGCCTTGGAATGTTTGTAAATACTTATCTTCTGGTGGGGGAATGCCCTTCCTAATACCCATCCATCTGACCCTGCCCTGGGTCACACTCCTATCTCATGACAAAATTTACGATTGCAGACAATCTGCTTGAATTGTAGATTTCCATAACTGTCAGTACCGTATAGGTCTGTAATACTCATGAGTCGGATTCTGTGTGTCAGAGTTAGTCACTTGTTGGTGCAGATGACAAGATCCACTTAAGTGCATTAAAACATGAGGGAGTCTGGCCTTCTGACAATTAACCAACCCAAATACAGATATAGTTCAAAACATTTAGTAGGTAAATACATTGCTTTAAAGAACAGGAAAATTAAGACATTGGAAGTTATAATGTGAAGGCAGGTAGCATTTAGCATCACAGGAAACAGTATTACAGGAGGCATTTATGAAGGTCTTACAATTGCTACATGAATGATTACTTAACTTCGTCACATTAAATTAGGACACAAACAGCTGTAATGAACTTCTGGGAGGTGGTCTTTCCCTTTAAAATATTAAGGTACTATTATATTTTTACTTTAGTGGTAAGAGGCTAGTTTGTTTTTCTAAGTAGGTCAATACAAATTGGATTCTGCGTCAATTTAAGGAAATTGGTTAAAAAAATGATTTGGGAGATCGTGACCAAATACTATGCTGGGTGTTCTCTACAACAACCTATGGCCTCCAGACACCTGTCCTGTTTTCTTAATCAGACAAGCAGACGAGAATAGGGGACTAATACGGATAATGGAGTAACCCGAGGGTGTAGGGTTGGGCGCTGTGGAATTAATCAGTTTCCAGCCTTAGAATCCAGGTACCCAAGCCACAGAATTAAAGGGCCTCATTAGGTTTGGAGGGAACTGAAAATCCTTAATTTTCTGTAGGAAACTCTAAATATGGAGTAGAACTCACCGGTGAACTTCCTCCACTATAGGGATAATATGGGGGGGAACTTCTGCTAGTGTTTTCTAGTCAAGATGTAGACTTTCCTTAAGTAATTGGTGGATTTTCAGTTACCTTGAAATTCTAACTGAAACCAGTTGCCCACTGTTACCACAATTTCTGATAAAAAAGGATTATGTAGATGTTGAACAGGTCAGTTATTACACCGGCAATGGCAGTGTTACATTGTAAACTAAAAAAGCACTGGTGAAGCTAATTGGTCTAGCCTCTGCAAGAGCCATTGGCTTTGCCAATATGTTTTAGCCATGTTGTACACCAGCATTCCTGCTATTCAGCATGGATAAAAGTCAGTGGAGCAGAACAGAGGGATGTAGAGCGGAATAAAATGTCACAGAGTGGCATAGTGTGTTGTGGAGTGACGTAGAGTGTAGTACGAGTCATGGAGAGGCATAAAGTGGAGTGTTGAGAAGTGAAGTTGGTTGGAGTGGGGTACAGTGCGGGGTGTAGTAGGTCAGTTGTGGAGGGGCATAGAGTGCTGTGATGTAGAGTAAAATGGCCTCAAGTAAAGTGGTGTAGAGTGGCATAGAGTGCAGTAGTGTCGTACAGTGGAGTATAGCAAGGTGGTGTAGAGTGGAGTAGAGTGGCATGATGACAAATTACCAGTAAAAATTAGACCAAGGATGATAGATTACCCGTAAATTCCTCATTTCCCAGGGAAACTATAGGGGTTCATCTATAAAATATAGTTCTGCACTCTCTGTCCCCCTGGCAACCGAGGCACTCATAGTGGGGCCCTTAATCTAAGTTTGCAAAGGGACTGGTAATCCCATGTCCAAGTTAACCCAATAGGCCAGTAGTGTCAGTATGAACATCTGAATGACAAATATTGGTTTCTGGGAAAAGTTAAGACTGATGATTATAGCAGACAAAAAGGCAACATTCTTTCACTATGTGGCTCCACAAAACCTTGAGATGGGTTCACAACGTCAAGTATAATTTAATAAAGTTTTTAAAATCAAAGATTGAAAGCAATAAAATAATCAAGTTGGCATGAATTAATAATAAACAAAAGGATCATATGTAGAGTGGACATTTGTAACGCCACAGTGCCCAATGATTGAAGTCACACAGGCAACCAAATACATGGTTATTTTTTGGGGGTTGTATTTACAAATTGTTGTCAGCTCTATGTACGGCCAAGGGTGGTCAAAAAGTATTGGTGGGGATGGGTAGAGACTCAAACTTCCTTTCTCAATTTACCTGTTTTCATGGCTTTTCTTCCAGCCATGAAGTGAGGATGGTTGAAATCTGCCACCCATGGTCTACCTCCATGACCCAAGTACACTTTAAGCTTGTTGGGACTTTCTTGCTGAGCAAATCGTTTCGTCAAGTGTTCTTGAACCTAAAAACAACGAAAGTGGATACAGAGTTAGTTTTTTTCCAATGCTAGCCAATCTGGTTATTAAACTAACAGTTCCTAGTGTACAAATATACACTGAAGATATCAAATCAAAATCTTAAGCACTAAATACTTAGTTAAAAGCAACCAAAGCTATTTACCAATAGTTGTGCAGTCTGACCGCCATTTGCAATTCGCTATTGTAGGAAAGTAGGAAAGTTGCCTTTTAGAGATGGTCACCCCCACTTTTTTGCCTGGTATTCGACCCAATGTTTGACAGAAAGTGCACTAGGTTCCTGCTATACAAGTCCCCAGTGCAAGATCGCTTCCAGAAAACTATACAATTATTCCACAATTGGTGATGCCTTTAGCACCCATGTATGTCCCTAGTAAATGGTAACCCAGGTACCTAGGGCAAGGGTACTAAAGAGTGCCCAAGCACTGAAACAACAATAAGGGAGCCCTCACCTAACTCATGCAGACTGCCTTTGCAGGATGCATGTCTTGGCGCAGACAAAAGTGTAAACACAACATGGCCCTCATCCTGGTGGGCTGTGGAACACGGTCAAGACTGATTTGCATATGGCTGGGTCTGAAATGGGGTGGCGAAGTGAGCTAAAGAACAAGGATGGATTCAACCCAGATCTGTGACTGGGGGAAAGAGTGAAAGGTTTCAGGGCTCCGTCCATCATCTCCTTGTGTTTGTTTTGTGCCTAAAGACACAGCATGCCTTACAGGCCTAAGACAGGGTGCACTATACTACATGGTGGACATATCTGTGTGGGCCAATATGCCCCTCTGCTGGCCTGTCCAATTACTGCCAGTGCAAGAGACCAGGGAAGCCATTTTAAATACATGTGCTGGACACTGGAGTAAAACACGTTCTTCAGCTACAGGATGGCTTCATTGAATCCAAAGATGTTTGGTATCAATCATCTTGTATTAATAAACACACACTAATTCCAGTGATGAATTTATTACCACATGCACCCAAAGGACACCTTAGAGGTGCCCCCTGAAAACCTACCTACTACAGGTATGCTGGCCAACTGGTCCTGACCAGCCTGACAGGGTTATGCCCACTTGCCCCAGGAAGTGGTCATATAGGGGGCATAGTGAGCCCAAGGATAAGTAGCGCACTGGCTACTACCCTACACTCCCCCAACATCCCTAAATCTAGTATTTAGGGGAGCCCCCATCACTAGGAAATCAGATCCTGCCGACCTGAAAGAAGACGGATGCTGAAGAGTTGCAGGAACAGAAGGCAGCAACTGAATTGGTGCCAACCCTGCCGGCCTGTCTGCTGTCCTTGACAATTGCACCAGAGATGACCAACTGCAGCTGCCTGTGCCTCCAAAAGCCTGGGAGGACTTCCAGCCTTCACCCAAGATCCAGGAACTCCTGTGGAGTAGCGGAGATGCTCCCCTGTATCCTGCAGGCACCTCAAAAGAGCTGCAAGGACTCGAGACCGCCAAAAACCAGACACTGAAAAGCACCACTACAGCTAGTTGAAGTGGGCCAACAGTGCCAGCGTGGTCCCCAGACCCTTCAGCTCCTAAGCCCACATTGGGTTTGCCAACTGTGGACTTCCCATCAGCTGCAGCCTCTTTCTGCAGGCCCCCTCTACTGTGAGTGATTACAGTGACAGAAACAGATGCCTCAGGACTCCTCTGCACCCGGCCGCCCTGGCCTGAGGAAAAGAGGACTAAAAGTGTTCCCACATCCCCGAGCATTGTGAGACCAGAGTTTCCTTGTTGATTTAACTGGACTAGCCACCCCAGTCCCAATCTTCAGCCTCTTATTGACTGGATCGATCCCCATTGAATTCAACGGGGCACTGACACTGTTTTGCACCTCTGCACCCGGCCGCCCCAGTGCTGCCTGAGGTGACCTGTTGGTGCTGCCTTGGACCCTGCCACATACTCACATTAAGTCCAGAAGATTGGTTTTGTAAGTCGCTGTAGTGTACCTGTATGCAGTATATGTCTTTCCTCCATATGATAACATTACTGCTCCAGAAATTGCACGAAATGTCGACTTTTAAAAACTGTAAATATTTCCAACTTGAAACACTTACCCGATAGTGTTGATTTTAGTGTGTGTGTGTATATGTGTATATATATATATATATATATATATATATATATATATATATATATATATATATATATATAATCTACTGGCAGTCGCCAGTAGATAGTTATAGTTAGGACCTAGTTTCCATAGGAAAAGCGTTTTTCTTTTCCCAATAACTTTGGCGCCGGATGAGCGAATCTTCGCGAAATTTTCAAAACTAGTGGGGCGCTCCAGTCAGCTCCTGTCTTGAAAGTTTCGGGGTGATTCTCCAAGCGAGGCCGAGAAAAAGGGGGTCCCAAAACGTGTTTTCTCCAGGTTATTTTCCATAGGAAACTTTAGACACGGCTACAGCTCGAACTGCTGAACGGAATTACACCAAATTTGGCAAAAAGGTAGCCCTTGGTTCAGAAAGAGCCCTTTTTTAGGTCGAGCCTCGAGTAGCGTGCAAGCGCTGCTGTGGCGAGACTTTAAGTTAGGGGATTTCGAAAGCTGACCAGACGCTCGTGCGTCATGGCCTTTTCCCTGCGGTTACGCGCGCGGCAGACATCTGTTTCCAATTATCGTGCCCAGACGAGTGCGCGATAATTGGAAACACGTGCGGGCAAAAGGCCATGACGCACGAGCGTCTGGTCAGCTCAGCAGGCTGCCGCGCTCGCTCGCGCCCGCTCCTCTGACGCTGCCGTCTCTGCTGTCCAGCGCTTCACTTGTTTTCTTTGCAGCAGAAGGAACAGATTCACAGGAAAGGTGGAGTTTAATTCAACTTTATTCGGAATATCCGTTACTAGTGTTAAAATGTGTGGTTTTGTCCTATGGGAGGAAAATCAGTGTGGCCATCAAATCAACGATAAGGCTTTAGCAATGTTTGGAGGAATTACATTTCATGTATTGATCTGATATGGCACAGCAGTTAGCTTTCTTTTCAGGTCCAAGTTTAGCTTGATTGAATTTTTTTAAATTTTTTTATTGGTCTCCTACACATTTATGATCTTGGCTTGAACAACTTTGTGGTTTCTTTCACTGTACGCTTAAAGGCTTTCTGTGCTTTCATAGCTGTTTGAAGCAAAGCAGGCTGTTTATTATTGTCAGTGGTTAAGCTTTTGTGCCCACTTCCACCCATACGCGGTCACTGTTAGTTACTCAGTATCGCGTATCTCGGTAATTTCTTTTGCTGTGGTATTTTGGTTTTTACACCAATGCTGTGAAAAATGGTTGCTGTGGCAGATACTAGTCAAGAAAATTGCCATTTTTTTTCCTTGACTTTTGGGCTAGATGAGTACCAAAAACGTTTATTACATAGTGTGTGTAGAAGTGTATATTTTGCATCATTAAAGCGGGAGCATTGCTCAGAATTAGCCTAGGATCTGTGCAGTTGATCCAGTGTTCAGGTATTTCTAAGGGGTGAACAACCAATACATGTTTGGAAGTTATGGACCATGTAATTTCTTAATATTAATGGGAAATTATTCTTGGTATTTTTGTTTGCATTTTACTGATCATTGGACACTGCAGTTCATGTGTCCAGGTATTTTGATACCTGTATTTGAGGTGCGTGCCCACTTTCTGCCACTTGGGCAGGGTTATTTTATTATTTCTTTTAAGCGGAGTCATCCATTGTGTTGTACAATCGGGTGCTTTCCTTGCTCTTTGCATAAGGAATTTAGTATATCATAAACCATAATGTTATTGTGGATCTGTGGTGGTGCTAGTCTTTTCTATTTTCATATGTCTTGACTGGTTAATTGCCATTACCTGTCGAGATGCCCAACATTGGCCAACGTGCTTAAGCCTTTCCAGATTTTTAGGATTACCACGGACATTGTGAATGATTAAATGTTAAACTTGTTTGTAAATTTGTACCATGTCGATAGCTTCAATATCGGACATGGCTCTCTGTCCTGTGGACGAACTTTGGACACACCTGACCTAGGCAGTACTCACCATTTTGCACTTCGTACTAGGGATACTTGAAAGTATTTCTAAAAGGGAGCTTGACCCAACCCTAGTTTTTACCCAGTATTGGTTTCTTCATCCCACTTCTAGGCCTCTTGTTATACCACTGGTGCATACAGGGTAAGTATTGCGTCACAGGTTATCATTGTAAAACTATATCTCTGCCACTAAAATGTATGTTTTGGTAGTCTGCCTTATTTGAGTCTTTAGTGAACGGTATTTCAAGGGTTCTGTTTGGTGCTCCAAGCCCAGTGTTTTGATTTGTGAATTTTCAGCGTAGGTTGTTCAGAGGCATTATTTGCAATTTATTTTTAGGGTGTATGTGATGACTCCGAATATAATTGTTTTCGTTCTGAATTGGATAATTCAAGTTTGGTGAACAGCAGGTGTATCCACATAGGTGTTTGCTTTACACTGCTAACTTTCAACCCTATTTGCCTTTTAATATTGTTTACTTGATGTAGTGTGTACATAAGCCATTAGAAAACAGGGTCAAGATGAGACAGCCGTGCCTTTTTCTTGTGATGGAGAAAAATTGAGTTGTTGAAAAGAAAGCGTCTTGCAACTTTGCTTTAGGATTGGTACACAATTCCAAGAACATTCGTAACAAGGAATCGCCAAATCAAACCTTTTTAGTACTTTAACCAAACACAACGGCGGTTTCATTAAATCCGGTTTCAACATCAAGGCAGTTGCTGCAGCAGGACCCACTATTTATTTACTATTTCAAATAGCTGGGCAAACTGACTAATGTTGACGCTTGCCAGAGAAACTGAGGAAGCCAATTTTGGAGGGTTGCAAGTGCTCAGGCAAGTAATTCGGTTTGTACTTTGCAGGCTTGATCCCGTGATATGTACTTTGTATTAGTGTTAATAGAGGGGTTTGCCCTGGGTTTTTGAGGATGACTGGCAGTTTTGGCTATAGTACCATTTACTGTTCATTCAGTAATGATTGATGTGTTCGGGTTATAGAGCTTGGTTGTCGAGTCTGTAACCCTAAACTCGTGGGGCCCTCCTGCTGTGTAGGAAGTTCACTGCCTTCTCTCTCATCTGCGTGTTTGCATAATCCATTATAAATATGTACTGATTGCGCCACAATTCCTTCGGAATTTACAGTTTCTAATATGGCATTTGTGTTTTAAATGACTTGTTTTATTTTCCTCGAAATTGTTTCAGCGGTCTTGCTACACTTGTGTTTTTCCAGAAAGTCATACATCAAAATACATAAATGTATATGTAAAAGGGGTTTGGGTCTGGGATATTTACCTATCTGTCTATTAAATTGCCATTCAACTTTTGCTTCCACCCATCACAGCCTGCATGCAGCATGTGGGCAGTAGGTCAGTCCTCTCATTAACCATAGAGACATTTCCATGTGAGTGATGGCATTTTGCCCTGTGCACATGTACACAGCTACCTACAAAATAGTGTACTTCAGTACCAGGGCTCCCGGGCCAATGTCTATCATTTATTTACTTCATGTTTAGCATGAGGGGGGGGCACCATTTTTGTTATTGCCACTGATGGGGACAATGGCGGCTGCTTTTTTGGGAATTTGCATAATCGCGGTGCCCGCTTTAGGGACACTGCGATCATTTTCCCCCCAAAATTTTTTTTATCTTTCATGTTGAGCGTGGCGCCAACTTCTGGGACACAGCGCTCCGTTTAATTTTTTTTTTTTTTTTTAAACTTAGTGAGCGCGGTGCCCGCTTCAGGGACACCGCGTTGTTTTTTTTTTTTAGCTTTAAAAATCGGCGCGGCGCCTCTTCAAGGACACCGCGCTTGGTTTCTTTCTTTATTTTTTTACTTTAACACTCAGCACGGCGCCCGCTTCAAGGACACACGGCTCAGTGTTAAAGAAAAGAAAAAAAGAAACCAAGCACGGTGACCTTGAAGCGGCGCAGCACTCCGTTTTAAAGTTAAACAAACATTTGCAATGCAATAGATCGCTCATTTATCCGAGTTTAAGCTATTGGCATTGTCATTTACAATGCCAATAGCTTAAACTCACGGAAATGCGAGACCTATTGCATTGCAAATGCTTGTTTTAAATGGTGTAAATTCGTTCAGTAGTTGCTGAAAAAATCAAAAAATAAAAGTTTCGATATCTAGAGGCGCGGTGGATCCGCGGACCCTCTCGACCACAAGCTTTATTCTAATTGGCTGTCAACACTCCAAACCAGGAAGTGTTGGCAGCCATCTTGTGACTCAGTAGAACCGAGTCACAAAAACACAGGGAAACAAAAGGTGACAAAGAAGAAAAGGGGGCAGGGTAGAAACACCCTGACCCCCTAGGCCTGCTCAGGGGGTCCCACAAGGACCCCCAGGGCCAAAAAATGCATTTAAAAAAAAAAAAAAAAAAAAAAAAGGCAAAATTCGCGTAGGATCTGCGAATCCTGCCGTGAAAATAAAAAAAAACGGAGCACGGACTCCCGAGCTTCGTTAATATTTAGCCCCCGGGTGGGCCAAGTCCCCGGGGCATGCTATATTGTAACTGCGGGGCCCACGGGCTCCCGCAGCCCCGGGACCGCCACCCCCGGGCTTTCCTTAAATATTTGCGGGGCACACGGCCCCCCGCAGCCCCGGGGACCGCCACCCTTGTTTTTTTTTTTTTTTATGTGTGGGGGGGGCCCCCCCCCGGGCTTTACTTGAATATTGGCGGGGGCACACGGCACCCCACAGCCCCGGGGACCGCCACCCCCCGGGGCTTGTTTAAAAAAAAAAAACGAACCTGTGTGGGGGGGCTCGAGCCCCTCCACACGCCCCGGTATGTGAATTTGGGGGTCCGTTACGGACCCCCGGGGACCACCACCCCCGGGGACCACCACCTCCCCGGGGCTTTGAAACTGAAGGGAGGGGGGCGGATTTTGGAAGCGAGAGCAGGGAAACCTGCTCTCGCTTCCAAAATGCAAAGCAGAATGCCGGCTCCTGCAGGACGCGGGGAGCCGGCGGGACTGTGGGGGCATTGGGGCTCCCCCCACGGATAGGGTCCCCGGGGCTAGAAGTGGCCCGGGAGGGGGGCCACGTGGCCCCCTCTCCCCCCAAAAATAAATAAATTAAAAATAAGGCCGGGGGATGGGGTCCCCGGGGCCAATAGAGGCCTCAGGAGGGGGGTCACGCAGCCCCCCTCCTTAAAAAACAAATATATGTGGCCATGCCCCAGGGGATGGGGTCCCCGGGGCCGGAATTGGCCACGGGAGGGGGGCCCACGCTGCCCCCTTCCCGTTCAGATTTTTTTTATTAAAAAAGGGGTCAGGCCCTGGGGGATGGGGTTCCCAGGGCCCAAAAAAAGGAAAAAGGGGGGCCACACAGCCCCCCTTCAAAAAAAAAAAAGAAAAAAAAAAAAAAATCGTGATCGTGCCGGAGGCCCCGGCCCCTCCCAGCAACACTCCGCAAACGCGCCCTGTGGCGCGTTTTAAATTGGGGAATTAATTCCCCTTCAATACTGGGGGTCCCTGGGGGCCAACTAGCCCACCAGGTACCTCCAGTAAGCGCCACAGGGCTGCGTTGTAGAGAGGTGGTCCAGGCCACGCCCCTTTTTACACCTCTCTGCAACGTAGCTCTGTGGTGCTTACTGGAGGTACCTGGTGGGCTAGTTGGACCCCAGGGACCCTCAGGATTCAAGGGGACTTAATCCCCCAACTTACAACGCGCCAGGGGGCGTGTTTGCAGAGTGTTGGAGAAAGGGGGCATGGCCTTTGTCTACCTCTCACCAATCCCACTGCGTGGGGCTTACTGGAGGAAAAAGGAAGGCTAGTTGACCCCTAAAGGACCCCCAGCAGTGAAGGTGACTTTGCCCACCACTCTACAAACACGCTCCCTGGCACGCTCTTGGATGGGGATTAAAGTGGGCATGGCCTGGTACGAGTACTTACCAGTGCTGCTGTGTGGGACTGACTGGAGGTAATAGTTTGGGAAGTTGGCCCCCACGGATGTCCTTGGGGGCCTACTACCCCTCTTGTTACCTCCAGTAAGTGCCACACAGTGGGATTGCTAAGACGTCTTCGGAGGCCATGGCCCCTTTCTCTACCACTCTGCAAACGTGCCTCGCGGCAAACTACGAGATGGGGGATGAAGTCCAATTTATTTAGTCCTGAGGGAGTTTGGGGGCCAAGAATCCCTCCTGGCACCTCCTGTAAGTCCTACGCAGCGGAATTCCTGAGCGTTTGGTTAGAAGCCCAGCACCCTTTCTCCACCACTCTGCAAACGTGACTACTAGTTAAAGTAGCATATTTCTGCACCTCTGACTTGGAGGTAGTTTTAATCCCCCTGCCCTATTATGTACTAGGGCCTTACAGAGGAGGTCATGCTAATCACAGGGGTACCCCAACGCATAGTGTTCCCTAGTGTATGTAGGTGTTTTCACTGTATTCTAAGTGTCTTTTAGCATAGCACTGGCTCTAGGCCTGGTTAGTTAGAGTCAGTTACCACCAGTACCCGTCTGAAAAAGTTGTGGGCACAGGATGATTTTGCAACAAGGCCTCTCTGCTTCTCTGTTGGTTCTTTCTGCACATCTTTTGCTTCTTCCTGCACTTTTCTTCGTCTGTGGACTTCTGTTGCTTCTTTCTGCATTTCTTTTGCTTCTTTCTGTGCGTTTTTTCTTCTTTCTTCACATGTCCTACCTCTGTAGGCATAGTTAGAAACTAGCATTTAAAAAACCTTTGAAATTCACTTAAAAAACCATAGGTTTCAGGCACCTTATAGTTAGAAATTGGCATTTAAAAAACCTTTGAAATTCACTGAAAAAACCATAGGTTTTAGGGAAAGTTTTAGTTAGTTGGACATTTCACTCGTACAAAACCAGAGAAATTCCCCGTTATAGTTAGTTCAGCTAACTATAACTCGTGCCCCGCAATGCACTGCTGATGACATCACATATTACATCACTCATGACATGGTCAGTGACATCACGGATGACAACACTGATGACATCATCCATGTGATAATTTGATGCATCTTCTCATACCCTAATATAACCTTTGATACACCCACTCTAAATTACAGACTGCCATTCTCAAAACCATAGACACTCCAACACCAATAACTACATACCCACTCACTGATTCTTAGGTCTACACACACATCCACTCACTCGTACAGTCACTCATACTTACGGTCACTCAGTACAGGACTATCATATGCACTCATACACCTATATAGACACTCACACACCGCAACTCATCCATAGAGGTACTCACAAACCTAGTCAGTCATGCAAATAATTAATCACACTGCCATTTACTCACCTATACAGTTATACACACACACCAGCTCACTTACTCATACAAATACTAGCACATTCTTACGCTCTTATACAATCACTGATACAAGCACACTCATCCATACAGCCACACTCACAATCACACTCACTTATAACCATTTATATACTCCAACACACATATATACTGCCTTTCACATATGTAGTTACTCACACATGTACCACTGAGATATACATTCACTCACTAACACACCCATACACACACTCACCCACCCATACAGTCCATCACAGATGCACTCTTGAAACCATGCACCCAGTGAATCACCCACTCACACATCTATGCACAGAGTCAAACACACCCCACCCACACAAACACTCAGGCACCCATACAGATACTCAGACAACCAATCAATAACCCATATAGACACTCATGTAGCTATTCGCAAATCCATGCATCCACTTACACACCAACAAACAGACGGATACAGACATTCACACAGTTTAGTCACTAACCCATGCATTCAGTAAGATACGTTTAATCACTCACTTATAGAGTCAGTCATGCACCTACTAAATCATCCATTCAGACACTTATACACCCACTCATTCTTCAATACGCCTTTCCCTATATATATTAAACATATTTAAACTTTACAGAAACACACAGTCACTGGATGATGTCATCAGTGATGTCATTTGAGATGTCATCAGTGATGTCACTGACCATGTCATGAGTGATGTAATATGTGACGTCATCAGCAGTGCATTGCGGGGCGCGAGTTATAGTTAGCTGAACTAACTATAACGGGGGAATTTCTCTGGTTTTGTACGAGTGAAATGTCCAACTAACTATAACTTTCCCTAAAACCTATGGTTTTATCAGTGAATTTCTAAGGTTTTTTAATGCTAATTTCTAACTATAACGTGCCTGAAACCTATGGTTTTTTCAGTGAATATATATATATATATATATATATATATATATATATATATATATCTCCGCAAAGTTACCCATAACGGAAGGGCCCACACAGGTTGGTAAAGCTTCAAATATTTAATGGAGGCTGTTAAGTGAGTCATCAAAGGAATGTCACACACAAATGAAATAATAAGTCCAGACAACGCTTTTCGTGCTCCTGCACTTCTTCATGGGCTTGGCTAATCCGCGCATGCACAAACAATTTTCAAGGCACCTGGGTTACCTCTTAATACCTGCCCCAGTGGGCATGGCCGACCACACAGCCTGCTGGTATTAGTAGTGCTTTAATTTTACTACAGTAAGTTTGTCGTGCACCCCAAACAGTACATGGATTCAATAAAACCACAGTGGGTCGTTGTGCATCCTTCTGCCACTTCACAGGAACCTCAGTACCTCCATTGCCAGCTCCTGTCCCTCATACTGGTTCAGCCGACTGGAGTCACCGAGGGTCTGCCTCAACGCAGCGGGACTCCTTCCACGGCTTAGGCCTGCCGTTAAAATCCATCCGCAAAGTTACCCATAACGGAAGGGCCCACACAGGTTGGTAAAGCTTCAAATTTTTAATGGAGGCTGTCGAGTGAGTCAAAGGAATGTCACACACAAATGAAATAATAAGTCCAGCCAACGCGTTTTGTGCTCCTGCACTTCTTCATGGGCTTGGCTAATCCGGGCATGCACTAACAATTTTCAAAGCACTTGGGTTACCTCTTAATACCTCTTAAGGTGCTTTGAAAATTGTTAGTGCACGCCCAGATTAGCCAAGCCCATGAAGAAGTGCAGGAGCACAAAACACGTTGGCTGGACTTATTTCATTTGTGTGCGACATTCCTTTGATGACTTACTTAACAGCCTCCATTAAATATTTGAAGCTTTACCAACCTGTGTGCCCCCTTCCGTTATGGGTAACTTTGCGGATGGAAAGACACTGGTTATTTATATAAATTGGTGTGGATCTCCTTATTGTGTTGTGTGTATCATTCAATGACTGTGTGCGCAGCGGATGTCTAACACTCCTTTCTGATAAGCCTAAGACTGCTCGACCACACTACTCCCTAAGAGATACGGAGACACTGGTAATGTTTGTTGAATACTATTAGGTATTCAACAAACATTACCAGGGTCTCCATATACGTACTCAATCATATGTCAAGTCGTCCATATACGTCCTCAATCATAGGTCAAGTTGTATAATGATTGTATAGATTATCATGAAAATGACACTCTTTGATCACTGATTATATACAAATTTGCGTATTTGATTTGTGTTGAAGATATACTTTACTCAGGTTATACCGTAATTTGCATCAATATGTGGTTCTAATTTGCACAATATCATTTGGAATGTATATCGGTCCATGTATTGAAGTTTATTATGTATGAATTGTATTTATAAATATATATATTTTTTCCTCTCTTTAAAACAAACAAAAAGAAGATTAATAAAAAAAATAAAAAAAATGTATGTCAGTTGTCATGATGTACATCATGTTTTTGTGTGTCTAGAGTTTACATGTCCTCCTAGAGTAAATTAGCACTGTGCCCGGTGCTAAAGTTTTTCAAAACAGTTGATTTCCCTGTTAGGGCTTTATCCTTCTTCAGGGGCCCCGTGCGTTTCCCAGAGTAGAAAAGAAAGGTGCCATGCTCCAAACATTAGAAGCTAGCTTCAGATTGGGTTTCCTGACATCTAAAAGTAAGTTAAAGAGTGTATAGACCGGAAAATATCTTTGTCTGCCATTATGTTCCATAGAGGAGGTTTGATGATGCCAAACTGTCACCTGTAAATAAGATTTCAGTCGCAGCATATGTTCCCTTTAGACTGTGCAGCCTTACTCTTTCCAGTTCCCAGGCTCTCTATAGGTGAGCACTCGCTGCTCCCAAGACAAAATCAAATGACATAAGGGATGTTTTGATAAAGCCAGCCCTTTGTTTTTTATAGGCAAGGAAGGTGTGAAAGATCCTCTTTCTTTGCATGTGCTGCAGGAGACCGTTTAATTCAGATATTTGCGACGCCTTAGCTGAAGTGGTAATGGGGGAGAATCTCCAGTGCTATGAAGCCAGGAGAGGGCCAGACAGCTGGGAAAGAAACAAGTCTTCTTGCCAGGGAGTGTGCTGCCTGAAAGAAAAGGCTGCTTGGAAACCAGTAATGGCTTTAATTGATGGTCACTTGAAGAACATTCTCTTGAAGAGGTATTGTAAGCTGATCTGGTGAGCTGTGGAGTGCATGCTTTTAAGGGACAGTTATAAAAAACGTTTGCCTTAGTTACAGTCTGCATATTAGTCCGATTTACATTTTGGAAGTACTTTTTTTTTTTATCTTAACCTAAATCTTTTTGTGCACTTGTGGCAGCCTATCTATTCTGCGGTAATGCAAGTTTAAAATAACAATGTATACATTCACAGTGATTTCCGTCACAGGCTGGGACCTCATAAGCTAAAAACACACAAGTCACACTTTCACACTGCACAAACCAGACTTCACTTATGTAGCTCTCTGGTTACACTCACAGATATCTGCAGTGATTGCAGTAACCAATAAAGGTTTCACAATGTAAAATAGTGCATTTCTCACAGATTAGTTTAACTTGCATTTATTTTTTTATTTAAGGTGTGTGTGCTATTTTATATGCAGTTACTTGAAGGTAAAATACCAACAAAATAGTTACGTATTTTGTTATTTTTCACACTGCCTTTGATGACGGCCCCTGCACTCACTCATCCTGCCGTTTGTGGCCAGTTTTATTTTCTACTTGGGCGGTTTTTACAGTCGAGTTCCCAGATATTAAAAGAAATATTGGCTTCAGCAAGTTCAAATCCAGGCAGCCTTCCATACCTTGCAAAACACTTATAAAGCAGGTCTTTGCAAGTTCAAAAGTGCCCCATTCTGGACACACGGGCCACTTGTTAGGTTTTACCTACAGCACATATGCATTGCCAACGAAAGATATTGCAAATAAAAAGAAGCTTCAAAATAGGCTTAGAGCCCACCCTTTACTCACTGATATTTACCATTGGTTGGCTTCCACGTCATTCTTGTTTCCTAGCTTCTAACTGGCCACCCCACCTGCTTCCTGACGGCTGCTCAACTCTTCCTGCATTCTCCATGGGACTGCTGTCCCAGCTGTGGAGCATGGACTAAGCACAGATTCCCCTTTGCAGCCAGTGTCCGTCCACTGGCAGAGAGCTGCTCCAGGTACTTTCCTTAAATTATTGCGATGCACTCCTATAGAGTGCATAGCACTATATGGTCTCACCACCCCACCCTCCTCCAGCTTCAGTTGTTGCTTCTCCCTCCCCAACAGCTTACTTGTGTTCCTCTCAAGCTGTCCTCTCGCTATTTGTTTTGTTCGCCTCCAACCCAACGCTCCTATCGCTGTCCGTTTCATCCCCTGCCATCCTCCCACTGTTAGTTTCATTACCCCAACACCCCACCGCTGTCCCTTGTGCAACATGGACAAAGCCAATAGATCTGGCATAGGCAAAACCTAATGGCTGTGCCACAGCTTGTTAGCTATCTAATTCACTAATGGGGAACACTTATTTTCGTGCCTGGGCTGATTTTCGGTCCTGGTCCGACTGTGTACTTGCAGTCCTCGTTCTATAGTTACATTTACTGATTTTCTGCCCCTTACACTGTCAGGCTAGTTGGTATGAATTATAAGGATAGTAGCAAACCTTAATTGAACTGCAGGAGCTGGGTTCTGCATAGCAGAGCCAACCACATGTTGACTCTGTGCTATTTGAGTTGAGATACAGGGACTCATTTATTAAGTTTTGACACCAAGCAGCGGATCAACCATGTTGCTGAATCAAAGGGTGAGAGAAACCGCACCATACCTACTGAGATGCGGACGCACTTTAGACAGACACACACACCCCACCCTTCCAGTTCAAGAACTATTGACCATTTTTCCCACTTCAGATGTGTAACACATATGCAAAATTTAAGAAGTGTGGAGACTTTTACAAGTTGCTCCACTGTTACACGAGACTAGAAGTAGTGTCATTTTTTTGCCTCAATTCCCCGTCTACAGATGCTTGTAGATTGAGGTTTCCCTACAACCCATTGGTGTTTACACGTGAATGCCCATGTACCACCCATAGTACGTTTCCCATGGCGCAAATTAGGGCTTAGCTCTAGTGTGCATTAATTTAGATAACTTTCAAATCTAAATCCAGATTTGCGTTGGATCATCAATCCCACCAGAACACTTTCTGCAGGGTTTGTGTCACTTTTTCTGGCGCAAACCCCGTGCAGCATTAGTAAATCTGGGACAGAAGGTCAATGTTATTAGGATGATTTCTGTTCTTACTGAGAGTTAATGGAAGGTTACCAAGTGATAAATGCAGAGCAAATGTTCTATTGTGTAAAACCAGAAGGCACAGAGGAAGCCATATTGAAGGGCCCCTGAAGAATAAGAGAAAAACGTTTAAGGTTTTAAAGCCTCCCTAATAGCTATCTATTTATCGTTCTTGCATCATATTAAAGATTTGCAAACACCTAAAATTTCAGAGGACTGAAAATGCAGCTGTGCCATTACTGTTTTTATCTAAATGCTATGTCAATTTTGACATGCTATGCAGCACCTCACCCTTATGTGCAGCAATGTTCACAGCACCATGCTTGAATCATGGTTTTGAACTTCAGCACCACACCAACACCTTCCATTTCAGCCACAGTTCAATCGGCATCCTATTCAACCATGTAGTCAAAAAAGAGTGCCCAGAATCACAATGCAAATCAGAATACATTACAACTTTGTCAAGCACTATGTAAATGCAAGAGAGCCCAAACAACTACATAAGTGTTCGTCTTCTATAGCCATCACAAGTGGGGAGGGGTGGATGAGGGCATTAGAGGGTAGAGAGAAAAGGAGGCATGTGAGGAGTGGATGAGCCAAGGAAGGGAGAACGTGAGATAGAAAAAGGAAGAACTGAATAAGCAAGACATGGGAATGAAAAGAAATAAAGGGGAGGGAAATGTAGCAAGGAGGAAAAAGGAGAGGGAAGAAGGAAGGCAAAGATGTTAAACAAAAGGGGCTAGGGAGACAAAGGGGTGATAGACAAGGCGGTGTAGATAAGGACAGGAATGAGACGAGTTAGAGAGAAGCATTGTCAAGATATAGATTTGATAGAGTAAGGGGGAGAGAACAGGGAGGTTGGCGAGAGGGTAGGACATACATTGAAGAGAGGAAACAGGATGAGGGAGAAGGAGGAGAGCAGAAAGGGAGAAAGAAAAGTGGGAAGGGTAAAGAGTAAAGATTAGACAAAACAAAAAAAGACGAAGGAGATCAAGATAAGCAAGTGAGAAGAGTTGAAGTGGATAGTGTCGTGTAGTTCCTATAAATCTATACAGGATCTGTGCATTTAGACAACAAACTGTGGGATTGGTGTCCAGACTGATTCCGGACACCCCCACCGGATAGGTTAGCCTGTATACCAGCTAGCTCACAGTGCCACTATGAACCCTTCTTACCAAGGAGATAATAGTTTCTGGCAACTATCGAACAGGACAACTCATCCCCTCAGGGATCGTGGAAACAGTACAGTACTTTTCGCTCATGCTTTCTTTGTCTCAGAGATACACAGAATACACGGTGGGGACGTTTTCAATAAGTATTTATTGAACCAGTGTTATTCTAGTGTAAAATAGGTGTGCTGTAACAACCATAAGACAGAAACAGATATATACGATATTGAGCACCAACAGAGTAAACGGGTGGTATATTTCCACCATAGCGCTACAACAATGAGCATATGCAAGCATACAACTACATGTCAATAATAATGAGTACTCCTACGATGCAACCCTAACTAGATGTACCCAAGTGTACCTGGCATGTATGTGAGTGTGAAGCCAAGAATCTCCCTAGGATGAAGCCAACCCCATTACCTGGTGCGAGAGAATGAAGGACCCAATCTTGGTCTCGAGATGGACATACCGAAAGGGATGTCAGACCACTGCGTGCTGGAGTGTCTGCGTGCAGGAACCTCAGCGTCTCGCGTCAGTGTGTCAGCATAGAAGTCTTTCTCCTCTGCCTGCCCTGGCAAAGATATGGTGTATATATACCCAAAAGGTATCCTCAGAGGATTTTACCTTGCTGTGTCACGTCGGCCGAGGATGACGAAGGGATGACCCTTATACATAGTTATTATGCAGAAGATGGTAATCCTGCTGAGATTCTGAGAATGTTTATGCACAATTAATGAGGCTAGTTTTCGGGGACCACACGAAATTCATGCAGCGCTGAACTAGGTAAAAGGTCAATATCAAAACCCGTTATGTAGTGCGTAATGGTACGGTAAATGTAGGTGAAGGGTTAGGTGAGTAGTCATACCTATATTGGGGTACCATACGAAACATAACAATAGGGGTGAGAAATGGTGCGAAGAGGTGATAAGAAACGCAAGGAGAGAGCAATGGTAGAGGATTGGTAGAATGATTAAGGCATGAGATGCAGTAGCACCTGTGCCCCGGGTGCACGGAGCCCAGTACATCCTTGTAATGGGTGTCTTAATACCAACCCAGAGGCGAGTGGGTCAGTTTTTTCTGGTTTGCCTTATTACCCTCCTCGCTCTTACTACACCACTGATTTTGACAGCTTGTAGACTTGACATAGTTGTATATTAAAAGTTGTTGCTGGTCTCTAGTGCACACAGCCTTGACTGCAGTGCATGGAGCACCTTTATTGCCACACACAGAGGAAAGTATTTAGAGGGAAAATTGGTCGCACCTGGTTTACAAAACAGGATTTCTTCATTAATGGAGGTGGGTGAGAAGCTGAAGTAGCAGCAAACGCGTTTCCAAATGCAGAATGCCTTACTGCAGCTTCTCGTCTGGTTTGAATGTCTAAACATTAATGTGCAGTGAGTGCTTATATTGTTGACTACCAGTTCTCTTGACATTATCTCCAAGGGAAGTTTGCAGAAAAATTGAAAGTTGCAGATAGTTGTTCTGTAGGAATAGCTCAAGGTCTTTCTTCTGGCACGTAATATCTTTGAATGCAGTTAACAATACATCTTGAAACTCCGGTGTTTGCGAAGAGAGCTTTTGTTGTGAAGCAAACGTTACAAGCTGCTAGTCAGTGTTTCTAAACTCCTTTATCCCATCAATATAGCACATAAAAGCTCTTATATGCAGTGCATAAATGTATTGCTGGTGAATGGCTATTAGGACAGAATCTAGGCACATTGATAGCCTGACTGACGCAAACCAGGCATGCCTTGCTGTATAAATTTAGTATGCGAATAATATCCTACCCATATGTACTTGTAAAAAAGTTACACGTGTCAACATTTCAAGCCTGCTTACAGTGCACAGGGATGAATTAGCCATCAAGAATAATATTGTAAGTGTTAAATCTTTAACAGATTCATACATTGGTTCATTAGCCTGGTACAGTATCTTGCTCTTACTGCAGAAGCAGTGTGCCTAGAGGAGGAATGATTCTTCGTACGCCTTCTAAAAACTCGGTTATCACTTGTATTTAAAATGGAGGAGGGTTTTGCCAAAGCCTAACTCCTGTACAGTGGCCGTTTGAGAGTGGCCTATTTGCCTGTCTGCACCAAGCGACAAGCAGTTTGTACTTCGACAAAGACTATTTTTGGCATTTCTTCCACTCTCTCAAAATCTGTGCATCTCTGTTTGACAGATCTAAATTCTAAGACCACATGAGTGTCACAGGCAAACTCATTTATTTTAGGTCTGGGTGGGTAACTGGGCCTTGGTTTATCGTTGGTATATTATGGTGTGATGTCAACTTTTATTGTGATCTAATAGGAATATTCATTCAGTGTGAGAACCATGCTTGTTTGATCCATGTTGGTGCTGTGCCACATCTCCTGGAAACATGCAGGTTGTTTTTTTTTTTTTTTTCCTCTCGACGGATTCCCACATGCATTCCACAAAAAATTACAATAAGGGATAATCTTGGCCCCCAGAGTTACCAATGCCCACAGTTTTGATCACATGTTGGTTCTCACTGTGAAAGGTGGGCTGCTGCGGTTATCAGTGTGATTTGTGAGTAATCATTACTAAATCGGTTCAGGAGTGTGCCATAAGTCCTGTGGGGCAATACAACCCTTCACAATCAAAATAATCGGGTAGTAGTCACCCTATAGTGAAGCACCTACCTGCTTTTCAACTTCTTTTGGATCCATGTCTGGAACCAAACGTATTGAGAACTTCCCAGTGACTTTTTTTGGAATCACAGTTTTGGCTCCTGAAGCAGAGAAGGCTCCCTCAATCCCATGTAGAGAAAGGGATGGGTATCTCCACCTGTGCATTAGTATATTTTCCTAATTTAAGAATAAGAGGGTGAAAGTATAGATTTATATTGAATGACATGGACAAAAATAGAGGCAATACTAGCTTTACTTTAATACGACAGAAAAAGAAAGCCCATGAACATGTGGCTGCAAATGTTTTTTATGCAAGGCAAAACAGGTCTCCTAAAACGTATATAGTATGGCGCTTTTAATATTAACACTGCAGATTACTCTAGAAAAATGCAACTCCAATATTCACAAATTTAACTTAACAATGGCAAACAAGAGTTCTGCTTAAATATCTTAAGTGTAATACAGAAATCACTACTCTCTAACAATCAAAGGAAATATTGGTCTGCTATGGTTATTTCCACAATCCATAACTCACATAACCGCATGCAAAGCAGAAATCATACAACAACCCAAATACAATGCTTGACATCACAATATTTATACCAATAAATAACACTTAAAAGCACAACGTAAAACAACAAACCATATATAAAAAACAAATAAAAAAGTTGCCCAGTAACTATCGTTTGTACTTTGTAGTGCTGTAGATTCATATGCTCTGCATTCTTTTGCCTTCTAGTTTTGGGCGATAGACAATGCAAGTTGTTTTTCTTCTTCGAAGTAGAAGTTTGACTTTTGATACAACTCATGATCCCTCCCCCATCCCACAATACACCAGGCGAAAGACTGCACCTCAAATTGCTCCTCACACAAACATCCAAAGCATGTGCTCACATCCGGGGAGGGTGCATGTACACAATGCACTACAAAGTACAAACTAATAAGATTTTCCGTCTGTTACACGTGCTGCTGTAAATCACATGGCCTACATAGACGATAAAGTAGTAACCCCCCCCCCCCCCCAAAGCAGTGGCTAGGGAAAAGATGAAGTAAAGGTTTGGAATAATGTTCCAAGTACAGTGGCTGACTCACGTCTCCTCACAGGCTTGATCAAGCACACAATGGCAGGTGAATGTATCAGGTGTTCACCAAGGAGCACACTTACACATGACTGCCACGCTACCTAGGAAAGACATTGTAGCACCTACTTTTGTAGTACAATGCACTATAGGCAGATTTAATTTTGCCTTCACATAAAATACTTGGATGCATTAAACTATTAATCTCACAAGGCCAGATTTTGTGAAATGAGATTTCGCAAGTAGTTGATAGGGCATGGATGTTATCTTTCATCTATCTCTATGAATTCACCCTTGAAAAACGATTTGTGACATTTATTTATGAACAAGACAAATGTGTGTTAGGTTACCACCTTTAAGAAAAACGCACAAATGAAATTTGATTTTGATACAGCATCATAAAATCATCCAGAATGTTAGATGTAGGTTTGTGATTACGTTTAACCACAAATAAGCTAATGTAAAGTTTAACAAATATATTGACATGTTTTTCTTTATGCCTAAATGAATGTAATAAACAAATAGCATCGAAAACTCAAAAAAAAAAAAAAAACTGTTAAGAAAAATGGGCAATAACATTAGAACGTGTAATTTGAGCACTGACATTAAAGAGAAAACAGATGCTATAATAATTTGTGCTGTGAAAAAGTTTAATTTAAATGTTCTTTTGAATCTTGAATGATGTATTAACTCATATCGTGAAAAAAGAATTGAAAATTAGTATGCTAAATAATAATGAAGTGTTAATTTTTTTTTAGGGTACTTTATATTTACATGATGTAGATGCATATCATTAATTTGCCCAATTAAAGAGCTAATACATTGTATTTAATAATGTGAAATTCATATTTTAGCATAAATTCATTGTGCACAAGCTGTGTTTCATGAAGGCCTCAAAAACTTGCTTTTCTTTCGTAGTATGAATTTATTAACTGAATGGTAACCTTTCGTAAAGTTTCTACTTGTGCTCTAACACTCAATGAGTCCTTTTTAGGTCTCGCGCCTAGCGTTGCAGTGCGCAGCACTGCTCGCGCAGCGCGAGACCTTTAGAAAGGGCTTCTGAAAACGACCCACACGCTCGTGCGGTTTTGTTTTCAGAAGCCCACATTGGCTGTAGCGTGCGTTTTTTTAAAAAAAACGGCACGCGATTGGGCAAAGGCGGGCGCATGTCCCGCCTTCGCTCCTCCCATTCCCAGCGGTGGCCAGAACGCGCAGTAGCGCGCGTTCGCCTCGCTGGCCGCTGCCACTGCCGTGCGCCCTCCTCCCGCTCCTCTGTGGTGCGCGCGCACCACTGGTTTCCCCTCCCCTCCCTCCTCTTTCGCAGGTGTCTCGTGCCCCCTCCTTTGCAATCGCCAGCGCACTCGCACCGCTATCGTTCTTCCCTTCCGAAGGCTGGCCCAGCGCCCCCGCCAGCTCGCGCGCTCCTTCTCTCCCGTCTCGCTCTCCCTCCTTACGTGTTCTCCTTGACTCCCCGGCCGGAGGTGGGGGGGAAGGCAATCCTCTCCCTCACATGACCCGAATGTTTGTCCCCGTGATCAGCAGCGCCGATACCCCAAGTCCCTGCGGCCCGAGGAGGGAGAGGGAGGCCCGCCTGCCGCCCGCGTGACTACAACAGCCTGACGGCAACCAGGAAATAAGAGGCGCCCGACCGCGGCGGGCCCAGCGCCCTCCCGCTCTCCCCCTTCCAGAAATTGCCACCGCCCCATCCCCACCCCCATGGACATGCTGGATCCAGGCCTGGACACCAACTCCAGGTGAGTGCGGGGGAGGGTCCACTGACAGCCACGGGCAGAGGGAGGAGGCTGACTTTGTGAATAGCAAGCCGCGGGAGCTCTGTTTGTAGCGGGAGCTTTGGTGTGCACATGGAGGGTAGGAGAGGACTGGGGCAGTGTGCTCCGGTACTCTACTCGGGGAGGGTAGGGAAGAGGTTCACGAGCTCGTGAGCAGGAGCACGGATTCACATTGAGGGTACTGACGCAGTAAGTAGGGGCTCGCGTACATGGTAAGTGGGAGAGGAACATTAGAGATGGTAGCATGACCTTGGGTGTACAGCGGGTAGGGAGGAGATTATAGCTCGGAGTAGGAGTTTAGGTACACAGTGCGGAGAAGGGAGCTGGTGCTCCTGTACACCACACCGTGAGCGTAGGAAAGGTTAACTGGAGCTGTGAGCCAGGTGCTCGGGTTACAGTGTGGTGTGGTGTGAGGTGAGCTGTGCTGTGAGCAGAAGCTCATGTACTCAGTGAGGGTAGGGAGTCTGAAGCTGTGTGCACTGCCAAGGACCTCGGCTACACAATTGGGGCAGGAGTGCATGGGAGCAGAGAGTAGAAGCTCTGGGTCACAGCGAGAGTCAAGCAGGGCTTGAGCTGTGGTAGTGGTTTCAGTTAGCGCTTTAAAACAAAATTCGCCTGACGACCGCTTCTTACAAGCACTCCTCCCGTTCCCATCCACTTTCATGGCAGTTGGGCCTTGTTATAATTTCATTATATGCATTTACGCCGTCACTTCGCCCCTCGTCAATCCCCTTCACCATATGCCAAATAAATCCAAACTTGCCAGTCAAATAATGGTGCCACTGCTTTTCTCTTGTACACTATCACCTTTGATGACTTCAACAACAGTACGCATTCTAATCTCGCATTACCCCGGTTCACTCTTATCCTCCGCCTGTGCTGCAAACCTGGAACACACTGTCGTACGTGACGTTAAGACATGGGTACACACGTTCACAAGTGGAAACCACCCTGCACTCCGAGTAGATGTTAACTTCACTTTCTAAAGAGGGTTCTATACTTCACTTAGACAAATGTGTATACTGTTTTGATCTGATCTCATTCCCTGAGGCTGTCATTCAGTACATAATCTGTCTTCTCCACCCCATGCCTATCATTTCAGTCTTTGCATTCTTCTTTTGCATGAAGATTATACCTAGAAGCACACCTAAAAGTTCCAGAATGCAAAGTGCTGTAAGTACAAAACAAAAAAAAAAAAAACACAAGTCGGGCTAAAGGTGTCGTGCCTGACAGGCAGCCACTGTGGAGGTTTGCAGAATAATACATGCTTTTCCTAACCAAACGTATTCCAGAGTCAGTGGGCTGTAACTCATTAAAGGAGATCACGCTATTGCGTGACCATCATGTTATGATATTAATACCATCACTTTTAAAGGTGCTGCAGTTAACCATTAAAGAGTACATTTTTAAAGACACCTTTCTAAAATTATATGCTTTTTACATTTTAACAAACTTGGCTACATTTGTGTATTGTCTTGCTGACTTTCTCTTGGTGTACCTTTCACTTGCACTTTGCACTTTAGTGGACTTGATTGTCTAAATAAAGTACTCCTTACCTTACCTTACCACACCTCATTACAGGAGATGATGTGTTCATGATTGTTCCAGGATGTTTAAAATTAACACCAGGTCCTCTGCAGTAATGATGGGGAGGTTTTATTGACTGATTGATTAGCGCTCGCTACCCAAGAGTCTCTAGACGCTCGGGATGTCAGTGGGTCTTTTTGTTTCTCCAGAAGTGAAGCTGGGGTCAAGGGGCGCAGCTGCAAAGCCATGTGCGCGCGCCCACCGCCATTACTTCATCTCTCTTATAACTGTCATGGAGTCCAGCGTTGGTCCAGGAGGGCTGGGTCCGTGCCAGATGTTCAGCGTATCACACGACACAAATTCACATGCAGCGGTTATCCTGAAAACCTGGCTTGGCAGCTTCCCTCTTGGACCCCCTTCATGTGCCCCGACCCCCCCCCCCCGTGGTGAAATCTTTTCAGGCTCTGACTGCAGTCATGGGGTTATCTTAACATTTCTGCCAGTGAGTGCAAGTTTTACTATGCTGCGTCTAATGGCTACAGTCCTGACTTTTATGACGAGTTACACCCGTCTCTTGCATAGCTGTGCCCTCGTGCTAGTGTATATGCTGTCTTTATGTACACTCGCACAATGTTATCTCCTAATATCGATTCATAACAAGGTGTGCTGTGTCTATAGTGTGTTTTTCATTCTGGCAACCTGAAAAAAGGCTCTGGTGTCACTCGAATGTGGTGTGTACTATATACAGTGGGTCACATGGAAATATAGAAGTGCAGGTACTCACTATACCTGTGTACTCCTGAAGAGTATCTCCCATTAACTGTATTCCTGCAGTGCTGACAAGTGCAGGAACTCCATTTCAAATTGAAGAAGTGCAGGTACTCAGGACTGGAGACTACCTACCTGCTTAAAGTACTGACTATGTACAACTTCAAATAAAGAAAGAAAATAGATATTGTTGCAGTAGTGAATCTGACGAATACCTTCATCATCATATCTCTATTCGATTATTCAACAATAATCATAAAAGAACAGCAGTAATAAGACGCGTCATAAAATCATTAAAAATCCATATACAGCTATACACAAGCATAACATATCCTAACCATCAGAAAACAGGTTACGCTAAAAAGGAGTCTAAAAATTCATTACGTTGCACCAGCGCAGAGCACTTTTTAAATATCCTCCAACGGAATGGCAAACAAACAGCCTGCTCATATCTCATTCAGAGAAAATAAAATGCCGGTTTGTATTGGCAAAACCAATAAGCTTTAAGAATAGGCAGTAAGTGCCTGCGCCAGAAAGGCTCATAGCAGCAAAAAAATCCCACTTCTTTTAAACCCGATATTTCAGCAGCAGCACCAGTCAGTCCGGCGTGCAGCTCCATATATTTCACCAACGACTGTTTCCTGTCCACAGCTTTCATGGTTAACCTAAAGCATTCTAGGTGTTGTAGTCTTGGTTTGCTTCAGTTGAGCAGGTTAGACTAACCTGATAGCACTGATGTCTAAGGTTGAGAGTCCAGGGCTGGTAACAGTGTCTGTGATGACCTGGATGGTGACCCTGCTCCTCTAGGGCCTGCTATAGAGGGCTTGAGACTTGGGAGCCCCCATATTACAAGTGTGCTGCTAGAATCTGTTAAAATCCCCACCTAGAAGAAATACCCTTACTGCATGATGACTTTATTTCTCCAGGCAATTCTTGCACCCATTTCTATGTTTTCCCAATGGAAATGGGGAATAACAGAGAAATGGCCATGTGACTGGTATTACCAAGCAGTGACTCATATGTGCTAACACATTTCACTATAGACACAGAATGGGTACAATCCTTTGATACATCAGGGCCGATATTTCTATTTCCACACCGTCTGGTCAGTTCAAATTTTTAACAGGACGGACCTGCACGTGCAAAAACTGGTATTGGAAGCTTAATTTGAAGAAAATCTGTCATCTCGAAATTGTGAAAAAGAAAGTTTGTGTACAGTTTAACAGTTACTGTGGCGCTTGCAATAAGAGCATTCGTGTAGTGTTCGTTTAAAACACCGCAAAGTACCCAAAAATAAAGCTCTAATGCTGCCTACAGTTGAAACAAGCATTTGCAATGCAATAGGTCTCGCATTTACTGCGAGTTTGAGCTATTGACATTGCAAATAACAATGCCTTTTATTTTTTATTTCGTTTTTAAAGCATAAAAGGCCTTGTCATTTATAATGCCAATACCTTAAACTTGCGTAAATGCGAGACCTTTACTCTTGCCTTGCCCCCTACTTCCTTCCTTCCCCCTCACCATCTTTTGCTATCCCTTCCCAACCTTCTCTATCCTTTTTACTCTTACTTTTCCCCTACTTCCTTCCTCGCCCTCACCATCTTTTGCTATCCCTTCCCACCAAACAGATGTGCACTCCCGGCTGCTCGGGCAAATCTGTGGGCATCTCATCCAGACCACATCTGGAAAAATAGCAAGGAGAAATAGGGGATGGACAGACACTTTTGTTTTTTAGTGGCTAGCATTCATCCCTCATTTTGGATTAATATTCACACAAAAGGATGTTTGCACTCATCTGTGGGCAAACCAAGGGAATCCCAAGTAGTAATTGTAATAATTCATTATCAATATTTAGTCCGGTCTAAATAATAATAATGAATTATTACAATTACTACTTGGGATTAGGTTTTGAGCCACAGATCATCCATCACTTGCTGTTGTTGATAAGAATCTTACAGTTCCGAAAACCTTGGTAGAACAGTGAAACAAAGCAGACAGGCTACCTCACCAGGCTCAGGACCTCACAAGTTAAAGGTGGGAGTTACCTCTCAACCCCCACCAACAGCCCCCCAACTTTATTGTGCTTTAAAAAAACGGAACATTCCAAAACCTCAATATAGGAAACGTATTGTAGGTTTGTATATCTGTGAATGCCGGTAAGGCTATCTGGCATGGCATAATTGTTGTTTTCCACAAAGAGTGGTTCTACTACGCAATAAGAAAACGAGCATTTGCTATGCAATAGGTGTCGCATTTGCGAGAGTTTGAGCTAAAATACCAATGCCTTTTATTTCTGTATTTTACAAACCTGCAAGCGGTGCGTAAACAGGCACTTTGTACTTGCAGTCGTTGCTTACGAGAAGCAACGCTGGCAGTAACTATGCCTCTTTACTGCCAGCCTTCTTTTTCGTAAGCAAGGACTATAAGTACAAAGGGCGTGTTTATGCACTGCATACAGCTTTTCGAAACACATAAATAAAAGGCATTGTCGTTTACAATGGCAATAGCTCAAACTCTTGCAAATGCAACACCAATAGCTCAAACTTTAATAATGCGAGACCTATTGCATTGCAAATGCTTGTTTATGTTTGTAGCTCACTCGACTGGACTTGCAACAACATTGTTACTTCCTAGACTGAGCACATGCTTGAGAAAGAACTGACAAAGGATGCGAACATGAACTTGATTACTTCCTAAAATGACAAAACCAATCGTATGACTAAAGTACAGTGGTCTTAAGGAAAATGCAAAGTAATGGATTACTAAATTATTCCGGATTTGTATACTCTTTACCTACTACATCATCTCATCCTACTGAAACAGATCAATGGGACAGAGTGGTCCGACAGATTGGGTGATCAAGGGGAGTAAACCAGGAATCGATGGAGTATAATTGCCCAAAATACGGACAGAAGCGGTTCCTACCTTCCAACTTCCTTCTCAACCATCTAGCGGTACAGAGATACTGCGTTTGCTGCCGGCTGGTATGCTTGCGTAGTGAAATCTTTCCCAGCTAGAAGATTTCCGACAACAACTGTGGCATTGATGCTGCAGTACGGACAGGGGAATTCAATCCTGGCCAGAAACTGGAACTGGTCATTAGGTGATTTACAGAACTTTCATCCATTGGGTTTGTATGAGAGCTAATTGCTTCCTATAGACTCACTTTTTAGGATTCAATCTCCTCGGCTGAGGAAGATAAATGCTTTCAGATTGAATTTCACAGTTAATGCTTATTAAATCCTTTCAATTCATAAATTAGATTGGTATGCAAATTATTTAAAATTTGATAAAGATCTATTCCGAGATAAATTTCTCTGTCGATTTTGTTTGTTTCATTATCGGTTGTGGCCAATTTATTGGTTTCAAATGTTACAGACCTAAAGTACTGAGTTGATCTGAGAAAATCCATTCAGTAATGAATAAAAGTTAACAATTATCTTATTCCAAGTCTTCATTTGATAATTGTTCACCTATAGCACAATGCCCATTTCCCATGGACTGTGTGAGTTGGTACCTGAAGGTGAACCTTGAGCATTTTGTTTTTTTGCAGTGGCGAACAGATCGACAATGTGTGCCCTCCATCTCGGAAAGTACTACTTGGGGGATTCATCTCCCAATAGCGTACTTTTTGATGCATTCTGCTAAGTATATCTGCAAAGTCATAGTCTACCCCCAGCAGATGCTCCACTATGTGCTGTAACAGAGGATGAATAGCCCAGTGCCAAAACAACTGGGCCACAGCTGAGGATTGAGGTCATGTGTCCTGTCCTCACTAGGATGGTGTTCCTTTGGATTAGCGCAAAATGCTCAGTGCCAATTGAAACACTGTCAGCTCTATAACGTTGATACAACGCTTTTGTTGCTCTTGTATCCAGGTACCGTGAACAGTCCTATTGTTCAGATGAGTATGGAATCTGTGGTGATGGCCACCTGTGCCCAAGGGTCCACAAAGGGGCTGGCCAACATGTTCATCTTGTTGTTCCACCATGTGAGACTGTGCTCAACTCTGGCTCTACCAATACAAGATCTTACTATGGACACATCGTTTGTGACGATTGCATGACACAGTCCTGCAGTGGATGCATTTGAAGCCAAGTGTTCAGCACTATGGCAAGTCAAGAGGCCATGATACCCAAACAGTTTCATGATCATGTTCACTGTTCGAGGAGGCAATGTCTGAAAAAGAGGCAGCAACCATCACCCTCTTGATTGAGATAGGCTTGGTCTATGAGGTTAAAACTGCTCCCAAAATGGCCTGAATCTATGGAGAGCAGAGATGGGACATTTTGGTATGGACTGTAAACCCCAGCGTATTCAGGAGCAACAAGGCTGTAGGAGTGTGCTCTAGGCATTTCTGACAGCTCTTTAACAGCCAATAATCCAGATATGGAAAAACATGAATGATGATTTTGAGCCGTTGTTCTGCGACTACCAACAGACACTTGGTTTTATAAAGTCACTTGGGGCTGTTGTGACGCCAAACACTAGAATTCTGAACTGTAGTGTTGTCCACCTACCACAAACCTGAGCAAGCGATGGTGTGCCAGATGAATGGGGCTGTGAAAATAAGTGTCCTCGAGGTCAAGGGTCACCATGCATTCTCCTATGCAGAGCAGAGGCATGACTGTGCAGGTTTGCCATATTGAAATGCTCCAACAGGATGTAGCGATTCGATTCAGTGGCCTAAGGTAGAGGATACACCACAGGGTACCATCCTTTACGAACAGGAAGTACAGGGAGTGCACAGAGCGCTTAATTTGAGGCGATGGTGGGGCCCACAGCCACTCATTTTTAGGGACTGGGACTTATTTTCATCATCCGGCGTCGATCCAGAACAAGAGAGAGAAAGGCAAACAAGGAGGAGAAGATGGTGAAAGACAAAGATGGGAAACCAGTGGCAATGGGAGAAGGCATGGATGAAAAACAACCTTCAGAGTGAGATAAAGGTAGAGTGAGTGTATGACAGTGAATGAAGGAGGCATGCAGTGGAATCAAGACTAATGTCTTGGTATCTGGAAACCATGACATTCTGAAGCGCTGGTGGTGGCTCCACAGGAAAACATTAGACCCAGTCACTTATTCTTTTACAAGTTAGGAACAATCGTTGCCCCCGCTGGGTGGGGTAAGGGGGGGTACCAATTCAATGGCATCTTTGCTGGGAAGGTCTTGTATTTCCTCTAGTAGCAGTCAATGTTTGACTGATTGTGTAGTCGTGTAGCAGAAAGTTTGGTTAGTGCGGAACGTCAAGCAGTATCATTGCTCAACAACGGATAAAACCCACTTGTCTAAGGGTATTTCCTCCCACTGTGGAAGGAATAATTCACCCCCTGAAATGTCTTACGTGATTGGGGTGAATGCAGGAGAAGTCACTGCTTGGAGTTTGAGAAGCCCTTTCCAGAACCACCAGAATGGTTTATTCTACAGCCCACTTAGGCAAATGGCTTCTGTGTCTGTCCTTCCTGAAAGAGCTGATTATTTTGGAACCCCAAACGATGCTGTATTTATGCAGCTTTTACACTAACTCGTGCCGGTTAGTGTCGAAACTCATTCTTGGCAGGTTGAGTCTGAAGTGCCCCTATGGTTTTGGCAGTCCCACACCCATTTTAATCTTTTCCACCTAAATAACTGGCTATGCTTAACATTCCGTTCTAGAAAACAAGTCATCTGTTAAAGCAGAATGTTGACCAAATTGTGCTAATGGGGTTGCTAGCCCCGTCACTGGTGATCCATAGTGCATTGTCTCCTTACTGCATGGTGCGAAAGCAGCAGCTTCAGGTCTGTATTCAGTATTTGATCAATTATCCTCTTCATGTAATGTTTAGAATGAAAACTATACTACATAGCAAACTGTTTACACAATTTCAAATAATACATGCAAGCCTGATAAGAACATGGAAGTTTTAACAGCCCTATGCTTACAAGCATCACGGCCAAACTCAATGGCTTTGATTTCACAAAACTTGTTCACAAAGAACAATCGAATACAGCTTCTAGAGGAATTCAATGAATACCATTAGCCTGGCAATTCATTAATTTCAGCACAATAAATCTGAAGCAACACTTTATCTGCCAAAATCTGGGAGATAATTGGATATGTGCTATTAAAAAAAAGAAAATAAACATAGCTTTTGTGCAAATATTGGCGCTCGTTGGACCATTCAGGTTTTCAAAATTATTCTACCAAACATAAAAACCCACAATTTTTTTTAGGAATTGTCAAAAGTTGGCAAAACTGAGGAGCAACAAAACTTACTGCATTTATAAACAAATTAGTACCTTTGTATTGTGAAGCAGTCGTTTTGTACCAATGTCAGAAGCGTAGTCTTCCAGGTCAAAATCTATTGCCTGATAAATTTTCTCCTCGTCCTTGCCGAGGGGTGCTACAGCCTCATAGATGCCCGGGATCAGGATTTTTCCTTTCCTGTCAACCAGTGAATCTTTAAATACAGAGAAAGCACACATATGGATCATTTTCACTGAAAGTAATTAAGGAGAACAATTTCCACTTCTCGCTGAAAAGAGAAAGAAAGGCATGGATAGAGCTGCACAAACTCTTCTAACAATTCCTTCACTTTCAAACGATAAATCAGTCTCTAGTCTTGACTGCATGGTGAGCAAGCTTCAAGCAATCTGGAAATGTATGCAACATTTATCGGATACTTCCATGACGAGAATAACCCTAAAAAAAGAAACATCCAGCAGCTGATATTAGCATAAAGATTCATGCCCAGATCCAACCATGTTTTATGGGGAACCGTCATGGTAGCCCTAAGGCTTGACTGAGATCATGGATTTACAAGCACCCTATAGCTATTGAATGAAGTGGTGCTAATCAGCACCAAGACTATATAGGTCACTGGGGCCAACCCACCCATAGCTACTGAAGATCTCCCACTCTTGAAACGTCTTGCTTCCCCCCTCCCAAACTCAAGCCAACCCCAGCATGGAGTACTTTGAAGTTCCCCACACCTTGCATTTGCCTCAGAATGGTTGCCTTATTTTGACAAGCAGTAAAATCGAATTGGTGTTGGAAACACTGGTCCACACACTATACAACTGATCAGCACTTACCCCCACCCATTATCCTTCGCCCCGTCCCCTTTCTGTTTATATGTCAAATCTGGAAGACTTTTGCAACAGTTCCTGTATGTTTATTAGTAGTCCTAGATTGACCATCTCCCTTCCTCTTGTTACCCATGTTCTCTGTAATGTTGGAGTTCCTGGATTTTATTATTTGTTACTTGCAACTTGCCCCCATCAACCTCTATGAGTAAGAGAAGCACTACAATTAAAAGAAATACTAATATAAGAAATTAACTTTCTCACATTACACGGTTACAAAAAATTAACCCACATTAAACCAGTGGTATTCTAAATGGAATAAGCACAACAATAGTTACAAAGGCAGGTGAGCATATCACACTTTAGAGCCCACTGCCACCTAGTGGACCTTCCTAGGTGAATAATGCAACCCTCATCTCAGTCCCCTCTACTTCCACCACCCCCTTCTTTCAGTCATTGTTTCATCAATTTTAAAGAGATTCAAACTTTTTTTGAATAGGCACCTCCGTGGACTGGCAGTGAAGGCTTTAGCAGGAGCTCAAGACATGGGAGGAGACATAGAAAACAGCAAGAACACTTTTTGTATTTGGTTTTCCATTTGGAGTTTACAGTTAATTTTTAAAATTACTTTACTTTCATGTCAGTCATAAAACATTGCTTCAGCAGATTGACGATTGGGTGCAAGATTTCTTTAAGCAAGCACTGGTAAAGCCAATAGGCAGGGCTTAATGCGACAGCACATGTAAAAACAGGCATGCACACATGTAGATTAAAGCCAAACATTTTGGCTTTGTCTTTGCGGAGAGAAAAAAGTGGCAAGGACGGTTTCAGTACAGAATACATATAGGAGATAAACAGAATGTGAAAGCATGCCGATTGATTATACTTATCAGATGTTGAACTGTCCTTTATGTACTCTAACCGAAATACTTCCTAGAGGGCAGAATGGTAACCCAAAACGGCCAGTAGCATGAGGTGGAGCCAAGACCCCTCTATTTATACGTTTTTAAAAATGAGTGACAACAGATCCACATATAGCTGCACTGTCATGCAGGCCCTAAAGCACATGAACGGTTTTTGATTAGTAATGAATGAAATTAAAGAAAAGAATGGACAAAATGAATTAATTGAAATAAATGAGGGATTTGTAGTGCAACAGCTACTCCGAAGAATGTCCCGCCACTAGAGAAGGGAGCACATGGTACGCACCCAGTAACCAAGAACTTACTGCCCAACAGAGAAAAGCAAAGTTTTTCGTTTTCTACGGATGTGGTCCCAAGGTGGAATCAGACGCAATTCATGTGGGAGCTCATTCCAGGCTTTGGCCGCACGCAAAGAGAAGGCTTTGCCACCCCTTCAGTCACGCTTAAAGTGAGGAAACTTCAGCAGTGAAGCAGTAGCTGAACGAAGCATTCTGGAGGGGAGCCGACAGAAAACAAGTTTTTTCGCCAGATAGCCAGGACTAGACAGAAAAAACTGCCCTATGGACCAAGACCAGGGCTTTAAATAGAATCAGTTTCCTGACGGGTAGCCAATGGAGGGCTTTCAAAACCGGCAAAACGGAACAACGCCTAGGCACACGCAGAAGAAGTCTAGCAGCAGCATTTTTGACCACCTGCAGGTGGTTCACTAAAGCCTCCGCCAATCCTAGGTAGAGCGTATTCGCATAATCCAAGTGCAAAGTAATCAGCGCATGGATGACAACTCTCCTAGACAGTAGAGGAAGACATTTCTTCAGTGTGCGGAGCATAGCGAAGCATTAGCCCACCACCAAAGAAATCTGTGGCCGCATAGATAGGGCGCTGTCCAGCTTCCCCCTTAAAAGTTTCTAACCACCGAAGACAGGGGAGGGGGGGGGGGGGAGAAGAGAGGGGGTGGAAGCAGCGGGCCAAAAATCTTCCCACCAGTTTGGCACATCTGATCCAAACTGAATCATTTTCATCTTCTCCACATTACATTTGAGTTGGCTACCCTGCATCCATTCAAAAATGGCAGCCATACAATCGGTAAAGGACGCTGCAATTGAGGCATGGGAACCATCCAAGGCAAAAAGCAACTGGGTATCGTCGGCATAAGAAATACATTTTACAACCAAAAGGCTCGACTAAAGAGGCCAGAAAAACATTAAAGAGGGTAGGGTTTATGAAGAGCCCTGCGGGACCCCCTGGTCGACTGCCTTGAACTCAGAAGAAAAAGGAGTGAGCCTGACCTATTGGCCTCTAGACTACAGAAAGTACTTACACCAGTCCCACAGCCACATACACATCCCCCCCCCCCCCCACACACACCCACAGCAGACAGCCGAAGCATGAGGACAGAGTGTGGGACGGTGTCGAAAGCGGCAGATAGATCACTTTAGTAATGCTTTCGATTGCATTTATCACAAGGACTCCTCTATCACAAAAGTTAAAAAGGCAGGACTAATATTCTACCCACTGAATAATTTTAACATATAAAAGATTAACATAAGTGCTAAACGATTGTAAACTTTAAAACTTGTCGGATGGTGCATCACTGAAAAGGTTCCAAAAAACAAGCCACTTCACAGCCAAAAGATGTTTTAAAGAACAGTTAAATGTAGTGTTAATGAAGACGTTGGCTATTATAGTGCTAATTCGCACTGTGCTCCACCAGGGCCACGATGATAAACATGCTGCAAAGAGAAATTCTTTAACTTCTCTGTACCAACCAGAATGTGTGTTGCACCCTGAAGCTTTAGGTCTGATTCAACATTTCTCCAACTTCTGTCTACAGTTTGGGGTGAGGGGGGACAGTCAGCTGTATCAATAAGTCCCTCATTCAAATACCAAATTCGTTTTTTTGCTTGCCCCGGAAAAAAGTGCTTTGGTGAACACTTGGCCTTTGTACTAAAGATAGGGAGGAATCTATTGCAACATTTTTTATTTTTCCACACATGAATGATTAAGCAGAAGACAGATGCTGAAATCCTTACCGACCAGGAAGCTATGCTCTAAATCCTGCCAAGAGTTACATAATGCATTAATTAATGATATTCTGTTGTGACACTGCGCATGAGTGTATATAAGGTCACTGCAAATTTATCCGTACATTCATTTGTTACGCTTTTCTCACACAGCCCAGTCAACTGTCCTCAGCAAGCAGATTAGCCATCGATGACGGGTACCACCCTTCCTTGCAAACAATTGCACAATAAACTCGAAAACCTGAAATATTTTAACAAACACATACCCTCTAGGATTGGTTTGGGCATACAAAAGGTGAATAATTTTTTCAATTCTGTTCTTGAATTGCGAAAGCTATAAAAGAAAGCAGCACAGAATACATCCAAACACCTGCAACAGCAAAAACCTCCCAACAGGCAGAAAAAGATCCTAAGTGACGGAAACAAAGAACTCTCAGGCTGGTGCCAAGTCCATGGTTTCCTCAGGCTTGTGGAAATGAGTCCACGGAACCACTTACTAAACTGTGAAGCCATGCACATTTTACATAATCCAGCTCCTGCAAGGGGGAAGTGGGGCTTTGCTACATCTGAAATTAGCCTTGCCATTGGGCTCTGTGCTATCATCATTGCTGGAAACATTACTCTATCAGGAAACACTCATAGTTTGGATGGTAAATCTGGGAGTAACCTTTACAGATCAGACTAAATTAGCACACGATATTCATCCTTGGAGACACAATGGGTTTTGGAGGGTTGCATGTAACAGATTCTTTCCCATCCCCCTCAAGCCTATAGGGGAAACCCTCACATTTTCCTAAGGGCAGATCCCAGTTGTCATCATAAGATCAGTTGTTTCATAAAGGACCAAGGAAACCAATGGCCGTGCCAAACTCCTTAAGGTGAAAGGAAAGACAACTGATGGGACAGCGCAGATTCATAGAACACAAATTAAATGTCATCTGTAATTGAGCAGAGTTGGTGAAAGCACAATTGGGCCAATCTGTGAAAACCATAAACTTAACGGTTTCAAATCTAGCGATGTGAAAGAAACCCACTTAAAATGCGGCCAGCAATTTCACATGTATAATACTTTTTTTTTTTTTAAATTAAAGCGCTGCTCCAATGAAAGAACTAAATTTAGATTATGAAAAGCATTACTACTGGCTGCAACATTTTAGCTTCCATTAAAATGAAGAGAATCTTCAGTAGTGCAATACGGTGTCTAGAACCATTAGGAAAAGGCTCATCCACCAGTTCCCTCCCGCCCGATACAATCGACAAGCAATCTTATGTTCAGTAGAGAGCAACAAACATTAGGGGATAAAATGGGCTTTGAAATGTCCACTCTGGCATTGGTGCTTAACATAAGGAAGGATCAGATTCTTGACAGCCAGCCTTACTCTCTAGAGTCTAGACAGAGTTAATGGAATCCTGGATTACGCTAACCACTGGAAAACATGGACCATAATCTGAACAGAAAGGGTGTTCAATAGGTGCACAGCAGGGCAGTTGATTGAATATGGCAAAACAGCTCAGAAGTACACAAAAACCCCACAAAAAGGTAAGTGACGTTATAGCTAGATAAGGTAATAAGATCTTAGCTTACAAAAAAAAAATATATATATATATATATATATATATATATATATATATATATATATATATTCAAAGGATAAACCAATGGTTAAAGTCAAGTTACAGTTAGGTGCTGAAATAAGGCCATTAAAAAACAATTGAGGAGTCCTGGGTTAAACACTTTTCAAAGGTGTACAACGGGCAGGAGTGCCTCAATTCGCCAGTCAGTGATATCTTAGAGGATGATATTGATAGGGTAGACTTGCAGTTCACGCTAGAAGAGGTGAATAGAGCTCTCAGCGAGCCAGGGAGGTAAAGCTCCCGGCCCCGACAGAGTACCAGTGGACCTGTTCAAGTCAAATATTGCTCTCTGGGGGCCCATAGTAACCCAGGCTATTAAAGCCAGTTGTTCGGATTCTATGCCAAAGACCTGGGTGGAATCTATTATTGTTCCAATTTTTAACAAGCATTGGCATAGCCAATAGGTCTCGCCTTTGGGACCTTATAAGTGTTTAGCCATGCAACAATTGTGCTGCATAACTGACACCTGGTTAAACACATATACGGTCCCAAAGGCGAGACCTATTAGCCAATAGGTCTCGCCTTTGGGGCCTTATAAGTGTTAAAGCAGAGCCATTGGTTTTGCCAATGTTTTTAAGAGCATTGTGGCTGCTGTGCAGCATGTTGAAAAGTTATAATAAAAAAGACATAAGCATTTTTGTTACTTTATATATAACTAAGACGACATTATGTACAACTGAATGACCCAATTAAAAAAAGAACAAACATAAGAAAGGTCTTGTCGTTTATTTTGTCGTTGCAATGTTGGCAACTTCTTCCTGCCTATTCTAATGTTGAGGTGGTGCTTAGTGATGCTGAGGTGGTGTTGAGTGGTGTTGAGGTGGTGCTTAGTGATGCTGAGGTGGTGCTGTGGTGGTGCTGAGGTGGTGCTGTGGTGGTGCTGAGGTGGTGCTGTGGTGGTGCTGAGTGATGCTGTGGTGGTGCTGAGTGATGCTGTGGTGGTGCTGAGTGATGCTGTGGTGGTGCTGAGTGATGCTGTGGTGGTGCTGAGTGATGCTGTGGTGGTGCTGAGTGATGCTGCGGTGGTGCTGAGTGATGCTGCGGTGGTGCTGAGTGATGCTGCGGTGGTGCTGAGTGATGCTGCGGTGGTGCTGAGTGATGCTGCGGTGGTGCTGAGTGATGCTGCGGTGGTGCTGAGTGATGCTGCGGTGGTGCTGAGTGATGCTGCGGTGGTGCTGAGTGATGCTGCGGTGGTGCTGAGTGATGCTGCGGTGGTGCTGAGTGATGCTGCGGTGGTGCTGAGTGATGCTGCGGTGGTGCTGAGTGATGCTGCGGTGGTGCTGAGTGATGCTGCGGTGGTGCTGAGTGATGCTGCGGTGGTGCTGAGTGATGCTGCGGTGATGCTGAGTGATGCTGAGTGATGCTGTGGTGATGCTGAGTGATGCTGTGGTGATGCTGAGTGATGCTGTGGTGGTGGTGTGGTGGTGCTGAGTGGTGCTGAGAGATGCTGTGGTGGTGCTGAGTGGTGGTGCTCAGTGATGCTGTGGTGGTGCTGAGTGGTGTTGTGTTGGTGCTGAGTGATGCTGTGCTGGCTCTGATTGATGCTGTGGTTCCGCTGAGTGATGCTGTGGTGTTGCCGAGTGAGAGATAGAGTGAAGATATAATGCCCAATTAGAGAGGGTGGTGAGAGAAAGAGAGAGAGAGAAATGGTGTACATAGAATAAAGAGTGGAGCGGGATAGAGAGAGAGAGAAAGAAGGGGAGAGAGAGTGAATGAAGGAGTTTGAAAGAGAAACAGATAAAGGGGTGAGAGAGAATGAAAGGCTAAAAAGATAGAGAGGGAGAGTTAATTAAGTAGAGAGAGAATTAGAGAGGGGAGAGAGAGAGAAGGAGAGACAATAAGAGTGGGGGTGTGGAGTTTAAATAGAGTGAAGAAGTGACGCGAAAAAGTAACCTTAAATATAGCTTTGTGCGAATAAATATTTTAAAAAAACAGTGAGAGACAAAAATACTGGTAATTAGGCTGTGACTCCCAATATAAAACAAATAGCGATATAAGGTGAAATCAACCCACCGTAGCAATATTTCTAACTAGACAAAAAAGCTTGCATTTCAATGCTAATCGCTGTTGTTTTTCATGTGACTGTAGTCCAGGGCCCTCAGTTGGTAATGTGAGCTGCTGCTGCGATTGAAACATCAGAGTCCAGAGAGTTAATGAGCCATTACGAGGAAATGAGGAAGAGATAGGAAACAACAGATGGCAGCTGCGCGTGCACGCCATCGTGAACTCAAGCTGGTCGCCAGCCGAAAGCCAGTGTTTGCACTTCCAAAACCCACTTACTAAAACTCTCGGCCAGACCAGCGCAAGCGCTGGTGCAGGCCGAGTCCTAAAAAGGTGGGTTGCCGCTAGCTACGGACCTCCATGTTGCCGAGAGAGGGGGGGGCGTGTCCTTGCCGAAGTGCACACCAGGCGACTAGTCCACGCATGACGCCTCAGTTTAGCTACTGATTCACAAAAGTAAGCTTACACTATAGTGTAAGTTTACTATTTTTTTGGTATTCACAAATTACGACTGCAGGGACTCTGGAGTTGGGCGAAGTACTGCGCACATAAAAAGAGAGGATAGGCCTGCCTTTATATGTGTGAAATCTCCGCCACAAATATGTCTTTGCAGTCGCAAAATTACTGTTAATAAAATTAAACATGTAGTTTGTGAATACTAAGTAAACTTACACAAAAGAATGTTTACCTTTGTGAATCAGGTCCTTACATTTTTTATATTTGTTTGTGAATTAAATAAAACATTTCATCATTTGTGTATTTGATGAATGCTTGTTTCAGTATTGGTGTATTATTTTGAGATTTAAAGAATACAAATTGCTTAAGCTGGGGTCCACTGCTTCCAGTAATGACTCAGTAGGGGTCCCCAGATTCCAATAATGATTCAGTGGGGGACAAAAAATTATTAGGGTGAGATTGTTGTTATTCTCCATTTTGTAAGTTAACAGGAATCCGGTGGCATTAGCGAATAATAACGGGATGTGTTGGGTCAAGTTAGAACTGATGGTGTATCATTTGTGGTTGTAAAGGGAATAGGTTAGAAGCGGAGGCATTGGATAAGACCCTCGTGTTTGCATCATGGGGTGTGATTGTGTATGCTAGTGATCAAATTGCTAATTGGTGTAGAGAGCATACCATTAACTGCAAAGTTTTTAAAACCTACAGATATGTGTTTTAAACCAATCATAGCATGCTTTGTGTGTTGGTTGCTCAATTGGAAATCTTTATATTGTAAGATTGAGAGGTTGGTTACAAGTTCATTGTGGGTAATGCTTTAATATATACAAAAATGACCTAAGAATGTAACTTTCTAATGTTTTCTGGTTCTGTATTTTGCGTGGGGTCCATGGTCATTCATTAAGATTGATTTTCTTGAAGTTAAATCATTTTAACATCTACTCAGATGATTAGAATGTAATACCTGCTTTTATCGTTGCTATGGTTTTAACTTCTGTTTTTTTTTTTCATGATTTTAATTTGTTAAAATTATTATACCCAATCCTCGATACTGGGTGATTTATCATGCCCCATTTACACACTCTTTGAACTTCTTTTTCGATTAAGTCTTTGTTTTTACACGGGATGGGAAATAATCAATCGAAATGTTTATGCTCTTTGTAACCCTAAGTTTAAAATGGTATAAAACCTGCTATAACAACTTGTCAGTCTCCAGATTAAAAGAATTGTCTCTATAAGTTGTGGAACAATTAGAGGGAATACACGTTTAAGTGAAAAGTAGATTTACGTTTTAGGGCGTCAACAGCCTAAGATTCGCGCTAATAATGAAAAATAATATACGACTGTCATTGAAAAGGCTCTCATTTATCAAGACAAGTTTGGAAGACTAGTTTAAGAAAATACATATTTTGTATTCCTGCTGTTTTGGAGGCTCTCTTCAGTTTAGTTGTTTAACTGTATGTTAGTAGCATGAAGGTCTAATGTTCGTTGCTAAAGTAAATGCATCAGTATTTACAACAGTGCAAACAGGCAGCTCTTCGTAATCGAGCCCTGAGCCCTTTCTCTGTGCCCCAGCCAATTACAAGAACAAAGACTATCTTACTTTCTCCGAGTCCCAGATCAAAGACATTCTTTCCAGTTTTCAGAATTGTGCGTAGTCAGCAATGCCGTTTCCACAACCACTGACCAAGAACACAGCCCCTCCCACTCCTTCTCTGCAGGGATAGAGCAACCCCCCCATACCTTTCTGTGGGAAATTGAGTTTTTCTCACTTACACCAGCATTTACAACCTGATAGTCTTCCGGTCTTCACTGAAGGGCAGTAAAGGCGAGCAGAGGGGGCGGGGACAGGCAGAGCAGCAGTGTGAAAACACCACAACGTTGAACTTTGAAGGCCACACAGTTTATATATTTACACACTGCCTGCAGGGACAGCCAGAGATTTTGCAACAGGCTAGTAGTGCGCCTGAAGTGGAGGTGCAGCTGGGCGGAATCAGTTCCATTTCTGGCGGTGCCTGACAAACCCACTCGGCGCACACAGCCTCTGTAGTAGGCGAAGCCCCGTCCCAATGCACAGATGCAAACATCACAAAGTTCAGCAGCACTGCCACTTGCTACTTCTTGCACGAAAGATTTGCGGGGTTTGTCAGAGAAAAGCAGAAACATACGTAACAAGCACTGAAACACAAAGTGCAGCCTCGCGGCCAGCGCCACGGCCGCGAAAGTGAAACAGTACTCCAAGCAGTGGGAGGGGTGGGGGGAGTGCGATTCACTTGCGGGAGCGAGCGGCGCCAGGAGCGATAATTGCTACCATATGGCACCGCTCGCTCCCGCAAGTGAATCGCCAAACGTGCACGCGTTGCCATTGAAGGCAATGGAACGCGTGCACGTTTTAGGCTGAAAAGCCGAATCAATGGCAAAAGGTCTTTTTGCCTATGCAGCGCATGCGCGCTACGTAGGCAAGACCTAAAAAAGGGGACCGTAATGATCCGGGATGTTATAGGCCCATCTCACTATTGCACTCCATGGTAAAAGTAGCTGGGCGAGTCATTTTGGAGCGCCTACAAGCATGGGCAGAAGATAGTCAGGTGCTATCAGACATACAGTATGGCTTCCGAGAGGGGCTGGGAACGATCGAGCAGAGTGTAAACCTGGCATTACTAGTGGGGAAATACACTAGAGCTAAGAAGGGAAGTTTGTTTCTGGCATTTGTGGACCTCACGGCGGCCTTCGACTCTGTAAGGCACGGCAGATTGTGGGAGGTTTTAGAAACTGCGGGGGTTGACCCCCATATTATCCTTTTTTTACGGCGTCTGTACAGTGGCGCAACAGCGAGTGTGCGTTATGGATTGGGTGGTGAACGCACAGCTTCCTTTCCTATTAGAAGGGGGGGTCAGGCAAGGTTGTGTCCTGGCCCCCTTTCTTTTTAATCTTTATATTAATGGTCTGGATCAAGCACTGCTTAGGAATAATCAAGATTTCCCTTCAGTAGGTGGACGTCCCATACCGGCTCTCCTTTATGCGGACGATGCAGTTTTAATGTCCAGAACACAAATTTGTCTCCAGAGAGTCCTGGACAGTTTTACTGAATTTATGAAGGATCTAGGTCTCTGTCAATATATCGAAGACATATTATGAACTGTGGTCGTGGAAGTCAGAGGTCAAGAAGCAGGTTTGTGGACGGGCAGAAATTAGCACTGAGAGTTTTTCATACCTCGGCATTTTATTTAAATCAAGGCGATTCATGGGCTCAAGCTATATCTGCGAAAAAACTGGCGTTTATTAAGACAACAGCTGCCCTAGCTTCTTTCTCTAGGAAGCTAGGCAGGAAACCGCCAGGTGAGCTCATCCAAATTTATAAAGCCAAATGACTACGACTGCAATGTACGGGGCGGGAGACTAGGGTTTTGTTAATACCCACTCGATCCAAGTTGTAGAAAATTCTTTTTTAAGATATATCTCATCAGTCCCAGCCAGTACCTCTTCTTATGCCTGCCATGATGAACTGGGACTACCCTTCATCTCCGACCTTATAAAACTGGAACCCATCCTCCTGTGGCACAGGATATGGTTAAAAGAACAAACCAAGTTAAACAGGGAGATTCTACTGGATTGTCTTAAATTGGAAGGGGTTCTAAAGATTCCCTGGGTTAGGTTTGTGCGTGATTTTATGAATGACTTAGGGCACGCAGAATATTTTACTGACCCTAGATCTATGCAGGCAATCACCAGAAAGGATCTAAAAAAGGAGGCTCTCCAGTTATTGGCCACAACAAGAATGTCAGGAGAGATTTTAAAGCCCAGTGTTAAACATCAGCTAATTTTAACCACTTTTGACATGGAACCATATTTAACATTTGTACCTGGTGGTTGACAGGCGGATACTCACTAGATTTAGGCTGGGTATTGTCCACAGACTCGTGATCGTCCCAAAAATGAATGACTGGTCACGGAAACTGCAATTATGTCCGTGTGAGAATCATTCTGACCAGTCTACTATTCATTTAGTTTTATTTTGTAAATTTTATACAGAGTTAAGGAAAGTATGGATTCTTCCTCTTTTAAGATCAAGGTTGAGGCAATGCCGTCCGGCACTGATTAAACTTCAGTTTTTGGAGAATGAACATGTAGCTTGGCGCTTAGCAATGTTCTTGAAGAAGGTACTCCATCAAAGGAAAAGTATTATTATTGATGAATTTTAACTGTATGGGCGAATAGGACACTTTACCCCGCACGGCTTTACCCCGCATTTTTTACTCCGCAAAAACTTTTACAACGCGGGGCTTTACAACGCAATTTGTTACAACGCATTCCCCATTACAACGCAATTACTATTCTAACTCCAGGGGGCGTTACTTTGGGGAATGCATTGTAACAGTTTTGCGATGTAATGCCCTGCGTTGTAAAGTTTTTAGTGGAGTAATAAATGCGGGTAATAGCTGTAGGGTGAAATGCGGGGTAAACGATGTTTACCGTATGGGCATTTGCCGCTTTTTATATGGTTTTATTATCGTCGCATTAATTTTATATCGTATTTTAAATTTTTGCTATTCTGACTGTGTGTAATTTTATGAATTTTTGGAGCCTTTGATTGTTAAAAAATGCAGTCGAATAAAGCTTTCCTTGAAAGAAAAAAAAAAGTGTAAAACAATTGAAATTCACCAGTTATGTTTTACTGAGCCAACTATAACTTGCACCAGTCAACCTCTTGACTTTAAAACTGAGGGTCATTTGAAGTCTTTAAGAGGGTAAACCTATTAGGTGAAAAGAAAATTGGACACGGGTGTAGCATGTTGAATGACTTCAAATCCACAAGACCCACAGGGCACGGTCACTATCAATGGATATCTTCCGCGATGTCATCAGTGTGATTATTGATGTAATATGAGAGGTCATAAGCAGTGCATGGCAGGGGCATATGGTAGCGTTAGCTCAATAAACTATAGCTAATTTCAGTTATTTTTGTGTTTTTTTTAATGCTAGTTTTTACCTTATTTCAACATGTAAAGCCACTTTAATCTATACTTGTTTAGCGAATTGCTTGTAGTGTTTTTACTGTAAGCTGAGATCTTATTATTACGTTCCCAAACCAGTGTCACTTTAACCTTTTTTTTTTTTTTCCTTCAGTGAATACACACATGGAGTTGCTTATAGTAAACCTATAAATACCTGCATCCATTTACCTTCACAATATTTTGGTACTCATTATTTTGGCCATAGTATTTTTATAGGGAGAGATTTCATCCACCATTTTCCGGCAGTATTCCTGCCCAAGGCCTGTACACCATGCAGTAATCTGCTGGTACTTTCAGTGATTCTTGTGGAAAAGGAATATAGGTCCACTTTAAAAGGGGGTTGTTCAGATTTGTATGGGAATAATAAGGAGCTGGAATGAAAAAAATGAACTGGAAGAAAGAAAAGGATTTAAGTATCCTGGATTAGGGCCGGTTTCGCTGAGCCATCAAATCGTACAATTGCATTTTTAAGATCTCCACAAACAATATGTAAATAGTCAATTTACATGTAATGGTGTCAGTGGTGGAAAGTATTTGCAAATGTGTTGGTCCTCCTGTAAACTACACAGGGCTTTACTATACGGCTGCATAATCAGCCATTTATTTTTTAACTGTTTGTTACTGACAAATGAATCAGCTGATTTATTGGTAACATATTTCAAAAACAGAAAACACAAATAACATAGCAAGCAAAGAAAATGTTGTCTCTTACCCATTAAAGCAATGAGATCTGTCATTGCCTCGTGTACTAGAGCCCCGTAAACACCTGAATGAAGGTCTTTGGCACAGCACTCAACCTAATTTTAAAGAAATATAGATTAACCATTTATTAGGATTTATTTTAAACTATCATTTTAGAGACTATCTACTGGAAATGCAAACGTTGAATACCACATAGTAAAGAATAGCACACAGTACGCCTATATTGCTACTGAGCTGTAGCACAGCAATGAGAGAAGGCGTGTAAAGACTACACTAAACAGGAATGTCTCAGTGTTTACAAGTAACCATTAAAAAAAAAAAATGTAGTATCCAACCCCTTCTTCAATGGAAGCTACTTTTCATCAATGAAAATCATCCCACACTTCTAACCACCTAACTAACAATAAACACCAAATTAGACATGGTCATCAGATTTTTTATTTTTTTATTTATTTTTTTTAAGTTTGCACACTTTGAGTCCAACTCATGCAGCCCCACACTTTAGCTACTCAACTCTTTCTTCTCTGCCCAGAGCTTACACAATCACAGTGTGGATGACAGTGCCAGAGCCAGCCCACTGCAGTAGGTGGCACTGGTGCATGGCTATGTTGCAGGCTCATGCGGCCAGGTCTATTGGTTAGTGTGTGTGAGCAGGCAACTTTGCTGTTGGTTAGGCTGGCTTCTACTTCATGGGTCTGAAAATCAGCATTCCTCCGTCCTGTGATATGCATAAAGGTAGCAATGCTAAGTTCCAGATCCTTTGAATCACGCGTTAGGCATGGCTCTGTATCGAAAAGTAACATTCTAGCACCTGGAGAGCTACTTGTAGCTCCCAATCTACCCTTTGTAGACCCCAGGACCACAGATTGCCTGGTATGGAAGGCCAGCTTGCTTAACAAGCACTGGCAAAGCCAATAGGTCTCCCTATGTGAGAGCTATTGGCTTTGTCACGGTCTTTCAGCCATGTTGCAGAGCAGCACGGCTGCTGTGTAGCAGGACTAAAAGTTAGAAAACAGCGCTATGAAGCAGCCAGTGCTGGGGAATGGGCAACACGGACAACGTGAGGGAGGGAACAAGGAACACAGACAATGGGAAGGCCCACAGATCACTATGAGGCAGCCAGTGCTTATGGCGTAGGGTGGTGTAACAGACAACCGGGGGGGGGGGGAGGCATGGGGGGTTGGAAGGTAAGAAGCAACATCGACATGGGAGGGTGCAAGGGAAAAGACAACACGGACAAGGGAGGATTAGAAGCAGCACAGACAAGGGAAGGTGGACGGGTTGGAAGCAACATGGACAAGGGAGATTTAGGAGGCAACACAGAAGAAATACGGACAAGGAAGAAGAATGCGAAATAGTTCCTGAATCACAGGACAAGCATTGGAAGTGCACTAATCAAAATTAAGCAATCAGTTTTTGGTCAATGCTCCACCAGGAAGAAGAGGAAGTGAAACTGGCATGCGCTGGTCAATTCGGAGTAAGCAAATAAGGGACTCCAAGCCCATGTAGTAAACAATCTCTCACAAGAGACAGCACCTGCATGCGGTTTTAGGAGAGGCATAAAGATTAACATACTCTACCTTTTGCTCTGTGACACAAACAACTCTACCCCCCTCCTCACCCAACACATGCATCCTGAATTGTATCTTTAAAATTATTAAACAGAAGTTTGAATCAATCTTGTGGAATGGTAATAGGCTGAAGATTAACAGACTAATTATATCAGATGACTTTCCTCACAGCATACATTAATTACATGGGCAGCAGAGATTAGCTCTGCTTTGGTGTGGTCTCGTCTGAATACGTCAGTCATGAGTCTTGAAGAACATTCCCCTCTGAAACGCTTTCTGGATACCCCAGTGGTATACAAAAAACAAATGGGTAACCACAACCACTTGTGAACCACAAAGACCCTACTAGACTAGTCACATTTGACTTTCTACAACAATAATTAAGATTTTCATTCAGATGTGCTGACCAATAGTTTTAATTTGGTGAGATGAAACAGCGTCTAGTTTTGACAGATATGTAGGATGAAGCCAAGATAAGATTATACATTTGCATCAGTTCCTTTCATTTAACAGAGATGATTTCCAACTATTCATGCACACATATTGGACAAAGATGTGTATTATCAAAGACATCTATAAGAGCTCTTTAAAGGCCTTCAAACAGGGGTGTTTCCTTATAGTATAGGATGGGTTAGTTCAACAGATTCCTCTTGATCTCATGAATATAGATAGGAGGAATAAGGCTTCTCCATCCCAAGGACACCTGGTCCATCGTATGGATGAGATCTACAGAGACATCTATATGCAGGAGATTTAAAGAAAATTATTACAGTATATAAATGTGACAGTGTGCCACCAACTCCCTGAACGCTCCGCATGGCAGTTCAGATCGATGCAGGAATAGGTCAGTTTAAAAGGGCACACTTGAAGACAGATGGTAACCTTGTCCCAACATTAGTGCCCTTATAACAAATGGGACAATAAATTCCAATATGTGCGATACCGCACAGATCAGAATTAGGAGTTTTACAATCAAAACTGCATTCCCTGGATAAATATATGCAGGTAACAGTAGATACTTATCAGGAGAAAATGGCCAGAAAATACCGGCACATTATTCCACATTATGGAGGAAAACTCGTAATGGGCCATACTTATCACACGTGATCATTTTCAAACACAGAAGGACATGTTTTTTTCGGGTGCAAGAATTATCACACCACACACTGGCCCACTCATAACTAGGTACTAAGACTTTTAGTCAAAATAAGCTAATTTAAGAGGTTATCGGTATAACAATTGCACTTGACCCCCTTATGTTGTTATTCGACTATAAAGAAGACAAAGGGGAATATCCTCTGATGTAATAACGGTCACCAGGTAAACATTTATGCTGCTTGTAGTCCAGCCTACTACAGCTTAGGCATGCAAATCTCTACAACCTACTTAACTACAACCGTAGTGAATGAAGATGTGGTGTGTGAATGCAATGGAGACGCTCTTAGCTGTAAAGGATGACCGTCTACCCAAGTATGAGCAGGTTTGTACCCTTTTTCAAACTTTTATAAACTGTGAACTCAATGCAAAGAGACCAGAGCAATATTAATTGGAGATGGTAAGGACAGTGGGATTATTCAACCAGGACCACTAAAAATTATATGAAGAAAATTGCAAAATAAAGTTGTTAAAATAAACAACATTATGATTTTAACTACTTAAATATTTTCTGAATATTTTGTCCCTGCAAGTGTTTTGCAAAAGAAGGATACCCGTTTGTGGTTGAGGCCTCTTACAAACTAATTCAACTTTCAATGCTCAAACTGAAAATAAAAAGATCTAAAAATTACCTCAATGAAGAAGTAGCAGATACCACGGAGACCATATGTAATGCAGGGTTTGTTTTTCCCAACCAGTAATTATCAGAAATGCAAACATAGTCTACATCCTTGAAAAAAGTATCCTTCCGAGAAAAGATTAGGTCATCCAAGCCTTCTGAGCCAGATTCTTCCATGCCTTCAAAGCAGAATTTAAGGTTGACTGGAACTTCCTGTAAAAAAAGAGCAAAACGATTATACAGTTTATATAACTATTCCTAGACAAAAGTGCATACACACAAGTACATATAATAAATCAAAATAGAATATTAGTTTTTTGGCCCTGTAGTATAGGGCTCATGAGTATTTTGTAATTTTACTCCATCAATATTTTATATTACACCTCCAGGTTTCTTTTTTTTTTGCATTTACAGCAAATGTGGAAAGTTTTAGGATTATCACAATAATGTGCCATCATGACCATTAGTAGCCAAAGGGAGGTGTAATCTAACAAGCAGCCACCTAGCCTGCGCATACCATACTAAGGGTGTGGAATTTCTATAGCCGTGCCCAGGACAATAAGTTTTCATGTTTATTTTGTCCATGGAACAAGTAGGCCCAAACCCCCTGCGGCACAAACCCGTTGGCTGGCAGTTTACAGTACCACATTATGGAGCAGGGAAGAGAATTGTCTGCAGTTGCGGTAATATTGTCCATACGTTAATGCTGTTTGAACTTGTATTTATGGTTCATTAAAGGAAAGCCTATATTATTAGGATGAGCGCGCTAAATAAAGGTTGTAAGCTTGAACTGCACTACTGACAGTGGTTCCAGGAAAAAAAAGTGGGCACACGTTTGCAAAGTTTACCAATATGAGGCTGCGTATAATGCTACCAGAATGCGCTCTGATTAAATGCAAATATTTGCATAAGCTCGAAAACAAGATTGGCAATTCTTTGCTTTCAAAATAAAATGTTAACAAAAAAAAAACGCACCTAGAAAAAAAGGTTTTGCTAAATTACTGTGAAATTTTAGGTACCATTTCTTTAAAGCATCATTTAGTAAAATGTGTTGTGCATGCTAGTAATTCCCAAAAAATATTCATAATGGTGGAAAAAAGAAAAAAAAAGTGTAACAAGTTTCAACAGGATTATGGGAAACATGAAAATACACAAGCATTGGCAAAGCCAATAGGTCTGACATTGGTGGTCAGTGTTTTGGATTTGTCAATGCGTGTACTGTTTGGACACAGCTTTTGTAAAACTTTATTGTTGTGGGAGCTTCAGGGCCTCACCACTGTAAGAAACACTGGCAAAAAGCAAAAATATTTTTGGGTCTCAGAAAGCACACATTGTCACAGTAGTTCCTGGCACTGAACAAAACCACTTTGTGTGCTGATATGCTCCTTGTGAAAGAGCAGATTGCTAATCACTCGCAGTGAAGCCAGCCGACAGATGGTAGAAACACAGAGAATTTTAATAAAACCAAAGGGCCTAATTAGGGACTCAATTCTTAAAGAAAGTCTCGACAAAAGTGCACCCCTCGTATGTCTTTGCATTAGTGCAGATTTACATATTTCATGAATTCACAAGAATTTACAGAAGTAGACCAGGAAATCGTATTCCTACAAAATTTTTGTGAACTGCAATTCAGCACGAGAAAATGTGTGTGTAGATTTGCTCCTGCGAAAAGCTGTCGAATGTTTACAAGTTCACTTTCCCTCCAACCACTTTTTAACAACCCTGGAAGAAGTTTTACTTTTCCAACCTTTCTCAGTATGGGAAGAAGATTAGAGAAGAGCAGGTGAAACCCCTTAAAACATGCAAGATAGTAGGTTTGCACAGACTCAAAATGGCATTTTAACCCTGGATCTATTGCTTACCGCTACCTCTAGCCCCAGTATGTAGATCTGCGGAAAGGTGGTGAAATAAGGGAATTGCTAGTATTCAAGCCCTACTATAGTATTAGCTCTGGCATACTCAGAGAGGCTATTACCAGAACTCTTACATAATGAGACTGCTGCCATAATTTGTCGCTGCGCTACATGGCACCAGAGGGACAAGGACAATGTTTTACAGGACAAGTAGATTTATAAACAACTTGTCAGATGGACAAGTAGGCTCCACCAAAGAGATTACTCTAAACTATCAAATTAATTATTACCTTACGCCTGACTCATTGATGGGTTTGGATTTAAGGTAACTTTTCAATGAAAGGTGACTTTAGAAAATCACAACTTGTTGCATAAACCTCCGGTAGCCTTTCCTGCCCATCTGCAGAAGTTGTCACCCGAGACAACAGGCTGCCTCCCTTGCTAGAAAGTGTGAAGTGCTCCCAGGAACAGGGAGCAAAGAGAACTGCTGAGGCTGAGGAGGAGGAGGAGGAGGTGCGACCTTCTTCATCAGGATGATACCATGGGGTAGCCATTAGTGAAGCAAATGACAATAACACCTTTGCCTGCCTGCTCCTTTGTGTCGGTAGACAGGCTCGCATCTCCTCCAGGGGAGTATGAAGGGGTGGGGGCGGAACCTGTTGCAGAACCAGTTTTCCAAGAAGAGTGGCTCATTATGCTGGGCACACCCCAGAGGTGTGCCCAGGGCTCCTCACAGGGGAACATGGCTTACATTATCTTGGTTTGGGGTACAGAGGGTTAGCCTGGGATTGTTTGGCAGCCAAACCCCCAGGGAAGTGATGTAAAGTTAGATGGGTAGTCTCATGGATACTATTGCCCAATTGGCTAGTGGGTACTCCCCTTTCACAGACGAGAAGATGGCATTTAAGTGGCAGCCCAGACCCACAGTCCTCAGATCACTACTGGATTGGAAGACAGAAGGACTGCCCTGCTGGTCCCTGGATCCAGCAAACAGCGGCTGCTCCAAAGACTGGACCTAAAGTACATGCAAAGAGGACTGTGCCTGCGGTACCTACTCATGGAAAAGAGCTCCACTTGTGCCAGGAAAGACGACTTTCGGGGGCTAGGTGGCTAGGCTCCTGTAAAGCGTCAGGGCTACTAAAAGCTTAAGGAACCTGCACCCGTCAAAAGCCCAGCTGCCCAGAACACCGGCGTGCCACAGTACGACAAAGAACCCACTCGGCAACCGAGTCATGACCTCCCCGAGGTTTCCCAAACTCTGTGGGACCCATAGCTCTGTTAGCGACAGCTGAACCTGCTGTAACTGGGAGACCAGTGGAAACTGGACCTGCACCAGACTCTCCTGCTGTAATAGGAAAGAGTCTTGAGGCTGGAGACGATCCCTCACGTTCATGGACCCCAGGAAATTTCATTGCATCTCTTCAGCATCCTTCAGTCCCAGCATCAGGACCACTTCTTGGCTGGACGCTTTAAAGGAGAAGAGTAACTTGATGACCCCAAGACTGCTGACCGACAGGTAACCTACCCCCCTTGACCCTAGTTGTCCCTGTGACTGACCCCAATCTGTTGTGGCTAAATCAAGAGGATTCTAACAGGAGTTTTAGCCTGTTGGCTACTAACTGCTTGCAACGATTTATAGCATATGACAGTTTACACTTAAAGTACTTTACTTACATTTGAAAAATACTAATCGCTGGTTTCCCATTGACATATGTGTCTTGCTTTAGTGTCTATTTAAGGCTAAAAATACACTATTTGTATAAGTGGTGTTAGGTTTTTATTGTGTAGTGTTTCTTACTTGTGGTTTTGGTACCCCTAAATGCTTTACATTTATTCCTTTTATTAGGCACAACTGCCCTGTGCGACACCTACCCAGGTTTGAGCGAAGGGTTTTAAACCTGATAAAGATGGTGATATTGCATGGTGAGCGCTCACAACCACACCAACTAAAAATCCACTTTCGTACAAAAGGGAACACAGGGGTTAGCAGAACATGAGCATCAACCGCATTCTCCCATTACTCTTTGATCTGCAGAGACCAGAGGCAAGACAAGGCATGTGAAACGACACTAATTCGCTATTCAATGGCTTCACTTGGCACTCCGGTGACTCAAGCAACCACAATAACTAAAACAGCTTTGGTTTTTCACTGCAGATTCATAATAGCAGTTAATAACCAGCTTTGTCCCCCATATTGACACTAATTGCTTCCTACGGACAGCAAAGATCAATTCCAAAGTCTAGTAGATGGTAAAAAGAGCCATTCTAAAATTGACATTCAATGCAGCTCATAAAGTCGATCAATTTGGCAACACATCCAGATTTATTAAGATATGTTGAATTTATCTTGCCCATCAAGCATTTCCGTGAATTCTTACATCTTTGTTAGAGGTCATCAAATCAACATCAAGTATTGAATTCAAACTTTCCAATTATACAGGAAATATATACTAGTAACATTACATCATCCCAAAGTTCTACATTTACTTTGGTCAAATGTGTAAGACCTCCCCTTTTCTTCATCCTTTTTGCCACTAGTCAAAACACATAGCAACTTTTTTCATACTGGTTTTCAATTCCACATCAAAGTTCCTTCAAGCATTTACTGGTCCACACAACACGTGGATTCTAATGAAAACTTCTACTCAAGTTTTTAAATAACAGGCTCACAAGGCTCTGGATCACCAAATGTAAGGCATTTACTGTTTTTAGACAAAAGAAATGAATGTCCCATTCCTCCATACCTTTAATGTTTTTTCATGTAGTGCCAGTGTACATTATCCTTTAACATTTGTTTGATTTAAATTGCAGAAAACTCATTACTATGTTGTTGCTCAAAAAGGCCATTATTCCTGCTATGCACAACTGTTGAGGCTTTTCTGATAATCAGAGCATGGTCAGATGACACACAATGCTCGGACATTCTTACTGAATACTGTTAATGTTTCTGCTTTTCACATTCAAGCCATACAATAAAACAACTTAATCCCATAAGTTTAAAAACAGACTCAGGGATATATGTTGTGTGGCCCGTGAGGACACATAAAATGAGGTTAAGCAAACTTGTAGTTCATTTACGGTTGGAATGAGAAAATAGCTAATAAGAGACTACAATGTGTCAGCCTTGACAGAGTCTAAAAGTACTAGTACACATAATAAAAGTTGGTATAAACTTGACATACAAATTTAAAAGTTTAGGGCCCTCCCCAACTATAAAATTAATGATTAAGTAGTGTATGTGCAAGGACGCAGTCAAAGACCCACTAAAACAGAAGTCTGCAACCTTTTCTATAGTGAGAGCTACTATAGATCCTTGAAACCTTTCCTGAGCCACCGACCAACATGAGGATTCCGAAAGTCTACACATCTTAAACACTGTGGCTCGAGTACCCCCAGTGGTGCTTCAGTGAGCATTACAGAATTGTTGCAGTAGCCATATCATAAAAGGGGAGACGAGAGCAAAAAACATAGGAAGAAAAGGAAAGGAGCGGATAAAAGGAAAGAAATAGAAAGTAGTGAAGATAGACAAATTAAGCAAGCAGCGGAGAAAGAAAGGGAAGAAGAAAAAAGAAAGCAGCATAAACAGGAAGGACAAAAAGAAATTAAGTAAAAAAATTCAAAAAAGGGAGTTAACGGAAAGGAAGAAAGCAGCAAGAAAGGAAACAAGCCAAAAGAAAGCAGCAGAAAAAGAGAAAAGAGAAGTGAAAACAAAAAGAAATAAAACTGAGTGAATGAAAGGTGAAGAAAAAAAAAAAAAGAAAGTAGAAACACTAAAATGAGGAATAAAGCGAACTGAGAAATTTAGAGGGAATGAGGAGAAGAAAGAAGTAGAGAGAAACAGCAAGAAAGAAAGACAGGAAAGAAAAAGAAAGGCAAGGCAGAAGAAAGTAGTAAGGAACAAAAGAGAAAGAATAAAGCAAAAAAGAGGGCAAAAAACTGAAAAAAAGAAAAAAAAAAAAACGTAGAGAAAGAAAATGACCTAAGGAAGGAGAGTTGAGAAAGAGCGAATAATGAGAAAGAAGTAGAAAGAGAAATCAAGAACATTTTCAGAAGTGGTCACTCTGCACTGAGAGTTTCCCAGGCCTCACAGTACGGGGTGCACATTGCAAAAGGGCAGCTGCACATTTTCAAACCATCTGACAGGCAATGAAGTGTGAGCTATTGAGAGCGAGGCAGAGAGCTACTGCTAGCTCATAAAATCGGCCTATTGGAGACCCCTGCCGTAAAATGTGTCCTGAATAGAACATCTTTTACATTCTAGAAAGGTTAAGTGCATGGGGCTGCTAGATCAAGGACTTTTAGGGGCTGTATAGTGACAGGACAGAGTGTAGTAAGTATAAAGTTCTTAAATGTATGTGCAAAATCGCAGAAGTGACAATCCAACTGTGCCAAACAGAAGAGGGGGCGATGTGGGCGGTACATATCGTTGCTTTCCATGCAGCATAAATGTATGAGATTACTGGGTCAAAAATCAACTCAACAGTCGAGTCGAAGGCAAAAGGACAGAGCTCCACTGCAGTACATTCTATTGTGGCTGATAAAGGTTTTAATAACGTTTCCTGACTGGTAGGTACTTAGTGCAAAATAGCATGAAGTGAACTAAGGATTCATCCCCCCCCAACCCCCAAGTTTGCAATTGCAGGCGGCAGATTCCTTGCTTTAGTTTGACCAGTTTTTTAGTGAATGTTTTAACTGGCAACATTTCCAGTCTGAATATGATGTACAGTGACCTTTTCAGTGCCGGGAAAAGACTATCCTTGTAGACTTCAAACATTGTATTGAATGTTATCACCAGGAACAGGGTCACCAATGGGCCTCTGTAGGACCTGGCCTTTTTGGCTAAAGTTCCCTAAACTTTTTGCTTTCCCCCTAGACCGTTTTCCTGACAGAGTTGCCAATTTAGATGCTTTGGGTACTTTGCTACTGCTGATCAGTGTCAAAATACAAGGGTTCCCTATGTAAAGTACAATGGTAATTGGTTGGCCATGATTGGTATGTTTGCCTTACTAGTAAAAGTCCCTAGTGATGTGCACTGTGGGTGCAAGGGCTAGTAATGCAAGGGCGCACAGAGAAGGGAACTCAGGCCTTCAGTGTAGGGCCTGCGCGCAGTTTGCTAAGTTAGCATGTTGTCCTGACAAGTGCAACCACTTGTCAGGCCTTAATTTCCCTTTTGCGTACACTGTGGCCACCCCTGTAGTAGGTCCCGGGTAACCCCTGGGCAGGGTGCAGTGTAGGTAAAAGGCAGGACATATACTGAGGTGTGTGCTATGTCCTGACAGTGAAAAAACACTCCATTTCGTTTTCACTGGTGAAAGGCCATTCTGCCCATAGGACAGAATGGGGGAGGCTGGGTATGGTGTTTTGTTAGCCTAGTTTCCTATAAGTTTATAATAGAGAGGTGAAGTTTAGTATGTATGAACACAGTGTCATAACACATCTTTCTATGAAAGTGGTTTTGTCACTGTGTTCAGAAACCACTTTTAGAAAGTGGCTGAGTTTTGTGCTTTAAGCATTTCTGTGCGTCTCTGCTGAATGTGGATTGACTGTCTGGATCTGAGATGGGAAAGGGCGAGATGGCACCTGGCTGACCTGCATCTGGAGAGTATGCGAGGAGAAACCCCGGGAGGTGAAGAGGCCTGGGTTGCAGCTATAAAACAATTGACCCATCTCCTGCTGAGTGATTAAGGGTCCAGATCCCCAGTATCAAAAGGGAGACAGGTGACACTGGGAGGGAAACACCCAGAACTGATTTAGGCAGGGTTCAGGGACTCCTGAGCACAACGAACTTCAAAGACATGAAGGGGTATAACTAAGAACTGAAACCCCTAGAATTTGGTGCAATTTTGAATGGCGAAATGGACAGGTCGAGTCTGCAAAGGCTTTGACCTCTTTCGTGGTCAAGAAGAACCTCTGCCAAGGAAGAAGTTGCTGAAGAGACTGCTGGACAGGACTGACCCTTGCTTCGTGATCTGGGGCTGGCCTGCAGTTTGTAGCTTTTACTAAGGAAGAGACTGAAGGGACATTGCAGTGGGTGGTGTCCCCCCCCTTCTTGAACAGGACTGTGCTTTGTGCTGTGTCCTGAAGCCCAAGGGCCCGAGGTGAGCTGGCTCCGTTTGGAAACACAGGAACATAAAAGTTTCCGGAGAAGTGCTAAGCAACGCGGTGTGCGCGTGCTTTTGCAGCTTGAGACCCTCAGAAGTTGTGCCTTGTGATCGTGGGCACGCAGGAGTAAACGGAGTCTCGGACGCACAGGGTACGTGTCGTGGTGCAAGCTGAGGCGTTGGTGAAGAGCGCCTGCTCGTTGTGTGCACCGAGAGAAGGTGAGACTCGGACACGCAGGGTGCGTGTTGTGGTGCAAGCCGAGGAGTGGTGACGGTCGCCTGGTCATAGTGTGCACCAGAGAAGAGGCGAGTCTCGGACGCGCAGAGTGCGTGTCGCAGTGCAACCAGAGGCGCTGGTGAGGAGTGCCTGGGTAGCGTGTGCACCGAAATTGAAGCAAGTCTCCACAAGTGCTGAGGGCGGGTCTCGGTGTCCACTGAGACCGCCGGAAGGAGGGCCAGGTCATTGGGCCCTCGGAGTGCAACAGTAGCAGCCCGGATCGGCAGTCCCGGAGGAGCGGAGTCGCCGGCCTGAGCTCGCCGTGCCCATTGACGGAGTTCTGGATCAAGGCCCAAGTCGCTGAAGGAGGGGAGGAGAGTGGGGTCGCGCCCCCCCCAGGTAACGTGGATCACCCCCTGGGGTGGGGTGCGGGCTCGGAGGGACACTCTCTCAGCCTCTTGCTCCTGGCAGCTGCGTGAGCCTGTTGCTTCGGCTCGAGGCCTGTGCTGGCCCAAGGAGGGGCAGTACTGGGGCCGGAGTGAGAAGCAGTACTTTTGTGTCATCATTGATCCATTTCGGGGGCAACTGTTAGGAGCACCTAGATTGTCGTATTACACTTTGCATTATTGCTGCTAACGAACTATCAAACTGTTGTATGACGCCTGACTATTTGTGCCTGACGAACTACATGCTGGGTGCGCCACACACTGCGTTATTTTCCCTTGCAGAGTACATGATTGTAAGCGTGGTGCATTGCATTATTTCTTCATCGCACAGTACCTGATTATTTCCTCAGTGCATAGTACATGATTGTAGCGTGACGCATTGCTTTGTTTCTTCCTTGCACAGGGCAGGCTGGTAGTGATACGCATTGCATTATTCCTTCTATTGCAAAGTACATGACTGTGGCGCTACGTATGGCATTATTTCTCTATTGCACAGTTCAGGAGTATATCGTTACGCATTGCAGTATTTCGTTTCTTTTGCAACGTGTGTGATTCTAGCAATACGACCTACCTAACCTTTTGGAAACGGTTAGAAGTCAGCTTAACTGTTGGTTAGAAGCGGTGGTTGGGCTTAGAACCTACCAATCCACCGGAAGGAATACTACCCATTATCATATGTTGGTTTTGTATTGTGTGGTCATATTGTATATCTTCTTGTATAAAGATTATACTCGTTTTATAAAAACTCGTGTGGAGTCTATTTGTGGTGACATCATTGGGTTGCTGAGAGCGTGGTTGCACATACTGTACACTCGTGCCTTGGAGATAAGCCTGGCTGCTCGTGCCAAGCTACTAAGGGGGTGAGCAGGGCTATCTCAGACGGTGTCCTTACTTAGCCTAACGTTGAAACGAGGTGTCCGGATCTCGCACCTGGCAACAGCGGTGTGGGACGGGGACTCCCGCCTCCAGCATTTGGTGGCGGCGGTGAGGGATAAGTACCCCCACTTCCAACACTCTCCCTCTTCAGCTCTCATGAAGGCCCAGAACCTGTCCTTTAGCAGTAGCAGAGTTGAGGAGGTCAACGATTCGGATTGTTCCAAAAGTCATCATAGCCTAGTGCCAAGAGTGTGTTCAAAATAGGTTTTCGCGATCTGCAACTTGGCCAGAATTCGCACACATCTTTTAAATAGATGGCCAGATCATGTTTGTCCATATACGCACCCAGTACAGCACCGGATTGAGGACTAGCAGCAATATAATGGGCCTCATGCCCAGGTCCATCCTTAGTGCGGCCATTAGGGTCCTTGGGTCCATGAAAAATGAAGAAAAGAAAAAAAAGAAAAAAAAAAGTCTGCGCAACAAAACAAAAAAAGTCAGTTTTACCTTGCCACAGCCAATCAAGTTTTTGAAGCCCCATAGTTACGCACCGTAGGAGCATGCTGCCAAACCTTCAATTTTGTAGACACAAAGGATTGGCGAGACAAGCCTGCAGTCAATTTTGTGAGCGAATCTGAGAACAGCATTGCTATATTGGGAAAGAGTTGCTTAGCTTTTGGATAGTTGTACGGCCCAAGAGAGCTTCTCATCACATCTGACCCCCAAATAATCATAATATTGAATTCTGCTGAGGGGCTAGCCATAAATTGTGAAAGTAGACTTCAAGAATTTCTGAAAGTTTACCATCAAAAATTGTGTTTTTTGCCGTATTTAGCTGGAGGTTCCGGTCGGTGCAGTAGTTCTCGAATCCACTGTGCAGTTTATCAATAACTCTGTGCCTCACAGGAGAACTGCATAATCTGTGAAAAGCAGTTTTGGAATGTTGTCTCCTACAAAGTGTGGAAAGTCCAAATTAACCTTCAGTAATCGGTCTCCAACATCGCTAATAAAAAGGTAGAAGAAGAGAGGTGCGAATACGCAGCTCTGTCTTACGCCCACTTTATATCGAAGCTGGCCCCCAGTTCTCTTTTCGGACCATATCTTACAGCAGCTGTATTATATTGTTGCACGGCAGTCACAAGTTTATCTGGTAGACTCAAATCGTGCAGGGTCTGCCAAAGGATAGATATTGACTGAATCAAAGGCAGTTTTAAAGGTCGATAAAGGTAATCTTCTTTACATGAGAGTATTTGAGGCATATATTATACAGCCTCATCGGTTGGTCGACCGTGCTGTGAATTTTTCTAAAGCCTGCCTGAAACAGCAATAATATCCTTTTCTCCTCAACCCATGTTTCCATTTGGGTAAGTAATACTTTTCAGAAGATTTTGAAAGTACCATCTATGAGCGCAATCGGCCAATAATTAGCTGGGTTGTTTTGTGCGGTTTTTTTGTGGCAGGGGACTATAGTTGCAGATTTCTACGAGGCCAGCACTACCTTGGCTTCCAGGGCCAAGTTGGAAACGGTTGTTAGGGTGGGTGCCCATGTTGACAGATTACACTAAACATCGCTGGGCACTTTGTCTGGCCCGGGGTTCTTGTTTAATTGTTGGCTAAAAATTGCTGCAGAGGTTTCATCTATAATACCCTCATGGACAAATCCCCTGAGGGTTTATTCATTTGACGCATGTCTGCAGAGCTTTCTGAATGACTTTCTCTCTTGCTATAAACAGGGGAAGAGGAAGGTATTTCGCTGCCGCTGTCATAGGCTGTGGTTTTGCACATGTCTGTGAAGTGTTTGGCCCATGCATCATATGTAATTACTGTATCTAGGTTTCTGGCAGGGCCTTCACATCCCCAGTTAATCATGATGCAGAAACAATCTTAATGCCTTTTCGAGAATTGCCCTAGCTTTAAGATCTATATGGCTCTTTTTGAATTTAATAACGCGTCTGTATTCCTGTCTCAGTAACTTCAGGCGGGATTCGCCAAAGTCTGTGATGTCTGGTTCATAGCGCAGTTGTCTGTGCCCGTTTCAACTTTTCGTATTCAAATTCAAAGCTTCCGATTTCAAAACTCGTGGGCAAAAGCCGGGAGTTGGAGTTAGCCTTGGCTAGGCAGTTACCATCAAGTTGTGCTGATCTCATTAGTATATGAGATTGCTGCAAATAACCAAGTTGGATTGTTCTTTGTGGTCCAGGATGTCCTTTTGTACTTCAAGCCAATAATTACAGACTGCCGGGCTTCGTGGATTATTATGGCAATTAGGATGCAAAGGGATATTTTTCCAGCTGGATTTTACTAGCAGGTTTCATTGAGCAGTTGTACATGAAAATCTTGCATCGATCATGGCGATGGGAAAGTGTCTTGAGTGTAGCAATCAGTGGGTCGTGATTGCTTTCGATTCTTCTAGAGACCGACTTGTCAGCAATTCAGTACTACGACTCTGCGTTGATAAGTATGTAATCTATTAAACTCTCCAGGGTGCTGGATCGAATGCCAATGGACTGTGCCGGATGATCCGAGGGGGGTGCAACCATTCCGATCATTTAGCAAAATGAAAGCTTTTAACTCCTGCCCTCGTCTGGTAGATCCTTGAGTCGGGAACCAGGGTTTGGGGCAGCCTCTCCTAGATTCTAGCTTTAATTGGTCTACCATAGATACTTCTGGCTTGGTGTTAAAATCCCCGCATACTAAAATTATGCGAGGACTGGTCTGCATCCTTAACGCAGAGGTCTGTGACCAAATCCCTCTTCGTGCGTTTTCAATGTGGAAGCTTAACAGATTTAGTATTGTGGTGTGATCTCTTGGGCTTCCTGGTGGTAAATAAACATTGAATAGATAGATCCAGGACACCTGAATCATGGCTGAGTTTCAGATGTTGAATATGGTTTCCATTTTCCAGTTTGCTTTCGGCCTGCACTGAAACTTGGAAACTCAGAGCGACCCAAACTGTTAGATCTCCTTTTGGCCTGCCCTTGCCTTCTTTAGTTGCAGAGCAGAATAAGCAGAGACCCCCTTCAAGTTCTACTTCATTGAGCACCCACTAGCACTGCCTTGCAACTAACTGAACCCCCCCAGCAGATTTTCAAACTGGCAATGGCTGCCATCAGTCCTGCAGGGAGCCCCAGAGGCTATTCCAAAATATTCCACATAGGACAAACGCTCTGCTCTCATTGAAAGTTAGCAGGGCAGACTAATCAGATAGAATATCACCGGCCTGCCGTCAAAATTGGAGGACAAAGACTTGATTTCCTCTATTAAATCATATTCAGTCTGTTGCTTCCAAGGGTCTTTAATTGCTCTAGCACTACGTTGGTGCTACCTACACCCAGATTGTGGTTCATAATTATGCCACACCCTCTAGCAAGCACTTTTGTAAAAACAAGTATCCTGGTCCTGAAGATGGCCTGAAATTAGAATAGGTCGAAACGCCGTCGACATTGCAGCGCAATCTAGGGTGCCATCCTGATGGTTCCCACAAAAATTAATTGTACTCATTAATGGATCAATGTACGGGAACCAATAAGAGTTCACTGTATATATTATTGCTCTTTTCCCGCTGTATATATACACTCTTCACTTGTCACTTGCGCAGTTCACCTTTTTCACGAGCACTTGTGCACAGTTTTGTACAGGTTACATGACATTCAATGTAACAGAGTGCGGTTGATTTGACTTTCTTACCAAATATACAAAAAGGAATTTTGCATTTATTGTTCTTTGGTTTCTTGTCTTCCTCCCCTTTTTCTTCCCCATCCCTTGCAACAGGTTATGTGCATGATTCTTTGTAACTGGCAACTAAATAATACCTTTTGAGACATTGCTGTATGTTACACACTATTCACCCAGGTCTCAACTGGGTTTATGGGTATCATCCTGTGGTTTGATACTGAATACAGCAGATTCAGACGGGAGAATGGCTTTATTTTGTCTTTCTATCGCTTGAAATTGCCTCTGCCTTAATAAAAGTCAATGGGAGGAATACATTCTCATGATTATTTATGTATATTTTTTTTTAATGTCTCACTTTCCCCTTCTAAAATGTCGGCATGTATGGGTCCTTACTTCTTCACTTCCTGCTTTGCTCTGTGCCGGCCACTGCTTCGTCTCACAAGAACCGGCACCACCACTGCTCTGACATTTTTTTCACCTACAGTGGTGTTTTGGGGGACAGCTGACCACAGGGAGGTCTGCACCCTGCACCCCCCCTCCCCAACCCCCCCATGGTTTATTGAGGAATGGAGCAGTCTGCAGAGCACTAGTGGCTTGGGCCATTTTATAGCCCAAGGTATATATAATTGGACATTTTAAGTGTCAGCCCCCATTTTATCTTGGTGACACGGTGGCTGGATCCAGGTTTGCTCAGGCCATGAGGCTGCTTGAAGAGGTGGGGCGCCTCGACCTCCTGGCGGCAGGCATTGGGATGCCAGAAGGCTGCCTGGCACGGAGGGCGTCGAAGGTGGTCGTGGCTGCGGTGTTTGCCTACTCACTGCTGCACCAGACCACCAATGGGGCATTAAAAAAGTGAGCGCAAGGGGCCACTCCCGCGTGAGGAGAGCAGCCCCGAAGGTAGGCACTGTGAGAGCCACAGTAGCCCACTGGGGACTCGATCACAGCAAACATGTGCTGTATAGAGACCCTGGGTGAAGCAGTGCGGAGCGGCTATTTGGCAGAGCAGACCCTCTCAAATAGACAGAGGCCTTGCGCACGTGAGCGGTGCCACCAGCAATGCTCACTCGAGAGCAGGAAACAAAATCTGTCAGGGGACGGGGCACCCAAGGGTCCTTGGGCAAAAACTACACCCAGAGGTTTTTTGATAGGTACTAGTCATTGGGATGCCTAGGTTCAAACACAATTTCAGTCAGACAGATCTCAAGAACCATAAGGTTTGGAGAGATTGTTTAAAGTTCCAAAATTTAGCGACAGGCCACAGCACATAGAAATGTTGATGGGCAATAGTGAATAAAAAAAATTCACGAAAGGATTCACACCAACATCAAATAGACAACTAGAGCTTGCTCTCCTTGTATATTATGTCACTCATAACCCCAGGAACGGGGGGGGGGACCTTACCTTCTGCCACCCACCATGCTCGCTTTCCAATTATAATGAAGTGCATTTTTAGTCTTCACCCTTTTTTCCGGGTAAGCTAGAAGTCATGCTGTATTGGTTGATCAAGGCTGTTTTGCAGACTCAAGTCAAGTACTTGTACCACAGGTTCCACGAGCACTAGGGACAGCCAATGCAACACACTCAAACACCTGTTAAAATGTTCAGCAAACCCAGTGGACATGTTATTTGTCAAGTCCACAGAACGAAAGAAATTCAGCAGGCCAGAAATCAACAGGACAAGGGGTTACAGCTTTCCCATGCCAACACTACAGTACCTACATATCCCAAACAAAATGGTATACTCCGCGCCACACTGCAATTAAGCGCATATTAGACCTAATCAGAGTGGCTTGGGTTATTGAAGCGTTCCTTTGTGCATTTGGTTTCAAATCAAAGAAAACAACCGTGATCTGTCAGCAAATGTGCTCTGTAATGTTAGTCTGCAGAGGGGGTTAAAATGTAGCAACTGGTTTCTTACCTTACTACAAAAACTTAATACCTCCTAGATCAGCTAATACAGTCTGTCTTAAGTGCAGAATAGCTTGACAAATGTGGCACATGTCATGCTCCAGAAACAAAAACTATGGATTCATGGGGTACTGGCTGACACCAATCACCATTTACAGCAAGGTACTTTCAACAGGTTAGGCAAATGCAACAAACATGCATTTATGTTGCTAAAGGAAAGTAAATTTTGTGTGAGAGGGCAAAAACAGGTTCCCACTACTGTTCTATTTAGGTGGCTGTACCAAGTGGTAGAACAGAAGAAGGGTGTGAAGTACAACAAATCTCAGCATCAGCACTCTCTCCACCGTAGGCATTCAGCCTTGAATAACATACCAAGGAACAGCACACTTGGAAACTTCTACTTGGATAAGAGTAAAGTGCTTACTTTTTGTCGTATCATGGCTGATACTGCAGGATATAAAACATCAGAGATTGACATTAATGATCCTTTAACAATCTACATACAGTTTACTAAAAACCTTTGAACATTATTAATACTGACCAAGCAGAATACTGCATATCTAGTTGATTGCGACGTACCTGTTTGAGTTGTTGATAAGCCTCTATACAGTTCAGCCAAGCAAGCACTGGACCTTTGTCATCTGTGGAACCACGCCCATAGAGCTTGCCTGCAAGAGTAAGATTCCTTTGCATGAGAATGTAGCCAACTTTGCATAGAGCATTTAGAGCTAAAGTAGTATGGGCAGATATTGAAACAAGTACATTTACCGGTCATAGGCTCAATGCTAAGATTTTTACAAATTTTCTTACATCACTCACAGAAATTAACAAAAGTTTGCTTGGAAATCTACGTAAAGAGGAGGCTTGCCAGCATAGGCCAATTTCCCCTCGCTCCTGCAAAATCCTTAGCAAACCACCAGCTGTTTTAGGGTAAGGGGAAATGTGCATGTGCAACTTTTTCTACGTGTACACATCTTCCGCGACACACATTGCTAATAGGAGTGAGTCTGGGATACTTCGTAACAGAAAGAAATGTAAAATTAATTTGTTGAAACTATATGTACCTGTGCACTGATAAGAGTTTGTTAAAAATCACAAAGGTTAATTTTGTGAGTTTTGTCAAGAGTATCAAAAGTCAATCCAATACTTGGATGTTTCGAGGGAACACCCATATGCCTATTAATTTCCTGAAAAGCATACGAGTGGAGAACCTACCCACCAGGCATGTTTTCCACTGTCAAAATTGCAATTTATAGTTGGCAAAATCTGCAAGTCCCAATTCTTATGATCAGGATTTGGAAATTCAAACCATAAACTCAAATTTTCCAACAGAAGGCTACACCAAAGATTGCAAAACGGGTTATGAATACAGCACAGAGACCATGTTCTGAGCGCTATTAACAATATTACCTTGTTTTTTCCTATAGTTAAGAGCAATATACAGGCACATTACTGAAACGGACTCTGAAGATTCCTCCCTCAAATATTCACTGCACAAAAAACGCAGTGGCTTGGTAAGGATGTCTTGTGCACCAATGCAAGCAAGGAGAATGCCCCCACCCCCAACAGTTGCAAAAAAACAACCATAATTTGGTTGCAGCGTACCTCTCATACTTTGGCCACAAACATGGCCCCGGGCGACTCCACCTCTTGCACTAATGGTTTACTACGCCCTCACCGTAGTAAAATAATAGCTCGAGAAGGATTTCCAAGGCAGTCAGTTACATTAAAACAGTTGCCAAATGAAGTGATGCAACATGAAAAACATTAATTCAACTACAGAAATGTTTGTATTTAGCAAAGGTACAATGGAGATTACTACACAAATCATGCAAGGATTTCCCCATTACACACGGTCATCAATGTATGAAATAATTTGACAAACTTAATAAAAATCAAACTTCAAATGGTGCAGCGACTGGCTCCAATACTGACTAACTGTAAACAATGTCCTCAATTCACCCATTGTTTGGAGCGTAGCCATATGGAGAGCAAGGATTGATGGGAGAAGCAAAGCATGTTGACACAGTCACGCACCAGTTTCTGTAAAGGGTATTCAATGCTCCAGAGTTCAGGGTAATGGATTCCAAAACCATTCGAAAGAACTCGCCTACTGTTAAGAAGCTTACAATGGAGTTCAAGGAACTCGTTGGTTTATACTTTAACAGTCGATGTTGAAATCTGGTTCAACGGTCTAATTTTCCATCTACTTTAGGCTATGCAAATCTCTCACACAACAAAAGACTAACTAGAAGAGTCTATCAAAAGGTCAAGTGGCAGAGCAACAACAATCCTTCAAAACACCTACTAAGAGATGAAGGAACGATGGGCACTAAAACGTATGCCTCTGCTTTTCTTTACAGCTACACATTCAACCAAGATTTTAATTTTAGAACCGTGCTGATTGGTACCTATTTAAGTTTAGTAATGAACAACTGTCCATAATGAATTATCTGCTTTCACTGTAAATCCAAATCCTAGATTATAAAGTGACAGACTGTGGGAAAACAGGCCTAAATTGGCTAATGCTCGAAGAACAATCGCATGAAATCAAAAGGGTCCCAACATAAGCTTCTGCGAGACCTCCCGAGAAAAGAGAAGACAATTCCACTGAACTCCTGGCCACCATGCTCTTGGCAGTCACAGCACAAAAGATTACCAACAAAACATTGAATATTAAAAAAGAGGCGCTACTCTGAGCTAAACAAATTCAAAAGTTTTTACTTACAACTTCAACAAACTATTGCAAGCATCATTCCGATGTCAAATATTTAATTTTTAAGACAGCCCGTCAAAGCCATAATGAAACAAACATTAGCACATAGTTTTCAATTCCGAATGTACACAAGTGGTAGACAGGAATTGAAAATCTCGTACTAGGCACCTTACAGTCAGAAAAGTCAGCAGTAGAATTAAATGATGGAGACAGGAAAACACTGGCAGTCATTCAATTTTCTTGCAGGTTACCAGCTAACAAACAAGCATCTGCAAAGCTAATATGTCTGGCCTTGGCAAGTAGGCGTGATGGCTGCTTTTTCTTATTGCAATTATATACCACAAAAACATGCAGCTGAACACAGCGTAATATACGCTTGCAATACAATTTTATATTTAAAAAAATGCAACCATCAAACATAATTTTAAATAGCACAGCGGCTTCATAAAAGGCAAGTGTACAAACAGGCTTTCATTTTAATGCACAACAAAGGAAAAAAAAATCTTAGTGGTGCAAAGAAAAAGATACTGTTGGCTTTAATTTACCTTAACTTGGAGATACAGTTTCAACATTAGGGATAACTAAGAAAAACAAATAGAAAGGTTGAAGAATAGAAAGAAAAACACATTGGCTTAGTAAAGTGTTGACCGAGAAGCACTGGCACTGAAGTGCACTTCTTTTTAAGCGGTCATGCACACGTAATCAGGCAAAATGCCATCAGTCACAGTGCAAGACAGCCAGTGGCTGAAGTAGGATAATCCCATGCTGCAGGTTGTAGTCAGTAGAAGCAAATTGTGTAGGATAGCTTACCAGACCAGTGGTGACTAGGGCTGTCCCAACTTCTGACATGTAGTGTCAAATGGTACAATTCTCATGGAAAGAGATGCACAGTATATAGTTGCCACAATGTGCGGAAATGTGGTTCTCTTGAGAACAGCTGAAAACCATCTGTGGTAGCACTGCATCTTAGGGCCCATGAGAATCCTTTAGCCTTTATCACCTCAACAACTTTTACAATGATAAATAGGTGCTTTCTCTCCGTAACTGTGCCAAGACAACCTGTTGAGCATCTGGATACAAATGTTTGCTTTCCCACTCAGTTTGTCCAATGTATTTAATTAAAACTAAACAGGTCGACACCACTTGTGCAAGTACTAGCCAGCTTTTGGTGAACCATCCATGAAAAAAATGGATTGCGACAGAGCCAGTAAGATGCAATATATTTGGTTCCAGTGACAAACTAGACTGCTGCTTTTAGAGCTACTGTGTCTGACATAAATATCAACTGTTTAGGGCCATTCCCAAAGTTCTATAAAGAGGAGTCAGCCAAGGATCACTGCCTCAATTCCATTAACAAAATAAACAGAACACCAGGCCAAGCCCTTGTCAATGGGCAAGGGAACCCTAGCGGAGATGTCAGAAGATGCCTGGGCTAATAAATAAGAGTACTTCAAACATTTCATGTAGAGCACTTACAAATCCAGCCCCAATGTTCAAGCAACCATAGAAAGACCCATGAATGCTCCTTGATTTCATCAATTGCCTGCCTTCAGGGTATTACTCAACTTGATTTTGTACAATATGGCAGAATAAATTTAAAAGAAATTACATATGGTCTTGTGTCTGAGGTCAAGGAATAGTTCAAGTACACGAACAAACCATAGAAAACGGAATTGAGCAGACATGGTGCAAACACTCTACGTGCTTTAGGGTTATCCACAGAAACTGCAATCCAAAGAACAGGCAAGTGTACTTAAAACTTCCAGCCTTCTGCTCGTGAACTCTAACCTCAAGACTGCAATGATTTCTGTGCACAACTTGCGTAAACAACTCGTTATCACAACTTTGATAAGATTGCTTTAAATTCAATCGGTTAAAAACATTTCATAATCTATTCAAAAGACTCAGCAGAAAAACAGGATTACAGATGTCATGGCTTCAGAGCAGGATCAAATAAACTATGCGCTTATTAAACGTTATTAGGAAGCTGGGTTCTGTTGCTTGGGATCTAGAGGACAGGGTAGCTTCTCATTGTTAGGGCAGACAGAGCTGAATTATCCTTGCTTAAAACAGTGAGGACGACTCACTGACAGCCCTGGCTAGAAGGAAGGACAAACCTCACAAATTGGATGTATGGACAACTGGTAAATGTTCACATTTCAAGAATGGAGTTATTGGGTATACGTTTTAAAAAAACGAGAATAACGCTCAATATATACCGGTGGGCTACAACAGGAGTAGTGAAATGTGACCGTTATAAACCCCAAAGATATGCATAAAAGATATCCCATATCAGATTGTCAACAGGAAGACACACTAGTGGTAACTGCTACTTTCAATTCTTGCAATAAATTGCATCAGATCTTACAATAAAAAAAAAAAAAGTCACAACAGTGAGCAATTGTGAGAATAACTCAACATAAACCTGTGGGCTACCAGGGAGTAGTGAAATATGACAGTTATAAACCCAAACTATATGCATACACTTAGATGCAAGACAGATATCCCATATCAGATTGTCAATAGAAACTAGTGGTAGCTGCTACTTTCAGTTCTTTATTTATTTTTTATTTTTTAAATTTTAAGATCTGATGCAATCTACGTGCAAGCAGTCACAAGACACTGAGCAATTGCGATAACAATAACCCTAAACATAAACCTATGGGCTACAAGGGTAGTAGTGAAATGTGACAGTTATAAACCCAAAAGATATACATACATTTAGATGCACACAAGATATTCCATATCAGATTGTCAACAGGAATAGACAATAGTGGTAGCTGCTACTTTCAGTTCTTTTTTTAATTTTAAAGATCTGATGCAACTTACTTGAAAGAAGTCACAAGACAGTGAGCAATTGTCCGAGTCAGTTTTTCGGTCTTGCCAGAGGGCTAATAAAAGGAGAGAGGTAAGCGAGAACTCCTAGATAGGTCTACTACACTCAGAGTCACAAGACAAGCTAGGGTCTCACCCACAGAAAGTGAAGTACATTTCCCGTTCTTGAAAGCTTAAGAAAATAAGAGGTCATTAGCCCATTGTATGTCTGCATGGTGGGGGAGGAATGAGAGGAGGACTGGCAGCTGAAGAAATATTCAGGCAAAGGATACTTACCGAGCTACATGACTGAGTAGTCTTTCACCAGCACCGTACCAATGTTTCTGAATTTATGTAAAAATAACACGCAACATCTTTATAGGTTGACATAGTAGCATGTTCGAATCCAGACACACCGAAGAGGCCTGCCCTTTAACTATGCCCCCCTGTAAGTCAGGGGCTTTCTGGTGAAACTTGCCAAAACAAAGAAAGTGCTAGTGAGGGCAACAAAAATGAACTCTATACTGAGAGGTCCTACATTAAGCAAAGAGCATACATTAAACCACCACCAATTTTGCCAGTTAAAGTGGAATATTCTGAGAAAATCTTTAAGCACTGGTTAAACAGAACATCCTCTAGGCCAGAAATGGACTCCAAGTAGGGTAAAAAAACTTGAGGGTTAGTAAACTATACACAACACACGTGGTACCTATGCTACCAAAGTACAATATGTTTGTTTTGTGCTCAGATCCTCTTATTGTCCTAAACTACACTGGCATTTCCCAGTTAAAAGGAAACGATTCCCCAACCTAGAAATTAATGTATAATAGATTGAAAAGACAGTACCTATCCTTTATTCTTCCACTCCTTGAGAGTAACAGCGGTCTACTAAAATACCACTTGCAAATGGATGACAGATCCCAGAAAATATATATATATATATATATATATTTTTTTTTTTAAGATCTTTGCTACCACTCCGATAGAGCACCAAGTAAGGCCTCATGAAAGGAAGAATTGCAATTACATACGCTTTGGGATGCATTTCCCCTCCAGCAGAACCTTTTCTGGTGAGCCTGCATCCTAACCTGGAGGATGTATATTAGAAGGTTCTTACCTTAGGATGGGATGTTGTTAAGGAGGAAGGCTAGACCCGTCTCTAATGTTCACTCTAGAGGATCACACTCTCTCAGATCCTGAAAGAACATCAATACGTTTCTGAGGATAGTAATATCCCAAAAAAAGTCAATGTTTCAGGAATGTTTCCAGAAGAAACTTCAGAGAAATGCAGGTTCCTACGTTCAGACACATAGTACTGTGGACGCTTTGGAAATTAGATTAGAAATAATCTACCAGTGTTAGATCAGAAGGAAGTTCTTGTGTCCAATAATGATTGCTCTTGCAATGGTGTATAAATGTAAACATTAATTTCAGATATTGCTTTTTGCAACTTTGATTACATCTGAACAAAGTGGGTAATCTCTTTCTATAAGATGTTTACAGTGGAATTGTGCATGCAAGTCATCAGGTATTGTCCTTATCAAACCAAGGCATCTAATTCTATTTGGTGGTTTAGTAATCGAGAAGGCGCATCAGCCTGATGTTCCTTTTTATTCACAAAGATGTGCTTTTACATTTTTATGGTTTCAGCTGCAGCAATAAAAGGCTTTTGACTACTTGTGAAATAAAACAAGCCAAAATGGAATAAATAAAAGCAACCCTAGACAAACATTTCATTCTCTTTAGAGCTCCGATTAGCAGAGATTACTCTAGCCTTAACCAAGTCTGCATACTACGTTAACAAAGTACGGGTAAGGAAGAGGATGTGAAGTGTAACCCCATCACAGTGTTTCACTTAAACAGACGCAGAGCAGGAAGCTCTAACAGCGTTTAAGGCATTTTACAACACTGCATCCAGTCCTCCAGGGTGACGAGACTGTTTTTAGTTTTGTACAAAGAATTATTGAGCATGCTTTTACAACTGGGCTGGACAAAAAGCAAAACAAGAATGCAGACAAACCATGCAAGTCGAACAGGTTCTAGGTGATATATAATGGAATAAAAATGAAGCTGCAAATACTTTCAGTCTTTCGTAGTGGACAAACTGGAAAAATTACTCTACGAAAATGAAACAGTTGGAAAGTGGCACAGTACCGGCACACTAGTACCTACCTTCCTGTTGAATTTGTCCAAGTCCTGCCTGATCCAATTAAACGCTTGAATAGAAAATAAGCTTCACAACTAGCAAAATGGGGAAACCTCCATTCTAAACAGCATATGCTCCAAATTCTAAAAGCATACAAAAGGAAGGGAACTAAATGAAAAGTGCACTGGACTGAATTCTGGCCACTGTTGCTGGAAATAATGTCGGAGGCAAAACATTTCAGAAAGCAAGTAAGAATCGTGCCATTCAAACAGATATGAACATGTTCATTGCAGGTTTTAATAACAAACATCTCAGCCCCCTCCACCTCCTTTTTCTTCTGCCCTTCACCCCTCAGCATTTTGTGCTTTTAAAATCCTCTAGCTATCAAATGTCTTCAGTAGTTTCGTGAATGTGCAAATTAGACGTGTGCCTGCACTGAAGTTCAGCTGCCACCTCTGCAGGACAACTGTAATAATTTTATTTTTCAATTTTGCATCATGCAAATGTAGTATACCGTAGGTAACCGCACAAGTGTAAAAAAAATAGCACTTATTAATGCATTGAAGAGCCTCCGATCAAGAGCCAAGCATTGCAGCATCTCACTTTCCTCAGAAAAAAACTCCATTTACAAGAGTTGTCAATCACCTATGACTGTCAATTCCCTACCCAACTTATCGCAGAATGCAGATTGCAAAGTTGGCTTGCAAGTCTTGTGTAGACTAGTATATATGTATTTTTTTACTGAAGGCTACTGGGTCATTAGTATTGTTCCAAATTCATCTTGAAAAACGTGAAGCATTATTTGATCGCAACTGTCAATTTTACAAAATGTAGTCACATGACAAGGAGGGGCATGGCACGAATTTGCACAAATGAAAAGACATAGGAATGGGCAACTTCTGTGTTGTATCACCTTTATGCAGCAGAGTTTGTATACATAACAGAAACGAGGAGAGAATACAGTAGGCAGAAAAGTGAAAAGGTAGAGCGCACTTGAAGTGCCCAAAAAGAAAATAGGTTTCCATATAGGTCAAAATAAGCGGATGATGGGGGTAATAGGTCTGCTACTCAAGTTCCTAACTAGGATAAACTGTTCTCCTAAATACATATATTTCAGAACTCCTGTCAGGTGCCAGGAAAACAAATATTACACTACCAATTGGTTTTTCTGCAACGTGGACATATGTTACATCATACAAAAAAATGCAATAAATGTTACCCAGTCAATTGAACCAAGCATGTCCTTGATTATTAGTGAGATTAGCAGTTGGTTTTGGGTCCAGTCTGTGTAAGCATGTGAAGTATGATAGCACCTAACAGCTCACACAACCTGGGTGAAGAAAATGTCCTCCTGCATCAAGTTGCACCATATTGGAGCCAATGGGCGAGAACCTGCTTCTCACAAATATGTTACTCACAAGGCCATATTTGGCTTAGCAGACAGAGTGAAAGAGAGGAGCAAAATCAGCTAGGAGTCAGTCAAGTAAGGAAGCCTGTGCATCCAAGACCACAGGACCTGTATATTAACGGAGGATTTCTGCACTGACAAATAAAAAAACACAGATCTAATAAACAATTTCGACACAAGGCACTTACCATCTCTTTCCTCCAGGACAAAAGGCTCGCTGTCCCAACCATCATCCAAGGCTGCAGGCTGGACATCCAGATGTCCGTAAACACAAACTGTTTTCTTGCCGGGGTCTGAGCCCAGTTTGCCCAGAATAACTGGTGGAAGTGGGATTTCAGTGCCATCATGGAGCTTAAAGTCAAAACAGCAAAAACCAAATCAACATGTCAATTTCTTTTTTAATTGTTTGCCAACTTTTAGAACTCCAGTAACACATCGTACAGCCAGTGCCAAGCTGCACTTTAAAGTCAGCATCTCGATTATTGGACTAAAACCAAAAATGTATTTGTTTACAAGTCAATAATACTTTTAAGTGGCCTCCATGAGTAGTGGAGAATGAAGCACTAAATTTGTGATTTCCAAAATGTGACTGGGGAAAATATTCAAATAAACTGCTGCTAGACCAGGTGCCTAGTTGTGCATTTTACCCAGTATGGTCTGGTTACTCAGGTTGGACAATTAAGAAATCGCTACTGCTATCCACAGCCTGATCCAAAGAGTACTAGCAGTGTAAGGTTTCTAGTTTGAAAATTAAAATGATGAAAATATTAAGCTCTTTTAGAATAAGTTAACAATGGCCTGATGCACCACGAAGACTGCCTTATTACGACAAGCATGTGGAAGCCAGACTGGCAAACATGTTGTACAAGTATAAATGCAACAGTAGGTGACTAAAAACAAAACAGTTCTTTTGCAGAAAATCTTGCGTGACATGGGGCGCGCAAGCCTTGTATCCAGTCAAATCACATGCATCAAGGCAGTGCTCCAAACCATAAAAAGACACTTAGACATCAGGTGTTAGGTCAATGGATCATAGTTAAAAGAAAATGCATGATTTTCTCTTGGTTTCCTGATACGCCACTCATTTTACTCTTCCTCTCTGCAGAAGGCTTATGGCGCGTAATGGCTCCACCAGAGGAGTCAGACACCCTTTCAAAATTTGAAGCCAAGTAACAAAAGACTCTTCATACTTCCAAAACTATTGGAGTCTCTTCTCACCTTCTGTTTACCGACGTCGACCAATTCACAGGTGCCACCCAGGCGCTCAATCTCCTTGGCAGCGACTTCCATCATCCGCTTGGTTTCGGTTCTTTTTTCCGGCCACGCAGACACGCTCTGGATTGCCACCCATTCTGCCAAACGCTGGGGTAAACAAAAAACAGATTCACAATGGTACTGACAAAAATTATATTTTGAACACAAGCCCACTGCTGGGGCCTGGAAACATCTGCAGAGCAAAGCTGAACCCTTGCTGTTGGTCTTTAAAAAAAACAATTGATTGGTAAGAATACAGGCATGCACAACTCTCCGTAGAAAGGCTACATATTAGAACAAATATTTATAGGCTTTAAACATAGCTATCCTTCCTTTTAAGCTACTTATGCACATTAGATTTGTGGAGTACTAGTCACCGCCGATCACTATTACAGACCTGCATGCATCTTATCCTCAAAGACAGGCCCTACCTGATGTGAAAATTCAAAAAAAAGAACTAGAAAGGGTTTCAGACATTAAGGCCTCTCCAGTGAAATAAAATACCAGGGTACTCTAACACATAGCTCATTGAGGCTTTAGCAGAAAGCAGCTGCGTTTTAAGGCATCCAGGCACCATACTGCCGGACGTGGAACAAGCCGGATTTGTAAAGTAATATGTACAACACTATGGGAAACAAACACTGCGTGCACAAACTAGGGTGTGGGAGGGTGAACGGGGGGGGGTCTGTTTAATCCAGTAGAAGAAAACTTAGAGTTCTTTATGTCAGCAACAAAGATGAAAGAATGAGGAAGTGATATGTTTAAATTAGACTTGGCGATTAGGCAACACTGCAAGCTTATCTATAGTTTTTATTAAAGCTGAGCATGCGGTTTTAGGATTGCGACAACGCCTGGCCTGCTGACGGGAAGAGGTGGAAAACACAGTGTGTTGGGATTATAGCTCATCATTAGGAGTGAACTTTGAAGCCTAAGGCAAGCTGAACGCTTCAGAACACCTCACCTGCCCCAGCCTCTTATGGATAAGGTGCGAAGTGCTATTATTACCCTCACTAGAAGCAGGGCTGGCTTTAGCGCTGGTGGCGGCTGGTGCTACAATCATTTTTGGCGCCCCCGCATCCCATGACCGCCTCCTCGGATTCTCTCACTACCACCGGGCAAAAGTGCCCCTCATCTCTCCAATCATAAACTATTGCTAAACACAGCAACCCCCCCCCCCCCCCCTAAGGTCAGCGCGCCCTCCACAGGCTGCACCAGTCGCACTGCCCTAAAACCGGCCCTGACTAGAAGCACTTAATATGCCTATAGGGTCAGTCACCTCGCAATGTATGCAGCATTTTTTTTAACCCTTACCCCCTCAGTAAGGTGCTGAAGCCCTTGCCAACACGAGCAGCATGCAGCACTGTGTAGGGTGTGTGATTGGAAGAATGCTGTCCAAGTGCTGACCCTATGTGGGAATTTTACCACCAAGGAGCGGTTGTCGTGTTATGGAAGACAGCGCTTAGCAGTGCGGTGAATGAAAAGAGTGCAAGGGCTAGATGTGGGACTTGCATTTTGAGATATGCTGGCGCCATTAGTTAGGTCTGCCGGTCAGTTTGAGTATATGTAGTTATTCCAGTACCGGTTCTGCATGGGTTGCTGCATTAAGGTGGGCCATGCTTCAGTGCTATGAGGCTGGACAGATATTACAGAGGGAAGAGTGTTAGAGATCTGTCCAGATTGACTGAGATACTCATCACCTATTTGACCTGCATAGTGCAGAAATAAACGAAGACCAGAGTATAGAGCTTGTGGGACAAGTGTCAGACTAAGTTAGAGTCTTCTGTTGACCAGCAATGTTTGACAGATCTTTCTACTGGATGCCTACTTTTTTGTCTGTCTGTCCAGTTGCTATAATGTGGTTATTTGCATTGTATTGTAGTATTTGTCTAGCATTTATCTATGCTGATAGAATGCCTCATAATGTGTGTACATGGTGGGACGTATAGTGTCTTTGCTTTGAGCCTATGTGGGAAGCGTTTCCATGTTGTAAGTGATGACCACTTAAGTATAGTTATTGTGCTATGGGATTCAGCGATTGGCGGTGTGATCAATATGGGGAACGGGGTGAGCTGTAGACATGCATTTATTATAGTTTACTAGAACAACTGGTTAACTCCGCAGATCCCTTTATAGTGTTGGTAAGTTTTATTTAATGTTCTCAATCCCATTTCTAAAGAGGGCTGTGATAGGCGTGGAGAATTGGAAATCAGATGGGCCCACAAAGACTGCATCACAGCCATGCTTTGTGATTGCCATTATGTGATGTCAATTAGGGAGGTTTGCCAAGATCCACTGTATTATAAACATAATTTGGCATAATAGGATATGGGTGCTCAGGGTATGTAATTATTTTGAGACCTGCAGGGTGAAATTTCAAAGTGCATGGCATAACCAAACAGCTTAGAGGCCAGTTGAAGCTGCCCAAGTAAGGGAAAGTGCGGAAGATGAATTGGTGAGAGTTTATAAATGGTTACATAAGGGGACAAGGAACATAATTTCAGCTTCAATGAAGAAGAAAACACAGGTGAATTTCCCACAAACTGGCTTGCTGCTGGTAAAACAAGGAACCGAGAGCTGGGATGGAAGACAAGTTTGAGGTAAGGAATCAGGATTTGAGCCAGTAAGGTATGTCAATGATGACTAAAATGGTATTGGCGATGCACATGAACAGTGTACAACCGTAATGACCACTTTTTCTTCCATGCAACAAGGTGAGGGATGGAATGCTTAAATTAATCTTAGCCACTGGCAATCGCTCGGGCTGCATCTCAGCCCATTGTTTTTCACCCACCAGGCCAATCTAAACAAAGGAGCACCTTATACAAATCAATACCAATTGTGCTCCTCTTGGGAATAGTCCATCCTGAACTGCCAGGCGAGGCCCCATCCAGAAGGGAACACATGCAACCCCAGACCAGTTTTGTCCCACTTGGGACTCGTCAGCAGGGTGTAGCTTGAATCCTTTGGCAAAGTGAGCATGGGACCCATGTCTGGGCATAACCATCACACTTAGGACGTCATCTGCAAACAACAGGTGAGGGATGGAATGCTTGAACTAATCTCACCTTTTGTGTATTTGATGCACCATCCGAAGTGGCTAGGGTATGCCCGGATGCGGGTACCGTGCTCACTATGCCACTGGAACCAAGCTACACCTAACTGACTAACCCCAATCAAGGCAAAACTGGTCTTGGTATGCTTGTGTTCGGGTTCATGGAGAGCATGACCAGGCATTTCGAGATGGACTGCTCCAACTGGAGCTGGGTCAAGACCGATTTGTATACGACTGGGTCAATCTCAAGTGGCATGGTAACCAAAAAAAGAGGGATTGGAATGCTGTTCCGAAAGATCGCCATTGGTTAGACTTATTGCAAGCATTCCTTTTGTGTGTTTGATCACTTTTTTTTCCATGGCACACCAGTTAAGAGAGAAGTGGGGGCATTGATAAGAATAGGAATACAGCAGGGAACATGAGTTTGCTAAAGGTATTTTTGCAAAAGGTAGGTTTAGACATAAGTCTTTCAAGCGTGCTGAGATTTTGAGAATGGCAAAGAGATAGCCAGAGTCGGGAGGAGGAACCTGTAACTGAGGGGCAGATGGACAGCCAAGTCATAATTTGGCCCATTAATAACTTGTGTGTCAACAGTGAGAGTGGAGCCAAAGGAGGAGATGGACTACCGGTCAATGCACGGTCTGGCTGGAAGTACATTTAGTAACGCATTATGTAGGAACAAGAAAGTTGCACTGCTAAGTAAATGAGTAATTAGCATGTCGAAGCAGGCAGCAGAATGGTATGAAGACTGAGTTGGCTGAGAGTAGAGATATGGGGTGATCAATGGATAGAACTGTGATTATGACAGAAAGCAGGAGGTCTCTACGCTGCGAGAGAATAAGCATTTGTAGGAAAAGCGGTGAAGGATTTTTTTTTTAGTTTACTTGGGGTTTTTGTATAGCACTACTAACAGCATTAGTTTCATAGCACTTTGGGGTAAGGGAACATGCAACAGGGAAATGGTGAATTGTATTACAGTACATTTACCAAAACCGGAGGTGGGAAACTAGTTGATCGTCAGCAGCGTGGGACAATAGCTGGAGAGGATTCACCACCTAATGTGTCATAAAAGATTACAAAGCCTTGGAAGACCAAAAGTCCCAAGAGTCTTAGTGAGAAGGAGAAGCCAGGTGTTTTTTTGTTTTCTTTTTACTAAAGGTACCTGACCAGGCACGACTTATGATCCACCTGGAGAGGGCTGACATGGATACAATATGATTATCCAAATGACAGGGTAAATAGGTGAGTCTTCTGAATGGGAGATGTAGTCATTTTCCAGTCTCACATCAAGGAGGTTGGACTTCCAGTGGGATAAGCACTGAAGGGTTTGGCTGCTGTATCTCCTCTATCAGCACAGACGATTCAACAACAGGTGCTGATTGGCAAACCATAGGCTTCTGATTGGTTGCTACGGGCACACAGTTTTACTCGCTATACTTTAGCAATCAGATTTAATTGATTTTAGCAAGAGGGCTTGACTAACCTTTTTGTAGTTCCTATTGTATAGGCAGGCACAGCACAACAGGACAGAAAGCCAGAGAGGTTTTGGGCTAATTTTATTCTCTTGGATATGTATACGTGATTTTGTACTATTGTCCCGATTTTAATTTATCTATAATAAATTATTATTCCAGCTCACTTGGAGGGCATCCTTGAAAAGACCTGTGCACAAAGCAAAGTGTTTCAAGAGAGGAAGGGTGTTTCGCAAGCACACTGCTTTGTCACCGCCCAGTGCATCAAAATCCCACAAGAGTGTCGTCTACTCCTTGGTTGGGGTGCAGGTGCAACAGGGCTGGCAAACTTGTCACATTATGACTCATTTAGATGTTCTTTAGAGTGGTTGGGCTGGATTGGGGTACCCTACTGGGAAGTAAAAGAAGTGGATAGCAGAGTGCAGTTTAAGTTATTGGAGGAAGACAGATCAATCTGAAGCAATGGTCAGTAAATTGTTGAGCTTAAGGGGGTGGTGGGAGTTGTATCTGTGAAAATTTGCAAGGGGTACATAGTAATAAGACAACCAATGGTTAAGAAGCTATTCTGGCACACTCGAGGGAAGATTATGAGTTAAAGAAATGTGTCAGGAAGATGGATCTGGAGTTTGGGGTGCAATGGTTTGGGATGGGGGGGGAGAAATGGAAAACATGAGTAGTTGAAGTGTTTAGGGAGCGGGCGATTGGAAAGGTATAAAGGTGACAAGTGCCTACTGAAGCTATGTCGGTTGTCTTACCACACACAGCTTTCACTTGCCCCACCCCTGCCTCAAGAAACATACAATGGTCTGGTAAAAAAAAAAAAAAAACACCAGGTCTGCGATTTTTGTGGACTGAACAAATGAAGAATGGCAGAAGCAACTCAGGCTTGCTTAATATTGATGAATGAGATGGATCTGGGACGAAACATAGGAGTGCCACTGCAGAAGGAATTAATTATAAGAAACGCAAGGAGTCGTGGCCGGGAGGCTGAAAGAATGTGGACCGTACTGCTTCTTAGGTGACTAAGAAGCCTGGGACCAACAGACAAGGGGTGACAGGAAGATAAACAGGGAGAACTTTTTCTGATCAATGGGAACCAGTCGCCAGGGATGGCGTTGGTCGGGATGGGTGGAGTAGATTGTTCATTCGTAGCAAACAAGTTGTTATCTTACAGAGTTGTGGGAGTGTTATCAGACTATTGTAAAATTTAAATGGGGGTCAGTGGAAGCTTTCGCTATGGTGCAGGAATGGGGTTGACAGTTGTTTATTACTGGTTAGGCTAGTTTCTGAAAAGGATTGGCAAGTTCGGTATTTTTCCTGGGTAAAAAGACTGTAAAGTTGGTAGACTCAACCCACGGTACATGCCTTGCCCTGGGTAGCAAAAGACACACAATTGATGGACGGAATGCAGAACAAATCAAAACATTCACCCCGAGTCAAGAGATCTGGGTTAAAGCCATCATTCTTTTGCTCACCATGCCCTGGGTAGGGCAGCTATGCGAGACAAGTTGGACATGCTAAGTTTTTGTAAGATCTGGCCGGTCATTTATAACAGCCCTTTTTTTCCCCTACAGAAGTGCCAGATTACTCCGACTTGTCCAGTGAGGCCCGTCGCCTTTCCACAAAGGTGCACCATAAAAATGTCCTCTATTGCCAGATAGTAATTAAGCATGGCCACCTTGATCCCGGCTTACCTAGTTACAAGTTTGAAAAGACAATCGCGCTCGTTCGAAAAATGTGACATAAGTCCACTGCATTTCGAAAGATAAGGAAAGCATTAATTCACAGATCACTAGGTTAGTACACAGCTACAAACATCTGTGGGAGGACTAAAGGTCATATGTTTACGTCGTTTCAAAGCCGACTCTGCCTTTCATTCTTCAAAGGTCGATACAATCGGTAGGGGTAGTTGGGTGAATGAAAAGGTAAAAATAGGGGGGGTGCATACCCAACTCAAGCCGGCTAAGGCACTAAAACGTGCGATCAGACCCAATGATTTTCTGTAGTTAAAAATCCCTTCCTTCAACTCCCAAAGCATGTATCGTGCTCATAAGAGATCATCACGCATATCCCTAAAACTATAAAAGGTGTAATGAGGCTTTTGTAGCGTGGAAAAACCAGACATATGGCCATTTCCGTTGCTACCAGTACCCGCATTTACACTGCTGAAGCCAGTGCATTGCTTCACTAAGATCCAGGAGAGTATGCCCACTACAAATACTGTACTTTCACTCTACCACATTGATCGGGGATCTTCTCACCTAAATAAATTGCAAAAAAACAGAGCTACGTTCATTTGTCATAGCCGACAACAAGTGGGCTCGCTGATCGCGGGCTGGGAATCCCATCCAACAAGAAGAAAACGAAAGCAGCGCGCGGCGTACAAGCTCCCACTCACCTTAACATACAAGTCCTGGTGCTCGTCCACGTACTTGAAGAGCGCAGGGAGTGCGCAGGAAGACATCTCTCAAGCACAGCGTCAGTCTGGGTCCTGTGGGGGAAAAGAAAGTGCCGATAAGAACCGTCCTCCGAGCTTTAAAGGCGCTGCTGCTGAGCTCGCATGTTTCAGCTCAGGCCGCTTCCTCCTTCGGCTCCGCCCAGTCACGCAAGCTGACCCTGCACGTTGAAATCACCAATGAAGCTCTTCTTTACCGGAGGGTTCTTGAGAGGTCACCTGATGGCTAGGCACGTGACAGCAGCCAGTGCCTGAAACTGGCTGACCGTGAATGAGGAGGCTGCCTTAGCCGATCTCCACCCTTCTGATCCCAAAGCTGTGTTCCATGCACGCCAGAGTGTCACTTGTCACATGCACCAATGGGTTTCTAGCCCTACAGACGCTTTGCCCATCTCACTGTTTGCATTGCAAGGCGAGTCGTCATGAAAACAGACAGCTGACCAGCCCTTCTGCACAACACGTGAGAGTAGCTTACCTGCCAACATTTGAAAAACAAGCATTTGCAATGCTATAGGTCTCGCATTTGCGAGAGTTTAAGCTATAGGCATTGTAATTGACAATGCTTTTTATTTATCTGTTTTGATAATTAACACATAAATAAAAGGCATCGTGATTTACAATGCCAATAGCTCAAAATCTCGTAAATATGAGACCTATTTATTTTCAAAGAAGCGCTGCCATTGTTCCGGGCTGCTCGGAAAGTGAAAGCGCGCATGGTGCGCTGAATGTTGCAGGAAAGCATGTCCTGCCTACAGTAGGAGAAACTCATTAAAGAACAAGCATTGGCATAGCCAATAGGTCTCGCCTTTGGGACCTTATAAGTGTTTAGCCAGAGATATTTGGAAAGAAATTGTGTGTGTGTGTGCTTGAGCGAGAGATAGAGGAAGCGAGAGAGAGAAGGAGTGAAACAGAGAGGGGAACAGATAGTGCGTGTTACGAAGAGAGTGACCACGGGAGGGATGAAAAGAAATAGAGGATAAGTGCCTGGGTGATGGCTAGACAGAGAAAGAGAGACGGCAGAAGACTAGATACAGAGATAAAAAAAAAGAGCAGCAAAGAGACGAGGGGAAATGGTGAGAGGAAGAGTGGAAAGAGATAAACAGAGGAGCAGAGAAATAAGAAGAGAAAGGGGGACAGAGGAAGTGTGAAAGGGAGAGAAATTAATATATAGGAAAGGGGAAATGAGTAGAAAATACATGAAAACTAGCGCCCATAATTTGGCTGAAAGCCTCGTGGCCCTTCAGACGTAACACAACCTTCCCATGGGCGCGTCATAATCCCACTGTGCTCCGCAAGTAAATGGATATAGTGTGAGGGGAGCATGATGTGCAGCATTACAACCGGTCACCCGCAGGGGGAGGGGAGGCTGGTTCCGTGGGCTGTACAGTCTCTGCCTGGACCCCACAGGCAGTGTGTCCCTTCCTGCCAGAGGACAGCACCATGGCGCGTGGCCTTCACTACAAGGAAGCGCTGCTCATCCGGCCTCCTTGGCAGGGAGAGAATTTGCATAAAGCGCTGCCATAAAACGTCTCCCGTGCGGGAAGGATGCAAGCTGCATAAACTGTTCCTCGTGTGTGACGGGAAGGGGTTATACATATTGTTGGACTTGGCCCTTTTTAGCCGGTTCACCCCTAAACTTTTTGCCTGGTCTGTGACCTAGTGTTGGTGGTTTTAGGCCTCTGGGCACTTTCGCACTGTGGTCCAGTGGAAAGTGCGTGCACGCTCTGTGCACATTTAGTGAGATTGACCTGCCTCCCATAGGAATGCATTGGGGATCTGTGTGCCAGTGGTAATTCCTAGGGTGAGAGGAGTGCAGGGGCGAGTTTAGTATGTGCGAACTCGTGAGAATAAATGCTGCGCAATGGTGTGCGCAGATTTATTATAACTGGTGTAGGAATGCCACTTTTAGAAGTTGGCATTTATGTGTGCTCTGTGTCTGCCTGCCTGATGTGAATTGCATGTCTGGCTTGTGAGTGACAGGGGCTGGGAGGTGTGTGTGGCTCCAGGAGGGGCAGGGTGAGTCAGCGCAGTGCTGAATAGGGAGATCTGCATCTAGATGGGAGGGAGGAGTTGCACCTGGGACCTGAATAGGGCTGTGCCTTCCCTCCACAATGCTGGCTCCACCCCCTGTGGTGCGTCTGATGTCCCTAGCCTGTCCTGTGAAAGGAGAGAGGAGCTGAGCAAAACAAAGTGCTCCAAAGCTCCCCCAAACCAGTTGCGTCTGGTTTTTCCCCAGCCCTGCACCTTTACACAAAGGGAAAAGGGTGTATAAAAGAAGGGGCTGTGACCCCATGTAAATGTTCAGTCCTTGGTTGCTGTTCCTGCGGGCGTGCTGCTGTTGGGGCCCAGGGGGGGGCTGCCATGAGGGCTTGCCTCCCTGGGCCCTGCATTGCCCCTTGATGCCTGAAAGGACTTTTGGTAATTCTAGCGCCTCGTGTGCGCTTTCTTTGAAATTTCCCCAAAGAGAGGAAGAGCGTGGGCTACGCAGCGCTGTGCTGCCCGTCCTTTTGGGGGGAATCCCGACGTGAGGGATTCCCCTGTGATGCCGCTGGAAGCATGAGCCCACCCCGTGTTGGGAATTGTTTGCGGGTGCCCACCCCGCTTATGAGTGATTTCACGTTGGAGAGCGGGTGCCCACCCCGCTCTCATGCTGCTTTGGATAGCGGGTGCCCACCCCGCGTTTCACCGCCGCAGTCCGAGCGAGCCACCGCGACCAGGAAGCCAGGCGAGGTGCCTGACGCTGGGCGGGGCCGAGAGGAGGAGGCTGCCGCGGCCGCCAATGGTAGCGCGGCCGAAGGAGGAGGCGACCCGGAAGTGCCGGGGGCTCCCGAGAGCTGAGGGAAGCCCCGCACACGCCAGGGGAGAAGCCCGGAGCCTCGCAGGCTCCATGTGCAAGTCCCGGGTCCCAGGAGGGGGCCCGGGTGAAGAGAAAAAGGCGGCAGAGGCCGCCGATGGCAGCGCGGGGCTCCCAGGAGCGAAGGGAAGCCCCGCGCCGCGAGAGAAGTGCTGCCGCTCCCACCTGCAAGGGGAGGAGACCCAGAGCGACGACCGGAGGAGTCCTGCCCGCAGCTGGTGAGTGGGGCTCCGTGATGGTTCTTGGTGTCAGTGCCGATGAGAGGCACAGAGTCAGAGCGGCCCCGTCTGGCAGCGGGCCGCTCCAGCGCTTGGGGGCAGTAGTTACTATGAATGAGAGAGCCCCAGAGGGCCCCAGAGTCTTGGGAGCCGATCGAGGCACATTGTCGGTGCCTGGGCGGTCCCGCCAGAGAGCGGGCCGCCCCAACAACGGGGGCATGTATTGAGTGCCACGTGGGGGTCCAGAGGGCACAGAGGTGCCGGCCCCCCCCCTTTTAGGACAAATGCCACAGCTGCGCCACACCAGCGCGGGCAGCTGCAACATGATGGGCATTTGGGTTAGAGAGTCCCTGAGTGGGACAGGGGGCACAGTGGTGCCAGGGCCTGCCCGTGATCCACAGCTGCGCAGCACTTAGTGCCAGCTGCAACGTTTAGGCCACAGTTCTCTGGGGGCATTATGAGATAGGAGTGAGATGCACTCCTCTGCCCCTGCGCAATTACGCGCTTTTGGATATTGCTGCATTGGCAGCGGCCCTGACATTCTGGACACAGGGCATTTGAGCCCCTTGAGAAGGCCAGTTGGCCGGGGGATCAGTGATTTACATGATGTTAGGAAATGTGATGCTTTACTGTGATTCATGCCTCTAAATGCGTTTGGGGATGAGATTATGTGCGTAATATGTTTATGCCAGTGAGATTACTTCCTACAGTGAGTTTACCCCTAATGTGAGTTATGCTTAGGAGGTTATTGTCTAATGCGTTTAGACTTCTGAGATGATTGCATAATGTATTTATGCTGGTGAGGTTGGCGCAGAATGTAATTCGCGCCTGATGTGATACTGTGCATAATGTAGTTTATGTTACAAGCTGATGCTAAGTACAGTGGTTACCAGTGATTACTGATTGTACGTTCATGATGTGTTCTACATTTATTATAAGTACTACCTATACTAAGTTCGCTTTGTGCTGGTTCTGACAGTGGTCCAGTTGGCCCTGTCAGGTGTAAATAATTCCCTTGTAAATATGACCCCGTGCCAGGTGGCACGATGTATATTATGTGAGTACTATTCTAATGTGTTTTATGATAATACAAAGGCTATTTTTATATATAACCTTGTGTGGAGTTCCTTTTTGTGGTGTGCCTAGTATGTTGTTGCTGTGAGTGTGTTGCGCAAACGCTTTACACATTGCCTCCGGGATAAGCCTGACTGCTCGTGCCAAGCTACCAAGGGGGTGAGCAGGGGTTATCTTTGGCGTGTAACTCCCTTGCCCTGACTAGAGTGGTGGTCTCTGCCTGGCTTTGGCGCAAGCCTTAGCCAACCAGAGATCCCATTTCTAACACATATGTAGCAGGGGGAGGTGGTTGCACATGAAATGTCCCTGGTGTGTGTCAGAAGCAGGTCTGACGGTTCTTACATGTTCCACGTGTGTATAAAGAAGGCCGCTGGACATGTCCTCTGTAGGGAGCGTGCACTGCCCCCTCCGCCTGCCTCACGTGCGGCTGCTGAAGTCCCATAGTGCCCCCTGGGCCTAGTTGTCCCGAACTTGGGGGCATGTGTTCTGCACTGCACCTACAAAACTCGCGTTTTGTCTAAGCAGGGTGCCCTCCTCTCGCAGTAGGTGCCAGCTTGTTCAAGTGGTGCCCACTTCCCTGGAACATCTGGACCACGGCCAGCTGCTCGGAGATGGAGGTCCCTACATTCTGCAAACTTGCTTCGGTGCGGAGCGTCGGCGCTTCCTGGCTCCACACTCTCTTCTGCACCGTAAAGTGCCCAGCACACTGCCCCTCGGTGCCCCGTGCCCATCAGCAGGCCTCAATTCGCATTTTAAGGTCCCCATCACACCTCAGAGTGGTAAGCCCCTGCGTTTGGCCTGAGCGCTGGAGTTAAGGCTTCCGCCCGCTACAGCAATCAAGCAACCGGTGGTTCGGCGACTACAGGGTTAAAACAAACTACAGTAAACCGGGCAAGACCCAAGGGGGCTCTGGACTGCCGAAGCCTTTGCACTGTCTGCAGGGCTCAGTACAGCCCTTACACTGTGGCCACCACAGTACATCAACATGGGATCAGACCTCCCACGAGTGGGGTCACACCTACCAAGACTATGGGGGTCACACCTCCCACGAGTGGAGTCACGCCGCTCACCAGACGCCGCGTGCATCTTATAGCCCTATACTCGCATATTTTGTACTAGACATGCCCCCCCCCCCCCAACGTAATTAACTCTGTTCTTTTCATAAAGTATAGCTCCGGCTGGACTTTGCTCTCAGCTGTCTGATGACAGTGACAGACCTCTGAATGCAGGAGTGAGTTACAAGTCTTGTGGAAGATAAAGATCTAAACTGAATAGTCTTTAAGCGCCTCGGTTGCGTTGAATTTTGTTTCAGCGCTATACAGCTGTATATTTAATTTCACAGTGTGAACCGGGCAGACGATCACCGACAGCCACGTCGGACATATTTACAGACGCATAGAGGCCGGGCCTAGGTATAGGGGGCGCTGCTCCCGGGAGTGATGGGGGGGAGGGGGGGTCTGTCAGCCAAGGGCGTCTGCACCAGGGGGCACTAAGTTGCATCCTCCACACCCGAGGAGGAGGGTGAAGCAGTGCACAGCCCTGGCCCTAAAACAAGGTAATGTATCCGTGGGCAAGAAAGGCTAGCGTGGGCGAGAGGTGGCCAGTTGTTCACTGTTTCACGAGGATTCCGGTCACTTCCACCCACAGTAAACCGCTAAGCGACTAATTCACCATGGACAGCGCAGGCACGCGAGGGTGTAACTGCATGGAGAGGGCGCAGCACAAGGGGTGGGGGCAAGGTGGAGGCGAGTGGGTTCACCAGGACCTGGTGTGCTACCCGTGTCTAAGAAGCGGACAGTTGCACTGCAGACGTGCAGGTCTAAGCCAAGGCCCCCGGCGCAGAGTCCTGGAACTGACTGAACCCGGTGAGCAGACCTGGTGGAGCTGCGGCGGTGGTGCTGCAAAGGAGCCCAGAGTACGCTTGGTGGCGCGTGAAGCCCTGAGGTGAGCGGCGGTGAGAGGCGCCAATTTGTGTTGTGTGTGCCGAGCGGCGCTACCTCTACCGGCCGACTCGAGCGGCCGTGAAAGTGAAACCGATCGCGCTAAGGACACGATAATTAAAAACAAGCACTGTGAAAGGAAAGAAGGAGTCAATCAGAGTGCGAGAGCGCGCAAGCTAATTAGGCCGTCAGAAAAGTGGACGAGAGCGCGCAAGTCCATTTAAAGTAAACAAAGATGGCGTCGGGCTGTCCACATGCGCATGCATTTTTTTGTCCCTCCGTACGCGTGCACATCTTGAATCGATTACAAAAAGCCCTTGCATGGCGAGAGCAGCGCTGCTAACGCCAGGCGAGACCTAAAAAAGTGCTTACAGACTAAATAAGACTACTGTGTAACAACCATAGTAAAAGGGCCAGTCCTCATGGGAGGTTACAAATGAAGACAAGGCGGTTCTAAGGAGGGACTAACAAGCCTATTAACGAATCAGAAGCCAGCATTTACGAAGCACAAGCCAATGACAAATTTGGGCGGAGAGTGGGCGGGGTTTCTAGTACATACTTGAATACAGCATGCCTCGCAGAGCAGCGCATGCGCTGCCCAGGCTCGACCTAAAAAAACCTGGATTTGGGGTGGGGAGGCGTGGTGTATTTTCTCTATTGACATCCATTAAATCAGAGACAATTTCAAGTGAGAGAAGATGAAGTTAAGAATTTTGGGGCCTCAAAAATCGGGAGTCCCCCGCATGAATCGGGTCTTTTGGCATGCACGGATCAGGGTTGCCACCTTTTCCAGAGAAAAATACCGACCGCTTGTTCACGTTTTAAGGTTCTGCAAAAGTCCAGACATGATAATTAAATAGAACGTTACAGAGCATTTTCTGCATTCATTTTTACAATGGTATTTCTGTCTTTGTTTACTTATCAGTCAGGAGTTATTAAGGCAGCTGTAGAACACATTTCAAAGTCTTTTCTAATTATATTTACTGTTAAAAGTATGTACTGCTGAGGGGAAGCAAAGCCGGCTTTCAGTGATTTTTTTACTAATGGCCAGCACATTAAAATATTGGCCATGCCAGGAATAAACCGGGTGGGTGGCAAACCTAGTGTTGAGACATTATGTGAATGTGATTTCATATCTCGCAACACCCTTCATGTCCAGACGTGTCATCACGCTCTGAGCAAGGTGAATGCTTCCAGTAAATTTCAGTGAGATCCCCGACTTGAAAACTTTCTTAACCCATACATGCAAACACACCTGATTCAGGCGGGAGATTCCTATTTTTTTGAGTCAAAAAGGCTTTATATTAGCTGCTTTCTGCTAAAAATTGCCTCTACTTCAATATAAGTCAATGGGAAAAAACACTCCCCAGATTTTTTAAAATCTCCTAACTTTCACGTTTTTAACTGCTGAAATATATGCTCACCCTCCAAATATGTTTTCATCTCCTTTGGTTTCAATTGACTTTGAAGACTAATGACCTATATTAACACTCAATATCTATGAAGATAGCTGTTTGAAGGCTTTGCAATTAAGGTATGGTGAGGGCAGATCTGGCACCTAAAAATAAAATCACAGCGTGTAGAGTGGTTCAAAAAACAGCTTAAAACCTGGCTTGTCTAAATGGCCGCTCCCAACTTTTCTATTACCTCAGCACTGAGATGCCCCTTCAGGGACGAGTCGTGCGCTATATCAAATACTCATTAACATAACCTCGAGGGGTGAGGCCTTGGCGGAGCAGGGCCTCAGTCTGAGAAGTACCTAAGAGGCACGTTTGCGCCTTCTCTCCCATCAAACCCCCTGCTGCAAAATAAAAAAAAGCTTGCTGTGGCTGGTGCCAATGTCCTGGGGTGTTTTCACACCCACTTAGTGGATGTCAGCTGTAGAAAGCCTTGAAAGACAAACTGGATATGCACTCTTTGCAGTAGTTCCCAGCTCGTTTTCCCTGCCACCGTGTGATATTGGCTCCTCACCGAGTGACCATGTGAAGGGAGCCAATATTGTGTGACTCGCGGTGTGAGGTGGCAATCCAATATTGCAATCAACAATAGAAAACTTCTATTAAAAACTTTTTATATTTCTCATCTATTCTGTGAGTTGTAGTTGAGGCTCACTATGCAGAGGAGCCTTTAACAGTTAACTTGATTGATGTCCTAGTAAAACAATAAGAGCATTTTTACTAATATGGTAAATCGGAGTCCATTCATGATGGGCAATACCAGGGTTAGCTGCAATATGTAATAACAAGCATTGGCAAATAAAACTAGGTTCCGCCTTTGGGACCTATTGACTTTTGCCAATGCTGTACAGCATCACGAAGGACAAAAGTAAAAAAAAAAATGTGTGATGACGTGGCCACAGAGGCTGCATCATTTTGTGAGTGAGTACAAGCATCATCATGCATTCATGCCTACAAAATGATGCAGGCACCATTATTTTATTTACCAATCTGAAATGAATCAGTAAATGGAAAAAATAAAAAAGAAGTAGCCTGAAAGTTGTTTTTAAAATAAACTGTTGGCATTGGGGCAACGAAAGAGCAGGTGGGAGGAGCAACAGGAAGTAGGCAGGGAGGGGAAAAACAGTACAGTAGGGAGAGCAACACAGGGCAGGGGGGAAGTACACAAGCGAGAAAAGCACACAGAGTGTGGGGAGAGGGACCGGGACACCCTAAAAGAAAAAACCCCCAAAAGAACATGACATGAGGCCGCAAAAGCTTCCCCAGGCTTTGGGAGACCCGCTCATCTCATACTCACTGCTCTTGGTGAGGAGCGCCCCATAATTCCCTGTGTGAGCCTTCATTTGCATATTTGCATCAAACTATGATGCCCCAATCTTCGCAGGGGCACCTCCAATGTATTTTAAAAGTGTTATGATGGGCTGCAAGAGTTACAGCAGCCCCCCTTTTGATTCCTGGAGAATGACCCTAAGCCTCCTGTGTCTTTGAATATATGCGCCCATGTGAGGTTTGTGCTAATTTCAAGCACTTCTGGACCTGGAGGTTTTTTTCTTGACTTTGGAGAATTGGGACTCATAGTGGAATGGAATATGATGGCATTATGTGGCCTGAAGAATGTTAAAGCTGATTCTAATGCATGTTATTTGAGTAGCCTGTTTTGTTGACACTGGTTATTTATGAAAGTACAAGGCTTACATTAATTGCATTTGAAGATAGTTCTTGATTCTTAAATTCTGAATTTGATTTTAATGATGGACATAGCATATGATTATTGTTTTCATGGATGTGGGGATCCCTTGGCAAACAAAACACAACAGGGCCCCTGGGTCTACATAGAAAAGTAAGAAAATAGAAATAGAGTGCTGGAGTATCCCTTTTACAGGACGATTTCCCTCACCCACCCGTAGGTGGCATGCTTCATCATAGGGAAACCTCCTAGGTGCTCAAGGATGTTTTCAATGTTTCAGAAATAGATCTCCTAAAACCAATAGAAAAGCAGGGTGTGGTGAGGAAGAGAAAGAGAAAGAGAGATAGGTGTATGTGAGATAAAACCAACGCTAGGGTACACTAAACAAGTTTTAGTGGGGCGTCCGTAGGTTAGGTCTAAAAGCAGGAACTATGAAAGGAGGGAATTCAACCTATCATAGATAAGTGGTGGTCAAAACACTTAAGGGGACCCTGTCCCTGCAGGTCTTTAAACCTCCTCATGCCCTCTTTTTTTAATGTAAATGAATCCCTTGACAAAGCCAATAGTTTTGCCTTATATATCGTAATGCATGTGACCACTCGGCAAAGCTGGTAGGCCTGTCTTGTTTAAAATGCCACCCCCTTTTGATATTAAATCTGATATAGATGGGGAACATTGATTGTGATTATGGAATTCAGGGCCCACTGATGGTCAAATATGTTATAAGATCTCACTCAAGGTATTTTCATCTACCTGCTGTATGTATTTGAAATGTAATGTGTAGTATTTAGTAATGTCTGTGAAGTAAATGTAATTTTGCTTTCTGAAAGAAAAGGCAGTGACTAGACAATTATTTATTGAGTGTTGTTGTTGCGTGCCAGCATGTTGGGATTTAGCCACACCACCTCCCTTGTGTAGGCCTTGAAGTGCTGTGCTTCACTACCCTGAGCGAGTCAAATGCTACAATGGGGTACTAGGCTCCCAATCAGGAGACAATTGTGGACCTTTTATTTGTAAAGGGCTCACATCCTTCGCATCTTATAATCCAATTTTTTTACACTGTCCTTTTCTCACCTTTTTATTATCAAAGGTTTAAGCTTTATTTTTAATCATTAGTGCATTAGGTTAGAGTGCGTTGGCAGGCAGAAGCCACATAAAAGCTCTGCTCATTTTGGTCTCGAGGGTCCAAGAAGCTGAGACAGAGCCACTCCTCTGACTCGATCCTTCAGTGGTTCACCTACTTCTGGTATGGACATTCCTAGTAATTTCTAAAACCTTTGTGTGCCTCACTGTATTATACACTATAGGTGACACCTGCGCAACCTACAGTTTCACCATAGTTTGGCCTATAGACTTGGTTGATGCATTAATTTTAAGGTAAATCAGGATTCCAAATGAAGAACTGATATTGATTTCCATATATCTGCACTTTTTGTGGCACTTCAAGATTTATCCTTTTTCTCTGACTCAACTCCTGATGAAATCAGGGTCTTTAAATCACGCAGGGAATTATGGGGTGCTCCTCGCCGGGAGCAGTTAATGTGAGATGAGTGGGTCTCTTTGAGAAAGTGCCCTCCTTCTGCATGGTTGCCCCCACTTTTTGCTGAACTGCTGATGTACTTTGACTGAGTGTGCCCTGGGCTCCTGCCAATTAGGTACCCAGGGCCTATGTTCTTTCCCTAAAACTGCATTGAAGACCAAACCCAATTGGCACTCTCTGGCCACAGGTCAGCCCCTGGTAAATGGTACCACAGGTACCCAGGGCACTGCGACCAGGAAAGGCCTCTAAAGGCTGCAGCACTTATTGTGCCACCCTTGAAGGCCCGTACCTTTACACTCACACATTGCCTTTGCAGGCTGCGTGTTTTGGTGCAGAACAAAGTGAAGAGTCGACATGGCACACATCCCTGTGTGCCATGCCTACAACCCACTGCCCTGGCACAGATCAGTCACCCCTCTAGCTGGGTGCACTATACCAGTGGTGAGGGTACAGGTGCATGGACCCTGTGCCCCTACAGTGTCTAAGCCAATTCTTAGACATTGTAAGTGGAGTAATGCCATTAAGAGTCTATGGTGCTGGGAGTTTGCCATTACGAACTCCACAGTACCATAATGACTTTACTGAAAACTGAGAAGTTTGGTATCAAACTTCTCAGCACATTAAACCCACACTGATGCCAGTGTGGGATTTAATGAAAAATGCACACAGAGGGCATCTTAGAGAGGCCCCCTGAAAAATGACCTAACACTAGTGTCCAGGCTGAGTGGCTGCTCCCCTGCTGCCACCACCAGACATGTTTCTGGACCCCTGGGTCGAGAGCCTGACGCTCTCGGGGGCCTGAAACAATGCACATTCTGGGACAAGGTGCCAAGCCTCCTCCCCTAGGATGGGCAGGGTCCACGGAGGGGAAGCTTCAAAGGTTTGCCGCCTTTGTAAGCTTCCCCAGGCCTTTTGCTGCTCCAGCAACTGGTCCCCACCTGTTCTGACCCCCACTTTGGACAGGGGAACCGGCGGGAAAACCAAGTGAGGAAGGGAGGTGTGCCCACCTTTGCCAACCCCACCCCTCAGGTGGGGGAGGCGAGGTGAAGCACAACTCTCAGTCCCCGCAATCTTGCAGATGGGGGGACCCAGCCAACCAGAGTGAGGCATATGCCCCCCTCCCACTGGCGGGTGGCATAATAGGGGGTGTACCCATCCCAAAAAAGGGACCCATTGGTCCCAACCTTTTACTTACCTGTAACGCCCCTAAATCTAGTATTTAGGGGCACCGCTGAACCTTGCCTCCTCAGACAAGCTACGACCAAGAAGAAAGGAAGATGAAGGACCGAACAGCCGTGCCAAAGCTAAGAAGAGGAGGACGCCCACTGACTTGGCCCCAGCCCTACCGGGCTGTCCCCACCTCAAACCTGCAGAAGCGAAACTCTGGTGTGTCCTGCAGCCAGCACCTTCAAGAACCCCGAGGACCTGCCCTGCCTTCCAAAGAAAAGACTTTGTCTCCCGTGAACACCGGATTTGTACAACCACAGACTCCAGCTCCAGCAAAATCAGCGAGTCTGCACCACTCTGCACCCCTCGCCCACGACCCAAGTTCGAGTGGCCCAACACCATGAGGAGGTCTCTCCGGCGATTCTGACCCGAGATCTGGTGATCTCTGACCTGCCTCGAATCTCCCAGCGAAGTCTGCAGCCTCTTTCTGGAGGATCCCCCCGACCGCGACCGGAGCTGGTAAGAGAAACCCAACGCCTAAAGACACCCCTGCACCCGAAGCCCCACGACCTTGGCTGGCCCAACTGACGATGTCCCAGCATCCCCAGGCATCCCAAAATACCTCTCCAACTAGTGGTCACCTCCAGAAGATTTTCGTCCCCGAGCCTGCAGTCTTTGTTGAAACCGGAGAATCCCCATTGAAACCAACAGGGCACCTGACGCCAAAACAGCACTCTGCACCCAGCCGCCCCTGCGCCGCTGCGGGTGCACTTTTTGTGCTAAACAGGATCCCCCCTTGCCCTGAGCCTAACACCAGGAGCCTTGCTCCCACAACCCAGTGGCCTGCTCGTTAGCAGCCACCAACCGGAGGCCCCCTATCCCCCATTGGATAACATTGGGCCTCAGCACTCTGCACCCTGCCGCCCTAGTGCCGCTGAGGGTGTAACAAGAGTGCATCCTTGACCCTGGAGGAACCCTTGATCTAACCCCAGAAGCTCAACCCCAAAGACTGATTACTTACCTGGTAACCGTTAACTTAATTTCTCTCCATAGGAACCTATTGACTGTTTTTTTAATGAAAAATGTTCTAAGTGTGGAGTTGATTTGTATAGAAACCTAAAAAATTACAATTGTGCAAAACTGTTTTTACTTACCTTTTCTCTAGGAAATGTCCCAGTGTGATATCTAGGCATATCACACTGAGTAGAAAAAGTAATCTAGAAAGTAATCCAAAAGTAGCTAAAAAGTAATTTGTACAGTAATTTCAATACCTTGACTTACCTGTATTTCAAACAACTGCATTTGAACTTGCATTCACTTCTAAAAACTGCATAATATTTTGCAAAGCATTTATTTCACTTACCTGTGCCAGGCTTGGCTTGGTTCTAGAAATAAAATAAGTTAATACTATTTTTGATACAAACAAAATTGGTCTGAGTTCAGTCTTTGAGTGTGTGACATCATTTGCTGATTGAGTGTGTATAACAAATGCTTAACACTACCCTCTGATACAGCCTTACTGCTTGCCCACACTACCATAAATAGAGAGTAAGGTGCTATCTACTTTTACCTCTGCCTACCTTTGGGGTTCCACTGGACTCTGTGCACACTATACCTCATTTTGGTATAGTATATACAGAGCCAGCTTCCTACAGACTTGCACAGCCCGGGGAAGTTTTTGGAGCCTCACGTCATGTTCTTTTGTTTTGCTTTTCTTTTAGAGTGTGCCGGCCCCTCCCCCACTCTCCTTGTGCTTTTCTCGCTTGTGTGCTTCTCCCCTGCCCTGTGTTGCTCGCCCTACCGTACTATTATTTTATTTTGCTGGGTCACGTTTATCACTTTGCTGGTCACCTGGAGGATCCAAGGCTGCCCACACCATAGGACCATTTGCCAGTAGTTAGTCCTGCTCCTGGTAGAGGAGAGGATAGGGACGAAATCTACATGTGATAATTACTTTTCACACTGCACCTGTCCTGGGAAGGCTTAACCCCACATAAACAAAGGTTTGTCGCCAGACTTCTGGAGCCAGTCATAAGAGGGACTGCCCTTTGAAGCTTTGGAGGTAAGGGGCCAGGCCGCTGTGGCAGTGAGGGACAGGGCTTAGGCTCTCAGCAAAACTCTTTCAACAGCCCAAGTGACAGCACCAACTTGAAATTCCCAAAATGTTGTGCAGGTAGATTGGGGCAGGGGTGGAGTGATGATGTGTCACCCCAGGATTAGGCAGAGGTGTCTTGCTTCTACAACTTTCCAACCCCACTTAAAAACCCCTGCACAAGAGAGATTTTTGAGAACAGTCTTGATCTGGGGGAAACAACAGTAAGGAATGCCCAGCTGTAACAGAGAAAACACCTGACCCCTACTGCAAGGATGGATTCAATAACTCTGACTTCAGTTGGCACCCAGAAAATACAATTGGTTTCCCCAGAGCCTGTGGTGTTGACGTCCCCTACACCCCCTGGGGGACGTGCCATGGATCCCATGGATCTTCAGTGGACTGGACCTCTAGGTGTGCAGTCGCCCAAGTTCAGTGACACCTGTTAGTGCATCATAAGGCTGTGCTTGCAGCATGGATAAAAGTAAATGAAAGACTCATGCACACAGTTTATTGAAATGTCTCGATATGCTTTATGGGAAAAGAAACAGTGAAATATTACATCTATTAATGAAGGTCATTGAAATGCTTTAGCGACAATTGCAAAGTTAACAACGACTCATTACATTGAAAAGTGGTATTGACAATCACAAAGTTAACAGTGAGTCATTACATGCCCTAATGAATGACGTTATAATATGTTACCATCCTTAGTGAGTTTAATGGTATTACATTGGTTATTATGGCAATATTTCCACTTTTATTACTTTTATTAATGTTGTGACACACTGAAAAAGTCAATAGGCGAGTCTTTTGATAGCAACACCCCATTATATTGTATCTAGTACAGGTGGGGTGTAGCGTGGTTGTAGAGTTCAGGGTTCGTTAGTAGTGTGAACTGTTAGGAGGGTGTTTTCGTAGGTATTTCCACCTGCCATCATGTATATATTTGCAAATAAATGTGTATCATTGAGTAGTGTGTGCGTAATAAAGTACTTTTTCTTTTAATATGTAAAAGCGCGGATTGGGCCTTATTTATTGGGTGTTGTTTGCCTGCTGACTGGGGTACCAACGCACACCACCTCCTTTGAGAAGGTCTTGGACTGCTCTGCCTCACTACCCTGAGAGAGTCAAGTGCTACAACGGCGTACTTGGTTCCCGGTAGATGGAAAATTGAGGACTTAGTGCTTGTGAATGATCCAATCCTGCACATATAAAAACCCACTTTATTACAGAGGGTACATGCACTTGAATGCCTTAAAGGAGATGTACAGGAATCTATATTATATTAGATTGCTATTGGCTTTAATCACTACAATATATTACTTGTGTCCTATATTCTTGAAATATGAGGCAAGAAGCCACAGGGATGCTGTGTTTTTACAACCTCTATTAAACTCACTTGATGTTGCCTTCGCTTCATCGAAATTTGTATGTAACATATAGCACGTGGTTTTGTATCAGCCTAAGTGAATTCTCTCTACATTTTAATGCAAGAAAATATATCTAATTCTGTTTGAAATTGTATTCATAGGATTTACACTCCAGAAACCATCAATCTCACCCTCTTTGGACGCTCAATGGTTGAAAATTATACTATTTCTTCCATATTTTAAAACATTAGATCACACGTTATGCAATTCAGCCTGTGGATGGGTATCTCCCTCAATCTTGCATTTAAAATAAAAGTGTTTGTTCTCTCATGAGCTAAATTGGTACACTGTTCAGTGCATATAAATATCATGTTAATTCAATCTGACACTATTTATAAAAAGTATTTCTATAAAATAATGCAATGTTAAGCAGAACGCACGGTGGGGAATTTTATTTTTATGATCGTATTGCTGGCTTCTTCTAATTTAGCAAAACACAGACAACTATTAGGATAGTTTCACCATCTCAGTGATGGCAATCAAGGAGAGTAGTTCAACAGTGACCTTGGAGAATCCACAAACTGTGCTATGGGTTACAAGTCTTCATGAGATAAATGTGAGGTGCAGCTGGCTATGGACAGACGTTCATTTCCATGTCCTGCTCCTATTTCAAGCACTTGTTATAAATCTGCTCAGCTGTCCCTGTGTTTAACAGTGTTTGAGTTTCAAAAACTGCATCAGGAAATGAATAGGGAAGTGACTTTGGTGTTTGCCCTGGCTGTACATTTGAGTCAGACTCAAGTCTTGCTTGAATGGCCCATTTCTAGTCACAAGAACATTTCGTTCTTGTTCTGTCCACCTCTGATGTTGACAGATACGTGGACTGAGGCACAAGAGGAAGGATCACATAATGTGGTCAAGTGAAAAAGCTGGGATTGGAACTATGGTCATCTCATATTTGGTCCAACAACACCTCTGGGGGAACACAGATTGGCTGAGGAATGACTCCATTCCCTTCCCTTTATAAGAAGCACCTGCCCTGAGCTCTTTCTCTACTTGTGTTTGGGAAGCAGCTCTTTATGCGACCCAGAAAACATGATGGTTATGAGATGCTCAGCGAGAAGCCCATAACAGTCAACAGGGCCTAGATTCACAAAACTTGCAATGCAAAGACACATCAGATAGCAAACACTCAACATTTAGCCTTGGTCAACGGTCATCACACTTCATCCTTTGTCCACTCTCCAGCATATTTGTAGGTGTGCAGTCTCTGCATTCCTAATGTGCATATTAGATATACAAATATACCATAACGCGTACTGGCTATGCGTATCCGCCAAATATTTCATATTAAGAAAGTAAAGTCACTTCATGGAAGCATAGGGTTGGTAGTGATGGAGCAGGGTAAACGAAAAAATTTAACCTCCTAATATTTATGTTGAATAATTAACACACAGGTTCGTCTCAGTAAATAACCAACCATGTATGTGTCATGATAAGGGTTATGGGTAACACGCCATATCCGTGCAAACTAATTTACTTACATTTGTTAACATGGATAACATAAATCTAATGATTTGCGTACTAATTAGAATAATAATTGCATGATTTGTGCTTGGAAATAAACTGTGTGGTGGCAAAGTAAAGTGGTTGGTAAGTAAGAAATAGCTTTATATGTCGCTTTTGTTAGGTAACACTTAATTGGGGTACGTAGAATGATGGGAGGGAAACGAAAAGGCTTATATTCTTTATTCTTAACTATGTTCTGTTTATCCTTATAAATAGTTCGCTTAGGCCTGTTGTGCCGCGATGTAAAAATGGCTGCCGAGGCAAACAAGCTAGAGTACGCAGGCGCAAAATGGTTTCCGCGAATGAGAAAGGCTGTGAACAGAGGGATCATGTGACCGTCCCAAAGCCTAGGATGGAAGCTTGGTCAAGGCTGCGATGACCTTATTATACAAACGTGTGCCAAAAGAAGGACATTGCGAAAAGCGTGAGAAGTTGCAGTGAATACGTGAATAAACAATGAACTGTTCAATTTAAAGTATCAGAAAAAGGATACAGATAGAGACCAATGTGCGGATGGGTAATGTCATGAACCCGTGAGACACGACAGAAGTATGAACTTTCCACAAAGAACTGGTTGGAGCAAGGATATTCATAATGAGATGTATACTGACCCCAAATGGACAAATTAGAGAGAATCTCACCCCCAAAGATGTAACATTTTCACTTAGTAAGCTAGTATTAGGGTATAAGAAGACCTACTCTGAGGGAGGGGGGATCTAATGCTACTGCTTTTGCTGGTGTTGCTGCTGCGGGAGCTGCTGTTTTATATTTTTATTGAGCACGGGACGCTGCTGATGGAGAAACTTTTTGCTTTTAATAGATTTTTCCATTTTTAATACTATTAGACCTTTTTTATTCTTAAATACTAAAAGGGAAAAAGAACTGGATTGTGGCGGGAAACACCATATAGGTGATCCGTCGAGAAGGCCTGTTTTACAGGACAGATAGACAGTTCTTTGGGAGTTCTATGCTGTGATCTGAATTCATTGCTGTGACGAACTTTGTTTTTCCATCTAATAGGTATGCATTGCAATTTAAACTTATTCTTATAATGATGATAAATGTATTAATCTGAATAATAAATTTGAAACTTATTCATGCTTCTAAAAATTAGATAAACTTTATTATCTTTAAAACAATGAGTCTGTGGTTCTTTAGCTCAATGATAAATGTAAATGTTTAAAGGTTTATAGTGATTGAGCTGGTCTTAATCACCATCAACTGATTCCTACTAGTTGGTCCATCGACCAATGAGCGGAATACCTTAAAGTTTGAGAAGTATTATGTCGTTTTAAAAGGTATCCCGTCTCCTTCCAGCAAATCATTTACTGTTTTCTCCTAAGTAAAACGGATGAAATCCAGGGAATATATGAGAGAGTGAATGTTTATGCGGTGTTATGGGCCCCACCGTCATATGGATATAAGTTGTGGAAAAGGGATATTTGTACCTGGACGTCCAAAGCATATAGGAGAAGAAATTTTATTGATAGCGCTGGATCAGATTTCTTGGTAGCAGAGTTATGGTTACTATAGATTAGTTTGGTGATTATTGATTATTGATTATTTTTTATGTATAACACTTCATGTTGTATGGTATTACGTTATATGTAAGTCAAAGGTTTTGAAGCTTCCGGGAAGTAGGAAGTGGACATGTGTGGCAAGAGAAGTCACATGGAATAGTGCATTGTCTGAATTCATATTGGTGATAACACAGGTTGTGTTATGATAGGGACATTTTCCGTATAAAAGGTGTGTGAGTGAAATAGCAACCGGTTTTCTTGTGAAACTCTGGCCTTAATTCTCAGGAGCAGTGTAGTCTCCACATGTGTTTTATCCCCAGAGAAACGGGTTTACCCCTTGCTTGAAAGAAGGGTAAGGTAGAGGGAAGTGCTACACTTATCGAACGAAACTGTATTCTTGCGAGATAGAATAAAACTGTCACTTTTGTTAGCGAAATCAGACAATGGAAATGTGTTTTTTATGTCGTAACTAACCAAGAACAGTTGAAAAATAAATTGCCGATAAATTTTGTAAAGGAGGGGTCAGGAGCAGAACTGACGTTGACAAAAGCCGCGCTGGGATTGGACAGTGCATTAGTTATACAGAAGACGCTCTGATTGGTGCGTTGGTGTGAGACGCGCTAGGAGTGGTTGGATAAGCAGTGACGTAGACGCTTTGGATTGGAGCGTTGGTGTGAGTCGCGCTGTGATAGGTCCGAATAACGCATAGAGAATAGTGTTAAATTGCGGACTTGGAAAAGGAAAGAGATCGTGAATTATGGCTTATTATGAGTGTGATAGAGAGAAAACGTCGTGGATGGCGAAAGTTAAGAACTTTTTTAAGAAAGACAAAAAGGTAGTGACTAGAGAGGGACAAGTAATTCCTCTGCCGAAATCACCAGCTTCACATATGATGCTGAAATACGGATATCATACCTGCATATGGTTAGAAAATTGTTCTAAATATACTCAAAATGATGGAGTATTAGCATTTCCTGAGAATGGTTCATTTAGCGTAGCTGTACTTCGGAATATGAGGGAGAAGATGACGATGCTTGAGCCTAAACCTAGACCAACACAGTTTGAAGCTTTAAGTGAATGGGAAGATGAGATGTATGAAAGAGAAAGATTCAGAGGATTAAAAAATCATGAGTTTGTACCCGGAAGGTTATGGGGAGTGAATCATGAGGACAGAATAAAGCGTTGGAGATATGCTAATATGACAGGTGGTTTGTTTCCAGCTTTTACAGTTGAGGAAGAAGCAAGGAGAAAATGTACGGAGAAAAAGAAGCATTTAGTTACTGAAAGGTACGGGTATGGTGGTAGTGAGACGGAAGATGAATTGCTGGAAGATATTTTAAACAGAAACCCACCTCCATACCAACAGAATTCTGCGGTGGTGACACCTAATGCACCGCCAATGGAAACTGGGAGGAATAAAAATCCCGAACGGAGAGATGAGATAAATAGGTCACAAGATCAATTGAAAACCCCACAAAGTGAGAAAGTTGAAAGTGACAATACAACTGAATTAGCAAAAACCACGAGAGAATTGACTGAAAAGATAAGAGAATTGACAATGAATATGGAAGCTGTAACTGTACCCGTAACAATAGGTCCAGTAATACCAGTTTTTGAGAATCAGAAGATAGAAGAGCATTCTTTAGTCATTCCTATGAATTCAAATTTGCAAAGAAGAAAAGAAGGGATGGAATTAGACAATGAAAGGGCAAGAAATCTGGTCAGTTCATATAGACCAAGCCCACCTACTAATTTGACGGTAAATGAGAATGAGTTTAGGAGGATTCCTATGGGAACTGAGTCTGCGTCAGAGACACCAGAAAGAAGTAAAAATTGGATAGAATTAAACAGTACACCTGTAGGTCCGACTCCGGATGAATTGAATGAATGGATGAAAACCCTGAAAACGAAAGAGACAGAATCAAAACCATTAGATGTAATTAGGTTAAAAATAGATATGGAAGAATTGATCTTAGGGACAATTGGTACAGAAAAATTGAAAACTTATCAGGATGATGAGATAATGTTCTTATGTAAGAGCATTACATGGAGAGCTAGAAATTTACATGACAAATTAGAAGAAACAGCAAATGAACTAGGAGTAGAATTTGTAAAGGTGAGAAGTTTGCAGAAACCATATAGAGTAGATTTTTACGAGAAAGATATAGAAAATTTGAACACATCAGGACGGTTAACCCAAATAAAAGAATTAATTGTTTTGCTGAGAAAATGGGGTGATGTGGATAGATGGAGAAGCAGGTGGACTAAAAGGAATGAGAAAACGACCGTTAAAGCGTCTTTGGCTTTTGCGGTGACAGACAAGGAATCAATTGTAAGGGAGTACCCGATGAGAGAAACTCCAGGAGGTAGTTATGTGCATGTCCCCTGGTCTAGACAAGATATACTGTCATTTACAAATGACTTCCCAAAATTAAGAGAAAAACCAGTAGAATTGTACAGACAAGTGGAGAGGTTTGTTAAGGTTTCGAAAAATTTTATGGATGGATTTGGATGGATTATTTGACATAGTAGTACCAGCTGATTTGTGGACAGAATGTAAGATTACTATTGATTGGCCAACTGTAGAATATCCAAGAGACGCTAAAACAGGAGCGCCAGGACCAGAAGTGATGAGGAAATATGACCAAGTTATTACCTTTTTGAAAAATAAAATCCCACCCAAAGAAACGGATTGGGTAAAAATCGACAGAACCACACAGGAGAGTAAAGAATCTGTACACGCGTACTATGAAAGGCTACTGTTAGTTTTTAAACAGTATAGTGGATATGAGACACTAAATGAAAAGGACATGAGCCATTTCGTATATAGGTTTGTTTATGGGTTAAAACCAGAGATAAGTGAAATGATTAAGCAACATATGATTTGTTGGCAGAATAGCACGGTAGATGAGGTTTTGAGATATGCTAAATACTGCAGTGATGACATTGAGAGTAGGCAGCGTAAATTGAAAGAGAAAGCAATGTGGGCACAGGTGAAAGTTGCAGAAAAACAAGAAGCTCAATTGAATAATCAAGTTAATGAGGCAGGACAGACGAAATCAAGACCAAATATAGGTAAAGGAAAAGGTCAAATGAGTATAGAGGAGGCAAAGAAAAAGTGGCCATGCCACAACTGCGGAAAATTAGGACATTGGAGAAACGAGTGTAAATTCCCTCCAAAAACTAATGCGGAAAATCAATCATTGAATCCACAGGTGCAGAGCGAGGTGAGTTACCAACAGCTTCAGCAACCACAGGTAGTTACTCAGCAAAGTCAGGTGCCTCAACCACCACTTCCCAAGAGTGTAAATCCACAGAGATACAGTGCAGAAACAGGATTCTACGGAGGAGAGCAGGTAACACAATTGCCGCGCGCAGCTGCCATATCTCAATACTGGTTACAACAGGATGGGAATGAGTCGGATGAAAGTTTATGACGGTGCCTAGGAGAGGAGGAAGAGTGCGTGCTTGGCGCAACTCTAGAGGTAGATCAAGCAGGTCCATTTGTGGATGGAGAAATGAATGGTGCAAATGTAACATTCCTTGTGGACACTGGAGCTACCCGTTCTACTGTTAGATCAGTGGAAATTCCAAACCTTCCTCTCTCAGGTGAACATATCCAAGTCGTTGGTGTTTCGAATCCGCAAATTAGGGCGCCTCTTACCAAATTAGTGGAGGTAAAGATTGGGCCATTCAGTGATATGCACCGATTTGTGGTGTGTGATTGCAGTCCTGTGAACCTATTAGGACGCGATCTACTTTGCAAGATGAACTGCACCATCTATTGTACTCCAGATGGGCTTGCATTTCAAACCCCAGATGAAGATGTACTCTATAAAATGACATTGGTAAATTCAGAGTCAGAAGTGAGAGATTTGTTACCTGTGTTTGACGTAGAGAAAATCCCAATTGAACTGAAAGAAACAGTGAAACAGGAAGTGTGGGATTTTAGGGGTGAAGATATAGGGTTAATGAAAGGAGTAGACCCTGTTAAAATCTCTGTAAAAGAAGGAACAAGTTACCCAAATACGCCACAGTATAAATTGACACCAGAAATAATTGAAGGAATAACACCTGTAATAAATAAAATGATTGAACAAGGAATTCTGAGAGAAATAATGAGCAGCCCATGTAATTCACCTATAATGGGACTGAAAAAGCCGAATGGAACCTATAGAATTGTACAGGATTTGAGAAAGGTAAACAAAATTGTTGTGCCTTGCTGCCCAATAGTACCAAACCCTGCTGTAATTCTATACCAGATTCCACGCGAAGCAGAATGGTACACAGTTATTGATTTGTGCCATGCATTTTTCTCTATCCCATTACATCCAGATAGCCAGCCATTATTTGCGTTCAGGTTCGGAGAGCGTATTTTGGCATGGTGCCGAATTCCTCAGGGGTATACAGAAAGCCCCTCGATCTTTAATCAGATTCTAAAGAAATCATTGGAAGATTTAAAAATGCCAGAGAAATCCGTGATGGTTCAGTTTATTGATGACCTATTGGTGGCATCAAAAACAAAGGAAGCATGTGTTACTGACACAATTGGTTTGCTGAATCATTTAGCAAAAGGAGGACATAAGGTGTCCCCATCAAAATTACAGTTTTGTCAACAAGAGGTCCAATATTTGGGACACAAGATTGAAAAAGGAGTGCGAAAGGTAACGACTGAAAGGATAAAAATAATTCAAGGAATGAGAGCTCCAATGACACAGAGAGAAGTAAGAATGTTCCTAGGAATGTTTGGATATTGTCGACAATGGATAAGTGGATTTTCATTGATTGCAAAACCATTACAGAGATTGACAAAGAAGGATGTTAAAGATCCTTTTGAAATGAATGATGAGGAAATGAAAGCATTCAGAGAACTAAAAACAAAACTGTGTGAAGCCCCGGCATTAGGAATGCCTGATTATGAAAAAGATTTTGAGTTGTATTGTAGTGAAAGAGATGGGTGTGCGTTTTCAGTCCTAGTGCAGAGACACGGAAATATGAAAAGACCCATTGCATATTTTTCAGCTGTCTTAGACCCAGTAGCAAAAGCGTTGCCTGGATGTTTGAAAGCAGTTGCTGCTACTTGTGTAAGTCTGGAGCAGAGTGAAGGCATTGTGATGGGATATCCACTAAGAGTATATGTCCCTCATTCTGTGGAAATTCTTTTCACAAGAACCAAAACCCAATATATGACACATAGTCGGCTGACTAGGTATGAAAAAGTAATTTTGAGTGCAGACAATGTCACCATTGACAGATGCATAAATGTGAATCCTTCAACATCATTGCCAGATGAAGAGAGTGTGATTGAAATGGATGAAGTTGATCATGATTGTCTGAATGTACTTGAATATTGCACAAAACTGAGACCCGATATACGGGATGAGCCTTTAAAGGAATCAGATTATATTCTGTTCGTGGATGGCTCATGTTTGAGAACGAATGATGGAGTTCTGAGTGCAGCATATGCAGTTTGCACAGTAGCTGCTGTAATGGAAGCATCTTGTTTGAGAGGGATACGTTCTGCTCAAGTAGCGGAGTTGATTGCTCTAATTCAAGCATGCAAAATGGGAAAGAATGTCCGAGTCACAGTAATCACGGATAGCCAATATGGCTTTGGAGTGGTTCATGATTTTAGGCAGATCTGGTCCCAAAGAGGTTTCTTGACGTCTGCAGGAACCCCAATAAGAAATGGTGAATTTGTGAAAAAGTTGCTTGAGGCGATACAGCTGCCTAAACAGATTGCGGTGGTAAAGTGCAATGCACATAAAAATGGGGAAGACTACATAACTGTCGGCAATAAGTTTGCTGATGAAATAGCTCAGTACTGTGCCAAAAATGTAGTCTCATTAAACAGAAACAGAGAGAGAGAGCATATTTCATGTCCGTTGCTTTTTACTAACCCTGTCGAGACATGGGATGAGGTGAGACAATTACAGGAAGCAGCAGATGATGAGGAAAAAGATAGCTGGATAAAAGCAAGATGCAGAAAACGGGAGGAAAATGATGTTTGGGTTTACAGAGATGAAAGACCAGTTATGCCTGATAGCATGATTTCTGATATGGCACGGATGTACCATGGACAAGCACATATTGGAAGAGATGCAATGATCAGACTCTTTAGGCAAACATGGTATAATCCAAAATTCAGAGCCATAGCTGAGAGTCTTTGTCAAAGATGTCTTATCTGTCAACAGCTAAATCCAGGAAGAAAGACAGTAGTGAGTCTAGGAATAATAGGACGAGAGGGAGGTCCTTTCACGAGAATGCAGATGGATTTTATAGAAATGCCCCCAAGCAATAGACTAAGATACGTTCTTGTAGTCGTCTGTTTGTTTTCCCGTTGGGTCGAAGCATACCCGACCAGAAGGAATGATGGAATTACAGTAGCTAAACTTATGCTGCGAGAATTCATTCCAAGGTATGGTTTTCCAGTAACGATTGAAACAGATAGAGGAACACATTTTCAAAACGAATTGATTCAACTGATTTGTGAAGCACTTAGTATTAAACAGAAATTGCACTGTGCATACAGACCAGAGGCTTCTGGAATAGTAGAGCAAGTGAATGGAACAATAAAGAACAGGCTAGGAAAAATGTGTCAAGCCACAGGACTCAAATGGCCAGATGCCTTGCCATTGGTCTTAATGACTATCAGAAGCATACCTGAAAGAAAGACAGGACTTAGTCCCCACGAAATAATCATGGGACGAGCAATGAGGCAAGCACATGTACCTGTCAACAAACTACTGACTATAACTGATGATCTCGTGTTGGATTATTGCAAAGGATTGGCTGATGTGGTACGTTCTGTGTTTCATCAGGTTGGACCGGATGCGACCACTCTTGAAAGAAAACCAGCTCATGACTTGAATCCAGGAGATTGGGTCCGCATAAAAGTCCACCGAAGAAGAAACTGTTTGGTTCCTCGCTGGGACCAACCACGACAAGTGATCCTGGTGACAACAACTGCAGTCAAATGTGCAGGAGTAAAACACTGGGTACATGCCAGCAACACCATCAGAGTTCCAGATCCTGAAGCTCGACCTGTGAGTCGACATCTGGAAATATCAGATACCAGTTCAGCATCTGATGCAGAGGAAGAGACGAACAGGGCTCCAGAAATTGAAGATCGACCTGTGAGTCGACATCTGGAAGACCCAAGTACAAGTGTAACGACAGGAGGAGAGGAGGAAATAGCGAAAGTTCCAGAAACTGAAGAACTACATGTGAGTCGACATCTGGAAATATCAGACACTAGTTCAGCATCTGATACAGAGCATTCTGACTGTGATGAAAATCTGAAAAGAAATTGGAAATTTGATAGCATAAAAGAAGAAACTGAGCAAAAAGATAGTAACAGTGAGCAACCAAGTACAAGTTATGGTGAAGATCCTTCAGAAATTATATTAATAGACGAGGAAGGGACAGTTTCAAATAGAAAGGTAGAAGAATCGGAAGACCCCCGAGGAGCAGTAGGGACAGATCGACGAACAAAGGAACAGGGAAATTCAGAAACAGATAGAGAGATTGACACAAATTCGGAAGAACCTCGAGGAGGGACAGAAGTAGGTGATCAAAGGAAAACATGAGGAAAATCAAAAACAGATGAAGGAAGTGAAATTCTAAAAATTAAGATAAGAGACAATAAAGAAAGGACTGAAACAGAGTCAGAAGAAAGTGGAGAAGAAAGAAACCAGAAACTAGAGTCAAGAAAGAGAACTTGGAGAACAGAAAGAGAGGAAAAAGAAAGTGAACCAAAAAAGGCCAAGAAAAGGAGACAATTGGCCCCACGAAGTTAAAAGATTGAGATACAAGATCATAAGGTTAGATGGAAAGAATGCAGAACAAGTAAATGAAATAACAAGTCAAAAGGAACAAGAAAAACAAGGTGGAAAACACTTGCAGAAAACAAAAAGAGTAAAGAAAGCTAATCTGAAGTATAAATCACCTGAATGGCTATACATTGCGTTGACTGATATCAAAGAAGAAGAGATCACTCACGAGAACCCGGAACAAACCTACAACCTAATGGGTGAAGGTGAAGTGCAACAAATTTAAAGAAATTTGAACAAAGTTCTACCGGACTGGACAAAACACTGGATTTGACAAGAAAGAGTTCTGAAAAGAACTAAAGAAAGTACCAAACAAGACAAAGTGAGAGCGTAGGGTGGCTAAGAGGTCATTTCTGAGGTGTGGTGACACATTTTCTGTACATATTATAAAATAGGTAATAGAACAAAATGGTAGTTACTAAAAATAGAACATGTAGATGTGAGTTCTTACGTAGATGGTGTAAGATGTGCTTCTTTTGTACAGGATTATAATGACCGTATGGATTATTTTAGCAATCACCATTCCAATTAGATTAGCTGTAGAAGAAACGTCTATATTAAAGAATAACACAGAGAAAGAAAAGGGAGCTAACATGCAGGAAACAGCTATATTAAAAAGTAGTGCATAGTTACATAAAGACAAATCAATAACAGATTTTTCAAAAAATGTTTTTACTAAATTATTATATGAGTATGTAGAAACAATGGATGTGAGAGATTGTTATGTTTGTATGCAATTGCCTGCGTCTGTTGCAGAAGGTGTGACCTATCATCACCTTCCTTTGACGTATGAAATAACATGTAGTGTTTTAGCAAGTCTATTTTACAAGACAGGAAGATTAGAATATTATTATACTGATATAGATAAGATTTTTGCAGAGATTCCTATAATTTCTGAACTAAACAAAGTGAAAGAAGCAAGAACGTTTGGTGAATTTTTCATAGAAAATAAAATTCTAACATTAGATGATATAGTTAAAAACAACCTTACCTGTGAGTTAAGGAATGAAGAAAAGGTGTTTTTAGAAATGGTCGAGGATAGAAGAGTAAAATTTCAAAGAAAAGTGATAGAAGAGACAAAAACACCTCTTTGGGCGTTTGAGGAAGAAAATCATGACAAGAAAAAGACAAATGCAGCTATGTCTCTGGATTGGCCCCAATAGGGAAGGTTGTGCATTAGAAGAAATAGAACAAAATATGACAACTAGTTCGTGGGTTCCAGTGATTGCCAAGACAATTATAACATTTTAGGAGGTTGGGGATTCAAAGGGGGAAAAGATCCAATATTTCCTGGGATCTATTATATTTGCGGTAACAGAGCTTATTACAGGTTGCCGGACCATTGGTATGGATCATGTTACTTAGGCCTGGTCTTTCCAAAGATTTTTCATGTAGATAGAACAGAAAAGGGAACACACGAAATGGTAAAGACATTTTCACGTAGGAAAAGGGAGAGCTTTTCAGAAATAGTAGGTGATATTTTTGGAGCATTGATACCAGCAGTGGGAATATCTTTGAATGCATTTAAAATTCGGAAGTTATCCACAGTAGTAGATCGTTTATCTACAGATACTGCTGGAGGGTTCTTGATGGTAAATACCGAAATGGTTGCCATGAGAGCTATGGTGATGCAAAATCGACTTGCCCTTGACATTCTGTTGGCAAAAGAGGGTGGAGTCTGTGGAATGTTGAAAGTCCAACATTGTTGCACTTACATTCCAGATAAAAGTGAAAATATACAAAAGTATATTAAGAATATTACGAATTTGCACAAAGAACTTGCTCCACTGGAGTTTGAAAATGCATTAGGAAAACTTGGTAAGAGTTTTTCCGCAGTAATAAATTGGTTTACTAGAATGAGTAGATTAATAATAGGGAAAATCATAATAATAGCAACCATGGTAGTACTAATAGTTCTAGTATTAAAATTAATTATTGTATGTATAAAGAGAAGAAAAAGACAGAATAAAATAGAAAAAGAAAATAAGATAAATAAAGAAAGAGAAAGAGAGATGGGTGAAATAGAGCTAGAAGAAATAAAAGAAAACATGTATAAGAAAACAAAGAGACAAGATGAAAGGGATACAGTTGTGTAAACTAACAAAAACAAACTGGACAAGAAATATGCTATCTAACAAAATTGTGTAACATGGGTTTTTGTGGTGATATTAAAAATCACCAAAGGGGGGAGTTGATGGAGCAGGGTAAACGAAAAAATGTAACCTCCTAATATTTATGTTGAATAATTAACACACAGGTTCGTCTCAGTAAATAACCAACCATGTATGTGTCATGATAAGGGTTATGGGTAACACGCCATATCCGTGCAAATTAATTTACTTACATTTGTTAACGTGGATAACATAAATCTAATGATTTGCGTACTAATTAGAATAATAATTGCATGATTTGTGCTTGGAAATAAACTGTGTGGTGGCAAAGTAAAGCGGTTGGTAAGTAAGAAATAGCTTTATATGTCGTTTTTGTTAGGTAACACTTAATTGGGGTACGTAGAATGATGGGAGGGAAACGAAAAGGCTTATATTCTTTATTCTTAACTATGTTCTGTTTATCCTTATAAATAGTTCGCTTAGGCCTATTGTGCCGCGATGTAAAAATGGCTGCCGAGGCAAACAAGCTAGAGTACGCAGGCGCAAAATGGTTTCCGCGAATGAGAAAGGCTGTGAACAGAGGGATCATGTGACCGTCCCAAAGCCTAGGATGGAAGCTTGGTCAAGGCTGCGATTACCTTATTATACAAACGTGTGCCAAAAGAAGGACATTGCGAAAAGCGTGAGAAGTTGCAGTGAATACGTGAATAAACAATGAACTGTTCAATTTAAAGTATCAGAAAAAGGATACAGATAGAGACCAATGTGCGGATGGGTAATGTCATGAACCCATGAGAAACAACAGAAGTATGAACTTTCCACAAAGAACTGGTTGGAGCAAGGATATTCATAATGAGATGTATACTGACCCCAAATGGACCAATTAGAGAGAATCTCGCCCCCAAAGATGTAACATTTTCACTTAGTAAGCTAGTATTAGGGTATAAGAAGACCTACTCTGAGGGAGGGGGGATCTGATGCTACTGCTTTTGCTGGTGTTGCTGCTGCAGGAGCTGCTGTTTTATATTTTTATTGAGCACGGGACGCTGCTGATGGAGAAACTTTTTGCTTTTAATAGATTTTTCCATTTTTAATACTATTAGACCTTTTTATTCTTAAATACTAAAAGGGAAAAAGAACTGGATTGTGGCGGGAAACACCATATAGGTGATCCGTCGAGAAGGCCTGTTTTACAGGACAGATAGACAGTTCTTCGGGAGTTCTATGCTGTGATCTGAATTCATTGCTGTGACGATCTTTGTTTTTCCATCTAATAGGTATGCATTGCAATTTAAACTTATTCTTATAATGATGATAAATGTATTAATCTGAATAATACATTTGAAACTTATTCATGCTTCTAAAAATTAGATAAACTTTATTATCTTTAAAACAATGAGTCTGTGGTTCTTTAGCTCAATGATAAATGTAAATGTTTAAAGGTTTATAGTGATTGAGCTGGTCTTAATCACCATCAACTGATTCCTACTAGTTGGTCCATCGACCAATGAGCGGAATACCTTAAAGTTTGAGAAGTATTATGTCGTTTTAAAAGGTATCCCGTCTCCTTCCAGCAAATCATTTACTGTTTTCTCCTAAGTAAAACGGATGAAATCCAGGGAATATATGAGAGAGTGAATGTTTATGCGGTGTTATGGGCCCCACCGTCATATGGATATAAGTTGTGGAAAAGGGATATTTGTACCTGGACGTCCAAAGCATATAGGAGAAGAAATTTTATTGATAGCACTGGATCAGTAGTGAGTGATATAAAAAGGTCGAGTATGCACCTGCATGCGCATATCTCTTTGTCACAAGCGTTGCTGCAAGTGTTGCCATTCACCAGACGTTGAGCTAATAATCAATCCATAAAGGACAAATAATAAACTTACCATAACAGAGAGTCAGGGCGCGCACGGCCCTCAGTCCAAACTTGTTAACAATAACAATGCATTATTGTAAGAGAGCGGGCAATATGAATTACGTAAGTACGTCCACAGCAGGCCCTGACTAAATCTATAGTTAATTGGCCACAAAAATCTTTAACAGCAGCCCAGTTATACCTGAAGTGGGGAAGCCAGAGCTTTGCCCACCCGAATAGTTGCAGACCATCAAGACCTACTGTTCTTTCCTTTTGTCAGGCATTACAGTACACCTAAGCAATGCTGGGTAGGTCTGTATGGGAGAGTACTGGGACTTTTGAAAAGGGATGGTATGTAGTGTGACAGTACCAGAACACTTTTAAATTGACACACCAGCACTTAGCAGAGGCGGTCTATTCTTAAAGGAACACAACCAAAACGTCTCAGCAGACCTGGTTTTCTTTCAATTCAGCAGTACCAGAATGTTTACGTAGGGTGGCTTAAATTATACTAGTGCAACAAATGTTTGCAATCTTACTGTAATCCTCTGGTGTTTTCCAGAGTTGGTGTGACGAACAGTTATTTGGTGTACACAAGGCAGCACCAGCACATGCTTTTTGTCACAAACAGAGCAACTACAGCAAAGCTTGCACCACAGCAAGTTTAATTCTGAAATAGAGCAAGGTAGAGGTGGGAATTGGTTGCAACCAAAATGGCTGACTCCAATACTCTTCCCCATACCGCCACCCCAACCTGGAAGACAACAGTTCTGCAAATATTCCAGAGATGTGGTTCAGACAGACATCTGATGCCTCCTGGGGAATGTCAAGCCCTGAAAAATAATAGTAAAAGGACTGCTAACACTGTGTCGAATAATGAAGGCCTGGTATGATATGTACCACTGTGCATGCAACTTGGTGCTGCACAGCTGCATTGATTGATAGATGTCTGAGACTCTGTGATGAATGCTGCCGTCCTCTGATCCAGGGCTCATCTCTTTGACCTGGCAGGAACATTTGTGAGGTAGCAAGGGATCGAGCCTTGTATGGTGTCCGACGAGACAGGTAGGCCTGCGCATGGTGGGATCAGGGGTGTGGAATTTAATAAAATATCTACTTGTCCATGGGGCAGATTGCTTCATAAATCTACTGGTCCTGTAACAAAATCCACTTGTCCCTTTTGTGCCATGCAATGCGGCAACAAATTATGGCAGCAATTTCATTATATAAGAGCTCTGATATAGCCTCTCTGATTATGCCAGGGGTCATACCATAGTAGGGTTTGAATACTAGCAATTCCCTTATGTTGCCATGTTTCTGCAGATCTACATACTGGGGCTGAAGGTAGTGGTAAGCAATAGTTCCAGGGTTGGAATGCCCTTTTGAGTCTGTGCAAACTTACTAACTTGCATATTTTGAGGGTTTTCACCAACTCTTCTCTAATCTTTTCTCATACTGAGAAAGGTTGGACATTTATTTCTGAAACTGGCAGACGTAAAACTTCTTCCACGGTTGGGAAAAAAAGTGGTTGGAGGGAAAGGGAACTTGCAAACACTCGGATTTTCGCATCAGCAAATCTGCACATGCATATTTGCTCATGCTAAAATGCAGTTCACAAATATTTTTCCAGGAGTACAACTTCTTGGCCTACTTCTGTAAATTCTTGTGAATTCCCAAAAGCAGTATATCTGCATTTAACGGAAGGAGATATACCATGTATGCACTTTTGAGACTTTTCTTTAATAATTGGGCCCCTAAGTAGGTCTGGCGTTAGCCATGACCTTTTGTGTTTAGTAAAATTCTGTCTCTCTCTCGTTATCGACTGGCTGCACTGTGAGTGACAGCATACCACTCTTTCACAAAGAGCATATCGGCACACAAAGTAGTTTTGTTCAGTGCCAGAAACTACTGTGGCAATATATGCTTTTTGAGACCAAAAACATTTTTTGCTTTTGCCAATGTTTGTTATAATAGTGAGCTCCCACACCATTAAGGTTTTACAAAAACCATGCCAAAACAAGTCACGCAGTGACGAAACCAAAAAGCTGACCACCAATCTCAAACCTATTGGCTTTGCCAATGCTTGTTTATTTTTGTTTCCCATAACCTTATTGAAACTGGTTACACTGATTTTCCATTATGAATGTTTTTGGGAAATATTAGCATACATCTACACATTTTACTAAATGATGCTGCAAAGAAATGGTACCTAAAATTTACAGTAGTTTAGCTAAATGTTTTTTTCCTACTTGCATTTTTTGGTGAACATTTTATTTTGATTGCAAAGAATCATCAATCTTCAGCGCCTTGAGACACTCACCGATGAGTAGCTGCACTAAACAAACCCCTGATTGATTGATTGAATCTTGCTTTCAAGCTTCTGCAAATATTTGCATCTACTCAGATAGCATTCTGGGAGCATTAAACGTAGCCTCATATTGCTAAACTTTGAAAATATGTGTACACATTTTTATACTGCAACCACTGTCAGTAGTGCAGTCGGAGCTTACAATATGTACTTAGAGTGCTCACCCTAATAATAAAGACTTTGCATTAATGAACCATAAATACAAGTTTGAACAGCATTAACACATGGACATAAAAAATGACCTTAACTGCAGACAAAGCCCTTCCCTGGTACATAATGTGATACTATAAACTCGCTGCAGGGGGTTGGGCCTTCTTGTACCAAGGACAAAATACGCATGAAAACTTGTTGCCCTTGACCCCAAACAATATGTCCTGGGATGGCTATAGAATTCCACATCCCTGTTGGATGGTAAAGTTCTCTTCCCTCAGTGACCCCATCCTGGTGTTTTATCGGAGAGTAAGGTCACTGAAGACTGGTATAAGGCGTGGAGGTGGCACCACCTCACCCAAGAATGAACCAGTGATGGTGCCCCACATCTGCCCTGTGTCTTCACAGACCTGTCAATTAGTGGGTCTGCCAGGGACAGGCTTCATAGACTGAAGCCGCTTGAAGGCTGCAAAGAAGATGCCAGGGTGTGGTGCCTGTGAGTGTTGCTCTACGTACGTACCCTCCTCGGCTGATTACAGGTGTTTTTTATGTATAAACATTGCATTCACTGTAATACAATCACCATCAGCTACAATAACTCTGTTCCAGACCACGCGGAGGGTGTACATATTACATTGCCTATTGGTTTCTGGTGTGTTCCCTGACCATTTTTACTGTGAGGGTAGCTTGCTGCGTTCATGGAGCCAGCGTAGGACCCTGGAGTCTACCCCTGTGTACTGTTAGTGATCATGTTCCCTATACCGGAAGTACTATATCTGCATTCCTGTAGCACTTTTTACTAAATCTAAAAGCCTAAGCAGTCCAATCAGCTCCTCTTTGTGGAGGCAACTGTACGGAAATCGAACTCGGTTGCTCTGACAGAGTGCTAGAGATCACCCTAGAGAACCTGTTAAAAGAGTTCTCATTAATAAAGACAATACGGTCAGTTCCAAAGGATACTGCGAAGATGGCAGCCAAGGTGAAATCCCCACTGACAGACTTGGCATTCTTTAAAGCCTGACTACAACAAACAAACTGGAGAATATGAAGGAAGTGGCCCTTAGAGGTCACTCGGGTTTCTTACAACCACCTGCTATGCCTTCCCAAGAATGAAGAGTCGGTCAGACTGTAGAGAATACAAACATACATTTATTAGCAATACTCTGCAGAGGAGTCCAATCTGACCTGCACCCTAAGATGTCTGCCGAGGGTCTGACCCCCCAACAGTCTGAAGTGAGTAATAATTCCTCCCAAGGAGCCTCCAACCACGCCCACAGTGGAAAGTTACCGGCCTGGGCCGAACATGAACAATGGAGGCACAGGAGGATGGGCTACCACTTGCCAGATGGGTACATGCTATCTGCACTTCGAGGTCATCGCGCTGAATCTCAGCATCTCCCAACATGGGAGCAGAACTACACACTCAGATAGGTATGCGAAGGCAGAATGGCCTATTCATTAGTAAGCCGGAAACAGCCTTGAACAGGAGAGAAATAATAACGAAATACAGTGTTCTGCTGAGGCAAGCAATACGAATGATGAGGCCTAGTTCAGACACAGCCTAAGCAGCTTAATAAGGATAATGAAATACAAAATGGAGTCACACTTGCTAACTAAAGCTTGCACGTTGCAGGGATAACTCAATGGGTTGCATAACGGGAATACAAATGGCATCTATTTAGCCACACTGCTAACCTAATATAACATGAAACGAGTGCATTGCAGGAATGGGATTTTCAAACCTAACAAATAGCAGTATATGAGGACTATATTGACGGGATGACATAGGACCCAATCCTGGGACAGGAACTTTGGAATCCACGAAGAAAGACAATTGACCTTGAGAACAGGTTCAGTCAGATCGATGTATGGTTTTCACTTGTGCCGGAAGGTCCTGAGGCAGAAGATGTGCACTTTCCAAATGACGTTTCTACTGGAAGTCACAAAGCACGCTTTCAAACCTCCCCTCTCACGAACTGGACACAAGGAAAACCGCCTGGGTCTGGAGGTTCTGGATATGAAGCTTGGACAATCGCCTCCAGAAGCCAGCTTGGCAGCTAGTGGTGGGAACATGAAGCTTGACTGTGCCCTCTGAGGAAACCTCAAGGAGGAAAAAGCATGAAGCACAAAAAACCACCTGAAATAAACACAACTTCAGCAGCATTCAGATCACGGAGGAATAGCCAACCAAGAAACTGGAACAGCAACATCCGGGAGCATTGCGATGCACCAAATGACAACTTCAGAGAGTTTATATATAGGAAAAAATGACTTGGAAGGAATCAAAAGTCAAGGAAGTTATTCCCCGCATCTTAGTCACTTTCTGACTAATTTGCCCTTTTGTGGAAGGCATGGAGTTCCCAGGAACCCAAATCACCCCCCAAATGGCACTGAAGAGGAGGACCCCACACTATGACCAGCAGCTGCAGGTGAGTTGAAGTACAGGCACGTCCAGTGACATGCCCAATCCTGCCAATGGAACGCGCTCGGCAGGGGTATCTGAGTCCCTGATAAGGGCACATCCCAGAAGCGCGGCCAACAGTCTACACCCCTTCTGAAGCTTTAGGTTTATCCGGATGCAAGCGAAAAAATTGTTGTATCAACCTAGTGGTATGGACATCCGTAGCTGGTTTCCAAGATTGATCACTGATGGGATGGACATTCCAATGCACCAAAAACTGCGACTTTCCACAAAAAATGGGAGAATCGCAAATGTCTGAGACCTCAAACTCGGGACCCCTTGAACTAACACTGGAGGAGGCGGCAACCTAATATGAGAAAAACGATCAGGGATATAGGATTTTAACTGTGAGACATGGAACACAGGATGAACTCTCCATGAAGGTGGAAGTTAGATAAGAACAGCAACAGCAATAATGAGCTTGACAATAGAAAAGGCACCAAAGAAACATGGCCCAAGTTTAGGGTGTCTTCAATGAAGTGGCAAAAAAAGGCAGGATACCAAAACTTTATTTCCTACTGAGTAATTTGGGGCAGGCTGATGGTGCTTATCATCTTCATCCTGTCCTTGGCTATAGACTGCCTTCTCCCAACAGTATCTCTGAAACTAGATGTTCAAACATTTTGAGGCTCCTGGCACCAGGAAGTCAGTAGGGACCACTTCAGGGCTCATTCTAGGATGAAGATCTTATAAACAAAAAAAGGAGTACTCCAGTGGCACCATGTGTGATGTTGTATGCAAATTCTGCATAGGGCAATGAAGAAGCCCAGTTATCATATGCAGCATTACAGAGACATCGCAGGAATTGTTCCAAAGTTTGCTTAATACGTTCTGTTGCTAAAGCTCAATTTCTGTAATTGTAATAAACACAGAATCAGGGTACAGTCATGGAGAGAATTTATTAAAGCTTGGGCTAAGAGACATGGAACGGGCAGTTCCCAAATGTACTCTAGCTCCTCATGTTTCACACAGGCTTATATACAAAAGTCTTGCCATTACAATACGTTGGAGGATACAAGTCATTTCGAAACCAGACATAGCATGTAAAGTGCAAGACAGTTTGATTGTTATGATAGCACTTCAAAAAAGGAAATCGTGGCATGCTGCAACCACCATTTGGTTATTCTGAGAATGGAGCCTTTCACATAATTTCCGAGACTCTTCTCGTCTCGGAAATCCATCAGAACATACGATTTCAAAAGAAATAGCTTTAGGCTCTCATCTCTGTTACATATGAGTAGTTTCTGAAGAACTTAGCAGAACACAAACATTTCTCGAAAATCCATACCTCTCCCATTTAGCTGTATTGCACACGTTCAAGCATATTAAATCATTTAAACCAATGTTGTCGGAATATTCTGGAAAGTTGAAAAATGGACAATCTTGGAAAATAGGTCAACAGTTACCATGATTACTGTAAAACCCTCAGATTTGGGCAAGTCCTCACTAACGTTTGTTGTAATGGTATTCCAGGGTCTGGGAGCTACTGGCAATGGGTGTAGGAGACCATACGTCTTAGTAAGAGGATACATATTTTTCAATATCCACCAAAAACATTGCAGGATAAAATCCAGGGAATTTTTCTTGTTGCGATAATCTGCACTCAAGATGTCATGACATAAATTCAACATAGATCTTTGTAAGTCTGAAACTAGAAAAACAGAGCTTTCTTGAAGTAATATAGGTCACCTTGCTTCTTGAGTTTGAAATGCTCACAAACCTCCTTCAGTTTTTCTTTCATATCAATCAATCAATCAATCAATCAGGGGCTTTAAAGCACCCTACTCACCCGTGTGGGTCTCAAGGCGCTGTGGCGGGGGGCCTTTGCAGCTCCGGGTCAGCCGAAGATCCAGGTTTTGAGGCTCTTCCTGAAGGTGTGCAGAGTGGGGGAGCGTCTGATGTTTACTGGGAGTTCGTTTCAGGCTTTGGCGCGATGTAGGAGAAGGCTCTTCCTCCCGTTCTGGTTCTGTGGATGCATGGTGTTTCTGCTAGGGTGAGGTTGGTGGAGCGGAGGTCTCGTTTGGGTATGTGAAAGGAGACTCTATTGTTGAGGTATTTGGGTCCGATGTTGTGGAGGGATTTGTAGGCTTGGGTGAGTAGCTTGAAGGTTACCCTCTTTTCAACGGGGAGCCAGTGGAGGTCTCGCAGGTGCTGGGTGATGTGCTCATGTCGAGGGATGCTGAGGACGAGTCTGCCCGCGGTGTTCTGGATGGTCTGGAGTTTGCGTAGTAAGGATTATCTGTGAAAGATACGCTTGTTTGACTTCCTCTAAAAAGGAGACTGCTAAAGATATTATTTGTTTAGGAGCCAAAAGGGTTTGAGGTTGTGTTTCTGTAAGAGAGGAAATCTGAAGGGATAAGAAATATACAAGAAAATTACTGGATCCAGGAATATAGGTGACCACAAAATCGAACTGGGAGACAAAATATGCCCAGCAGGCTTGTCAACTGTTCTGACATTTAAATTCTTACTACACCTGGAGGTTACGATGATCCATCCTGGTCCCAAAAGGTTGACGGCTACCTTGGAGAAGGTGTCTCCATTCCTCTCAGTCTTCTATCATGGCTATCAGTTCTCTTTCTATCTCAGAGTAGTTCTGTCCCTAAGGTGACAAAGATCTCAAATGGTAAAAGATTGAATGTTCTAATCCATCATCTTCATTAGGTTTCAATAGAACTGCCCCAAAGCTCTTTCAGGCACATCAGTTTCTACTATGAATTTATTCTTAGGGTCTGGTTGTCTAAGGACAAGGGCCGATGTAAATTCCTTTTTCAAAGCTTGAAAGCTATTTCATCTTGATGATCCCAATGAAAGCCTGTATTCAAGTTTTCCTTCTTTAGTAATCGAAAGGTCTTGCAAGAATAATCTGAAAAGTTGAATGGACTGTCTATAAAAATTGGTAATTCCAAGGAAACTTTGGTTTTCCTTCACAGATGAAGGAAAAGGCCAGTCTAATACTTCTTGGATCTTTCTAGGACCCATAGAAAGGCCACTGGGAGAAAAAATGAACCTCAGGTACGCTACTTCAGTTTGTTCAAACAAGCATTTCTCCAGCCGCATGTTAAATAATGGTCTCTTAATCGTTGCTGAACATTTCGGACATAAAGTCGATGTTCTTACCAGGACCTTTAAACTATCAAGATATCATGTAGATAGAACCCACATTTAGATTCAATAGGTCTGATTTGATTTGATTTGGGAACTTGTATAGCGCACGAATGCCCAAGGCATCTAGGCGCTGAACGGTAAAGTGCCGGAAAAAAAGTGAGAGTGGAAAATTTTAGTTAGCGAAGAGCCAAGTTTTTAGTGCCTTTCTGAAGGAGCGCAATGTTGGACTGTTTTTTATGTCAGTTGGGAGTGAATTCCAAGATTTCACTGTCCCCAGAATAAAGCTTCTTCCACCCCAACAAGCTTTGTTGAATCTGGGGGTTTGTAGGAGTTTGCTCTGTGCTGACCTTAGATTTCTGACAGGTAAATACCAGGGAAGGTGTTGTTTCAGGTACTGAGGACCATTCCCATGCAGTGCCTTGAATGCTAGGCATAAGGATTTAAATTTTATCCTTTTTTCCACTGGGAGCCAGTGCAGCTTTCTCAGTCCATGGGAGATTGACTGGAATTTAGGAATGTCCAGCAGCAATCTGGCTGCTGCATTCTGCAAACGTTGCAGCTTAAGTAAATGCTGCTTTTGCAAGCCCATATAAAGGGCATTTCCATAATCGAGTCTGGACAGGGCTAATACTGTCACCAGTGTTTTCACGGAATTCAGTGGTATGAAGGAGCAAACTTTCCTAATTATCTTTAGAATAAAGAAGATAGTAGAAGAAAGCTTGCTGATCTGGTGTTGAAAGGTTAGATTGTTGTCGAAAATGACGCCCAGATTCTTCACCTTCTTAACTGGGACTGGAAAATCTCCCAGACCGGCTGGCCACCACCTATGCGACCAAAAGGAAGTGTTGGAACCCAGCAGAAGTACCTCCATCTTCCCCCCGTTCAGCTTTAGGCAGTTCAAGCTCATCCACTGGTTCACCTGGGTCATACAGCGGTTAAATCGGTCTGCTGTTTCCTCCACATTGCTAGAGATAGACACCACTAACTGGTTATCGTCTGCGTAGGATATCACGGAGAAGCCAAACTGCCTAATTATTTCAACCAAGGGGGTCACATAAAGGTTAAATAACGTAGGGCTCAATAAAAAGCCCTGAGGTACACCACAGGGAAGCATAAAAAGCTCTGAGGTGGATGTTTTGAGCTGAACGTACTGAAACCTGTTGCTCAAATAGGATTTAATCCGTTTAAGGGCTGAATCCTTTACCCCTACCTCTGAAAGCCTTCTGATCAGTATTTCATGGTTCACGGTGTCAAAAGCAGCAGATAAATCTAATAAAATCAATGCGGCCTTGCCACCTGTGCCAGGGTTGCTCTGCGCTCTTCAGCTGCCATGACTATGGCCGTTTCCGTGCTGTGCCCTTTTCGGAAACCTTATTGCGAGGGATCTAGCAGATCCGCCGATGATATGAATGTAAGTTGGAAGTTCAATATTTTTTCCAGAACCTTAGCCGGGAAAGGTATCCTGGAAATTGGTCTGTAGCTGCTGGTATCGCCTGGATCCAGATTGGGTTTCTTTAAGAGAGGTAGGATCGAGACTGTCTTACAGGAATCGGGAAAAGTACCTTAGCTGATGATCTCTTCGAATATTATACCGAGTTGTTCACTGATGAGATCCTGCGCAAGATGAAATATTTTAGGGGGGCATGAGTCCGATGGCGCTCCAGAATTTGATGTTCTAACCACCTGGGATATCTGTTCTATATTCGGTGGATCAAGGAAACCAACAAATTAGATGGTGTGGAATATGCAACAGCTGATGTATTTCTAATGTAATCGGTGTGCCTGTCAGTAAGGGATCTGTACACGGTCTCCAACTTATCCTTGAAGAACCGTGCTAGCGAGCTACAAAATTCCTCGCTGATGTCCATGCTAGTTGATTCTGGTATATTAACTAGACTTTTGACTGTTGCAAAGAGTTCTTTGCTAGAGTTTCTAGCCTGCAGAATTTTTGCTGAGAAATACTTGCTTTTTTCTTCTATTATCATTTTCTTGTACTCAGACAGTGTTTGTGCATATATCGTTTTTTCCGAAACACTGTTATTCCTTCTCCACCGTCTCTCTAACTTTCTACATAATTGTTTCTGCATTCTCAATGCATCAGAAAACCATGGTTCAGAAGGTTTTTTCGCCTGGTGGAGAAGGTTTTTTCCGGGGCTAGGGTGTCAGCTACTGCTTTGATCCAATTTTTGAATCTACCGGCCGCCGAGTTGGCCTCTGTTCTCAAGTCAGGCTTTGAGTTGATTAAGGTTGACCGCAGTGTCTGAGGGTCAATATTCCTCCAATCGTGGCCTTTTAGTGATCTGCGAGGATTGTGGGGACGAGGTAAGTGATGTGTGGTAGTTACTGAAAACATTATGGCTTTATGGTCTGACCAGGTGATTGGCAGAACCCCTAAGACTTTCAAAAAGGGTTTGATGTAAAAATGCCATCTAATGTATGTCCTGCGTCGTGCGTAGTGTGCTTGACCACCTGTCTCAAAGAGACACTAGTCATCATGTCCACTAAAGAGGCTGTATTGTAGTCCTCTAATTTTTCTAAGTGATAGTTAAAATCTCCCAAAATCGAAAAGTCATCTGTATCAATATTAGATTCAATAAAAGGGCTAATGACGTTCAAAAAGCTGTTTTTAGGGCCAGGGGTCTATAAAGCAAGAGTCCTTTAAAGGTATTATTTTCGCTTAGGGTAATTCTGAAAGATAGCAATTCGCAATCTGGGCTACTTCCAGTAGTGAATCCCTTAATTGCCAAATTATCTTTATAGACAATGGCTAGACCCCCGTCCCGTTTGTCTGGTCAATCACCTCTGAGGATCGCGAAACCTGCAGGAATGGCTAAAACCAGATCAGGGTCGGACGTTCCGTCCGCCCATGTTTCTGTGACAAAAGCCATGTCTATCTTATGAGTAATCAGCATTTCAGCAAATTCTATTTTATGTTTTATGAGAGACCTTGCGTTGATGAGAATACCCAAAAAGGTTTTAGATGTTGGTGTCTGCCGAGGTCTTTCCTGGTTGACAATGGCGCAGGCTCTGGTTTTTGTGAACCGCAGATTTAGCGAGCAGTGCTTGCATACTTTAGGCTCGCTTAGTAAGTCCAGCAGGGGGCAATTGTGGGATTTGCCTGGTCTGTTAAGGCTCATTAGTAAGCCCCTAGAGTATTTAACAATGGGCCCCCCTCTTGGGGAGGAACAGACAGGGGTAGTGGCCCTGGGCATGGTCCAGGCGCGGACGGCCGCAGACGGGCTTGCCTTTGGCACGCCTTTGGTGCGCCAGCAGCGCGCCCGCTGCGCGCGTCCTCTTAGGTATCCTGATTAAATACTGGGGCGGGAACTGGACCGCAGGCACCGGATGCCCCTAGTGACCCGGAAGTAGAATTGGAGTGTTTCTGGTCCGGACGCCCTCTGCGCAATCGTCACAAGCCGCGGCGGAACAGGGCTAGGATTGGAACTCCAGAGCAGGGTGCAGCCGAGATGCGAGGCCGATGACTGGCTTCTAAATAAGTGTCAGGTAAAGGAACTTTAAAAAGTCCAAAGGTGTGCCAAGCTTTAAATAATAGATTTGCCAAGCTTTAAGAGAATAGACTTTACAATTGTACAACCGCTTCTTGTGTGCAGAATACTACTAGTCAACTGAATCGCAAGTACAAGAGCGTGGGGGTGAATAAAAACAATGAGAAAACAGTGAAAAGCAATGAGAAATATATCAACTTTTTTTAAAAACAAATATTGCAAGGTGCAGAGGCGGCAACCTACCGCTAGGTCTGAAAAAATATTGTCCATGAAACTATAAAAAAATGGACGTGGCATTGCACAAGCTGAAGGGCATCAACTGATATTCAAAATGTCCATACGGAGTCCAGAATGCCATTTTCTATTCTTCTCCATGCTTTAGCATGAGTAAATGATATGTCTCTCTGATATCCAACTTTGAGTACACTTGAGCTCATCTTACTGACTCCAAGATATCCTTAATCAATGGTAGAGGATACGGATCTTTAGTAGTGATCTCCTTCAGCTGTCAGTTGTCTATATAGGATCTCAATTCCATTGATTTTTTTGGCACATAGAAAAGAGGTGCCCCAGCAGGAGACTTTAAGGGAACGATTAGGCTGTTCTCTAGATTCTCATCCAAACACTGGCGTAATATCGTCTTCTCCAATTCGGAGAGCAGGTACATCCTAACATAAGGTATTTCAGATCCTGGCACTAAATTTATGGAGCAGTCGCAATTGCTTTTCAGAGGTAAGGTCTTTGCTTTCTCAAATACGTCATCAAATTCACAAAAATGTTCAAGAAATAAAGACAAATTAGCCACCATCGTTTCATAGGCTGTTAGCATTCCTCAATCTTCACTTTGTCTAAAACGTAGGCAATTCTTGGTACAAAATTCAAAACTGAAGGTTAAAATCCTGGTTACAAAATTAATGTATAGATTGTGACGAGCCAAACATGGTACACTAAATGTCACTGAATGTTTTGGTGATGTAGTTAAATCAATTCCAGTAGTTCCAGAGGATTAAACAACTCTACATGAAGAGTCTCAGTGCACTGGGTTACTGGACCGAGAACTATTGGAGCACCATCTACCATTTTGACAATATTTGCTCTTGCTTTAGCTTGAAATGGGAAATGATTCTTGAAAGCCCAATCGTTTTCCATAAATGTACCGGTAGCCCCTAAATCCAGTAAAGTCAAGACCGAGATTAAGAAAGAGATGTTTACTATGGAAATTAGAGGACGAAACAAATGAGCATGTTTGGTATTTCCTGAGAGTTCCAAATGCACTAACTGAGAAAGTGATGCATCACCCAAACCTTCTTTCCTCCCACAAATGAGCTTACTTGTTTCCCAAAGTCTTTACAGGCATAACTGGACATTGGCGTTGAAGATGTGCACTCTCACTACATTAAATGCAGGACCCCATTGCTCAATGTCTGTGCCTTCTACTTCAGATATAGGACCTCTGGTGATCCATATCCGCATTGGTTCTTCAGAAGCTGATGTTGGAGTTGGGCTCTCAGTTTTCCGAGTGGAGGTGTTCTTGGGGCAGAGACAGAGACTTGACTGCGAATTCCCTTTCCATTCTTCTCTCATTCAGTCAGTGTTCGATATATAATGCTGACTCAATCTCCTCATTAAGAGAAGTTGGATGAGGAGTGTGAATAAGTTAGTCCATGATTCATTCCCTCAATCCTCTGCGAAAAAAGATTAACAATGTTTGCTCCACCACGTTGTTTCTGCAGCCAAACGCTTAAAACATGTCATATAGGACAACACATCCAGAGAACCTTGTTGAATTTCCCAAAGAGCCTCCTATGCGAAACTCTCCAAGTCAGGTCTTTCGAACATTTGGCTGAAGGCTAACACAAAATGAGAATAATCTTACAAACTAGGGTTAGCAAAAGGTATAGCCCGGGCCAAAGGTGCTAATTGAATAATCCAACGTAATCGAATCTTTAGGAGAATTGGGTAGGTTGAAAAGCAAAGTGGGCAGTTAGAGTCGATGAACTCCTTTAACTTATTAGGATCTTATCCTTCAAAATGCTCGCCACTGCAGGGACTGGGGGTAACTTGGAGGGCACCCTGGCTGGCAAGGCTTGGTGTAATATTGCATTTTTGTTGCTCAAAGAGTCCACTTCTGTAGGCTGTTGTTGATTGGTATTCTGTAAAGCTTGTGCAGGATGCATCTTTACCATGGTACTTTAGCATTGCAGTCTCTCAAGCACTGGACGTAAGAAAATACACCTGAGTCTGGAGGTTCTGGATATGAGGCTTGGACGATTGTCTCCGGAAACCACTCTGCCAGCCAATGGTGGGATCACGAAGCTGGAATGTGCCCTCTAAGGAAACTGCCAGAAGAAAAAAGCCTGAAGCACAAAATATCTCCTGAATTCGCAAACGCAGCACACAGAACATGGAGTAATGGACAACCAAGAAACCAGAACAGGACCATCCAAGAGAGTTGCCATGCACCAGATTCCAACTTTGGAGAGAATGTATAGGAAAAAATGACTGGTAAGGAGTCAAAAGTTAAGGAAGTAATTCCCAACATCTTGGGCTAGATAAACCCTATAGGAATCAATGGGATGGCAGCCATGATGGATTGGGCTGCAGAAAAGTAAGTCCTACCCTATCATGGCACCATCTCTTCCTGCCTAATGTGTCCTCTTGTGGAAGGTATGATGTTCCCAGGAACCCAAACCACCCCAACCCCAAATGGCCACTGAAGAGGAGGACATGGCACTAGATTCAGCAACTGCAGGTAAGTGGAAGTACAGGCGTGTCCAATGGATGCGCCTGATCTTACCAATGGGATGAGCTCGGCGGGCGCATCAGAGTCCCTAACAAGGGCGTATCTCTCAAGTGCACCCGACATCCCCTGGAATTCCAAAGGGCACACAGGATCCACCACAGAAATACTATGAAGTCAGATGCCCTGTGACCCATTATAGCCTGCTTTTTTGTATCACCATCATCCATTTGCACAGGATGTGACATCACTGTTTTCCCATCAAACCCATCTTTAAAAGAAGAAGCCAGGCAAAAGGACTTGTCTCCCCATCATCCATCTCCACAGGAAGTGACTTCAGTGCATTTCCTAGCATCCATCTGTTCACCACTGGTTTCTCACAAAAAAACCATCTTTAAAAGAAGGAGCCAGTTAAGCCACTTCACATCCCATCATCCATCTCCACAGGCAGTGACATCACTGGTTTCCTGCCAAAGCCCTACAGACCTCCTGGGCAGAACAAGGACGTTGGTGAATTTGTGAATCTTCTCACCACCTCATCCATCCAACACACTCACATCACCCTATTGGGTGACTTCAAACTTTCAGACAATGCAAAATCACAAAGAACAAGAGAAACCCTCCTCAACCTTATCAATACACTGAGGTACAGCACATCACCCAACCAGCACACTCTAAGGTCCACATCCTCGACTTCTTCTTTTCAACATCACCAACATCCTATTGCAAACCACCCATAAACTGTACTGGACCGATCACCTCACCATTCCTGCTCACCGCACTACTAACAGATCAAGGTCAATCCAAAAAAGAAGACCAAACATTCAGATCCTTCAAGACTGCTACATCAACAGCCTAATGCATGAACTCAAGTCTCGCCCTGCCAACTATATGTATGAGAGTAACACCCTTCTAAATGACTTCAACATATTTTTTGGAAACTGTGGACATTCACTCTCCAACTAAAACACGCAAGTACAAACCAAAACTTTCAGATCCCTGGTATTCTAAAGACTTCTCTGACAATAAACGCCCCATCCACAGGCAGAAAGGAAAACGGCAGAAAAACAGAACTCCTAATGACTTCAAGACAACAGAGTCCCTCCAAGTAGCTCACAGACAGCTCAGCACACCAGCCGAAGCCAAGTACTATACCAATACCATTAATAAAACTACCAACAGTAGCAGAATGTTCTTCAAGACAATTAAGCACTGCCTCAATCCCCTGCTTGACCCTCTTATTTGGCACTCTACAGACAAGTGCAATACCTTCAACTTCTTCTTCAATGAAAAAATACAGAAGATCCAACAGCACATCGGCAACACCAAGCCTGCCTCTTCTCTTATACCCACCCCTTCTTGTAGAATCATGCAACGGGAATCCTTTAAAGCCGGTGTTCGGAAAAAATATCAAATCAAAAATGTCAAGATGCAGAAATTTCGAGTTTTAAATATCGTGATCCACTAATATTGTGGTACAGGAATATAGATAACAAGAATATCGAGTTTCTATGGTTAGTATTATCAATGTAAAAAATATCTATGCTGTTAATATTGTTTACAAAAATATCTATGGTGTTAATATCGATGTTAAAAATATCTATGTTGTTAACATCGTTCACAAAAATATGGATAATATTGTTTTTTCATTATTTTTATGTTTTTATTATATTTTGTAATTGTATGTTATAAACTGTGCAATTATTGGTAATGTTTTTTAATATAGTTTGTACATTTTTTGTTGTTTTTTAAAAATTGTATTTAATTGTTTATTGTAATTTTTAGTGTCAATGGGGTTGTGGGGTTTGTAAGGGTAACAGTTGGGAAGTAATTTAATCATAATTATTAATTAATAATTAGTTTTTAATTATTATTCATTTTTAATTGGTAATAAATTATGTGAATTGTGTAATTATTTTTTTCCAGTTAAGTTTTAGGTGTGGGTTGTGGGGGTTTTAGGGGCAGAGGGTGGGAAGTAAAGTAATCATAATGATTATTTGTTTTTAATTGTTATTAACTATTTAATTGATAATTATATAAATTGTATCATTTTTATTTTTTTAGTTAAGTTTTAGGTGCGGGTCGTGAGTTTTTAGGGGTATAGGGTGGGAAGTAAATCAATTATAATTAATTAATAATTAATTTTTAATTGTTTAATTGATAATTAATTATGTAAATTGTGTAATTAATTTATTTTTTAAGTTATGTTTTAGGTGCGGGTTGTGGGGTTTGTTGGGGTACAGGGTGGGAAGTAAATTCATTATAATTTATGAATACTTAATTTTAATTATGATTAATAATTTAATTGATAATTAATTATGAAAATTTGTGTTATGAAGATATTTGTAAAATTATTTTCAGGTGTGGGTTGTTGTGTTTTTCGGGTTGCAGGGTGAGAAGTTAATTAAGAAGTAATTTATTGATAATTAATTATTACTTTATTATTAATTATTTAATTGATAATTATGTTAATTGTGAAACTATCATAATTGTTAAGCTATATTTATGTGTGGGTTGTTTCGTCTGTAGAGGAAGGAGGGAAGTAAAGAGGAATAAAGAATGAATTCATTTATTTCGTTTTTTAAATATTTAATATGTAATTTGTTTTAAACTTTGTTTATTTGTATTGTATTTTAATTGTTGGCTGTTATGCATGTGGAAATATGGCACCTTATTACGATGGCAGTTGAACGAGCGTCCGACCGCCATCGTTGCGGAATTGAGACCGGCCGACAGGTAGTCGGAGGTCCCGCCCGCCGAATTACAATACGACCTCCGTGTAGGCTGTCAGAAACATGTATTTTGCCACTGACGCTTGTGTTGCAGCCCGGAACAGGACCGCAGCACAAGCCCCAATGGCAAAAGGCATGTTTGCAAGCATTCCTGCACCGTGTGCCAGGCACCATGTGGTGCCTGGCACAGGGTGCATAGGTGTTTGGGGGGCACCACGTGTGCCCCCCGGGGCCCATAGCGGAGGCTCAGGGGGAACAGGGGCCCTGCTTGGGGCCCCCAAAGTCTCTTTCAGTCTGCCTTTTCATGGCGGGCGTCCTCTATGAAAAGGCAGAGGGAAATGGACATCTTAATCCCATCGGCGGTGCCTGCACTGGCACCGCTGCCATTCAGGGATTACTAGTCCGATCGCCACACTGACATGATTTCTGATCATATCGGAGGTGGCGGTCTTTCCCCCTGACAACAGCGCCGCCATCATAATCCTGCAGTCGAACCGTAGCCCTGGATGTCGGCCGACATCGTAATCGGGCCCATAGTGTGGTATTTCAATTATATTAATAATATGTTTTCGTTGATAATCATTTACTATTATAATAGTTGGTTTTCTTTTAATTAAGACATTTAATCTTTATATTTTGAATTTAAAATGTTTGGCCGTTAAATAGCGTTGTTAAAATATATTATTTGTTTTAAGGGAAGTATTCTCTCTGTCCTGTAATAGAGTTGGAGTAGTACATTTTAGGCCTGCTGAGTCTAACGCTTTCTGTACTGTTGCATTGACTGGAGTGGGAATAGTAAATGTTACCCTTCCGGAGTCTAAAACTTTCCCTACTGTTGCACACAAAGGAGTGGTAATAGCAAAGTTTACCCCTCCTGAGTCCAATGCTTACCCTACTGTTGCATCAACTGGTGTGGAAATAGTAAATTTAACCCCTGCTGTGTCCAACATTTTCTCTACTTTTGCACACCGTGAAGTGTGAATAGAAAATGTAACCGTCCTGCACTTTCCCTACTGTTGCACACACTGGAGTAGGAATAGTAAATGTTACTCCTCCTGAGACCAATGCTTACTCTACTGTTGCATTGAATGGTGTAGGAATAGTAAATTTAATCACTCCAAGTCCAATTCTTTCCCTACTGTTGCACTGACTGGAGTGGGAATAGTACATTTTACCCATCCTGAGTCCTACACTTTCCCTACTGTTGCACCTACTGGAGTGGGAATAGTAAAGTTAACCCCTCCTGAGTCCAATGCTTTCCCTACTGTTGCATTGACTGGTGTGGAAATAGTAAATTTACCTCTACTAAGCCCAATGCTTTCCCTACTGTTTCACCTAAAGGAGTGGTAATAGTAAATTCTATCCCTCCTAAGTCTAACGCTTTCCCTACTGTTGCACCTACTGGAGTGGGAATAGTAAATGTAACCCCTCCTGAGTCCCACGTTTTCTCTACTGTTGCATATAGTGAAGTGGGACTAGTAAATGTAACCTCTCCTGAGTCCTGTGCTTTCCCTACTGTTGCACACGCCGGAGTGAGAATAGTAAATGTTACCCCTTCGGTGTCCAACACTTTCTCTACTGTTGCACATACTGGAGTGAGTATAGTATATTTATTATTCTTGAAGATGAATATCTTTTTTAGTATTGTGTAAATATTTATAATAATTATTATTATGTGCTTATTTATTCATTTATATAGAAATTTATGTTATTTTTAACACATTTTTAGTAAAATGTATTTTTATATAATATTTATTGTTTTATGTATAATTTAATTAAAAATTTGTATAATTTTTGTGGTTTATGTTTTAGATTTATTATGAATTTTTATATTTTGATGTAAATATATATATATATATATATATTTATTTATATATATATATATATATATATATATATATATATATATATATATATATATATATATATATATATCCCAACACCTCGTCACAAACTCCAACTCCTCGGAAAAACGAGCGTGGACCCAGATAAGTGCTGCAATTATTTTATTTCGCCATTGTCTGCCATTACGTGTTTCAACCGAACAAGCGGCCTTGATCACATGACAATGCTCAGATTTTACTACCGCTATTTAAAGTGCCAGTGCTTCACATAGATCATGGACATAGAAAGTAGACATTGTTACTCGGTACAATTCGTGCTTAAATGCTCATTTGAAACAAAAGAAGACATAACATTGTAGATACCATACATAACAAACATTGAAAACCATGGTATCTCAAAATAATCAGATTTAAATGTCTTTCCATGATGTCCCACCTATTTGTAATCCATGCTTAAATGCTGAATCAAATGAATCTAACTTCCAGTCCAAAATTCAAAAATAAAGTGAACATAAAAAGTGCCCCCTCATACATGTGGAAATGAAAACGATTAAAAAAGTAAATTAATATTTAAAATGAAACAATAGGTGCATGTTCACTCTGTCACTTAGTGCTTTGGAATAAACAAATAATGGGATTTTGATATAGTTCAGGATTTATACAATAGTGAAAAATATAATGAAAAAATATAACAATATAACAATCTCTATTCTATAAAACACTTTTTCCTGATATATTCTGCGGGTTTCCTTATTTTCAGACCCTACAGTACAAAAACCCCGCTAATTTCCTTTACACATATAAAGTGACTCTGTGCTACAGTACCTAAATACAAAGTGCCTGCAAGCGGTAAAGTGCATAAGTGCAAGGGGATCCAGAGGCTTTTAATGTGCAAACGTTCAGAGGCCATATATTCAAATATCATGTGTCCATTATAACAAGTACTACAGGGATTTCTAGACCATCGACAACATTATGAGTCCTAAAAATCATCAATAAATATGTTCCTAATTTGATTTAACCATAAAAATCCTGTCTCAATGATTAGAAATACGACACATAAGATAAAACAGTATGCCTTTAGACCAATCCTTAAAACAACATTAATATATAAATATGTACATAAATATTGATAAAACCCCATAAAATTTGCTAACCTAGAATGCAGAAAAACCACGTATACCAATTCATTAGCTACTGCAGATTACAAGTGACCTAAACAATTATTGTCTTAAAAAGAATTTTCATCAATATTATAAAAAGGTGTGAAGGTCTTCTGTGGTGTTGAGACCACCTGGATGCTTAGAATCGAACTCCAGTATAAAGCTAGTTTCCAGGCGCCTCAACTTAGCTTCTCTATCACCGCCTCTTTTTGTAATGGGGATAGCTTCAATTACATAATATTTTAAATGTCTTGGATTGCTGTCATGAGTCGTTTAAAAATGCCTGGCAACCGGGTAATTTTGATCATTGTTAGTTATAGCCCGGATATGCTGCAGGATTCACTTGTGGACGGCCAGTTTTGTGCTTCCTATATATTTAAGATTACAACTACATTCAAGAACATAAACAGAAAACTCAGTTTTGCATGTAAGATGTTGCTTGATCTCTCTAACTTTGGTGGAGAATGCAGTGGTATAGGTTTTGACACACACATATATATGTATATATATATTTATAGTTTTTATATCGGTATATTTAAAAAACATTACAAAATAAAAATGTAAATTATAAATAATATTTTTTTAAATAGTATTATATATGTCTATATATATATACATACCTTCATATATATGTGTGTGAGTTTGTTTAAAAAAGTTTGTGTATGTATATATATATATATATATATTCACTGAAAAAACCATAGGTTTTAGGGACAGTTATAGTTACTTGGACATTGCACTCGTACAAAACCCGTGAAATTCCCCCGTTATAGTTAGTTCAGCTAACTATAACTCGCGCCCCGCAATGCACTGCTGATGACGTCACATATTACATCACTCATGACATGGTCAGTGACATCACTCATGACATCACTGATGACATCTCAAATGACATCACTGATGACATCATCCAGTGACTGTGTGTTTCTCTAAAGTTTTAATATTTTTAATATATATAGGAAAAGACGTATTGAAGAATGAGTGGGTGTGTAAGTGTCTGTATGGATGATTTAGTAGGTGCGTGACTGACTGTATAAGTGAGTGATTTAACGTATCTTACTGAATGCATGGGTTAGTGACTAAACTGGGTGAATGTTTGTATCCGTCTGTCTGTTGCTGTGCAAGTGGCTGCATGTGTTTGTGAATAGCTACATGAGTGTCTATTTGAGTTATTGAATGCTTGTGTGAGTATCTGTATGGGTGCCTGAGTGTTTGTGTGGGAGGGGTGTGTGCGACTCTGTGCATAGATGTGTGAGTGGGTGATTCACTGGGTGGATGGTTTCAAGAGTGCATCTGTGATAGACTGTATGGGTGGGTAAGTGTGTGTAAGAGTGTGTTAGTGAGTGAATGTATGTCCCAGTGGTACATGTGTGAGTAACTACATATGTGAAAGGCAGTATATATGTGTGTTGGAGTATATAAATAGCTATAAGCGAGAGTGACTGATTGTGATAGTGGCTGTATGGATGAGTGTGTGCTTGTATCAGTGATTGTATAAGAGCGTAAGAATGTGCTAGTATTTGTATGAGTAAGTGAGCTGGTGTGTGTATAACTGTATAGGTGAGTAAATGGTAGTGTGTTTAATTATTTGCATGACTGACTAGGTGTGTGAGTACCTCTATGGATGAGTGGCGGTGTTTGAGTCTCTATATAGGAGTATGAGTGCATATGATAGTCCTGTACTGAGTGACCGTAAGTATGAGTGACTGTACGGGTGAGTGAGTGGATGTGTGTGTGTAGACCTAAGAATCAGTGAGTGGGTATGTAGTTATTGGTGTTGGAGTGTCTATGGTTTTGCGAATGGCAGTCTGTAATTTAGAGTGGGTGTATCAAAGGTTATATTAGGGTGTGAGGAGGTGCATCAGATTATCACGTGGATGATGTCATCAGTGATGTCATTTGAGATGTCATCAGTGATGTCATCAGTGATGTCACTGACCATGTCATGAGTGATGTAATATGTGACGTCATCAGCAGTGCATTGCGGGGCGCGAGTTATAGTTAGCTGAACTAACTATAACGGGGGAATTTCACGGGTTTTGTACGAGTGCAATGTCCAAGTAACTATAACTGTCCCTAAAACCTATGGTTTTTTCAGTGAATTTCAAAGGTTTTTTAAATGCTAATTTGTAACTATAACGTGTCTGAAACCTATGGTTTTTTCAGTGAATTTCAAAGGTTTTTAAATGCTAATTTGTAACTATAACGTGTCTGAAACCTATGGTTTTTTCAGTGAATTTCAAAGGTTTTTTAAATGCTAATTTCTAACTATAACGTCCCTGAAACCTACGGTTTTTTTTAGTGAATTTCAAAGGTTTTGTAAATGACAATTTTTAAATGTATTAATTGTTATATTAATTTTTTTCATACTGATTTACTACATTTTTAGAAACAATTTTTTTTTACATATTTTATTTTTTAAATTACATTGTAATTACATTATACATTACATTACAAAAAATACTTTCTCTTAATGAATTACTTTAGTTTAAATACTTTGCAGATAGGCAATAGACTTTTAAGTACAGTAGTTACAGTTGTTGCAATGGGCAACACATTTTCAAACACAATGCAACATTCAGCTCAATGTGAATTTCTAGTTAAATGCAATTAGTTACTTTATGGATTACTTTTCTAACCACAGGACTGGATCCTAGATTCAGTCCTGGTACATCTCCTGTAAACAGTTGAGTAAAAGCGTTTTGGTTACAGTCGTGATTTTTAAGGAATATTATTGTATTTTAAAAGTTGACACTTAGAAACTTTTTCTCATAGAATCACCAATGTTATCCTATGGAAGGAAATTCACTTAGCAGGTAAAAACTGTTATCGTTACTTTTTCTTACTCAGTGTTGGATCCTGGATCCAGCACCTGTGCATCTCCTGTAAACAGTTGAAAGAATGCGTTTAAGTCATACAGGCGATTTTTAAGGAATATTTGTAGTTTGTGAAAATCAACACTTTGAAACTTTTTGCTGAAAACCAGTCAATGTTAGCCTATGAAGGAAATTCAAGTTACCGGTAAGTACGGTTAAAATTACTTTTGAGGATCAGTACTGGGCTGAAACATGCAGCACTGAGGTCTCTCCTGATAACAGGTGAGTAAATCGGAATTCGTATTTCGGCTGATTTTAGAGGAATATTTTAAAGTTCCAAAACTCCACACTTAGAAGAATTTCCAAGTGAAACCAGTCAATGTTAGCCTATGGAAGGAAATTCAAGTTACTGGTAAGTACGGTTAAAATTACTTTTCAGGACCAGTACTGGGCTGAAAGATGCAGCACTGAGGTCTCTCCTGATAACAGGTGAGTAAATCAGAATTCGGATTTCGGCTGATTTTAGAGGAATATTTGTATGTTTCAAAAATCAAAACTTAGAAGAATTTCCAAGTGAAACCAGTCAATGTTAGCCTATGAAGGAAATTCAAGTTACCGGTAAGTACGGTTAAAATTACTTTTCAGGATCAGTACTGGGCTGAAAGATGCAGCACTGAGGTCTCTCCTGATAACAGGTGAGTAAATCGGAATTCGTATTTCGGCTGATTTTAGAGGAATATTTTAAAGTTCCAAAACTCCACACTTAGAAGAATTTCCAAGTGAAACCAGTCAATGTTAGCCTATGAAGGAAATTCAAGTTACCGGTAAGTACGGTTAAAATTACTTTTCAGGACCAGTACTGGGCTGAAAGATGCAGCACTGAGGTCTCTCCTGATAACAGGTGAGTAAATCGGAATTCGTATTTCGGCTGATTTTAGAGGAATATTTTAAAGTTCCAAAACTCCACACTTAGAAGAATTTCCAAGTGAAACCAGTCAATGTTAGCCTATGGAAGGAAATTCAAGTTACTGGTAAGTACGGTTAAAATTACTTTTCAGGACCAGTACTGGGCTGAAAGATACAGCACTGAGGTCTCTCCTTATAACAGGTGAGTAAATCGGAATTCCTATTTCGGCTGATTTTAGAGGAATATTTGCACAATGGTGAAGGGAGGGGCGGGGCCTGAGGTGACATCTGTGCAAACGCGCCCCGTGGCGCGTTTTAAGTTGGGGGATTAAGTCCCCTTGAATCCTGAGGGTCCCTAGGGGCCAACTAGCCCACCAGGAACCTCCAATATGCGCCAGGGGCTGCGTTGCAGAGACGTGTAGAGAGGCCACACCCCTTTTACACCTCTCTGCAACGCAGCTCTGTGGCGCTTTCTGGATGTACCTGTTGGGCTAGTTGGCCCCAGGGACCCTCAGGATTGAAGGGATTTAATTCCCCATCTTAAAACGCGCCACGGGGCCTGTTTGCACACATGTCACCTGAAGCCCCGCCCCTCCCTTCACCACTGTGCTAGCGCGCCCGTGGCGCGTTTTAAGTTGGGGGATTAAGTCCCCTTGAATCCTGAGGGTCCCCGGAGTCCAACTAGCCCACCATATACCTCCAAAAGCGCCACAGAGCTGCGTTGCAGAGAGGTGTAAAAGGGGTGTGGCCTCTCTACACGTCTCTGCAAGGCAGCGCCCTGGCGCATACTGGAGGTTCCTGGTGGGCTAGTTGGCCCCCAGGGACCCCCAGTATTCAAGGGGAATTTGTTCCCCCTCTGCAAACGCGCCAGGGGGGCGCGTTTGCAGAGGGGGCCCCCCTTCCCTGGGCCTGTATTGACCCCGGGGACCCCATCCCCCGGGGCATGGCCTCTATATTTATTATTTTGAGGGGGCAGCGTGGCCCCCTCCTCTGGCCATTTTAAGGCCCCGGGGACCCCATCCCCGGGGCCGGCCTTTCCATTTAAAAAAAAAAAAAGGTTTTCTCTTTTTTGGGGAGGGGGCCGCGTGGCCCCCCTCCCGGGCCACTACTTGCCCCGGGGACCCCATCCCCCGGGGCTGGCCCTCTCCGTTGGGGACTGTGGGGGGTCCCCAATCCCCCACAGTCCCGCCGGCTCCCCACGTCCCTTGGGAGCCGGCATTGCTGTTCCACATGGGGAGCAGCTGACATGCTGCTCCCCATGTGGAAAAGCAATCGCTTTGGATATTGGAAGAGAGAGCAGGTTTCCCTGCTCTCTCTTCCAATATCCAAAGCAGTTTGCTATGGCAGGACGGGAGCCGCGAGGCTCCGTCCTGCCATAGCAAACTACAGTGTCCCGGGGTAGGCACCCGGGACACTGCAGGAGCCGGCCCTGGGGGTGGTGGTCCCCAGGGCCATCAAGGGCTCCAGGAGGGGCCGCGCGGCCCCCTCCCATTTAGTACACAGCCCCGGGGAGGTGGTGGTCCCCGGGGCTCTGGGGGTCCGTAACGGACCCCCATATTAAAATGTTTAGTGCCCCGGGGAGGTGGCGGTCCCCGGGGCGTGTGGGGGGGCTGGAGCCCCCCCACACAGGTTTTATAATGTATACACAAAAAGCCCCGGGGAGGTGGTGGTCCCCGGGGCTGCGGGAGGGCTCAGAGCCCTCCCGCACCATTTTTTAAAAAAAGCCCCGGGGGGGTGGCTGTCCCCGGGGCTTGGGGGCCCTTTGTGGCCCCCCACACATTAAATTATCCCCCCCCCACCATGCTCCCGGGACTTGGGCCACCCGGGGGCCAGTAACATCGAAGCGCGGGAGACCGCGCTCCGATTTTCCGGCAGGATTCGCGCACCCTGAGCGCATCCTGCCGATTTTTTAAATTTTTTTTTTTTTTTGCCCAGGGGTCCTTGTGGGACCCCTGAGCAAACCTAGAGGGTCAGGGTGTTTCTACCCTGCCCCCTTTGTGCGCTTTGCGCACTTGTTTCTGTCCCTCGGTTCTACCGAGGGACAAAATGGCTGCCAACATTTCCTGAATCGGAATGTTGACAGCCAGCTGACAGCCAATTAACATGCAGCTCGTGATGGGACGGTGCGCGCAGGGTGCGCTGAGGGTACGCGGACCCTACTCGGCCATAGATATCACTAACTTTTTACTTTTCATTTTCTCAGCAACTACTGAACGGATTTACACCATTTAACAAAAGGGTTCTTTCTGAACCAAGAACTACCTCTTTGCCAAATTTGGTGTAATTCCGTTCAGCAGTTCGAGCTGTAGCCGTGTCTAAAGTTTCCTATGGAAAAGTGCATGGGGAAAACACGTTTTGGGACCCCCTTTTTCTCGGCCCCGCATGACGAATCCCCCGAGACTTTCAGGGTAGGAGCGGACCGGAGCGGGCCACAAAGTTTGAAAATTTCGCGAAGATACGTCAACCGGCAAGAGAGTTATTTCAAATAGAATGTCGCGGATTTCCTATGGATAATAGGTTGTATCTACTGGCGACCGCCAGTAGATAATATATATATATATATATATATATTATCTACTGGCGGTCGCCAGTAGATAGTTATAGTTAAAACCTATTATCCATAGGAAATCCGCGACATTCTATTTGAAATAACGTTGGCGCCGGTTGACGAATCTTCGCGAAAGTTTCCAACTTGTTGGGGCGCTCCGGTCCGCTCCTATCCTGAAAGTCTCGGGTGATACGTCAAGCGGGGCCGAGAAAAAGGGGGTCCCAAAGCGCGTTTTCCCCATTCATTTTTCCATAGGAACCTTTAGTCGCAGCTACAGCCCGAACTGCTGAACGGAATTACACCAAATTTGGCAAAGAGGTAGCCCTTGGTTCAGTGTCGTGCCTTTTGCTTAAATGGTGTAAATCCGTGCAGTAGTTCCTGAGAAAATCAAAAGTAAAGTCACATATATATCTGGGCGGAGCCTAACCACACATGTCATCGTGAGATCTGATTGGCTGTCAGCACTTCATCCTGGAATTGCTGGCAGCCATCTTGGGACCAATATAAATGATAGTACCTCATTGAAATGCATTGTAGTGAATAGAAGATTTTGAGGGTCACCAAAAGGAGAACTATAAAGGGTGATAACAGGCTTTAGTTACATTAGAATTTATTTGTTGATGGTACCATACTCATTTTAGGAATTGTGGTGTATTCTAAGGTGATTTTACCATGTGAAAAACCTTCTGCTGGGATATCATGAATCATGTTTGAGAGAACACTATTTTCTCATGCTTGTCCCATGGAGGTTTGGAAGGTGCTCCAGAAGCTAAAATGAGAGCATATTTTCTGTAAATTCACATTATCTTTCTCACTCATGTGAGAATGAAGTCTGACATTCTCAGTAAAACATGTACATCCAACAAGGGCAGAGACTGTCAGTTGATTCCTTTGTGTTCTACTGCAGCTTCCCATAGTGTTCTAAAGAACAACTAGAGTGCTAACAGCCTTACTTATGACAAAAGTATGGCACACCTGAAGCCATCTTGATTGGAATAAACTGGTAACACTTAAAACATTTAATTTAAAAAGGAACAAAATGATGGGGTTCATTTTGTCATAGAAATTATGGTTAGTGCTGTAGAAAGAAAAATTAGGACATGTTTCAAGTGTGATCTCAAATATCTTCCTGTTATATTTCAACAGGAGCAGCCTGTCAGTTGATTCCTTTGTGTTCTACTGCAGCTTCCCAGAGTGTTCTAAAGAACAACTAGAGCGCTAACAGTCTTACTTATGACAAAAGTATGGCACACCTGAAGCCATCTTGATTGGAATAAACTGGTAACACTTAAACAATTTAATTTAAAAAGGAACAAAATGATGGGGTTCATTTTGTCATAGAAATTATGGTTAGTGCTGTAGAAAGAAAAATTAGGACATATTTCAAGTGTGATCTCAAATATCTTCCTGTTATATTTCAAAAGGAGCAGCCTGCCAGTTGATGCCTTTGTGTTCTACTGCAGCTTCCCAGAGTGTTCTAAAGAACAACTAGAGCGCTAACAGCCTTACTTATGACAAAAGTATGGCACACCTGAAGCCATCTTGATTGGAATAAAGCGGTAACACTTAATACATTTAATTTAAAAAGGAACAAAATGAGGGGTTCTTTTTGAAATAGAAAGTATAGTTAGTGCTGCAGAAAGAAAAATTAGGGCATGTTTTAAGTGAGATCTCAAATCCTCTTCTATTTCATTAGAAAATTCTGACATGCAGACTGAAACAATCACTTTCAATACCAGCAGCAGACTACCAGTTAACTCCCTGGTGAGCAGTAGCTTTACTCCAGTGATCTAATGAGCAACTAGAGTGCTAACATTCTGAATTTATGGCAGATGTGAGACACATCTGAATGCCTTCTTGATGGAATCAAAGTAAAAAACTGAAAGCATTTCCTACTGAGGAGACTGCAGTAAATGAAGAAATTAGGAAACTTCATAACAAAGAAGTCTTCCAAGATGGCCACCAGTGAAAAAAGAGCCCAAATGTAGCACAAATATTACCCAGATGTAGCCCACATATACCCCAATGACAAAAGTGTGCAAAACACTTTTTATTTTTAGTTTTTGCAGTTTTATGTAGTGCAGACTGGTCAGGTATTGGAGCATTGCATCTTAAAACATGACCCCCTACACTACAAAAACACCACTGCACTACCTTAAACCCTAAAACACTACCCCCAGCACGACCCCCTACACTACACAAGCACCACTGCACTATCCTAAACCCTAAAACACTACCCCCAGCACGACCCCCTACACTACCCAAACACCACTGCACTAACCTAAATCCTAAAACACTACCACCAGCACGACCCCTACACTACCCAAACACCACTGCACTACCCTAAAACATGACCCCCTACAATACACAAACACCACTGCACCGCCCTAAACCCTGAAACACCAGCCCCAGCACAACCCCCTACACTGCCCGCACACCACTGCACTGCCCTAAACCCTGAAAAACCAGCCCCAGCACAACCCCGTACACTGCCCGAAAACCACTGCACTGCCCTAAACCCTGAAACACCAGCCCCAGCACGACCGCCTACACTGCCCGAAAACTACTGCACTGCCCTAAACCCTGAAACACCACCCCCAGCAAGACTACCTACACTGGCCGAACACCACTGCACTGCCCTAAACCCCGAAACACCACCCCCTGCACGACCCCTACACTGCCCAAACACTACTGCACTGCCCTAAACCCTGAAACACCATCCCTCAGCACGACACCCTACACTGCCCGAACACCACTGCACTGCCCTAAACCCTGAAACACCACCCCAGCACGACCCCTACACTGCCCGAACACCACTGCACTAAACCCTGAAACACCACCCCCTGCACGACCCACTACACTGCCGGAACACCACTGCACTGCCCTAAACCCTGAAACACCACCCCCAGCATGACCCCCTACACTGACCTAACATCACTGCACTGCCCTAAACCCTGAAACATCACCCCCAGCACAACCCCCTACACTGCCCGAACACCACTGCACTGCCCTAAACCCTGAAACACCAGCCCCAGCACGACCCCCTACACTGCCCTAACAATACTGCACTGCCCTAAACCCTGAAACACCAGCCCCAGCACCACCCCCTACAATGCCCGAACACCACTGTACTGCCCTAAACCCTGAAACACCACCCCCTGCACCGCCCCCTACACTGCCCGAACACCACTGCACTGCCCTAAACCCTGAAACACCACCCCCTGCACGACCCCCTACACTGCCCGAACACCACTGCACTGCCCTAAACCCTGAAACACCACCCCCTACACTGCCTGAACACCACTGCACTGCCCTAAACCCTGAAACACCACCCCCTGCACCGCCCCCTACACTGCCCGAACACCACTGCACTGCCCTAAACCCTGAAACACCACCCCCAGCATGACCCCCTTTACTGCTCGAACACCACTGCACTGCCCCAAACCCTGAAACACCACCCCCAGCATGACCCCCTACACTGCCCGAACACCACTGCCCTAAACCCTGAAACACCACCCCTGCACGACCCCCTACACTGCCCAAACACCACTGCACTGCCCTAAACCCTGAAACACCACCCCCTGCACGACCCCCTACACTGCCCGAACACCACTGCACTGCCCTAAACCCTGAAACACCACCCCCAGCACGACCCCCTACACTGCCCGAACACCACTGCACTGCCCTAAACCCTAAAACACCACCCCCAGCACGACCCCCTACACTGCCCGAACACCACTGCACTGCCCTAAACCCTAGAACACTACCCCCAGCATGACCCCTACACTACCCGAACACCACTGCACTACGCTAAACCCTAAAATACTCCCCCAGCAAGACCCCCTACACTACCCGAACACGACTGCACTGCCCTAAACCCTAAAACACTCCCCCAGCACGACCCCCTACACTACCCGAACACCACTGCATTGCCCTAAACCCTAAAACACTCCCCCAGCACGACCCCCTACACTACCTAAACACCACTGCACTGCCCTAAACCCTAAAACACTACCCCCGCATGACCCCCTACACTACCCAAATCCCTAAAACACTACCGCCCGCACAACTCCCTACACTACCCAAAGACCACTGCACTACCCTAAACTCTAAAACAATACCCCCGCACGACTCCCTACACTACCCAAAGACCACTGCACTACCCTAAACCCTAAAACACGACCTCCTACACTACACAAACACCACTGCACTACCCTAAACCCTAAAAAACTACCCCCAGCACGAACCCCTACACTACCCAAACACCACTGCACTACCCTAAACCATAAAACACTACCCCCAGCAGTACCCCTACGCTACCCAAACACCACTGCACTAACCTAAACCCTAAAACACTACCCCCAGCAGTACCCCTACACTACCCAAACACCATTGCACTACCCTAAACCCTAAAACACTACCCCCAGCAGTATCCCCTACACTACCCAAACACCACTGCACTACCCTAAACCCTAAAACCCTAAAACACTAACCCCAGCACGACCCCCTACACTACCCAAACACCACTGTACTACCCTAAACCCTAAAACACTCCCCCAGCACGACTCCCTACACTACCCAAACACCACTGCACTACCCTAAACCCTAAATCTACCCCCAGCATGACCCCTACACTACACAAACACCACTGCACTACCCTAAACCCTAAAACACTACCCCCAGCACGACCCTCTTCACTACCTAAACACAACTGCACAATTTGTTACAGGCGTTGCAACGCAGACCTGTGGTGCTTACTGGAAGTACCTGGTGGGCTAGTTGGGCCCCAAGGACTCTCAGGATTCAAGGTGACCTAATCCCCCAACTTAAAACGCGCCACGGGGCACGTTTGCACAGTGGTGAAGGGAGGGGGCGGGGCCTCAGGTGACATGTGCGCAAACACGCCGTGTGGTGCGTTTTAAGTTGGGGAGATAATTCCCTTTGAATCCTGGGGGCCAACTAGCCCACCAGGTACCTTCAGTAAGCACAACAGAGTTGCGTTGCAGAGAGGTGAAAAAGGTGCGTGGCCTCGGAACGCCTCTCTGCAACTCAGCTCTGTGGACCTAACTGTAGGTACCTGGGGGGCTAGTTGGGCCTCAGGGACCCTCAGGATTCAAGGGGACTTAATCCCGCAACTTAAAGCGCGCCACGGGGCGCGTTTGCACACATGTCACCTCAGGCCCCCTCCCTTCACCACTGTGCAAACGCGCACTGGCTCTGGTTAGTCAGAGTCAGTTACCACCAGTACCCGTCTGAAAAAGTTGTGGGCACAGGATGATTTTGCAACAAGGCCTCTTTCTGCTCCTCTGTTGGTTCTTTCTGCACATCTTTTGCTTCTTTCTGTGCATTTTTCTTCTTTCTTCACATGTACTACCTCTGTTGGCATAGTTAGAAACTAGCATTTAAAAAACCTTTGAAATTCACTTAAAAAATCATAGGTTTCAGGCATGTTATAGTTAGAAATTAGCATTTAAAAAACCTTTGAAATTCACTAAAAAACCATAGGTTTCAGACACGTTATAGTTAGAAATTAGCATTTAAAAACCTTTGAAATTCACTGAAAAAACCATAGGTTTTAGGGACAGTTATAGTTAGTTGGACATTGCACTCGTACAAAACCCGTGAAATTCCCCTGTTATAGTTAGTTCAGCTAACTATAACTCGCGCCTCACAATGCACTGCTGATGACGTCACATATTACATCACTCATGACATGGTCAGTGACATCACTGATGACATCACTGATGACATCTCAAATGACATCACTGATGACATCATCCATGTGATAATTTCATGCATCTTCTCACACCCTAATATAACTTTTGATACACCCACTCTAAATTACAGACTGCCATTCTCAAAACCATAGACACTCCAACACCAAAAACTACATACCCACTCACTGATTCTTAGGTCTACACACACATCCACTCACTCACCTGTACAGTCACTCATACTTACAGTCACTCAGTACAGGACTATCATATGCACTCATACACCTATATAAATACTCACACACCGCCACTCATCCATAGAGGTACTCACACACCTAGTCAGTCATGCAAAAAATTAATCACACACCCATTTACTCACCTATACAGTTATACACACACCAGCTCACTTACTCATACAAATACTAGCACATTCTTACGCTCTTATACAATAACTGATACAAGCACACACGCATCCATACAGCCACTCTCACAATAACACACTCTCACTTATAGCCATTTAAATACTCTAACACACATATATACTGCCTTTTACATATGTAGTTACTCGCACATGTACCACTGAGATATACATTCACTCACTAACACACCCATACACACACTCACCCACCCAAGCAGTCCATCACAGATGCACTCTTGAAATCATGCACCCAGTGAATCACCCACTCACACATCTAAGTATAGAGTCACACACACCCCACTCACACAAACACTCAGGCAGCCATACAGATACTCAGAGAACCAATCAATAACCCATATAGACACTCATGTAGCTATTCGCAAATCCATGCATCCACTTACACACCAACAAACAGACGGATACAGACATTCACACAGTTTAGTCACTAACCCATGCATTCAGTAAGATACGTTTAATCACTCACTTGTAGAGTCAGTCACTCACGTACTAAATCATCCATTCAGACACTTATACACCCACTCATTCTTCAATACGCCTTTCCCTATATATTAAACATATTTAAACTTTACAGAAACACACAGTCACTGGATGATGTCATCAGTGATGTCACTGACCATGTCATGAGTGATGTAATATGTGACGTCATCAGCAGTGCATTGCGGGGCGCGAGTTATAGTTAGCTGAACTAACTATAACAGGGAATTTCACGGGTTTTGTACGAGTGCAATGTCCAACTAACTATAACTGTCCCTAAAACCTATGGTTTTTTCAGTGAATATATATATATATATATATATATATATATATATATATATATATATATATATATATATATTATCTACTGGCGGTCGCCAGTAGATAGTTATAGTTAGGACCTATTTTCCGGGGCGCGTTTGCACAGATGTCACCTCAGGCCCCGCCCCCTCCCTTCACCATTGTGCAAATATTCCTCTAAAATCTGCCGAACTACGAATTCTGATTTACTCACCTGATATCAGGAGAGACCTCAGTGCTGCATCTTTCAGCCCAGTACTAATCCTGAAAAGTAATTTTAACCGTACTTACCAGTAACTTGAATTTCCTTCCATAGGATATCATTGCCTGCTTTTTGCTGAAAAAGTTTCAAAGTGTTGATTTTTGAAACATACAAATATTCCTCTAAAATCAGCCGAAATACGAATTCCGATTTACTCACCTGTTATCAGGAGAGACCTCAGTGCTGTATCTTTCAGCCCAGTACTGGTCCTGAAAAGTAATTTTAACCGTACTTACCAGTAACTTGAATTTCCTTCCATAGGCTAACATTGACTGGTTTCACTTGGAAATTCTTCTAAGTGTGGAGTTTTGGAACTTCAAAATATTCCTCTAAAATCAGCCGAAATACAAATTCCGATTTACTCACCTGTTATCAGGAGAGACCTCAGTGCTGCATCTTTCAGCCCAGTACTGATCCTCAAAAGTAATTTTAACCGTACTTACCAGTAACTTGAATTTCCTTCCATAGGATATCATTGCCTGCTTTTTACTGAAAAAGTTTCTAAGTGTTGATTTTTGAAACATACAAATATTCCTCTAAAATCAGACGAAATACGAATTCCGATTTACTCACCTGTTATCAGGAGAGACCTCAGTGCTGTATCTTTCAGCCCAGTACTGGTCCTGAAAAGTAATTTTAACCGTACTTACCAGTAACTTGAATTTCCTTCCATAGGCTAACATTGACTGGTTTCACTTGGAAATTCTTCTAAGTGTGGAGTTTTGGAACTTTAAAGTATTCCTCTAAAATCAGCCGAAATACGAATTCCGATTTACTCACCTGTTATCAGGAGAGACCTCTGTGCTGCATCTTTTAGCCCAGCACTGACCCTGAAAAGTAATTTTAACCGTACTTACCAGTAACTTATATTTTCTTCCATAGGAATCCATTGTCTGGTTTTCAGCAGAAAAGTTTCAAAGTGTCGATTTTCACAAACTACAAATATTCCTTAAAAATCGCCTGTATGACTTAAACGCATTCTTTCAACTGTTTACAGGAGATGCACCAGTGCTGGATCCAGGATCCAACACTGAGTAAGAAAAAGTAACGATAACAGTTTTTACCTGCTAAGTGAATTTCCTTCCATAGGATAACATTGGTGATTCTATGAGAAAAAGTTTCAAAGTGTCAACTTTTAAAATACAATAATATTCCTTAAAAATCACTAATGTAACCAAAACGCTTTTACTCAACTGTTTACAGGAGATGTCCCAGGACTGAATCTAGGATCCAGTCCTGTGGTTAGAAAAGTAATCCATAAAGTAACTAATTGCATTTAACTAGAAATTCACATTGAGCTGAATGTTGCATTGTGTTTGAAAATGTGTTGCCCATTGCAACAACTGTAACTACTGTACTTAAAAGTCTATTGCCTATGTGCAAAGTATTTAAACTAAAGTAATTCATTCTGAGAAAGTATTTTTTGTAATGTATAATGTAATTACAATGTAATTTAAAAAAAAAAATATGTAAACAAAAATTGTTTCTAAAAATGTAGTAAATCAGTATGAAAAAAATAAATATAACAATTAATACATTTAAAAATTGTCATTTACAAAACCTTTGAAATTCACTGAAAAAACTGTAGGTTTCAGACATGTTATAGTTAGGAATTAGCATTTAAAAAACCTTTGAAATTCACTGAAAAAACCATAGGTTTCAGACACGTTATAGTTAGAAATTAGCATTTAAAAAACCTTTGAAATTCACTGAAAAAACCATAGGTTTCAGGCACGTTATAGTTAGAAATTTGCATTTAAAAAACCTTAGAAATTCACTGAAAAAACCATAAGGTTTTAGGGACAGTTATAGTTAGTTGGACATTGCACTCGTACAAAACCCGTGAAATTCCCCCGTTATAGTTAGTTCAGGTAACTATAACTCGCGCCCCGCAATGCACTGCTGATGACGTCACATATTACATCACTCATGACATGGTCAGTGACATCACTGATAACATCACTGATGACATCTCAAATGACATCACTGATGACATCACTGATGACATCATCCATGTGAGAATTTAATGCATCTTCTCACACCCTAATATAAGTTTTGAAACACCCACTTTAAATTACAGAAGGGCCATTCTCAAAACCATACACACTCCAATACCAATAAGTACATACCCACTCACTGATTCTTAGGTCTACACACACACATCTACTCACTCACCCGTACAGTCACTCATACTTACAGTCACTCAGTACAGGACTATCATATGCACTCATACACCTATATAAACACTCACACAACGCAACTCATCCATAGAGGTACTCACACACCTAGTCAGTCATGCAAATAATTAATCACACTCCAATTTACTCACCTATACAGTTATACACACCAGCTCACTTACTCATAAAAATACTAGCACATTCTTACGCTCCTATGCAATCACTGATGCAAGCACACACTCATCCATATAGCCACTCTCACAATCACACACTCTCACTTATAGCCATTTATATACTCCAACACACATCTATACTGCCTTTCACATATGTAGTTACTCACACATGTACCACTGAGATATACATTCAATCACTAACACACCCATACACACACTCACCCACCCATACAGTCCATCACAGACGCACTCTTGAAACCATGCACCCAGTGAATCACCCACTCACACATCTATGCACAGAGTCACACTCACCCCACCCACACAAACACTGAGGCACCCATACAGATACTCAGAGAACCAATCCATAACCCATATAGACACTCATTTAGCTAGTCAGAAACCCATGCAGCTGCTTACACAACAACAGACAGACAGATACAGACATTCACACAGTTTAGTCACTCACCCATGCATCCAGTAAGATACGTTTAATCACTCACTTATAGACTCAGTCACGCACCTACTAAATCATCCATTCAGACACTTATACACCCACTCATTCTTCAATACGCCTTTCCCTATATATATTAAACATATTTAAACGTTACACAAACACACAGTCACTGGATGATGTCATCAGTGATGTCATCAGTGATGTCATTTGAGATGTCATCAGTGATGTCATCAGTGATGTCACTGACCATGTCATGAGTGATGTAATATGTGACGTCATCAGCAGTGCATTGCGGGGCGCGAGTTATAGTTACCTGAACTAACTATAACGGGGGAATTTCACGGGTTTTGTACGAGTGCAATGTCCAACTAACTATAACTGTCCCTAAAACCTTATGGTTTTTTCAGTGAATTTCTAAGGTTTTTTAAATGCAAATTTCTAACTATAACGTGCCTGAAACCTATGGTTTTTTCAGTGAATTTCAAAGGTTTTTAAATGCTAATTTCTAACTATAACGTGTCTGAAACCTATGGTTTTTTCAGTGAATATATATATATATATATATATCACCAACAGAAGAGTAGCCCCACTGAAAGGAAGCCAGCAGGCAGGTGAGTATTTCATTCATTTAATAGGAACAACTTGCCAACAGGAAGCAGCGTGGAATAGGCATCAGCATGAAAGTCCAGCAGGACGTGTTTCGGGAACCTCGTTCCCTTCCTCAATGGCTTTTCGAACTGCTAACATCAAGACAGCGTTCTCCGTACATTTTAAATTCCAGGGTCCCGCCCCGGTGGGTGTGGCCACCATGGCCTTCTGGTTCCTGTAGTGCGGAGAAAATAACCTTGTGTGAGTCCATCTTGCACAGCAGACAATAAATCATAATTTATAACCCATGTGGGTTGATGCAAAGTCCTGCTCACAACCTGCCATGCTTTGCAGTTGCTGCTTGAAAACTCCCTACCGCAATAGCGCTAGCACCATCGTGGTGCCAGCACGGGCCCGCACACAAGCGGTGGGCTTCCTCTCGCGGCTGGGCTCAGCCGCTAAACATCACCAACAGAAGAGTAGCCCCACTGAAAGGAAGCCAGCAGGCACACAAGGTTATTTTCTCCGCACTACAGGAACCAGAAGGCTGTGGTGGCCACGCCCACTGGGGCGGGACCCTGGAATTTAAAATGTACGGAGAACGCTCTCTTGATGTTAGCAGTTCGAAAAGCCATTGAGGAAGGGAACGAGGTTCCCGAAACGCGCCTGGCTGGACTTTCATGCTGATGCCTATTCCACGCTGCTTCCTGTTGGCAAGTTGTTCCTATTAAATGAATGAAATACTCACCTGCCTGATGGCTTCTTTTCAGTGGGGCTACTCTTCTGTTGGTGATGTTTAGCGGCTAAGCCCAGCCGCGAGAGGAAGCCCACCGCTTGTGTGCGGGCCCGTGCTGGCACCACGATGGTGCTAGCGCTATTGCGGGAGGGAGTTTTCAAGCAGCAACTGCAAAGCATGGCAGGTTGTGAGCAGGACTTTGCATCAACCCACATGGGTTATAAATTATGATTTATTGTCTGCTGTGCAAGATGGACTCACACGAGGTTATTTTCTCCGCACTACAGGAACCAGAAGGCCGTGGTGGCCACGCCCACCGGGGCGGGACCCTGGAATTTAAAATGTACGGAGAACGCTGTCTTGATGTTAGCAGTTCGAAAAGCCATTGAGGAAGGGAACGAGGTTCCCGAAACGCGTCCTGCTGGACTTTCATGCTGATGCCTATTCCACGCTGCTTCCTGTTGGCAAGTTGTTCCTATTAAATGAATGAAATACTCACCTGCCTGCTGGCTTCCTTTCAGTGGGGCTACTCTTCTGTTGGTGATGTTTAGCGGCTGAGCCCAGCCGCGAGAGGAAGCCCACCGCTTGTGTGCGGGCCCGTGCTGGCGCCACGATGGTGCTAGCGCTATTGCGGGAGGCAGTTTTCAAGCAGCAACTGCAAAGCATGGCAGGTTGTGAGCAGGACTTTGCATCAACCCACATGGGTTATAAATTATGATTTATTGTCTGCTGTGCAAGATGGACTCACACGAGGCTATTTTCTCCGCACTACAGGAACCAGAAGGCCGTGGTGGCCACGCCCACCGGGGCGGGACCCTGGAATTTAAAATGTACGGAGAACGCTGTCTTGATGTTAGCAGTTCGAAAAGCCATTGAGGAAGGGAACGAGGTTCCCGAAACGCGTCTGGCTGGACATTCATGCTGATGCCTATTCCACGCTGCTTCCTGTTGGCAAGTTGTTCCTATTAAATGAATGAAATACTCACCTGCCTGCTGGCTTCCTTTCAGTGGGGCTACTCTTCTGTTGGTGATATATATATATATATTTGTTTAAATATTAAACATATTTAATTTACACCATAATAATGTTATACGTTACAGTATTTAATAATTACAAAATGTAACTATATTCATATTAAAAAACAATATTATTGTCTATTTTTTTATATTAGTGTAAAACGATATTTTTGGGGGATATTTATGTACTTACCATTATAATTATAGGAACATGATATTTTTGTGATTAATATTTTTGACTCGATATTTATATACCACGATATCTTTGGTGTTGATATTGTGTCAGAGAACTTTCCAAGCCCCATCTCTTGAGGACGAAGTCTGGCCACGGAGAAAGATGTCCCCTTCTGGCTGCTCCAGCAGCCTGTTGTGGAAAAGAGGCCCATGCTAAACTCAAAAGGCACTGGGGAATGCCCATGCAGGAAGCTGGCATACATGAATTGCTGCTGACAGCCTTCGAGTGCCAGTAGTCCATGGCAGACACGCGTTCAAGAGGGAGAGAACTTGGATCAAATGGTGCCCCTCTCCCCAGAACTTAGGGCCGCATTAATATGTCGGGCAGAAACTTTCTGCCCGACACTGTCTCGGAATCGGAACGCCCGACTTGCGCTCTGCAGTTCCGCCTGACCGATTATGATGCGACCGAACACTGTCTGGTCGGAGTCCCATTGTGTCCTATGGGAGATTGTGTTCCACCCAACAACACAGGCTCCTATGGTGAAATGGTGTGTGTGTGTAAAACACTGCACCCTGTCGCGGGCACCCCACGGTGCCTGCCACACAGTGCAGGGTTTTACATGGGGGTCCCCTAGGTACCACCTCGGCCCCCAACCGGAGGCCTCTGGATGAAGGGGGCCCTGCTAGGGGCCCCCAAAGTCACCTTCCGACAGCCTTTCTGTGTCGGACAGGCCTACTCGGAAAGGCTGTTGGAAATCGGCATTGTAATCGGTCGGTCGGAAACGCTGTCCATAGGGGTGTGCGATGCAGTTTCGACCAACATGAATTCTCCGAGAGCCAGTCGGAACCGATTCGGAATGACCGCGCGGTTTACAATCCGACCGCGAACATTGTAATTGGTCGGGCGGATTGTAAACCAACTGAGTCGGTTGGAGGGTTCCGACACGGTCGAAGAGATTCCGACTGTTGGAGGAGGCTTACTGCCCGACATCATAATGAGGCCCTAAGTCGCAACACACATGAGGCCTGATTGTTGGACTTGAGCCAGATCTGAGGTGGCGAGAAAGACTGTTGTGGCCCGCTCTGACTCCTGGCAGGGACGGAGTATGCCTGAGGAGTGAAGAAAATAAGGACAATGGTGAAGATTGTGCTGTGGAGGCAGGAGGTGGCCTACACGCAGATAGCACTTTGGTGAGAGCTGTTTGCGGAAGAGAGACTGGCACACAGTGCCAGGCCCAACACATCATGCGTCACTAATGTTGTAGGTGCTTCTAATGCAACAAGGCACCCTAGGCAATTGTTTATACCTAGTCATCAGGATCAGTGTGTCCATGGCTCAATTGGTGAGGCTACCAGGGAAACATTCGAGGCTGTCTCCTCTCCCACTGTGGTCCGTCCGACATCTGACATTGCTATCTGCCCGGCGCATTACGATGCAGTGGGTGGAGGCATCGGGCGGAGGCGCCATCCACTGCGCTTCCGATGGGCTCAAGGAGCCCGTCGGAACAATGGATACACTCATAATCCCATAATGACAGCGGAGCCTGCCTTGGCTACGCCGTCGGGATTATGATGTAACTTTCCAACAGCCTTTCCATGTCCGCCTTTCTGATATGAAAAGTCTGTCGGAAAGTGACTTTGGGGGGCCGAAGCAGGTCCCCCTTCCCCCTTTCCCTCCACTAGAGGCACCTATACTGCCCCCCTAAACATACCTGCACCGCGTGGCAGGCACCGCATGGTGCCTGTCACACGGTGCAGGGATGTTTACAAACATCCATTTTTCAATGGGAGCTTGTGCTGCGGGCCTTTTCCCTTCGCCGCACAAGCTGGCATTGAAAAATATATGTTTCCGACATCCAAATTGTGCGGTCGAAACCGCTGACCTATGGTCGGGTGGTTCCAATCCGCTAAAGTGTCGGGCGCACGCGTAAAGAGGCCCTAAGATGGACTTAAAAAATGTACATATAACAGAAGCAGAACATATGTAATACAAAGTCAGCGCCCAACATTACAAACAAGGTGAAAAAGTGCGCAAGCTATTGGATACCCAGCTCAGACAGAGGGAAGCAGCAATGCCCATTCCCGCAATACATGATGACCTGAGTTGATTGGTGAGGGTGCCACAAGAAATTTTTGATTACTACAAAGGGTTATGCAGCTGTGAATTTGTATGGAGGACATGGAAAATGAAGACAGATTCTTTCACCACGTGAAGCTTCCACAATTGAATGCAGATGGCAGGTCTCACTTGGAAGGTGAATGTACCAAAGATGAAATATCACAAGCTATTTATGACTTCTCATATAATAAAGCACCGAGAGAAGATGACTTCCAGGGTAAATTTTATAAATGGGTGAAAGACGATGAGGTAGAGACACTGTATGAAGCCTATAAAGAGTATAAACTGACAGGCACAATTGCATCCGTCACTAAGAGTTTGCAGATGCCTGTGCTACTGAAGCCAGGCAAACATCCACTGCAATGTGGCATTTATCAGCCAGTTTCATTGCTTAATGCTGATGTGAACATACCAGCGGGGATATTGGCTGCGCGGCTTGAAAGAGTTATACTTAACCTCATTCACCACACACAGGTGGAGTTTGTGCCTGCCAGAACGGCTAGTAATTCTATGCGCATTCTATCCCTTCTTGTGCGGCTCTCCAAGGAGTTACAGGATGACATGCTCAATCTGTCTCTCAACGCAGAGAAGGCATTTGACAGGACAGAATGGAACACCTGTTTCCGCACTTTGTAGGATCTAGATGACAACTCTACTGCTAAGATCAGGTGGCCCTGCACAAAAGTTAACTGTGGAGGCTTCTTGTCAGATCCATCCCAATAAGACCGGGGACACATCAGGGCTGCCCCTATCACCCTTACTGTTTCTGCTAGCGGGGGCCACACTCCAATCAATTTTGATAACAGACCAGGCATCCCCAGCGAGGCACTCAAAAATCTTACTTTATGCAGATGACATTCTGCTCACACTTACCACTTTGTGTAACGCCCTTCCGGCCCTTATTTCTGTTATTGTGGATTCTTCTTGTCTATGTCCTGTGTCACAACAAAAACTGTTATAGTGGATTACAAATTTTAATGGAAGGCAAAATGACTCGCGTACATTGAAATTTTGAAAAATAGGCGCTAGACTGGGTATGGTGGTGGATAATTTGAACCAACTGATTGCCAAAACCAATACCGACTACGCAAAGTAGTCGCACTTGAATCTATCTTTGTGGGTAATGATTCAGGTTGTGAAAATACTGCGCTTCAGTTATGTGCTAGGCATGCAACCAGTGATGCTCAAGACTATAATCTTAAGATCCCTTGATAGAGGTATTAAAGCCTTCATATGGGGTACCATGAAATCAAGACTGACAAGTCAAGATCTCCAGACTGATAGTCATCGGAAATTTGGTATTTTGAGCCTACCAAGTATTGAACACTATCATACAGCACGTCATCTATTCCATCTTGTGTGTATGTGGTCGAAGATCACTGATACCCTATTGTCAGTCCCTATTGAAAAAGAGCTTACTGAGAGTGGACTGGGCCTATAGCTAGTGTGCCCTTTCAAAATGCCAGCCTCACTAATGAGGAATTGTATGATTCAAGATATGATTAGAATTTGCACAAAATTTTGCAGAATGATACTTAGTTACATCTTCGAGCACCCTTACTGAATAATGCTAGCATGTGTGTAGGTGGAAAACATATTAATTAGAAATCATGGAAAGCGGTTGGTATTACCATTGATGACCATGTGATAACACAATGGGTAATCAAATCATTTGAAACATTGCAGGAGGAGTTTCACCTGTCCCTTCTCCAAAAACGAAAGTACAGTCAGTTAAGCCACTGCTTTAGGAGTAGGCTGGGGGCATCGCCCTGAGATATCCAGGAGTTTGTCGTCCTGCAGTATGTGAAGCCCTGGGGACTGTACAAGAGAGGGATGTCAGGGTTCTATAAATTACAAGTAGAACAGAGATAGTCCAACCAGTTTCTTCCAAATTGAATATATTGTATATACTGTTGCCAATTGGGCAACAGTGATGAAAAACTAAACTTGGATAAAGGTGTCAGAGAAGACAGAATGAACTACAGTCTCCTTAAGTCATTGCAGGATTCATACTGGACGCCCCAGAAACTGTCATTGCCGTTTTTCTGAATCACTCAAATTATTTGAGGTTTGGTCAGCCTGGTGGTGTTTTTTTACATGTACTTTGGAAATGTCCCACCTTGGGACTGGATTTCGATAGGGAGTGTACTGTGTGAACACTCTGAAATGCCCCTAGTTCTTATGGACAAATTGATCATGCTACACAATATGTCAGACATACCCTCTTTGACTTCTTATATTCTTGTTGGTTGTCATCAGCATTGTCTACTGCCAAAATGTGTGTTCTAAGACACTAGCGAACACCCCAATTTCTGATTTTTGATGAATAGTTAACGAACTGTAGAAGGTGGGCTTGTATGAAGGATCCCATATAAATTGTAGGATTAGGCAGAGATGCCTTGAGGCAGCAGGTTCAGAAATAATAGGCTCTCTTGATCCTTTCTTAAGCATCTTTAACTTCGATTGTGTCCTTTCATTTTTCACATAAGTAGCCTAATTGTTATATGCCTTCTAACCAATCTATATTCTGAGGGATCAAACATGTATGCAAACTGTCTTCATTACTCATAAATACACTTGTTTGCCTGTTGTGCCCCAAACAAGGTCTGAAGTAACTGGATAGTGCTAATAAAAGGATTGTTACCCTCTGGAAGAGTATCCTATGGAGCAATACATTATCTACATGACCTCACAGTATGGTTCTCTGCTGGTAAACCAGTGATCAGAGCAGGTCCTCTGCTTCCGAAGTGCTGTCATTCAATGTTCATGGTCAAGAGGTCGGCGTAGCTTTATTTGCTGTTTGTCTTTTAAGTCCTACTTCCTGCTTTATTATATCTGCATGTTTTCCTTTAGCAATGTCATTATTTCTACATATTCCTAAAGCACATACCCTTGTAGACCAGAGCTGTAAAACTGGATAAAAAGGAACAGTAAAAAAAGAAGTTTATGGAATGCATATCTTTTCTTCTCTCCCAGTTTCCATGTCTGAATATCTTGAAAAAAGATGTGTATCTCTATCTGCACTGTTGTACTGCTAATACTGCTGACTGTTTTGTTTCAATTTTATTTCTAGTAATAGATCTCACTGACATATTCGACTCCCTCAAAATCACTCCCTATGAAGATGATGTCTTACCCTTGACCTTCATCAAAGCTGTTTCCTGAGAAGCTCTCTCACCCCTGGTCACTTTGTCAAGGCCTCCCTCACTCAAAGTATCTTTCCAGAAGCTTTCAAGACAGGCCAGATCCTCCCACTCCTAAAGAAACTTACACTAGACCCATATGCCCTCACTAATTACCGGCCCATCACTCACATACCCTTAATTGCAACATCATCATAAAAGCAATCTAATCTCAATTCCAAGATCACATGAATGCTTACCACCTATAGTGCGGCTACCAAACTGGCTTCATATCATGCTGCAGCCCTGTCGCCCTTCTGCCCACACATGAAGATGGCCCTTGCCTCCTAATATTGCTTGATCTTGCACCTGACTTTAAAACCGTCGATCATCCAAATCTCATCCATTCCCTGGAGTATCAAATATGATTCACCAGCAATGGCCTTCGCTAGTTTTTCCTACCTTTCCAACCATGGGTATCTCCATGTCATTTGATATCTCTATTGCTTGTAAAGTCTGCCAGGGTTCCATACAGGTCCTTATCATCTTCAGCCTCTGGGGGGGCGGAGCTAAGCCGCAACTGTAATGGCAGTTCCCTAGTGTGTCTCCTTAGCCTACACCTGTTACAGCCACCAATCGCCACAATTCAGCTTGTCATTTGTGTAGTGGGTGCCTCTGGAGATGGCGCTGTCTGCTGTTGAGGCAGGGGAGTCACTGCTGGCCGCGCTTCCCCTGTGTTGATTTGGACCTGCGTTGCACCGCAGGGCTGCAGAGAGCCGTGACCTTGAATCACCGCTGGCACTCCCTCGGTGTCCCTTCCCTGCAGCCCCTACCGGTGAGCTCAAGCATCAATGTAGCATCAGAGCACCGCTTCTCGTTTCCTATCTTGCCCCCACCTTAGAGGTGCTGATTCTGCCGCTCGCAATTCCGACAGTAAGCCACCTGGAGAGCTTTAATGAATTAGAAATTTGATGAAGGCAGAGAAAGCCCTTTCTTGCATTAAACAGAATACATATGAAATGGATGAGAAAGCAGGGAGACTGTTGGCAATGCAACTGAAACAGCGAGAGTCCCTGTCCATCATACCAGCCATTCGTATGACCTCTTCGGACCACATGCAGTCACTTGCCCACCTGCTCTGGTTTATCAGGTCAGATAAAGATGACAAACTCCTCTCCCTTGAAGTTGAGAAAGCGCTTGACAGTGTCAAATGGACTTATCTCTTCTGTACTGTGTCCAGACTTGGTATAGGCCAGCTCTTCATTCAGATGGTCTTCTTTTGGATCTGATTCCAATCTCCTGAGACACGAGGCAGGGCTACCCACTGTCACCGGTTCTCTTCCTTTTTGCCCAGGAGCCGATAGCAGTGGCTATTAGAACCTTGCCATGGGTGGCGGGAGTTAAAATTGCTGCTCTATACGGATGACGTACTCCAGAAGTTGAGCCAGCAGGTCCCTTCCATCCCAGCCCTTATGGAACTTGTGGACTCCTCCTTCTGTTTTTCAGGATATAAAATGAACTGGAACAAGACGGAGGCCATTCCTTTGACTCCCCATACCTCTATTCGTCCTCTGCTTGACTTTCCAGTTAAGTGGATATCTTGTTGTCTTAAGTATTTGCGTATACTGGTGAGCAGCGATTTTTCTACGATGATCAAAGACAATGTCCTGGCCCTATTGGACAGAAAAATATTGCCTTTACTAAGTGGTCCAGTTGTCCCTTTGAGGCAGTTCCAGACCATCAAAATGGGTATTATTCTCCACTTTAAAAATTCAGGTTGGAATCTTATCGCAGATAGATGCTGCAGTACGTAAAAATGTATTGAACCCTACTCCACCGAGACTAACTTCCAATAAACTATATGCGGCAACAACAGCAGGTGGCCTTTGGTTGCCCTATTTTAGAACTTATTATAGGGCACAAAACCTGTCACAAATGGCTTACCATTTGAACTTGTATAGAGCATTACTATTGTGTGTTAAAATTGTGAGGCAGTTACACCATGGAACACAGAGACTCTTGGTTCTCTATGCCGTACCATGAGCCTCACAGGACCCCCAGAGTCTTATGTGGGTGCAAATGGACACCATCTGGAAATCAACGCACAGTCTTCTGAAGGAAGATGATTTACCTTTCCCCCAAAGATGTTAGAGTGTCCGAACTCATGAAAATACATGACAGGGGACTCTAGGAAGTGCGAATTAAGTTCATCTGCTTCAAGACCTTGTGAACATTTAGACTATGCTGTGAATCCCTTTTTTACTCCTTTGCTGCCTTTTTCTTTATCCTTCTGTTTTTGATGGCTTCTTCTTTTATGCCTACACGTTAACTGACTCTGCCTTCAAATTAACTTCACATTACTCTTGCAGTTTAGTAATTGACTGCCCGTGTCATGTTAGATTGTCTTTCTCTGAACCGTTTTCACTTTTGAGTTTCTTCCTCTCTCGGATTGATGATCGTGACATGCACATAACGTTCTGTCATGCATCAGCAACACTGCCGTGCTCATGCCCCTCGCCAGCTCACTGCTTGCTTGCCTGTCTGAATGCTCCAATGGGGCCTTGGGGGCAGCTGACCACAGGGAGGTCTCCCCCCAGGATAATTTGGGAAATGGAGCAGTAAAGCGACTGCTGAGGTTTGGGCTCGGTTTCAACTATATTGTAGCCCAGGGGTTTAAAGCCGGTCATTTTACACTACCAGCCACCATTTTATAGTGGTGACAAGGTGGCTGGTAGTTGGTCCCAGAGCATTTTTTGGTTGTTGTGATGAGAGAAGGTGAGCAGCACGTAGCGTTTCTACTTATCTGATTCAGTGTCCCATTACCTAGTTGCTGCGATGTCGGAGAATAAGGTCACCCAAGGAATTCGATTGCTGGTTGAAGGCGGGCCCCGAGAGTTTTGACGGGTGGCCGCCTGATGCGTCGAGCATCAGCAGGGGTCGCAGCTGCGGTGATTGATTGTTAACCGTCGTGCCGGATCCCCATGGTTAAAGAAACTGAGGTAAGAGAGAGGGTCACTCCGGATTGGGTAGAGCGGCCGAAGGGCGTGTGCGACAGGCCCCAGGGTGGGGCTTGTACCCGAAACCGGTCCCAGGAAGCTTGTTTCCGGTCCAGGGAGGACCTGGCTTGGCAGTTCGGTCTGGACTGTTCCTGAGGCACAGGGTCAAGACTGATTTGCATATGGCTGGGTCCAAACTGGGGTGGCGTAGTGGGCAAAAGAACGATGGATTTAACCCAGATCTCTTGACTGGGGGAGAATGTTTGAATCATTCAGCATTCCGTCCATCATTTGTTGCAGTTACACTAGGCGGCCTGTTCAGCATTGGAGCACTGGTATGGTAGACACATGGGAGGCCTGGGGAGGAGGTGCAGGAGCAGGTGCGGCTGCTCATTCTTGTGAGCTGGCGGGGGCCCAAATGAGGCGGAAGGAGCGTGTGCAATGGGCATAGCCTCCCTGAACACGCTCATGTCAGCACAAAAAGGGAGGAGGACTGAGGGAAGAGTTATGGCGGGCCTCATGTTAGCAGTTTCTAGTATGAAGGAGGCCAGGGAGGATGCTGGTGGGAGGGAATGCTTTCTTCAGTATTACATAACAATGGGGTGACCAAAAAATGACCCGAAGGACCTGGGTAGTTAATAATGCGTGACAACAGTGGTCCAATCAGAGAGATCCACTATACTGATAAGGTTTTAATGAACACACTTATCATAACTACTTCTTAATAGGCCCCAAACCATATGACTCAAGGATGGGGTAGGTACTCTTCCTAACCGTAAGGGAGAAATTGTTGTCAGAACTTAACATCACACGCAAAAGAAACACATTTGAAAGTGTACATTTTTCTGTATTTTGGTAAACACCACATCTAGGCAAATTATATGCATAAATGGTTGCCTCAAATTATTTTTGGGTCACCCCATTGTTATGTAATGGCTATCTAGAGCAGGTGCATGCCTGCAAGAGTTTTCCTTTTGGATCATTTCTCCTACCCTGCCACTCGGTTGACAGTGTTTCATATTGAGCTTCACAAAGAATAAGCAATGTCATACAAAGAAACTCTGTCATATAGCGAGGAATATATTAATAGATTGATACAGGGTCGGGTTTTCTGGGACCTGCCACCTCTACAATTGACTTAACTTTAAATGAGAAAATTAACAAACTAGAAAGACTGAAGAAGATACTAGCCTGGACTAAACTACATGGGCATCTCCTGACAAAACATCTACAGTCTAACACCATCCTGGTAGGGCTAGCAGGTGAGAAACAAACCAGCTATTTTCGTAGACAATCCTAAGTTTGAAGAAAACTTTAGCTTTGTAGCTAATAATTGCTCATGGCACTGGATGGTGTTGGGAGTCGAGGCAGCACTAGAACAAGTGCAAAATCTTATAAAGGAAATTGCAGAACTCAAGAAGGAAATTTTGGAGTACAAGTCCGTGGTCAATGCCAAAGAGGCCTTGGAACGCTTAGAGAGGACTAAGAATGATTTTGACACTAACACACAGGCCTACAAACTAGACAAATTGGCCAGGGACATTAGGATCTATGATAAGAAAGATACCTACCCCTATATTTCAGAAGACTACTATAAACAGGACTCCCAAGGTAGAATTCTAGTAGAGGCAACGGGGGTTTCAGGAGGTATACAACTTTCTCTGAGTCCTCAGGTACGAGTGGCAATGACAGTGATACTGAACAACCAGGCATCAGTTAGGGCCCCGATGCCAGGCTAGGGCCTGGCATCGGGGCCTTATTTTAGGAGAAGGCCAATGGACCCCATCCAGGGGAGGGGATCAGCCCTGGAACAGGGCTCGTCCCAGGGGACAGGGATGTGGCAGAGGTCAGAACAGGGGCAAGAAAGAGGTACGCTTCCAGCAGGAGAACCACAGAGAGATTCAAACACGCAGGCAATTTTACAGGTGGTGAATCCTAGGTTTCTCAGTCTCAATCCGACTCCGAACCCCATTATAAACTTATCGAACTATCACAAGCTGAATGGCAAGTACTCTCTAAGAGCTTGTCATTTGTACCAACTGCATCATCCAACTCCTTTAATTTGAAGATGGAACTGTTTCAATTCTTTCGAAAGGTCTGCTTAAGATACTACTTTAACAAAGTCCCTTCCCAAGTATCTGCCTCTAACACTGGTTTGAGGACACCATCTAGTTTTACACCATCCGCACACCTGATGTCACACAAGATACGTACAGTTAAACAGGTAGTGCTAAGTTACACTATGAACCTTCTCTCCAAGAAGGAGTACATCAAATATAACATCTCTAAAGCAGAACAAGAAGCCCTGACAGCATTGAAACAGAATTAAGACATTGTCATTGAAGCAGCGGATAAGGAGAGCGCCATAGTCGTCCAGAATAACACTGACTACCAGTCTGAGATAATCTCACAACCTCTGGATGGGATGAGTAATGTCAAACTGAACACTGACCCTACAAAACAAATAACTGACTTGATTAAGAGAGTGACCAGTGAAGGGTTGGAGGAAAGTTACGTTAATGAATTAGAGCAAGACTTTTTGAATAAAAAACAACCCCGGACCCCCGCCATTTACACTCTTCAAAAAATCCATACAAATCTGGAAAAACCCCCAGGTGAACCAAAAGTCAGGGGGTGTGGCTCCATTTTAGAGCCTTTATGTAAATATATGGATCTTTTTTTTAAACCTAGCATTGAATCCACTAAGATCTATTTGACAGACATGAGGGAAGCCATCAAATTAATTGACATTCTTGCATTCAATCCTAATGAACAGATTGTTGTTACCATGGATGTTACATCGTTGTATACCAATATCTCCGAGAGACCAGCTTTGGAAGTGGTCAGGGAGGTCTTAAATAGGAGAACACAACCTGTACAAGTTCTGACAGATTTAATTGTAGACCTACTGGAGATGGCAATGACAAATAACTTTTTCTACTTTAAAGGTGATTACTATTTACAGTCTAAGGGAGTCGCACTTGGGGCGACTTTCGCTCCGGACCTAGCGATCCTGTACATGCAACATTATGAGAATGACCACATCTTAAAGGTGGGGACACCGTTTTATGAACATGTTAACTTGTAGAGACAGTACATTGATAATGTGCTGATGATTTGGACAGGCAATGAAGAAATACTTCTAGGTTTCCATCAGTGGCTCAATGAAAGATCAGAGGATATTAAATTCACTATTCAGCATAGCACAGAAGCCATTGACTTCTTGGATGTCACGATTAAGGTTGACAAGTATCACTTGTATACAACCCTTTTCCGGAAAAGCAGTGAGAGAAACACTATCTGTCAATATTCAAGTCATCACCCCAGTAACCTAAGGGACAATTTGCCTTATGGTCAGTTCTCCCGTCTTTGGAGGAACTGTTCACACAAACCAGATTACTTTAGAGAGTCAGAAGATTTACTGAAAAGTTCGTTTGAGAGAGGGTACCCCAAAAGTCTTTTGAAGAAAGGGAGAAAAAGGGACTGGTTCTGTCCGAGGGATTCTCTGCTTGAACCTAGACCAGTGCGCAGATATGACAAAAAATAGGAAGAGATGCATAACAACTTTTTGTACACAAAGTTATGAAGTACGTAAGATCATTAATCAACACTGGACCTTGGTGTCCGATGAAATAGAAACCAATGAGCTTCTGATGCACTCCTTTAAGAGAGGCGAAAACATTAAAGACCATGTAGTAAGCTCATTCCTGGGGGCACCATCGAAACCATGTATAAACACATTATGAAACTTGCCGCAAGTTTCAGGACATTTTAAATGTGTGAGTTGCAAAGTATGTGGTTTGACCATAGAAACAAAGGCTTTCAATCACAAGGAACAGACATAGTCAATCTAGGAATTATGAAATACAGAGAGCACCTTCCTGAATTTATTCACTTGCCTCCTAGTCCAGATAATCACATAGGTGAAGACACCATTCATAAACACCACAGTTACAGGACGACCGAAGTCACAGTGACCTACTTGAATACTTGCTCCCTGGTTAAACATCAACTAGAAATATTTCAGTTTCTGGACTCGGACAAACCAGACATACTCTTTCTAACCGAAACTTGGCTCTCCGCAGAGTCCACCCCGGACATTCTAGTGGCACTCCCTAGTAATTATTACATTCTTCAAGCTAACAGGGCCCCCGGGAAGACAGGGGAGGGGTCGTGGCTATAATTCATCAAAAATTAAAGTTTACTACCCTCACTGCTTTGGACATCATTTCAATTGACAGTTTAATCATTAAACTTGACTCCCCTGATTTGTGTGCTAATCTCCAGACCCCCTTATAATATGCCGCTTTTCCCCCAGCAGCTCGGTGAAAAAATATCCCACCTAGTAGTCAACTATGCTAAAATCCAACTAATTGGAGATTTTAATTATTGGGCTAACGATGAGATGGGTGGCACAAGCTTAGCTGAGTTGACTGACTTATTCAATGGACTAAACTGTGTTCAACATGTGACAGCTCCCAGTCATATCAAAAGGCACACCCTTGATCAAGTCTGGACGTCCAACCTGACGGTATCTAATTTGACGGTCTCGCCATGTACCTGGTCCAACTATTATTTTATAAAATTTTCCGTCTCCAATCTATATTTAGCCAAATCCCAAGCTAAGGCGAGTCTTATGGTGACGAATTGGAGCCGCTCCAACATCAAGGCCTTTTGCAATCTGCTAGTAATTACGGCCCCATCTGAACACTCCTTGATCAACAGACATGAAGAAAGCATTTAATCTTGGTTAGTGGCCGCCAGTGATAGTCATGCCCCCTTTAGGAAAGTCAATACAGCTAGACACCACGACGCCCAGAGATGGTTTTCAGAACATCTAAAACTCAAAAAACTTGCCCTGCGCCGCACGGGATGTGACTGGAGTTGAATTACTTTCCAGGAAAAAAAGACATCTATCAAACCCAACTCAAACAGTATATTTTACAAACCAAGGCAAACTATTTTTCCAACAAAATATTGAGTTCCACAAATAAATCCAAAGACGTCTTTGCAATTGTTGCTGAGCTATCCAATCCGGACAGAGTCATGGTGAAATCAACCCCTACTCAAGCACTATGTGACTCACTAAACACTTTTTTCATTGAAAAAATAATTACCATCAAGACCAGTATACCTGCTAACTCCCCCCTAAAGCTCAGCCAACTACGCTCAGGAACTCTCACTCCCGGGGCAGTTCTCTACTATCAGCAGAGACTTTTTTTTAACCTTCTAATGAAGGCCAGATCTGGTTCTCCAGCGGACTGTTGTCCCCCACACATCTTAAGGGAAGCTTTGCTCACATGTCCCAACCCTCCTCTCTCACTATTGAACAACTCCCTCACTCAGGGGGCGGTTCCCAAGGCATTTAAAGAAGCAGAAATAGTTCCCATCATGAAGAAATTAGGGGCAGGTCCTCAAGCCCTTACAAACTATCGTCCCATTTCCTTGCTCCCCTTCTTAGCCAAGGTCTTGGAAGCCCACGTTGCCAATTGCCTCTGCTCCTTTCTCGAACAGTTTCATCTCCTTGACCCTCATCAGGCGGGCTTCCAACCTTCCCATTCCACAGAGGCAGTTCACTTGACAGTTCTAGAAGAACTAAGGAAAGGGGCAGACAAGGGCACTACTCAGGCCCTGGGGCTTCTCGATCTCTCTGCTGCGTTCGACATGGTCGACCATGAACTCTTGGTGGACCGTGTCAGTAACGCAGGGATAAAGGGCCTGGCCCTTAAGTGGGGAAGCAGCGTTTACATTGCATGCAGTACAACGCATGCGATTACAACGCGGTAGTTACAACGACCGCGTTGTTACAACGCTAACCATTACAACGCAAGTCGTTTCTACGACTTGCTGTAGGGGCGCTCTAAACTAAGGAATAGTATAATTTACTATTCCAACACCTTCCCTACTGTTGCGCAGGCTGGAGTTGGAATAGTAAATTATACTATTCCTAAGTCCAGCGCGCCCCCTGCAGCAAGTCGTAGAAACGACTTGCGATGTAATGGTATGCGGTGTAACAACGCGGTCGTTGTAACAACTGCGTTGTAATCGCATGCGTTGTACCACATGCAATGTAACATCGCATATTCCCTTAAGTGGCTTACGTCTTTTCTAGATGATCGCACTCAAGCTGTATGCCTCACCCAATTCTCTGCCTCTAAAGTCAAATTGACATGTGTCACAGCACCTTTTAAATCTGTACCTGCATCCTCTAATTCAATCCTTAGGTGAAAGGAAGGTATGCACTTTCAACTACGCTGATGATCTTCAATTGATCTTTAACATCGACAAGTCTGCCGCCTCAGTTACTAACTTTCAAACTACCATGCAACATATAAGTAGCTGGATGAACAGTAACCACCTGAAATTAAACCCAGACAAAACTGAACTGATCCTAATTGGAGGGCCCTTAAACCCCTGCAATTCTAATTTTTGGCCTACGGAGTTGGAAAACCCACCCCTACCATCAAGATAAACTAAAAGCCTTGGTATCACAATTGACTGCGATCTGTCTATGAAATCCCAGATTGGGACGGTGGTCTCTACCTGTTTCTTTCAGCTCCGGAAGATCAGCAGATTTCTCACTTCTGAAGCTCTTACCCAAGTTGTTTTGGCCTTAGTCATCTCCCACATTGACTACGCTAACTCACTTTACTTTGGCATACCGGCATATCAATCAAAAAGACTGCAACTGGTACAAAACCAGGCTGTTAGATTAATCTATCATCAGCCAAGAGGGCAGCATGTTACCCCTCTTATGAAAAAGTTACAGTGGCTCCCGGTAGTTGAACGCAGTGCATTCAAGTTGGGATGCCTCATCTTTAAAGGGCTTCATGGCAACTGCCCAGTATTTGTATCCACTCGGGTCCAGAGATATATCCCCACTCGGGATCTTAGGTCTTCCCACCTGAATCTCTTGCCTACTCCGTCCTTTAAAAGCAAGAAATTGGGGGGACTAAGATTTGCGGTCCTGGACCCTCAATTTTGAACTCTCTTCCTCTGGACATTAGATCGATGACATCATATCCTCAATTTAGGAAACTTTTTAAAATCTTGCTATTTCGCCAGGCTTATGAATGAATCACTTAGCGGCAGGACCTCCTAGACCCCAGCGCCAAGAAACTGTGTGGTGTACTCGCGCTTTATAAGTATTTTTAAAATAACATAACATAACATACACACCAAGGGAGCATACTAACTGTAATAGTGTGGATGTTATTTATGTGATCAGATGTCCCTCTGGGCTTCTATATTTGGGACAAACAAGGTAAAAGGTGAAAGTACGCATTCTTCAACACTGCAGTAGGATCCGGTGTAGGGTCCAGGGGGTACCCCTGGTAGAACACTTTGCCACCCTGAATCACCCCAAAGACAGTACACGCTGGCTAGTGATGGAAAAGGTCAGTACTAACCCTAAAGGGGGTAACTTTGCCACCATATTAAACCTATGAGACTGTAAGTGGATACACCACTTAAACACAGTGGCAGAAAATCCGAAAGAATTTGAGGAGATCTCTAGGAAGGTGGCAAGCCTGAGTAATGTCCAGTAACACACTCTACAGGCAACATATCCATCTAGTGACAAACTGCATGAATGAGGAGAGGGTCTAATATGGTATCCATCACTCCACTAGTGGTCCTTTGTTCCTGAAAATACATCCCCCTTCCTTCTTCTTTTTTATAAGGAATAGTCTGGGAGTGTCTTTCTTTTGAATTGGTTCATATTTTAGGAAGCCATTTTATATGTGGAAAGGATTATGTATGTGAGCCATGGAGTGTCTTTCTTTTGAGTTGGTTACAATTTTAGGAAGTCATGTTATGTGTGGAAACGATAATAATAGTAATGCTGTATTTGACCGTTGTTCTGTAGCGGCTGGCACAGATCGGAGGGGGGTGATGCGGGGAAAGGGGGTGTAAAAAAAAAGAGAAAATAACTTACCTTCTTGCCGCTTCCTCGCTGCGTCTCTCCTCCGTAGTCCCTGGATCCGGCCAGAACAGGAAGCACACCCAGGTTCCCAATCAGCCAATCACAACACTGTAATGTAGCATTGTGATTGGAGTGCTGTGGTTCAGCGCTCAGACGCTGACTGGAAGCCTGGGCATGTTCTCCATGCAGGCTGTAATGCAGCCTGCGTGGAGAGCATGCTAAGTGCGCATGAATGTTTGGTCGACCCGAGACGGCCAGCCAAACATTCATGCGCACTGCTCTTGTCGTGAAAGCAGCCCTGCCCCGCAAAGCTGCTGGACCTCAGGACAAAATAAAATGATAATACCGCGAGTTATTATCATTTTATTTTTCCTTAACTTTACTGCTAATAAGCAGTGGGGCGACACTCCTCCGCCATAGCGGAGGAGCCGCCACCGTTCTTTGCCATACATTGTGCCATGCATTAACATTAGGGACGGCAGAGGCAATGTCACAAGTCAACAACTAAGACCACAATGTGGATTTGTTTTTGTGCAGAATAATACCCATGGCTCGCTGAGGATGTGCGCAATACTGTATATTCTTTGTGTAAGAATTTTAAATGTATTAGACAAATGGTTGCCCTTCATTTTATGAAAGCGTGTTAGCACATTTTCAACATTTTATGTTTCTGCAGTAAATGTTTATGTTCTTGACACTGCGTGACTTAGTTTATGATTGTTGCTGAGCCACTATGCCAAAAACGGAGAGATTTTGGAACACGTGGGGGATAATTCATATATCCTTTTGACTATGATGTTTTAAGCATTGTCCTACACCGGTTTTTCGATTGAATAGGGATAGAGGCCGATTTTCCAGCTCACTCGGCAACTTTGTGTGTTTACACTAATTCCACGCTGGAAATACAGTGTATTCCTTTCAAAAACGTTTTTTGACACTGTCAGCACATGTAATCTCCCTGGCTATAGAGGGGTCCCGTTTGGGAAGCATTCCACCATGCCCCCTGCACGCTGACGCAGACGCAGAGATACCTTTATATCTGCTTCCAGACGTCTGCTCACTAAGCTGTGATGGTAGCAATCTGCTTTGATTCTTCACTAAAGGAGAAGGTAAGCGACCTGGCATTTGTTTTTCTTTTCTCACAAGACAAAATGCACCGTGCTCTTTAACCCCTTCGCTGCTAGGCCTTTCCCCCCCTGTGCTAAGCCTTTTTTTGGCTATTTGGGGTAGTTCGCGCTTAGGCCCCTGTAACTTTTTGACCACATAAGGTATCCACGCCAAATTTGCATCCTTTTCTTCCAACATCATGGGGATTCTAAAGGTACCCAGGGTTTGTGGATTCCCCTGGAGGGGACCCATAAATTAGCCAAAATACAGCTAAAGTTTTTTTGGGGGGGGAAAAATGGGAAAAAAGTGCTGCAAAAGAAAGCGTCTGGATTTTTCCCTGCAAATGGTATCAAAAAGGGTTTATGGGGCTGAAATCACCATTTTCTCAGCTTTTAGGGAATGACAGACTTTTGTCAGAAAACCAAAATATTTTACACAGTTTTGGCCTTTTTCTGGGACATAGCCTATTTTTGCTATTTTTTGTGCTTTCAACCTCCTTCCAGTTAATGGCAGAAATGGGTATGAAAGCAATAATGGATCCTGGAAAGCTATACATTTTAGTAAAGTAGACAAAATTCGGAATTCAGCAAGGGGTCATTTGTGTAGATCCTTCAAGGTTTCTTTATAGAAACTAACAGTTAAATATAGGAAAAATTGAAAATTTATTGAAGAAAACAGCCATTTGTGTCAACGTTTTCACCTGTAACTTCTTTTAATTATGACAGCTCTTTGAAAGCAATATACCGTTACATCCGCGGGACCTTACTGGTTGTGTGGATATATAGGACTTGTAGGTTCACCAAGAACCCGACGAACCCAGAGCCAAAAACTGAGCAGCGACTTGCAATGGTTTTTTATTATGTACCGGGTATATAGCAATTATTCTGGGAAAATGTATACATGGAAAAATCGGTATGAAAGACACCTATGTATTTCTGAAATGGGAACAAAATATAGAGTTTAGAAACAGTAGATATTTGCACATTTCCGAAATTGGGAACACTCATACTAGCATGAGAATTATCGGTCATTTTTCAAAATGACTTCTTTTTACATATTGTCTTTCATTTGGAAGGCATAAATGCATTGAAAGTCAATAGGTAATAACAATTGCTTTAAAAATCTGAATTACCCTAAGTCTACCGATAAAAATGGTACCTCACTTGTGTGGGTAGGAATAGTGCCCACGACAGGAAACGGCTCAAAACGCAACGTGAACACACCACATTTTCACAATGAAAAATTACCCTTTTTTTGCAAAGTGCCTAGCTGTAGTTTCTGAACCCTAGCTTTGTCAGCACCTAGGGAAACCTAGCAAACCTATACATTTTTGAAAACTAGACACCCAGGGAAATCAAGGATGGGGTGACTTGACTGGCTCTCACCAGGTTCTGTTACCCAGAATCCCTTGCAAACCTAAAAAAATGTCAAAAAAACCACATTTTCCTCACATTTCTGAGGTGGAAAGTTCTGGAATCTGCGTGGATCCACAAATTTCCACCCACCCCGCGTTCCCCAAAGTCTTCCGAGAAGAATGGTACCTCACTTGCATGGGTAGGCCTAGTGCCCGCGACAGGAAATGGCGCAAAACGCAACGTGGACACAACACAATTTCACAGTGAAAAATGACCCTTTTTTGGCAAAGTGCCTAGCTGTAGTTTTTGAACCCTAGCTCTGCCGGCACCTAGGGAAACATAGCAAACCTATACATTTTTGAAAACTAGACACCCAGGGGAATCCAGAATGGGGTGACTTGACTGGCTCCCACCAGGTTCTGTTACCCAGAATCCCTTGCAAACCTAAACAATTGTAAAAAAAAACACATTTTCCTCACATTTCTGTGGTGGAAAGTTCTGGAACCTGCGTGAATCCACAAATTTCCACCCACCCCGCATTCCCCAAAGTCTTCCAAGAAAAATGGTACCTCACTTGTGTGGGTAGGCCTAGTGCCCGCGACAGGATACGGCGTAAAACGCAACGTGGACACACCACAATTTCACAGTGAAAAATGACCCTTTTTTGGCAAAGTGCCTAGCTGTAGTTTTTGAACCCTAGCTCTGCCAGCACCTAGGGAAACCTAGAAAACCTATACATTTTTGAAAACTAGACACCCGGGGGATTCCAGGGAGGTATGGCTAGCGTGGATCCCCCAACGTTTCCTTACCCAGAATCCCCTACAAACCTAAAAAAGTGTCCAAAAAAAGACATTTTCCTCACATTTCTGTGGTGGAAAGTTCTGGACTCTGCGTGGATCCACAAATTTCCACCCACCCCACGTTCCCCAAAGTCTTCCGAGAAAAATGGTACCTCACTTGTGTGGGTAGGCCTAGTGCCCGCGACAGGAAACGGCGCAAAATGCAACGTGGACACACCACAATTTCACAGTGAAAAATGACCCTTTTTTGGCAAAGTGCCTAGCTGTAGTTTTTGAACCCTAGCTCTGCCGGCACCTAGGGAAACCTAGCAAACCTATACTTTTTTGAAAACTCGACACCCAGGGGAATCCAGGATGCGGTTACTTGACTGGCTCCCACCAGGTTCAGTTACCCAGAATCCCTTGCAAACCTAAAAAATTGTCAAAAAAAACAAATTTTCCTCACATTTCTGTGGTGGAAAGTTCTGGAATCTGCGTGGATCCACAAATTTCCACCCACCCCGCGTTCCCCAAAGTCTTCCCAAAAAAATGGTACCTCTCTTGTGTGGGTAGGCCTAGTGCCCGCGACAGGAAACGGCGTAAAACGCAACGTGGACACACCACAATTTCACAGTGAAAAATGACCCTTTTTTGGCAAAGTGTCTAGCTGTAGTTTTTGAACCCTAGCTCTGCTGGCACCTAGGGAAATCTAGAGAACCTATACATTTTTGAAAACTAGACACCCAGGGGAATCCAGGATGGGGTGACTTGACTGGCTCTCATCAGGTTCTGTTACCCAGAATCCCTTGCAAACCTAAAAAATTGTCAAAACAAAACATTTTTTCCTCACATTTCTGTGGTGGAAAGTTCTGGAATCTGCGTGGATCCACAAATTTCCACCCACCCCGCGTTCCCCAAAGCCTTCCGAGAAAAATGGTACCTCACTTGTGTGGGTAGGCCTAGTGCCCTCGACAGGAAACGGCGCAAAACGCAACGTGGACACACCACAATTTCACAGTGAAAAATGACCCTTTTTTGGCAAAGTGCCTAGCTGTAGTTTTTGAACCCTAGCTCTGCCGGCACCTAGGGAAACCTAGCAAACCTATACATTTATGAAAACTAGACACCCGGGGGATTCCAGGGAGGTATGGCTTGTGTGAATCCCCCAACGTTTCCTTACCTAGAATCCCCTGCAAACCTCAAATTTAGCTGAACAAATCACTTTTTTCACACATTTTTGTGTGGGAAAGTTGTGGCATCACCGGGCTGACACAAATTTCCTACCACCCAGCGTTCCCCCAGGTCTCCCGATAAAAACGGTGCCTCACTCGTGTGGGAGGCCCAAGTACACGCGGCAGACAAGGGCCCAAAACGTATTGAGGCGACATCAAAATTGCCTATCTCAAAACGATCTTGGTTTTGCAAGGGGGGTACCTGGGTTTTTGGCCCCGTGCTCGGCAGCCATCAAGGGAAACCTAGCAAACCTATACATTTTTTAAAACTAGACACCCGGGGGATTCCAGGGAGGTATGGCTAGCGTGGATCCCCCAATGTTTCCTTACCCAGAATCCCCTACAAACCTAAAAAAGTGTCCAAAAAAAGACATTTTCCTCACATTTCTGTGGTGGAAAGTTCTGGACTCTGCGTGGGTCCACAAATTTCCACCCACCCCACGTTCCCCAAAGTCTTCCGAGAAAAATGGTACCTCACTTGTGTGGGTAGGCCTAGTGCCCTCGACAGGAAACGGCGCAAAACGCAACGTGGACACACCACAATTTCACAGTGAAAAATGACCCTTTTTTGGCAAAGTGCCTAGCTGTAGTTTTTGAACCCTAGCTCTGCCGGCACCTAGGGAAACCTAGCAAACCTATACATTTATGAAAACTAGACACCCGGGGGATTCCAGGGAGGTATGGCTTGTGTGAATCCCCCAACGTTTCCTTACCTAGAATCCCCTGCAAACCTCAAATTTAGCTGAACAAATCACTTTTTTCACACATTTTTGTTTGGGAAAGTTGTGGCATCACCAGGCTGACACAAATTTCCTACCACCCAGCGTTCCCCCAGGTCTCCCGATAAAAATGGTGCCTCACTCGTGTGGGAGGCCCAAGTACACGCGGCAGACAAGGGCCCAAAACGTATTGAGGCGACATCAAAATTGCCTATCTCAAAACGACCTGGTTTTGCAAGGGGGGTCACCTGGGTTTTTGGCCCCGTGCTCGGCAGCCATCGAGGGAAACCTAGCAAACCTATACATTTTTGAAAACTAGACACCCGGGGGATTCCAGGGAGGTATAGCTTGTGTGGATCCCCCAACGTTTCCTTACCCAGAATCTCCTGCAAACCTCAAATTTAGCTGAAAAAAATCACTTTTTTCACACATTTTTGTGTGGGAAAGTTGTGGCATCACCGGGCTGACACAAATTTCATATCACCCAGCGTTCCCCCGGGTCTCCCGATAAAAATGGTGCCTCACTCGGGTGGGAGGCCCAAGTACACGCGGCAGACAAGGGCCCAAAACTTATTGAGGCGACATCAAAATTGCCTATCTCAAAACGACCTGGTTTTGCAAGAAGGGTCACCTGGGTTTTTGGCCCGTGCTCGGCAGCCATCTAGGGAAACGTACCAAACCCACACATTTATGAAAACTAGACACCCGGTGGATTCCAGGGAGGTATGGCTTGCGTGGATCCCTCAACGTTTCCTTACCCAGAATCCCCAGCAAACCTCAAATGTAGCTGAAAAAGTCACTTTTTTCACACATTTTTGTGTGGGAAAGTTGTGGCATCACCGGGCTGACACAAATTTCCTACCACCCAGCGTTCCCCCGGGTCTCCCGATAAAAATGGTGCCTCACTTGTGTGTGAGGCCCAAGTACACGCGGCAGACAAGGGCCCAAAACTTATTGAGGCGACATCAAAATTGCCAATCTCAAAACGACCTGGTTTTGCAAGAAGGGTCACCTGGGTTTTTGGCCCGTGCTCGGCGGCCATCTAGGGAAACGTACCAAACCCACACATTTATGAAAACTAGACACCCGGTGGATTCCAGGGAGGTATGGCTTGCGTGGATCCCTCAACGTTTCCTTACCCAGAATCCCCAGCAAACCTCAAATGTAGCTGAAAAAGTCACTTTTTTCACACATTTTTTTATGGGAAAGTTGTGGCATCACCGGGCTAACACAAATTTCCTACCACCCAGCGTTCCCCAGGGTCTCCCGATAAAAATGGTGCCTCACTCGTGTGGGAGGCCCAAGTACCCGCGACAGGCAAGGGCCCAAAACATTTTGTGATAGGCAATTTTGATGTCGCCTCAAAACGTTTTGGGCCCTTGCCTGTCGCGGGTACTTGGGCCTCCCACACGAGTGAGGCACCATTTTTATCGGGAGACCCTGGGGAACGCTGGGTGGTAGGAAATTTGTGTTAGCCCGGTGATGCCACAACTTTCCCATAAAAAAATGTGTGAAAAAAGTGACTTTTTCAGCTAAATTTGAGGTTTGCTGGGGATTCTGGGTAAGGAAACGTTGGGGGATCCACGCAAGCCATACCTCCCTGGAATCCCCCGGGTGTCTAGTTTTCAGAAATGTGTGGGTTTGGTAGGTTTCCCGAGATGGCCGCCGAGCACAGGGCCAAAAATCCAGGTGACCCCCCTTGCAAAACCAGGTCGTTTTGAGATAGGCAATTTTGATGTCGCCTCAAAACGTTTTGAGCCCTTGCCTGTCGCGGGTACTTGGGCCTCCCACACGAGTGAGGCACCATTTTTATCGGGAGACCCTGGGGAACGCTGGGTGGTAGGAAATTTGTGTCAGCCCGGTGATGCCACAACTTTCCCACACAAAAATGTGTGAAAAAAGTGACTTTTTCAGAAACATTTGAGGTTTGCATCGGATTCTGGGTAAGGAAACGTTGGGGGATACACGCAAGCCATACCTCCCTGGAATCCCCCGGGTGTCTAGTTTTCAGAAATGTGTGGGTTTGGTAGGTTTCCTTAGATGGCCGCCGAGCATGGGGTAAAAAACCCAGGTGACCCCCCCTTGCAAAACCAGGTCGTTTTGAGATAGGCAATTTTGATGTCGCCTCAAAACGTTTTGGGCCCTTGCCTGTCGCGGAACTTGGGCCTCCCACACGAGTGAGGCACCATTTTTATCAGGAGACCCTGGGGAACGCTGGGTGGTAGGAAATTTGTGTCAGCCCGGTGATGACACAACTTTCCCACACAAAAATGTGTGAAAAAAGTGACTTTTTCAGCACAATTTGAGGTTTGCAGGGGATTCTGGGTAAGGAAACGTTGGGGGATCCATGCAAGCCATACCTCCCTGGAATCCCCCGGGTGTCTAGTTTTCAGAAATGTATGGGTTTGGTAGGGTTCCCTTCATGGCCGCCGAGCACAGGGCCAAAAACCCAGGTGACCCCCCTTGCAAAACCAGGTTGTTTTGTGATAGGCAATTTTGATGTCGCCTCACTACGTTTTGGGCCCTTGCCTGTCGCGGGTACTTGGGCCTCCCACGCGAGTGAGGTACCATTTCTATTGGGATACTTGGAGAAAGGCGGAGGGTAGGAAATTTGTTGTTTCTTTCTGCAGCGTGAAAATTTTGGCACAATAATGCAAGGAAAATGTGACAGACATTTTGAGGTTTGCAGGACATTGTGGGTAAGATAACGTGTTGGTATCCACAAGAGAGACATCACAATGTACTCCCATGGGTGTTTAGTTTACGACAATATCTACAGTTGGTAGGTTATTCTTAGATGGAATGTACACCTTGGCGGAGAGACTAAAAAGACAAAGATTACTGCACAGCCATCTATTCCTCAAGCACACCCACATACTGGTTGGATTTGGCATGAGGGCGAGTGATGTTTCAGTATATAACATTTTATTAACAAGAGATTTCACAAAAATGAAATGCACTGTCAATAATTAAAAGGACAAAAAACTGAACCAGTGACTCGCAGCTAGTGAGCTGTAAAGCCACGGCAAGGCACCCACCGCTTTACAGGCCATTCACACACCTTTCATACGTGATACACACAAGACCATTCACACCACCAGGCACGAAACCAACACATTACAACACTCACAAAAAGGGACAAGGTACACCCTGCTTGAGAAAGACAGAAAGAACAAATATTTCTGCACAACCACCTATTCTTCAAGCACACAGACATACTGGTTGGATTTGGCACGAGGGTGAGTGATGGTTCAGTATATACAGTTGTATTAACCAGAGATTTCACAAAAATTAAATGCACTGTTAATAATTGAAAGGACGAGAAACTGAACCATTGACTCACAGCTCGTGAGCTGTAAAGCCACGACAAGGCACCAACTGCTTTACAGGCCATTCATACACCTTTCATTCGTGTGACACATACAAAACCATTCACACCGCCAGCCGCGGGCCCAGCACATTACAACACTCACACCAGCAGACAGCGCCATTCAAGGGCCCATCACTTTCACACGCCCACATTCCGACACAGTAACCACACCAGCTCACGGATTGCGTGGAGTGGCGTTTAGCTAGCAGTGTGTGTAGTGACCAGCAGCAAGTCACTACTCACACACCACCAGCCAAGCGCCCATCCACGCACACCGCCAGCCAAGCGCCCGTCCACGCACACCGCCAGCCAAGCGCCCGTCCACGCACACCGCCAGCCAAGCGCCAGTCCACGCACACCACCAGCCAAGCGCCAATCCATGCACACCGCCAGCCAAGCGCCAATCCACGCACACCACCAGCCAAGCGCCAATCCACGCACACCGCCAGCCAAGCGCCAATCCACACACACCACCAGCCAAGCACCAATCCACACACCACCAGCCAAGCGCCAGTCCACTCACCGCCAGCCAAGCTCCAGTCCACTCACCGCAGCCAAGCGCCAGTCCACGCACACCGCCAGCCAAGCTCCAGTCCACGCACACCGCCAGCCAAGCGCCAGTCCACGCACACCGTCATAAATTTTTTTTAAACAAGAAAGAAAACACAAACAAATTGCAACTAAATACAAAACTATAACTACAAAAACAACAGCAGTAACTAAAGACATCATTCTATTGCCAAACGTTAAACTGAACAACTATATAAAACCATACAGACCAGGCAGTACACTATTAGACTCATGGTTGCTCCCAAAAACTCTTTTGAGTGTGATACAATCTGAAACATGTGGGCACACACAGCCCAGGATTAGAAGGACAATCGGCACAGTGCATACGACTCTCCTTCCGCACACCTCTTCGCAAGCAGACTCTACATCTCTTACAGAGATTGTTTTTTTGGGGCGTGGGAGGAATTAAATCAGGAAAGTGGTGATCCTTCAATCTAGCCACATCCTCCACCACTCCAACTCTAGGAACACTTGCCTGTTCCACAACAACAAGGCAGCCTATCACAGACTCCTGAAACTGAACAAAAGTCAACTTTGACGCAGGAGAACACTCCTTGAACACAACAAAAGCATTGAAAGTTGCTAAATTGAAGAGATGGATGGCCAACTTCTTATACCAAATGTAAGCCTTACGAATAGCAGTGTAAGGTTCCAACCTCTGATCTACTGTATCAACACCACCCATGTGCTTATTGTAGTCTAAAATGCACACAGGTTTGCGCACTTCAGCAATCTGACCCCAAACAGCCACAGGTGAAGTACTCTTATCATGGATGGTAGTCAGCATGTACACATCCCACCTGTCCACAAATTTCACAGCTAGTAGTTCATCACTACGCTAGGAACTGCACTGTCCTCTCTGAAGTTTTTTGCAAACAAGCTCTTTTGGATAACCTTTACGGTTAGAGCGGATTGTGCCACAAGCAAAAGTGACCACTTTGAACAATTCCTTAAACAATTGCACAGCAGTGTAGAAGTTATCAAGGTACAAATGGTGGCCTCTGTTAAACAGTCCTCTAGCAAGATCCCACACAATTTTCTCTGAAACTCCAAAAGTGGACGGACAACTAGGGGGGTCAATAGTGGAATCCCTACCAGTGTACACACGGAAATTAAAAACATATCCTGTCCTACTCTCAGACAACATATACAGCTTAATTCCATAACGTGCCCTCTTGCTAGGAATGTACTGCCTAAAAACCAAACGGCCCTTGAACAGGACCAAAGACTCATCAATAGATATTTCTTTCCCTGGAGTATAGATCTCTGAAAATTGATCTACAAAGTGATCAAGAACAGGCCGAATATTAAAAAGACGGTCACAGTCAGGGTGATCTCGTAGCAACACCAAAGCATTATCAACAAAATGCAGCATCCGAAGCAAAAGTAAATACCGATCACGAGTCATAATTGCAGGAAATATGGCCGTTGCCATCAAGGGACTGGTAGACCAATATGAAGCCATGGACGGCTTCCTTATCAAACCCATCAATAAAGTCAAACCCAAAAACTTCTTCATCTCTTCCAGATTTGTGGGAGTCCACCGGGTAGCTCTAGAGTGGGGCCTAAGTCTGGCACTGTTGTCCCTCAAAAACTGTTCAGCATACAAATTAGTCTGCTCAACAATCTCACCCAAAAATACATCATCCATAAACAACTAAAAAAACTGTATAGGCAAAAAATTTTCACAATCCACTCTACACCCTGCATCACCACTAAAGGCAGGCAACACCGGCTGCACCATGTTTGGATCAACCCAGAGTCCAGCACTTCCAGTAGGAAGCCTAGCAGCCTCAGGCTGCAATCCAGATGCCTCTTGCACCATCGGCACAGCAGTGTCCTCCTCTAAAACAGGCACTTCATCCGCACTGAGAGTAGCTTCATCCACACCGAGAGTAGCTTCATCCACACTGAGAGTAGCTTCATCATCCGATGATTCCATGTGGAGAGAAAACTCACTGCCTGAATCTTCCCCTCCCTCCTCTCCCTCAGACGCACTGTCAGTCTCATAATCCTGCTCAGAGGAAGATTCAAGAAGCATACCAACCACCTGCTGAGCAGTCATTCTACGGCTAGCCATAATGCTTACTAATAAAGGTAACTTGTCAAACAAGTCAACAACAACAAACCCTTCGCAAAAAAAGAAATAAACAAAATGTAGCTTTATCACAAAGACCTATATACTCCAACACTATACCACTCACTTGACAGAAGCAGCTAGACTCACCACCATCTACTCTGCACAGACACAGTAAGGATCAACAATATCCCACTAAAAAAGAAAAAGAAAAAAAAATTACACATAAGACAATGCAAAACACATTGCAAAGAATTTCATGCTCAGAACACTAACAAATATGCTGCCATTATGACACCACTTACAAAAAAATTCATTCGTGCATGACAATAATACTCATTTGGAGTAAACACAACAAAAATGTTTTTCTTACCAAATAAATGCAATTACGCAAAACTGCAGAACAACCACTGCCGAAACCGCAAACAGGAATCAAAAGCTTTACACTAGAATAAAAAGGAGAAAAAAAACCATTACAATCACATATTCAAATAATGCACCAGTCCACACACAATCCACCAGCTAAGCTAAGGGGTAGATGGGCCTAAGAGTATAAATAAAATATTCACCCCTGTAAAAGGGGAGCAACCCTTGCCCTTGAGGCCACTCCCCAACACAAAAATTTAAAAAACCCCTGTTGTCTAGTGGCTTCTGCCCCCCTTGGGGGCAGATGGGCCTAAAAAACATACTGCTGATCTGCCACCCAAAGAGGACAGAAATGGCCACAATCATCCTCCCATAAAGGGGAGCGACCCTTGCCCAAGGGGCCACTCCCCACAAACAAATCCCTGGTGGTCTAGTGGGCCCAAACATGACAAGCCCCAGCCCCCAAAGGAGAGCGACCCTTGCCCAAGGGGTCACTCTCCCCCCAAAAAATCCCTGGTGGCCTAGTGGGCCCTAGATTAAAAAAAGGCGAGATCTGCCCCCCCCCAATGGGGGCAGACAGCCAAAAACATAGCCCCCAAAGGGGAGTGACCCTTGCCCAAGGGGCCACTCCCCACAAAGTATTCCCTGGTGGTCCAGTGGGCCACTTAAAAAAAAAGGCAAAATCTGCCCCCCAGGGGGGGCAGACAAAGCCAAAAAACATTGCCCCCATAAGGGGAGTGACCCTTGCCCAAGGGGTCACTCCCCACAAACAAATCCCTGGTGGTCTAGTGGGCCAAACATGGGGAGACACAGCCCCCAAAGGAGAGCGACCCTTGCCCAAGGGGTCACTCTCCTCAAAACAATTCCCTGGTGGCCTAGTGGGCCCTAGATAAAAAAAAAAGGCGAGATCTGCCCCCCCATGGGGGCAGACAGCCAAAAACATAGCCCCCGAAGGGGAGTGACCCTTGCCCAAGGGGCCACTCCCCACAAAGTATTCCCTGGTGGTCCAGTGGGCCACTTTAAAAAAAAATTGCGAAATCTGCCCCCCAGAGGGGCAGACAAAGCCAAAAAACATTGCCCCCATAAGGGGAGCGACCCTTGCCCAAGGGGCCACTCCCCACAAACAAATCCCTGGTGGTCTAGTGGGCCCAAACATGACAAGCCCCAGCCCCCAAAGGAGAGCGACCCTTGCCCAAGGGGCACTCTCCCCCCAAAAAATCCCTGGTGGCCTAGTGGGCCCTAGATAAAAAATGGCGAGATCTGCCCCCAATGGGGGCAGACAGCCAAAAACATAGCCCCCAAAGGGGAGTGACCCTTGCCCAAGGGGCCACTCCCCACAAAGTATTCCCTGGTGGTCCAGTGGGCCTCTTAAAAAAAAATGGCAAAATCTGCCCCCCAGGGGGGACAGACAAAGCCAAAAAACATTGCCCCCATAAGGGGAGTGACCCTTGCCCAAGGGGCCACTCCCCACAAAGTATTCCCTGGTGGTCCAGTGGGCCTCTTAAAAAAAAATGGTGAAATCTGCCCCCCAGGGGGGACAGACAAAGCCAAAAAACATTGCCCCCATAAGGGGAGTGACCCTTGCCCAAGGGGCCACTCCCCACAAACAAATCCCTGGTGGTCTAGTGGGCCAAACATGGGGAGACACAGCCCCCAAAGGAGAACGACCCTTGCCCAAGGGGTCACTCTCCCAAAAAAAAATCCCTGGTGGCCTAGTGGGCCCTAGTTAAAAACAAAAGGCGAGATCTGCCCCCCCCCCCATGGGGGCAGACAGCCAAAAACATACCCCCAAAGGGGAGTGACCCTTGCTCAAGGGGCCACTCCCCACAAAATACTCCCTGGTGGTCCAGTGGGCCAATTTTTAAAAAAATAATGATAAATCTGCCCCCCCCAGGGGGGCAGACAAAGCCAATTACTAATGCCCCCATAAGGGGAGTGACCCTTGCCTAAGGGGCCGCTCCCCCAAACAGTAAATCGATTGCAGGTTTAAAAAAAAAAAAAATCCCTGTGTCTAGTGGGCATTCCTGCTGCACGATCGCACGATCGTGCAGCAGGAATGCACAAAAGAAGCATCAGGGGAAAGGACAAACCCTTTCCTTTCCCCCGATGCCTCTTTTGCTGAAATCCCCCCTCCCCAGAAGAAAAACTTACCTATTTCTTCCCCGATGCGCTGGAAGCAAATGGCTTCCAGCGCGTCGGGAAACAAAGGGAAACCTCCAATGACGTGGAGGGGGGGGCGGGGGGAGCCAGGGGAAGGGCTTCCCCTGCCTTCCCCGGTGGGGGCACGAAGATCGGCGTCCCACGGGGGAGCGCCAGCGCTTCCCCCGTGGGTGGGTGTCAGGACGGCCGGGAGCCGTCATGAGCACATGCCCACTGTGTTTCATGACGGCTCCCGGCCGTCATGAGCACCGAAGGGGTTAATTAATGTGTAGTTTTGATAATCTTTAATCTTTAGGTCCAGAGCCGGAATAAATAGGAGGCCTCCTTCACACTTTATAAGAACTCGACTCACCCGCTTGGGCTAGGTGGCTTTTCTTTCTTTTTCATTTCAGCCTGTAGAGTTTAGCCTTATTGTTGTTCTTCGTTAATGTGACCCCCAGGGCACAAGTCCTAAACAAGCATTGAAAATGCAATAGGCCTCGCATTTATTTGAGTTAGAGTTGGCGTTGTAAATGGGAATGTGTTTTACCTGTGTGTTATGGAGTTGTATGTATGTGGTGTGTGGTGGAATTATGTGTGTTGCATTGGGATAATTAGTTGTGGAGCAGTATGACCCATAAGTAAGGAGAGTGAGGAGAAGAGCAGCAGGAGGTACAAGTAAGGAGAGTGAGGAAAAAATAGTGTGAGGCACAAGGAAGGAGAGTGGGAGGAGAGCTGCATGAGGCAATAGGATGGAGAGGGAGAAGAGAACAGTGTGAGGCACAAGGACGGCGATTGAGGAGAAGAGCGGCAGGAGGTACAAGGATGAAGAGTGAGGAGAAGAGCACCGTGAGGCATCAGGAAGAACATTGAGGAGGAACAGAGCAGCGTGAGGCAAAAGGAAGCAGAGTGATGAGAAGATGAGCCGGAGGTACAAAGAAGGAGAGTGAGGCACAGAATCGTGTGAGGCACAAGGATGGAGAGTGAGAAGTGCAGCATGAGGCAAAAGGAAGGAGAGCGAGGAGAAGAGCAGCAGGAGGTACAAGGAAGGAGAGCGAGGAGAAGAGCAGCTGGAGGTACAAGGAAGGAGAGCGAGGACAAGATCAGCAGGAGGTACAAGGAAGGAGAGCGAGGACAAGAGCAGTAGGAGGCACAAGGAAGGAGAGTGAGGACAAGATCAAAGAGCAGCAGGAGGTACAAGGAAGGAGAGCGAGGACAAGAGCAGCAGGAGGTACAAGGAAGGAGAGCGAAGAGAAGAGCATCAGGAGGCACAAGGAAGGAGAGCGAGGAGAAGAGTAGCGTGAGGTACGAGGAAGAAGAGCAGCAGGAGGTACAAAGAAGGAGAGCGACGAGAAGAGCAGCTGGAGGTACAAGGAAGGAGAGCGAGGAGAAGAGCAGAAGGAGGCACAAGGAAGGAGAGCGAGGAGAAGAGCAGCGTGAGGCACAAGTAAGGAGAGCGAGGAGAAGAGCAGCAGGAGATACAAGGAAGGAGAGTGAAGAGAAGAGCAGCAGGAGGTACAAGGAAGGAGAGCGAGGAGAAGAGCAGCAGGAGGTACAAGGAAGGAGAGCGAGGAGAAGAGCAGCAGGAGGTACAAGGAAGGAGAGCGAGGAGAAGAGCAGTGTGAGTCACAAGGAAGGAGAGCGAGGAGTAGAGCAGTGGAGGCACAAAGAAGGAGATTGAGAAGGAGAGCAGCATGAGGTACAAGGAAGGAGATTGAGAAGGAGTAGAGCAGTGGAGGCACAAAGAAGGAGATTGAAGAGGAAAACAGCAGCATGAGGCACAAGGAAGGAGAGACAGGAGAACAGCAGAGTGAGGCACGAGGAAGGAGAGCGAGAAGAGCAGCATGAGGCACAAGGACAGAGAATGAGGAAGAGATTAGCGTAAGGCACAAGGAAGGAGAGTGAGAAGACCAGCGTGAGGCACAAGGAAGGAGAAGACCGAGGAGAAGAGCAGCAGGAGGGACAAGGAAGGACAACGAGGAGAAGAGCAGCAAGAGGTACAAGGAAGGAGAGCGAGGAGAAGAGCAGCAGGAGGTACAAGGAAGGAGAGCGAGGACAAGAGCAGCAGGAGGTACTAGGAAGGAGAGCAAGGAGAAGAGCAGCATGAGTCACAAGAAAGGAGAGCAAGGAGAAGAGCAGCAGGAGATACAAGGAAGGAGAGTGAAGAGAAGAGCAGCAGGAGGTACAAGGAAGGAGAGCGAGGAGAAGAGCAGCAGGAGGTACAAGGAAGGAGAGCGAGGAGAAGAGCAGCAGGAGGTACAAGGAAGGAGAGCGAGGAGAAGAGCAGTGTGAGTCACAAGGAAGGAGAGCGAGGAGAAGAGCAGCGTGAGGCACAAGGAATGAGAGCGATGAGAAGAGCAGCAGGAGGCACAAGGAAAGACAGCGAGGAGAAGAGCAGCAGGAGGTGCAAGGAAGGAGAGTGAGGAGAAGAGCATCAGGAGGTACAAGGAAGGAGAGGGAGGAGAAGAGCTGCGTGAGGCACAAGAAAGGAGAGCGAGGAGAAGAGCAGCAAGAGGCACAAAGGACAGCGTGGAGGAGAGCAGCAGGAGGCACAAGGAAGTAGAGCGAGGAGAAGAGCAGCGTGAGGCAAAAGTAAGGAGACCGAAGAGAAGAGCAGCAGGAGGTACAAGGAAGAAGAGCAAGGAGAAGAGCATCAGGAGGTACAAGGAAGGAGAGTGAGGAGAAGAGCAGCAGGAGGTACAAGGAAGGAAAGCGAGGTGAAGAGCAGCAGGAGGTACAAGGAAAAAGAGCAAGGAGAAGAGCAGCAGGCGGTACAAGGAAGGAGAGAGGAAAACAGCAGCGTGAGGCACAAGGATGGAGAGTGCGGAAAACAGCAGCGTGAGGCACAAGGAAGGAGAGAGAGGAGAACAGCAGCGTGAGGCATGAGGAAGGAGAGTGAGAAGAGTAGCGTAAGGCACAAGAAAGGAGAGCGAGGAGAAGAGTAGCGTGAGGCACAAGAAAGAAGAGCGGGGAGAAGAGCAGCATGAGGTACAAGAAAGGAGAGCGAGGAGAAGAACAGCAGGAGCTACAAGGAAGGAGAGCGAGGAGGAGAGCATCAGGAAGCACAAGGAAGGAGAGCGAGGAGAAGAGCAGCGTGAGGCACAAGTAAGGAGAGCGAGGAGAAGAGCAGCAGGAGGTACAAGGAAGGAGAGCAAGGAGAAGAGTAGCAGGAGGAACCAGGAAGGGGAGTGAGGAGAAGAGCATCAGGAGGTACAAGGAAGGAGAGTGAGGAGAAGAGCAGCAAGAGGTACAAGGAAGGAAAGCGAGGTGAAGAGCAGCTGGAGGTACAAGAAAGGAAAGCGAGGAATAAAGCAGCGTGCGGTACAAGGAAGGAGAGCGAGGAGAAGGGCAGCAGGAGGTACAAAGAAGGAGAACGAGGACAAGATCAGCAGGAGGTACAAGGAAAGAGAGCGAGGACAAGAGCAGTAGCAGGTACAAGGAAGGAGAGCAAGGAGAAGAGCAGCAGGAGGTACAAGGAAGGAGAATGAGGAGAAGAGCAGCAGGAGGTACAAGGAAGGAGAAAGAGGAGAAGAGCATCAGGAGGCACAAGGAAGGAGAGCGAGGAGAAGAGCAGTGTGAGGTACAAGGAAGGAGATCGAGGAGAAGAGCAGCAGGAGGTACAAGGAAGGAGAGCGAGGAGGAGAGCAGCAGGCAGCACAAGGAAGGAGAGCGAGGAGAAGAGCAGCGTGAGGCACAAGTAAGGAGAGCGAGGAGAAGAGCAGCAGGAGATACAAGGAAGGAGAGAAGGGAGAAGAGTAGCAGGAGGTACAAGGAAGGGGAGTGAGGAGAAGAGCAGCAGAAGGTACAAGGAAGGAGAGTGAGGAGAAGAGCAGCAGGAGGTACAAAGAAGGAAAGCGAGGTGAAGAGCAGCTGGAGGTACAAGGAAGGAAAGCGAGGAATAAAGCAGCGTGCGTTACAAGGAAGGAGAGCGAGGAGAAGGGCAGCAGGAGGTACAAGGAAGGAGAGCGAGGACAAGATCAGCAGGAGGTACAAGGAAAGAGAGCGAGGACAAGAGCAGCGTGAGGTACAAGGAAGGAGAGCGAGGAGAAGAGCAGCAGGAGGTACAAGAAAGGAGAAAGAGGAGAAGAGCAGCAGAAGGTACAAGGAAGGAGAGCGAGGAGAAGAGCATCAGGAGGCACAAGGAAGGAGAGCGAGGAGAAGAGCATCAGGAGGCACAAGGAAGGAGTGCGAGGAGAAGAGCATCAAGATATACAAGGAAGGAGAGCTAGGAGAAGAGCAGCCGGAGGTACAAGGTAGGAGAGCAAGGAGAAGAGCAGCAGGAGGTACAATGAAGGAGAGCGAGGACAAGAGCAGCATAAGGTATGAGGAAGGAGAGCAAGGAGAAGAGCAGCCTGAGGCACGAGAAAGGAGAGCAAGGAGCATGACGTACAAGGAAGGAGAGCGAGGAGAAGAGCAGCAGGAGGTAAGAGGAAAATGTGCAAGGAGAAAAGCAGCAGGAGGTACAAGAAAGGAGAGAGGAAAACAGCAGCGTGAGGCACGAGGAAGGGGAGTGCGGAAAAGAGCAGCATGAGGCACAAGGAAGGAGAGAGAGGAGAACAGCAGCGTGAGGCATGAGGAAGCAGAGTGAGAAGAGTAGCGTGAGGCACAAGGAAGGAGAGCGAAGAGAAGAGCTGCGTGAGGCACAAAAAAGGAGAGCGAGGAGAAGAGCAGCAAGAGGCACAAGGAAGGACAGCGTGGAGGAGAGAAGCAGGAGGCACAAGGAAGTAGAGCGAGGAGCAGAGCAGCGTGAGGCACAAGTAAGGAGAGGGAAGAGAAGAGCAGCAGAAGGTACAAAGAAGGAGAGCAAGGAGAAGAGCATCAGGAGGTACAAGGAAGGAGAGTGAGGAGAAGAGCATCAGGAGGTACAAGGAAGGAGAGCAAGGAGAAGAGCAGCAGGAGGTACAAGGAAGGAAAGCGAGGTGAAGAGCAGCTGGAGGTACAAGGAAGGAACGCGAGGAGAAGCGTGAGGTACAAGGAAGGAGAGCGAGGAGAAGAGCAGCAGGAGGTACAAGGAAAAGAGCGAGGAGAAGAGCAGCAGTAGGTACAGGGAAGGAGAGATGAAAACAGCAGCGTGAGGTACAAGGATGGAGAGTGAGGAAAAGAGCAGCGTGAGGCACAAGGAAGGAGAGAGAGGAGAACAGCAGCGTGAGGCATGAGGAAGGAGAGTGAGAAGAGTAGCGTGAGGCACAAGGAAGGAGAGTGAGGAGGAGAGTAGCTTAAGGCACAAGGAAGGAGAGTGAGAAGAGCAGCGGGAGGCACGAGGAAGGAGAGTGAGGAGGAGATTAGCGTGAGGCACAAGAGAGGAGAGCGAGGAGAAGAGGAGCGTGAGGTACAAGGAAGGAGAGCGAGGAGAAGAGCAGCAGGAGGTAGAAGGAAGGAGAGCGAGGAGGAGAGCAGCAGGAAGCACAATGAAGGAGAGCGAGGAGAAGAGCAGCGTGAGGCACAAGTAAGGAGAGCGAGGAGAAGAGCAGCAGGAGGTACAAGGAAGGAGAGCAAGGAGAAGAGCAGCAGGAGGTACAAGGAAGGAGAAAGAGGAAAAGAGCATCAGGAGGCACAAGGAAGGAGAGCGAGGAGAAGAGCAGTGTGAGGTACAAGGAAGGAGATCGAGGAGAAGAGCAGCAGGAGGTACAAGGAAGGAGAGCGAGGAGGAGAGCAGCAGGCAACACAAGGAAGGAGAGAAGGAGAAGAGCAGCGTGAGGCACAAGTAAGGAGAGCGAGGAGAAGAGCAGCAGGAGATACAAGGAAGGAGAGAAGGGAGAAGAGTAGCAGGAAGTACAAGGAAGGGGAGTGAGGAGAAGAGCAGCAGAAGGTACAAGGAAGTAGAGCGAGGAGAAGAGAGGCAGGAGGTACAAGGAAGGAAAGCGAGGTGAAGAGCAGCTGGAGGTACAAGGAAGGAAAGCAAGGAGAAGCGTGAGGTACAAGGAAGGAGAGCGAGGAGAAGAGCAGCAGGAGGTACAAGGAAAAAGAGCAAGGAGAAGAGCAGCAGGAGGTACAAGGAAGGAGAGAGGAAAACAGCAGCGTGAGGCACAAGGATGGAGAGTGCGGAAAACAGCAGTGTGAGGCACAAGGAAGGAGAGAGAGGAGAACAGCAGCGTGAGGCATGAGGAAGGAGAGTGAGAAGAGTAGCGTAAGGCACAAGAAAGGAGAGCGAGGAGAAGAGTAGCGTGAGGCACAAGAAAGAAGAGCGGGGAGAAGAGTAGCGTGAGGCACAAGGAAGGAGAGCGAGGAGAAGAGCTGCGTGAGGCACAAGAAAGGAGAACGAGGAGAAGAGCAGCAGGAGGTACAAGGAAGGAGAGCGAGGAGGAGAGCAGCAGGAAGCACAAGGAAGGAGAGCGAGGAGAAGAGCAGCGTGAGGCACAAGTAAGGAGAGCGAGGAGAAGAGCAGCAGGAGGTACAAGGAAGGAGAGCAAAGAGAAGAGTAGCAGGAGGTACAAGGAAGGAAAGCGAGGTGAAGAGCAGCTGGAGGTACAAGAAAGGAAAGCGAGGAATAAAGCAGCATGCGGTACAAGGAAGGAGAGCGAGGAGAAGGGCAGCAGGAGGTACAAAGATGGAGAATGAGGACAAGATCAGCAGGAGGTACAAGGAAAGAGAGCGAGGACAAGAGCAGTAGCAGGTACAAGGAAGGAGAGCAAGGAGAAGAGCAGCAGGAGGTACAAGGAAGGAGAATGAGGAGAAGAGCAGCAGGAGGTACAAGGAAGGAGAAAGAGGAGAAGAGCATCAGGAGGCACAAGGAAAGAGAGCAAGGAGAAGAGCAGTGTGAGGTACAAGGAAGGAGAGCGAGGAGAAGAGCAGCAGGAGGTACAAGGAAGGAGAGCGAGGAGGAGAGCAGCAGGAAGCACAAGGAAGGAGAGCGAGGAGAAGAGCAGCGTGAGGCACAAGTAAGGAGAGCGAAAAGAAGAGCAGCAGGAGGTACAAGGAAGGAGAGAAGGGAGAAGAGTAGAAGGAGGTATAAGGAAGGGGAGTGAGGAGAAGAGCAGCAGAAGGTACAAGGAATGAGAGTGAGGAGAAGAGCAGCAGGAGGTACAAAAAAGGAAAGCGAGGTGAAGAGCAGCTGGAGGTACAAGGAAGGAAAGCGAGGAATAAAGCAGCGTGCGTTACAAGGAAGGAGAGCGAGGAGAAGGGCAGCAGGAGGTACAAGGAAGGAGAGCGAGGACAAGATCAGCAGGAGGTACAAGGAAAGAGAGCGAGGACAAGAGCAGCGTGAGGTACAAGGAAGGAGAGCGAGGAGAAGAGCATCAGGAGGTACAAGAAAGGAGAAAGAGGAGAAGAGCAGCAGGAGGTACAAGGAAGGAGAGTGAGGAGAAGAGCATGAGGAGGCACAAGGTAGGAGAGCAAGGAGAAGAGCAGCAGGAGGTACAATGAAGGAGAGCGATGACAAGAGCAGCATAAGGTATGAGGAAGGAGAGCAAGGAGAAGAGCAGCCTGAGGCACGAGAAAGGAGAGAGAGCAGCGTGAGGTACAAGGAAGGAGAGCGAGGAGAAGAGCATCAGGAGGTAAGAGGAAAATGAGCAAGGCGAAAAGCAGCAGGAGGTACAAGGAAGGAGAGAGGAAAACAGCAGCGTGAGGCATGAGGAAGGAGAGCAGAAAAGAGCAGCATGAAGCACAAGGAAGGAGAGAGAGGAGAACAGCAGCGTGAGGCATGAGGAAGGAGAGTGAGAAGAGTAGCGTGAGGCACAAGGAAGGAGAGCGAGGAGAAGAGCTGCGTGAGGCACAAGAAAGGAGAACGAGGAGAAGAGCAGCAAGAGGTACAAGGAAGGACAGCGTGGAGGAGAGCAGCAGGAGGCTCAAGGAAGTAGAGAGAGGAGAAGAGCAGCGTGAGGCACAAGTAAGGAGAGCGAAGAGAAGAGCAGCAGGAGGTACAAAGAAGGAGAGCAAGGAGAAGAGCATCAGGAGGTACAAGGAAGGAGAGTGAGGAAAAGAGCATCAGGAGGTACAAGGAAGGAGAGCAAGGAGAAGAGCAGCAGGAGGTACAAGGAAGGAAAGCGAGGTGAAGAGTAGCTGGAGGTACAAGGAAGGAACGCGAGGAGAAGCGTGAGGTACAAGGAAGGAGAGTGAGGAGAAGAGCAGCAGGAGGTACGAGGAAAAAGAGCGAGGAGAAGAGCAGCAGGAGGTACAAGGAAGGAGACAGGAAAACAGCAGCGTGAGGCAAAAGGAAGGAGAGAGAGGAGAACAGCAGCGTGAGGCATGAGGAAGGAGAGTGAGAAGAGTAGCGTGAGGCACAAGGAAGGAGAGTGAGGAGGAGAGTACCTTAAGGCACAAGGAAGGAGAGTGAGAAGAGCAGCGGGAGGCACAAGGAAGGAGAGTGAGAAGGAGAGTAGTGTAAGGCACAAGGAAGGAGAGCGAGGAGAAGAGCAGCGTGAGGCACAAGAAAGGAGAGCGGGGAGAAGAGCAGCAGGAGGTACAAGGAAAGAGAGCAAGGAGAAGAGTAGCAGGAGGTCCAAGGAAGGGGAGTAAGGAGAAGAACATCAGGAGGTACAAGGAAGGAGAGTGAGGGGAAGAGCAGCAGGAGGTACAAGGAAGGAAAGCGAGGTGAAGAGCCGCTGGAGGTACAAGAAAGGAAAGCGAGGAATAAAGCAGCATGCGGTACTAGGAAGGAGAGCGAGGAGAAGGGCAGCAGGAGGTACAAGCAAGGAGAGCGAGGAGGAGAGCAGCAGGAAGCACAAGGAAGGAGAGCAAGGAGAAGAGCAGCGTGAGGCACAAGTAAGGAGAGCGAGGAGAAGAGCAGCAGGAGGTACAAGGAAGGAGAGCAAGGAGAAGAGTAGCAGGAGGTACAAGGAAGGGGAGTAAGGAGAAGCACATCAGGAGGTACAAGGAAGGAGAGTGAGGGGAAGAGCAGCAGGAGGTACAAGGAAGGAAAGCGAGGTGAAGAGCCGCTGGAGGTACAAGAAAGGAAAGCGAGGAATAAAGCAGCGTGCGGTACAAGGAAGGAGAGCGAGGAGAAGGGCAGCAGGAGGTAAAAGGAAGGAGAGCGAGGACAAGATCAGCAGGAGGTACAAGGAAAGAGAGCGAGGACAAGAGCAGTAGGAGGTACAAGGAAGGAGAGCGAGGAGAAGAGCAGCAGGAGGTACAAGGAAGGAGAATGAGGAGAAGAGCAGCAGGAGGTACAAGGAAGGAGAGTGAGGAGAAGAGCATCATGAGGCACAAGGAAGGAGAGCGAGGAGAAGAGCATCAGGAGGCACAAGGAAGGAGAGCGAGGAGAAGAGCATCAAGATATACAAGGAAGGAGAGCTAAGAGAAGAGCAGCCGGAGGTACAAGGTAGGAGAGCAAGGAGCAGAGAAGCAGGAGGTACAATGAAGGAGAGTGAGGACAAGAGCAGCATAAGCTACGAGGAAGGAGAGCGAGGAGAAGAGCAGCATGAGGCACGAGAAAGAAGAGCGAGGAGAAGAGTAGCGTGAGGCACAAGAAAGGAGAGCGAGGAGAAGAGCAGCAGGAGGCACAAGGAAGGAGAGCGAGGAGGAGAGCAGCAGGAGGCACAAGGAAGGAGAGTGAGGTGAAGAGCAGCATGAGGCACAAGTAAGAAGAATGAGAGGAAGAGCAGAAGGAGGTACAAGGAAAGAGAGCGAGGAGAAGAGCATCAGAAGGTACGAGGAAGGAGAGTGAGGAGAAGAGCAGCAGGAGGTACAAGGAAGGAGAAGAGCAGCAGGAGGTACAAGGAAGGAGATCGAGGAGAATAGCAGCAGGAGGTACAAGGAAGGAGATCGAGGAGAAGAGCAGCAGGAGTTACAAGGAAGGAGAGAGGACAACAGCAGTGTGAGGCACGAGGAAGGAGAGTGAGGAAAAGAGCAGCATGAGGCACAAGGAAGGAGAGTGAGGAGGAGAGCAGCATGAGGCACAAGGAAGGAGATTGAGAAGGAGAGCAGCATGAGGCACAAGGAAGGAGATTGAGAAGGAGAAGAGCAGTAGAGGCACAAAGAAGGAGAATGAGGAGGAAAACAGCAGCGTGAGGCACGAGGAAGGAGAGTGAGAAGAGCAGCGTGAGGCACAAGGACAGAGAATGAGGAAGAGATTAGCGTAAGGCACAAGGAAGGAGAGTGAGAAGAGCAGCGTGAGGCACAAGGAAGGAGATGACCGAGGAGAAGAGCACCAGGAGGGACAAGGAAGGACAACGAGGAGAAGAGCAGCAGGAGGTATAAGGAAGGAGAGCGAGGAGCAGAGCATCAGGAGGTACAAGGAAGGAGAGCGAGGAGAAGAGCATCAGGAGGTACAAGGAAGGAGAGCGAGGAGAAGAGCATCAGGAGATAAAAGGAAGGAGAGCGAGGAGAAGAGCAGCAGGAGGTACAAGGAAGGAGAGCGAGGACAAGAGCAGCAGGAGGCACAAGGAAGGAGAGCAGCAGGAGGCGCAAGGAAGGAGAGCGAGGAGAAGAGCAGCGGGAGTCACAAGGAAGGAGAGCGAGGAGAAGAGCTGCGTGAGGCACAAGAAAGGAGAACGAGGAGAAGAGCAGCAGGAGGTACAAGGAAGGAGAGCGAGGAGGAGAGCAGCAGGAAGCACAAGGAAGGAGAGCGAGGAGAAGAGCAGCGTGAGGCACAAGTAAGGAGAGCGAGGAGAAGAGCAGCAGGAGGTACAAGGAAGGAGAGCAAGGAGAAGAGTAGCAGGAGGTACAAGGAAGGAAAGCGAGGTGAAGAGCAGCTGGAGGTACAAGAAAGGAAAGCGAGGAATAAAGCAGCATGCGGTACAAGGAAGGAGAGCGAGGAGAAGGGCAGCAGGAGGTACAAAGATGGAGAATGAGGACAAGATCAGCAGGAGGTACAAGGAAAGAGAGCGAGGACAAGAGCAGTAGCAGGTACAAGGAAGGAGAGCAAGGAGAAGAGCAGCAGGAGGTACAAGGAAGGAGAATGAGGAGAAGAGCAGCAGGAGGTACAAGGAAGGAGAAAGAGGAGAAGAGCATCAGGAGGCACAAGGAAAGAGAGCGAGGAGAAGAGCAGTGTGAGGTACAAGGAAGGAGAGCGAGGAGAAGAGCAGCAGGAGGTACAAGGAAGGAGAGCGAGGAGAAGAGCAGCGTGAGGCACAAGTAAGGAGAGCGAAAAGAAGAGCAGCAGGAGGTACAAGGAAGGAGAGAAGGGAGAAGAGTAGAAGGAGGTACAAGGAAGGGGAGTGAGGAGAAGAGCAGCAGAAGGTACAAGGAATGAGAGTGAGGAGAAGAGCAGCAGGAGGTACAAAAAAGGAAAGCGAGGTGAAGAGCAGCTGGAGGTACAAGGAAGGAAAGCGAGGAATAAAGCAGCGTGCGTTACAAGGAAGGAGAGCGAGGAGAAGGGCAGCAGGAGGTACAAGGAAGGAGAGCGAGGACAAGATCAGCAGGAGGTACAAGGAAAGAGAGCGAGGACAAGAGCAGCGTGAGGTACAAGGAAGGAGAGCGAGGAGAAGAGCATCAGGAGGTACAAGAAAGGAGAAAGAGGAGAAGAGCAGCAGGAGGTACAAGGAAGGAGAGTGAGGAGAAGAGCATCAGGAGGCACAAGGTAGGAGAGCAAGGAGAAGAGCAGCAGGAGGTACAATGAAGGAGAGCGATGACAAGAGCAGCATAAGGTATGAGGAAGGAGAGCAAGGAGAAGAGCAGCCTGAGGCACGAGAAAGGAGAGCGAGGAGCGTGAGGTACAAGGAAGGAGAGCGAGGAGAAGAGCATCAGGAGGTAAGAGGAAAATGAGCAAGGCGAAAAGCAGCAGGAGGTACAAGGAAGGAGAGAGGAAAACAGCAGCGTGAGGCATGAGGAAGGAGAGCAGAAAAGAGCAGCATGAAGCACAAGGAAGGAGAGAGAGGAGAACAGCAGCGTGAGGCATGAGGAAGGAGAGTGAGAAGAGTAGCGTGAGGCACAAGGAAGGAGAGCGAGGAGAAGAGCTGCGTGAGGCACAAGAAAGGAGAACGAGGAGAAGAGCAGCAAGAGGTACAAGGAAGGACAGCGTGGAGGAGAGCAGCAGGAGGCTCAAGGAAGTAGAGAGAGGAGAAGAGCAGCGTGAGGCACAAGTAAGGAGAGCGAAGAGAAGAGCAGCAGGAGGTACAAAGAAGGAGAGCAAGGAGAAGAGCATCAGGAGGTACAAGGAAGGAGAGTGAGGAAAAGAGCATCAGGAGGTACAAGGAAGGAGAGCAAGGAGAAGAGCAGCAGGAGGTACAAGGAAGGAAAGCGAGGTGAAGAGTAGCTGGAGGTACAAGGAAGGAACGCGAGGAGAAGCGTGAGGTACAAGGAAGGAGAGTGAGGAGAAGAGCAGCAGGAGGTACGAGGAAAAAGAGCGAGGAGAAGAGCAGCAGGAGGTACAAGGAAGGAGACAGGAAAACAGCAGCGTGAGGCAAAAGGAAGGAGAGAGAGGAGAACAGCAGCGTGAGGCATGAGGAAGGAGAGTGAGAAGAGTAGCGTGAGGCACAAGGAAGGAGAGTGAGGAGGAGAGTACCTAAGGCACAAGGAAGGAGAGTGAGAAGAGCAGCGGGAGGCACAAGGAAGGAGAGTGAGAAGGAGAGTAGTGTAAGGCACAAGGAAGGAGAGTGAGGAGAAGACCAGCGTGAGGCACAAGAAAGGAGAGCGGGGAGAAGAGCAGCAGGAGGTACAAGGAAGGAGAGCAAGGAGAAGAGTAGCAGGAGGTACAAGGAAGGGGAGTAAGGAGAAGAACATCAGGAGGTACAAGGAAGGAGAGTGAGGGGAAGAGCAGCAGGAGGTACAAGGAAGGAAAGCGAGGTGAAGAGCCGCTGGAGGTACAAGAAAGGAAAGCGAGGAATAAAGCAGCGTGCGGTACAAGGAAGGAGAGCGAGGAGAAGGGCAGCAGGAGGTACAAGCAAGGAGAGCGAGGAGGAGAGCAGCAGGAAGCACAAGGAAGGAGAGCGAGGAGAAGAGCAGCGTGAGGCACAAGTAAGGAGAGCGAGGAGAAGAGCAGCAGGAGGTACAAGGAAGGAGAGCAAGGAGAAGAGTAGCAGGAGGTACAAGGAAGGGGAGTAAGGAGAAGCACATCAGGAGGTACAAGGAAGGAGAGTGAGGGGAAGAGCAGCAGGAGGTACAAGGAAGGAAAGCGAGGTGAAGAGCCGCTGGAGGTACAAGAAAGGAAAGCGAGGAATAAAGCAGCGTGCGGTACAAGGAAGGAGAGCGAGGAGAAGGGCAGCAGGAGGTAAAAGGAAGGAGAGCGAGGACAAGATCAGCAGGAGGTACAAGGAAAGAGAGCGAGGACAAGAGCAGTAGGAGGTACAAGGAAGGAGAGCGAGGAGAAGAGCAGCAGGAGGTACAAGGAAGGAGAATGAGGAGAAGAGCAGCAGGAGGTACAAGGAAGGAGAGTGAGGAGAAGAGCATCAGGAGGCACAAGGAAGGAGAGCGAGGATAAGAGCAGTGTGAGGTACAAGGAAGGAGAGCGAGGAGAAGAGCAGCAGGAGGTACAAGGAAGGAGAGCAAGGAGGAGAGCATCAGGAAGCACAAGGAAGGAGAGTGAGGAGAAGAGCACGGTGAGGGACAAGTAAGGAGAGCGAGGAGAAGAGCAGCAGGAGGTACAAGGAAGGAGAGCAAGGAGAAGAGTAGCAGGAGGTAAAAGGAAGGGGAGTGAGGAGAAGAGCAGCAGGAGGTACAAGGAAGGAGAGTGAGGAGAGTGAGGAGAAGAGCAGCAGGAGGTACAAGGAAGGAAAGCGAGGTGAAGAGCAGCTGGAAGTACAAGGAAGGAAAGTGAGGAATAAAGCAGCGTGCGTTACAAGGAAGGAGAGCGAGGAGAAGGGCAGCAGGAGGTACAAGGAAGGACATCGAGGACAAGATCAGCAAAAGATACAAGGAAAGAGAGCGAGGACAAGAGCAGTAGGAGGTACAAGGAAGGAGAGCGAGGAGAAGAGCAGCAGGAGGTACAAGGAAGGAGAATGAGGAGAAGAGCAGCAGGAGGTACAAGGAAGGAGAGTGAGGAGAAGAGCATCATGAGGCACAAGGAAGGAGAGCGAGGAGAAGAGCATCAGGAGGCACAAGGAAGGAGAGCGAGGAGAAGAGCATCAAGATATACAAGGAAGGAGAGCTAAGAGAAGAGCAGCCGGAGGTACAAGGTAGGAGAGCAAGGAGAAGAGAAGCAGGAGGTACAATGAAGGAGAGTGAGGACAAGAGCAGCATAAGCTACGAGGAAGGAGAGCGAGGAGAAGAGCAGCATGAGGCACGAGAAAGGAGAGCGAGGAGAAGAGTAGCGTGAGGCACAAGAAAGGAGAGCGAGGAGAAGAGCAGCAGGAGGCACAAGGAAGGAGAGCGAGGAGGAGAGCAGCAGGAGGCACAAGGAAGGAGAGTGAGGTGAAGAGCAGCGTGAGGCACAAGTAAGGAGAGTGAGGAGAAGAGCAGAAGGAGGTACAAGGAAAGAGAGCGAGGAGAAGAGCATCAGAAGGTACAAGGAAGGAGAGTGAGGAGAAGAGCAGCAGGAGGTACAAGGAAGGAGAGAGAACGAGGAGAAGAGCAGCAGGAGGTACAAGGAAGGAGATCGAGGAGAATAGCAGCAGGAGGTACAAGGAAGGAGATCGAGGAGAAGAGCAGCAGGAGTTACAAGGAAGGAGAGAGGACAACAGCAGTGTGAGGCACGAGGAAGGAGAGTGAGGAAAAGAGCAGCATGAGGCACAAGGAAGGAGAGTGAGGAGGAGAGCAGCATGTGGCACAAGGAAGGAGATTGAGAAGGAGAGCAGCATGAGGCACAAGGAAGGAGATTGAGAAGGAGAAGAGCAGTAGAGGCACAAAGAAGGAGATTGAGGAGGAAAACAGCAGCGTGAGGCACGAGGAAGGAGAGTGAGAAGAGCAGCGTGAGGCACAAGGACAGAGAATGAGGAAGAGATTAGCGTAAGGCACAAGGATGGAGAGTGAGAAGAGCAGCGTGAGGCACAAGGAAGGAGAGGACTGAGGAGAAGAGCACCAGGAGGGACAAGGAAGGACAACGAGGAGAAGAGCAGCAGGAGGTATAAGGAAGGAGAGCGAGGAGCAGAGCATCAGGAGGTACAAGGAAGGAGAGCGAGGAGAAGAGCCTCAGGAGGTACAAGGAAGGAGAGAGAGGAGAAGAGCATCAGGAGATAAAAGGAAGGAGAGCGAGGAGAAGAGCAGCAGGAGGTACAAGGAAGGAGAGCGAGGACAAGAGCAGCAGGAGGCACAAGGAAGGAGAGCGAGGAGGAGAGCAGCAGGAGGCGCAAGGAAGGAGAGCGAGGAGAAGAGCAGCGTGAGTCACAAGGAAGGAGAGCGAGGAGAAGAGCAGCGTGAGGCACAAGGAAGGAGAGCGATGAGAAGAGCAGCAGGAGGCACAAGGAAAGACACCGAGGAGAAGAGCAGCACGAGGTACAAGGAAGGAGAGTGAGGAGAAGAGCATCAGGAGGTACAAGGAAGGAGAGCGAGGAGAAGAGCTGCGTGAGGCAAAAGAAAGGAGAGTGAGGAGAAGAGCAGCGTGAGGCACAAGAAAGGAGAGTGAGGAGAAGAGCAGCAGGAGGTACAAGGAAGGAGAGTGAGGAGAAGAGCAGCAGGAGGTACATGGAAGGAAAGCAAGGAGAAGAGCAGCGTGAGGTAAAAGGAAGGAGAGCGAGGAGAAGAGCAGCAGGAGCTACAAGGAAAAAGAGCGAGGAGACGAGCAGCAGGAGGTACAAGGAAGGAGAGAGGAAAACAGCAGCGTGAGGTACAAAGAAGGAGAGTGTGGATAAGAGCACCGTGAGGCACAAGGAAGGAGAGAGAGAGGAGAACAGCAGCGTGAGGCATGAGGAAGGAGAGTGAGAAGAGTAGCCTGAGGCGCAAGGAAGGAGAGTGAGAGTAGCTAAGGCACAAGGAAGGAGAGTGAGAAGAGCAGCGGGAGGCACAAGGAAGGACAGTGAGGAGGAGAGTAGCGTAAGGCACAAGGAAGGAGAGCGAGGAGAAGAGCAGCGTGAGGCACAAGAAAGGAGAGCGAGGAGAAGAGCAACGTGACGTACAAGGAAGGAGAGCGAGGAGAAGAGCATCAGGAGGTACAAGGAAGGAGAGCGAGGAGGAGAGCAGCAGGAGGCACAAGGAAGGAGACCGAGGAGAAGAGCAGCGTGAGGCACAAGTAAGGAGAGCGAGGAGAAGAGCAGCAGGAGGTACAAGGAAGGAGAGAAAGGAGGAGAGTAGCAGGCGGTACAAGGAAGGAGAGTGAGGTGAAGAGCAGCTGGAGGTACAAGGAAGGAAAGCGAGGAGAAGAGCATCAGGAGGCACAAGGAAGGAGAGCTAAGAGAAGAGCAGCCGGAGGTACAAGGTAGGAGAGCAAGGAGAAGAGAAGCAGGAGGTACAATGAAGGAGAGTGAGGACAAGAGCAGCATAAGCTACGAGGAAGGAGAGCGAGGAGAAGAGCAGCATGAGGCACGAGAAAGGAGAGCGAGGAGAAGAGTAGCGTGAGGCACAAGAAAGGAGAGCGAGGAGAAGAGCAGCAGGAGGCACAAGGAAGGAGAGCGAGGAGGAGAGCAGCAGGAGGCACAAGGAAGGAGAGTGAGGTGAAGAGCAGCGTGAGGCACAAGTAAGGAGAGTGAGGAGAAGAGCAGAAGGAGGTACAAGGAAAGAGAGCGAGGAGAAGAGCATCAGAAGGTACAAGGAAGGAGAGTGAGGAGAAGAGCAGCAGGAGGTACAAGGAAGGAGAGAGAACGAGGAGAAGAGCAGCAGGAGGTACAAGGAAGGAGATCGAGGAGAATAGCAGCAGGAGGTACAAGGAAGGAGATCGAGGAGAAGAGCAGCAGGAGTTACAAGGAAGGAGAGAGGACAACAGCAGTGTGAGGCACGAGGAAGGAGAGTGAGGAAAAGAGCAGCATGAGGCACAAGGAAGGAGAGTGAGGAGGAGAGCAGCATGTGGCACAAGGAAGGAGATTGAGAAGGAGAGCAGCATGAGGCACAAGGAAGGAGATTGAGAAGGAGAAGAGCAGTAGAGGCACAAAGAAGGAGATTGAGGAGGAAAACAGCAGCGTGAGGCACGAGGAAGGAGAGTGAGAAGAGCAGCGTGAGGCACAAGGACAGAGAATGAGGAAGAGATTAGCGTAAGGCACAAGGATGGAGAGTGAGAAGAGCAGCGTGAGGCACAAGGAAGGAGACGACTGAGGAGAAGAGCACCAGGAGGGACAAGGAAGGACAACGAGGAGAAGAGCAGCAGGAGGTATAAGGAAGGAGAGCGAGGAGCAGAGCATCAGGAGGTACAAGGAAGGAGAGCGAGGAGAAGAGCCTCAGGAGGTACAAGGAAGGAGAGAGAGGAGAAGAGCATCAGGAGATAAAAGGAAGGAGAGCGAGGAGAAGAGCAGCAGGAGGTACAAGGAAGGAGAGCGAGGACAAGAGCAGCAGGAGGCACAAGGAAGGAGAGCGAGGAGGAGAGCAGCAGGAGGCGCAAGGAAGGAGAGCGAGGAGAAGAGCAGCGTGAGTCACAAGGAAGGAGAGCGAGGAGAAGAGCAGCGTGAGGCACAAGGAAGGAGAGCGATGAGAAGAGCAGCAGGAGGCACAAGGAAAGACACCGAGGAGAAGAGCAGCACGAGGTACAAGGAAGGAGAGTGAGGAGAAGAGCATCAGGAGGTACAAGGAAGGAGAGCGAGGAGAAGAGCTGCGTGAGGCAAAAGAAAGGAGAGTGAGGAGAAGAGCAGCGTGAGGCACAAGAAAGGAGAGTGAGGAGAAGAGCAGCAGGAGGTACAAGGAAGGAGAGTGAGGAGAAGAGCAGCAGGAGGTACATGGAAGGAAAGCAAGGAGAAGAGCAGCGTGAGGTAAAAGGAAGGAGAGCGAGGAGAAGAGCAGCAGGAGCTACAAGGAAAAAGAGCGAGGAGACGAGCAGCAGGAGGTACAAGGAAGGAGAGAGGAAAACAGCAGCGTGAGGTACAAAGAAGGAGAGTGTGGATAAGAGCACCGTGAGGCACAAGGAAGGAGAGAGAGAGGAGAACAGCAGCGTGAGGCATGAGGAAGGAGAGTGAGAAGAGTAGCCTGAGGCGCAAGGAAGGAGAGTGAGAGTAGCTTAAGGCACAAGGAAGGAGAGTGAGAAGAGCAGCGGGAGGCACAAGGAAGGACAGTGAGGAGGAGAGTAGCGTAAGGCACAAGGAAGGAGAGCGAGGAGAAGAGCAGCGTGAGGCACAAGAAAGGAGAGCGAGGAGAAGAGCAACGTGACGTACAAGGAAGGAGAGCGAGGAGAAGAGCATCAGGAGGTACAAGGAAGGAGAGCGAGGAGGAGAGCAGCAGGAGGCACAAGGAAGGAGACCGAGGAGAAGAGCAGCGTGAGGCACAAGTAAGGAGAGCGAGGAGAAGAGCAGCAGGAGGTACAAGGAAGGAGAGAAAGGAGGAGAGTAGCAGGCGGTACAAGGAAGGAGAGTGAGGTGAAGAGCAGCTGGAGGTACAAGGAAGGAAAGCGAGGAGAAGAGCAGCATGAGGTACAATGAAGGAGAGCGAGGAGAAGAGCAGCAGGAGGTACAAGGAAGGAGAGAGAGGAGAACAGCAGCGTGAGGCATGAGGAAGGAGAGTGAGAAGAGTAGCATGAGTCACAAGGAAAGGGAGTAAGGAGGAGAGCAGCGTAAGGCACAAGGAAGGAGAGTGAGAAGAGCAGCGTGAGGCACAAGGAAGGAGAGTGAGGAGGAGAGTAGCGTAAGGCACAAGGAAGGAGAGCGAAGAGAAGTGCAGCAGGAGGTACAAGAAAAAAGAGCGAGGAGAAGAGCAGCAGGAGGTACAAGGAAGGAGAGAGGAAAACAGCAGCGTGAGGCACAAGGAAGGAGAGTGTGGATAAGAGCAGCCTGAGGCACAAGGAAGGAGAGAGAGAGGCGAACAGCAGCGTGAGTCATGAGGAAGGAGAGTGAGAAGAGTAGCGTGAGACACAAGGAAGGAGAGTGAGGATGAGAGTAGCTAAGGCACAAGGAAGGAGAGTGAGAAGAGCAGCGGGAGGCACAAGGAAGCAGAGTGAGGAGGAGAGTAGCGTAAGGCACAAGGAAGGAGAGCGAGGAGAAGAGCAGCGTGAGGCACAAGAAAGGAGAGCGAGGAGAAGAGCAGCAGGAGGTACAAGGAAGGAGATCGAGGAGGAGAGCAGCAGGAGGCACAAGGAAGGAGAGCGAGGAGAAGAGCAGTGTGAGGCACAAGTAAGGAGAGCGAGGAGAAGAGCAGCAGGAGGTACAAGGAAGGAGAGCAAGGAGAAGAGTAGCAGGTGGTACAAGGAAGGAGAGTGAGGAGAAGAGCATCAGGAGGTACATGGAAGGAGAGCGAGGAGAAGAGCAGCAGGAGATACAAGGAAGGAAAGCGAGGTGAAGAGCAGCTGGAGGTACAAGGAAGGAGACAGGGAGAAGAGCAGCGTGAGGTACAAGGAAGGAGAGGAAGGAGAAGAGCAGCAGGAGGTACAAGGAAAAGAGCGAAGAGAAGAGCAGCATGAGGTACAAGGAAGGAGAGAGAGGAGAACAGCAGCGTGAGGCATGAGGAAGGAGAGTGAGAAGAGTAGTGTGAGGCACAAGGAAGGAGAGTGAGGAGGAGAGTAGTGTAAGGCACAAGGAAGGAGAGTGAGAAGATCAGCGTAAGGAACAAGGAAGGAGAGTGAGGAGAAGAGTAGCATAAGGCACAAGAAAGGGGAGCGAGGAGAAGAGCAGCATGAGGCACAAGAAAGGAGAGCGAGGAGAAGAGCAGCGTGAGGTACAAGGAAGGAGAAGAGCATCAGGAGGTACAAGGAAGGAGAGCGAGGAGAAGAGCAGCAGGAGGTACAAGGAAGGAAAGCAAGGTGAAGAGCAGCTGGAGGTACAAGGAAGGAAAGCAAGGAGAAGAGCAGCGTGAGTTTCAAGGAAGGAGAGCGAGGAGAAGAGCAGCAGGAGGTACAAGGAAGGAGAGAGGAAAACAGCAGCGTGAGGCACGAGGAAGGAGAGTGCGGAAAAGAGCAGCATGAGGCACAAGGAAGGTGAGAGAGGAGAACAGCAGCGTGAGGCATGAGGAAGGAGAGTGAGAAGAGTAGCTTGAGGCAGAAGGAAGGAGAGTGAGGAGGAGAGTAGCGTGAGGCACAAGGAAGGAGATTGAAAAAGCAGCGTGAGGCACAAGGAAGGAGAGTGAGGAGGAGAGTAGGGTAAGGCACAAGAAAGGAGAGCGAGGAGAAGAGCAGCGTGAGGCACAAGAAAGGAGAGCAAGGAGAAGAGCAGCATGATGTACAAGGAAGGAGAACGAGGAGAAGAGCAGCAGGAGGCACAAGGAAGGAGAGTGAGGAGGAGAGTAGCGTAAGGCACAAGGAAGGAGAGTGAGAAGAGCAGCGTGAGGCACAAGGAAGGAGAGTGAGGAGAAGAGCAGCGTGAGTCACAAGGAAGGACAGCGAGGAGTAGAGCAGCGTGAGGCACAAGGAAGGAGAGCGAGCAGAAGAGCAGCAGGAGGTACAAGGGAGGAGAGCGAGGAGAAGAGCAGCGTGAGGCACAAGGGCGGAGAGTGAGGAGAAGAGCAGCAGGAGGCACAAGGAAGGAGAGCGAGGAGGAGAGCAGCATGAGGCACAAGGAAGTAGTGCGAGGAGAAAAGCAGCGTGAGACACAAGTAAGGAGAGCGAGGAGAAAAGCAGCAGGAGGCCTAAGGAAGGAGAGCGAGGAGGAGAGCAGCAGGAGGCACAAGGAAAGAGAGCGAGGAGAAGAGCAGCAGGAGGTACAAGGAAGGAGAGTGAGGAGAAGAGCATCAGGAGGTACAAGGAAGGAGATCCAGGAGAAGAGCAGCAGGAGGTACATGGATGGAAAGCGAGGTGAAGAGCAGCTGGAGGTACAAGGAAGGAAAGCGAGGAGAAGAGCAGCGTGAGGTACGAGGAAGGGGAGCGAGGAGAAGAGCAGCAGGAGGTACAAGGAAAAAGAGCAAGGAGAAGAGCAGCAGGATGTACAAGAAAGGAGAGAGGAAAACAGCACCGTGAGGCACGAGGAAGGAGAGTGGGGAAAAGAGCAGCATGAGGCACAAGGAAGGTGAGAGAGGAGAACAGCACTGTGAGGCATGAGGAAGGAGAGTGAGAAGAGTAGCGCGAGACACAAGGAAGGAGAGTGAGGAGGAGAGTAGCATAAGGCACAAGGAAGGAGAGTGAGAAGAGCAGTGTGAGGCACAAGGAAGGAGAATGAGGAGTAGAGTAGCATAAGGCACAAGGAAAGAGAGCGATTAGAAGAGCAGCTTGAGGTACAGAAAGGAGAGCGAGGAGAAGAGCAGCGTGAGGTACAAGGAAGGAGAGCAAGGAGAAGAGCAGCAGGAGGTACAAAGAAGGAGAGCGAGGAGAAGAGCAGCAGGAGGTACAAGGAAGGAGAGCAAGGAGAAGAGCAGCGTGAGTCACAAGGAAGGAGAGCGAGGAGAAGAGCAGCGTGAGGCACAAGGAAGGAGAGTGAGGAGAAGAGCAGCAGGAGGTACAAGGAAAGAGAGCGAGGGGAAGAGCAGCAGGAGGTACAAGGAAGGAGAGTGAGGAGTAGAGCATCAGGAGGTACAAGGAAGGAGAGCGAGGAGAGGAGCAGCAGGAGGTACAAGGAAGGAAAGCGAGGTGAAGAGTAGCTGGAGGTACAAGGAAGGAACGCGAGGAGAAGCGTGAGGTACAAGGAAGGAGAGTGAGGAGAAGAGCAGCAGGAGGTACGAGGAAAAAGAGCGAGGAGAAGAGCAGCAGGAGGTACAAGGAAGGAGACAGGAAAACAGCAGCGTGAGGCAAAAGGAAGGAGAGAGAGGAGAACAGCAGCGTGAGGCATGAGGAAGGAGAGTGAGAAGAGTAGCGTGAGGCACAAGGAAGGAGAGTGAGGAGGAGAGTACCTTAAGGCACAAGGAAGGAGAGTGAGAAGAGCAGCGGGAGGCACAAGGAAGGAGAGTGAGAAGGAGAGTAGTGTAAGGCACAAGGAAGGAGAGTGAGGAGAAGACCAGCGTGAGGCACAAGAAAGGAGAGCGGGGAGAAGAGCAGCAGGAGGTACAAGGAAGGAGAGCAAGGAGAAGAGTAGCAGGAGGTACAAGGAAGGGGAGTAAGGAGAAAGAACATCAGGAGGTACAAGGAAGGAGAGTGAGGGGAAGAGCAGCAGGAGGTACAAGGAAGGAAAGCGAGGTGAAGAGCCGCTGGAGGTACAAGAAAGGAAAGCGAGGAATAAAGCAGCGTGCGGTACAAGGAAGGAGAGCGAGGAGAAGGGCAGCAGGAGGTACAAGCAAGGAGAGCGAGGAGGAGAGCAGCAGGAAGCACAAGGAAGGAGAGCGAGGAGAAGAGCAGCGTGAGGCACAAGTAAGGAGAGCGAGGAGAAGAGCAGCAGGAGGTACAAGGAAGGAGAGCAAGGAGAAGAGTAGCAGGAGGTACAAGGAAGGGGAGTAAGGAGAAGCACATCAGGAGGTACAAGGAAGGAGAGTGAGGGGAAGAGCAGCAGGAGGTACAAGGAAGGAAAGCGAGGTGAAGAGCCGCTGGAGGTACAAGAAAGGAAAGCGAGGAATAAAGCAGCGTGCGGTACAAGGAAGGAGAGCGAGGAGAAGGGCAGCAGGAGGTAAAAGGAAGGAGAGCGAGGACAAGATCAGCAGGAGGTACAAGGAAAGAGAGCGAGGACAAGAGCAGTAGGAGGTACAAGGAAGGAGAGCGAGGAGAAGAGCAGCAGGAGGTACAAGGAAGGAGAATGAGGAGAAGAGCAGCAGGAGGTACAAGGAAGGAGAGTGAGGAGAAGAGCATCAGGAGGCACAAGGAAGGAGAGCGAGGATAAGAGCAGTGTGAGGTACAAGGAAGGAGAGCGAGGAGAAGAGCAGCAGGAGGTACAAGGAAGGAGAGCAAGGAGGAGAGCATCAGGAAGCACAAGGAAGGAGAGTGAGGAGAAGAGCACGGTGAGGGACAAGTAAGGAGAGCGAGGAGAAGAGCAGCAGGAGGTACAAGGAAGGAGAGCAAGGAGAAGAGTAGCAGGAGGTAAAAGGAAGGGGAGTGAGGAGAAGAGCAGCAGGAGGTACAAGGAAGGAGAGTGAGGAGAGTGAGGAGAAGAGCAGCAGGAGGTACAAGGAAGGAAAGCGAGGTGAAGAGCAGCTGGAAGTACAAGGAAGGAAAGTGAGGAATAAAGCAGCGTGCGTTACAAGGAAGGAGAGCGAGGAGAAGGGCAGCAGGAGGTACAAGGAAGGACATCGAGGACAAGATCAGCAAAAGATACAAGGAAAGAGAGCGAGGACAAGAGCAGTAGGAGGTACAAGGAAGGAGAGCGAGGAGAAGAGCAGCAGGAGGTACAAGGAAGGAGAATGAGGAGAAGAGCAGCAGGAGGTACAAGGAAGGAGAGTGAGGAGAAGAGCATCATGAGGCACAAGGAAGGAGAGCGAGGAGAAGAGCATCAGGAGGCACAAGGAAGGAGAGCGAGGAGAAGAGCATCAAGATATACAAGGAAGGAGAGCTAAGAGAAGAGCAGCCGGAGGTACAAGGTAGGAGAGCAAGGAGAAGAGAAGCAGGAGGTACAATGAAGGAGAGTGAGGACAAGAGCAGCATAAGCTACGAGGAAGGAGAGCGAGGAGAAGAGCAGCATGAGGCACGAGAAAGGAGAGCGAGGAGAAGAGTAGCGTGAGGCACAAGAAAGGAGAGCGAGGAGAAGAGCAGCAGGAGGCACAAGGAAGGAGAGCGAGGAGGAGAGCAGCAGGAGGCACAAGGAAGGAGAGTGAGGTGAAGAGCAGCGTGAGGCACAAGTAAGGAGAGTGAGGAGAAGAGCAGAAGGAGGTACAAGGAAAGAGAGCGAGGAGAAGAGCATCAGAAGGTACAAGGAAGGAGAGTGAGGAGAAGAGCAGCAGGAGGTACAAGGAAGGAGAGAGAACGAGGAGAAGAGCAGCAGGAGGTACAAGGAAGGAGATCGAGGAGAATAGCAGCAGGAGGTACAAGGAAGGAGATCGAGGAGAAGAGCAGCAGGAGTTACAAGGAAGGAGAGAGGACAACAGCAGTGTGAGGCACGAGGAAGGAGAGTGAGGAAAAGAGCAGCATGAGGCACAAGGAAGGAGAGTGAGGAGGAGAGCAGCATGTGGCACAAGGAAGGAGATTGAGAAGGAGAGCAGCATGAGGCACAAGGAAGGAGATTGAGAAGGAGAAGAGCAGTAGAGGCACAAAGAAGGAGATTGAGGAGGAAAACAGCAGCGTGAGGCACGAGGAAGGAGAGTGAGAAGAGCAGCGTGAGGCACAAGGACAGAGAATGAGGAAGAGATTAGCGTAAGGCACAAGGATGGAGAGTGAGAAGAGCAGCGTGAGGCACAAGGAAGGAGAGGACTGAGGAGAAGAGCACCAGGAGGGACAAGGAAGGACAACGAGGAGAAGAGCAGCAGGAGGTATAAGGAAGGAGAGCGAGGAGCAGAGCATCAGGAGGTACAAGGAAGGAGAGCGAGGAGAAGAGCCTCAGGAGGTACAAGGAAGGAGAGAGAGGAGAAGAGCATCAGGAGATAAAAGGAAGGAGAGCGAGGAGAAGAGCAGCAGGAGGTACAAGGAAGGAGAGCGAGGACAAGAGCAGCAGGAGGCACAAGGAAGGAGAGCGAGGAGGAGAGCAGCAGGAGGCGCAAGGAAGGAGAGCGAGGAGAAGAGCAGCGTGAGTCACAAGGAAGGAGAGCGAGGAGAAGAGCAGCGTGAGGCACAAGGAAGGAGAGCGATGAGAAGAGCAGCAGGAGGCACAAGGAAAGACACCGAGGAGAAGAGCAGCACGAGGTACAAGGAAGGAGAGTGAGGAGAAGAGCATCAGGAGGTACAAGGAAGGAGAGCGAGGAGAAGAGCTGCGTGAGGCAAAAGAAAGGAGAGTGAGGAGAAGAGCAGCGTGAGGCACAAGAAAGGAGAGTGAGGAGAAGAGCAGCAGGAGGTACAAGGAAGGAGAGTGAGGAGAAGAGCAGCAGGAGGTACATGGAAGGAAAGCAAGGAGAAGAGCAGCGTGAGGTAAAAGGAAGGAGAGCGAGGAGAAGAGCAGCAGGAGCTACAAGGAAAAAGAGCGAGGAGACGAGCAGCAGGAGGTACAAGGAAGGAGAGAGGAAAACAGCAGCGTGAGGTACAAAGAAGGAGAGTGTGGATAAGAGCACCGTGAGGCACAAGGAAGGAGAGAGAGAGGAGAACAGCAGCGTGAGGCATGAGGAAGGAGAGTGAGAAGAGTAGCCTGAGGCGCAAGGAAGGAGAGTGAGAGTAGCTTAAGGCACAAGGAAGGAGAGTGAGAAGAGCAGCGGGAGGCACAAGGAAGGACAGTGAGGAGGAGAGTAGCGTAAGGCACAAGGAAGGAGAGCGAGGAGAAGAGCAGCGTGAGGCACAAGAAAGGAGAGCGAGGAGAAGAGCAACGTGACGTACAAGGAAGGAGAGCGAGGAGAAGAGCATCAGGAGGTACAAGGAAGGAGAGCGAGGAGGAGAGCAGCAGGAGGCACAAGGGAAGGAGACCGAGGAGAAGAGCAGCGTGAGGCACAAGTAAGGAGAGCGAGGAGAAGAGCAGCAGGAGGTACAAGGAAGGAGAGAAAGGAGGAGAGTAGCAGGCGGTACAAGGAAGGAGAGTGAGGTGAAGAGCAGCTGGAGGTACAAGGAAGGAAAGCGAGGAGAAGAGCATCAGGAGGCACAAGGAAGGAGAGCTAAGAGAAGAGCAGCCGGAGGTACAAGGTAGGAGAGCAAGGAGAAGAGAAGCAGGAGGTACAATGAAGGAGAGTGAGGACAAGAGCAGCATAAGCTACGAGGAAGGAGAGCGAGGAGAAGAGCAGCATGAGGCACGAGAAAGGAGAGCGAGGAGAAGAGTAGCGTGAGGCACAAGAAAGGAGAGCGAGGAGAAGAGCAGCAGGAGGCACAAGGAAGGAGAGCGAGGAGGAGAGCAGCAGGAGGCACAAGGAAGGAGAGTGAGGTGAAGAGCAGCGTGAGGCACAAGTAAGGAGAGTGAGGAGAAGAGCAGAAGGAGGTACAAGGAAAGAGAGCGAGGAGAAGAGCATCAGAAGGTACAAGGAAGGAGAGTGAGGAGAAGAGCAGCAGGAGGTACAAGGAAGGAGAGAGAACGAGGAGAAGAGCAGCAGGAGGTACAAGGAAGGAGATCGAGGAGAATAGCAGCAGGAGGTACAAGGAAGGAGATCGAGGAGAAGAGCAGCAGGAGTTACAAGGAAGGAGAGAGGACAACAGCAGTGTGAGGCACGAGGAAGGAGAGTGAGGAAAAGAGCAGCATGAGGCACAAGGAAGGAGAGTGAGGAGGAGAGCAGCATGTGGCACAAGGAAGGAGATTGAGAAGGAGAGCAGCATGAGGCACAAGGAAGGAGATTGAGAAGGAGAAGAGCAGTAGAGGCACAAAGAAGGAGATTGAGGAGGAAAACAGCAGCGTGAGGCACGAGGAAGGAGAGTGAGAAGAGCAGCGTGAGGCACAAGGACAGAGAATGAGGAAGAGATTAGCGTAAGGCACAAGGATGGAGAGTGAGAAGAGCAGCGTGAGGCACAAGGAAGGAGACGACTGAGGAGAAGAGCACCAGGAGGGACAAGGAAGGACAACGAGGAGAAGAGCAGCAGGAGGTATAAGGAAGGAGAGCGAGGAGCAGAGCATCAGGAGGTACAAGGAAGGAGAGCGAGGAGAAGAGCCTCAGGAGGTACAAGGAAGGAGAGAGAGGAGAAGAGCATCAGGAGATAAAAGGAAGGAGAGCGAGGAGAAGAGCAGCAGGAGGTACAAGGAAGGAGAGCGAGGACAAGAGCAGCAGGAGGCACAAGGAAGGAGAGCGAGGAGGAGAGCAGCAGGAGGCGCAAGGAAGGAGAGCGAGGAGAAGAGCAGCGTGAGTCACAAGGAAGGAGAGCGAGGAGAAGAGCAGCGTGAGGCACAAGGAAGGAGAGCGATGAGAAGAGCAGCAGGAGGCACAAGGAAAGACACCGAGGAGAAGAGCAGCACGAGGTACAAGGAAGGAGAGTGAGGAGAAGAGCATCAGGAGGTACAAGGAAGGAGAGCGAGGAGAAGAGCTGCGTGAGGCAAAAGAAAGGAGAGTGAGGAGAAGAGCAGCGTGAGGCACAAGAAAGGAGAGTGAGGAGAAGAGCAGCAGGAGGTACAAGGAAGGAGAGTGAGGAGAAGAGCAGCAGGAGGTACATGGAAGGAAAGCAAGGAGAAGAGCAGCGTGAGGTAAAAGGAAGGAGAGCGAGGAGAAGAGCAGCAGGAGCTACAAGGAAAAAGAGCGAGGAGACGAGCAGCAGGAGGTACAAGGAAGGAGAGAGGAAAACAGCAGCGTGAGGTACAAAGAAGGAGAGTGTGGATAAGAGCACCGTGAGGCACAAGGAAGGAGAGAGAGAGGAGAACAGCAGCGTGAGGCATGAGGAAGGAGAGTGAGAAGAGTAGCCTGAGGCGCAAGGAAGGAGAGTGAGAGTAGCTTAAGGCACAAGGAAGGAGAGTGAGAAGAGCAGCGGGAGGCACAAGGAAGGACAGTGAGGAGGAGAGTAGCGTAAGGCACAAGGAAGGAGAGCGAGGAGAAGAGCAGCGTGAGGCACAAGAAAGGAGAGCGAGGAGAAGAGCAACGTGACGTACAAGGAAGGAGAGCGAGGAGAAGAGCATCAGGAGGTACAAGGAAGGAGAGCGAGGAGGAGAGCAGCAGGAGGCACAAGGAAGGAGACCGAGGAGAAGAGCAGCGTGAGGCACAAGTAAGGAGAGCGAGGAGAAGAGCAGCAGGAGGTACAAGGAAGGAGAGAAAGGAGGAGAGTAGCAGGCGGTACAAGGAAGGAGAGTGAGGTGAAGAGCAGCTGGAGGTACAAGGAAGGAAAGCGAGGAGAAGAGCAGCATGAGGTACAATGAAGGAGAGCGAGGAGAAGAGCAGCAGGAGGTACAAGGAAGGAGAGAGAGGAGAACAGCAGCGTGAGGCATGAGGAAGGAGAGTGAGAAGAGTAGCATGAGTCACAAGGAAAGGGAGTAAGGAGGAGAGCAGCGTAAGGCACAAGGAAGGAGAGTGAGAAGAGCAGCGTGAGGCACAAGGAAGGAGAGTGAGGAGGAGAGTAGCGTAAGGCACAAGGAAGGAGAGCGAAGAGAAGTGCAGCAGGAGGTACAAGAAAAAAGAGCGAGGAGAAGAGCAGCAGGAGGTACAAGGAAGGAGAGAGGAAAACAGCAGCGTGAGGCACAAGGAAGGAGAGTGTGGATAAGAGCAGCCTGAGGCACAAGGAAGGAGAGAGAGAGGCGAACAGCAGCGTGAGTCATGAGGAAGGAGAGTGAGAAGAGTAGCGTGAGACACAAGGAAGGAGAGTGAGGATGAGAGTAGCTTAAGGCACAAGGAAGGAGAGTGAGAAGAGCAGCGGGAGGCACAAGGAAGCAGAGTGAGGAGGAGAGTAGCGTAAGGCACAAGGAAGGAGAGCGAGGAGAAGAGCAGCGTGAGGCACAAGAAAGGAGAGCGAGGAGAAGAGCAGCAGGAGGTACAAGGAAGGAGATCGAGGAGGAGAGCAGCAGGAGGCACAAGGAAGGAGAGCGAGGAGAAGAGCAGTGTGAGGCACAAGTAAGGAGAGCGAGGAGAAGAGCAGCAGGAGGTACAAGGAAGGAGAGCAAGGAGAAGAGTAGCAGGTGGTACAAGGAAGGAGAGTGAGGAGAAGAGCATCAGGAGGTACATGGAAGGAGAGCGAGGAGAAGAGCAGCAGGAGATACAAGGAAGGAAAGCGAGGTGAAGAGCAGCTGGAGGTACAAGGAAGGAGACAGGGAGAAGAGCAGCGTGAGGTACAAGGAAGGAGAGGAAGGAGAAGAGCAGCAGGAGGTACAAGGAAAAGAGCGAAGAGAAGAGCAGCATGAGGTACAAGGAAGGAGAGAGAGGAGAACAGCAGCGTGAGGCATGAGGAAGGAGAGTGAGAAGAGTAGTGTGAGGCACAAGGAAGGAGAGTGAGGAGGAGAGTAGTGTAAGGCACAAGGAAGGAGAGTGAGAAGATCAGCGTAAGGAACAAGGAAGGAGAGTGAGGAGAAGAGTAGCATAAGGCACAAGAAAGGGGAGCGAGGAGAAGAGCAGCATGAGGCACAAGAAAGGAGAGCGAGGAGAAGAGCAGCGTGAGGTACAAGGAAGGAGAAGAGCATCAGGAGGTACAAGGAAGGAGAGCGAGGAGAAGAGCAGCAGGAGGTACAAGGAAGGAAAGCAAGGTGAAGAGCAGCTGGAGGTACAAGGAAGGAAAGCAAGGAGAAGAGCAGCGTGAGTTTCAAGGAAGGAGAGCGAGGAGAAGAGCAGCAGGAGGTACAAGGAAGGAGAGAGGAAAACAGCAGCGTGAGGCACGAGGAAGGAGAGTGCGGAAAAGAGCAGCATGAGGCACAAGGAAGGTGAGAGAGGAGAACAGCAGCGTGAGGCATGAGGAAGGAGAGTGAGAAGAGTAGCTTGAGGCAGAAGGAAGGAGAGTGAGGAGGAGAGTAGCGTGAGGCACAAGGAAGGAGATTGAAAAAGCAGCGTGAGGCACAAGGAAGGAGAGTGAGGAGGAGAGTAGGGTAAGGCACAAGAAAGGAGAGCGAGGAGAAGAGCAGCGTGAGGCACAAGAAAGGAGAGCAAGGAGAAGAGCAGCATGATGTACAAGGAAGGAGAACGAGGAGAAGAGCAGCAGGAGGCACAAGGAAGGAGAGTGAGGAGGAGAGTAGCGTAAGGCACAAGGAAGGAGAGTGAGAAGAGCAGCGTGAGGCACAAGGAAGGAGAGTGAGGAGAAGAGCAGCGTGAGTCACAAGGAAGGACAGCGAGGAGTAGAGCAGCGTGAGGCACAAGGAAGGAGAGCGAGCAGAAGAGCAGCAGGAGGTACAAGGGAGGAGAGCGAGGAGAAGAGCAGCGTGAGGCACAAGGGCGGAGAGTGAGGAGAAGAGCAGCAGGAGGCACAAGGAAGGAGAGCGAGGAGGAGAGCAGCATGAGGCACAAGGAAGTAGTGCGAGGAGAAAAGCAGCGTGAGACACAAGTAAGGAGAGCGAGGAGAAAAGCAGCAGGAGGCCTAAGGAAGGAGAGCGAGGAGGAGAGCAGCAGGAGGCACAAGGAAAGAGAGCGAGGAGAAGAGCAGCAGGAGGTACAAGGAAGGAGAGTGAGGAGAAGAGCATCAGGAGGTACAAGGAAGGAGATCCAGGAGAAGAGCAGCAGGAGGTACATGGATGGAAAGCGAGGTGAAGAGCAGCTGGAGGTACAAGGAAGGAAAGCGAGGAGAAGAGCAGCGTGAGGTACGAGGAAGGGGAGCGAGGAGAAGAGCAGCAGGAGGTACAAGGAAAAAGAGCAAGGAGAAGAGCAGCAGGATGTACAAGAAAGGAGAGAGGAAAACAGCACCGTGAGGCACGAGGAAGGAGAGTGGGGAAAAGAGCAGCATGAGGCACAAGGAAGGTGAGAGAGGAGAACAGCACTGTGAGGCATGAGGAAGGAGAGTGAGAAGAGTAGCGCGAGACACAAGGAAGGAGAGTGAGGAGGAGAGTAGCATAAGGCACAAGGAAGGAGAGTGAGAAGAGCAGTGTGAGGCACAAGGAAGGAGAATGAGGAGTAGAGTAGCATAAGGCACAAGGAAAGAGAGCGATTAGAAGAGCAGCTTGAGGTACAGAAAGGAGAGCGAGGAGAAGAGCAGCGTGAGGTACAAGGAAGGAGAGCAAGGAGAAGAGCAGCAGGAGGTACAAAGAAGGAGAGCGAGGAGAAGAGCAGCAGGAGGTACAAGGAAGGAGAGCAAGGAGAAGAGCAGCGTGAGTCACAAGGAAGGAGAGCGAGGAGAAGAGCAGCGTGAGGCACAAGGAAGGAGAGTGAGGAGAAGAGCAGCAGGAGGTACAAGGAAAGAGAGCGAGGGGAAGAGCAGCAGGAGGTACAAGGAAGGAGAGTGAGGAGTAGAGCATCAGGAGGTACAAGGAAGGAGAGCGAGGAGAGGAGCAGCAGGAGGTACAAGGAAGGAGAGCGAGGAGAAGAGCAGCGTGAGTCACAAGGAAGGAGAGCGAGGAGAAGAGCAGCGTGAGGCACAAGGAAGGAGAGTGAGGAGAAGAGCAGCAGGAGGTACAAGGAAAGAAAGCGAGGTGAAGAGCAGCTGGAGGTACAAGGAAGGAAAGTGAGGAGAAGAGCAGCGTGAGGTACGAGGAGGGAAAGCGAGGAGAAGAGCAGCAGGAGGTTCAATGAAAAAGAGCGAGGAGAAGAGCACCAGGAGGTACAAGGTTGGAGAGAGGAAAACAGCAGCGTGAGCCACGAGGAAGGAGAGTGTGGAAAAGAGCAGCGTGAGGCACAAGAAAGGAGAGAGAGAACAGGAGTGTAAGGCATGAGGAAGGAGAGTGAGAAGAGTAACGTGAGGCACAAGGAAGGAGAGTGAGGAGGAGAGTAGCGTAAGGCACAAGGAAGGAGAGTGAAGAGCAGCGTGAGGCTCAAGGAAGGAGAGTGAGGGGGAGAGTAGCGAAAGGCACAATGAAGGAGATTGAGGCAAAGAACAGCAGCGTGAGGCACAAGGAAGGAGATTGAGGAGGAGAAGAGCAGCGTGAGGTGGGGTGGTGTTAATTGTTCCAGATAAGAACGAGAATGGCTTAATAATAATGCAGACGAGTGAGCAGGGAAGAAGGCATTGGCACACAAGAAAGAAGCTCAGCTAGTGCTAAAAAGGAGATGCAACTGAAGGTAGGGATTATGAAACAGTAAGCAGAAGTTAGGACAGGAGGGGGAGCGAGGAGAAGAGCAGCGTGAGGTACAAGGAAGGAGAGCGAGGAGAAGAGCAGCAGGAGCTACAAGGAAGGAGAGCAAGGAGAAGAGCAGCGTGAGGCACAAGTAAGGAGAGCGAGGAGGAGAGCAGCAGGAGGTACAAGGAAGGAGAGCAAGGAGAAGAGTAGCAGGAGGTACAAGGAAGGGGAGTGAGGAGAAGAGCATCAGGAGATACAAGGAAGGAGAGTGAGGAGAAGAGCAGCAGGAGGTACAAGTAAGGAAAGCGAGGTGAAGAGCAGCTGGCGGTACAAGGAAGGAAAGCGAGGAATAGAGCAGCGTACGGTACAAGGAAGGAGAGCGAGGAGAAGGGCAGCAGGAGGTACAAGGAAGGAGAGCGAGGACAAGGTCAGCAGGAGGTACAAGGAAGGAGAGCGAGGAGAAGAGCAGCAGGAGGTACAAGGAAGGAGAGCGAGGAGAAGAGCAGCAGGAGGTACAAGGAAGGAGAATGTGGAGAAGAGCAGCAGGAGGTACAAGGAAGGAGAGTGAGGAGGAGAGCATCAGGAGGCACAAGGAAGGAGAGCGAGGAGAAGAGCATCAGGAGGCACAAGGAAGGAGAGCGAGGAGGAGAACAGCGTGAGGCACAAGTAAGGAGAGCGAGGAGAAGAGCAGAAGGAGGTACAAGTAAAGAGAGCGAGGAGAAGAGCATCAGGAGGTACGAGGAAGGAGAGCGAGGAGAAGAGCAGCAGGAGGTACAAGGAAGGAGAGCGAGGAGAAGAGCAGCAGGAGGTACAAGGAAGGAGATCGAGGAGAATAGCAGCAGGAGGTAAAAGGAAGGAGATCGAGGAGAAGAGTAGCAGGAGTTACAAGGAAGGAGAGAGGAGAACAGCAGCGTGAAGCACGAGGAAGGAGAGTGAGGAAAAGAGCAGCATGAAGCACAAGGAAGGAGAGTGAGGAGGAGAGCAGCATGAGGCACAAGGAAGGAGATTGAGAAGGAGAGCAGGAGAGAGAGGAGAACTGGAGTGTGAGGCATGAGGAAAGAGAGTGAGAAGAGTAGCGTGAGGCACATGGAAGGGGAGTGAGGAAGAGAGTAGCGTAAGGCACAAGGAAGGAGAGTGAAGAGCAGCTTGAAGCTCAAGGAAGGAGAGTGAGGAGGAGAGTAGCGTAAGGCACAAGGAAGGAGATTGAGGTGGAGATCAGCAGCGTGAGGCACAAGGAAGGAGATTGAGAAGGAGAAGAGCAGCGTGAGGTGGGGTGGTGTTAATTGTTCCAGATAAGAACGAGAATGGCTTCATAATAATGCAGACGAGTGAGCAGGGAAGAAGGCATTGGCACACAAGAAAGAAGCTCAGCTAGTGCTAAAAAGGAGATGCTAACTGAGGGTAGGGATTATGCCGGGTAGGGATTAAGCAGGAAACTGCCGCTAAAGCGGCGATAAGGGGCTTGATAATATGCCCTATAGAATTCCAATAGAAGCCCAGGTTCTGGTGTCAAGGACCTCAAACCTGGGCTTCTATTGGATTTCTATAAGGCATATTATCAAGCCCCTTATCGCCGCTTTAGCAGCAGTTTCCTGCCACTAAAGCGGCGATAATGTTATCGCCGTTCTTGATAATATGGCCCCATCTGTTCCCGTGCAAGGCAAGTGGCCTCTATCTCTTCATCTCACTGGAACAGCGCCAAAGAAAATGCAGAGTCTAGATAACAAGCCCTCCGCTGAAAAGGAAGGCGAGGTTGTTTTCGGAACTGCCTCGCACTGAAAAGAAAGAGAAACTGCACCCTTGTGAAACGGGCGGCAGAAGAGCCTTGACAGTACAGTGTGCCACGCTGGAATTCCTTTGCGACACATTTCAATAATGAAAAATGGAGGGCAGGGGGAATGGGAGGGGCTTAGAAGAAATAATTCCTAATAAAAGTGGACAGCCACAAATCAATGAAAATCAATCCGTAGTTGAGCGGTGCTCCTCAGGAAGAAAACGGAAGTAAATCATCGGGTTGGGAACAAATTTGGAGACTGCAAAGAAGAGCGATGCTGCAATCAACCTATGGTAAGCTGCAGGTGGGATTACAGTCGGTATAGTGACTACCACAGGTCTTGCAGACAGCGCATGCGCGCTGTTACTCGACCTAAAAAAGAAGTGGAGGGACTAACCAAGTGAGGCAGTATGCAAGTAACATCATGGGGCGTGACATCACAGCGTGACATCATGGCATCACAGGAATTGACATCTCAACCATGACCTCACAGGAAGTGACATCAGATCTTAACACTTCACAAATGTTGGGGGCGCTGTTGAGCCCACGGCAAGATGGCCGCGCCCTAGCATAGCTCCGCCAGCTGGGAACTCAATCCGGCAAGAATCCGGGCCAAATGCAGGCATCACAGGCCCAAAACATAGGGGAAATGCTCATGATCCACCCCTGCATGGAATAACTGAAAAAGAACGGAGGAAAACAGTCCGAGCTGCGGCAGAGGCGAAACTAACAGCTCAAGTCAGCCTGTAGAAAATGGCAGACATACGCGCTTATTTGAAAAAGAAGGCTGGGGACGCGGCACTGTGACGGGCTGAGACGCCGCCTGGGGCCTCCGCGGGCAGACCGGACCTGACGGGAAGCTGGTGGGGCCCGGAGTGGTAACATAAGGGGGCCGCTGCTCTGAATGCGGACCCCCGTGGTCTGAACACCAAAGACGATCGGAACCAGACCCGACCATCGCAACTCCAGAGGTGAGGCCGTGTTGCGGTTCTGGGCCTTCCCAGTACCCGGCTGGGTAGCAGGGCCGGCCGGGTGACTGCCAGGGGGCGGAAGAGATCACCGGCGGGAGGCTGCCCCCCCTTTTTTTTAAGATCCGCCTGCCTTTCCTGGGATTCGCGTGCACCACCTGTGGGGCCCCCCCGCGGGACCCAGCGGGGGCGGGAAGTTGCGTGCTGTGAAAGGTGAGTCGTACTCAGCTCTGCAGAGTTTTTTTTTAAAAAATGGTGATGAAAAACACTTGAGCGGCCCAGTTGCCGCCATCAGTGTTAGGCGGCACCACGCGGCATAGAGTACCAGTGCTTAAAGAATAGTCCTAAGAGTAAGACCCTGCCTCAGAATAACTGGACAAAGCAGCACATATAGCACGGAGAGCAGCAGTGTGCTGGTGGCCTACTCCTGGCAATAGCTGTGTTAGTGATCAGAAGCACACGCAGCCACCTGATAAAGCGGACATTAAATGATCCCCCCCAGGTGGTGCCACGTCGGCGGCATGTGGATGGCGCTGTTTCGCGGAGATAGCGCTGCTGGTGCGACACTGGTCGATTTGGCGGGAGGTGGGGGGGAAGCAAGGAGCGAAAACCACAAGGAAACGAAGCATTACGGAGACATTAATTAAGTGTCTTGCTCAGCCGAAAATGGGAAAAACTGACAGGCAGCAATCGCGCCTCACCTTCGAGTCCAAAAAAGTACACAAGCCTGTGCAACATGCCCATTCGGACTCAGAGCAGGACCCACCATCGCAGGCAGGCGGATCGCTGGAAGCCACCCTACAAGCCATGCAGCAGAGCCTATTGTCCATTGATGGGAAAATAGATGCACTCAATATACCCATGGACAAAATGGCTTCAAAACTGGAAAAACAAGACAGCAGGCTCACCGAGGCGGAGCAGCGTATCTCAACTGCAGAGGACGGTATTCAAACAATGACCCACAAACAACTAAACATGGACAAAGTGCTTGCCGTCATACAAGCCTAGAAAGAGGACTTGGAGGCCAGGCTCCAGGGGGGCGGGGCCCCCCTGGAGCCCCGCTACGCCCAATAATAGTGAAACTCTTGAATTACAGAGACAGGGACACAGTGTTACGTCTCTCGCGTGAAAAAGGAGCCATTCAGTTTGACGTCAATAATCTATCTTTCTACCCAGATTTCACAATGACGGTACAAACGGCACGGCGCAAATTTGGGCCTGCAAAAAAGAAATTACAGTCACCAGACCTCAAGTACGCCATGTTGTATCCGGCCGCTTGCGGGTGGAACAAGATGGCCACCCTCTTATATTCAACAATCCCGAGGCAGTCATGGACTATCTCAAGAAAGCAAAGAAATTGCGACCACCCTCCACGAATGAAGATGCAGAAGAAGACGACTCCCCGACCCAGGGCGAATAAGCGGCACTACCGAACTGTATAGTCAGATAAGTGACAGTAATAGAAATATGGAAAATATATGTTAACTTTGCCACAAGGTACTATAGCACACTCCTAGATGTGCAACTGTAACATGGGGTGGATGCAGAAACTAGAGGTGCATAAGGCGCCCACCCCTAACCACAAATCTAGACCAGATGTCCTGGGCCTTACAGTTATATTCCTGGCCCCCTTCGGTCTATGGAAGGGTAAAGTGCTCTGGCGCCCCCCAAACAGGGAAGACCCCCAACCTTAATTGCATGTCTCGGTCATACTGCGCTCCCAGGCGAGTGCGGGAGAGTTTGTTGTTAAATGGGAAATGTTTAATGACGGGTATGGCTTTGGCACCGTTATTTCGCCAGAGTGGGAGGGGGAGGGGTTTTATTCTTTATGGGTATTCACTTATAGTCACTGTGAGTTCACACACCTTTATACTGGGAGTCACATCTACCTGACAGGATTAAAGTCACATCACCACCCTGATACAACAGTGAGGCCCTCTTAATGCACACTAAAGCGCAAACACTTAAACTAGTTACATGGAATGTACGTGGGGTAAACAACCCTAAAAAAGTCAGGCAGGTCTTCGCTTATCTTGATAGGCATCAGATTGACATAGCGCTCATCCAAGAGACGCACCTTACATCACATGCAGAAGCAAGCATTGGTTCACGTTGTGCACACGACAAAAAGGCATCCTCATACTCATCTTATTCCAGGGGAGTGCTCACTCTGGTTCGCAAGGGAGTTCCCTTCGCGGCTACCCACTCAGAATCTGACAACCAGGGTAGGTTTGTCATATGGCAGGGTAACTGCAGGGGTACAAATCTAACGCTGGTAAATCTATATGGGCCCAATGTAGACGACCCTGAAATATACACTAATATTTATACTAGACTATATAGGCTGCAACCGTCCATGATCATATGGGGAGGGGATTTTAATTTCCCATTAGACCTAAATATGTACAGGTCCGGATCCCAGGGATCCCCGATCAAACAAGCGTGTAAAACACTTAAAGAGGGGATGATGGAATGAGAACTCACTGATATCTGGCAACTTAGACACCCCTGGACAAAAGAGGGTACATTTATATCCACTGTACACAATATGTGGTCTCGGCTGGATTACTGGCTGGTGACCCAAACAATGAGTAGCTGTGTAGGCGAGATTAAGCATCTGCCCAAGACATTATCTGACCACTCCCCTGTATTATTGTTGCTAACATTACCCACTGATGTCCAGCGCCCATTGCAATGGAGACTGCAGGCCTCCGCCCTCACAGATGCGGTCTATAGGGATGGGATAAGGACAGCTATTATAAAATACTTTGAGGAGAATACAGGATCTGTGGACTCTGCGGAAGTGCTTTGGGAAGTCTTTAAGGCCACCATATGGGGTGCATGCTTTGGTCTCAGAGCTGGCGTTTTGTTATCATTGCATATTCGAATGTCCCATCTGGAAAAGAAACTCCGGGTTTTCGAGACGTCGTATGAAGCCGACCCCAAACCTCAAACACTAGCAGACATAAAAACACATCTTCAAGAATACACGGAAATGGCGGATCAGGACATCCGATACTTATCCAAAAGATGGGTGGCAAGAGATTACAGAGAAGGAGGGAGGCCGGGACGTAGTCTATCCGCCAAGATCAAAGGTACAAGAGATATCCCCTACATCCAAACCCTTAGCGTGCAAACAGGCACACGGATACACGATTCCCAAGATATATTAAAAGCTTTTGTAGACTACTATGCAGATTTATATGGGGAGAGGCGGTCTGCTACGACATATGAGACAAACGCTTATCTAAACGACATAGCCCTGGCGTGGTTGTCGCCGGGTCAGAGGGAATTTTTGGTTCAGCCACTAACTGAGGAGGAGGTGGGGGATGCTATCCAGCCACTACCTAACGGCAAATCACCGGGTGGAGATGGGATCCCAAGTCGAGTTTTATAAAGCCTTCCCCGACCTACTGATACCTCATCTACTAGCTATGTATCACGAAGCATACGATAAAAAATGCCTGCCCCCCCCTCTCTGCGTGAGGCACTTTTAATAACTTTGCTAAAACCAGGTAAAGAACCTGAACATGTAGATGCATATCGCCCACTATCTCTAATTAACACAGACGTAAAGATTCTGGCAAAGATTATCGCATCTAGGCTCCAATTGCTACTGCCAGACCTGGTACTGCCAGACCAGGCAGGTTTTGTTCCCTCACGGTCCACTACGCATAATTTGCGTACAATATTTGCCGTTTTGAACCAGATAGACCCCTTGCTACCTGCAGCGACCGTTTTTTAGACGCTGCCAAGGCGTTTGACTCCATCCAATGGCCGTATATGTTTACGGTCCTGACCAGGATGGGGATGCCACAAGCGTTGCTAAACTGGATTCAACTGTTATATACCAAATGTTAGAAATGGGGGTCTCTAGTTGGCAATGGCTGGCCACTGTCCAAGTAGGGACCCTTCTTCCTAAGTCAGAGTGAGAGGGCTACCCTCCTTGATACCCCTGCTCAACCCTGTGGTAACGTAGCACGAGCAGGTAGGCTTATCTCAGAGACAGTGTGTGAAGCATTTATGACCATACACAGTAACACAGTGAGGAACACCACAAAGGGAGACCACACAAGTAGTTATAAACAAAATAGGTATCTTTATATATAGGTAGACTTATCACAAGACCAATAACTGCAAAAGCCACAATACTGTCACAAAATAGGATCGCTGTTGAAGGGCTGTCAAAAATAGTTCAAAGGTTGCCAAAATAAGGTTCAAATTCAAAGCAGTGGTCTCTGCGACCCTTTCTCTCACAAAGTTCCTGGATTTAGTAGCAAAACCAACAAAATGTCGCAAAGAAGCTGTAGCGATGATTTTCCTCACGCGAGGCCGGCGATGCGTTGAAATCCTTGCCGCAAGGGAGGATGATGCGCCGATCTGCTTGATGCGTGCGGAGACGATGCAACAGACTTCTGCACGCTAGGCCGCCGATGCGATGACTTTTTTGCCGCGAGGGAGAAGTCGATGCGACGATCCTGTTGCGTTGTGCGATTGTGTTGCGATGCGAAGAAAAGACGCTCCACGAGGGAGCGACGAAATCCGGTGCGATGCGATCAAAATGGCGGACGCACGGCGTCCGCAATGCGATGTCTTGAAGCGATGATTTCTTTAGGGGTTGCGAGCGCGTGGCGACAGCAGCGCGATGATTTTTCCAGCGCTCTCGACTGCAGCGGCTCGCAAATGTGCGTTAGCGTCGATTTCCAGCACTCTTTTCTCTGGACCAAACTAGAGGCCCTGGAACTCACAGGAGCCTCATCAGCAGATAGCAGTCCTCGCAGGGAGGAAGCAGGAGGTTGGTGGTGGAGTCTGAGGTGCCTGAGACTCCAGCAGGAGGCTAGCTCTTTTCCTAGCCCTTGGGTAATTGCTGTAACAAAAATAAAAGTTCTCTCAAAAGTCCTTTTCCCTCTCCTTCAAGGTCCAGTGGTCACTGCTGCAGGCCAGTGCAAGAAACAACACACAAGCACAAGGACAGTCACTTCCTGCAGATTCCTCCAGTGGCACGGACAGTTTCCTCTTCAGATCCAGGGGCAATACCCTTTGTAGGGGTTTGAGCACAGATATTTATACCCCAAAAGTCTTTGTTCTCAGAAGCTACAAGTCACTGAACCCAGCCAGAACCAGTTCTGCTCAGTCCTGGAGCACTTTGTTTCCCAGGCTGCATCCTTCCTTTCAGAAAGAGGGGGTCTGCTATCAGACACACAGTAGGAGGTGGAGCCAGCATTCACCTTGCCAGGCACAGCCCTATTCAGGTCAAGGAGCCACCCCTCCCCATACTCTAAATGCAGATCTCTCTATTCAACCCAGGTCTGACTCAGCCTGCCCTGTCCCTACAAAACCAGACAGCCAATACACATAACAGCAGAGCACACTGGAAGGCTTAGGCAAGAAAATACCTACTTTCTAATAGTGGTATTTTCAAACACAGGATATAAAAATAAACTTCACTAAAAGATGTATTTTAATATTCTGAGCTCAGGCATACTAAATTCGTTTTTCTACCATGTTCCTGGGGTCAGTTAGGACTATAGGATGTAATAGTCAAACTGCCCATTCTAGCCTATGGGGAACAGGTAGCCTTACAGTAGTGAAAAACGAAATTGGGTGTAATTCACTACCAGGACATGCTACACACACCAAGGCATACCTACCTTACACATACAATGCACCCTACCATAGGGGTGACTTACATGATGCCAAGGGAAGGTTCAGGGGCTGGGAAGTGGGGGCACTTCACAGCCAAGATGGCAGTTCTGGACTGCACGCAGACTCTGCAGTGGCAGGTCTGAGACACACTTTACAAGCTGCTTCTGTGGGTGGCACAAATCAGTGCTGCAGGCCCACCAGCAGCATTTGGTTTACCAGCCCTGGGCGCACACAGGCCACACTACTAGGGACTAACAGGTAAACCAAACAAGCCAATCATGGATATACCAATTCACAGGTCATATTTACACAGGGAGCATTCGCGCTGTGGCCCTGAATGGCAGTGGCACAGCGCCCAGAGCATCTAACACCAGCAAAAACAGAGGAGACAACAGCGAAAAATGGAAGGGAGACCCACGCCAATGGTGCCAGGTCTAACACCAAACCAGTTGCCCAAGTTCGCTTTAACGGCCTCACATCTGAGCCCATGAACATACACAGAGGGACGCGCCAAGGCTGCCCACTATCCCCAATTTTATTTGCTATTGCGTTAGAACCCCTAGCCTGCATCATACGACAAAAACACTCATCGGCTGCCCTAGGTTATCGTCTCTGACCTCTAGCGATTTCACTTTATGCAGACGATATGGTGGTGTACATCAGAGACCCGAGCACACATTTGGAGCCTACCCTGAGAGAGTATGTTAAATTTGGGTGGCACTCAGGGTTAACCATAAACTGGAATAAATCAGTGGTGTTTCCACTGACCCCGGCAACCATACCACATGCAACAGAATTTCCATTGGAATGGTGTACGACATCTCTTAAATACCTAGGAGTCTGGGTGGATAGAGATCCAGAGGAAGTCATTAGGTTGAATTATGGCACGGCCATTGCAAAGCTGCAAGATCAGGTAGCACGCTGGATTAGGCTCCCTTTGTCGCTGGCCGACAGACTAGCAATAATGAAGATGGTTGTCCTCCCTAAATTTTATTACTTATTTGTCAATATCCCTATCCCCCTCACGCTGGAGTTTTTTAAAACGCTGCAATCCTGCTTGGTTACCCTGGCCTGGGCAGGCGAACAACCTGGAATAAGCTGGCAGACTCTCACTCGTCCGTATGCACAGGGAGGATTTAATGCCCCAGACTTATATCTATACTATTTATGTGCCCACGCCCACTTTGCTCAATATTGGTACCAACCCCATAACTTTATTGCACATGTAGCAATAGAATCAGATGACGCGCATCCAACACCTCTCAACGCCATTCTACCACACGAGCATAAAATTACTAATCTTAAAACTGCAAGTCCGCTAGAGAGTACAATTAGAGCAGGGCATACACTTGCATCACGTGCAGGCAAACTTCCAATGTGTGTTGACAAATTGCCCCTACTCCACCACCCCTCAATATCTGTCTCGGGCAAAACAGGAGCGCTGGTAATATTACAAGAAGCAGGGATCCGCACTCTGGGAGATGTCCTCCCGACTGGTGAGTTCATCTCACTGGACGAATTTATTGTTGGCCGTAGCGGCACTCTGATGCAGAAATTTGTATATCATAGACTGAGAGCGGCCATAAAAGCACTATACCCCTGTTTCCCCCAGGAGCCGCCTGAGCTATTATCATTGCGTACCATGCCAGTGAGCACTGACAGGAGAAACTTGATCACTAAATTGTATAAAGTTGCACAGAAAGAAACCAAATGTTCAATTGACAATGTCAGAGAGAAATGGAACACAGTGTTAGATACACACATCACGCCAGAAGACTGGGAAACATGTGGATTATTAGATAAACTCACCTACAACTGCAATCTAAAAATCATACATTTCAAGTACCTGCAGCAGGCATACTATACTCCCCAGGAGTTACATAAATATGGGTTAGGCTACGATTCGAAATGCAAACGATGTGGAGTGGATGAAGCAGATTTTTTCCACCTTGCCTGGGCCTGTAGGCCCATAGCGGAATCCTGGAAACAGATAATGTGTACACTAAATGAGATGGTGGGTGTTAGAATTGCATGCTCTCCGGAAGTATATCTACTGGGCCTTCTTAAATCCATACCCAGTGCTCAATCGAAGTTTGTGGCAGTGGCTTTGCTATTGGCCAAGCACCGAATATCTATATGTTAGGGTGGGAAGAAGGTGCCAAACAAAAAAGAATGGTTGAGGGACCTGGCCTATTGCAAGGCACAACTCGAAACCTATGCAGAAGAACTGCCTGAAGCCTCACGACCAACTGATTTCTGGGCCCCGTACGTAACATATCTGTTAAGCGCAAACAAAGAAGCAACTGAATGATTATGCAAACCTCTAACTGATGGGGCTTAGTTAATATTGCTGGTTTGATGTGCCAGAAACATGTTAAGATAAAGGTGGAAGAAAGATCAACTAATATTGTATCCTAGATAGAGGGTGACTTGTTATGTTGATGTTGTTTTATTTAAAACAAATAAGTGGTAAAGTGTATTACGCAATTGATGCATGTATATGAAACCGGAACTGCATGAACACTGTAATGCGAACTAAATTGAATTGTAACATGTTATGAAAACTCAATAAAAAAAAAAAAACACTTCACAATTGTTTCGCATGTCTAAAACGAGTACATTTGAGCGCATTATGTGATTTAACAAATGAGATTTTGCATCTAGGGTGTGCCAAAAAATGACGCAACCCCGACACAAAATCTGGACCTCAATTTATTCTTTGAGGGCCTCATTTACAACTTTTTGACATAGGGCAGCATCGCAAGGCTTCTTGCATTGCTGCCCTGCTTCAAAAGGAAAGTGCAGGAATGTGCCTTATTAATGAAATCCGGAGCATTCATGTTCTTTCTGCGTGCGCCGACGCACAAATTGGTGCCTAGCACCAGTGCAGGCACCCTTGCACCATGGTGCAGGGGTGTCTGCGTTGTTGGCAGGATTGTTTTTGTGCAGGAAGGGACACCTTCCTACACAAAAACCATAAATGGAGGCGTTTTTGTCTTTATATGTGTCCAGGGCCGGACTGGGAACCGAAACCGGCCCTGGCAAACTGCTTGGCCGGCCCCCCTGAGGGGTAGGGGGGAGTGCGGCTGAGCTGTTTTGTTACAGGGGGCCGATATTGCCGGCCCCCGGTACCAAAAAGGGCCCCCCAGGGGCCCAAAACCGGCCCCCACCATGGAGGCGCACCGGGGAAACGCCCGGTGCCCGCTACGGCCAGTCCGGCCCTGTATGTGTCCTGCAAAATGCAGCACACATAGAAAGAGGAAAAAACTAGGAGAAATAAAGTTATTTCTCCTAGTTACTCCTCCCCCGGGGAGCGGGCATTCCCAGGTTTACAGATCCTTGTAAATCTGGAAATTTGTCAAAACCCATGGGTGCTGCATGGGAAAACCCACAGCAACGCCCATGGAATGCCTCCTTGATGTAGAGTTAGGCAACGTAGCGACTTGCGCTGCTTTGTTTTACTTCACATCTATGAGGGCATGCAAAGCCACGCAGTGTGGCTTTGCGTCACCTCTTAGATATCATTGAGAGGCCTGTACCACCGCAGCGTCAAAACAAGTGACACTCTGGAGGCGCTGGCCTCTTGTAAATGAGGCCCTTATTTTTTTAAACTCTGCCAAAAAGAAGTAGAAAACAAGGAGACAGGTAGCAGTAAGTCTAATCTGCTTAATTGGTCACAAAGTCTGCATTTTAAACGATTTTATAGGTTAAGGCACCTGCTGCAGAGATCTTTATGTACCTAGTAAATCCCAGGGAAGAATAATAATGGTAAGAATAACTTTGGAGGGTAATGCATTTGCTGGAGAGACCTGTGTTTTCTCTAGTCAAGTTTTGACAAAGTAGCGTAGAGGGTTAATGCGTCTCGTGCAAAGCACATTATCTAAAATGCAGATGACAGACTTTTATTTTACATAGGTAGGTGAGTTACTGCTTTTAACAAAGAGATCCTTTTGTTACTTGCAGTTCATAAATGTTAAAACTTCTAATATAGCACAGTGAGCTTTGCAGGACATGTGACTCCTTCACCTTGTAACCCCACTGTCGTTTTGTAACACATTTTGTACATTGATTTACACATTTAAATGATTTCTTGTCAATGTATAATGTGTAGGTGTAATGGAAAGCGCTCTGACACCCTGCATTTGGATGAGTAGCGCTATAAATGAGATAAAACAAAATAGTGGTAAATTGTTATTTGTGTAAATACTGGGACAGACCAACACATCTGACATTCTTGAAGTGCATGCATATCAGGGATTGAACAACGTAAAAAGCATGCCTCTCAAGTATTTGTGAAGCCATAACAACAATCTGTGTCCTTTTGTTTCCAACCTTTGCATTTGCATCCAAGTGTGAGGCTCAGATAGCTCCGAGTCAGGATAGTGAAACAAAAGGAGGCCTGATGGCCCTTTAAATTCGGTCTTTCTTATGGGCCCAGCTGGAGTCTGAAATATGAAAGCCCCCCTCGCCCTCTGCATGTTGCTGCTGGAAACGAAACGAAAGCAGACAACGCGAAGGTGCTGCTGAATGTGTCCCGGTGTCAGAAAATTAAACCGGGACAACGTCATCCTATTTGAGTGGGGGCCCACTTCTTGCAGGGTGGACAGCGTCCACCCTGTGAAAATAGTGGTTGGACGCCGTGTAACTGCGTGTACCCCAACTTGTGCCCAGGTGACCCCACATGTTTGTTTTCAGAGCAAGGATTTCAACTGGCTCCTGCTCCAGGGTTACACGTGATATTTTCATTTCAAGGCTAGCAGCATCCGTTTGCCTTAAGGTGAGCCAGCATGTGGGACAATCTTTGCAAACTCTAAGGGATAGGGATGATCCTTTTTGAACTCCTTAATCATGGCTGATTTAATTCTTATATTACCAGGATTAATTCCTCCACCTTTTAGGATCCAGGCGGCCCCCGCTAAGTGCATGATCAATGTCTGAAGTCTTCATTCACATTGGATGAATTCCAGATGAGGATGTGTGAGCAATAGGGAGACATTTATACACACACACATAACATCACTGGGTTTTAACTAGTGGGACATATGTCCTTTTCTTTAATAGGTTGTTCCCATTCTCAAATGGTTTTGCATGACTTAGCTCAGACGACAGGCACTCTGCATTTTGGGGAGTCGGGCAGTTCTGAGCCTGCAGTACAGGGTAGCAGGGAGGGGGTAGTTTCTTTGTTGGCACAACAGTCTTATTGTTTTGAAGTTGCATCTTGTTTTAACTCTTGCTCTAGCTCAGCAGCGTTACACAGCTATGGATCGGGCCATAGGATGCACAGGGGTGGGGGGACACAGCTAGATCCCCGATAGACACCTGGATGGCCTCATGCACACCGAAACACTTGATGGGAGTCCCAACGTAGTTAGCTTAGAAGGTCCTAATGTGGAACATCAATGGACTGGGTAGTAAAATCAAGTGCACGATAGTGCTTCAATATCTCTGTAGGCAAGCCCCGGATTTGGTCCTTCCACAGGAGACACACCTTAAAGTCAACCAATTCATTGCATTGGATTGATTTGGGTATACCCTCTTGGCACATGCAGGCTATACAGACTCTAGGGAGACGGCATCCTAATAATAAATATCAGTGCCTTTTATTCCCCTTCTTGCATGGAGTGACCCACTTGGTAGATTTGTGTGGCAAGCCAGAAACTGGGAGGGCTACACAGTAAACATCTGCTCTGTATATGTACCGCCAAGACTTCACGCAGAGACATTCCCTGCACTTAGTGCTATACTCTTAGAGATGCCACCGGGGATGTTCATACGAGGGGGGACATGAACGCTGTGGTAGATCCTGGTATGGACAGCACCTGTGGTCCCACTAGAGATAGTGTGTTGCCTCATAGAATTGGTCCTTGGCACTTAAATGACAGAACCCTCAAGGACAAATTAAGGAAGGGAAAGGCCAGACCTAAGCTTCCAGGACAACAAGGGTACTGTTAACTCAGCCTTTGTACTCTGGGAAGCCTTAAAGTCTGGAATTCGCAGTCATGCACAGGCCCTGATTGGGGGCAAAAGAAAAGGTCAGAAGATAAAAGACGAGGCGCTTGAATGTAACATTGACTCTTTAGAAAACCATATCCTAGCAGGGGGGGACAGTCAATCCCCAACTTCACCACCAGCTACTCCTTAAGCAACATGAGTTATGGGAGCTGGTGGAAGATAGGGCATGTGCCTATGCATTGGCAACCCAGTGCCACTTATATAATATAAGTGGCATGGCTAACAAACTGTTAGCATAGTTTGGACAAGAGGGACTAGGGATGAAATTCGGGCCTGGACATCTAAGATAGCGAGGGGACGCTCCAAGCGAGTAATGCTGCTGTAGCAGAAACTTTTGCTACATTTTATGAGGGGATATTCGCCTCCACAACTACCATGTCTGTGGAGGAATGTGCTGACCTCCTAAAAGACCTGACCCTCCCAAAGCTCTCAAATGAAGATAGATACACCCTGGAGCAAGATTTGACTGCAGAAGATATGGCTCAGGCAATACGGGACCTGCAGTCAGGGAAAGCGGCGGGCCCAGTGGCTTGCCGGTGGAATTGTACAAATGCATGGCAGATAAAGTTGCAGAGCATATGTTAGATATGTTCTGAATGGCCCGAGGGGAGGGGAGCCTGCCGCAGGATCGGACCGCCACTATCGTAGTTATTCCCGAGAAAGATTAACCACTGTCGGAGTCCAGTTCATACAGGCCCATTTCGTTGCTTAACGTGGAAGCCACGGTTCTGGGAAAGGCTCTGGCGAGGAGGCTGTGGGAGGTGATCGCTGTGGTGGTCCACCCCGATCAATTGGGCTTTATGCCTGTTAGAAATGGGGGTCTCTCGTTGGCAGTGGCTGGCCACTGTCTAAGTAGGGACCCTTCTTCCTAAGTCAGGGTAAGAGAGCCACACCCTTTGATAACCCCTGCTCAACCCTGTGGTAACGTAGCACGAGCAGCTAGGCTTATCTCAGAGGCAGTGTGTGAAGCATTTATGACCATACACAGTAACACAGTGAGGAACACTACAAAGGGACACCACACAAGGAGTTATAAAAAATAAGTATCTTTATATATAGACTTAACACAAGACCACTAATGATAAAAAGCCACAATACTGTCAAATAGGATCACTCTTGGAATGCTGCAAAAATAGTTCAAGTGCGCAAAGAGGAGTTCAGTTCAAAGCAGTGGTCTCTGCGACCCTTTTACTTACAAAGTACCTGGATTTCGTAGCAAAGTCAACAAATTGTCGCAAAGGAGCTGTAGCGATGAATTTCTGCACGCGAGGCCGGCGATGCGTTAAATCCTTGCCGCGAGGGAGGATGATGCGCCGATCTGCTGATGCATGTGGAGACGATGCGACAAACTTCTGCATGCTAGACCGCTGGTGCGATGACTCCTTGCCGCAAGGGAGGAGACGAGGCGACGATCCTGTTGCGTGTGTGATCGGGTTGCGATGCGAAGAAATGGCGCTCCGCAAGGGAGCGACGATCCTGATGCGATGCGATGAAAATGGCGGACGCTCGGCATCCGCGCTGCGATGTCGTGAAGCGATGATCTCGGTGCGATGACTCGATCTTTGGTTGCAAGCACTCGGCGGCAGCAGCGCGATGATTTTTCGGGCGCTTTCGGCTGCGGCGGCTCGCAAACATGCGTTAGCGACGATTTCAGCACTATCTTCTCTGTAGTAGAACTAGAGACCCTGGAACTCACAGGAGCCTCACCTGCAGATAGAAATCCTCGCTGGGAGGAATCAGGAGGCTGGTGGTAAAGTCTGATGTGCCTGAGACTTCAACAGGAGGCTAGCTCTCTCCTAGCCCTTGGGTGATTGCTTTAGCAAGATTAATAAAAGTTCTCTCAAAGTCTTTTTCCCTCTTCTTCCAAGTCCAATGGTAACTACTGCAGGCCAATCCAAGAAACAGCACACAAGCACAAGGATAGTCACCTCCTGCAGATTCCTTAAGTTACACGGACAGAGTTTCGTCTTGATGTCCAGGAGCAATACTTTGTAGGGGTTTCAGCACAGATATTTATATCCCAAAAGTCTTTGTTCTCAAAAGCTACAAGTCACTGAACCCAGCCAGAACCAGTTCTGGTCAGTCCTGGAGCACTTTGTTTACCAGGCTGCATCCTTCCTTTCAGGAAGAGGGGTCTGCTATCAGACGCACAGTGGGAGGTGGAGCCATCATTCACCTTGCCAGGCACAGCCCTATTCAAGTCAAGGAGCTACCCCTCCCCATACTCCAAACACAGATCTCTCTATTCAACCCAGGTCTGGCTCAGCCTGCCCTGTCCCTCCAAAACCAGACAGCCAATACACATAACAGCAGAGCACACTGGAAGGCTTAGGCAAGAAAATACCTACTTTCTAAAAGTGGTATTTTCAAACACAGAATATAAAAATAAACTTCACTAAAAGATGTATTTTAATATTCTGAGCTCAGGCATACTAAATTGTTTTTCTACCATGTTCCTGGGGTCAGTTAGGACTATAGCATGTAATAGTCAAACTGCCCATTCTGGCCTTTTGGGAACAGGTAGCCTTACAGTAGGGAAAAACGAAATTGGGTGTAATTCACTACCAGGACATGCTACACACACCAAGGCATGTCCTACCTTACACAAACAATGCACCCTACCATAGGGGTGACTTACATGATGCCAAGGGAAGGTTCAGGGGCTGGGAAGTGGGTGCACTTCACAGCCAAGATGGCAGTTCTGGACTGCACACAGACTCTGCAGTGGCAGGTCTGAGACATCATTTACAAGCTGCTTCTATGGGTGGCGCAACCCAGCGCTGCAGGCCCACCAGCAGCATTTGGTTTACCAGCCCTGGGCACACACAGGCCACACTACTAGGGACTAACAGGTAAACCAAATAAGCCAATCATGGATATACCAATTCACATGTCATCTTTACACAGGGGAGCATTCGCGCTGTGGCTCTGAAGGGCAGTGGCACAGCGCCCAGAGCATCTAATACCAGCAAAAACAGGGGGACAACAGTGAAAAATGGAAGGGAGACCCACGCCAATGGTGCCAGGTCTAACACGTATCCCCTCCAGCTGAAATGTGGGGAGAACTACCCATCCCCTTGGAAGTTCTCATCACTAAGGTGGAAAAATCTGGACAGACCATCATCATTGGCGTGTTCTGTACCAGGGCGGTGTTCCACCGTGAAGTCCATACCCTGTAGGGAAATGGACCACCTCAACAACTTGAGATTCTCACCCCTCATCTGCATCAACCATCTGAGGGGCCTGTGGTCTGTCTGAATCCGGAAGTGAGTGCCAAACAGGTATTGTCTCAGCTTCTTCAGTGCCCAGACCACAGCAAATGCCTCACGCTCAATTGCACTCCACCTCTGTTCCCGTGGAAGTACCCTCCTACTGATGAAGGCTACAGGTTGGTCTAGTCCCTCCTCATTTATCTGTGACAGAACAGCCCCCACCCCATGCTCTGAAGCGTCTGTCTGGACAACAAATTCCTTAGCAAAATTGGGCGCCTGGAGTACGGGTGCTGTACACATGCCAGTTTTGAGGGCATCAAAGGCTTTCTGACAGGTGTCAGTCCAGTTCACAATCTTTGGCTGCTTCTTGGAAGTCAGCTCAGTCAAGGGTGCAACAATGTTGCCATACCCCTTGACAAACCTCCTGTAGTAACCCATGAGTCCTAAGAAGGCCCTCACCTGGGTCTGGGTCCTTGGGGGCTCCCAAGCCAGGATGGTTTGAATCTTGGGCTGCAGGGGTGCCACCTGGCCACTCCCCACCTGGTGTCCCAAGTACACCACAGAACCCTGCCCAATTTGGCACTTACTGGCCTTGATTGTGAGGCCTGCTCTGCGCAGCACCATCAACACTTCCCAGAGGTGGCGCAAGTGGTCCTCCCAGGAGGAACTAAACTCTGCAATGTCATCCAGGTAGGCGGCACTGAAATCCTCCAGCCCAACCAACACCTGGTTGACCAACCTCTGAAAGGTGGCAGGGGCATTCTTCATCCCAAAGGGCATCACAAGGAACTGGTAGTGCCCATCTGGTGTGGAGAATGCTGACCTCTCCTTTGCCCCATCAGTTAAGGCGATCTGCCAGTACCCAGAAGTCAGATCAAACGTGCTGAGGTACCGGGCAGCCCCTAACCGATCTATGAGCTCATCAGCTCTGGGGATGGGGTGCGCGTCGGTCTTCGTGACCGAATTGAGACCTCGGTAGTCCACACAGAAACTAAGTTCAGGAGTGGCACCAGGCGTCGCAGCTTTTGGTACCAAGACCACGGGGCTGGACCAGGGGCTGCTAGAGGACTCAATCACCCCTAGGGCAAACATTTTGGAGACCTCCTTAATGCAAGCCCTGACCCTGTCAGTCACTCTGTAAGCCTTGTGCTTGACAGGAGGACTGTCCCCGGTATCCACCTCATGGACGCACCAATCAGTGACACCAGGCACCAGGGAGAACAAATCAGAAAATTGCCCCAACAGTTGGTGACAATCTCTCTGCTGCTCAGGGGTCAGTGTGGTGGAGAGGATCACACCCTCCACTGACCCATCCTTCTCTCCTGCACACAGGAGGTCAGGAAGAGGCTCACTCTCCTCCTCCATCCCATCATCTGTGGCAAGAAGCATGCCCACTTCAGACCTCTCAAAGTGGGGCTTCAGGCGGTTCACATGCAGGACCCGCAAGGGGTTCCTGGGAGATTGAAAGTCCACCAAGTAGGTAACTGGACTTTTGCGCTCCACCACCTCAAATAGACCGGTCCACTTATCTTGGAGCGCACAAGGCTCCACTGGGGCCAGTACCCAAACCTTCTGACCAGGTTGAAATTCGACCAGAGTGGCATTCTGGTCGTGCCAATGTTTCATTTCCTCCTGGCTTGCTTCCAGATTTGCTTCAGCAATTTTTCTGAAACGCCGAGTCTGGTTCCTGAAGGCCAACATGTAGCTAAATACATCTTGGGGAGGTTTCCTGGGAGATTGCTCCCAGCCTTCCTTGACCAGACTCAGGGGTCCTCTAACCGGATGGCCATAGAGCAGTTCAAAGGGACTGAACCCTAAGGACTTCTGTGGCACCTCACGGTAGGCAAACAACAGGCATGGCAAGAGGACGTCCCACTTACGCCTCAGGGGCTCTTCTAGGCCCATGATCATGCCCTTCAAGGTCCGGTTGAACCTTTCAACCAGACCATTACCTTGGGGTGGTAAGGAGTGGTGAATTTATAAGTTACCTCACACTCCTTCCACAGAGACTTCATGTACTGGGAGATGAAGTTGGTTCCCCTGTCAGACACCACCTCTCTGGGGAACCCCACACGGGAGAAAATCCCCATCAGTGCACGTGCCACCACGGGGGCCGTCACTGTCCTGCGTGGGATGGCTTCAGGGTACCGGGTGGCATGGTCCACCAAGACCAGGATGAACCTGTTGCCCATGGCTGTCTTGGGGTCCAGAGGCCCCACAATGTCAATGCCCACTCGCTCGAATGGGGTACTAACAACTGGAAAGGGCTGGAGTGGGGCCTTGATCTTCCCCCCACTCTTCCCACTTGCCTGGCAAGTCTCACATGTCCTGCAATGAGTGTCTGAATTCTTGCGCATCTGGGGCCAATAAAAGTGGGTGGCCAGCATTTCAAAGGTCTTGGTCTGCCCCAGATGTCCTGCCAATGGAATGTCATGAGCCAACCCCAGTAGGAAGGCTCTGAAGCATTCGGGTACCACCAGCACACGGGCTGACCCCGGCTCAGCAGCCTTAGGCTCGCTATACAGGAGACTGTTCTCCCAATAAATCAGATGTGAACCAGACATGTCACCTGCTGCCTGGGCTGCAGACTGTTGCCGCATACCCTCAAGAGAGGGGCAAACTCTCTGCTGCTCACAAAATTCCTCCCTGGTGGGCCCCCCTTCCTGCTGCCAATGGGTCAGCTCAGGCAGGTCCCCCAGTTCGGCGATCTGCTCCCTGGTAGGCTCCAGGGCATCCCCCTCAGGGTCCGCTCCTTCCTGGGCCGTGGGAACCAAGGGGGCCGGCTTCCCGCGCCCCCTGCCCCTTCTCTCTAAGGCAGGGATCTGGGCCATACTCTCAGGCTCCAGGTCCTTCTCAACACCCTCCTTGGCTGCCATGGACCGAGTGGTAGCACACGCCCACTCAGGCAGACCCAACATCTCCAAGTGAGATTTCCTCTCCACTGTAGCCCATGGGGAGTTCTCTAAATCAGTGCCCAACAGACAGTCTACAGGCATGGCGGGCCTCACAGCTACCTGAAGAGTTCCTGAGACCCCCCCCACTCAAAGGGAACCTGAGCCACCTCACATTGGTTCTCTGAGTTGTCTGCGGACACTACTGGGTAGAATGCATGGGGGACAACCTGCTCCTTGGACACCAACCGGGAGCTGACAGCAGTTATACTGGCTCCTGTGTCTCTTAGAGCCTCCACTCTATGGCCATTGATGGTCACCCACTGCCTGTACTTTTTAGTGTTAGCAGGCAGTGCAGGCTTAGGGACCATCTCAAAGTCTCCTAATGAGACAAGGGTCAATTCTACGGGATCCCATCCACCTTGGGCACCCATCTCCTCCCCTCCCAGGGCTACACTAGCAAGCTGTTGGGGTGGTGCACGGGGTGGTGCATTGGTATCCCTCTGAGGACACTGGGGATCAAAGTATCTGTGGCCCACTTGACCACACTTAAAACTAGTAAGGGGCCCCCTCTGAACAGGCCTACCTGTCGGGGGCACTGGCTTCTTCTCTTGGGGAGGCTGGGACACCACTGCTTGGTTCCCTTGGGAATTACTTTGGGGCCCTCTTTGGAACTCCCTCGGTTTACCCCTGTCTCCCCCACTTCTCTGCTGGGGACCCTGCCCACCTTTGGCGAAGTCTCCCACTGGACCCTTGCGAACCCGAGTGCTCACCCAGCGGTCCGCCTCCTCAGCAAGCTTCCTAGGGTTAGTCAACTTGCAATCAATCAGGTGCTGGCGTAGCTCAGGAAAACAGTTACTAGATAAATGCTCCCATGCAATCAAATCATAAAGCTGCTCAAAAGTTTCTACTTTGCTACCTTTTACCCAGCGTTCCATTGCTCTGCAAAAAAGACACATATTCAACCCACGTGGTACCCTCTAGCTACTTGCAGGTCCTAAACCTCTGCCTATACATCTCAGGGGTCAAACCATAGCGGGTCATCAACGCTTCCTTCATGTGGGCATAAACCATCCTACTTTCTGGGGGCAGGTCCAACAAGGTATCCCTCCCTCACTCACAAAGCGTCCCCACAACCCCGCTCCCCAATCCTTCTCAGGGACCCGGTGGGACACCATGGCTAATTTATAAGCGGCAAACCATTGCCCAATATCTTCACTTTTGTGGAAATCCTTAATAACCTCCTTGGGTATATACACCCTACTCTCAGGATGCACTACAGGTATGCTGCCACCAGAGGGGGAGATCTCTAGACTCTTTGCCTTAATCTCCAACTCCCTCAATATTCTCTCATTCTCAAGTTTCATTTTCATAATCTCAAATTCTAACTTCTTGTTTTCTAGGTCCCTCTGACCATCCATTTTAAGCTTAGCCATCTCCATATTATGCCGCCTATCTCTCTCCCTGTCCTCCATCTCCTCTGGGGACAGACCCTTAGCGGACACACTAGTGCCCGGGCTGGAAATTGCTTTATCTCCCACCAAATCTACTACTTCACCCTGCTGCTCTCCTGCATTCTCTTCCCCCTCCACAAGCTCTCCCATATTCTTAGGGGCATCCCTGGCTTCTAGCCAGGCCTTCAGCGCCTTGTAATACTCCTCCCTTCTAGTGAGACCTGTAATAGGGACTGTGAATTGTTTGCAAAAATATTTGAGCTGCTTGGCATTATAGGTTTCTAATTTCTCTTCTTCCCAGGAGAGATCCTCAGAGGCATTGGATCTGGGCTTGCCCATTGTAGCAATAACTGGCAATATTAATCAAAAATAGAATAAAAAAACCTCAAAAACGTATGTGGTTGCGTTATGGTCTGCACTCACTAGTAGTGTACACTATAATTACTGTATGCGATCATAAATGCAAGTCCAGATCCTCACCGCTGTCCACCAATGTTAGAAATGGGAGTCTCTCGTTGGCAGTGGCTGTCCACTGTCCAAGTAGGGACCCTTCTTCCTAAGTCAGGGTAAGAGAGCCACACCCTTTGATAACCCCTGCTCAACCCTGTGGTAACGTAGCACGAGCAGCTAGGCTTATCTCAGAGGCAGTGTGTGAAGCATTTATGACCATACACAGTAACACAGTGAGGAACACTACAAAGGGACACCACACAAGGAGTTATAAAAAATAAGTATCTTTATATATAGACTTAACACAAGACCACTAACAATAAAAAGCCACAATACTGTCAAATAGGATCACTCTTGGAATGCTGCAAAAATAGTTCAAGTGCGCAAAGAGGAGTTCAGTTCAAAGCAGTGGTCTCTGCGACCCTTTACTTACAAAGTACCTGGATTTCGTAGCAAAGTCAACAAATTGTCGCAAAGGAGCTGTAGCGATGAATTTCTGCACGCTAGGCCAGTGATGCGTTAAATCCTTGCCGCGAGGGAGGATGATGCGCCGATCTGCTGATGCGTGTGGAGACGATGCGACAAACTTCTGCACGCTAGACCGCTGGTGCGATGACTCCTTGCCGCAAGGGAGGAGACGAGGCGACGATCCTGTTGCGTGTGCGATCGGGTTGCGATGCGAAGAAATGGCGCTCCGCGAGGGAGCGACGATCCTGATGCGATGCGATGAAAATGGCGGACGCTCGGCGTCTGCGCTGCGATGTCGTGAAGCGATGATCTCGGTGCGATGACTCGATCTTTGGTTGCGAGCACTCGGCGGCAGCAGCCCGATGATTTTTCAGGCGCTTTCGGCTGCGGCGGCTCGCAAACGTGCGTTAGCGACGATTTCAGCACTCTCTTCTCTGTAGTAGAACTAGAGACCCTGGAACTCACAGGAGCCTCACCTGCAGATAGAAATCCTCGCTGGGAGGAATCAGGAGGCTGGTGGTGAAGTCTGATGTGCCTGAGACTTCAACAGGAGGCTAGCTCTCTCCTAGTCCTTGGGTGATTGCTTTAGCAAGATTAATAAAAGTTCTCTCAAAGTCCTTTTCCCTCTTCTTCCAAGTCCAATGGTAACTACTGCAGGCCAATCCAAGAAACAGCACACAAGCACAAGGATAGTCACCTCCTGCAGATTCCTTCAGTTACACGGACAGAGTTTCGTCTTGATGTCCAGGAGCAATACTTTGTAGGAGTTTCAGCACAGATATTTATACCCCAAAAGTCTTTGTTCTCAAAAGCTACAAGTCACTGAACCCAGCCAGAACCAGTTCTGGTCAGTCCTGGAGCACTTTGTTTACCAGGCTGCATCCTTCCTTTCAGGAAGAGGGGGTCTGCTATCAGACACACAGTGGGAGGTGGAGCCATCATTCACCTTGCCAGGCACAGCCCTATTCAAGTCAAGGAGCTAGCCCTCCCCATACTCCAAACACAGATCTCTCTATTCAACCCAGGTCTGGCTCAGCCTGCCCTGTCCCTCCAAAACCAGACAGCCAATACACATAACAGCAGAGCACACTGGAAGGCTTAGGCAAGAAAATACCTACTTTCTAAAAGTGGTATTTTCAAACATAGAATATAAAAATAAACTTCACTAAAAGATGTATTTTAATATTCTGAGCTCAGGCATACTAAATTCGTTTTTCTACCATGTTCCTGGGGTCAGTTAGGACTATAGCATGTAATAGTCAAACTGCCCATTCTGGCCTATGGGGAACAGGTAGCCTTACAGTAGTGAAAAACGAAATTGGGTGTAATTCACTACCAGGACATGCTACACACACCAAGGCATGTCCTACCTTACACATACAATGCACCCTAACATAGGGGTGACTTACATGATGCCAAGGGAAGGTTCAGGGGCTGGGAAGTGGGTGCACTTCACAGCCAAGATGGCAGTTCTGGACTGCACACAGACTCTGCAGTGGCAGGTCTGAGACATCATTTACAAGCTGCTTCTGTGGGTGGCGCAACCCAGCGCTGCAGGCCCACCAGCAGCATTTGGTTTACCAGCCCTGGGCACACACAGGCCACACTACTAGGGACTAACAGGTAAACCAAATAAGCCAATCATGGATATATCAATTCACATGTCATCTTTACACAGGGAGCATTCCCGCTGTGGCACTGAAGGGCAGTGGCACAGCGCCCAGAGCATCTAATACCAGCAAAAACAGGGGGACAACAGCGAAAAATGGAAGGGAGACCCACGCCAATGGTGCCAGGTCTAACAATGCCACATAGGGGAAGCCAACTAAACCTGCAGCGTTTCTATGGGGCGTTAATATGACTGCAGCGCCACACACTGAGCAAGCCTTGCTCCTGTCATTGGACACCAAATGTCGTTTGACAGCATCGAATTGAATTACCTCTTCACTGCCCTTTCACAAGCCTGGCTATGGCCTCAAGTTTTGTGGCTGAGTCAAACACAGGCGCTTGAACCCTTAGCATCCTGGATTCGACAAGCCCCCCATTTACGGAGGATTAGCATGATTGGAGTTTGGGAAGAGTGAATTTCCCTCTGCATGGAAAATATACTACTATATGCCACACAGGCCCTCCTCTCTGTGCACAGAATACAATTTTTTTTTTCAAATTTTGGGGGACTGTTCTGTATCAACTGGGACATGTCCCTAATATTTCCACTGGAGAGAGGGACCCTGAATCACTCATCGAGCTGCGCAGCACCATTAGTACAGGATGTGATTTATTATCTTGGAATATATGTCACACATGCCTCAGGTGACTTTCTCAATAAAAACCTATCGCCCCAGTTAGATCCCCTCCATAGGGATGTTACCTATTGGCTGACGTTCCCGGTGTCCCTGATGGGTAGAGCAGCCCTGTTTAAAATAAAGACTCTCCCACGCTTGCTCTATGTCCTACAGAATACTCCCTATAAGATCCACCCTGGTTTCTTTAAGAAGGTTGACCATGAGCTACGACAATTATTATGGGATGGGGCAGCTCGAGAATAGTACTTTGTAAACTCCAAAGAGGTGTCTATGAGGGGGGGCTGGCAGTCCCCGACATACTCAAATACTATTGGGCTGCACATCAAGTGGTGGTTTTCTGTGTTTTCTGGTTAATGACTGGGTGTTTGCTGACTGAACGGAGCCAGTGTATCATGTAGACAGGGAAGCTATGGAAAGCTGAGGCTACCCGCCGGTTCTCTACAGGAGGGGGCAAGAGTGCGCCATACTGACACATATCCAGACTGTTGTGAGGGTGTGGTGCGAGGTGACCAGATATCTGGGATGAGAGGGTAGGTTGACGGACAAACCCCTCGATGGGATAGCAACCTCTTGTGGGGGGTCAGGAGGCTGGAGGGTTTTTCCAGGTGAGCACTGATCGGTATCAAACATATGGGCGATGTGTGAAGAGGACACGCCCTTGTGACTTTTGAGGTCCGGCAGCAAGGGTATGAGTTGGTAGAGTCAGAACGTTTCAAGCAACTGCAGCTTGGGCACGCTCTCCGGAGGCATTTACTAGGAGGGAGAGCAACTGCCAGAGGTGGTGCAACTGGAGGACCACCCACTCCTGGACCCCATGACAGACAAGACCATCTCTATGATCAACAAAAAGTTAATGACTATTTCCCCATACCCACTAAAGACCTTGAGAGAAGCGAGGGAGAGAGATATTGGGCTAATTGAGGATGATGACTGGATCGAGGCAGTGCAGAGCCCTAGGTAGGTGGCAATACTAGCCTGTTTTCATTTAGTCCAATTAAGGATATTACATAGATCGTACTACTCTAGCATGCTTTTGCATCGATTGGGGTGGAGTGACACTGCCCTATGTCTCAGTGGCTCCAGGCAAGCAGGCACCTTTTTTAAAATAAAATCGGATTACCCAGAAATACAATGTTACTGGACGGTGGTTGTACAGATAATGGCCTAAGTCACTGGTCTGAATGTTCCCCTAGTGGTTAAATAGCACCTCTTGAATATTACAGGTGAGTAGGTGTGGCCTAGATACTAAAAGATCTGGCTGGTGGTGGCTGCAGGGGTAGCTAAGTGTATGTATGGGGGTAGGAATGCCTCCCCGTATTGAAGACTGGGGAAAACTGATATGGACTGGTGCCAATGGACAGATCAAATAGTCAAACAAGGCAGGAGCTTCCCTAAGAAATGGGATAAGATATGGGGTAGTTGGTGTACCTACCGAGCTTATTAAGTAGAAGTAGAGAAGTGTGGGAGTAAGGGAAAGGCCCGTGTCATTGCTTCAACCCCACCTGGGGGGGGGGGTACTAACATTTGTGTACATTGGAAAGCTTCCACATATGACAACTATTGCTTTTATATATGTAATATGGTCTGCTCTGTTTCCTGTGTATACTGTATGATTGATAAATCATCTGTATCAGCTGTATACTGAGCAATTGTTTAATGAAGAGAGTTTTAAAAAAAAGGTTGCACAGAAGAGCGTAGGAGGGGCTGCCGGGGATTGGGGTGGACAGGGGAGAAGCCTGAGGACCCAGAGAGCAAAGAGCTGAAGATTAAGAAGCTGCCCTACATGGAGGTTTCTAAGCCTTTGGGAGCACACCTCATGCTAGCGAACAAGGAAAAAATATGGAATGGAGAATATGTGGAAATGATGAGATTCTTACATATGGAGTTAAGGGCTAAGGAGGGCTCTATGGAGGAAGAGTACGAGCTAGGCAAGCGTCCTTAGGTACCCTTGACAATAGAGAATTGGATGACTGCCTTTCTAATTTATGCTTGGGCCCAATATGATGATGAGTTTTGGGCGTGCATGGTTCTAGATCCAGACATGCAATGAGAGGAGGTAGACTTGGATCTTTGGCACCATACAATGGGCCCCTCCAAGTTTGGCCAGACAATCTCTACTGCCAGCGGATTACCTATTGTATATCAGCTCTTTCAAGGGTGCCCCACCTGGGGGGGATGACAGCTAGCAAAGGACTAGTTGGGCAGAAAGGCGCATGTTGGGATCTTAATAAAGGGTTATTCACCAGGGAGTATTGCAAGTTCCGGTACAGATGTTCAAACTGTGCCGGCAGACATCCCCTTGTCAATTGCTATGGGGCAGGAGGACAATCCAGTAATTAATCGGGGCAGTGACAGCAGCAACAGGGGCCTGACAGCAATCAGCAGCACAGTCAGGCTTCTGGGTTTAGGTCGGACCGGGGCACAAGGATCCGGGGGCAAGAGCTCGTATGCCCATTAAGCTAGCTCGTCTGAGGTTTTGGCTGGCACTTTATGATCAGAAGGACAATGCCATGTTTTTCACATGGGGGTTCCAATTGGGATTTCAAGGCCCCAGGCTTCGCAGGTGGGTGAACAATCTTAAATCTGTCAGCGCTTTCAAACACGTGGTAAAAATAAAATTGTGGAAAGAGATACAGGAAGGGAGGATGGCCGGCCTGTTTGACAATTGGCCCATGGTAGATTTAATTTTGTCAACTATTGGAAGGGTTCCAAAAAAAAAAAGGTCAGTTCAGGCTAATTTAACACTTGTCTTGGCCAGAGGGCACCTCTGTTCATGATTTCATCCACGAGAATCAGGCATTGCTTAAATACTCCTCAGCAGACAAGGCTTTGTCCATCATAGAGGAAGTAGGTCCAGGGACGCAAATGGCCAAGAGCGACATCAAGTCGGCTTTCCTCTTGCTCCCAGTCCACCCAGATTACTTTCAGCTGTTGGGCATTCAGTTTGAAGGCCAATGGTATGTGGACAAAGCGCTCCTGATGGGGTGTTCAATCTCATGTGCGCTATTTGAACGGTTTAGTACCTTCCTCTAACAGGTGTTTTCAAGGTGTATGGGTCACACACACATGACACCTTATCTCGATGACTTAATTTTTGTGGGAAACACAGTTTCCACAGACTTCTAGCGGATGCTGGTAAGTTTTCAGGAACTCAAGGGGGACCTGGGGGTGCCGTTGGCATAGGAGACCACAGTCTGACCCAATACTGTGCTGTGCTCCTTGGGCATTGAAATTGGCTCAGGGGAAATGGAAGCCTGCTTACCAGAAGAGAAGAAATTGACGGTGTAATTGCTGTTGGATGCCTTGTTGGCAAAAGACAAAGTCACAGTTAAAGAGGTGCAGGTGCCTTTTGGGGAGCTATTGAATTTTGCCTGTAGGGTGGTGGGTGCAGGGAGGACATTTTGTAGGTGGTTGGGGATGTCATTGTCTTACTTGCCGTTGCCACATCACCATGTCAGATTGCTAGCAGGTACTAAGGAGGATTTGAGAATGTTGTGCTTCTTTTTAGAATCTTTTAACAGAGTGCCGTTGGTGGCAATGACAGAGTTTGAGTGGGGTCTACTCCGACGCTGTGGGAAAGAAAGGCTTCAGATTATTACTGGCAGGGCAAATGTTTTTTGGAGGAATGGGCACTCGAATGGAAGCATGGGGGCAGAGTATAGCTTTCTTAGAATTGTTTCCCCTTGTAGTGGCGGTGTCATTCTGGGGAGAACAGTAAGCGCACAAGAAGGTTCTGTTCTGCATTGACAGCATGGCAGGGACAGGTAGTGAACCAGCAGTCAGCAAGTGACGCTCAAGTTTTTAAATTGCTGCAGGTTTTTGTGTCAAAATATCTGAAATTTGACAATCTGCGTAGAGCGCAACATATGCCAGGTGTGGTCAATGGCATTGTGGATGCTTTGTCTCGTTCACAGAGGGAGAGATTCCATTGGATGCCACAGGAGCTATGGACAGTAGGCAACAGAGAATGCTTCAGTTGGTGGTAGAGTCACTGGCATTGTCGACGAGAAGGACTTATAATCTTGGTTTGGGTGGAGTTCTTGGATGCTTGGGCCTGGACAGAAGACAAGTTCTTGTTGACGTTGTTTGACAAAGGGCAGTCCAGAGTCACGATTGCAAGTACCAGGCATTGCATTTATGGGAAAACTTCTTTGGGGCTACACCCCATTGGTTGGGGAGCTGGGGAAAATAATGTTGAAAGGGTTGGCCAGGGAGGCTGGTTACATAGGGCCAAAGAGAAGTCCCCTGACTTGGGGTTTATTTTTTGAAGTGATCAAGAGTTTACCTGGGATCTGCACGAGCGAGAAGGACCAAGTTCACTGGATGTTTTTTGGGGTGTTTGAGGTGTCTGAGCTTTTGGGGGGTAGAAGGAGTCGGGGCCCTTATGGGAGGAGGTGGGTCCATAAGTTTGGCTTCACAAGTCAAAAACGGATCCGAGTGGTCAGGGTACAGCCATCCTGTTGCGTATGTATCCAGTGGCCATTTTTTCCCAGTGAAATGGGCCGCCTCTCTGCGGGCGAGTTCTTTAGTGGGGGTAGGTAGGGTTTTTCGGCATATTGATGGCATGCCAGTGTCGGCATTTCAGCTATTGGCTGTATTGGGAAAAGGCTGACTCAGGTGGCAGTTGATGCAAAGGGTTATGGGACACATTCGTTCTGCAAAGGGATTGAAACAGAGGCGGGTAGACGGGGTTGGAGTAGGGAGAACATCATGGACCTGGGTAGATGGGCCTCTGAATGCTTCCGCCGTTGTGTGTGGGGCAGAGGGAGATTGTTAAATCATTACCACTTTTTCAATTGCTATTGTTGTTTTCCAGGTTCGGTTCCAGGCCCGGAGGTCCCTGAAGTATCGTTATGGATAGTAGGAATTTGTTCATTAAGTGGGTCGAAAGGCAATCGAAGCAGAGCAGCCACAGCACAAATTTGGGTCTCGACCCGACATGTTTCAAATACACTGGCATGGCAGAGGAGGCATGTGATGGAAGGAACTGTTACCCTGTTTGAATAGTTGCTGGTAGGAGGGAAGTGCCCTGATATGTTGTTGGTGAATTTAGGTGAGAATGACCTAGTGGTAGAGAAAGGGGTGCCACTGATGAGAGTGATGAAGGATAATTTAATGTAGGCACAAAGACAGTGGTCTAGATGCTACGTTATGTGGACAGAGTTCATACGGCCACCAAACCGGCAGCAATAGAGAAGGCGAGGAGGAAGATTAACAGTGAAATTAGGGTTTTTTGCAGGGAGCGAGGTATTAGTAGAATTGAGCATGCAGACTTGAGGTATGATGCCTTGGAATTTTTTCGTGGGGACGGAGTTCATCTTTCATACTATGGTATGGAGTTAAATTTGTTGCAGGTGCAGAACGTAGTGACCAAAGTGTTGAACGTACATTAGTGACCGGTAGGGGAGGGACAGAAAAAGTCATGTCAGGTCCTTTTTCTGGGTGGCGGTTGGCCGAGAAGTTGGCATGGGTTAGCCAAGTTTATTGTTATTGACAACTGCAATCCAGGCTGAAAGGGAAAGGGTAGACAAGCTCACACCTGGATGAGGCAGGAAGTTTAAGGTTCATTAGGAAGTTATAGGTTAGTTAGAGGTTAATAGTTGCAATAAAACTGTATGGGAGGTTCAAGGTTTCAATTGCTGAAGATCAGCCCAGGAGGAGGTAGACACTTGCAGGCTTAAGTTTTGTGCAGGGAGGGTGGTCTAGGGATGAGGGTTGTTTAACATAGGTAACATATTTGTATAGTGAGGTTTTAGTTTTGTAAGGCGAAAGGCCCAGGATTTATGTATGTGATGTGCACCTGTTTCAATGTAAGCGGCCTTTTTCACCCAAATCCAGTGTAAGTGGTCTGTGCTGCTCCCGTTCTTCCCCAGTTGCCCCGTGTTATCTACAGTGCCTTGCGGCACATGCCACACGGGGATTCTTCTCTGCCAGCATTTCCAGCATTTTAGCTCACCGGATCCATGGATTCTCAGACTTTTCTTTTGCTGGAACAGTGAACGGGTGGACCAGTTAAGGACCAAAGCTCCAATTTAACACGAAACATGCTTGGATGAGTGAACTTGGTTAGATGGGTGTGCCTTACTCTCCTGCCCCTTCCCCAATTCTTTGTAGATTAGCTACATGTCTGTAGCAAGTTGCAGCAAGGGTTGCAAGACCTTAGTCCATAGGTCCTATTATTCTTGATATTGTTTTCGTGCTAAACAGCGTACCTCAACTTTGTCCGCCCTCCTGGGGAGCTGGGAGGGTGGATGTGCTGCAGGGAGGTCGAGCTATCAGCACAGGACATTTACTTGGAAATTACGGCGTCAAATGGACTCTTTGATCTGAGTACTTGTTGATCCTAGAGAGGGTGAAAATTCAATGGTGGTATAGGGCTGCTTAGGATGAAGGCGGCGAGAGCTCATTTGCTTGGAGAGAGGAGGTAAGTTAAATGTTAAAGCTGCATTTCTATTTTTCTTTTTAAGTCACTGCGTTTAAAAAAAAACATTTTTATTTATTAGTAATGCCCAAGTTAATAAAGAGCCCCAGGGGTACAACAGGCACAACAGAGAAAAACAATATGAGGAGGAAGAAAAATCATGTAGAAGAGACAAAGATAATAAGCAAGAAGAAGTTGGGGCAGCACCTAGGAGATGGTCTAATGAATGACACTGTTGGTAGCAGTGTTATTACTCATGAACCATCAACGAGCTTAAATCTAGCATCCTCTATAAAAGAGTTTGTGGAAAACCATTTTAAGCAAAAAAAAAGATTAAAGCGTCTCTTGTGGTTTGTGTAAACAAGTGGATACATCGGGCCTCCATAATGTGTGCCCTATTACAAATGAAGCATGCAATATACTGGATTCTTCCTCTGGACCTCATGTGGTATTCCCGTCTGTTATCATCCCCTTGTTTATCTTGTTCTCATCTATATAGATTAGCTCACACCAACTGCCCTGGGTGAACCTTATGCACCTAGAATCTTAGGGCCCGATTCACAGAACTAATCTGAGACAAAATCCTAAACTTACTACTTTTGGTATTCACAGAAGGCATTTAGTAGTAGTAAAGTTAGGATTTTGTCTTAAGTTTGTCTTAAGTTTGTCTTAAGACTGTCTTAAGTTTGTCTTAAGTCAAACTTAAGACAAAATCCTAACTTTACTGCTACTAAATGCCTTCTGTGATTACCAAAAGTAGTAAGTTTAGGATTTTGTCTCAGATTAGTTCTGTGAATCGGGCCCTATGTCAATGGCAGCGTAAGTGGGGCTTCCCACCAAATGATATATTGCCTCAATGATCAATGTGGTAGATGAGGATGTGTTTTTTTTCCTCCTCCACTAATGGCATGGGCCTGATAGAAGGTGCAATGTCATTAGACAATGGAAGTCAACAGCAATCCATAATGACTGAGCCTACTGGCATATCCTCTTTAACGCTACTTGAAGATATATTACTTATGCAAAAAACTCTGCATAGTGTACTTCAAGCAATGTTAGTGAACAATTAGGGAATAAAACCACAAACCCTGCTTCTAGATTCTATAGCAAAGGATATGCAGGCTATAAATGATTGTATGCCTGCCATAGTAAGGTCAGTAGGTTCCCCAGAGAATATTAGAGAAGAGTCAAATGCGGAAGTCACAGTTAGCCAGACCTCAGTGTTTATTTTGAGGAGTCTAATGCCTTTGAAGAGAAGGGGGGACACAATATTTTACCATATATGGAAGTAGAGTCTATAAGGCCTACGAGAATAGGTGAAAGGTATCGCAAGAAAGAGATAACTGCTCCATGGGGAATTATGGAAAGTCAAAAGCTAAAAATGCGAAAAGAAGGGCGAGGGGAAAAAAGGAAGAGAACAAAAACCCAGACAGATAGAAGAACAGTGCCTACTCAAGTGAATAGAGGATTCAGTGAGTGTGAGAGGGAAGCTTCAGAGAGTCCGCCCTGAAAACAAATGGAAGGGCTGTTGCAGAGTCAATTAGGAAACAAAGGTTGGCTGACTTCGATCGGATAGAGAGGTCAGCTGTAGTCAGGGTAGCAACTGTGACAGAGGCACCTACATTTAAAAGTGACAATCTACAGGAAAAGGATATAGGTAGATATGATGTGGTTCTGCATTTTGATATATTACGTAATGGAAATTTAAAAAAAATCAAAACCACGTAATAGATCTAACCTCCTACAGGTGTTTAATGCCGGTTGCCTCTAAGGATACAGTAGGTAACCTTTGTAAACGCTAAGGAAGGAAAAGTAGTTTTTATTCTAAATTGATACAAAGCTTGATCATGGATTCTGAGATGGAATTCAATTTGCAGCGGATCAGGATAGTGCAGAGGGAAGAAATAAGCCCTAGTAAGGAGAATACCTTCCTTAACCATCATGCAGGGCTATGTAGCATCCATTTTCATAAATCACAAGTGACCCACCAGAGGGCAGCCCAACGAAGGTTGGTAGGCATTCATCAAGGAAGCATCAAAGTTAGAATACCACAAATAAATATTAATAGCCTAGGGCACGATAGTAGACTGAGTAGCAGATTTTCTTGTCTTGAGAGCGCCCATGCGGAGGATGGTTCTTACTTCAGTATTAGTGTCTAGGGAATGGGTTCTCCAGATAGCCTAGGGATTACTTCGTGGAACATACATGGACTAAGGAGATTGATAGATAAATATTGTTGGAACAAAATGTTGTATTAAGATATATTATCATTTGTTTACAGGAGACCTGGCTACCTGGGAACATGCCTTCATTTAATGCTGCTTGCAGAACTGTCGTGAGGCTCAATGTAAAGGTCCAAGACGCCTGGCTGGGGGGGGGGGTCTCATAACATTAGTTATCACAAAAATTGCTAAATGAATAAAAAGAAAACAAGTAAAAACAAAATGTGAATGGTTGCAAGGGATGATTATATACCTTTATGCCAATACTGTTAATTGTGGACTTATGATGGAGGTAAATGTGTATGTAGATTAGGTAGATAAATAATGAAGTAGGGGACAGGTAACATGGTCTAGGGAAGATATCTGTAACTTGTGTGCTATCAGTAAACAAGCCCCGGTTATGATGATAGGGGATTTTAGGTTGAAAATGTGTTATTGGTGTTTCAACTGATAGCGCTGAGCCAACCCCCAACAAACCTCCCTCAAGCCAGCCCGCCCCTCCCATGCGTTCTCCAAACCCCTGCCCTCTCCAACCCCCTCCTCCCACACCTGCTCCACGTTGTGCAAGATATGTCAACAGCCACCAGGGTGACACTAAGCCCCAATGTCTTGCGGATCAGGCAGGTCCCGGTGGTCTCTCTGCGGTCGCAAGGATCCATGGTAGTCATCGAGCTTTGAGTGATCCAGAGTGCATAAGGCCTGCAATTGTTTTGTGCACGTAAGTTCTCTAAAGTCCAACTGAAAGTAGTGCAGCAGGAGCCCCCATTGCGCTTTTAGCAAGTTTTTCCATCCCCACTAACCACCACAAGCGTTCTATCCATTTATTCACTGAAGGGATAACGTCTTAATCCCACACCACCAGTATCGTCTGCTTGGCAGACAGTAACAGAAGTGTTATGAGGAGCCTCTTCCTGCCTCCCAGTGGGTAGCTATGATCATCTGGTCAGCCCCACAGTATGACCTTCAGGCATTGTGTCATCTCCGAGCCTGTGATCTGGCAGATCTGCGACCAGACTGTCCCCCTAAATGGCCAAATCTTTGGGCAGGACCACTGTAATGTGAGTGAGTGTTCCCTCCTCGCTGCAGTCTCTCAAGCACCCTGCACTTCGATCCCCCTTCATCGAAGCTAGTTGTTGTTGGATGTAATTCCACTGATAGAGAAGTTTGAATGTCACTTCCTCCCCACTGTGTGTGTTGCCTCTTGCATGGCAGGTTGAAGTATCTCCTGCCACTGGTCTGTGTCTAGGGTAACGTTAAGTTCCCTTTCCCATGCTTTTTGGAAGGTGAGTTATTCGGTGTTGAGTTGTGTGTTGAGCATATAATAAATTCTGGTGATCGCATGAGCATCTTTGGAAGCCGTGATGAGGTATTTCCCAAAAGGCATGAGTGGTCTAGTGCCCCCCTGCTTGACGTCCGGGTTGAAGAGCCAATGGTTGAGCTGCCAGTATCGGTATCTCTCCCCCTCAGGGATTCCATATTCCTCCCGTAGGGCCTGGAATTATTTGATTTGCCCCCCTCAAGCATGTCCCATTGGGTTTTACACCTGTCCTCCTGCCACACCCGATAGGGCTTCCTACTCTCTCCTAGGGTTAAAGTCTATGTTCCTCCATAAGGGGGTGAAAGGTGAGGGAAAGGAAGTGAGCCCGCTGCGTAATACCTATCTATCCCAAGTCTCCAATGTTGCCCTTGTTACTGGCGATTTTTAAAGGGTCGGGTTATTTGAGCCCTCCGGCTTCATAGCACTTCCCACAGTAGACCTGCTTTCATTGTATGGTCCACCATACACTACCCTTTGCCAGTCTCTCTGTGGATCCATTGGTAGATATAACTGAGATAGGAGGCTGCATAATAATAGGCAAGTTTGAGGGCCCCAGGCCCCCATCTGTTAATTGGAGGAAACTCTTATGTCCCGCCACTCTTACTTTCTTTGCCTTGTCAAATATAAGTCAGGCAGGCCTCCTGCAGGTCTGCGATGTAGTCTCTTGGAATCGAAAGAACCAAGGTTTGAAAGAGGTAGAGAATCCTGGGGAAGATCAACATTTTGAGCGCTGCAATATGACATAGGAGTAATAGCGATTTGTGTTTCCAACTATTGAGATCTGCCTTCGCAGATCTTTTGAGTCTCTGGAGATTGATATCTTTTGTCTGGTTCAGTTTGGGGCGCCAGAGCGATACCCAGATATTCTATATGTGTGGTAGCCCATCTCATCGGGGTGGAGCGCTGCAGCTCTTCCATTAGTTGCACAGGCACTGATATATTGAGAATCTCTGATTTCATGAGATTGATTTTAAACCCGGATACAGCCTGATAGTAAGTAGCAAACACAACAGGATGATTGAGGCAGTGCTGAAACTTTTCAACCACTCACCCTCGGTCACAGAGCTGGGTTTAATATGTCGTTCTTTTGCTCGATATGCCACCTCAGTTTGGACCCATACATATATTCAAATCAGTCTTGACCCTGTTCCTCATGGGAACAGTCCAGCCCGAACTGCCTGGCCAGTTCCTCCATGGACCGGACACAAGCATCCTAGGACCAGTTTTGGGGTTTCACCCCTCATCAGCCAGGCTAGCTTGAATCCAGTGGCACAGCGAGCACAATTGAAAACAGGGTCAAGGCTGAATTGCATATGGCTGGGTTTAAACTGGAATGGCATGGGGAGTGTAGGGGAGACCAGAATGTCATCTGCAAACATAGTCAACTTAATGTGCTTTGTCCCAAACCGAATCTCCTGGATCCAGGGATGCAGCCTGATCTTCTGGGCCAGAGGCTCCAGCATTGCAGCGAAATGAAACGGTGATAGTGGGCAGCTCTGTTGTGTGCCACGGGCGGAGAGCCATCCCGACAGCAGCTCATTCATACTAATGCGCACTCTGGGGCATCCATATCCTGCTAGTAATCATCTGTGAAAGGAATACTTGAAGTCCAAGTGATGGATGAAATGGCCCAAAAAATGCTAGTCTACCCGGTCGAAGGATTTCTCCGTGTCCAGAAAGACTAGGAAAGATTGCTTGCCTCCTGTCCTGCCTATGTCTATCAAGTGTAGCGCTGTTTTAGTGTTATTGTTAGTTTGATGCCCCAAGATAAACCCCGCTTTATCCGAACAAATAAGGTCCTCCATCACCAACTGTAGCCGTAGGGAGGTGATCTTAGTGAAGATGTTCACGTTAATATTCAGGAGGGAGATTAGGCGGTAGGAGCAACACTGTGAGAGATATTGTTGATTCTGTCATGTATAGAGTGACCCATCTCATCTGTATCATTTCCAGGTACACTTTATGTAGGAGTGACCGGAGCACAGGTGCAAAGCATTTATACAAAGAGGCAGTGAAACTATCTGGCCCGGTGCTTTTGCACACATAAGCTTCACTATTCCCTCAAGAATCTCCTCTTTCACTAGAGGTTTCTCTAGCATGTCTCTATTCCCTGAGGAAGCGTGGGGAGCTCCACCCCATCTAAGTATGCTAAGTGTGGTTGGGAGTCAGTTTGATGTCATGTCTAGAGGTCCTCGTCATAAGCCTTAAAGCATTCTGCCTTGTCCTGAGAGTGTGTGGAGTTGCCCACCGGACTCTGTATTTCAGATATGGTGTGTGCATTTGTTTGGCTCTCAATAGATTGGTCAGAGTCATTGGTAATACCTGTTGTCAAGCCTTGCAAGACAACAGGTTGCCGTGTCCTTCTCCAGAGAGCGGCGCTGGCCCCGGGTCATTAGGACTTTCCTCCAGATCTTCTGGGCGTGCATGCCCTTGTACTCGCCCTCTAGGGAATTCAGTTCAGTCAGGACTGGCATGGCTCGTCCCGTAATTTCTTTACCCTGGATGCCTCCACTATAAGATGTCCTTGCACCCCTACATTCAGTGCGTCCTACTGCGTTGCCACCAGTGTATCCCCCATATCATTAAGCTTTATATATTCCTTAATGCTGTTATTGATATTGAAACAAGAACTCTGAGCACATGCAATTTTATAGTCCAAAAGAAAGTACTCCAGCAGTCTTCAGGTTCATCAAATCTTGTTTTTAATTAATTAGCACCTCTTGCACCAGCCAACACGTGTTTTATCGTTGGGTAAGTCACCCTATGACTTCGTCCGAACTACGCGGTTCACATGCCGCGCTGGGGGACTCAGAGACGCCAGCCCGCACTCAGGAGGCGCAACTTTTCTCAAACAGATAACTCCTTGAAGATACTTCTGACAGAGAGACGTTCATTACAGTTACAATAGCAACAACATGGTGTATATGATATAGAGATAATAATTTGTTAAGAACGAAGATTTTGGAGCTTACAGCCCTGAGGAAGTCGTAGGGTGACTTACCCAAAGATGAAACACGTGTAGGCTATTGCAAGAGGGTGGATTTGGACACTTAAGGGGCCCTCTCCCAGAAAATCCCAATATATAATGGCCTTCGGGAGGTTTGTGTTTTGGCCCCAATGCTGTTTGCTCCATATTTAGCCGATCTACTTGACAGTTTAAATGCGTCCGGTTCCTTCTCTCCTAGGGTGGGATACTGTGTTAATTATCTGCTGATGCCCTCGTTATTTTAGATGTAACCAGGGAGGGTCTGCAAAGAAAACTGCAAGTTTTCAATAATTATTGCAAGGCAGAGGACCTTATAATAAATGGTGACAAAACAAATGTTTTAATGATGGGGAAAGAAAAAGCCAGAACCCACAAGGGGTTCATTGGCAATATATTAGAGGAATAGACCTCTGCATATGAGTACTTGGGCATGATATTCTTGGATAATTTGCAATGGAAGATTCACTGAGACTCCATAAAAGTTAGAGCCTGTACAACTGTATGAGTTTTAAAGAAATTTAATAGAGATTTTGGCAACCCATCGTTAATCCAGTGATCACATCTTATAAGGTTATAGTACCTCCTCAAATGCTCTATGGTACAGAAATCATAAGCCTAGGTTTGCAGCATGACTGGAATAAACCGGGGCGGTAGATGCCTAAAAAATCTTTTAGGTCTTCCCTCATCTTTAATGATACAAGCTATTTACACAGAACTTAGCCTAACCTCCTGTAATAACTTTTCAGTGAATATAACCATACAATTTTGGCAAAGAATGCAAGTATGTTCAATAGATAAGGTATCCTTGTTTGTATGAAAGAAATTTGCCATAGTGAATTGTGTTGGGCAAGAGGTCTATTACGATGGCGGTCGAATGTCCACCGCCGGGCCGGCAGTGGTGCCAGCCGGACCGGCGGTGGACATCCGCCCGCGATCGCAACCAAGAAAACCGCCGGTCAAATTAGGATGGTGGTGGTGACCGCGGCGGTGGGAAATTCCGACCGCCGCTTTTCCGCCGGTTGCCATCCGCACTCCTGCCTGGCGGACAGAGCAGGACCGGGATAATGGTGGCGGTGCAGAGCAGGCTCCGCCGGCAGGATTATGATGCCGGCGGTAGCCAGCCTTTCCTCAGCGGTCAAACCGCCATGGAAAGGCTTGCGGAGATTGTCTTCCGGGGGCCCGTTGCGGGCCCCCAATGTGTTGGGGGTTAGGTGCACTAGGGGGTACCCATGGTCCCCTCTACATTTCCTGTACCAGGTGGCAGGCACTGTGCAGTGCCTGCCACGCAGTGCAGGGAAATGCAGGACATGCTCCTTTCGGCATCGCAGCGGTGCTGCGGGCAGCAGCAACCGCCGCAATGTTAAGGCCCGCGATCAGACCGCCGCGGTCGGATTTCGACCGCGGGTCATCGTAATTCGACCGGCGGTGAAGTCGCGGTCCATGCGGGCGGTCTTTTCCCGCTACTATGGCGGTCGGGGAGGTTTTCCGACCGCCATCGTAATAGGCCCCTAAGTCCTGGTAAAATAATTGTCTTCGTTAAATCTTGAAAACTTTAGCAGTGAGACGTTAATAAATTATTGCAAAAAGGAACTCAAGGAAAAGGAGGTAATAGAATCTAGAGATAAGGATTTGAGCTACCTTAACACAAAGAGTTCTACATTGTACCTACGAAACTCATGGCAGGGAGCTACAGATTTCCCATATCTCTCAGAACTCCTGAATCCAATATGTATGAAGAGATATTATGAAATTTCGGGTGGGGCTAAATCTGGAATTCTCTTATTCATTTGATAGTGGGAGAATGATGAATGTGAAACACATTTGTGAGTGTGGGTTACAAATAAAAATCTCCAGTATGCATATTTTAACAGATTGCCTATAATGTGCTGACCTTAGGCGGCAATTGATAAGGCCTCTTTTAATCAAATACGGTGTCAGAACAAGGTTAGAAGCTTTAACAATCTTATATGATGTGCAGTTTTTAGATGTTGCCTGTTCCATAGGTAGATTTTTTGTAGCAGAAAAAGTAGGGGGGGGAGAAAAGATTATCTCTGACAATAGGAATTATGATGCTGGTTTTATCTAATTGATTAGCGTAGTAATTGTAAATGTATCTGCATAAATAATGTTTAAATATGTAGACATTTAAATTGTATCTGTTTAATATTATTCATATTTTGTATTTTAGTCTGTGTATTTTAATCCACCATTTTTAACCACAGACGTATTGAGTGTAAGACGTTGTTAGTATGTTTGTATAATAGTTTGGTTTAATAGACTATGGTCTAAATAAACTTTGATTTATTCTGCCCGTCCACGTTATGGGTCTTTGAGTGCTTCTTGTGCCATTGAATGTCAATGTCTACTTTGTATGCAAATATGTTAAATTAAAACATATCTTAGGGGCTCATTACGATGGCGGGCGGAAGCACCACCGCCGTGCTGGCGGATGCAAAAAGCACCAGTTACCGCCGGCACGCAGCAGTCCACACGCCCGTCCAATTACGATGCGAAAAGTAGGCCAAACACCGCCGGCAAGCCAGCAACACCGTCCACCATCAAAGTGCGCCCGTACACGTAGCGGCGCAGCCCAACTGACACACACCGTCCGACGAAACACGTCCCGCCCGGCGCATAAATTACGATGCCGCAAACAAACGGCTCCCACGGCCAAGAGATACCGTACGACAAACCGAAGCGGTAACACGGATGCCGAGCACGGACAACGAAGAAGCGGCTCCCCGAGCATGAATCCAGCACTGCAGGCCCTCCCCATGCTTCTGCTGATGCACCACCAAGGACGCAACGTACCGCGGAGACGCAGGTAGGCACACACACAACAAGTGCACGCAAACAGCGCACACAGTGCAAGGGCGGAAAAAGCGGACAACCCCCACCAGCGTGTGTACACTACACATCCACCATTGCATCCACATATGACACACAGGCCAAATCGTAACATCGCGGAACACGTGTACACACCACCTGGGACTAGGAACCAACCACCCCGTCACGGCCCCAAAGCGCCGATGACGCCGCCACACATGCGCACAACGCAGAGGCCAACCACAGCGCCATGCATGCGTCGCACACAGACACAGGGACACAACCAAGCAGCACACACATCAGCCCCACCCTGAACGCACATGACACGTGACAGGCCTGCCACAGACATGTCCCCAACGCCCAATTCACGGACAACACCCAACGCCACACAACTGACGCACACATGTCAGTGAAGTCACGCAACAGCAGGACACACCCCAGTGTAACAAACATGGCGTAGCACACAGCGGCGGCAACACCAACTAGGAGAAGCAGGGCCCCTTCGGGAAGAGGAACGCCAGTACCACACTGAAACACCCATACCACCCTGCACATATGAACAAGACATATAAAACGGAACACCAAAGAGCCCGGGGACCGACAACAGGTGGCCCAAGAATAACATTCACACACAAGGCCCAACGCAGAGCGGAAAGGCAGCCTGCCGCCCACACAAGGGAGAGCAGACAGCACTGAATGACCTTCCATTCCAACTCCGAAACCACAGCCCTACGACAGAAGCCGGTGAATACAGCCATTGTCCAAGAATAGACCAACACAGGCATGCCGAGGAGACCGACCACAGGGCAGATAGCGCATATCACAGAAGCACACAACGGACGGGGAAGAAAGAAGAAAACACTCCCCCATGTCGGCCACATGCAAGTTAATTGGAAGGAGTCACACATCACTGACCTTGAACTGTCTGAGAAGCATGTGGGAAGAGGGCCCGTGTCCTCCAAACAAGCAAACAGAACACAAGTCCTGTCTCCCTACGACTACACAGAGCTCACAGCAACCTCGGAGCGTGCACATTGCAGACTGCACACACAGCCGGAGCACGCCACCACAACGCACCGCTGCGAAATGGCAACCGCAACACACCTACCCAACTACGCCGAACAGCTCAAGCTGTACAAAACCAACCTGTTCCATACATTGGGATGCGATCTCCTGTCCCTGCTGAACGTAAGTTACCGACTGACTTACCGCATCACATTGTTCAGCTGCGTCATGCCCGTCTTCTACTGTCGGAGGTGTCCCTACCAGCATCCCGTCGAGATATGCCTCTCCAACCCGGCATGTCTGAAGGCGGACCTGCTACCACTACTCCTCCCTCTGGATGCACACGACAGGGCCTGCTCTGCCTATGGGGGCATGGCGTATGTGGCCAACATCGCACCCGCACTGAAATGGGACCACTGTGCCTCCACACGACGGATCATCGAGAACAGCTACATCGAATGTCACCCAGCATGCCCCATCATGGTCCTCCAAGGGACAACTTACGAACAACACCTTGACAGCCACCATCCGCTACATTGGCTGGCAAACATGTACACCACCAATGACATGGAAGCCCTGCTGGACGGCATCGCATACCTGACAACCTGTCAATTCGTCGGACCACAACGCAGGTTCCCCGAGTGACCTATGATGTCCAACCCCGCACCCATGCTCAGCTTCCGCACGGACTGGCCAGTCACCACCACAACAGCCATACCAAACGACCGGCAACTGTAACCACACCATCAACGACATCGCCATGACATCGGATATGACCGGGACATGCACACTGTTCCCCATCACATCCAGGAACACCGCATGCATCGTGGGAGGCAGTGGCATGGGCTCTGTGTATCGCACCCACATGGACGGAACTGCACGAACAACCAGGACACGACATGGATCCAGCGCCCATGGACACACACACCGCTCAGTGGACATGAATAGGTCGCCTGGAGTCTGTGGGTGCTGCACCCTCCCACCCCCGCCCCGGGAATCCCATACCAGGACCTTTGCATGGACGACAAGTGCATACAACAACAACACGACCCCAGTGACTGTGACATGTCCAGTAACCACCACAGTGCAACAACAAGTGGCACGCCGCTGCATGCACGCAAGCACATGCCCTGATGTCATCTCACATGCACGCGTGCATGAGGAACAACCGCAGCAAACCTGTCACATGGAACTGAGATGGACTGTGCCCATGATGCCAAGCGGTCTGGTAGGCTACATGTATACCGTCTGTGTCAAAGTCCGCAGCTCCGCAGCTATACGTAAATGTACATTAGCACAGCCTTGGCCAAGCAGATGTCACTCTGAAGCCCACATCCCACATGCAACAGCCAATCACATGTAACCCCACACCCTATCCCATTTGCAATCATGCTCAGTATATCCTCAACATGTATTCCGCTGCCAGTAGTGTCCACTATACTGCATCACAGAGGACAGAAGACTCAATATAATGTTTGAAACCAAAACTGTCTCCGCTGACTCATTTCACAAGTACGAATGAGAGAGGATGAGAGTATGTGAAGTACACGGCAGTCGTGACATGACCATGTAGTCCACTGGTATTGGATGTCAACGCAAATGAGTAGCACTACTGTGGAAGACACACATGTGTCGTGTGAAGCCGTATGGACGCAGTGCTCAGGTGGGTGGGTGCGACGGGTAGATGCGCACATGCCAAGTTGGAGCACGCCGTGTTGGGAGGGGTCATGAACAGTACACCACCGCTTCCCTGGGCATCGTGAGAGGACACCTGTCGGGGGGAGTGAACACGTGTGTGCACAGCAGCCGGGCACACGTACAAAGCGGTACCAGGCGCACCTCAGCCCACCCTCTGTGGACAAGCTGGATCCTGTTGTGCGCCCGCCATGCCCCTTGACAAGGCACACACAGCCCCAGTCGACCAGGTGTAACCCCAACATAGTCAATCCGCACAGGCGATACAGGGCACGGGATGGCAGTGGAGCATGGTGTGTGAGAGGTCTCCTCGCGCTCCTCCTGGTCATATCACACAGGCAATAGAACCTCAACGTCTAGCATGGCACAAGTCAAATGGAAGTGTAGGGGGACGCACCACAGCACGAGCAGCACTGACGTCACGGGAGGTGGCTCGCACCATCCCATCCATTGCCCATCATACCAACCATGCCACATGCCATTGCGACTAAGTGCAAGCGCGTGCGCCACCACCCCCGAGCCCTCCCCAGAGAGGCCAAAGAGTGAATGTGTGGGCCATCAGCCACAGACAGACGCGGCCTGGCCGCAAGGGCAGCCACAGCCACTGGGTGTCGCAGGTGGCGGATCCGGAAGGCGAAGACTGTGATGCATAGTCCATGCAGGCCGGGTCTCCATTTGGGGCACCACGCAGGTGGACGGCGTCCCGCCACACATCATACCCTGAGACAGCCCACTCGTGCAACTGGACCCACACATACACTCCTTGCCCTCTCTGGTGCGAGCTTGGGGCTGCCTGTGCAGGCGCTAGCCTCGCAGGTGAGCATGCATATTGGGGGAGCGAGGGGAGGACATGAGGGCTGGGGCGAAGATGACTGTATCACTGTCAGTAAATACAAGGGATGACCCAGATGTGGAAAGGAAGAGACGTGTCCCGTGTGTACTGCAACTAGTCGCCAATCCAACTACCCCCCCATGTCCGGAATGTAAGCCCGCACCTAGGCCCGCCCATCCGCCACATCGAACATACCACCAGCACGACAACCTTCCCATTCGAAACACTGACTGGGGGTGGCGACCACTGTACAATCATGTGTAGCCTACCCACGCGTACATGTGGGCCCTCCATGATCCATGTCACCTGCGGCAAAGTCATGACATGCGCAATGAGGGAAGTGAGGAGAGCTGTCCGCCCCACGCGCAGAAGGTGCATCAGCTCCACAGACCCAGCAGCGAGTCCAGCAGGGGCCACATGTGCAGGGGCAGCTGTGCCTGGTGTGAAGGCACATGCATATAGACAGCACATCGACCAATGTGTAGTCTGCCCACATCTACAGTCCATCATCATGCGGACATAGGAATTGAACACAGGGCAACACATCTTCAGTTGGTGCACCCACCGTGACCAACAATGCGCAATCATCGACGTACCCGCCCTGTGCATGGCCCCCCACCCAACGGAGGCACATCCAGTGCCACCATCCCACACACACAAGCCTTCCACGGAACATGCTGTGTCCAATGCTCAGTACAGAGTCAGCGCCCATCTGGTGGATCCTGAACAGGAGACACATGCACACACATGCCAGCTCCCACTATGTACGTCTGCCACCTGGCACGTGCAATGTAACCTCTCACCTGTGACGTGTGACTGCAAGCACACAGCCGTCTTGGCATGGGGCTGTCAATGTGGACACCTGTCAATGTTTCGGGAGGTGTGATCCGTACAGTGCTGTACATAGGGTGCAGTGCTGACACCTACTACTGTCTCATATCCCCTCGTGCCACAGGTCCCACTTGTTTTGGCCGCTCAGCCTGTGCCCACATCGTCGTCGCCGTGTGCCATACTCATCCAGCCGCGGAAGCAGTTCCATGCTCAGCAGACATTCATGTTGCCGTGGCGTTGCCGCTTGACGGATATGCAGTCAGTCCCCATCAGCACGCCCCGCAAGTCATTGGGGCCTAGATCCCCATGTGCATGCACATGGCAGTGGTATGTATCACTAGCCATTGCCATTGTTGGGAGACCTGTGTAAGTGTATTGTGGCCGTGCCGTCCCAGCTTGACAGCTGGGCTGTGGCTCATGTGCTTGCTCAGTCATGTCAGTGATGTGTATGCGAAATTGCTATGTGTCGTGTTGCTTTGACATGTGTCCTCTGCCATTGTCCCTAGGCGGAGACCGAACATTGACCGCCCATACCAATTGCTGGCGGACATGGACGATACAGAGGTTATTAGGAAGTTTCGGCTGGACAGGCCAAGCCTGCATCGACTGTGTGCCATGTTAGAACCCCATCTCCGTCCCCGCAGGGTGTATCCGAGTGCTGTCACCCCCACGGCTAAGGTGATGGCCGCCATGCATTTCTTCGCCACTGGGTCATTCCAGCACACAGTGGGCATTGGAGGAGGGATGTCCCAGCCCATGTTCAGCAAGGTGCTGAGGGATGTACTGGCAGCCATGATGCTGTACCGAAACAGGTACATCCGCTTCCCCAGGGCTCGTGAATTGGCGGCAGTGAAGGGTGCATTCTATGCCCTTGGCAGAATCCCACACGTCGTTGGAGCCATTGACTGCACACATGTCGGCCTTGTTCCACCACAGGCCACTGAGCACCTGTACCGCAACAGGAATCACACGCACTCCCTGAATGTGCAAGTGGTGTGCCTTGCGGACATGGTGATCACCCACGTGTGTGCAAAGTTCCCAGGCTCGGCCCATGACGCACACATAATGCGCAACAGCATCTTGCCACGACTGATGTCCAATATGCAACAGGATCGTGCCTGTATTGTCGGTGAGTATGTGGAGTGGTGTAGCGTGCTGGTTGTGCGATGCTGTCCCCTGTCCAGTTGGAATTGCAACGGTTCTCTGTGTCCCTCACACCCAGGTGACTCTGCGTACCCGAATGGGGCATGGCTGCTCAGTCCATTGAGGAATCCTCGCACCCCAGCAGACGATCGCTACAATGAGGCACATGGGAGGACCAGACGTGTGGTCGAGCGTACCTTTGGCCTCCTCAAGTCCAGGTTCAGGTGCCTGGACCGCACCGGGGGTGCGCTGGCGTACTCCCCACAGAAGGTGTGCCAGATAGTGGTGGCGTGCTGCATGCTGCACAATCTGGCCATTCGGAAGCAGATCCCCCTCATCGTGGATGACGGAGATCAACCAGGGCCCCAGCCCGCAGACCAGGACAGCTCGAGTGAGGAGGACAGCGGAGAGGAGGAAGCTGGTAATGTGCGTCAGCAGCTCATCGCCCGCTACTTCACTTGACGGTGAGTGTCCATGTACGACGGCTGATGTGGCTGTATCTGTGCAGGTGTGTGTGTGCTGTGTCAGGGTGGCCGTTTGTTCACTGCGTGCTGTGTGTCAACGCTCCATGGCCAGGGTAGTATGCCACTGTTGGTGGCTGTGGCATTGTGCCCTATTGCTCTGTGCGATGTGTGTACATTGCTTGTAGTTGTTGACATGTACTGTGTGATGGGTGTGTGACACACTCATTGAATGTGCTCCTGTTCTGTCTCCCACCCCTAGGTCCCTACAGGCCCTCCGGATTCAATTGCCATGCCACGCATCAGGTGCCTTTCCGCCCAAGGTGGCTGTTGTATTCCGTACAAATAAAACACAGGGCACAAACAGCAGTTAGTGAAAAAGGTGCATTTATTACAAACTGTGACATGTGATTGTGTGTAAGGTGATGACAAAAGTGGTGCGTGCAGTGACAATGAGCTGTCGGTCATGGCTGCGTGATGCTCAGGGTGTACCCACTGGTTCTATGTCCATAGTCCAACACACACATGCCATCCAGATGGCTGTGTGGAGTGGGATCGTAGTCCAAGTCAATGCAGTGGCTGGTCAAGGAAGGCTGGCGGAAGGCTGGCTGGCTGCCTCACTTGCGTTTGCAGCGTGCGAAGACCTCCCGGGAGATCTGTTTCCACTTCGGACGGCCCCTTCCACGTTTGCGAGGGGGGTGCCTGCTTGCGACATGCTGGTGGTTGAGGTGTGCTCACTGGCTGTGGACGCAGGGGAACTGGACACTGCTGCTCCACCCTGCGCCCCGGCAGGTGGTGGCGGAGGGGAGCTGCTGTCCCTGGCTGTGACCTCACCGCCACCACCAGCTGGCCCATGAGGTCCACGATTTGGCCCATACGGGCGTCCATGGACCTCAGCACCCCCAGCACCTCACGCGTGTCTGAAGCAGACCGGACCCATTGTCCTTGGGCCTCTTCATAGGCCCCAAGGACTCTGGCCATTTGAGGCAGGGCATGGCTCCCAGGGAGGCTGGCGTTTCCCTGGCCCTGCTCCTCCTACCAGTCCTGCTGCCACCGGCCTGCCCACTAGCCACATTGCTCACCACGGTCCTCGCTGTGGCTCCCAGGGTGGATCCAGTCGGCCGGGCCACCACCTGCGCTGGGGCTGGTGCCAGCGAAGACGTGGTGGTGGTGGCGGCGGTGGTGGTCGGTGCGGCGATGGTGGCGGTTGCGGCAGTGGTAGTGGCCACAATGACCGTGGGTGTGGCCGCAACGACAGTGGCAGCAGGGGGCTGGGAATGTTCAGCAGCCCTGGATGATGGGTTGGTGGGTAGGAGGGGTCCTGGGGAGCGGCTGGGCCCTGCCACACCAGATGGGCCTGCTTGGTGGTCCGTGTCCGAAGAGGAGGACAGATCCTCCAGATCCGTGTGTCCTCGTTGGGGGCTTGTAGGCTGGCTGTGCTGGCTGCTGGCTCCATCCCCAGCATCCAGCAGTTCGTCACCTGTGGAGAGAATGAGATTTGTTATTGTGTTGCACCTGGCGAAGTATGTATTTGTCGTCTGACATTAACAGTTCGTGCAATCTCGTACATGGGTTTCCCGGAGGCGTGTGTGTGGCTGTAGCATCTGTAGTTGTGTGTGCTTGGCAATGGGACTGTGTGCTGTGCACATGTGGCATGGGACGGATTGGCCATGCCGATGGGTGTGTTGCTGTGCCCCTACTTATTGTGACTCTGGTGTATGCGGGCTCCTGGCCCATCCTGGGTCTGGTTTGTACTTTGCTTTTGGTGTTCAGATGGGACGCTTAGGAACGCATATGGCAACATGGGGGCCATGCCCCAGATTCGCATTTGGGAGGGAATATGCTTTTGGGGTACATGCTGTGAGCCATGGGTGCCGAACGTGACATGTGTTGTGGCAGCATGACAGTGCATGGTTTGAGGTGTGTGCATGCTTGACATGGCCTGCATATTTGCTGTCTGTTGTGATTACTGGACATGGCATTGGACGCATCGTTATGAGTGAGTGATGGTTGTGTGCCAGCCAACGTATTGCAGTTGTCCCATCTCCTTGGTGTGCGTGCTGCCCTGTGCCATGTGCATCACTGCAGTGCTCGGGGGGGTGTGGCCCATGTTGTGTGTTGTTGCTCACAGTGTGTCGTGCGCTTCATTGACTTCTGGCACATGGTTGGTCATGGGCATGTATCTTAGCGTGACTGCTGTATGTGTGGCAGCTGTGCGGATGACATGCCTTTCATGAGACTGGGGCTGACGGATGGGATGGATGGTATGTTGTATGTGCATGGTGTGTCTGTGAGTTTGATGGGTTCAGTGGTGTTCGTGTGCATTTATGTTGTTCCGCTCTGTTGCGTCTAGTGTTGTTTGTCTTACATAGGCGTAGTTGTGGGGTGTGTGGTTGACAGGCAGTAGGGGCTACATGGACAGGACTTCAATGGTGTTTCGGTTGTGTGTGATGAGTTGCACAGTGGCTGCCGTGTGGGACTATATTCAGTGTGGCTTGTGCATGCAGACGTGGCTCCTTGGGTGTTGCTATGTCTGTGATGGGTCATGTGGGGTGTGAGTCTGTTGTTCATGTCCGTGTGCACATTGTTCACTTGTTCGTGACGGTGGGCGGTGCTGCGTGTTCATCTGCTACGTGACATGTCCCATGTGTTGGTCGTGTTACGGTCCTCATGCCTCCAGTAATCCAGCCCTGTCCAGTTTCCCACCTGCAAGTTGTTCGTGCGTGCACTGTACTGGATGCCACATGGCTCTAAGCGGGGGTGCTCCATGTTGCAGGTCTGTGGGGGTGGGGGGTGTTGTGGGTCGTGGGGTGGCTGGACACCCACTGACACCGATTGCTGTGGACCGTGATGTCTGCCTTTCGGCTGTCGTTGTGCACTGCGGTGGCTGACACGTGGCTGTGGGGTGTGGGGGATGCTCCTCCTTGCTGTGCTGTGGGACTGGGGCCTGGTGTGTGTTGTACTTGGGCTGTCCACCCTCCCACCCACTGCACTTTGTGTTCCTGCCACTTACCTGTTACTTGTCGGTTAGTGCAGCTATGGCGGACACATGGGTGTGGTGGGTGCTCGTTGTGGTGCTTCTGGCATATTTGGGGACCTGTTGGTGGTTACGTGGCTGGCTGAGTGTACACATGTCCCCACGCATCTTACAGTTGTTCGGTTTGGGCTGTGTGTGGTGGTGTCTGTTGCATGTGTGTGTGATGTGTTGTGTATTGTGTGCTGGACATGGGGTGTTTGTCCCTGGGAGCTGTGGCATGGTAGTTGCGCATGTGAGTACATAGCGGTGTGCTGGTATACATTAGTTTGTACTTACCAGCCTCCACTCCCCTGCTAACCCGGCGAGGATCTCCGGATGTATTACGACTCGCACCTTCTCCTCCCACGCTTTGAAGGTCTTAAAGAGCGCGGGATTCCCTCCGCCAGTGACGGCAGCCAGCTCTCTGTTTTTGCCCTCCTTCTTCTTGACCAGGCTCTTTACGTCATTCCAACGTTTGTTTATTTCACCTCTGTTCCTGGGCAGGGTCCCGACTGCATTGACCTGGTCTACGATCCGGTTCCACATTCTGTTTCTGGTGGCTAGTGGTGTGTGCTGGACCATGTTCCCATAGATTTGTGGGTACACCTTGATGATCTCGTCGACCATGACCGTCAGCTCAATGGGCGTGTACTTGGGCATTCTTTGTGGTGCCATGGTGTTTGTGGTGCTGGTGCGGTGTGTGTTGTGTAATGTGCAGGGGGTTTGTGGTGCCGGTGTTTGGTGGTGGTGGTGGTGGTGGTGGTTGTGATGTGTGCGTTTCTGTGGTGTGCTGCTGTCCTTGCTGTGTCACTGTGTCCTCTCCTCTCCTCTCTGGTTTGCAATGTAGCAAGGGGTTGTGGTCTGTGGGAGTGCTGCTTTTGTACTCACCTATGTGGGTGTGTCCTCATGGTCTGTTGTTTTCAGGTGTGTTGTGTCTGGGGTTCTGGCCTTTGTATTTTTTGTTTGTCCGGGGGGGTGTTTTCGGGATGTGTACTGTGCTTGTGTATTTGTGCGTGCCTTGCTGTGTGGACTTGTTGGCCATGTTGTGTGCTATTGGTTTTGTGTGCGGATAGTTTCTGTGCAGGTACGTTGGCGCCATGGCTTCTGCCGTGTCGATTCTCATCGGCGTTGTTTGCGCTGGCGGGCGGTATTTTTGTGGTTTTTCCGCGCTCATGTCGGTGCGATCGTAATTTCACGTGCGGTGTGTCGGCCGTGAGGGCGGGCGGTTTTGTGTTGTCGTGCGTGTTTCCGTCCGTGGCGGGCGGTTTGACTCCGACTCGGACGTTGGCGGGCGGTATTTTGTGTGATTTTTCCGCCGATGGCGGTTTTCGGTTTGTGTAATCGTAATGGCGTGGTCGGTGTTCAGGCGGTGTGTGCGGGCGGATTTTTGCCGCTTCCATGCCTGGCGGATTTATTTACGCCGGGTATCGTAATGGGCCCCTTAATCCTCTAAATGAAGCCCCTTGGTGCTTTTTCACATATAACAGCATCAAAATTGAACAATATGCCACCGATAAACAACTCTACTCGAAACTCTCCTCCACCTCAGATATCCAATGTCTCAAACACTGCCTGTACCTCATCCAGACCTGGAGCTCTGGCTCCTACCTGAAAATCAACCACACCAACACAGAATTTCGGTTATCTACCAAGAACAACAAACAAGAAATAGTATAAACCTGGCTCAATGACATGCACTTTGATGGCTTTGAACCCCAAATTTCAGAGTGCCACACCACTTGGATTCACCCTAGACACCAACCTCACCCTCAAAAAATACATTACCAAAAAAAAACAAGAAAGTGAAACATTTCTTCCAGGAAGTGACTTCAGAATTGCTGTTCAAGTGCTAGTTCTCTTGCATCTGGATGGTGGTGACACTCTGCTCCATGGCATGCCAGACTCCACATTAGCTCTCCTCTTAAGGACATTCTACTTGCCTCAGCGCGTCTCATTCAGTGCCTGAAGAAATATGATCACATCACCCTATACTGATGGACCTCCATTGGACCTCTTTGGCTGCCCATGCCATCTTCAAAAACAGCTGCATTATGTGCAAAGCCATCACGACCAGCACCCCTGCTTAAGTTACAGATACTGTCACCATCTCTGGGGACTCTTGGCATACCTGCAGCCAGGACACCATCAGATTGGAGACTAACACGATGGTTCACTCCTGCACACGAACCATATAATCTATATTGCCCCTGACTTCTCCCAACAGGCGAACATTTAAAGTAAAAAAAATTTTGATCTGTGTCCTGCCCTACACAAATCATACATCAGAAAGAGGTTACTGAAGCCAGCCACTATGCTCATCAACTTTGAAGCAAGAAATAAAGAGTTTCATGAGCCGGAAGACTGGGAAACATTTCTTGCAAACCCAATACAATCAGCCATAGACACATGGTGCAAACATGAAAACACATCCCTGTGGCACGAAAAGGAACACTGATGCTATTGTGGTGTCCTCACTATCAGATAGGAAGAGTCAGTTGCAAAGAGATGGGCTAAAAAAATGGTCAGGAGACAGTGACTCAAGGAGAGGCAGGGATAAATCCAACCCCCACCCACCCACTTAAACTGCGATACTGTGGAACAGCCAACCTTCTGTTGTCCACCTGTCTCTTCCTTTCTTCATCTGCATTCACACCGCTTGTTGGGATGAACTGACTCACGCATTGCATTGCATCCCAGACTGCAATTGAAGTCTCTTGGATGCATCAACATTGGATGCAACTAGAAGGAGATGTTTGTGGGTGCTTTCTCATATTTGTCTCTCATTCTGCAGAACCATGATTGTAGTGGGCATCCTATCCTCCATGCTACATTCACTTTTTCTATTGTGGTGAGAAGTATTTACCACACATATAAGATCTCCTGAAGGTTTCGTGGCACCAGGGCAAGCTTCATTGATCTTTACACACTGATTAGTCGCTTGCACATGCGGTTTCCATGCTTAGTTTATTGTTTCCTTTTTATTTTTGGAATGAAATAGGTGGGGTGGTCAGAACGTTGGAGTGATGCCCACCTGTAAATAGTTTGGAAGAGACATTTGGCTAGTGATGTGCCATAGTACGTCTGACAAGTAGGCAGTCCCCACACTTCTCGCTGTCCCAGTTCACTCTGTTAAATCTTTTAGAGCTAAGACCTTCGTCTAGTGGATTTTTCCTTCCACCCAAGCATATATCTATAACCACATCTTTACATCCTCCACCTCTCCTTTGGCCTCATAATTCCCAATCCAGTGCCCTCAGTTTAGGGGAGGCCCATCTCACTAGTGGTCGGAAAAGTGGAGTGTCTTGGACCCTTGCACCATCATACTGGTTATCTGTGCCCTTAATGCTCGCTCACTGATTGAGACTCCTTATTGTGCTGGTGCTTATGCCGTCGCTCATGCAACCAACTCCAATCACATTTTTCTCACTCAATGGTTTATCCCACTAATCCTATCAAGCCACAAAAGCACCTATCATAGCCTTAGATTAAGGAACTCACCTTTTATCAACTAAGTAGGAAAAACTTAAAAGGAACTGGGTGGGTAGTGTGATAAGCAGTAGGAGACCACCTAGGCTAGTTGATGCAGTTGAACCTTCTTTATCTCCACCACGCCAGAAAAGGTGTGGTCTGCAATATTCCTCCAAAAACATCTGCAGTACACAATCCGAAAGAAATTAATATATCAGTTGGAGAGGTACATGTTGGTTCCACACTGTTGGGCTTCACATACAGACCCAACACTACCTAAACCATCTTGCTGGTATGGCATCACTCTCCAGGGTTCTCACTGACTTAGACTCAACGCAGGTAGCCGTAGAAGGGGATTGGAATTTTGCTTTAGACCCCATAATGGATTGATCTGGCCCTGCAGACAGGAATATCACTAAGGATAGGGCCCTGCTGCATGAGATTATTGAATACCACAGTCTTCTGGACCGATGGACCATGACCCATCTTAGAGACAGAGAATATACCTTTATGTCATGTGTGCTTGGCTCTTGCTCTAGGATAGATTACTTTCGTACTTCATAAATGCATTTTCCATTAATCTCCCACTGTACTATTTTGAAGGGTGGAGTTTCAGAACACTAACAAATATCACTCTATTTAGCGCTGAACCACAATTTTCCACCACTATCCAAGCAGTGGAGAAATAATCTGAAAAGATCTCCTTACAAGACTATCTGAGCATGTACCTAGGTTTGTATAGCGACTTAGGGGCCGACTACGATTGCGGAAGGACCGCCAGCCATGCGGTGGCGGTCCTTCCGCAATTGGACCGCGATTTTCCCCCCGCTACATTACGATGGCGGGGGGAATCACGTTCGGACCGCGGCGGACGCAAAGACCGTCCGCCACGGAACCGCAACAGGCAATCGTTGCGATTGCCTGGCGGAGCGGTCTGCATCCATGAAATGGTGGCGGTGCCTAGTAGGCACCGTCCGCCAAATCACGAATTGAAAGGCCAAAACCTCCATTGAAAGGCTGGTGGAGATTGGTTATGGGGGCCCGTTGCGGGCCCCCCTTGTGTTGGGGGGAGGTGTGGGTGCAATGGGGTTGTACCCATGGTACCCCCCTACATTTCACTGCACCAAGTGGCAGGCACCGTGTGGTGCCTGCCACGTAGTGCAGTGAAATGCACAACATGCTATTTTAACATCGCGGCGGGTGCTGCTTTCAGCAGCACCCGCCGCAATGTTAAAATGCAAAATGCGACCGCCATGGTGGCGGTCGCATCCTGATTTGGTGTGCGGGACCGCCGCATGTATTGCGGACGGTCCGGGTCACCACCGCGATGGCGGACAGACTCCAGTCTGTCCGCCATGGTAATCGGCTCCATAGGGTCTGATTCACAAAGGTAAACTCACACTTTTGTGTAAATATACGAATTTTCGCTATTCACAAAGGTGTTTAACAAGCAGTATCTGTGAAACTGCGGAGTCTCCGCGCATAAAAAGATAGGACAGTCCTATCTTTTTATGTGCGGAGACTTCGTAGTCATAAAGATACTATTCGCAAAATACCTTTGTGATTAGCAAACAGTTGTAAACTTTCACAAACAAAAGTTTACATTTGTGAATCTGGTCCCGACTATCCTCGCCCCAAATACAATGAGCGACTGGAAAAGAAACTGGCAGGTGTACTTTGATGAGAGACTCAGACCCGGCCAAGAACCATCCAAGCATACGTTGAGGGACGAACAAATCAAACTTGAGAGGGATATAAAAGAGGCAATAAAATAATATAATGGATAGTCAATCCTAAAAAAAATAAAAAAATAACATTACTTGAGGGGAAACATGATCTTAATGCACTGTTCACACCGATGGCTGAATATGCTCTAATGCACATGTGGTGGCACTTCTAGGAACATTGTGAGAAGGTAAGGTGTCTCTTAGAAGCACAACTACGGCAACATGAATCACAGACCACTAACCTTCGTATTTTATGACTCCCATAATCTTATTACTCCACTTGCAATGACAAACGCTTTTATGGCCCTACTACAGTTGACCCTATCACTCAGACGGTACAGATATTTCGCTGGTGAGGGAAATGCTCTGTTAGGAGGTCTGCAGGGTAAATCTTACAGAATTAACAAGGCCCTACTTCGCCCTAGGGTGTTTAAAGAGTCAGAAACCATGGGCAGACTTTGTGATGACTTCAGTAAAGTGAAAAGTAGTCTCATACCCACACTGGGTGAGGACTCGCTGCTGTGTGCCAACTGCAAGTCCATCTCCCTCCAAAATGCCAAAAAGATTCTAGCAAAGATATTAGCATATCGCCTGACAAAAAATATCCTGAACCTGATTCATGAGACTCCCAAGTGGTTTTGTGCCTAGCTGCACACTCAGGAACCGCACAAGATTTCTTTCAACATTCTTTGGCAAAAGCCTCTGACCGACTCGAATGTGGGTACCTTTTAAGGACCACTGAAAGAGCGGGCTTAGGCCTCATCCATAAGGTGCAATGCCTGTATGAGGAATTATCAGAGTATTTAGACAAAATATAGAGTTAGAAATGTCGACCTACACAAATATCGAGTTGTAAATATCGTGACACAGAAATATCGATAGCAAGAATACCGTGGTCAAGAATATTGATTTTAAGGTAAGAAATATTGTTTTAAAAATATAGAAGTCATTAATATCGTTTGCAAAAATATAGTTGTTGAAAATATCGATTTTTTAATTAGTGTTATGTATTTTAGTATATATTTTAAATGTATGTGATTTTTTTGTATAAGTATTGTTAATGTTTTTTAATATATATGTTACATTTTTAGTAGTTATCAATTTTATTTTAATTAAATTTTGCGTTTTTTTATTTCCATTGTGGGTTTATATGGGAATATGGTGGGAAGAAATTTAATTATAATAAATTGATGATTATTTTTTAGTTATTAATATTTATTTAATTAAGATTTTATAGTGTTAATTGTGGGAAGTAATTTATGTATTATTATCAATTAATTATGAATTGGTTGTTATTAATGATGGTAATTGTGTAATTTGTTTAAGGTGTGGGTTGTGGGGTTTATAGGGGTAATGGGTGGGAAGTAATTTATTTTTAATTAATTAATAATTAGTTGGTAATTAATATTAATTAATTAATTGAAAATTAAATATGGAAATTGTGTAATTCATTTTAGGTGTGGGTCGTGGGGTATATAGGGGTAAAGGGTGGGAAGTAATTTATTTTTAATTCATTAATAATTAGTTGTTAATATTAATTAGTAAATTGAAAATTAAATATGGAAATTGTCTAATTAATTTTGGGTGCAGGTTGTGAGGTTTATAGGTGTAAAAGGATGGAAGAAATTTATGTTTAATTAATTAATAATTAGTTGTTAATTAATATTAAATAATTAATTGAAAATTAAATATGGAAATTGTGTAATTAATTTTAAGTGGGGGTTGTGGGGTTTATAGGTGTAAAGGGTGGGAAGTAATTTATGTTTAATTAAGTAATAATCAGTTGATCAATAATAATTAATTAATTGATAATTATGGCAATTGTTTTATTTTTTGGGTGGGTTTTGGTTTTATAGGGGTAAAGGGTGGGAGGTAAATTAATTTTACTTTATTATAAGTTGTTAAATACTATTAGTTTTTTTAATAGAAAATTCATTTTAACTGTAATTATTTTTTTTACAGTTTAATTTTGGCTTGTGGGATTATAGGGGTAAAGGGTGGGAAGTTAATTAATTTTTATGGGTTTTAATTTGTTTTTTAATTAATAATATTTCTTTAATTGATAATTAATTATGTTAATTATGGAAGTACTTTTTTTAATTTTGATGTGGGTTGTGAATTGTTTGGTGTTACAGGGTAGGAAATAAAAAAACGAAATTTATGGAATAATTAATGTATTTGTTTCTAAATAATTTCTAATTAAAAATGTTTATTTGTTTGAAAATTATTTTTTTATTTTATTTAATATAATATATGTAGGTATTTGTCATATGTATTTAACATTGTAATATTTTTTATTTTTTAAATTTTTTTAATATTAAATATATTTGTATTTTAATTTTTAACATATTTATATATATATTTGTTTGTTTTGTTTTTAAAATATGTTTTTGGTTTGTTTGGTTTGTTGATATTTTGTTTGTTTTTAAACTTTGTTTTTAAACTGACTGGAGTGGGAATACTAATTTTTACCCCTCCGCAATCCAACACTTTCCCTACTGTTGCACTGACTGGAGTGGGAATAGTAAATTTTATCCCTCCACTATACAACACTTTCCCTACTGTTGCACTCACTGGAGTCTGAATAGTAATTATTACCCCTCCGCTATCCAACACTTTCCTTACTGTTGCACTCATTGGAGTGGGAATAGTAATTTTCACCCCTCCGCTATCCAACACTTTCCCTACTGTTGCACGACTGGAGTGGGAAATGTAAGTTTAAAGATTTTTAAATAGTTTAATGTCTTAATTTATAATAGAATGTTTTTAAAAAATAGATTTTATATATTGGTATATATATATATATATATATAAAAACCAAGTTGCTCCTTCCGGGATGCTGGAACCCAAGAAGGGTGGTGTACACTCCGGCAGAGCGCGCCGGTTGTTACAATATCCAATTACAAAGTTCCGTGTAGTACACTCTCAGGAAGAAGCAGACAGAGCACAGTCTAGGTATCCAAGTTTTAATCCACACAACGCGTTTCGGCGAGAGCCTTGATCACGTGTGAAAAGTGCACAATACAAACAGTTACTGATAAAGTTTTTTGCCACGATCATCATCAACACCAACAAAGGACAACATATACTTCGTTACCACCAGTATGCATGGCCGCCATCTTAGACTGGCAAAAAAAAAATGTCAATATAAATACAATGCAGCCTAGAAGTGCCGGGCAAATTGTCAAATACAGTGCTAAAATAATATCAAGGATAATTAATTGGTTGCCAATGAACAGAATAAGTTGTTGTGATCTGTAGGGGAAAGTTAATGAAAAACTAATTGAACATCGACTTCCTAGGCTACCACGGTGCACTATAGACCATAAATTATAATAACAGACATAGTGCCGCTGCGACCGACAGAGAATTAAAGTGCATAGCGTCAAATACGCAGGTGTGTGAGGTGGTAAAGAAAATGAGAAGTGCTCATTGCCTCTAGTTTCATGCCTGAGCGTAAATGGAGAGTGCCAAGTAAATTGGACTATCCTGGTGTAGGATATGAGTGGCTGATCCAAGGAGCGTGATAAGGGAATCACATGCGACATAGGCTATCATACATAGTGTACGAAACAACAGAGATGGTCAATGTGTTGTAGAATACAAGAACGCTCTGGGGACCCTGGCGGACTGAGTTGTAGGCTTCCACTAGTGGGACAGTGAGCGGCCTATCAAGTTCAAGTAGGTTATGATTCTGTGCTGATCCGTGCTTGGTTCAGGCAGTAGAAACAGATGATGGTAGTGGATGATCGTGCATCTACCGGTAACTGGCTAGTGGGAAGTGATTATACAATACGGTGTGACTAATGAGACGTCTGAAGCGAGAGGAAAAGGGTAGGATGCCCGTGAAGGTGATACCCTGTGAGAGGGCTCCTTCCTTTTCTCCTGTGAAGAAAACATAAACAGAAAAGAGATTAAAAAAGTGTTGCAATTATACGTTACAGTATAACACCTGGCGGTAAAAATAAAAGCATAAAAAATGAGTACAATTTACCGCACTACGTAGATGGATGAAGAGCAGAGACATGATAACAAACATCAAATTGAAAAAACATCAATTGAAAAGACCAGAGGGAGCTGTGACAACCTGCTGTGAATCACTTATGGCCCTTCTCTTAAGTGAATGGAAAGTTCCTCATCGAGGTTTAATCCCCCGGGACTTTTGGTTTGAAAATCTATGATATATCTAGATTCACGTTGTCTGAGAGCCAGTACCCTATCTCCACCCCTGGGATTCTTGGGGATGTGTTCAAGGATCAGATAACTCAACTCAGCAACATTGGAAAAGTGTTTTTACTGACAGTGGCGTGCCACGGGATATTTGGGGTCCTTGTTAGTAACAGCTCTTAGATGTTCAAGGACCCGTTGAAACTAGAGGCAATGAGCACTTCTCATTTTCTTTACCACCTCACACACCTGCGTATTTGACGCTATGCACTTTAATTCTCTGTCGGTCGCAGCAGCACTATGTCTGTTATTATAATTTATGGTCTATAGTGCACCGTGGTAGCCTAGGAAGTCGATGTTCAATTAGTTTTTCATTAACTTTCCCCTACAGATCACAACAACTTATTCTGTTCATTGGCAACCAATTAATTATCCTTGATATTATTTTAGCACTGTATTTGACAATTTGCCCGGCACTTCTAGGCTGCATTGTATTTATATTGACATTTATTTTTTGCCAGTCTAAGATGGCGGCCATGCATACTGGTGGTAACGAAGTATATGTTGTCCTTTGTTGGTGTTGATGATGATCGTGGCAAAAAACTTTATCAGTAACTGTTTGTATTGTTCACTTTTCACACGTGATCAAGGCTCTCGCCGAAACGCGTTGTGTGGATTAAAACTTGGATACCTAGACTGTGCTCTGTCTGCTTCTTCCTGAGAGTGTACTACACGGAACTTTGTAATTGGATATATATATATATATATTTATTTGTTAAATTATTATATCATTTTAAAATTATAAAACAAATTAAAACGAATAGTTTATTAATTGTTTTAAAGTAAATATATATTAATTGGGTTTAACTTTTTAAAATTAAGTTTATTTGTTATATTTGTTACAATGTATGTGAAATCTAATTAATTTTTTGCAAATAAATGATATTATATATTTTTAATATTTATTATTTTATTTTATAATATTAAAAATGATTTTTTGTACAATTATATTTTTGACATCGATATTTATTTTCGATATTATAAATATAGGATTTCTATATTTTTGACATCGATATTTAAAACTCGATATTGTGTATGGGGATATTTTAGGTGTTGATATTCTGTCCGTGAACCATTATCAGCCTAGATGGGCCATGGCGGCTTCTATTCCAACACTTTTCCCATTACTAGAGGCACGAGGCGGGGGGCGTGGCCAGGGAGCCGAAGATGGCAGACGCGAGAGCCTGGAGCACCGCACCGGCCCGCTAATTATCGGCTTGAATCATCGGAGGCCGGGACATGGGGGCATCCCGAAACGGGACCGGAGGCGCCACGAAGGAGGGGAGCTGACTTTGCCGGTCCCGCCGTCTCTCAGGCAGAAATGGCGAGGCTGGTTCCGTGAGGCGGCTGGGGCTGTGAGCACCCAAAATGGCAGCTTGAAGTCGAGCACCAGCCAAAGAGGGACGCAAGGGCTGGGGTCTGCTGAGGCCCGAGTCAGGATCGAGGGCTGATCAGCGGGAGGCTGACGTGACCTGAGGGGCCGGCCTGCCCGCGGTTGCGACGATGGGGCTGCCACAAGGAAGTCAGGCACACTGCAGGGATTTCCCTGACGGTAAGGAGCGAGGAGTGCGATCAGGGCCCGGGTCGGGGCTCGGAGGGCGGAGTATCGGATAGGCTGCCGGCATGTTCATCGGAGGCGACCAGCAAGGCCCCTGCTGCCCATAAGCTAGAGCAACATGGCGGCCAAAATCTCGGCTTCTTAAATGAGCAGATTAGTGTTAACCAATGCGTGCCAAGCATCCTAACCACTCTAAATCAGGTGGCACCGCTATTTGCCCATAGCTACTGTCAAAAGTGAGTGTTTACTGTGACTGTTTAACCCCGAATGACAGAAGCTGGACTACCAAAGAATGCCTGACCCCCATGCCTGACCCAACATGGCGGGAATGTGCAACTTCTAGAAGCCTCATAGAAAAATTAGGTTTGAGCAAAGACGGGGGGAGCGGCGCGGGGGCCCCTCCTGAATCTGCTGGAGGAGGTGGGCTGGTTGCAGAGAGAGTCGTGGAGATGGGGTCCGGTTGCTGAGAACAGCTGCCAATTAGAGAATCCCTTGAGAGCGAGTGCTGCTTGGCAGCCCCACCGGGGCGTGGTCTCGGGCCCAGGGCGAGAAACAGACGGGGCTGGGTCGTGGCCTAGTCGGGGCCCATGGAAGGAGAACAGAAGCAAGCTGTGTCCCGTCCTAGGCACTGGGAGTGTGAGAGCCTGGGGCTGATGTGTCCATCCCTCTGGGGCACAACGGAGGAGGCCCAGTGCCGGGCTAGATCCAGGAAGTGAGGCGGTAGGAGCTGCAGTTGCCTTGCGGAACCGTGGTCCAGCGGCGGGTCTGGGCATCTGCGTGGGTGGCAGCCGTTCTGGGCCTGGCGCGTGGACCGTCCGTCTGTGCCTGGGAGACCGGTCATTGTATTGGATGTCTGCTGACAAAGTGAGGAACCTGCGACGAGTGGTGTTGCGGAGTGAGCCCCCCCCCAGGGAGCTTCGCTGCACCGCGCAGCCCAATGGCATAATGGGCAAACCCAGAGGGGGACAGATGGGGGCTGCCCATGACCAGGATGATAATGCGCAGGAACAGTCACAGACGACCTCCGAGGACTCTGTGCAGCAGCAGCAATTAAGTAAGATCTTGGAGGCCATTGCTGACACAAAAGCTACCCTACACCAGGATATCAGCACGGTGGCGGTGGGCCTAGGCCTGTTGCGGGAGGAGCATAAGAAATTGTCTGAGAGGGTGAAGCAGACGAGTCTAATGTTGCAGGCCTGATACCAGCACAGAAGTCCTTGGAGGTGCAGATGGGGGCCCTGGCGAATAGAGTAAGCATGCTGGAGCGGAGAGCTGAGGACGCGGAAGGGCGTAATAGGAGGAACAATATTAGAGTCCTAGGCCTTCCGGAAGGGGCAGAGGGCAGTGACATGGTGTCCTTCTTAGAACAATGGCTTGGAACTGCCGTGGCTCCTGAGGGCCTATCAACTTTTTACACGCTTGAGAGGGCTCACCTGGTGCCGGCCAGACCGTTAGCTCCAGGTAGACCGCCCCGGCCGGTGTTGGCCCGACTACTTCACTTCCGAGATAGAGACCTGCTCCTGCAAAGGACGCGTGCTGATGGCCCATATATTATGGACAACAGTAAAATATCCATCTTTCCAGACTACACACTAGAGGTACAGAGAAAGCGGGCCTAGTTCCTGGAGGTTAAGAGGGCCCTGAGAGATGAGGGCCTGCAGTACTCTTTGATGTTTCCAGCCCGGTTGCGTATTATCCTAGAAGGGAACACACACTACTGTGACAACCTGAAGGAGGCGTGGGAGTGGAATGAAACCTATAAAGTGGGGGCCCCCCAGTCACGGAGCTCCAACTCAGTACCAAAGACAACGGTAGATCTTGGGAAACGTTCCAAAAGGCGTTCCCGGAGGGGACTTGCTAAGAGACCGACCATTTCGCAGACGGAGAAGGAGAGGGCGGAGGCGCTGCAGGCCGTGGCAGGAGCCCTTCCTTAGAGACTGAAGTTCGCTTGTCGAAGGAAACTGAAGAACACGATTCAGACTCCTCCCATAGTGACAGCAGCAAATTGCCGGTGGTGACCCGCATACCGCTGACGAGATCATCTGAAACGAAGGGAGATTGGGAGCGATTATGGGACCCAGAAGTGCTGTGGAACTGTTAGCTGCCGACCCAGGTTCTGGGCTGATCTACACACTGTAAGGCCGGCACGCCCTAGAAGGTTTACGTGCCTTGAACTATGTCTTTACCTTTGCCACACCCCGCTGAGAGCCCCACTAGGTTGGGGCCTCACTTAAGTGCATAATGTTTGGGCGGCCAACCGTTGTCGGACTGCCCTGGGGATGGGGAGTTGACCAACTTGGGGGTCCTTTTATTAGAGTAGTAAGTTGTATAGATTGCAGAAGGGAATGGTGGTGCAGGATTGTGAGAGCGAGGTTGGGGTGGGGTATCTTGAGGTCGTTTTACCACAATGGCATACCCACATAACACAATACGCTTCCTAACGTGGAACATACAGGGGATGGGGTCCATGAATAAGCGTCACAACATCTATTCGTACCTGAGGCGCAGGGATGTACATATAGCCTACCTCCAGGAAACACACCTGAATAAGGAGGAGGCAGGGAAGCTGAAAAGGGTGTGAAGAGGGCAAGTATTTGCAACCACCTCCTCGGCCTTTGCGGGGGGGGTGCTGATTTGGATTAAATATGGGTTCCCTTTGCACTTGACCATGTGTCCCTTGACGCAGAGGGAAGGTACACATTGATTAAGGGGAGGTTGGCTGGACAGGCAGTGACTTTGGGGAATATTTATGCTCCTAATCAAGACCAGGTTGGTTTCCGTGAGTCATTCTCTGCTATAATGGCTAGTCACTTAAATGGTTATACTAATCCGGAGGTGGGATTTTAATTATGTCGCAGATATCGTGGCGGACCGCTCACACCCTCCACTACTGGCAGCACAACTACATCGCACAGCAGCAGGATTTCGTAGCTGGATATCTCATTGGGACCTAGAGGACACCTAGCGGGCACAACACACCAAGAACAGGGAATATTCTTTCTTCTCACTAGTTCACCAGGTACATACCAGACTCAATACATTCCTTTGCACTCCGAACTTTAATAGTACTGTACTGTACACCGAATACTTGGGTCGTACATTGTCCGTCATAGTCCACTGATAATGACGCATCAAATGTCGGGGGGACGACCCCCGATTCCAACATGGAAACTTAACCCTTCGGCGCTGGAGGATTCTCCTTTCCGTGCCTCACTGCAAGCGCTTATCGAGTCATACTTTCCCATCAACGCCCACACAGCCTCCTCTATCCAGATGGAGTGGGAGGCGTTCAAGGTGATTGTATGAGGCCACTGCATGGGGCAAACAATTGGGGCACATAGGGAACTACGTCGGGAAATTTTAGACTTAGAGGAGGAAATACATAGGTTGGACAATGCTCAGGGAACCGTGGAAGCTGCCTGCTTACCCTTACTGGAAATGCGTGGGAGATATGGCAAAGCGCTCAGTCGTCTAAGGTGCTGTAGTCACAAAGAATAGCTGGATAGGGGGGTGCAGAGGGAGGAAGGGAAAGCTGGCCGCCTGTTAGCAAGACTAATTAAACCAGAACTGGGAGGGGCGCTAATTACGCAGCTTAGGGCAAGTACAGGAGATGTTATACACAATCCAGCCGTAATTAACTACTCTTTTTGCTCATATTACAAACACCTGTATGCTGCTCCAGCAGAGGTACATTTGCCCGACATCAGTGGCTTCTTGGGCCCGTTGCCATTCCGCACTGTGGAAGAATCGGCAAGGGTGGAGCTGGGGGATCCAATAAACCCGCAGGAAATTAAGGCAGCCATATCGGCGCTGGCACCAGGTAAAACGCCGGGGCCTGACGGCCTACCGTCAGAATTCTACCAAAGATATGCCGATACACTGAGCACAGGGAACTGCCCGGTTCTACCCAAACTGCGCTAGTGATCCCACTCCCAAAGACCAAGACACCAAAAGCTGGAGTGGCGGACTACAGACCTCTCTCCATGCTCAACTTGGATTTAAAAATTTTAAGCAAGGTACTGGCGGGTAGGCTCCTCCCGCACATGCGATCCCTAGTCCATCCCGACCAAAATGGATTCATCCCATCTCGCAGTACTTCCTACAACCTCCGCAGACTTTACTCTATCCTTTATCACTCGGAAGCTACAGGCAGCAGTTTTATCTGTTGACCTGGAAAAGGCTTTCGACACAGTTAGCTGGGAGCATTTGTTTGAAGTAATGCTACGTATGGGACTGGGGGAGGATTGGGTGCGCTGGGTGCAGCTTTTGTATGCCTCGCCCACTGCACGGGTCAAAACGGGCAGAACAATTTCTTGGCAATATCAGATCTCATGAGGGACCCAACAGGGGTGTCCTCTTTCTCCCCTGTTGTTTGCCCTAGCTATAGAGCCTCTCGCTGAGAGGGTCTGACAGGGCGGGGAGGGGATAGGATTAATAATCGGAGGACGACAGCATAACATCTCTTTGTATGCCGATGACTTGCTAATTTATTTGGAGGAGGCTGTTACAGGCATCCCCACGGCTCTGCAGATCTTGGATGGATTTGAGCTGCAATCCGGCCTCCGGGTCAATAAAACAAAGACTTATCTATTCCCTGTGGCGGGCCCGCTACGTAGACCTGAGGCCTTGAATACAGATATACTTTGGCCTCACGACACGTTCAAATACTTGGGCATACACGTTTTCCACTCCCTAGAGGACTTGAAGGAAGGGAACTTGAATAGGGTGCTGTGCTCACTCCGCTCATGTGTACATTTTTGGTGCACCCTTCAATTGCCCATAATGGCCAGGATCTCCCTGTCCAAGATGGTCATGTTGCCCCGCCTGTTGTATTTCTTTGTTAATCTCCCGCTCCTGATGCCGAGTAGCTGGTTTCGCCCTCTGAACACCCTCCTACGGGGTCTGGTGTGGGGTGACGGGCGTCCAAGGGTGCCCCTGAAGACATTGCAGCGTCCTATGGCGGAGGGGGGACTGGGAGTGTCGACTTTTGAATACTATATGCTGGCGGCCCAACTACAATGGTTGTCACAGTGGGTGGAGGGAGTGAATGAGGAAGGCACATGGTTATCTGACCCGGAATCCTGCCCCAATTTATTGATGGCTAAACTGCTCATACCGACAACGAATACACCATACTGCTCACTACTACAACGCACAGCCTTCCAAGCCTGGAAAAGGTGTCAGAACAAGATTCACTGCTCTGCTAAATACACACCTGTGCTACCACTGGTGGGACTGCGTCACGGTGATCCCCAGTCTGTATTCACAAGCGAACAATTCGCGCGTTGGGCAGAGGCAGGGCTGGATAACGTGGGGGACTGTTACTCGGACAAAGCATTGATCCCGTTTGAGGATCTGGTGGACGACTGCGGGCTCCCCCCAGGTCGGTTTTTGCAATATGAGGCCTTGACTCGTACTTTCGCGCAGCTTTGGGATAACGTGAGGGAGGAACCAGAGACACACCCGGTGCTACATGCCCTATTTACCCTAGGCACAGCAAGGCATCTAGTAAAATGGTTTTATGCCACGCTAATAGCAGCGTCCCTCTGCCCTTTGAGTGGGCTTCGGGTGAAATGGGAAAGAATTGTGGGAAAGGAACTCACGGATACGGAGTGGCGTAAGACTTTGCTGTCTCCCAAAAAGATCTCTAGGAACACACATTTAAAATATATCCAGTTTAATTGCATTCACATGTCTTACATAACGCCGCATCGTCTCAATGTGACATATGGGGGGAGGTACGGCAATGTCCCAGATGTAATCACCCTGATGCGGACTTTGGGCACATGGTCTGGGGCTGTCAATATATACTTCTCTTCTGGGCGGCTGTTTTAGACAAGATCAAAAGGGTGCTGGGTAGGGTGTTGCCATCCACAGTACAGGTGTGTTTGATGGGTCTTTTCCCTAGGCCACCCAAACGTAAGGTTGGGAACAGACTGATAGACCTTGCCTTGGGTCTCGCTAAGCATAGAATAGTGATGGAATGGAAGTCAGTAAGGGGGCCTCAGTTAGAAACCTGGAATAAAGATGTCATCTTATGGGCTGGGGCAGAAGGTAGAGTGTCACAATGGGAAGAGGCAAAGGGAATGAGGAAGCGCCCAATAGCCGGACAATGGAGGGAAGTAATGGCGACATGGGAAAAGCCCGGAGACACGAGTACTGAAGAGAAGGGGCCGGGATAAGTAGACTGGTGGTAATCGGGAAAGGGGGCACGAATGGCGTAGAGGAGACCCCACCCTAACCATAACCATGGATCAACGGGGTTGAAGCTCGCTTAATGTTTTACTGAGGTGGATCACTCACACCACTCTTCTGCACAAGTTCTCTATCTTCTTTTCTTATTGTTTATATTTTTCTTGGTTTGAGATAAGAAATTAACACAGCAGGGATACAGCTTATGAGTGATATATCTGTATATGGGATCAGGGTTGGCAGACCACCCATGTCGAAGATATGGCAAAAACTGTCAAAAGTGGAAACAGTGTGTTTGTGTGGATTAGCAATGTAATAAGACAACTGGAGGATTGCAAGTCCACGTTTGTAGTGTTCTTTTATATGTGATGCTGATTACAAAATATCAATAAAGATATGTTTAAAAAAAACCTAGAAGCACGAGGCAGGGTTGCCCTCGTTTACCTCTTCCGTTCTTCCTGGTACCGGAAACACTGTCAGACACACTCTCGGCATGGGCAATGGACACTGGACACTGCTGCCGGCCACTGCAAGTCTATGCTGCACACAGATGTCATCATTCTAACCTTCAGGGAACTTAAGCTATTGATACCTGAATTGAGTTCCTTGATTACCGAGTTCTCACCATTTTTGGACCAGAGTGAACCTTCCCCTCTCAAAGGGTACCACGAGGGCAGCCGTTGAAGGACGAGGATTTCTGTGATTATTTTCAAACTTAAGATATCAGGGTTTTTTGGTCAACAGGGCTTGATAGTGATGGTTTCTGATAACTTTAACCCAATTATGGGAAAAACAGAGAAAGACTTTTTCAGTTGGTCCTCCCAACAACTGTCCCTATTGGTTCAGATACAATTGGTTAAAATTGTGGTAGTGCTGAGGTAAAATTACCTATTAGGCATGCTGCCTATTCCCATTACCAGATGGACATTGCAGACTGTGAACACAGGGATAAAGTACTTTATATGGGCAAATAGGAGACCTAGACTTAAGCTGGCTAAATGACACATGCGTGCTACCTCAGGAGGTCTGAAGCGACCGGACACGCGCCAATAACATCCTTCATACCAACTACCATAACTCATATACATGGCACAAGACTGGTCTGAACTTCCAATATAGCCAGCCATTGAATGCTCACACACAAAGAACTTTCCTGGTTTTTGCATGCTAGATGGTCTCTTACGATGGCTGCCATTCCCCGATTATCCAGATCTCGCTGGACTCATGTGCCGTGCCGTATAGGAAACTTAACTTACATACATACGTACATACATGTGGGTGCACCATTGTGGTACTATGCAGGCCTCATGATCAGAGACCTTGCACTCTGTAGTCTCCCATGGTGTAAACATGACCTCCAATGGTGTCAACAGAGTGAAATATCTATTTGATGGGTACTCGCTGAAGCCCTTTGAAACTCTTAATGAAGAATTGCAGTTGCCACCATCTCAAAGATGGAAACATTGACACCTGACACACGCGTTAGGTCTTTTCACACTTCCTTTACCCCCACACTCTCATATGTGATACATTGAAGCACAGTCAGAGGAGTGGTGTAAGCCATACTCAGTCCTCTGATTTCTGGCCTATTCTACACAGACACAAAAAGAATCTTGGCTGTATTAGCAAGTAAATTGTCTTTGGAAAACACAGAAGAAGAGGGAGCTTCAATGTGATTCACACATGACAAGGCACTGTGGGAAGCACACCTCAAATATACTTATTTAAAAAAATTGCAAATTTGATATTGGACTCCATTCAGGTTGCAGAGGTCAAAGTTATCGCCTAATAATATCTACTTGAGATGTCAAGCCTGAGCTGTGAACTTCTGCACGTGCTCTGGTCATTGTCGTGTTCTGCGACCCTTACATATGACATGGACACTGCAACAGTAAGTATATTGGAGCTTTATTTCTTTTCGTATTCTCTCATACCCTGCCTCCTCTAAACTCCTCACTCCTCCCTTTTCCTCCTTTCCTCTTTTCGGTTCCTCCTTTCTCTTACCCCTGGATGTGGGTATTAGTACCCCTTGCATGACGTCTAATACAACATCCCAGTCATGCCCTAGCTATTACGATACTGATTAGGGTTGTGGCATATTCTGATCAACTCCCATAAATATGTCTTCCAATCCTCGGTCAAGTTGGACATCCAACAAGATTGAATTTACATGGCGCCACCTCCAACTAGCAACAATGGATGGCCTCTGCATTGTCAGGGCTAAAAAATGTGTACTCAGGTACTGGATATTGGTTATGTGTCTTCTCAGAAGGAGTGGACCTCAGATCTCTTCCACCTAGCGGTGGAATGAAGCATTTGCAGACAACATGGTCAGGTCACAATGTTTGATGATGTATGAGGACCATTCATAACAAGTCTGTACAACACAAAATATATAGCTGGCCAGTTTGCCTTCCTCTCATGACCCCAAGTCTTCCCTCTTACTTTCACAATCCAAACCATGTATATTTTCTTTCACCATTACGGTTGCCTTTAAGGTTTAGAAACAACGGAAGATGTAGACAGGATTCTACAAATTCAACGACTGTGGACCCTGATCTGCTGCATACAGCTGTACACATGGTCTTCAACACTTAGGTGGAAGAAGGCCGTGCACTTTAGTCTACGCACTTATGCAAAGTCGGATGGCTGCTCATCTTAGTTTTTGAACGAAATGTCTTGAATGTGGTGCATGATGTGACCTTACTGAGGGTTGTCACTGTGTGCAGTGTTCGCTTTTTGAATGTTTGGTGTGCAGGATCTGGCATTTTCCAAGATTTGTAATATACTGTAATTATTCCACTTGCAATCTATGCTATAATTGTATGATATTGTACCATGTGATGGAACTAGCATTATATAATGCGAAGAAAGAATATTTAAAACAAGCATTTGCAATGCAATAGGTCTCGCATTTGTGAGAGTTTAGGCTATTGGCATTGAAAATGACAATGCCTTTAGTTCATCTGTTTAGAAAACTAACACATAAATAAAAGGCATTGTCATTTACAATGCCAATAGCTTAAAATCTCGACCTCGACCTCGGAAGGGTGGTGGGGGCGGCCAAGTGGGAGAGGTGAGATGGTGCTGGGCATGGCACAGGAGATCCGGGAGTATGGGGTACTAGCCAATGGCGGCCGCACGCCTTCATGTGCAAAATGTGCACCTTCCTACTCCAGACATGTGGCCACCATTGGCTAGTACTCTGATAAAAAGAAAAGATGGCTGCCACTATAGTGAAAGCAGACCGCCGTGGCAAAGTAAATAAAGAAAGGAGCGTGGCTGCTATAGTCAAAGCGAACCCCGCTGGCAACGTAAATAAAGAAAGGAGCGCAGCTGCTATAGTTAAAGTGGACCGCACTGCCAAAAAATTAAAATATCGTTTAAAAGGTGCAAGCTGGTTTTGTAAATATGACGCTGCCGCCATTACTAAACATGCTGGTTTTGTAAATAGGACACGTCCGTCATTACTAAAAAAATATAAAAGCAGGCGCCGTGCTGCCTTACAGGAAAGCATGTCGTGGGTGGAATAGGAGAAATCATTCAAGAAAATAGTGCTCACAGACTAAATAAAACATACCGAGCAACAACACAAGTATAAAGACCAGTCCTCATGGAAGGTTACAAATGTATACAAGGCGGTACTAAGGTGGGACTACTAAGCCTATTCATGAATCAAAAGCAACCATTTAGAAAGGACAGTAACAGGAGCCAAGTGAAATGATGGGTGGAAAATGGGCAGAGCTTCAAGTCCATACCTGAATACAGCAGGCCTCGCAAAGCAACACATGCACTGCCCAGGCTTGACCTAAAAAGACTTCTATATGATTTGATGATAAATGCATCCTTAAGCACCATGCAAAAATAACTGAGCTGTTGTCATTGTTATTCACCATGCATGAAGTGTACAATCGACCATTAGCATGGCACCACAACGCTTTTCGTGGTCCGATATAACTCCCAAATGGGCCAGAGATACCCATAGTAGGCTCAATAGGTTTGTGGAAATGGGCTGTCAGTACGGTAAGGAATGTGCCTCTTTTAGGGTAATGTGGCAGATTTTGGCCCCTATTAGAAGTTACCTAGTCATCCATTTTTGGCTAAAAAGGTTATAATAGTGGTGTAGTGTTACCGCACAGCGGTATTCCTGGATCCTGTAATACTGCATGGAATTCTCAGCACATAACTGCTAAAAGCATGGCTTGCATTATGGGTTTACATGTGGAAATCGGTGGAGTAACATTGATTTTATAATGTTAGTTCAAATGTACATGACCGTATGACGTATTGCCTCAGTTTCTCTATTATAGCACAGCGTTGGAATTTGCAAGAAAGACAATAAAAGTTAGAGTCAAAAGAAGAGAGATAAAGGAAGTGAGAACAAAAAATGAGATGTAGGATGAAAGATGAGATCGTTTGAAAGTTTAGCTTTAATGTACTATGCAAAATCCAGTTTTGCTGCATAACTTAAAACTAAGTAATCAAAGTAACCAAAGTTAACTCTCCGTATGCACTATACATTTGTGGATGGCCAAGGTGGAGGAAAGAGTGAATGGGCAACTGAGCTGCTGGGTTTCAAGTGTGGAGTTCCCAGCTTCTTGCTGACAGTCAGTGTGATCCTGAGCAAATTACTTAACCTATTTATAGTAGGTTTAATCAATCATGCAAAGAGCTTAGAATTTTCCAATTTCACGGTTGAATAGCTCTAGCCTGAGATTCAGGCCTTATGCTGTCAGAAGTCCTTAACAAAAGAGATAACTCTGTTATCTGATACCTAAGCCATTAAGATAATTCTGCTGTCTGAAGGCTGAACTTTTAAGTTTGGTGTCAACTGAGAGTAGTGCGCTATCTGATACTTGGCCCAGTGAGTGTACCTGGTCCCTGTTAGATATGCTATCTATTACCAAAGCCTGTATGTTCAGTTTCATCTGAAGGATAGCTCTGTCTAAAGCAAACACATGTAAAATTTGTGTAACTTGTAAGACAGCGCTGCTGTCTAAAGCCAAGTTCTGTGTCTTATGTGGGATGATGTAGCCTGCCCTATGGGCCTTTGTGAAACATGAGCTATAACTCACCTCTCTAAAACCTAATGGCTGTACCAACAAGGTGTCCATATGGTTCCATGTCATCCAGACACAATATCACAGCCGGGTTTTTCCTCTACTAATCAGGGTAATTTACCCTTTATAATCAAATGAATGCAATTGAAGCAAAGAAGACTACAGAACCGAGAATGCAATTAATGGTTAAGTAACAGCCCAGAACTGGAACAGGCTGCCTCGGATGAGCTGGAGCGGTGTAAGAAAAACCTGGCTACCCCGAGAGATAGCTGTGCGGTCTAAATAATGTCTGTAAGAGCGTTGTCATCTGACTAGAAAGCTCTCCATTGTGATGCCGGGTAACTAAGCTGTGTGCCTTCTGGGATAGATCGTGTTGTGTCCAAAGGCTGTGGGTTGTGTATCTAGTGTATGGGTAACGCGTGCTGCCTGCAGGTTTGTCTTGCCATAATCTGTTTGTTTGTGCAGGTTTAACCATACTGCAAACATAACTTTATTGAGATTTAATTTCTCCTGCATGTGGGATTCACCACGAAACAGTCAAGTGTGACGTTTGCTTTTCTTCTCTGCTGGCAACGTTAAAAAAAAAAAATCGCAAACGCTGTAGTTTTCCATTAACAGCAGGGGTGAGACTTTTAGCTTAGTGTGTGGAAAGTACTCATCGGCTGGTTTTAAATCAAGACATACAAGCAGCTCCAGAGGAGTGGCCATGCGTGAACAAGGAAAAAAAGCCTGCAGTTAAAAAAAAAAAAAAAAACAGGAACAAAAAAAGTGTGCACACGAGTCTTGGTTAAAAAGAACCAAAGCAATCATTCCCAAATCACGGGATGGCAGAGAGCAACTAAAATTTACCTTGTCTAATGCGTGGTGTGTGGATGCTGTGAGGGCTGGCAGGGTGGGGCTCTGGAAGAGAGACTCAGGATCTGAAGCTCTTTAAGTTTAAAGTGAAAGCGCCTTTGTACACATCTGTGTAATGAAGGGAGCACACTTCCCATGCGCTCCTGGGGGAGCTCAGGGAAGCAAAAGGGAGGAAGGGGTTAAGGGTGGGTGCATGATGGGAGAGTGACTCATTGAGGGAAGCCGATAAACCCCCTAAAAAAAGGCATATTGTCTTTAACCCTTTCTATGCTCTTGACGGAGCAGTTCCGTCATGAGCCACGGTGGGCGTGTGCTCCTGATGGAACCGCTCCATCATGGCACCCACCCATGGGCAGCCCATCAACTTCCCTCCAACGAGGATGGCAGCGGAAGAGTTTCCGCTGCCACCCGGACCCCTTCCCCCTATGGCAATCCCATGACGTCAGCGCGCACAGCGTGCGCCGACGTCATCAGGAAGCCCCGGACGTGCTAGAAGCCATTTGCTTCCAGGCGTCATTCGGAGAAAGGTAGGTTTCCTTGCTCCTGAGGAGGGGGGGTGGTTCCTCCATGCACAGAGGCATCGGGGAGAGGAAAGAGTTTTTTCTCTCCCCTGATGTCTCTTTGCAAGGCATTTCTGCTTCACGATCACGCACAGCGTCGCGATCGTGCAGCAGAAATGCCCCCACTAGACACCAGGATGTATTTTTTTTAAATGGAAGCGACCCCTTGGGCAAGAGTCACTTCCAGAGGGGCTCATATTTTCTACATGTTTTTTCTGCCCCCCTGGGGGCAGATCGGCCTGTTTTTTTGCCCTTTCTGTCCCCAGGGTGGGGCAGGAAACCCCACTAGGCACCAGGGATTGTGTTTTTTAGTATAAATACTAGATGTTTTTTCTGCCCCCCCCCGGGGCAGATTGTCCTTTTGTTTGGCCTTTCTGTCCCCAGGGTGGGGCAGGAAACCCCACTAGGCACCAGGGATTTTGTTTTTTGTTGTATGGAATTGACCCCTTGAGCAAGGGTCGCTTTCAAGGGGGTGAAATTGACTGCATGTTTTCTCTGTCCCCCCTTGGGGCAGATCGGCCCTTTTTTTTGGCCTTTCTGCCCACAGAGAGGCAGAAAAACCCACTAGGCACAAGGGATTTTTTTTTTTTCAGATAGAAGCGACCCTTGGCCAAGGGTCATTTCCATGGGGTTTAAATTATGTTTATGTATTTTCTGTCCAACCCCCCTGCCCCCCCCCCCCCGGGGACAGATCTGCCCGTTATTTTTGCCTTTCTGCCCCCAGGTGGGAGGGGGGGCAGATAACCCTACTAGGCACCAGGGATCTATTTCTTTTGCACGGGGGCAAATTTCTGTCTGCTGTTTTCTGCCCCACCTAGGGACAGATCGGCCTGGCAGAAAACTCCACCAGATCCCTTGGCTAAGATCATCCTCCGTTTTTCTCGGCTCTATTTGAAGGCCCATCTGGCAGATTGACCATTTGGGTAGTGACATTGCGTGTTATAATGTTAATTGTTTTATTTCTTGTGAATTGCAATTGTAACGTTTTATTTCTCCTTTTTATTCTAGTTCAATGCTTTTGCTCTTTAGACTGATGATCCAGGTTGCGGTTTCGTTACTGGTGGTTCTGCAGTTTGTGTAGTTGCATGTGTTTGGTAAGAGAATTTTATTTTTACCATTTACTCTAAATGAGTTTCATTTCCCTGCATGAATGTGTTTTTTGCAAATGGTGTAGTAATAGCAGTATGTTTGGCTTCTGTTTTTTGAATGTCAAAATCTTTTTGCATTTGTGTTCGATGTGTATTTAGTTGTCTTGTGAGTAATTGGTTTTGTTTTTTCTTTCAAGTGGGATATCGTTGCTTTTTGCTGTGTCTCTGCAGAGTAGGTGCTGGTGAGTGCAGCTATCTTTGGCAAGTGAATCATATTTTTTTTGAATATATAGATCTTTGTGATAAAGCCACACTTTGTTTATTACTTATTTTGCACAGTGTTGGTTGTTGTTGACTTGTTTGTGAAGTCTCCTTTCTTTGTAAGGATTATGGCTAGCCACAGGATTACTGCTCAGGAGGTTGTTGGTATGCTTTTTGAGTCTTCCTATGACCTGCCATCTTCTGGATCTTCCTAGCCTGTCAGGTTCTGCTTAGCGCCTAGATACCCCCGGGTGATTGTCGCGCTTTATACATTTTGTTTTCATTTCATGGGTCAGAGACTGACTCTGCAGAGGAGGCAGTGGAAGATTCTGGCAGTGAGTTTTCTGTCCAAGAGGAATAATCGGATGATGAAGCCACTCTAAGTGCAGATAAAGTGCCTCTCTTAGAGGAGGACATTGATGTGCTGATAGTGCAGCAAGAGGCATCTGGGTTGCAGCCTGGGGCTGCAAGGCCTCCCATTGGAAGTGCAGACCTCTGGGTTGCCCCAGGCATGGTGCAGCCGACATTGCCAGACTTTACTGGTGTTCCAGGGTGTAGAGTGGATACTGAAAACTTTTTGCCTATAATCTGTTTTCAGTTGTTTATGTACGATGTATTTTTGGCAGAGATTGTTGAGCAGACTAATTTGTATGCTGAACAGTATTAGATCGGTATTTGCTTCTGCTTCGGATGCTGCATTTTGTCGATAATGGTTTAGCATTGCCACAAGATCACCCTGATTGTGACAGTCTTTTTAAGATTCGGCCTTTCATTGATCACTTTGTAGATCGATTTTCTTAGATCTATGCTCCAGGGAAAGAAATAGCTGTGAATGAGTCTTTGGTCTTGTTCAAGGGCCGCTTGGTTTTTAGGCAATACATTCCTAGCAAGAGGGCACACTATGGAATTAAGATGTATATGCTGTGTGACAGTAGGACTGGATATTTCTCTAATTCCAGGGTGTACACCTGTAGGGATTCCAGGATTGACCTCCCTGGTTGTCTGTCCACTTTTGGAGTGAGTGAGAAAATTGTGTGGGAACTTGGTAGAGGACTTTTTAACAAAGGTCACCATTTATATGTAGATAACTTCTACACTGGTGTGCACTTGTTCAGGGAATTGGCCAAAGTGGACACTGTTGCTTGTGGCACAATCCGCTCTAACCGTAAAGGTTTCCCAAAAGAACTTGTTTGTCAACAGCTTGTGCGGGGACAGTGCAGTGCGTTGCGTAGCAAGGAACGTCTAGCTGTGAAGTTTGCAGATAGGAAAGAAGTCTACATTCTGACTACCATCCATGATGAAAGCACTTCACCTGTGACTGTTTGGGGTCAGGTTGCTGAAGTGTGCAAACCTGTGTACATTTTAGACTATATTAAGCACATGGGTGGTGTTGATAGAGTAGATCAGAGGTTGGAACCTTACACTGCTCTTAGTAAGGCTTACATTTGGTATAAGAAGTTGGCTATCCATCTTTTCCACTTGGCAACCTTTAATGCTTGTGTTGTATTTAAAGATTGTTGTCCTGAGTCAACGATGACTTTGGTTAAGTTTCAGGAGACTGTGAGAGGCAGCCTTTTTTGTAGTGGAACAGGCAAGTGTTTCTAGAGTTGGAGTGGTGGAGGATGTGGCTAAATTGAAAGATCTAGCCACAGGGGCACAGTAGACGGAGCGAGCACATGTTGTGAAGAAGACTCCTCGAGCTAGAGTGAAGTCTACTCCGCTCGTCCCCCGACGAAGCCGATTAGGCAACATATACAAGTTATAGGTACTATAGACCCGTAACCATCCAGTGCCCAAATAGGCTCACTGAGAAGAAGGGTAAGTGCACAGCTTACCTACGCACGTCACAGACGAGTCACGTGCCTCCTATTGGTCGTGAAGAAAGCCCTCCGACCTGACTGGGCACCGAAGGGGCTGAAACATGTCGACCTCTCACGTCTTTACTGTAGGTGCTATAGAACAGTAGCCCTTCTATTCACGCACCGCCTTCCTTTTTAACCTTGCCCCATCTCCAACAGAACAAAACCAAGTTTGAGAGATGGAGGTAATTTTAAACTCACTCCACTTTCACTTTCACCATCTCTGATCACTACTGTAAACACCAGTTGGTCTCCCTCCAGGTGGAGGAAAGCATAATTAAGACCCTATGATGATGCTTTTCACATAACTACTGAAGCGGAAAATCAAGATATACCGCTCCGACACCTGTAACGTGAATGAGGGTTTTTTAGACGGTTAGAACCCTAGACCCTGGCAACAATACAGGACAAGTGATCCATTCTCTATTGATTATTTGCTTATCGTTTGGAAGCCGAATGGATCTCAGCTTCTCTCTCCCCTGATTGATTACAGAAGTAGATTGAAAAATCGCCACTTTCCTGATCACATTCCTCCCACGCCCTCAAAAGACTTTCCCAGCAGGAGATGTAGAGTCTGTTGGTGAAGAGGTACGCGCAAGGAGACTCGTATGTACTGCCCGGAGTGTCCTTCTAACCCTGCGCTGTGTGTGCCTGCTTGTTTTAGAATGTACCACAAGGTTGGCATTAGTGCAATGTATTTAGTTTCAGATTTTGTGTTAGTAGATTTGTATCTACTTACAATTTGTTTGTGTTTTCTTCGTTGTATAAAAAAAAACTAAATATGATGGCGGTCTGTGTAGGCTGGCGCTTGGCTGGCGGTGTGCGTGGACTGGCGCTTGGCTGGCGGTGTGCGTGGACTGGTGCTTGGCTTGCGGTGTGCGTGAACTGGTGCTTGGCTGGCAGTGTGCGTGGACTGGCACTTTGCTGGCTGTGTGCGTGAACTGGTGCTTGGTTGGAGGTGTGCGTGGACTGATGCTTGGCTGGTGGTGTGCGTGGACTGGTGCTTGGCTGGCACTGTGAATGGACTGGCGCTTGGCTGGCAGTGTGCGTGAACTGGCGCTTGGTTGGCGGTGTGCGTGGACTGGCGCTTGGCTGGTGGTGTGTGAGTAGTGACTTGCTGCTGGTCAATCCACACACTGGTAGCCAAACGCCAGTCCACACAATCCGTCAGCTGGTGTAGTTGCTGTGTCAGGCATGCAGGCGTGTGAAAGTGATGGGCCCTTGAATGGCGCTGTCTGCTGATGTCAGTGTTGTAATGCGATGGACCCGCGGTTGGCGGTGTGAATGGTTTTGTATGTGTCACACGTATGAAAGGTGTATGAATGGCCTGTAAAGAGGTTGGTGCCTTGTCGTGGTTTTACAGCTCACGAGCTGTGACTCAATGGTTCAGTTTCTTGTCCTTTCAATTATTAACAGTGCATTTCATTTTTGTGAAATCTCTTGTTAATAAAATTGTATATACTGAACTATCACTCACCCTCGTGCCAAATTCAACCAGTGTGTTTGTGTGCTTGAGGAATAGATGGTTGTGCTGTAATATTTGTCTTTTCCGTCTTTCTCAAACAGGGTGTACCTTGTCCCTTTTTGTGAAAGCTGTAATGTGTTGGTACCGTGCCTGGTGGTGTGAATTCTCTTGTGTGTATCACGTTCAAAAGGTGTGTGAATGGACTGTGAAGCGATTGGGCATTGACGCGGCTTTACAGCTCACGAGCTGTGAGTCACTGGTTCAGTTTTTTGTCCTTTCAATTATTGACAGTGTATTTCGTTTTTGTGAAATCTCTTGTTAATAGAATTTTATATACTGAACCATCACTCACCCTTGTGCCAAATCCAACCAGTATGTGTGTGTGCTTGAGGAATAGATGGTTGTGCAGTAATATTTGTCTTTTCTGTCTTTCTCTGCCAAGGTGTACATTCCATCTAAGAACAACCTACCAACTGTAGATATTCTCGTAAACTATACACTCCACGGGAGTACACAGTGATGTCTCTCTCATGGATCCCAAAGGTTTATCTTACCCACAATGTCCTGCAAACCTCAAAATGTGACTGTCACATTTTCCTTGCATTACTGTGCCATAATTTTCACGCTTCAGAAATAAACAACAAATTTCCTACCACCGAGCATTTCTCCAAGTCTCCCGATAAAAATGGTACCTCGCTTGTGTGGTTGGGCCAAGTACCCGTGGCAGGGAAGGGCCCATAACGTATTGTGGAGACATCAAAATTTCCTATTTCGAAATTACCTGGTTTTGCAAGGGGGGGTCACCTGAGTTTTTGGCCTCGGACTCTGCAGCCATCTTGGGAAACCTATCAGACCCACACATTTTCTGAAACTAGATATCTGGGGCAGTTCAGGGAGATATGGCTTGTGTGGATCCCCCAAAGCTTTCCTACCCAGAATCCCCTGCAAACCTCAAATTTAGCTAAAAAAAATCAAATTCTTCTCCCGTTTCTGTGTGGGAAAGTTGTGGGATCACTGGTCCTACACAAATTACCCACCACCCAGCGTTCCCCCAGGTCTCCCAATAGAAATGGTATCTCACTTGTGTGGGTGGCCAAGTACCCGCGACAGGCAAGGGCCCAAAACTTATTGTGGAGACATCAAAATTACCTATCACAAAACGACCTGGTTTTGCAAAGGGGCTCACCTTGGTTTTTGGCCCCGGGCTCGGCAGCCGTCCAGTAAATACCTCTATAACCCAGACATCTTTAAAAAGTAGACACCTGGGGGTGTTCAGGGAAGTATGGCTTATGTGGACCCCCCAACATTTTCCTACCCAGAATCTCCTGCAAACCTCAAATTTGGCTGAAAAAATAACATTTTCTCAAATTTCTGTGTGCGAAAGTTGTAGGATCACCGGGCTGATGCAAATTTCCTACCACCCAGCATTCCCCCAGGTCTCCCGATAAAAATGGTATCTCACTCGTGTGGGTGGGTCAAGTACCCGTGACAGGCAAGGGCCCAAAACTTATTGTGGAGACTTCAAAATTACCTATCATAAAACAACCTGGTTTTGCAATGGGGGGAACCTGGGTTTTTGGCCCTGGGCTCAGCGGCCATCTAGGGAAACCTACCAAACCCACACATTTCCGAATACTAGACACCCTGGGGAGTCCAGTGAGGTATGGCATGTGTGGATCCCCCAAAGTTTTCTACCCAGAATGCCCTGCAAACCTCAAATTTAGCTGAAAAAAAATCACTTTTTCCACACATTTTTGTGTGGGATCACCGTGCCGGCACAAATGTCCGACCACCTAGCGTTCCCTTGGTCTCCCGAGTACTAGGCCTACCCACACAAGTGAGGTACCATTTTTATCGGGAGACTTAGGGGAACACAAAATTGTAGAGCAACTGTTATTACCTATTGACTTTCGATGCATTTCTGCCTTCCAAATGTAAGACAATGTGTAAAAGAAAAAGTCACTTTGAAAAATGTCCTATAATTCACATGCTAGAATGGGTACCCACAATTTCCGAGATGTGCAAATAGCTACTGTTTCTAAACTCTATATTTTGTTCCAATTTCAGAATTACATAGGTGTCTTTCATACATATTTTTCACTCTTTATATTTTACCAAGTGAATTGCTCTGTACCCCGTACACAATGAAAAACCATTGCAAGATGCTGCTCAGTTATTGGCTCTGGGTTCCTCGGGTTCTTATTGAGCCTACAAGTCCTATGTATCTCCACAACCAGAAGGGTCCAGCAAATGTAACAGTATATTGCTTTCAAATATCTGTCATACTTAGATGAAGTTACAGGTGAAAACGTTGGCATAAAGGGCATTGTTTCAACTCATTTTCAATTTTTCTTGTTTTCAACTGTTAGTTTCTATAAAGAAAACCTTGAAGTATCTACACAAATGACCCCTTGCTGAATTCAGAATTTTGTCTACTTTTCTGAAATGTATAGCCTTCCAGGATCCATTATTGCTTTCATACCCATTTCTACCATTAACTGAAAGCAGGTTGAAAGCACAAACAATAGCAAAAATAGACTATGTCCCAGTAAAATGCCAAAACTGTGTAAAAAATGTAGGTTTTCTGACAAAAGTCTGTCAGTCTCTGAAAGCTGGGAAGATGGTGAGTTCAGCACAACAAACCCTTTGTTGATATTAATTGCAGGGAAAAAAACAGATGCTTTCTTCTGCAGCACTTTTTCCCATTTTTAAAAAAACCCAAAATATTTAACTGTATTTTGGCTAATGTCTGGGTCCCCTCCAGGGGAATCAACAAACCCTGGGTACCTTTGAAATCCACTTGATGTTGGAAGAAAAGGACGCAAATTTGGCATGGATACCTTATGTGATCAGAAAGTTACATGGGCCTAAGCACGAACTACCCCAAATAGCCAAAAAGAGGCTTAGAACAGGGGGGGAAAGGCCTAGCAGTGAAGGGGTTATCCGAGGAGGTGGCTAAACATCCAAGGCTGCCGACTTTGAAGCTGGAGAACAGGGTTCCAGCCTCGGCGTGGGCAGTAATTATTATCTCCTGCCCGGATCTATTTATTAAAAATAAATAAACAGCATCTCGGAGAAATGCAAGCAGCCACCATTGCTGAAGTTGCTTCTCGGAGAAATATAAGTGCAAAGTGTGTTAGGAAGCAGCCGCCATTGCTGAAGCTGGTGTTCTGTTAGTGCAGTGTACAATAATAAAGTTAATAATTCTCGGGACTGCTAATGAAAACTCCAGAGTTAGGACACTAGTAAAAAGGCCAGTCCTCATGGGAGGTAACAACAGAAGAAGGGTGGTACTCAGGAGGGACTAACAAGCCAAATAAGGAATGGGAAGCCAGCATTTACAAAGGACAATGCCACAAGCCAATAAAAATATGGGCGGAGAGTGGGCGGAGTTTCAAGTCCATACTCCAATACTTCATGCCTCCCAGCAGCATGTGCGCTGCCCAGGCTCAACCTAAATAGAAATAAATCAAGCACAGCACGGGCAGCAGCAGTGCAATCTCTTCTGACACACAGAGATCAAGTCCAGTATAAGGAGCAGCAATACTTCATTTAGATATATCAAGTACATTACAGACATCCATAAATTAAGCGTAACGCCATGTCAGGTGTAAGTAGTTCATCCTAACTGTCCTGTTAATTTCTTTTGGCTTGCCTTACTGTTTTAGTAGATTTGGATGAACTACAATGCCTGGCATGAGGCATTTGGGATCTCTATAACATTTAAAATCCATAGTGCAGACAACAGATTATTTTGTGTTATTTCTTCACATTCTGGTACATGCAGTTTTATTATATCATACTTATGTCATAGTGCAAAGAAAGAATACAATACAGAAATACCCTGATTCTTATTTGCATGTATTATGGGTAGTATATACCGCATCTGGTAAAGTCATTTATAGGGGACATCTATAGGGTGAGATTAATACCTTTGGTGCTGAGGTTTTTACATGGCAATGGCACAAAGCACCCTGAATTGGTATGTAACGTAATAAATTCCACATGTTAGTCTTTTGTTCCGGGGGAGTTTACTCTGAGGTCTAGCTAGGATTTTATTAGAGAAATCTGTCATGGGAAAACTGGGGTGTAAAATATTGCTGAGAAAAACATAAAAATGATGGGCGAAATTCTTGAATTAATCTCAGTCACTCATTATTACTCATGGCTGCATTCCAGTCCATTAAAATTTGTTTCCCACCATGCCACCTCAGACAGGAACCAGTCATACGCAAATCAGGTAACAATAACAACACTATGAAGAACCAATTGGTCTGAAGCACCGGGTAACTTGCATAAGAATTTTATGGATACCATCTTGTCTCAGGAAGTAACCATACATTTGTGGAAAGGCAGGATGTGGGGATGATATATTGTGTGATGATTGGATTACTGAGAATATTTCAGGGTCAATTGTTATTGCTTGAAATTTATGATTCTAAATTGCAGATATTGCAGCTTAATCAGCTGCAGAACTGCTTTTAGGAGGGATTCCCTCACTTGGGTGTACTAACCTGTTGGACATCCACAAATGGAATTTGCAGTTTAAATTTCAATAATTTTTATAATTTTTTTTCGTAACAATATAACTGTTAGATGGGCGGTTATACCCTCTGGAAGAGATTCTATCCTTCCAAAATTGAAATTGAAACTCCCTCCTCCACGTGCCCCAAAGCTCCTAATTCCTTCCATTCTCAGCAGCTCACTGGGCTCCAGAATTGTAGTTTCCTACGCTTATCTCTCCGAAAGCTAAAGTTCTTGGCAACTCTCCTGCCTTTCACATGCATCTGTTCAAGAGACCTAATACTCCCCCTGGGGAAAAGTCCTAGCTGTCGAAAAGTGGGGTACTGAAGAGGAGTGGTAGGCCAGCCCCATCCTGAGCTTCAGTTTGTCCCACACTTCCAGAGTTGATCAAGCTATTGAAGACCAGTTCATGTTTTCTACCAGTTGATGCTTGGAAACCCAGGGAATCTCACCCAGTGGTGGGATGGCCAGATTCTGGTCAATGGCCCAGGAGTTTATCTATCTCTCCCTTTTGCGATTCAACCATATACCTGAGCGGAGGTGCCTGGTAGAGTCCTGGTAGTAGCAGAGAAGATGTGGTACCCCACCCCCTGTTCGGGGTGTCTAATGTATTGCTGCCATTCTATTCTTTGTTTCTTACTGGTCTGTATGGATGTGTGCCAAGTTCATGAGAGCACTGGACTACTATGTACGGTCTAATGGCTCAATATCTGAGCATCCTTCATGGAAAGTACTAAGTCTATATTTTATTACTTAGAGAGCTGGTTGAAAACATTGTTATAAATAAGGATATAACCCCTCGCCCACTAATAGTGGCATGCCTAATTTGCTCCTTCACGAGCACCAAACATGGTGCCCAGCGGGCTCACTAAGAGCTCTCATATCTTTTCAGGGTTGATTTTTGCTTTGGGATGAATACGGTCCAGAAAACTATCTGTTAAAGTTGTGTCAGGTTAGGAAATGGATGAATTTATTAACTATATTATTAAACAACCTACCTTGCACAAAGTTAAAACAATCAGAAGCATGGGAAAATTGATGCTGACTAGGATGCCTCCCTCTTACTCCTGCATGGGCAACATGTTTTGACCCCTAATGGTGAAACAGCTCATCCATGGGCATTCATCAGGACCTATATAAAGGCTGTTCAATATTATGTCATCATTGATACTTTGTAGTCTTCAAGTAACTGTTAGGGAGGAAAACACATTTCTTCCTATTTGTGTGCCTGGTATTCTGATGTTTATTACACATGAAGTCTGGGAGGTTGATAACTTGGGCTCATAAAATATTTCTTTCATTCTCCCAGTTTTATGTATATGAATCAGTTGCAAATCTACCCAAGACGTTGGATGTCCCTTTACTTATGAGACAAAAAAGGGCCTGAAAAATATACAGAATATTGGGAACAATCATCATCCTCCAGGCCGCGATCTGTTTCACCTAGGAGATTGTGTAGTTACGCCATGACCAAATATCCACCCCAAACTTTCATACTAGGGCCATAAAATTCACATGGCACATATCTGTAGACTTGGAGTCACTCTTAGACTAGATAAAGGATGCCCTCCATCCCCACGGGAAGGGATTATGGGCTTAGAATCGTTTCACAAGTTCTAGACTCCTTCAGCTTTATGGGGATTGATTCGGAAACTCACTACTCTAGAAATTCTCACATTCAGGTAGGAGCTCTTTTAAAGATTGACAGGGGCCCTCCAGTGTTACCAAGAGGTCCTCCATAAAAGCAGTTAGCTTAAAGGTATTCTGCTGAAATTTGATATCTTTGATGAATTGGTTGTCTTTATTCTTTTGCAGGAGGGGCTCAATTGCGAGCATGAATAGAAAGGGAGATAAGGGCACACCCTTGGCAAGTCCCCTTGTTAATAATGATGCCATCCGACCACACTCCATTTAAGCTGACCATTACCTATGGTGCCTCATAACTAGTACTGACCCAAATCCAAAATCGCAGCCAAACTCAAGCGACTGCAGGGTGTCCGTCATCATACCCCAGTTCACCTGATCAAATGCATTTTCAGCAGCGAGGGAGAGATGGGCTGCATCCCTTCCTCCTATTCTTACTGTATTGATAAGGGGAAGGGCCTTCTTGGTGTTATCACTAGTATTGCGACCTCAAATGAAACCTGCCTGATCAGCTTGGGTATCGGAAGACAGTATATTCTTTAACCTCTTCACTTGGACTTTGATGAAGGCTTTCATGTCAATATTAAGTACCAAGATTGGGCAGTAAGAACGACAAATAAGGGGTCCTTGGCTGGCTTCATGATTAATGAGATTGTTGCTTATGACATGGATTTCTTTGCTCCACATGCAACGCCAAAACTACTGAAGACATCCACTAGAAGGGGGCCAGTTGGGTGATAAAGGCATCATTAAAGGTGGCTGATAAGCTACTGGGTCCCTGCCTTTTGGACACTTTAAGGCTCCCAATTGCCCTCAGAACCTCCAACAAGAAAGATCTGTTGATTCCAAATATAAACCCCTGTAGAGATGATATGAAGGTTCAACAGTATGCAATGTTCGACAGAAAGCCCGCAAGGCTCATAGCTTTCCATTCTCCATTTCCTGAACCACCCTGTCCTTGATTTTAATTTCCAAAATAGAGCTGTGCATCTAGTACACTTGTGACTTACTAGCCGGGAGTTTCATTGGTTTATTACCTCCTAATTTTGCCAGAATGTGCTTGGGTTTATTGAACTCAGTGGTGCAGATCTGTCCCCTTAGCTTTTTGATATTTCGCCATGCTTTCCTGAATCAGGTGTTCTTATGCTTCTCCTTTGGTATTCTAAACTCACTGTTTAAACTTGCTAGGTAAGAGCCTTTCAATGCCTTCAGCCTGGCAGCTTCCTAAATTATTGTTCCATGGATCACCGACCTCAAGGCGTCACACCTCTCCTGTGTCATGTGTGATATATTCCACCATTTGCTTCTTGACTGTATCTACTACAACTCGATCCTGGGGAAGAAAACAGTTTAATCTCCATAACCCTCTGTGTCCCTGCATATCTCTGGAAGGCCAGGCTATAGTTCCTATTCCAGGGCCATGGTCTGATAAAGTCAGTGGGGACTAGGTCAACTGCCTGTAAACCATCTAGCAATGATCTGTCAACAAGTAGGCAATCATAAACGTAAGTAATATGGACTGAACAGTAAATCCTAATTATTTGACAGTGTGGCAATGAGTCAACCAGGCCCAGAACTTCTAATTCTTGTTTCCACACAGTCAATATGTCAGGCTGCCCTCCCTATCTCTGGTGTGAGTGGTCTTGGTGTGCTTGTATTACTAGGTTAAAGTTTCCACATCTGACCAGAGGGTCTCGGGCAAAGTATTTATTCTCCTGGACGGCTCGCCTCAAAAAAACATTGTGTTTCTGATTGGGGTCATATCTTGAACGAAATGAGTGTGGGGGGTCATTCCACATCCCATTCACCATTACCCATGACCCTCCTTAGATTTTGTGATCTCTTTCTCTACAAAAGCATGTTGAGCTTTCATCAATATTCACACCATGGCACATTTCTTCAGTGCAAAGAATAGAATTGTACAGGTTAGTAATGTAACCTCATTTAACCTTGATCCTTTCTGAGAAGGTGCATCTCCTCGAAGAAGAAAATATGGACTCCAAGGCCTTAGACCTCATGTATGATACTCAACAGCTTGACCAGGTTATTGAGGCCTTGGACAATGTATAAGGCAAACTTTAATGATGTCCTGTCATGAGTTTGGCCCGATATTATAATGCCCCTGATTTGTTGGCATTATTCCCAGCCTCTTGGGCCACACAAGTCATACAAAATATTAATCTTTTAGGTTATGTGACTTTAAAAAATGGTAGAAACCTTTCTAATTCACTTACCAACTTAAATATAAGAACACACTTTTCCATGTTTGGCTTCTTATTGCAAAGGGGAAGGTGTTGTAGGTTAGTCCCTGCCTGCACATGAACAGCTTTCAATCTTGAAGTCTCCTGGATTCACCCAAAATCACACCCTAACTAGTAAAGAATATCAAGGGGGAAATGCCTTAATAGTCTCCATTGACCCCGCACTCTGTCTAGGCCCCTCCCCACTGTCCCCCATCAGCAGTGTTTATTTCGTTACCAAGAGGCCTCTAATTGCTTTCTCAATTTTGACCTCAAAGCCCATACTACCCTCCCCTGCTATTAGTCTCATGAGGTCTGTTTGCGGTTATCAGTGTATTCACTGACATTACGTATGTGCTGAAGTACTTACTCTCTGCTCATGCTGCTCTCAACTATGTCAGGGTGATTTCTGCCCCATAGCCAGGGCACCCTGTGACATTTCTCTCTGTGGGAGGGCCCTACTCACCGCCAACAGGTGGGTTGCGTTTGTATCTTTTTCAAGTTCTAAATTCCATAGTTTATGGGCTTCTCATAGGGAGGACAGTGTGTGTTCCTGATTTTTGTAATGAAAGAGCAAGCTGTAAGGGACCCCCCTATCTGTATCTGATATCTCTGGAGTGCAGGAACTCTAAGACGGATATGACTGCCTTTCATTTGATCATAGACACCCTGGAGGTATCCTGTAAAGGTTGTAGGTGTGTTCAATTGTAGAAGATCAAGCCCCCTAGTTTCACCTTAGCTATTATTAAGTCCTTGTCAGTGAAGAAGTGAATACTCACCAGGAGATCGGGAATGACATTTTTATTCACTAGATTTACTGAACCATGTATTTACATTAATTACTGCATTCAATGTTAGCAAACTATATCAAATAGCTTGCAATTCGATTTCTTCAAAAGCAATTCAAATTATTTACATATGAACAAATCTTCAAAGAAAACTTTATAACACGGGGATATGTATTCAAAGAATTATTTTTTATTAATCAAAAAATTATAGATTATAAAGGGTACAAAATCATAAAATACACAATGCAACCAGAAGTTACAATCATTTGATATTCAATATACTTCTTTGTCACAATTGTGAACACCTTTTCATAAATAATTAAAGAGCAATGTGACCAAATTAAACAGAAAACATTGCCTTTAGTACAGTCATAAAAGAAAAAGGTGTGATTGTCGACATTTCGGTCTAAAGTTGCCTTTGTCCGCTAGACCATCTTCAGGACTTTTGAAATGCAGATGAATGACCCCTGTATCAACACGGAAAGAACCAGCAGTTACCGTGTAGTCTTTAACGTTTTTCAATTCTCTGTTCAGAATAACACCCGCGTAAAAAAGAGAAATGGAATGTGTTTGTATTATAAGACTTCTAAAAGAATAAAAGAATAGTAAAACTCCACCCATCTCACAGAGAAGTGGTATCTCCTCACCCAGTGAGAACGGAGAGTAAAAGTGAAAAAGTAGAAGAAGAAAAAAACATTCGCACTTCAAAAAATGATAAGAATAATAGTGGATGTTGTAATCCACAAAATAAGAGGTAATATTGTGGATTACAACATCCACTATTATTCTTATCATTTTAATACTGGAGGCACTCACAATCATAAACCTCCTTGTTCGTGTTTGCTTCCAGAAAGTTGATTAAGTTCCCTAACCATGACACATCTCTTCACATTGGATCTGACGTCTTACCTTCTGGATCCCTGTCATCGCAGAACCCCTAGGCTGATGTTCTGGGTGGCGATGTCCAGTGATGTGGGTGAGACTGAGCAGAGCTCTGGAATCAGGCAACAGCCATCTTTGCATGCTCAACCACACCCTTGAAGTTGCTTATTAAAGGCAATCATCCCTACCCAGAGCGGTTTTGCTGTTATCATTTTCCCTTATGTGTCTTAGTAATGCTTCTATTCCTAATGTGTTAAATATACATTGTAGTACTGACCGCAAAATGATGATTCAAAGAGGATCTAGGTTGGATCTGAAGGATCCGTTTTCTGTAAGGCTAGAAGTAATGCCTTCAATTCTACTATTTGTACAGTGGCTACAGTTGCATTTGCTTAGTTTTAAATTCCATGTCCTCAAATGCTGCACAAGCAGCTGTGTAGTGCTGTTTTGTGCCAACTGCAGGATAGACGGATCCGACTATATAGGACACTGTTTGATATTTACTCAATGACCTGATCTGCAAAGTCGGTAAAATTGCCTGTTAATATTGAATAAACTCTTGGATTCTCAATGTTGGATCATATTTTTATTGAATGTCAGACTTATCTGATTTGCTTATGGATCAGGATACTCCTCCCTAATTGGAACTGGGGCCTAACTTGAAATAGATGTATTGCAAATGCTTGGTTCTCTAATATGGTATTCTTTTCATACATTCGTATCTAAATTGAGTTTGCACCTTTGCAAAGTTCAAAAAGAAAAAGAATATCACTTTGTGGGTGTGCAGCTTTTGTCTCTCAGGAATTAGGCAATGTTTGAATAGCCAACTGGGGGATGTGGAGCTTTTGGCCTTGATATACAGACTGCTCACAACCTTGTATTAACTAGGGGTGGGTGTAACTAGCGTAATTCCGTGCAGCTTGTATACAGAATGACCTAAAAATTCTGCGAGATTCTGCAGAACTATGTGGGAAGAGTAATTTTACATTTAGAGTCTTCACATTTAGAGCTATTTTCTTAGCACAAAAATGCCCCCTCATGGACAAAATGGATGCAAGGATGCATTCTGCACTAAGAAATAGCGCTAAATGCAACAGAACATGAATAGTAGTGTGAGCCGCCGCTCATGCTCACTAAATGTGCTCTAGCGGTATGATTTTTTCACGCAAATATCTCTTATTACGTGAGCAGGTGTAATTGCGGTATTATCGGTAATTCTGTGTCAAAGAGTAACACAGAATTACAAAAATTACTCTGCTTACTCTGGCATAATTAAAATTACTCCTAGGCCTAATTTCAACCAGTAGTTTGGGGTGCAATGACCCTCAGTGCAAATAATCATGTTATTGCCTCACGCCTTTGTTATGATTCACCTTTTCCACCCCAAGTCCCTGGCAAAAAGTTTCATTTGCCTCCAACTGTTATCACAGAGCTCGCTAATAATTATAACTCTGCACCCATTTGAAGTACCTTCTTTCATAATAGGGAGCTGATGCTACTGTAAATGCCATGAAAGAGCGGTTCTTAACCTGTGGTCCATAGAACCCTAAGATTCACAACGGCCAACCAAGAGGCTCCATGACTGTTTAGAATACTAATAATTAACAGATTAATAAAGTATATATACATTAAGAAGCACAATTCAAAATATTTAAAATTCTGTAAATTGAAAGGAATATGAAATTGAAAGCTAAAAATTGTATTGGTATCCTTGTCTTGATTCGTGGGAGCAGTGCAAGTACAGCAAATGGAATCTAGTATAGACGATTGGTGGCCTTGATTAAAGCACTGGCATGAACGGACAAAAAGAGAGCATGCAATAAAAGCAAAAAAGGCAAAGTGATATGCCAGAGTCTAGCATATCGCTTCATCTTTTAGAAATAAAACTCAATTTTGAAAAATTCCAAATCTCTCATTAAAATGATTTTTTTTTTCATATTTGTTTGTGAATTAAATAAAATAGTTCAAAATGTGTGTGTTTATTCAATGTATTCTTGTTTTCATATTTCTGTGTATTTGTTTTGAGGTTCAAATGGTAGAAAATGCTTAGGTGGGTGTCCCCTCTTCCAGTAGGGATTCAGCAGTGGCACACAGAAGTCAAAAGGTTAAGAACCACTTACATAGAATAATCCTCAAGTCTCCTTCTTGCTATTGTGGCTAGCACCATTATAAAGTGCACCATGGACACATTTTGGCAAAAGCCACATAGCGCAATCAGCAAATCTCTACTTTAGGACTGTCAATAGCTGAGTCAATCTGAAATCACTTTAACATCAGGCAGGCCCAATATTATATTGCTTGTTTTTGTAATTTGTGGAGTTGATATTGTACTCTTTCTTTTTACTTGTTTCTCGCACGTATGCACTTGTATTTCACACAATGGAGCAACTATGAAATGTAAATAATGTAAATATATATATGATCTAATTTCAATACAATTTTGGATTCAGTTCAATTGATCCTTTTGTGTGTTGTAATGTCATTGGACTCTTTTCTTTATTTTAGGATTGGCACGCTTCCCTTTGTTGGGGTTGAGAGCATGTGACTCCGGTTATAGAGTCAGTATTGATCAATTTATTTGGCATATCTTTTTAAATATCTTTTTAAATATCAGCTAGGACCAGTTGTTGTTTTATATCATTTAGTAACTAGGTCCTATGGCCTATTGGGTACTCCATTGTTATGTAATAGCTATGTTCATAGACAAAATTAATTCTAGGGGGGAAATAGTTGTAATGGATTTTCAGTTTATGTGTTATATAAATATTTATTATTCATTGCATTTGCATCAAGTAATGAAATGATTTCAACCAACTTAATGTGAGTAGGGTACCGTTAGTCAATTTACCAAGAGACTGAATTATTGGTAAAATTCACTTCAGTACAAAATATGTTAAAATGTGAAGCGGAGGCACAATGAGAAATACGTTAACCACACAATTTATTTTACATGGTGAACATGGGCTTCGGCACTTACTCAGGTCACGGATCCTCATCAAGTCATTAGAGAGTCAGGCACCCTCTTAGACCATCATATACGTGTGATAGAAGACAGGGTTAAAACGCTAACACTAACTTGATAAAATTTGAAAGGGGGGTTGGTTACAAATGTGAAGTGTTCCTTATACTAAGCCAAGAAGGTGAGGGTGTATATGTTTAGACTGGGGTAGAGTGGGGTGAATTTGGTTGGGGTAGATTGGGGTAGAGTGGGGTGGAATGGAATGGAATGGATTGGAGTGGGGTTGGGGTGGATTGGAGTGGGGTGGATTGGAGTGGTGTGGATTGGAGTGTGTGGATTGGATTAGAGTGGGGTGGAGTGGATTTGAGCAGTGTGGCATCCCACTCAACATGGAATGTGTGCCCCATGATGTTCCATGGAATCTCGGTGTACCTGGCGATCTTAGGTGGCATTGAAATGTGCAGTGGTTGAGATTTGAAAGGGAGAGGGCTGGAGCAGGAGCATTGTGGCGTGGTGGCTGAGGTGTACCACTGAATTTGTAATAAAGACTCTTCCTCTACAACTCGTGAATGGTTTTCAACCTCATTTCAAGTTGGGTGGATTGGAATGGAGTGGATTGGGTTGGAGTGGGGTGGATTGTGGTGGATTTGATTGGAGTGAGTGGATTGGATTAGAGTGGGTTGAAGTGGATTGGGGTGGATTGGATTGGAGTGGGGTGTTATGGATTGGAGTGGGGTGGATTGGAGTGAGTTGGATTGGATTGGTGTGGGTAGAATAGATTGGGGTGGGTAGATTGGAGTGGGATAGTTTGGATTGGGGTGGATTGGATTGAGTGGGGTGGATTGGAGTTCATTGGATTGAGTGGGTGGAATGGAATGGTTTGGGGTGGATTGAATTGGGGTTCATTCGATGTGATTGGATTGGATTGGAGTGGGGTGGATTAGATTGGAATAGGGTGGGGTGAATTGGAGTGGGGTGGAGTGGAATGGATTCGATTGGACTGTGGTGGATTGGAGTGGGGTGGATTGCTTAAATTGGAGTGGGCTGGAATGGATTGGGGTAGATTGGATTAAGTGGGGTAGATTAGATTGAAGTGAGGTGGATTAGACTGAATTGGGGTGGAGTGAGGTGGGGTGGGTGGATTGGGGTGGGGTGGATTGGAGTGGGGTAGGTGCATTGGATTGTTGTGCGATGGACTGGATTGGTGTAGGGTGTATTGGATTGAGTAAGGTGGATTGGATTAGGGCAGGTGGATTGGATTGAATTGAGGTGATTGGGTTGGAATGGGGTAGATTTGTGTGGTTTGGGGTGGGGTGAATTGGATTGGATTGGGGTGGATTGGATTGAAATGGGGTGAGTTGGAGTGGGGCAGATTGGATTGGGGTGGGAATGGATTGGAGTATAAATCAGGCTTATGTTTAGGGCATCATTTTTAAAATTACACATAAGGAAGTAGCAATGTCGCTTTGCAATAATTACAGCAAGATCATCATTGTCATTTTTAGAGAACAGTGCCCACGAACAAAAACAAAACCTGAGTCTGCAAAGCGAGATAAGAAGACTTGGCAAAATGAAAGAAAGATAACTATAGAAAATAAAACTTTGCAAGTTTGTTTGTCCTCCTAGGCACGTTTTTGCCAGTCATACTGATCTTCATGGGCCAACCTTAAAAATGCTGATTCAGCTCCAATAATGCTGGTATTCAGCTAAAACCATGTTCACGTTTCCTGAACTCTGCGTTAAGTACAGTTCTGTTACCATTATCTGCATTATATGTGGGTTCACACTCTCGAGTCTGCTGCCTTCTGTTTGCAGGGCACTAGATATTAAAAAGTACCAAACAGTACCTCAATCACGTCGGGAGCAGCGGACAGGCACAGATTAAGTTGAATCAATCAGTGCCTGGTCCCTGCTCCACAGAAAGGAACGGACGTGATGCTTGGCCTGTAGTGACCAATTATGAGGTTGTAAAGGAGAGTATCATGTGAGCCAAGAAATAGCAACAGGTGGGCTTTAAGCCCTTTTTGTAAACAATAGTGTCTTGCAAGCTAGAGAGCATCCACTAGCGCATGGTTCACGCAGGCTTGATCCTAAAAACTGTTTAAATGAAAAACATATTTCAATATGGTTCTCAGTATACCAATAAAGTTCAACCTTAACCCCATAAGTGCGCAGAACTCCCTCCCCAGAAAGTCCACTAGACGTCAGGGAAAATAATAAAAAATGAATATAGGGGTGGGGACTGCCCATCATGGGCATGGCCATGCCACCACCCTAAAAGGGGCTCATTAGTCTTTCTGCCCCCTGGGGGTGGTTGGGGTGATTACTGAAAACGAAAGTTATGCTGTTCCTCAATGATTGGATGTCAGAGCAAGGGAAACAGTAACCAACTTGACCCGGCGGGTTCCAAGTTGGGGGTCCATATATTGGATTATAGTGCCCTCACACACCCTTTCAGGTGTCATGCTTCATCATCTGGGCTGCTCCTCGTTGGGTCGGCGGTGCAATACCCAACGGGCCCCCTTTAGTAGGGGCACTTTGGCGGAGATCTTTTTCCAATAACCGTATGGTGAAGTGGGGGTGAGGGGCCAGAGATGTGTAGATGTATGAGTTTGAGAAAGTGATTTAAAATAGGGCTGGGAGTACCAGTGAAGCCAAACTTTATTCTTGAGGTCTCCTACCCTAAGTAAAAACAAACAATGAGGCGCTCTGCTAAGTTTTATGTCTTGGGTTTGAGCGTCCCTATTGGTGAGTGAAGGTCATTACTCCCAATCTACCCCCATGGGGTAGATAACCCAGTAGACACCAGGTCATATTATTTAAAAAAATGAAGGGGTGGTGGCTGCCCACCATGGGCACTAGCCCTAGCCACACACTTGAGGTATCATTTTTATTAGGAGTCTTGGGGGAATGCTGGGTGGAAGGAGGTTTGTAGCTCCCTGCAGATTTTTAGAACTTTCCATCACAGAAATTTGAGGAAAATGTGTTTTTTTGTCAAAATGTGAGATTTGCAAGAGATTATGGGTAAATAAAAACTAGTGAGAGCCATGCAAGTCACCCCCACCCTGGATTGCCCTAGGTGTCTAGTTGTGCAGATTTGCTAGGTTTCCCACACAAGTGAGGTATCACATTTATCAGGAGACTTGGGGGCATGCTGGGTGGAAGGAAGTTTGTGTCTCCCTGTGGATTACAGAACTTTTCTTCACAGAAATATGAGAAAAATGTGTTTTTTTTAGTCAAAGTTTGAGGTTTGCAAGGGATTCTGGGTATGAAAACTGGACAAGAGTCATGCAAGTCACCCCACCCTGGATTCCCCCAGGCTCCTAGTTTTAAAAATTGGGCACGTTTACTAGGTTTCCCTAGGTCTTGGCTGTTCTAGGGCCCAAAATCCACTTTGCAAAAAAAGGGTCAGTTTTGAGTGGAAAAATGTGATGTATCCATGTTGTGTTTTGGGCAATTTCCTGTCACGGGCACTAGGCCCACCCAGACAAGTGAAGCGTCATTTTTATTGGAAGACATGTGGGAGCATAGATTATTAGAATATTTGTTATTACCAATTGGACTTGCCTGCATTTGCGCCTTCCAAATGTAAGTCAGTGTGTAAGAAAAAAGACATTTGGAAAAATAGCCTCTAAATCATATGCTAGTATGGGTACCCACAAATTCAGAAATGTACAAATAACCATTGCTTCTAAACTCCATATCTTGTGCCCATTTCAGAAATACATAAGTTTCCTTCATACCCATTTTTCACTTTATGTATTTCACCATATGATTTGGTCTATACGCAGTACACAATGAAAAACCATTGTACGGTGCAGCTCAGTTGTTAGATCTGGGTACCTTGAGTTCTTGGAGAACCTATAAACCCTATAAATCCACACAACCAGAAAGGTCTAGTGGACATAATGGTGTATTGCTTCTGTAAATCAGCCATTGTGACAAAAAGTTACAGATGAAAACTTTGTCACAAATGGCCTTTTTTTTCCTACTCATTTTTAATATTTCTTTATTTCAACAGTTAGGTTTTTGGGGTATACCTTGAGGGATCTACACATATGACCCCTTGCTGAATTTTGAATGTTGGCTACATTTTAGAAATCTATAGCTTTCCTGGATCACAGGGCTTCACACTGGTTTCACACTGGTTACTACCACAAATTGGAAGTAGGTTGAGAGCACAACAAATAGGAACAAGCATTGTTAAATGCATTAGGTTTCGCTTATGAGAATAATAATAAGGTGTTTTTTGTTGTAAGCTGTAGCTTGCTGAGAAGTTGTACAATATAAGGTTACAGAAAGTCTGTTAAAGTGTGATGACTTGTTTATGTAGAAAAAGGCAATATATTGTGCTGTTACTAGTGGAAAAGTGCGGGTATGTAATAGAATTTATTTTTAAAATGAAAAAGGTAAATAATAGAATTAATTGATGTAATACCAATATTATGTGTTTAGAGAAGTTCTGACAACTTTGGGCCCGGTGCCACTGCACCTGCTGCACCATTCAAGTCATGCCCTTAGTGCCTGCAAGATAACTGTATTTGTGACTGGCTATTTAGTAGTAAAATATAGCAATGTTTGGTGTTTAGAGAGGTTCCTAGAGCGTTGGGTCTCAGTGTCACTTCGACTGCTGCACCATTGAAAGCATGACCCTCGTGCCTGCAAGGTAATTACACATGTGACTGCTTATTTAGTAGTTAAATATAGCAATATTTGGTGTTTAGAGGAGTTCTGACAACTTTTGGCCCCGGGCTGCTGCACCTGTAGCACCATTGAAATCATGGCTCTAGTGCCTGCTAGATAACTGCTCTTGTGACTGCCTGTTTAGTAGTAAAGTTTAGCAATATTCTGCATCTAGTGGGGTCCCTAGAGCTTTTGGCCCCAGTGTCACTGCACCTGCTGCACCATTCAAATAAAGTCCCTTTTAACTGCAAGGTAACTGCAATTCTAACTGCCTGTTTAGTAGTTAAATATCGCAATATTATGGGTTTAGAGAAGTTCTGACAACTTTTGGTCCCAGTGCTACTGCTCCTGCTGCACCATTCAAATCATGACCCGGATGTCTGCAAGGGAACTGCACTTGTGGTTGTCTGTTTAGGAATAAAATATAGCAATATTAGGAGTATAGTGGGGTCCCTGGAGATTTTGGTCCTGGTGCCACTGCACCTGCTGCACTATTGAAGTCATGACCCTAGTGCTTGAAGGATAACTGGCTTATGACTGCCTGTTTAGTTGTAAAATATAGCAATATTAGGTGTTTAGAGGAGTTCCGACAACTTTTGGGCCCTGTGTCACTGCACCTGCTGCACCATTCAAATACAGACCCTGTTACCAGCAAGATAACTGCACTTGTGACTGCTGTTTAGTAGTAAAATATAGCAATATTTGATGTTTAGTGGAGTTATGACAACATTGGGCTCTGTGGTCACTGCACCTGCTGCACCATTTAAACAAGTCCCTTTCAACTGCAAGGTAACTGCAATGTTGACTGCCTGTTTAGTAGTATAATGTAGCAGTATTAGGTGTTTAGAGGAGTTCTGACAACTTTTTGTCCTGGTGCCTCTGTACCTGCTGCTTCATTCAAATCATGACCCTAGTGCCTAAAAGATAACTGCACTTGTGACTGCCTGTTTAGGTGTAAAATATTGCAATAATCTGTGTTTAGAGGGGTGCATGGAGCTTTTGGTGCCGGTGCCACTGCACCTGCTGCACTATTGAAATCATGACCTTAGCGCTTGCAAGATAACTGCACTTGTGACTGCCGGCTTAGTTTTAAAATATCGCAATATTAGGTGTTTAGAGGAGGTCATGACAATATTAAGCCCGCTGCCACTGCACCTGCTGAACCATTCAAATAATGAACCTGTTTCCTGAAAGATAACTGCACTTGTGACTGCCTGTTTAGCAGTAAAATATAGCAATATTTGGTGTTTAGTATAGTCATGACATGCTGCACCATTTAAACCAAGCTCCTTTCAACTGCAAGGTAACTGCATTTGTGACTGCCTGTATTGTAGTAAAATATAGCAATATTAGGTGTTCAGAGAAGTTCTGACAACTTTTGGGCCCGGTGCCACTGCACCTGCTGCACCATTTAAATCATGACCCTGGTGTCTGCCAAGGTAATTTCAATTGTGAGTTCCTGTTTAGTAGTAAAATATAGCAATTTTAGGTGTTTAGTGTGGTGCCTAGAGTTTTGGTCCTGGTGCCACTGCACCTGTTTCACCATTGAAATCATGACCCTGTTGTCTGCAGGGTAACTGCACATGTGACTGCCTGTTTAGTTTTAAATTTGAGCAATAATCTGGGTTTAGTGGGGTCCCTAGAGCTTTTGGCCCCGGTGCCACTGCACCTGCTGCACGCACCATTCAAATCAAGTGCAAGGTAACTGCAATTGTGACTCCATGTTTATTAGTCAAATATGGCAATATTATGTATTTAGTGGAGTTTTGAAAACTTGTGGGTCCGGTGCGCCTGCACCTGCTGCACCATTCAAATCATGACCCTGTTATCTGCGAGGTAAATGCACTTATGCCTGCCTGTTTAGTAGTAAAATATAGCACAGCTCTTGTATATTAACTTTATTTTTAACATGCAATATTTATTACGTTTAGAAATTGATCATAAAGGGAGGTGGCGCGTGACGCGACCCAAGATGGCCGTCTAGCTCCGGAGCTCCGCGCTCCGTCAGAAATCGCCGATGTGATTCCGGCGCTTCAAACGGTCTTCTCGGATTTACACAGGCACTTACAGCTATCGGAGTGCTTACCCTTCAAGATGTTGCCTCCAACGTCCACCTGTTCCCTGGTTTGACTGCTTTAACACAGGTGATGCTTTTTTCCTTTAACGGCCGCCATTTTGTGGATGTACTGGTGCATTTCTTACCTCAGGAGCACCCTATTCTCTTCCATATGCCGTTTTTTTACAGTTTTTCTTGCCTCAAATCCCATGTATTTTTTCTCTCTTCATGGTGCTGAATGACATGTCCTGTTTAATGAGACTAATTTCAATCTGCATAATTTTTGCCACTGACTTGCTGTTTTCCTGCGATTTTCTACTCGTCTAACACATTATTGCGGAGTGTTTTTCCTGGATTGAAGAAGACATTTATTTGCCTGTGGTGATTTTACCTTTTTGACCCAGTGTCCTATACTGTGTTGCTTTGAACTGTGTTACGGGGTATTTTCTGTCAGTTTACTGCACTGGTCCATGGGAAGAAGCAAAGGTGTATTACGTTTTGCCAAAGGTCACTCTACCAGTAAACCAGCTTTCCGCTTCGCACCGAGTCCACCCTCCCACAGTTCCTCACACTCATTTGAGGAGATGGGGCAATCAGTGTCTTCCCGCTCTGCGACTCCGCCTACTTCTGCCACTAAGACACAGTTACCGTCATCAACAAATAAAAGAGCCAAGCAGGACCCGCCATCTCCTCCTAAAGCAATGTCCCCAGTCTCGTTGGAAACTGTACTGGAAGAGATACGGGCATTGCGTCCTTTTATTGAGGATACTAATTTTCGCTTACAGACTTTGGATAATAAGTGGTCAGATATGGACTCTCGTATATCTTCTGTGGAACAACAGATAAGCGACATACAGGATTCATCGACTAGAATTTCCCATTTGGAGGAAGAGGTATTGCAACTTAAGAAATCAGCTGAGGATCTTGAAAATAGAAACCGGCGCAATAATCTTCGCCTTTATGGTCTTCCTGAAGGTCTTGAAGGTGACGACCCTGTTGCCTTTTTCACCACCTTTTTACCACAGTTACTTGATCTCCCTACTTCTACCAGGCTGAATATCCTGCACGCACATAGATTAGGTCCACGCTTGTCCTCTTCCTCTGCTCCTTCGAAACCTCGTGGAGTAATCCTTCTATTCTTGGAATTCACTGACCTTTTAAAAGTCTTAAATGCAGCTAAACTCAAAAAACAGCTTTCCTGGACTGGTACCAGACTGTTCATCTCTCAAGATGTCTCGTCATCCACCGCCAAGCATCGTAAGGAATTTTTGGATCTTCGCCCTGCTCTTCATTCTCTCGGTGCACGATATGGATTATTCCACCCTTGCCTGTTTAAGGTCACATACTTAAACAAGACTACTTCGTTTGAAAGTCCTGCTGATCTCAGAAAATTAATTCACTTACATTCTCCATCTTCTATGGAGATTGCTGGTCCTTCAGCTTTAAATTGATTTTGTTGTCTTGTTTATTATATCTGTTCCCTTTTTGTCTTTATTGTACCATGATTCTTGGTTAAATGGTTCTCTCATCTTCCTTCGTGTTTTTCATTGTGTTGTACTATTATTGTCTTTTTACAGATTTCATGGTCCTTGTATATATTTGCCTCATGTTCCTGATCATATTGATGTTCCGTTGGCATTCTGATGTGGTGTGTTGCCCTCCCTGTTGGGTGTGCTGTCTTCATTTTGTCCGTTACCACCCCTCATTCTATCTTTATCCCTCTGTGAAGGTATGTATTGCAGTCGCCAGGTTTCTGGCATGTACTGTCTCTTCTTGTTTCTTCTTTTTTCTCCTCTTCCTTCTTCATTTATTCTCTCCCCCTCCCTATTTTTTGCTTTCTCTCCTCTATTTTTGATATTTCGCTCGTTCCTTTCTCTTCTTTCCCTTCCATTTGTTTCTTGTTTCACTTTTTTACTATTGCATATTTTGTTCTTTATGTATTTTTAATGGTTCTAAATTCAGAGTCATCTCCTGGAATGTGAAAGGTTTTGTGAACCCAATTAAAGACAGAGAATACTTTCCCATCTTCCCTCTTATAACCCTGATTTGGTTCTTTTACAAGAGACCCACCTTACAGAAATTGAGGCGTTAAAATTGAAGAGAGGTTGGGTGGGTTCAGTTTTATTCTCCCCTACTGCCAATAAGAAAAACGGTGTTATAATTTTATGCCACAAGAAATTGAATTGTAAAGTTTTATCGCAAGAAATTGATACAGAAGGTAGATGGTTGTTAGCTAAGTTGTTAATTAATAATATTTCTTTAACTGTTTTTAATATTTATGGCCCTACACATTCTGATTGTTCCACTTGGCCTCTGATTACACAGAAATGTATTCAGTTTAAGGATGATCTCTTTATATTAGGGGGCGATTGCAATCAAGTTGTTGACCCCTTTCTCGACCGACAATCTCAGGTTCGTTTCACTCCTCACAAAACTCATAAACATTTTCTTAACACTATTTCTCAAACGCACCTTGTAGACTCTTGGAGACTTTCCCACCTGATACTCTTGACTTTTCTTTCCTCTCTCCTCCCCACAACTCCCTTTCCCGTTTAGACTATATTTTTCTTTCTCAATCTTTATCTCAAAATCTGTTATCCTCCTCTATTGCACCTATTGTCATCTCTGACCATGCCCCAATTGGGACTGACCTTGACTTGCTCCCTCCACATCCCAGGTCCTCCCGTTGGCGTTTCAATAATTCTCTTCTTCTTGACCCTCTTTTCTCTTCCTCTTTCAGCACTTTCGCTAATGAATTTTTTGACCTCAACAGTGACCCCAATTCCTCCCCCTACATATTATGGGATTCTTTTAATACGCTACCGCAAGAGGCTTTATTATTGATTTTGTCTAAAAAAAAAGAAACGTTTTCTTCAACAACAAAAACCACCTTGGCGCATATTAAGGCTTTAGAACATAAGTTCTATACTTCTTCGATGGACTCGGTCCCAACAGCCCTGATACGTGCCAAATTAGCATTCAATAAAACTACGACTGATAATGCGTCCTCAATACTTCTCCGTAGTAGTGCTCGCTAGTACGGTGGTCGTAATAAAGTAGGTAAACTTTTAGCGAACTACCTCAAAACACGTAAGGACCGCACTCTGATTGACTCTATTTACTCTTCAGATGGCTCTCTCATGCACAAAGATCAGGACATTCTCAATGAATTTAAGCTTTTTTACAAGGACCTTTACACCCCAGAATCTGCACCTTCCAGTTCTCTTATCCAATCTTATCTTAATAAACTCCCAACTCCGTCCAATTCTCACCTTAATCTTTCTGACCTTGAAACAGATCTATCCCTCAATGAATTATCCACTGCCTTAAATACTTTAACGAAAGGGAAAACTCCCGGCCCGGATGGTTTTTCTGTTGAATTTTATTAGCATTTTTCTAATTTATTACTCCCTAAACTCTTAATTCTTTTCCATTCATTGTTTCTCTCCGGTAAGACAGAAGGTACTTTTCAGGAAGCCACAATTTGTCTCATACATAAAGAAGGTCGTGACCCCATGTTTTGTAAAAACTATTGCCCGATTTCCCTAGTTAATGTTAATTATAAACTATTCGCCAAAACAGTTGCTTTACGTTTGGATCCCCATATGCCCCATTTGGTTGGTAAGGAACAGTGTGGCTTTGTCAAGGGTAGGCTGACTTCAGATAACTCTCGTCTTTTTCTTAACGTTTTAAACAAAATCCCCTCCCTTTCCACATCTTTAGTGGCCATTTCTGTCGTTGCTGAAAAAGCATTTGACAGAGTTGATTGGTCTTTTTTATTTGCCTCTCTGAAGTGGCACGGTTTTGGTCCCAAATTGATTTCACTTATCTCTTTATTATATTCTGCTCCCAGAGCCTCGGTATTAGTTAATGGCTGTGTCTCATCCTATTTTCCTCTTCAACGCGGAGTTCGCCAAGGCTGCCCTCTTTCTCCTCTACTCTTTATCTTAGCTCTTGAACCCTTCCTATCTTCAATTCGCAATAATGACTCCATTTCTGGGTTTTCTTATGGTGACCATCATTTAAAACTTTCTCGCTTATGCGGATGATATCCTACTTTTTATTTCTGCTCCCGAAACCTCTATTCCCCTTTATTACATGAATTTGCTTCCTTCTCCCTTGTATCTGGTTATAAAATCAATTCAGATAAAACAGAAATTCTTCCTCTCACTAAATTTTGTCTTCCTCATTCTTTTTCTTCCACTGGTTTTGCATGGAATAGTTCCAAAATCAAATATCTAGGTATGTGGTTTTCCAACTCCATCGCCTCTTCTGTTAAATTAAATATGACTGCAGTCCTTTCTCGAATTGACAAACTCCTTTCCTCTTGGAACCCTCTCTTTCTTTCCTGGTGGGGCCGGTTAGACTCAATCAAAATGATGATTACCCCCATTTTAATTTATGCTCTCTCCATGCTCCCCGTCCATATTCCTACCTATTTTTTTTAAACGTATTGACTCTTGTCTTTCTAAATTTCTTTGGAAGAACAAGAAAGACAGGATTTCCTTGTCTTTTCTTCGCAAGACAAAGTCTAACGGGGGTGTGAATTTTCCTGACTTTCGCCTATATCATAAGTCATTTTCCCTTCGTCAGGCCTCGAAATGGCTCCTTTCCGAACCTTACCCCTTCACCCCCCTTTGGCTCTCCATTGAACAAACTTTATTCTTACCTTTCTCTTTAAAGGAAGTTATGGTCTTTTCTGCCAAAACCCCTTCTACCTCTCTTCCTTTGTTTAAGCACACTTGTTCCCTTTTGAAGCCTTTGGTGCAACCTAATCCTATCTCTAGAGAATCCTTTTTAGAATCTCCAATATGGCATAATTCCCTTATTCTCATTAATACAGAACCATTTTTTGGAAAGCTTGGAGGTTAAAAGGTATAATCTGGGTTAAAAACCTTTTTGATGGATTATCTCCATGCTTCTTTCCCCAATTTCAAGCTTTATTCCACTGTCCCAGATCCTTCTTACAGAAATTCTCTATTCTAATGGTGGTCATTCTTGATACTTACTATTCTCTTCCCTCTTTACCTCCTCCTGTTGCTCCAAATTCTCTTCTTAAGATTCTTCTCTCCCTACCCAAAGCTTCTCTTATCTATAAATACTTCTCGGCTCCTAATCCTGAACGCACTAAAACCAAATTGGAACTTTCTTGGGAATCTGACCTGGGATGTGAGTGGACCATCATCTTCTGGGACAAACTCTGGTCACGTTCTCTCAAAATCTCTCGCTCTGCTTCTCTTACCCAATCTATGTTTTTCCTTTATCATAGACTTTATTTTACCCCTGCTTCTATAGCTAGATTTTCCCACTCCGCTGATTCCAACTGTTGGACCTGTGGTTCTTCTAATGCTGATCTTTTACATCTTCTCTTCTTTTGCCCTTCGGTTTTTAATTTTTGGGGGAAAGTCTGATCCCTTATCTCTTGCCTGTTTAATCTATCTATTCCTTATTCCATTCCTCTTCTTTTCTCTGGAAGTCTATCCGATTCTTTAGATCTTTCCTCCCATAATCATGGTCTCTTCGACCTTATGCTTGCCTTAGCTTTCCAACACATCTCTCTCAACTGGAAAACACTTACAAAACTCTCTGTCCAACACTGGTGGAATAGTCTGTGCCATTTTAATCGACTTGATATTGCTTTCGCCGCCTCCTGCAAGCCAATGGTTAATAGAGATCTTTTTTGGTTGCCTCTTACTACTTATTTAGACAAACTAGTGTTAGCAGATAATTCTCGTTTAAACTCTGAAAATGTTAAACCTCCTTGAATGTTTATCTTCTCTGTTCTTCGCTTTATACCTAAGTTGGCTTATTGTGCTTATTAATCATATTAGGAATTCATTCACATTCCTGTGTAAATATGCATTGTCTTATTCTACCATTGTGTAAGATTTTACCCTTCCCCATCCCCTTCTCTTCCCCCTCTTATTTTCCTTACTCCTTATAAAATTTAAACAGCTTTCATTTTTTATCTCTGCACTAGCCATTTTTTCGTTATGTTTTTATTAATATGCTTAATCTGTATTGCTGGTTTTTTGTATTTCTTGTCATTATTCAAATAAAGCTTTTTAAACTAAAAAAAAAAAAAAAAAAGAATTTGATCATAATGACCAAATAGATTAAGTTGAAAAAATCAATCCGATAATGCCTACAAAGTGCAAGGAAAGGTACTGAGGCATGAATAGGAATTGCCACAGATGTTCTAAGGCTAAAGCATCTGCTTTACCAACTAAGTAATAAAAAGCAAGCATTCCAGCATACTCTTAGAAGCCCTCGGCTTTTTCAGTGGGAGGAGATCTTATCTTGACAGTGAATGGGGCCTAAACAGTGGGAACAGCTTTAGTAGAAATATTGTAAATGCGTGCAGCCTGGGGAAGTTAACAAAAAAAAAGTTCCACACAAAAGCGAATGAACACAGTAATTCTGAATTGGGCACTGATAGGAACCCCCTTTTAAGATATATTAAATTCAAGAGATTTCACAAGCACAGCGCAAGTGATGTGCAGGTGAAACCTAAAAATGGGCTACCCCTTTGAAAAATGTGATTTTTTTTATCCAGCTCTGCATGTTCCTGAAAGCTGGGAAGATGGTGACTTTAGCACAGCAAATCGTTCGTTGATGCCATTTTTAGATAAAAAGGTACACTTTTATCCAGAGCAGTTTTTTCCTATTTATCCCATAAACCTCAAAATGTAGCTGTATTTTGCCTCTTTTCTTGGTTCCCTCCAGGGAAATCTACAAACCCAGGGTACCTTTCGAAATGCCCAGGATTTTGGGAAAAAAGGACTTAAATTTGGCGGGGATACTTTAGGTGGAAAACAGTTATGCAGCTCTAAGTGCAAACTACCCCAAATAGCCAAAAAAGGGTTCAGCAATGGTGGGTAAAAGGCCACGCAGTAAGGGGTTCTCACGACTAAACATTCACAGGCCATGATCTCATAATGAGTCAGCATTTCCCCTTTTTGATGCTCTAGCAGGAGATAAGTGCTTCTTTTTTAGGTCGAGCCTAGGCAGCGCATGTGCTGTCTCTTGACATGCTGTAATCTAGTGTATGGACGTTCACCACGCCCATCGCTTTTCATTGGTTCCTTGGTTGCCTTTCAAATTTCCTTTGGTTTGTTTGGTAAATGGCTTGCATTTGTCCCACCATTTGCCTGTTTCATTCTTCCCTGGAGACTGACCCTGCTACATGGATCAGTTCCCTTCTGGTCTATTTAGGTTAGTTTCGCACTACCTTTTCTTTCGCCTCGGGTCGCGGTTCTTTCCCCCCTACCACCTCTGTCCGTCACTGCGTTTAACCTAATCTGCCCATGCTGTGCACCCCACGACCTCGCTGCGTTTCCTACTCTGTTGCTCGCGTCGCTATTCTGCAGTGGTTGCCTTGTGCTTTAAAAGGAAAAAAAACATCTTCCGAGGCAGTCTACTTCGTTGCCCCCAGTTGGTAGAAGAAGACAGGCACTGACGAGGCTGAGCCCCTGCGCCAAACGTTAGTAAATAATTTCCTTATACTGATATTTTTACATGATAAGCAATTTGTTCCCCAATCTAGAGCACACACATGTCCTCCACAAGTCAGGTCTCGACTGTTTACATATCGTCCCACTGTATATAAACTCGATTTGAAGCGAGAGGCGGGCCTATGCACATTTGGCTGGAGTTCTCTGAAGTGGGGGGGTGAAAGAACGGGCTTGTACTATTTGGCAGATCAGGCCTCCTGACCAGGCCAGTCATTTCATTGGTAGACATTGTAATGCTTTTCTATATATGAAGCATTCTGCTTTGCGCATTTGTCCAGCAGTCCTGTTTATACGTCTCGCTGCATGAGCGGCAATTGGTGTGTGTGCTATATTGGAATTTACAGAACTTGCCCGGTATAGGTGTATGCGTGGTGCATGTGCAGCACTACGTGCATTTATCCTCTGCAAGAATATGTGCCCAGCACTGGATCTAGCAGTTGTGCATGTGAAGTGGCTGGTGATTGTGAACTACTTCCTATGTACCCGTGTGCAACTTCAGGAGCATTATTTGAATAGCCTCAGGTACATAAGCTGGACTGGATGTTTGAGTGCTGCGGGTGTATGAGTGGAGCTTGTACAGCGCCCAGTGCTTAGTAGAACTTATTTCGTATCTGGTATCTGAGTGGAGCATGTGCCGCCTTAGTGCATTATGGTGCTTGTGCAGCTGCAGGGCTACGGGTTGTGTGTGCAGTGCCTTGTGTGTGTGTGCAGCAAAGGAAGGAGAAGTAGTCCATGTTCAGCGCTTGGTTCATTTCTCGGATGTGTAAACTAAACAGTGTATCTGTGTAGTGTCAAACAGCACTGGTATACTGCTGCAGACCTTTGCAATGGCAAGTGCATGATTATTGGCAGTGTAGTGCTTTATCACGAGTGGTCCATATCTGGTTCTGTCCATGAGTGGTGTTTTAGCTGCACACGTTGTATAAGTTGTGCATTTGTAGCACTGGTTACACTAGTGGTGTATTTGCTGCACATGGGACATTTGCAGGAGGATCCAACTTGTGCTCATGCAGTTTAAGGTGCTTTTCTGCTGATTGTTCAGTACTAGTTGGTTCTGTGATGCTCGTTCAGTGCCATGTGCTTTTCTCTTGCTCCTGCACCTCTGGGTGTGCATGGTCCAGGTGATGTACCATGTGCATCTCTGGTAATTGTACAGGGCTAGGTTTGTTTGTAATGCTCTACAAAGCCTGGCATGTTTATAGTGCAGATGCAGAACCAAATCAAGTCAAGTAATGTGGCGCGTGTGAACTTCTGTGGGGGGAGAGCAGGCTCGAGGGTTCCTCTCACTGTCTCTGAATACTCGAGGGCTCTTTGTTGCCTTTAAATGCTCCAGGACCTGATACCTTGTCATGTCGCGACTCCCCCCACCCCCACCTCCCCTTTACAAATCCCAAACCTACTCCTGCTGCTATGAGCTCCAAAAAAACCTTTTTTTCCCAGACCCTTCCTTCTTCTGTCCCTCCAGTATCCTTTTCAATCCACCTAATAGATTAACATGTCCATGCTCAAATTATTGTCATATTTCCCTATACTAATTCCCCACTAATCATGTTTGGGCTCTGGAGTAGTGTGCTATCCGCCGAAAAGCACTTTGACACCTCACCAAGGGTAGTAAGCGCTATATAAATGGAAACCCTTCCCTCTTCTATCCCTCCAGATCCATTTTCAATTCAAATAACAAACTCACATGTCCACCGCTCAAACCGCTCAAATTAATGTAATACCTCCCTATACTAATTCACCACTAATCCTTTTTGGGTTCCGGAGTAGCGTGCTACTCGCCGAAAAAGTGCTTCGACGCCTAGTCTGAGGTAGTAAGCGCTATATAAAGGCAATTACAATATTTGTACTTCTGAGAAAGTATATGGCATTGAGGTCATGACCACATGACTGCATGAAGGCAAGAAGATGACACGAAAGCAGACAGGCTTTATAGGGAAGAGTAGGTGAGCTCGGTTCTCCCAGTAAGGCCAACTGCTGAGCTCTTTTTAATGCTTGAAGCATCCAGAGAATGTATTTTTGCGTGCAGCTCTGAAATATTCTGGCGCTCCAAGTATATTAAAAACTTGAAGTAGAAGTCTTGCCTGCTAGAAAAGCAATTATTTGCAGTGCAATAGGTCTCGCATTACTGAAAATGTGAGCTGTTGGCGTTGCAAATAATAATGCAACGCCAATAGCTCAAACTTTCTGTAATGCGAGACATATTGCATTGCAAATGTTTGTCTTTTAATTTCAAAGTCTGCATAATAATGTGTTATAGTTACACTTGACATTTTTTTAAAATATTATCACTGTTTCTATATTTAACTGACTTGCTCAAAGGGTTTCCTTCGTAAAGAGAAATGTCATGCTTCAGGCGACAGCTTGTTTAAATAATTCAAGTTCCCATTCTTCTCCCTAAGGGGATATTTATTTATAGGTGCCCGTGAACTTGAATTATTTTTTCTTCTTGAAACGCTTTGGCGTTTTACAAGCACGTTTTTTTTACTTTATGGAAACTCTTCAAAGGCAGCACGCGCTCCCGGGGTCAGTGAGGCTTGCGGTTTGACCTTTACAGACCTCCGTAACACCGCACTCTTTTATTGAGCTGTGCAACATTATTTCTTTCCTTTCACAGAGGGCTTTCTTTCACTGTATTGTGTGTGGCAGAAGAGATTTCCATAAGGCAATTCAAGTTCTGCTCTTTACTAGGGTCTTCCGCTCAGGTGGTTAGTTTAGTAATGTTTTCAGTTTAGGTAAAATAAAAAAAAGTAAGAGAAAAATTGTAATTGTTTGGCACTGTTTTCTTTTCTGGGTTACGTTTAGTCTTCATTGTTGATAGAGCCTAAAATTCGTTCTTTATTTGTAGGGGTGCGTTATAATCATGGTTAGTCCGCATCCACGTGTAATCCGATGTGTTAACGTAAATTGTAATAACGTGCAAGTGAAATGTTAGGGTTTTATTTGTGTAGTCAAAGAATTAACGTAGTAAATGAACGAATTTAGTTAAACTACACATGTGTGAAGTATATTCATGACTGGTGAACATATCTTTTATAATGGCTTTTATAATGTGTGTATATTAAGAGTTCATATATGCATGTATTTTAAATGTGAGCAACGTTCTTATTTTAGCCGGAGACTTGGTAGGCCTAACTTTAGTTTCTCCCTGTTCGCTCGCGGGTCGAAGGGTGTTAATTAGAATTTATGTGTTTGTGGAATTCTTTCTTTACTTGTCTCCAGTGCAGGTGCAGGAATTTGTCCTCCTTAGTATGAATAATGTCTTTCTTTTAGGAGTTGGACAGGTTTAGGGAGGAGAGGATGCCTTTGAACCAGTGGTGCCGATAAAGTAGGAGGATGTCAATCGTGTCTGGAAAGGCCTGGAAACCAAGGTCATCGAACAAGAGACTAGATATTCATTACCTCATGGAAGATTACCTAACAAGAAGTGTTTAATTGGATAAAGTGGTCTTGTGATGTATTTTGGGAGTGTGGTAATCGACTTTTGTATTGGGGATAGGGACAGAGTCGGAACTCACTTCCGCTTTACCTGAAGAGAGGAGAGCATCTTAGAACGAGCTCTGTAGCATTACGCTACTTGACCCAAATGATGTGAGTGCGCTTCTTAGGAAGTCTTCACATGCTGACACCTCTCAGGGTACAGAAGAGAAACGGTCCCAGTGGGACAACTTTAAACAACACAAATATTTATGCAACAGCATACATTGAATTACTTACACTGTAAACTTCTGCTCAATATTATTTATTCATATTGAACATCACTTTGAATGTTCAAAATACAGCAGACATCTGGAAATTATGTACAGAAAAAGTGCCCCGAATGTGAAGAAGGGAAAAGGGGAATTTTGTGTGTAAAGTGAGGGTTGAATGGGAGAGGAAAGGTAGTGACAATATATACATCAACGATATTATTTACAAGGGAAAGGCTTGTCCAGCCTGACAGTTGGATATAAACAAATTATCAGCCATTATGTTGCTAAGTAGGCACAGTGGAAAAACACTGTTGACCACACCGGCATAGAAACAACTAAATGTCGACGTTTCGACCCCAGCCATACGTAGGTGACCTTGATCCTTACAAGGGGGTCTTCCTCAGGACTGTATAGGGGGCACCGTGAACCACCAATGACTAGGTGGTTGAAATGATAATAATGGGCCTGTGGGCTCCTAGGACAGAGAACGGTCAGATGGCAACTTCTAAAAGGATTGATCTCATTGGTTTACGATGCGGTGAACGGATGCACTTCATTTTGAGAAGCTCGGCACTTTCGAGGCCATTTGAACTTCTACTACCGTGTGACGATCATACAAGTAACTCGGAACCTTCGGATTTATCGTGGCCCTTTCGCTCAAAAGAAATATAATTGAGATCAATCCTTTTAGAAGTTGCCATCTGCCCGTTCTCTGTCCTAGGAGCCCACAGTCCCATTTACAGTGTAAGTAATTCAATGTATGCTGTTGCATAAATATTTGTGTTGTTTAAAGTTGTCCCACTGGGACCGTTTCTCTTCTGTACTGTCAATCACCCAGGTCCCAGTGGCTTCTCTGGGTTATACCCTTTTCTTGTGAGACTTTCAGGGAGCTTGCCTAGGAAATGCTAAGCAGGGATGCCACGTTAGAATAGTGTAGGGACAGACCAATGCTTTTTACTTATGGAATGCCAATGAAGCCTCCTCTTGATGTAGTTTCGATAATCATTTGTGTCTTGATTCTTGAATTGGTGACTATGTGCATGCTGCACCGCCTAAATTCAATTCGTAGATTTGGTTTTGTATCAGTCCCCATGTACCTTTACACTCTCATAATGAGGTGTTTGTATGTTCAACTTTTCTTGGCATTGCAATAAATATTCTAAACTTAGATAAAGAGTCTGTATTTCTTCAGAGTCGTGGCCATTAGTAATGTATAATTGGTAGATGAATTTTCTCTCCTCCACATTTACCAGCAGGAAAAAAGAGCCATAGGCCAGGGGTTCCAGAGTAAGTCTAGAACGTGGAACCTGGCTTCTTCAGTTGGTAGCAGAAACTGATGGTTTCCTCTTGAAGTGAGGAGAGAATCCAGAAAATTTAGAATAGACCCAGACCAAATAGAGCCCAATGATTGAGAGCAGAGAGAGACGGGCTTTGGCATAGGCCGGCTGAGATTGACGGTGCGGCGAAGACAGCGGTGAACTGTGGCCTGAGTATGAACAGGGATGTGTGTTAGATTGCGGTGATTATTTGATTGTGTGATGTCTTGCGGAGTTGGGATGAGAGTCGAGTGAATGCGGTTTTGGGCCGAACGCGCGTGGTCCATGAGTTTTCGTTTCGTTTTGTTTAACGGGCTCAAGAGTAACCTAGGATCCCGGGATATGTTTGTGGTGTAGAAACACCTCATTGTCGTAATTGTCTGACCATTGGTTGTTGGGAAGTCGTGAAGCGCTATCGACGACCTGTCTGAGACAGGGATCTTTGTGTGAGTGAATTTGTTAGAATCGGGTGGAAAGCCTCGTGCACAGAGGTGGACTACAGCAATTCGAGTGGCCAGTGCAGGTCGTGGGTCATGGTGTATGAATGTTCTTGAGTGATTGAATTCTATTGATCTCTTAGAAAGGCAGACAATTACTTGTTTATGTGGCTGTCCGGTCGTTTGGTCAGACAGCTACTTGTTATGTGACTAGCCGGTCATTAGGACAGGTAGTTACTTGTTTTTATGATTGCAAGTGTGAATGTGTACGGAGGGATTGTGAAGGAGGGTGAGCCGCCGCGAGGAGGAAAAGGTAACATCAGAGTGCACCGCGCTGTGATAGGTCGGTTGGTGTGACTCCGCGCTGGGATTGGTGGGTTGTAATCAGGAAGCAAAAACAAGGAATCTGGTAGCGAAAAGAAATTTGGCTTAATCATGCGATGCTTTTAGGTGTTACGAGATCTGTGTAGAGGAGACAGAAGTGTGGTAACTCGAGTGGGTGAGGAAGCACCACCCTAGGATACTCCGGCACACTACATGGCGACAAATGTGGCTCTCCATACCATAGTTTGGCTTCAAAATTGGCATAAAATTACTGAGAAGGAGGGAGAATTGTCTTTTCCATGGTATGGGTCATTCAGATTGGACGTATTACACCAATTGAGGTGAGTGATGTCTTCATTACGACCCCCACCCAGACCGACACAGTTTGAGGCATTTGACGCTTGGATGCGAGCAGCACATATGAAAATCAGGGAAAAATCTCAGGGAAGAGTGAGAAAAGTGATGAAAGCATACCAGGACGCCCGATGGGATGCACAGTTGAAGAGGTGGAGAGTAGATACCATTGAGGGAGAAAGGCTGTACCCATTATTAGTAGGACAAGAAAAAGGTAACTAGATGGGGGGTGATGGAAGTGATTCTGATGACAGCCTGATAGACAAACTTTTAGCAGAGCGCCCTCCACCCTATAATCCCTTTTCAGAAGAAGGAAGAAGGGTACTGGCAGATGCGGTGAACGTGGAAAGAATGGAAGCGCCACAGCCAACCCCTGGAGCGAGAGTAGTGAGGAGAATTTCAATGGGGGCAGAAGGAACAGAAAGGCCAGTAGCCGGAGGGGCTGAGACTAGCGGAGTCAGTCCTGCCATACGGCTACTGGAAGCCCTTATGGTACCGGTCACCATTGGACCAGTAATTTCAGTGTATGAGCCGAGCCTAGGGGAAAGCAGCAGTAAGCAACAATTAGGACCAGGAGAAAGAATACATTTGGGGGGAAATGCAACCATGGAAGGGAGGGGTACATTTTTAGTGCCTGTGGAGACAAGTACACCATTGCCAGGAACCGCAGACCCTTCGAAGGTGTGCGTAGGTTCTAGATCAGTGCGGACAGGTTCATTGGCGAATTTCCAGTCAGACTTGAGAATGTGGGAACCTCCAGTGAGAGGACCCATGGGGAGGATACTGGAGGTAGAAATAAATCAGGGAGCTTCTGAAGGTCAGAATGTCTAGCAAAATACAGTATGTGAAGACCGACGGAGGGAACGGAGTTGTGAAAGGGAAGTACAGATGAGAGTGCCAAGTCCGGGAACCATCAAGGCTGTAATAAGGGCAAGATTGTTAGATGTGGTGAAGTTGAAAGCAGAATTAGAAGAAATAATTGAAGGAATACTGCCTTTGGATAGGATAGAACTGTATGAGCAGGATGAGTTGTTGTTCGTGGCGAAGGGCATTACTGGTAGAGCAAGGCAAGTACATATGAAATTGACCAAATTAGCCCAGAGGTATAATGTGGATCTTAACAAAACAAAAATGTTACAGAGTAATCATAGACTGAATTACAGCAATCAGGAATTAGAAGAGAAAAGGACGATGGGTCTGAAGATGCACATTCGGGAATTGGTTATAGAAATGTGTGCATGGAGCAGGCTTGACAAGTGGGAAGAAAGGTGGTTTAAGAAAAAGAATGTCAAAAAGGGGATAGGAGATGTGCCGCCACCCGGAGGGGGGCCTGCGGGAGTAGAGGCTTACCCATTGCGAGAGGTACCGAGTGGAGGATATGTGCATGTGCCTTGGAGCAGGGGTGATTTAGAAGCGTTTACAAATGATTTTCCTCAGCTGAGGGAGAAACCTGCTGAATGGTACAAGCAAGTGGATTGCTTTGTAAAAATCTTGAAGGTGTTGTGGATTGATTTGAATACCCTGTTTGATATTGTGGTCCTAAGTGATTCATGGGTTGCATGTAAAATTGCTGTCGATTGGCCATCTGCTGAACCAGAAAGAGATCCTGTAAGACATGGGCCTTCACCTGAAGTTATGAAAAAGTTTGAGCAAGTGGTTGCCGTGTAAGGTCGCCCCGCAAGATATTGATTGGGTCAAGATAGACCGAACCACCTAAGAGCCAAAGGAAACAGTGCATGCTTACTATGAAAGGCTCCTACAAGCCTTCAAGCAGTACAGTGGGCTGGATACTTTAGACGAGAAAGATTTTTTCCAAATTTGTGTTAGGATTAAGACCAGAGATTAGCTTTATGATCCAACAGCATTTGATCTGCTGGCAAAATAAATCCGTGAATGAAATCCTACGGTATACCAGATATTGTAGGGATGAGGTGGAATCTGCGCAGAAGAAGATGAAGAATAAGTTAATGCTGGTGCAGACGGAAAATGCAGATAGGGTAGAGCAGACTCAGACAGTTGGAGGAACGTTGGGCCGGAGACAGGGAAACAACCAGGGAGGGACGCAAAATGTGTCAGCTCCTATGGGATCGGAAAGAGGAAGGGGAATAGATCCCAGGACAGGAGTAGACATAGGCACCTTGAAGAGGACCACTGCCTGTCATTATTGTCACAAAATCGGGTATTGGAAGCGTAAATTTAAGGCAAATCCAGAAAATCAGATACAAGATGAAGAGATAATACAAGTGCCTGATGTTATGAATACCGTAGTAAGACCTAGGTCCATGAAAGGGAGAGGTATGAGTCCGCAGATGCAGGTACCACAACCTCCGAGAATCTCACAGAATAACTGAGTGTACCAACAGATGCCTTTCATGGAGGCTTCAGATGACTTCAATCTGGACCCGAGGGGGGGGAGACTGCTGCTCCTGGAACAGTCTTGGAGGTAGACCAGAGAGGACCGTATGTGGAAGCAGATGTTGACGGTTATCCCGTTACATTCTTGACTGATACTGGTGCTGATACTGGTGCTACCCGTTCTACTGTAAGGTCTACAGTGGTCCCAAACCTACCCCTCTCAGGACAATCGATTCAGGTTGTAGGAATTGCCAACAAGGGGATGACAAATCCCTTGACATATGAGTTACCTGTAAGGATAGGAACATTCCAGGATCGACACCAGTTTTTGGTGTGCGATTCGATTCCAGTCTGTTTGTTGGGGCGTGATCTTTTGTGTAAGCTAAATCGTATCATTTATTGCACACCCAAAGGAATAGAACTCCAGTCTAATGATGTAGATATTGCATTTAAATTGGTGAATCAAAATCTATGTGCAGAAATGTTTCCTGCGCAAACGGTGGAGGAATTGCCATGTGACTTGAGATATGCTGTTTCTCCGGTAGTGTGAGACTTTACAGGTGAGGAGATTGGATTGATTCGAGGGGTTGAGCCAGTTCAGATACAGGTCAAACCCAATGCTGAATTCCACAGAACACCGCAATACAACCTGACTCCTGAAACTGTGGCAGGAATAAACCCTGTCATTGAGTCCGTGATTGCACATGGCATTTTAAAGGAAATTAGAGGAAGTCCATGCAATTCACCCATCATGGGATTGCAGAAGCCACGTGGCAAGTACAGGATTGTCCAGGACCTGCGAAGGGTCAATGACATTGTGTTTCCATGTTGTCCTGTGGTACCAAATCCAGCTGTGATCCTTTTCCAAATTCCTTGTGAGGCAGAGTGGTTTACTGTCATTGACTTGTGTCAAGCATTCTTTTCGATCCCCTTACATGAGGAAAGCTAATTTTTATTTGCTTTCCGGTTGGAAAACCGTGTGTTAACGTGGCGTCGTATCCCACAAGTGTATACTGAAAGTCCATCTATTTTCAACCAGATCTTGAAAAAGAATCTTGAGAGTCTGGTGTTGTCGCAGAACTCAGTACTTGTGCAGTACATAGACGATCTCTTGATCGCTTCTGAAACTGAAGATGCTTGTTGGATTGATACTGTTGCTCTGTGAAATCATCTGGCAGAGAATGGACACCAGGTGTCACTGAGCAAACATCAGTACTGTTTGCCAGAAGTCCAGTATTTGGGTCATCGCATTAAAAAAGGCAAGAGAAAGGAGTCACCAGACCGTATTGAGGCAATCATGCAAATGAATCTGCCTAAGACTCAGAAAGAAGTTCGAATGCTCTTGGGAATGGTTGGCTATTGTCGACAGTGGATTCCCAATTTCACACTGAAGGCGAAGCCTCTGCTAAGATTGACATGCAAAGATGTGAGCGATCCTGTACCATGGGATAACGACTGCTTGGTTGCCTTCCTAGAGCTGAGAGAAAGCCTGTGTTGCGCTCCGGCCTTAGGAATGCCTGATTACAACAAAGCGTTTTCGCTCTTCTGTTGGGAACAGGAGGGTTATGCACTAGCTGTACTCACCCAGACACATGGGGTTGTCCATAGACCAGTGGTCTATTTTTCAGCTACACTAGACCCCGTAGATTCAGCGTTGCCCGGATGCCTCAGATCCGTTGCTTCAACAGGTGTCAGCATTGAAAGATATGAAAGTATAGTAATGGGTCATCCACTTACTGTTTATGTTCCACACTCAGTTAAGCTGCTGATGACAAGAACCAAGACACAGCATTTGACAAATAACAGACTCACACGCTATGAGAAAGTCATCCTTGCATCAGAGAATGTGACTCTGAAAAGATGTTCTGTATTGAATCCTGCTACTTTGATGCCTATTCCAAACATAGAAGGGGAAGATTGTGAAAACCATGACTGTCTTGATGTGACTGAACTTTGCAGCAAACCGAGACCCGACATTGTTGATGAACCTCTGCCTGAGTCAGATCAAATTATTTTTGTCGATGTTCATGTCTAAGGGACAATGTGGGTTATCTGAGAGCAGCGTTTGCTGTTTGTACCATTTCTGGAGTTGTGGAAGCTGCTTGTTTACAAGGAGTACACTCCGCACAAGTCGCTGAAATTATTGCTTTGACACGTGCATGCTTTGTTTCTGATCAAATCTGAGTCACCATCTACACAGATAGCCAGTATGGGTTTGGTATGGTTCATGACTTCGGACAGCTATGGTCACAGAGGGGGGTCTTTTTTTAATTTTTTTTAATTTGTATTTATTGAGCTTTTTGACTAACAGCGAACATGTAGCATACAATCATTACGGACTATTCTATGCATTTTCAAGGAACATGCGCATCTTTTGCAAAGTTTTGATGAGGAGTACATTGTAGATCAGTCCTTTGTAGCGTCCCTTCTTGGTCCTGAAATGCCAAAAGAAAAATACAATACATTGGGAAGTGCAGTATGGCGACATCTCTGGGAGGTAGCCACTTGGCAGATTCTGATAAACAGCAAGGATCAGCATGCTAGGACAAATCATCAGAACAGTATCCAGTCATGACTTAGCCATCAACCCAATCTCCTGCAGCCAGATAGCTATCCCGGGTCACACACCACAGTTCATGTCTCCGACCGCCTATTTACATCTGTTGTGTCTACTGGATTTGCTAGGAGATAGCTCTGCAACGGACTCCATATATCCTTAGGGCGTGAAGCCAGGGGGAGCAATTCTGCATAATTAGTCAGTTGTTCATGACAATACATTAAATCAGTAATCCAATCTTTGAATTTCGGAGCCCTCCCCCGCCCCCATCTACATGCCACTCGGCGTTTGGCCATCAATAGTGCCAATGCAGCATATCTGCGGAATGGCTTGTCTATAAGTTCAGTATAACCCAGCAGCGCTAGTAGTGGGGTCATTACGATGGTCAATGATGTCATCTGCTCCAAAGCGACGAAGACCTGTCGCCAGTATTCATGTACACTTGCACAGCTCCACGCTAAGTGGAGGAAATCGGCCCCCTCCACACTACACCTTGCACACCTATCTGTATCTTGCAGTTTGTATTTGTGCATTTTGACTGGCATGTAATATAGGCGGTGCAGGAATTTAAAGTGTTTGAGCCGCAGCCTGCTATTTGCTGACACTTGTGCTGTCTGCAGACAGCAATACGTCCATTGCTTATCTGATATCTCGCAGCCGAGCTCTGCGTCCCATTGTGTGCGGGCATGGCATCGCTCCATTTCTTGTTGAGTATGTATTGTATGGTACAGTGTCGAGACAGCGTGTGCCGGGGAGGTGGCTTGAAGTAACATATGCAATGGGGTTAATGTCGGGGGCTCTTGTGGGTATGTAGGGGTAATGTCGCGCATGCCCTGCCTAAGTCTCACATAGAGAAACACGTCTAACGGCGAGGTCTGTGTGTCATGGAACATGTGTTCTAAGGTGCAGAAGATCCCGTTATGATACAAGTCCCCTCAGCAAGTAATGCCCGTCTTCTCCATGGCCTTCCTAAAAGCTGTCTCCTGAAGCAATTGTATGCGGGGGTGATACAGCAGCAGGAGCAACGGTGAGTAAAGCATAGGGGCCTGCAGTTGTTTCATAATTCGTCTCCAGGCAAGCACTGTGCATGTGACTGTCGTGGTGTCTTTGTCCCGAGGCTGGGGGACACTACATATCATGCCTGCCAAGGGGATGGGGTCTGCTAGCCACTCTTCCACCGCGACTTGCGGCATGTATCTAGGTGGGCGGAACCAATAATTGGCATAATGAGCCTGGGCGCATAAGTAGTATAGTTCAAGGTTCGGGACATCAAACCCGCCTTGTGAATAAGGCCTGGTGATCACATCCCATTGTAGGCGCGGCTGTTTGCCCCCCCCAAATAATCTGATCATTTCAGAGTGTAAGGCAGTAAAGAAATGTCTACCCGGGTAGTATGGAATGTTCATGAATAAATATAACACCTGTGGGAGGACCACCATCTTGATTAGTGAGGCGCGCCCTGCCAAAGATACTTGTAGAGAGATCCAGCGTGTGACACAACTAGTGATGTGGTCGAGTGACCTGCCATAATTGAGGTGCATTAATTCATCCCTATCCCTGGAAATGCGAATGCGAATGTCCAAGTACTTTACTTCTGTGTTGCACCACGCTAGCGGGTAATCCAAAGGGAACTGTATGACTGCAGAAGTGAGAGGGAACAACTGTGACTTCCCCCAGTTGATGTGAATCCCCGAAAGTCTCCCGAAAATAATGAATTCCCTCAAGAGGTGATTGAGCTTTTGTTCAGGGTCTCTTACATACAGGGTGATGTCATCCGAATAGAGAGAGATGAGCACCTGGCGCATGGGGCACCTCAAGGCTTTATCCTGGTGATGTTGCCGCAGTCTGGCCACAAGAGGCTCAATTGCAAGTGCGAAAAGCAGGGGGGAAAGTGGGCACCCCTGCCTGGTACCCCTGGTGATTGAGAAGGCTGGAGACAGCTGCCCGTTAATTAAGACCTTCGCAGTTGGCGACTGGTATAGCAGACTAATCCAAGACAAGAATCCTGGAGGCATACCCATGCGTTGCAGTATCCCCAGTAAATAATCCCATTCCACTGAATCAAACGCTTATGTAGCGTCTAGGGAAACTGCTGTGAGAGCCAAATTGGGGTCCACATTCTGCAGTGTGGAAAACAAAGTACGCAAGTTGTGTGAGGTTGCACGGCCTGGGATAAACCCAGCCTGCTCTGGGAGGACTAGCTTCTCCATCAGTAAATTTAACCTATTGGACAATACCTTAGCTAATATTTTGGCGTCATTATTGATCAGAGATAGGGGCCTGTATGAATCACACTGATCCGCAGGCTTCCCTGGTTTCAATAAGGAGGTAATGAGGGCCTCTCTCATCGAGAGTGGGAGGATTCCGCTCTCTTGAGCTTCTTCGTACACGGCCTTCAGGATGGGTGCTAATTGATCAATATATGCTTTATAAAAATCTATAGGGAGCCCGTGTAGCCCTGGGGCCTTACCAGATTGCATCTGCATGATAGCCCCCCGTATTTCGTCAAGCTCAAAGGAAGCGACTAAAAATTCCCTATGTGAGGTTCCCAGCCACCCTAGTGCTACCTCATCCAGATATGAGGCCAGATAAAGAGTGCCACGCCTGCCAGTGGAGTATAGTCTGGAGTAATGTGTGGTAAACGTGGCGAGTATGTCAGCAGTATCGCTGCATTGCGCGCCCTCGGGGCTTGTGAGTTCTAACACATAGCTAGAGAAGCGGGGTTTGCGTATTGCTTCAGCTAGTGCTCTGCCCGGACAGTCCCCTTCCCCATATCTGCGAGCCACCCAATATTTATTTCTAAAGCGGGTCTCCCGACCAGCCGTCTCTATATATTCAGAGAGTTTCTCCCTGAAGTCCCGTTGCGCTGTACCATCTGTACCTCCCGATATTGAAGTCTCTAGCGCTTTGAGTTCGCCTTCCAATTTCTTTAGCGCGTTCTGGATGTCGCGCAATACTCCTGAGCTCTTAGAGATGCAAAAACCTCAGATTGTGACCTTGAAGGCCTCCCAAACCATCCCCACACTGTCAACTGATTCCAGGTTACTCTGGAAAAAGTCTGTGATTTCTTGCCCTAATTCACTGCGAAACGTCGTGTCCAGATGAGTAAGAGGTGAAAGTCTCCAGCTTCTAGGGGAGAGATCGCACCCTGGTGGGTTTAGTGACAGTCGGACAGGAGAGTGATCCTCGCCAAATGTGTAACTGCTGTTATCAAGGGGCCCAGCCCACGAGATATCAGGCAGTGATCTAATCTAGCCCAAGAGGCATGAAAGGTTGTGTAATATGTGCCTTCAGTTTTATACGGGTGGACATGCCGCCAGGCGTCCAGTAGCCCATTGTCAGCTACCATGTCTTGCAGCAGCTTATGTGACCTAGTGTAATGATGCGGCGCCGAGTTAGACCTGTCTATCTCTGGATTGAGGGTAGTATTAAAATCCCCTCCCCATATGAGATGAGTGGAGCTTACATCTAGTATCTTCCCCCAAAGTGTGGCGAAGAACTCTGGGTCATCAACATTGGGCCCATAGCAGCAGACTATTGTGACGGAACCTGTGCCTAGCCTGCCCCAGAGCATGCAGTAACGCCCTTGCTGATCATGCGCCATGCCAGCAGGGGTAAATGGAGTGCCTTTTTTTAAAAGTATGGCTGTACCTCTGGAATATGAAGAGTATGAGTAAAATACCCTGTGTTCTGCCCATTTACTAGCGAATGTAGGAACCTGGTGGGGGTTAAGGTTTGTCTCTTGGAGCAGTGCAACACGGATGTGATGCCGGTCCAGGTATGCCAACACCTGTCTGCGTTTTCGCGGATCCCCAAGTCCTCTAACATTCCACGTCAAGAAGTGCAAGTCCTGATTGGTTTTAAGATTGGCCATAAGAAGGGTTGCATGTGACAATGAAAAACGGTGTGTGATCTACAACTACAGGTGTGATGCGTAACATACCACAAAGATGTTGTCCGTACCTTATGCATTGTTGTGTCATGTCCCAAAAACAAACCCCATCCCTCCCCCACCCACTGTAGCATCCCAATCATGCCAGAAAAAACAATCCCACCCCCACCCACATAGCCCAAATGAACATGAACAGCCTGCATCTTTATCTGCAGTAAGGGGGATTGCCCTTGAGGGGGGACTCCTAGGCTCATGCACGGTAACACCCTCCCCTCCGAGTTGCCGGGTATCGAAGAAACAAACTTGGCAGGGACAGGGGTGCCCGGTGCTAAATGTCATACATTCCCAGGAGGGCACTTATCTGATCCTGATATTACAACCGCCGTACTCCGACTGATCTGCGTGTCAGTGTTCCATTGTCCCAGCAGTAGGTAGAGAGTACATTCCACGGCCAGAGGAGTAAAAGAAGCTGGGTTGTCACACCATCCTCAACAGGTGATCAGCAGGAGGTGTGAGGTCATGTTGGTCTCTGGCAGGGGATGACGGTCCCGATGACCCCTCTCGTGGAGCGTGGGAGTTATTTGGCCACTTGATGCGCTTCAAGAAGTCCTCTACGTGTTGCGGATTAGTAAAAAATTGTTGCTTGCCTTGCTGGGTCACTCATAGCCGCGCTGGATACATGAGCGCATAGTCGATTTGTGCTTGGCGGAGCTTGTGCTTGACGGTAGTGAATTTCCGCCTTTCTTCCTGGACAGTGGCCGTGAAGTCAGGGTAGAGGGTGAATGCGTTTCCTTCAAACATGAGGTGCCTCTTTTCACGTGCTGTTTTTAGCGCCACGTCTCGGTCAGGGTAGTTAAGCAGCCTGGCGATGATGGGACGTGGCGCACTTCCCGGCGGCGGCCTCGGACCCAGAGAGCAGTGCGCCCGTTCTACGATGAATTGTGAGGACAGCACGTCAGCGCCGATTGTCTCCCGAAGCAGTCTCTCTATGAACTCCTCCATCCGGCCGGTGTTGGTGCTTTCCGGGATGCCAATAATTCGGATATTGTTGCGTCTAATGCGCGCTTCGAGATCTTCATTTTTGGCAGCAATAACGCGAAGTAACTTGTGCATCTGTGCCATTTGCTTTTGCATTGTGGAGGTGTTGTCCTCTGTGTCAGTGATGCGGCGTTCGGCTTCTTTCAGGTGTTCGTCATGGTTGTCTAACTTATGGACTATAGCGTCCATACGAGTGTTCATTGCATCCATTTTGCCTTCGATAGAGGCGAGGCTTTGTCGTACTGCGAGGAGGAGTTCTTTCATGTCTGCATCTTGTTGTTGCGCTGTCTCCTGTGCTTGCTCCTCAATGAGGTGATCAGGATCCTCCTGTTGCGCTCGGGGGCCTTTCTTGGCCTCAAAGGTCAGCCTGGACTGCCTCGCATCTGTCTTACCCATCATGTAGAGTCTAGTTGAAGCCGTCAGCACGTGGCCTGAAGCCGTCAGCATGTAAGTTCCAGGCGTCCCGTCGCCAGGAGGAAGGCCGCCAACTTAAGGTTTACGGAGGTCCCCTAGTGATGGTACCTTAGTTGTCACCAAAGGTGTCTCTTTATCCCCAGCCGCAGGGCGCGCAAATGTAGGAGGGGTCGAGGAGAAGAGTCGATCACAGTAGCTTTACTCCAGTGCAAAACACGTAGCCCCACGCGCTGCCTGTCCTGCGTGGGCCAGTGTATGTCCGTTATGCGCGCCAACCCACCGCCCAGTGGTTATGGGTAAACAGGGGGGGGGCCGGCTTCAAAGTTAAATTCCTTTACTGCCACACTCACCGGTGCCAAGGAAGGCGCGTGCTGGCGCTTCAGATGGTATCTTTAAGGCCGCCCACTTGCACATCAGATAGGCAGTAGAGGTGGCTTCCTTCCTGTGTGTCGATCTTAGAGGGTCCCCCGCGACCGTGCTGTCTGCTCCAGCAGTTAACAGGCAGCTGGCTTAATGATGTACCCTATGCCCATGCAGGCCGTCAATATAATGCTGGTCTGCATGTGGGAGCGCGCGTCTCTCGTGAGGCCCGTAATTTGGCTGCTACTAACAAGTTATTGCCCCCTGCGGTATCCCAGCGTGCTTTCAATGTTCATGGGGGAGAGTCGCATTTCTCCTTGTGGCCTGAAGAATGTGCTCGGACAGCACGCCTCGCAGGTGTCGCAGGGTCCGCTCTGGTGTGTCTGCAGGCGGGAGCGCTCCCGGGGATCTCGCGGCCCTCCCCGGCCGCGGGGCAAGGATCGCCGTGGGCGATGCGAAAAAAGCCCTCCCAGGCCCTCAGTCCCAGTTTTCCGGATCCGCGGGGGGCAGCGTGTACCTGCTGATGTCTGCCTCAAGCGCCTTCACCGCCGCCGCTCCACCACACTACTGTTCTCTGCCTCAGCGGGCGCGTGGCCCAAGCGCCTCGTGGGCGCCCCTGTGTTTGCATAGGGCGCACAGCCGACGCCGGGAACCAGGCGTGCCAGTCCCCCTCACCGCACGGTCTCTGGGGGAATCCCTGCAGAAGTCAGGAGCGGCCGGGAACCTCTGTAGTCATGCCGCAGGGTCACCAGGTTCCAAACTGCATTCCGGTCCGGCGGTTTCTATCTTTAGCCCTCTTGGGTAGGATCAATGTTCGGATTCTTGGTCCGAACTGCGAGAGCCTCACGATAGTGCGGCCATTACGCTCGTGCGCCACCTAGCGCCCCCCCACAGAGGGGGATCTTAACGTCATCAGGACCTCCTATAAGGAATGGGGAGTATGTGAGACAACTGTTGGAAGCTTTACAGCAGCCAAAGGAAGTGGCAGTAGTGAAGTGAACTGCTCATGGAAGGGGAGAAGACTTTGTCACGAAGGGCAACTGCTATGCGGATGAAGTTACATGTTTTTGTGCTGTATATGCTTACATTTTTAATGGAGATTACATAGGAGAGAGCACAGAAAAGACCAAGCTCAGCATGATGTTGGCCATAGCAGACACTTGGGATGGGGTCAAGCGTCTGCAGGGAGAAGTCTCAGAACAGGAAGAAGCCGGTTGGATTAAGGCAGGGTGTGGAAGACAAGATGATGGCATTTGGGTATCAACTGATGGTAGAGCAGTATTATCAGACTGTTTGTTGAGTCCTATGGCAAGACAGATACATGGAGCAGTGCACCTTGGGAGAGATGCTATGGTGCGAGTGTTCAGACAAACATGGTTTAACACTAAGTTTTGTGTGTATGCTGAAGCAGTGTGCAACAGATGTGTTACATGTCAACAGATTAATGCTGGTAAGAAAACTGTGGTTGCGTTGAGTCACATTGGGAGGTCGGGAGGTCCTTTCAACAGGATCCAACTAGATTTCATTGAGATGCCCTGGTGCAATGGACTGAGGCATGTCTTAGTAGTGGTGTGTATCTTTTCACAATGGGTTGAGGCATATCCAACTAGGAGGTGTGATAGTCTCACAGATGCAAAGTTACTGCTTAGAGAGCTGATCCCACGCTTTGGATTTCCAACCTCATTGAAGTCGGATAGAGGAACTCACTTCCATAGTGAGATCATGAAGTTGTTGTGTACTGCCTTACAGGTCGATCAGAGACTGCACTGTAGTTATAGAGCAGAGGCGTCCGGACTAGTGGAGCAAGTTAGTGGAACTCTCAAGATGAGGACGGCGAAAGTATGCTCCTCGAAATCATTGAATTGGCCTGATGTGCTGCCCTTAGTGCTGATGAGCTTGCGTAGCACTCCAGATAGGAGAACAGGACTTTCTCCCCACGAGATCCTAATGGGAAGGGCAATGCATTTGCCTGCGGTGCCAGCCACAGCCTTGATAAACATCACAGATGATTTGGTCCTCGATTATTGTAAAGGATTGGCTGATGTGGTTCGTTCTGTGTCTCACCAGGTTGAAGCTACGACTGCACAGACTTTGAGGGCCCTCTTGCAAGACCTGAGCCCAGGGGACTGGGTGTTGGTCTGCAAGCACGTGAGGAAGAATTGCCTTGATGCATGGTGGCGAGTTCCATACCATGTGATCTTGGTGACGAATACGGCTGTAAAGTGTGGAGGCTTGCTGAACTGGATTCACACCTCCCACACCTGCAGAGTTCCAGAACCCTCAGAAGAAACAGCTCCTCTCACTGAAGAAAGTCCAGCTGTGGTCGCAAGGCCGGGGGAGAGGGCTAGTCGAGCTGTGGGGGTTCTCAATGAAGTTGGTTACTCACCAGGTCGAGTTGAGAGGGGTCACTCTACACAAGGCCCAGGAATAAACTCTGAGGGAGACAGTAACGTTGCAAACGGTACAGAGTCAGACTTAGCTGAAGAGACTGGTGTGAGAAGTGGTTGAGTGCTGCAGAGAAGAAGTGGAACAGAGAGAGAATCGTGGTCCGTGATACAAGAAAGACTGAACTTGAGACTTGAGTCGGAAACAGATCTTTCTCCCGTGTTGGAATCATCTGAATCAGAACAGAGTGACACTGAGGAAAACCCCGGACGATTAAGAAGATCAAGGAGAGCCAGAGTACTGAGTCAAAGGTACGCTGCCCCTGAGTAGACATACCTAATCGCAGATGCAGGGAACACCGAGGACCGGGAGACTGAGATCTGGATGAGTGAGGTGAGGTATCTCAGTGCTGGAGATTGAAATAAAACCGTTGGTCCCTGGAGTGGAAGCCTACGGACTTCTGACACTAACTGTACCAGACCCTCCGAGACTGAGTGGCCTGTGACATCTGATTCTAAGCGAAGTCTTGTTTCCACATTTTGGACGCCTGCCTCCAGCTCAAGAGTTGACAGCTTTAAAGATGGAGATCTTGCAACGTGTTATCGCAAGACTTGGCTCTGATCTCATTGATGATGAAAACTGAACTGTAAATAAAGCAGAGATTTTAAGAAGATAACCTAGGCCCGAGGGGAAGAAGAAGAAATTTAGGGACCTTTCCGAAGAAGAAGAAAGAGGGCTAGGGAAGTCTTTGAACTGTATCATAAACTAAGCGAGAACGAATTCCAGGACTTTGTGCACAACAAGTGAGAGGCAGAAAAGGACTTTGTTTGAACCTCTTTCAAGAGATAACTCGAACTCGATTCAAAATGGAGTCTGGAAATTTGAACTGAAGACATAAATGTATAATAGGCACACTTATAGTAGGCATAGTCATAGTTATAGCAATAGTTATCACTATATCCATGGTTGAGTCACAAGAAGCAAAGACTGAGGGGGTGGGAATACAAGGGACATCTACACCCTCTACCTCAAGCGTTAGGGAAGATACCTCAAAATCTGATAAAGCTATGATAGAAGAAACCAGTCACTTATTACACGTAGATTTATCTAGAGGTGATTACACATTGAATGCGTATGTGAAGTTGTTGTATGAGTATGTGAGTACGATGGATGTGAGCGATTGTTATGTGTGTATGCAACTGCCTGCATCAGTAGAGGAAGGAATTGGGTATCAACACCTTCCCCTGACATGGTATCACTTGTAGTGTATTGCTTAGTATGTTTTATGGCAAGGGGCATTTTGAGTACTATTTCTCCAATTACTATGTAGTGCTTTCAGAGGTTCCAGCATACAAGCAGCTGAACAAGTACGATTAGTATAAACAAGAAGAGAGAATGGCCAAGTACTTCGTTCCTATTGTTACATTAGATACAGCATACGCACACAGACACAATTTGACCTGCCTACTGACTGACATAGAAAAGACATTTGTAGATCAGATAGAGGATAGCCAAAGACAATCTCTAATTAGGCCAGACATAAGAGACAAAAAGATTGAGGGGACTAAAGAGGAGTTAACACATAAAGCAAAGGGAAGTTATGGTCCAATAGCTCTGGATTTACAGCAACAAGGGAAACTTTGCATTAGACAGCCACAGACATATTATGATAAGGTAATTGTGGGTGAAAGTGTGTGTGATCATATATTCTTGATGCAAGATTCTGTGAAGAAATCCTTGCAGGAGACGATGAAGGTGGTGCTGAATGTGTATTATGTGTGTGGGAGGAATGTGTACGTTTGACTGCCTCTGAATTGGTATGGCACATGTTATATGGCTGCCGTATTTCCCAAGATTTACCATGTAGAGGATTTGTGGCCATTGAAAGGGAAGCAGTTTCGCAGAGAGAAACGAGACACAAGTGCAGGAGAGATTGTGGGAGATGTATTCGGAGCAATGATACCGAGTCTGGGAGTGGTTTTGAATGATATGAAGATCAGAAAGTTATCGACTCTTGTGGATAAGTTGTCAGTGGATACAGCTCAGTCTTTGTTGCTCATAGACGGAGACATGGTCTCGATTAGGGCTATGGTAATGCAGAACTGCCTTGCCCTAGACGTATTGCTAGCAAAAGAAGGCGGAGTCTGTAAAATGTTGAGGGTTCAGCAGTGCTGTACTTATATCCCAGATCATAGTAAGGATCTGAGGAAGTACATAAGTAACATCACTGAGATACATCATGAGATACATGATCTGGCAACAGAGGGAATCTGGGATAAAATTGGCCAAGGAGTTGGGAAGGTCGGAAGTTGTTTTGCCAATCTTGGGAAGGGACTTCTTGGTTACATCTTGAAACCGATCATAATAATTGTGATCTGTGTTATCATATTATTGGGTGCCGTCAGAGCCTATAAGTGGCATAGAACAAGGTAGATTGAGAATTCTCTTAGATGGGAGGAAAGGAGAATGGAGAGATTGCAGGACAGTCACTATGAGAATCTCAAGAATATGGAAAAACTTAGACAGGGAAAGATGGCTACTACCTCTGTTTTGGTCGGTCTTTTCTGCAGGGAAATTATTTTAAAGAAGTTAACTAATTGTGATGACACTTGTCATCAAGGGGGGGTTGATAGAGCATAAAATTTGTTCTTTAGTAGGGGTGCGTTATAATCATGATTACTCCGCATCCACATGTAATCCGATGTGTTAACGTAAATTGTAATAACGTGCAAGTGAAATGTTAGGGTTTTATTTGTGTAGTCATGTATGCCAATGATATTGTAATATTTGATTGTACCCCAATTGGTTTGCAAAGAAATCTAAATGAATTAAACCAATATGCAAAAGAAAACTTCTTGGTCCCAAACATATCTAAAATCAAAATTTTACCTTTTAGTGGAAGAAGGAAATCTTTACCTTTCACATGGTCATTGGGAGGTAACCCAATTGAGACAGTGAAAGAATATGTCTACTTGGGCCGTATCTTTACGCATAATTTACAAGAAACTCCCCATCTCCAACATCTAGGGCGAAAGGCAGACTCCCATGTCGGGGCACTACAGAGATTTTATCGCTCAACGGACAATAGACATTTTATATCCTTGCTGGAGGTTTATAGCATGAAAATCCCATCGATTTTATCTTACGCCATGGAACATACACAAATTAAAACATGGCAATCAATAAAAGTGCAGGAAGGGATTATCCTTCGGAATCTGTTAAAAGTATCCCAATCAGTCCCCGTACAAGCTTTACACCTTGAGCTCTCTCTAACGAGCACATTTGCTCGAGTCGTCTCCAATATTATAAGGTGGGCCTTTAATCTCTTTCATGCAGCTCCAGGCACATTAAGATATATATTAAAATTGGAGACTTTAAGAGACGAAGCGTCTCGGTACACCTTCAATAGGAACCTTATAAAAGCCCTTGAGGTGTCACAATGCACTGTTGCACTTCTGCAGGCCTGGTCTCCAGCGCATTTGAAGCTCTTTTTAAAACATATGACGCCGAAAATAAGCTATGAAATGGACAAAGAATATTGTATCCAATTAAAGCATTACAAAACGTTTTCGGAAAACATAGTATTTAAAATCCCCGAACATTATCTACAGTTTCAGTTATAGCATAGTGTAAGGCGCTGTATCCTTCTTTTGCGATTGTTTATTCTCCCTTTAAAAGCATATTCCATCAGATGGGACACCCCAAATAATTCTCTAGGCAAATGTGACTTGTGCAACGGCGGATCACAAGATCTCTACCACGTATTATTAATTTGCCCTAATCCGATACTGGTAGAGGCTCGGCGTCGATTTATAAAGCCAATCCGTTTAAGACACAACGCTATTTTAGCTCAAGATCTAATCCTGGTGTGTAACTCTCCCCCTAATGAATTTGTTTGCTACAACTTGTTTAAGTTTTTAAAGAGTTTCTTAAAGTTATTTTAAAGAAAAAGTGGACAAATCTAATAGTTTTAACTATTGTATGTTGTTCGTGGGGACCACAAACTATTATTACTTGTCTTTTTTTATAAAGAGTTTTTTTTTAAATTGTTTTTAATAACATAATCTAACATCTTCTATTTTATTTAATTGTATTTGTTGACCTCAGTTGAGGTCTGAATCAAATAAAATTATTTTGATTTGATTTGATTGTGTAGTCAAAGAATTAACGTAGTGAATGTATGAATTTAGTCAGTGGTGTAGCTAGGCACTTGGCCGCCCATGGCGGTCCCTGCCGTTTCTGCCCCACGGCTGCACTGAAGAGCGGGAGGGGGGTTGCTGGCGAGATTTCTTGCGTTTGCTGCCCCCGCTGCAAACTCATGTAAGAGCGGGAAGCCGCCGCTCCCAAAACTCGTGCCGCCCAGGGCGGACCACCCCCCCACACTCCCCCTTGCTACGCCACTTAATTTAGTTAAACTACACATGTGTGAAGTATATTCGTGACTGATGAACATATCTTTTATAATGGCTTTTATAATGTGTGTATATTAAGAGTTCATATATGCATGTATTTTAAATGTGTGCAATGTTCTTATGTTAGCTGAAGACTTTGGTAGGCCTAACTTTCGTTTCCCCCTGTTCGCTTGCGGGTCGAAGGTTGTTAATTAAAATTTATGTGTTTGAGCAATTCTTTCTTTTCTTGTCTCCAATCCAGGTGCAGAAATTTCTCCTCGTTAGTATGAATAACGTCTTTCTTTTAGGAGTTGGACAGGTTTAAGGAGGAGAGCATGCCTTTGAACGAGCGGCGCCGATAAAGTAGGAGGATGTCATTCGTGTCTGGAAAGGCCTGGGAACCAAGGTCATCGAACAAGAGACTGGATATTCATTACCTCATGGAAGATTACCTAACAAGAAGTGTTTAATTGGATGAAGTGGTCTTGTGATGTATTTTGGGGGTGTGGTAATCAACTTTTGTATTGGGGATAGGGACAGAGTCCGAACTCACTTCTGCTTTACCTGAAGAGAGGAGAGCATCTTAGAACGAGCTCTGTAGCTTTACGCTACTCGACCCAATTGACGTGAGTGCACTTCTTAGGAAGTGTTCACGTGCTGACACCTTTCAGGGAGCTTGCCTGGAAAATGCTAAGTAGGGATGCCACATTAGAATAGTGTAGGGACAGACCAAACTTATGAACCGCCAATGAAGACTACTCTTGATGTAGTTTTGATAATCAGTTGTGTCTTGATTCTTAAATTGGTGACTATGTGCATGCTGCACCACCTAAATTTAATTCGTAGATTTGGTTTTGTATTAGTGCCCATGTACCTTTACACTCTCGTAATGAGGTGTTTGTATGTTCAACTTTTCTTGGCATTGTAATAAATATTCTAAACTTAGATAAAGAGTATGTATTCCTTCGGAGTCGTGGCCATTGGTAATGTATTATTGGTAGATTAATTTTCTCTCCTCCACACTTACCAGCAGGAAAAAAGAGCCATCGGCCAGGGGTTCCAGAGTAAGTCTAGAACAATGAACCCGGCTTCTTCATTATCTTTCCTAGGGAAGGAGATTTACTGTGCCCTGTATTTGGTGTGGTTGGGTACTTTCAGGATAGAAGGACTAGATAAAAGTGGGTTATGCGAGCTAAAGTGGCCCAAGTTTTCAGTGCCTCAGCTAGTTGAGTCAGATTCATCCATGGATGAACTTGACTTTTCAACTATGTGAGCAGCAGCCTGATTCAGAGGAACCTCAACCTAAGGTTCGTGAGGTTGTCCAATTGTGGGTGAGCGCAGCCATGAAAGCTGTGAATGAAGTGGGGTTGAGTTTGATTGCAGCTTCCTTCGGCAGGCTTATAGCCCATCTCCCACCTTGCCCTACTGATAGAACTCATTCATCATCAGGTCATCTTTTGCCTGCTAGACATTTGGAGGAACTGAGAAAGTTCTCAAAAAAGAGAATCCATACATCTGAGGCATCTCAGGTTTATGAAGGGTAGGTATGGCATGGCTATTCCCCAGTGGAATGCGAGATTGATGGAGGTCATGAAGAGATCCCCTGTTGTTAGCTTTCAGGATTCAGGCTCTGTTTTACCAACTAGCTTAGATTTGAATCAAGATGACATTCAGGGGGTGGTGATTCTCGGGTCCAGGGTACATCTGTGAAAAGCTCTAATAGCATTACTCTTCATGTTCTAAGGCAAACTTTTTTTGATCCAGGTTCCAGAATTCAAAATAGGGCAGGAGAATCGATCACTTCCCTCTCAGTTTCAGATTTTGTAAGTCATGGGATTAGATCCCCTATAGCAGGTGTCTCCAACCAGTCATTCGCGAGCTGCCATTAGCTCCCAGAAACCTTCAGAGTAGCTCACAGCCTCCAGTTCATTTTTATATAAGCACAGGGTTACATACTCAGTTAAGGGAAGACTGGTTTATTTTACATTATTATCACCAGGTTGCAGATAGCAGGGCCTGATAAAGAGCAGTGCTCAGTCAGATTTATGACCCAGGCTGGGGCACAGAGGTGAGGAACTGAAGCACTGAGGTATTTAACTCTTGAATAAAAGTCCTTATCAACTCATTATTGGAGCATGAGAACAAAATGATGTTTCTGAATGGTTTTAAATGGGAGAAAATTAAAATGAAATGTTATCTTAATAATTAAGGGCCTTATTATGACTTTGGCAGTGTGGGAGCGGGGCCGCCATGATGCTGTCCCGCTCCCACACTGCCAACGCCAAAACAGACCGACTGCCAGATTACGACTTTTTAAGTCGCTGGCGGGCAGTTCTTTGGTGTTCCAATGGCAGTGCCTTTGAAATTGGCACCGCATTGGGAATGTCAAAGCATGTTCCTGCACCGACCGAAATGCACAATGTTGTGCATTTCGTTCTGTGCAGGAACGTGGGGGTGCATGCAGATAGGGGCGCACTCCATGTGCCCCCCTGCATGCACTCCATGGCGCAGAGGCACAAGGGGGCCCCATAGGGCCCCCTTTGTTTCCTCACCATCACACTTTTCATGGCAGTCCCACAGCCATGAAAAGTGCAGCAGTGAGGAAACTCCTAATATGCATATAAGGGGCCTCAGACCGCTGTACTACCATCAGGGATCCTCGCAGCAGTGGTCCCGTGGGGGTCCAACCGCCACAGTCCTAATGCAGCAGGTGGATCACCAGTCTGGCGGTCCATGGTCCGCCACCACTGGTTCGGCGGTCCATTGGACTGCCAAACTCCAGTGGCGGCTCCTCCGCTATGGCGGATGAGTGTCGCCCCACTGCTTTTAAGCAGTGCATAGAGCGACACATAAAATGATAATAACTTTGTGTTATTATAATTTTATCCTTCGTGCTGCTTTGTGGGCAGGTGGGTGGGCGGGCTGCTCTGCTCTCAGAGCAGGGCATGGCAAGGCAGGGGAGGAGTGGTCTGCCCACTCCTTAGTGCACAATGACTGTTTGGTCGGCCCTCTCGGGCCGCCCAAACCAGTCATGTGCACTTTCCCTGTTCTCCATGCAGGCTGCATTACAGCCTGCATGGATAACATGCCCACCCCTCCAGCCCCCTCAGACCAATCACAATGCTGCATTGGCTCACAACAGAGCCTGGGTGCTTACCAATCACAATGCTGCATTGCAACGTTGTGATTGGTCAGTGGGGCCTGGCTGTGCTTCCTGTTCCAAGATGAGGAGAGCATCAGCAGAGACACGGGACCTGGCAACAAGGTAAGTTTATTTTTTTAATTGTGCAACCAAACCCCCCGCGTGACTCCCCCGTGACTTCCCCCTCAACCTCTCCCCGTGACTTCCCCCCACGACTTTCTCCACCGTGATACCCCCCCGGCCCACCACCCACGAGTCATGCCGGCCACCACTCCCGAACTCGTAATAAGGCCCTATGTTAGCTCTTCATTAAAATGTTCTCCCATTTCAAAGTGTCACATTTACAAACAGCACGCCTCTGGCTTCTAATGGCAAGAGACACTGTGCCATATGTAGAACTGAAAAATACAGTAATTTTTTTAAATGGGAGAAATTTAAAGTGTAGAAAAATGTTCCATATTTTGAAAATTTTAGCAGAAGCTTTTTCTGCACTTTAAATGTCTCCCATTTAAAAAAGTAGTTCTGTGTTTGTGTTATATATGTAACGGTGCCAGGTATGTTCTGTGCCACATGGACATACGACACGGGCTCTCAGTCACATATATCACAATAATACGCACGCATATTCATACATTCCCAAAGACCTCACACTCACTGGCAGCCCTGTTCTAGTGACCCTAGTAAAAATATTTTTTTTAAATCATAGTATCTGGCTCTATGGACATTAAACTTAAAGTCAATAAAGGTAGGTGAGCGGGTGTGTGACAACAATGCACGAGTTGCTTAGCCTTCAGTAGATCACGATTATTTTCACTGATCAGAAGTCGCTCTCACTACAAAAAAGGTTTGAGAGCCTTCCCTATAAAGAAACAAAACAGGGATAAAGTCTTATTGGAGTGCCCCAGGCCCGTTTTACCACAGAAATTAGCTGTAACACCTGACATTGAGCCAGCAATGGTGGTAAAGATCTGAAAAAAAGGTATAGATAAGGCTTTAAAATCTTGTCAAGATAAGTAACTGAATATATTGGGTCCTATCACTCAGATTATGTAGCTGAGGATACAACAGCTTCCTCAAACCTTATAGATCTCCAGTTGTTAAGTGATTTGATTGATAGGGCTCATTGTTTATTGGGCAATGCTAATGTTTAATTGGCAGTGGAGCAAAGGAAGATTCTGCTCATGTGAATTGACCAAAACTTTTCAGAAATGTCAGATAAGTTGGGAGCAGATGCCTAGGGTTGCCTGTTTGGTGACAAATTTGTTAAGAAAATCACTGCTTATGTACAATCTTTCCCGTCCTTTGATTAGGTGCAACAAAATTTAAGAAATGTCTTCAACCCACGTGTTTTTGTCAAAGCCTGAAGAGGCAGAGTTTGCTCATCCAACTCTCAAATGGAGAGCTCCTATAGACCCACTTTCTATGCCCAGGGGATGATATTAATCTCCTTTCCCAAATCGCAGGGTCTTCACACCTTTCTGTCCCCAGAGAGGGGGCACCAGTGGAGAGGACGTGACCAAAGAGATAGAAGATGCTCCCAATCTCATAACCATAGGTCAAGTTTGAATAAATCTTTTTTCCTTGAGAAAAGTGGATGGCAGACTCACGCAATTTCTCAAGAAATGGATGGACAAAACATTAGACACTTGGGCATTCAGCAGAGTTTAAGATTACAAAATGAAGTTTTATTCCCCAACATTTCAGATTGTTAGTCCTCAGTCAATGTTTTTCTCTGAGATAGAGAGGTGTGTGCTGATAGGGGGAATTCACAACTTATAGAAAGGAGCATTAGAACAGGTACCATGGGATTTTCAGGGGCTCCTCAGCAATTTGTTTCTAGTAAAAAAGGGAGAGTTCTTGTCCAGTAATAAATCTAAAATTTGAATAAGTTTGTATTGTACAGACATTTCAGAGTGGAAAGAGTATATTGCTTGAGAGATTCTCTTCTTCACAAAGACTGGATGGTAAAGCTGTATTTGAAGGATGGTTATATTTTAATACCAGTTCGTCAAGCCCACTGACGGTTTCTTAAGTTTGTATGGGGGCAAAAGAAGTTTCAATTCACTACTATCAGTCAGGAGGATGACCGCAGTGTCATTGGGGAGAAATGGCCACTTTGGCAGTCCACAAATGTCCAAGGTGAACATGGCAAAGTCAAGATGAGAACAGTGATAGATAATGTTCCCAGGCATGTTGGTGAGCACAGGGCTAAGCAGAAACTGGACATTTGACACAAATGAATGCTACCGCAGACTTTTCCTTTGGAAAGATGTACTGCCCACCTCTTACTCCTCTGAGTGTGTGGTGTCTCCCCTGAGGGTGGTGTTGACATGCGGCAGGCGAGGGACACACAGACACATCAGGGGCTGAAGATGTGAATGCTGTGGCTGCAGCAGCATTCATCTGTGCCAACACATGAGGCATCACTGCAGGAAGGAGGATCTGCTGGTTTTGCAACACAGTAGCAATGTCGCAGTGGTAGGCAGCCATGTGGGAGTCTTGCTTAAGCTCCATGGTCTCCAAGATATTTTGGATTGCCACCAGCTCTTTGGCCACATTGCTGGTGCCACTTTGGCAGGGCCGTTGTTGATACCTCTGCCTTGTGACACCAGCAGTGGTGTCAGTCAGGGACTGCTGGAGGCCACGGAGCGGAGAGTAGGTGCCTCTGATGGCAACCTAGTTGTCCCTATAGGGACTGAGGCACCCAAGGACCCCCTCTACTGTGGCTGCCAGGGTATCTAACTTCGCCCGCACCTGATCTGCCAACTCCCACTGGACTCCTACTGCAGTCCGTTGGAAGGTGATCTGTGGGTCCTCAGACTCCAGGGGTGAGGCTGTGGTTGTGGGTGGTGCCTGTTGGTTGTTTGGCGGGGTATGTGGAGATGCCACGACACTGCTGACCCTCCCTGGGTCCGGAGATGGTGTTCCTATGAAGTCCAGGAACTCTTGGAGGTTGTATTAGTCGATGGTTGGTAGGTTTTCATCATCATCACCATCACCATCATCGGTGATGTTTGGGACAGGGTGCTGACCAGGAGGTAAGGTTTCATCCTCTGCAATGGAAAGAGCAAATACTAATGTTGCTGTCTGTTCATATTGACATGTTGTTAAGCATTTGCCATTTAAAGTGCATGCCACTTTCCATTCTCCTGTGATACATGATACACTAAGCTATGGTTGACAGTTTACACTGTCAATAAATGTTACATGTCAGGAGTTCAGGATTATGACATTAGCTCTGTGTGCCAACACTGAGTGTCTAAGGCCTATCCTAGTCCTCATATAGGAATTACTGGCATTGATTCTATTTCATCATGTGGAGAGTTGATCATCTGCAGGGTGTGAAACAGCTTATATATTTCTTCCCCACACTTGTATGTGTGCATTGATCCCTCTGTTTGTTCAAGACAAAGGTCCAGACAACCAACTTAGTGCCACACATTGATGTGACCATGATCATGAGTGGCTTATCCTGTACCTACCACACTTTCATCATGTGTGGCTATCCCCAACAGACTGATATTGCAAGCTGTGTCATGCAGCACCCCAGATGATGTTTTTTTTGGGATGGTGAGATGGACCTACGGAGGGTCCTTTTCACAAGATTTTGACTAGACATGGTGCTGCAGGCACTTTATCTATGCAACCGAGCATATTTCCACATACACAGGACAGCCCCATACTTAGAATGAGCGTGCCCACCCCTTGTGTTTTCTCCTTCGATGGCAATGATGAGAACAGGCAAGCAGCAACACAAACAACTGTGAGGCAGGGTTCAAGGATGGCTGCATTGCTGCACAGGGATTAGTGGTTGTGAACACACATCCGAATTAACAGGGGGATCTTGGCAAATTTTACGGGGAGACGTAAATTCTGTTCCAGGGGTTTATTACATTTGTGGACAGAATGCTTACCTCCTATAGCCAGATAACTGGGAGAGAATCTGCTATTTAGGCATACTAATTCAAAAGATGTACCATGTGAATAATTTCAAAGATGTACCATGTGAGGAGTTTAGATGCATTAACACTAACACCTGCACTTAAACAGAAATACAGTACAAACACAGGAACTGGACTAGTAGGAGACATATTTGGAGCTGTCATTCCGTCTGTAGGTGTAATTTAAAATGGCGAAAAGATTAGAAAGTTGTCAGCAGTTGTGGGCAAACTGGCAACTAGCACACCCGAAGCTGTGCTTGAAATTAATACAGAACTGATACCTATATGATCAATGGTTTTACAGGATCGACATGCCTTCGATATTTTACTCGCAGAAAAGGGTGGAGTCTGCAAAATGCTTAAATGAACTCATTGCTGTACGTACATACCTGACGAGAGTAGGGAAATAGAAGACTTCGCAAAGAATATATCAGGTTTAGAACCTGAATTGCATGAGTTGGAAACACCAAGTTTGTTTGAAAATTTTGGAAAGGGAGTTGGCACAATTAGAAATTGGGCTCTCATTACGAGGGCTGTCGGCCGAGCGTTCGACCGCCATCGCCCCAGGCAGGTGTCTGTCCGACAATGAGTCAGCGGTCCCACCTACCCGATTAGGATAAGACCACCAGCACGGCAGTTGGAATGTCCCTTTTAGTACCGGGGCTTGTGCTGCGGCCCAGGAAAAGGCCGCAGCACAAGGTGCAATGACAGGCACTTTGTGCATATCCAAGCCCTGGTGCCAGGCACCATTTGGTGCCTGGCACATGAAGCATGGATGTGAGGGGGGCACTACATGTGCCCCCCAGGCCACATAGCAATGGCCAACAGGGGACCGGGGCCCTGCTTGGGCCCCAAAGTCCCTTTATGGCTGCCTTTTCATGGCGGTCGCCCCGCCATGAAAAGGCACATCGTAATGCGGCAGTCGGACCGATGGACTGGTTGTCGGTGGGACCGCCACCAACGGCCTGTTGGTGGTGGTCCCACCAACATCGTAATGAGAGCTTTGGTTTTCAACAGCAGAAAAGAGTATATTGAAGGCTATTCTAATGCCAATAGTAATAGTGGGACTTTGCTACTATTTCTTTAAAAAATGTTCTTGAGCTGTTGAACCATATTTCACAAGAAAAAGGAAAGGTTGGACAAGAAATGGTATAGGAAGGATTTAGGTTTGAGGGGAATTATGAATGACGATTACAAGAACTCTTTAAAATGTAGGGGTTTGAAAAGAAAAAGACGAGACTCAATTGACGATGAAAGTGCAGTCTGAAACAGACTCACATGAGAAACATAGATATGTGATGAATATTAAAATCATCAGGTGGGGGATTGAGGAAGTCGAAACTTTTTACATAAATTGAACCTCATAATAACACAGAAATGTGCCTTAATGTTAACGAAGAAAATGTGTGTCAATACAGTGGTTAGGAAAACGTGGTTTTATTGAATGTGCAAAAAGTGAAAATGCTGTTTACTTCTGTAGAAAGCTCCCATTTCTATCATTCTTTCACTGCCTAGGCCTCAATATTTTCTTGATTCTTTCCTATCCCTTTATGAAAATAAATGCCTTTTTATAAATGCTGATTTAATGTTCTAATTGAACTGCAGAACTTGACATCTTCGTGAATGTGCTGTTTGCTGCAAAATTTACTTATTTCCTTCCTCACACCATATGACTTCATCATATTTTAGATAGTTTCCTCTGCCGCATGCTTAAAATGAACAAGAATATTATTGAAAGAGAATGCTTGCTGAGGTTAACATTTCATGATCTAACCAGGAAATGCTAGATATTAATGTTTCATTTCACAGAGCAGTCCATTGTTAGGCAATGGGGCACCGAACAGTTAACAGAGTGAGCTTGAAAAGGTTCTCATGAGAACCTTTCTAGATGTATCTTTTTGTAAAATGCTGTAGCCACATTCAAATAACTACATATTGACATGGACGTTTACCGTGGGAGTTGAGACAGAAGACGATGGACCATGGGAAGATCCTCTCCTATTGGTTAGAAATGATTCAACATTCAAAGTTTGCAACATGTTTTGTGCTTTCTATATAGTATGTGTTATTAGCTAGAGAGTTAAGGCATTCTATGCACCTCTACCCTGCCATGCCCTTAGGACTTTGTTGTGCTTGTCCAAATTGCCATAGGCTACTGTTAACGGTGATTTCTTTGTTTTTCTTCTGCTTTGTGAGGAGACATCCTATCAGTACGTGGATCATCGCTACTGCTGTGATTAATTCCTTTTACCTGTTTTAACGAATGCTACTGCAGCTGTTAGGGAATTTGACTGGGTTTCCAGAACTACTCTTTATGGGGAGTTCGACCGTTTCATGGTTATTAGTCTCCTGCTCTAAATTTTGCTTGCTCTTTTCCAAAAATAACTGTTTATGGGTTCTCGTTAGGATAGGTTAGATCCTGTTGATTAAGATAGGGACACAGGGGCATATTAGCAAGGGCTTTATCGCCGCTTTAGCGGGACTTTTTGCCGCTAAAGCGGCGATTTTTTTATCGCCCTATCAGCAAGCTGTCGCTAACAGGCGTTAGCGACAGCTTTCTGGCGATAGCGGCCGGTTTTCCCATCGCCTTGCATGCCAGCGATAATTATCGCTAATGACATGCAAGGTAGGCGTTCCCAACTAAAAGCGACTGAAAACAGTCGCTAACACAACTTCCCCCTATTAGCAACGCAGGCGAAGCGTTAAAAAAATTCGCACTAAGCGCGATTATCGCTAGAATTTAACACCTGCTAAAAACATGACTTACCTGTTTGTTGAATGGGAGGTGGATTGTCAGGCTAAGTCCACCATGGCGTTAATGCGTGAATATCACTGGATTTCCAGCGATATTCACGCATTTTGCCGCTATCGCTGGATATTTTATCGCATTGGAGATAAACGTTGCTAATAGCATGTTATCTCCGTGATAATATCCAGCGATAGGCGGCGTTAAAAAAAAATGCGCTAAGCGCGGTTTGCGATAATTTTCGCCTGTTGTTGCTAATATGCCCCTAATTTCTTTATGGAGTACGCTATTATTTTGTATGCTTGTTCTAACCAAATTTTCTACATATTTCTGTAAATGGATTTCTTTGACTAATCTGAAAAAAAAGACAAAAAATACAGACTAGTCTCTGAAAGAGAAAATAAACTTTTAAAACCTCTCATCATTGACTGAACATTAAATGCTGAAAGACGATGATTATTTTAGAGATGTGTTTGGGTTGTGCTCCATTATAATACGGTGGCAAAGATTCATCGACTTGAAGAGGTGTGGAAATTGGAGGTTCGCTTAGTAAGTTTAAAGCGGAACTACTTATAATATTTTTATGAGATTTCTTCACTCGCAAATCTTTTAACACACCTTCTTGTGTGTTCTACTAAAACAAATAAAGTTTCCCACGCATTCAAGAATATTTTTCAAGAATCGCAAGTGAAATCTCGACCAGCGTGAAATCATCCAAATCAATGCAGTTTCCCCCGTTTGCTCAATATGTTCAACTAACACTGATTAGAGTTAATCAGTCCTAACAACTTAATAACCCTATGTCACTGGTGTAGGTGAAGGTACCTCACACACCACGCCTTTAAATATCTGCAAACAAGTTTTCAATTACTATGTTATCCCAGAATCTTTCGACTAGGACAAGTCTGAAATCTTCGAACACCTTTTCAACCACTTATCGACTATTTTCTTCTTAACCACTAATTCTAAACAAACATTCAAACCAGAAGAAAGGCACAATCACAACCACAATGCATTTGCTCTCACAACTTCAAAACCACAACCGCCTTCGAATTCAGCTTTGCTGGAACTTCAAGTTCTGGACCTTGGATTCAGGAATCAGGAATTTCAAAATATTTTTGGGTAGTATTTTATAGTACCATTCAGGGTGTTAAACCTATCCTCTGCTATACATTACCAGGAGTGATTTGTATAGGTTGACCCTTTCAGCGATCATATGCCTTTCGCCTGTATTAAGAAGTAGTTGTCTTGATTGAGCGAAGTGGCAGATGGATTTCAGATGTGCAAGTTGTCACACTTGCTTATTGTTAGGACTTTGTCTCCTTATCAGTGTGCTGCTGTTGTGACTGCAGCATCTCAGCAGTCTGGGCACCTGAGACCCATGGAGCCTAGTCCTGGGAAAACGCAGCAAGATCAGGAAGGACCTAAGGAGGAAATAGCTATGATGAAAAAGGGAAATAAAAGAGAACAAAAACCTGAACTGGACTAGCTCCGGTTGCATTCCCTCATGCAGGTGAATGCCATTTTTGCCCTTAGTTCGGGCAGCGGAATACTTGAACCTGGATTTCTGGTAAGCATCCAGAACAGGTTGTGACGCCAAAAGTATCCGTCTGTTTCAAAATGGATCCTGGTGCTTACATGGCGAATATACTCTTCAGCAACAAACTCTGGAACAGATACAGTTAAGGATAGAAAATGCTACCCTTCATCATGCAATCCACTTTAGGTCTATTGACCTTCCTGTCGTTAGGTCCTCTACTCCTAAGTGTCCTAGAGAATCTTTGAGGTCAAAGCAGTTTTGGGATGGCATGATGGTTTATTTTTCCTTTTGAGCTGGTCAGATCCAACTCCTCTGGTTGTCGCTGAAGACCCTTGCCTAAACAATTTTGCAAATCTTTTGACAAGCGTCAAGAAGATTTTTGAGAGATCCGATCATGAAGCTTCCGCTGAGGATGCCTTGTGTGAAATTTCTCAGTAAAATTCTGATGTACTATCCTATTGTACTCAGTTTTGTGAATTTGCTGCTGAAATCTCCGGAGTGGAACGCATGCAGATGATCTTATTACAAAGAAGTTTGAAGGAGGAATTAAAGGATGAGTTGGTACAAGTTCCCTAAGCCGCTTCATTCGTAGAACTAGTACAAGTTCTTCTGTTAGAACACAGACTTAAGGAGAAGGTAAAAGCTGTAAGATCAGAGGTTCTCCTCTTCTCCTTCTCCCCAATCTTAGTCACCTAAAGAACAAATGTGGTCAGATCTGCTATGAGGCACATTGTCTGGTACCGAAAAAGATAAAAAATGTAAGGCCGGCTGATGCCTCTATTGTACAAGCCAAAGTTATCTGCAGTGAGACCTCCCTGTTCGGCCTTCAAAACCTCAGGAAAATGTCTTTATAAGAAAGAAAGGGGCAGAAAATTCTCAACTCTCTAAAGTTTTCAGTTCCTCTGCTGAGACTAGTTCACACTTGTTCGTGTTGAAATTAAGGGTCTGATTTAGATCTCATTGGACGGGTTACTCCGTCACAACAGTGATGGATAACCCATCTGCTGAAATATAAATCCCATTATACCCCATGATATAAATCAGGCCCTAAGTCTACAACTTCATCCCTGTCAGTCCATCTCTGTTCCAGCCCTGTTAGATTCTGGTGCTTCCGTAATGTACTTAGATTTGAATTGTGCCCAGAAACGCCAGATTCCAGTCAGAAAGAAGCCGTCTCCTGATCATGTGCAGAATATTGATCGTTTTCTGTTGACATCCCTTATTGTTCCCCTTCTACTCTCCTTAGGCAGTCATAAGGAGTTGGTTGCCTTTGATCTGCTCACATCTTCTAATTATGCCATTGTGCTTGGAACACCGTGGCCAGAATTGCACAATCTCTCATCAATTGGGAAACCAGGATTGTGGTCTCTCCTTTCAGTTTTGTAGAGACAAGTTCTATTTTGAACGGGGCTATTGGGCTCCAGTTGTACAAGACCTTACTGAAGACCAGTCTCATTCTACCATTGCTGAGGCCATGTTCCACCCTTCTGCTTATCAAGAGTACCCTTATTATTTTCAGAAGACTACCCCTGTGTCACTCCCTCCTCAGATATTTAGACTGTGCCATTCAAATTATACCTGAAGCGATAATTCATTACAGAAGGGTATATTCTCTTTCTCAGTGCAAGAAACAGGGCCTAAAGGAATATCTGGATGAAAATCTTTGTAATGGGTTTACTGTGTGGTCCCCCCGCTGGGAGTCCTCTTTTCTCTATCCTAAAAAAATCCAAATAGCTAAGACCGTGTATTGACTGTTGTGGATTGAATAAGATCACCATTAAGGCCCATTACCTGCTTCTACTCAATAAAGACATGAGTGGAAGGCAGCCTTTCAAACATCTTTTGGATGTTATGAGTACTGTCATTGTAAGGTTTCAACCATTTATCTCTTATGGGGGCCCTTTGGGAACTTGCCTTTACATCAGTATAGGAAAAAATACACATCTCCACTTAGCATACTTAGGGCCTTATTTATGAGAAGTGTGGCACCGCTGCGACAAAGCAGCAATGCAACACTTCTCAGTGCGCCCTCCTTGTGACTTCATGGATGCACATTATTTACAGTACAGAGCATCATGTCGCAAGGTATTACTGACGTATCTGTAGGCGCAAAGTTGACGCATTGCTGGGGTGTGTCTGAAAACAGACGCAACTCCAGCAATGTGTCTTTTCACATGGAGCAAGCCCCATGTGAAAGGGCCTGTGTCTTCCTTACGCCTGCCATGAGGCAGGCATAAGGTTTTGACACAATGGTGTCCTAGAAGTGGCACACTGAAATCTTATAGATTTCAATGCACCACTTTTACAAGGCTTTGATGCGGGGGAATGCCCACCCTGTATACATTATACCTGACGCAGGTATAATGTAGCGCAGGGGTTTATGAAGTGACGCATCTGCCTAGATGCGTCACTTTGTAAATATGGCTCAACGGGGAGCATTATATACGACGCCGCAGCAACACAAAAAGTGACGCAACTGGGGCGCAAAAGTGACGCAAGGCCTCATAAATAAGGCCCTTAGTTTCTCTTCGCCTCCCAGTTCAGGTTTTTGTTCCACTTCCTTGATGCATTATTATCCTTGTAGTTCCCTCTGTCATCAGACCCTTCCTAGATCATGTCCTGGTGGTGGTCCTCTGTTCACAAGCTTGCTTCCTGGGTCCTACAGTTATTCTGATCCTTTCATATTTGCACTTGGCTCCATCTGTACTTCAGTCCTGGCCTTCTAATTTCCCCTCTTATGCCTCTTGGTTTTGCTGGTCTTCCCCGTTCCAAGCCCCAGTCCACCCTTTCCTTCATTGGTGGTGTCCCGATTCCTTGCAGCTGGTTAATGCCTTCAAGCTGGCTCTCTCCTTGCCCCTGTGCTCTTCACCTGAGCCTCCAGCTATTTCAGCCCTGTGAGCCAAGAGTGCAGCTACTTGCAACTCTCTTCTGCTGAGTCTCCTGATGTTCTGTCGTGTTCCTGCAGCTGTCATTCTGGGCTTATTTTTGATTCTGTTTCCCTTATTTTCTGAAACCCATTTTCCTGTTTTTGGCTATTTTGTAGCATCTGTTTCTGTCTCTTATCTACAGTATCTCTGTTCCTGTGTTAGCCATTGTTCCTAGTCCCTTCTCTGCACTCTTAGTGATCTGCCTTGTTATATGCAGACTCCTTGCCTTGTATTCTGTGTTCCTGTTTGTCTGAATATTTCGCATCTTGCCTTGTTAGAGTGTAAACGTTTTCTAATCTTGTTTTCAGTATTCACAGTTCTGTGTATTCCAGTCCTAATGCTGACCCTGATTCCAGTCCTGCTTTTCCCTGAGCCCAGTTTATGTTTTGGTGTTCCTTGTTCTGTCCCCTCTTGTCTTTTCTTGTGTGTTATATTACAATCTTGATTATCATTGTTATCAAGGGTGCCAGTGTGTTTCTGAGGTCTTGTGCTGCTGACACATTCATCAGGTGCTCTTTTTTCCATAAGAGCTGCTGGCTGTATCCCTGAACTCTATGAGATTAATCTGCTCCTTGCATTTTTAAGATCTTTTTCACCTCACAGAGAGATCACTTTAGAGGAGCAGACAAACTATCATGTTTGATTGTTTGTGTATTGTTTCCCTACCTTTACCTTCCTGTTGTTTGTACTCGTGTTATCGTCATAGTTTCCTCTGCAGACTGCCCAGTTCCTTATTTACTGCCAGTTACAACCTACTTTAGTCCTCAGCTTCTGCCCTGCTTTCTTCCCAGCCTTAAGGTATTCAATTGTTTATATTATACCCCTTCTTTGGAAATGCCTTGTCTTTGCAGAGTACCCCCTGTTACCATGCCCCTTACGAACTTCGCTAGATTCCGTACTGTCATGCCCTTTGGCCTAACCAATGCTCCAGCCATGTTTCAAAGGTTTATTAACAGTATTTTCTTTGATGTCCTGAACCACTTTCTTTTGGTATACCTTGATGGCATTCTAATCTTTTCTACTCATCTTCCTGAACATCATATTCATGTTCATTCTGTTCTTCAGCATCTAAGGGAAAACTAATCTGTCCTGTAAAATAGATCAGTGTGCGTTTCACAGAGCAGAGGTAGAGTAGAGTATTTGGGGTATCGCCTTTGAAAGTGTATTGGCAATGGACCCACTTAAGTTCAAGTCAAAATACTTTATTCGGCCAATAAAGGTTAAAAAACATTTTACCCTAGCCTGCTCCTCTATCCATCAAGGGGACCCAGAGTTTTCTGTGGCTGGCTAACCTTTATATACAGTTTATTAACAACTTTGCCAATATGAGTATCCATATATTTACGACTTTAAAGATGAACAATCTGACTAAAAATTGTATTTGGACTCCTAAAGTCCAGGAGGCTTTGTCAGTATCAAGAAGGATTCCACCCAAGCTCCTATTCTCAGCCACCCATATTAGTCCAGAATAGTAATTGCTGTTACTGATGCTTCGGAATTTTCTGTGGGAGCATTTCTGTTCTGTTCAGCTCCAGGAGGAGGACAAGAATTCACTTCTTGATTGACAAACTTGCTGGCTACTTCTTTTTACAGTATGATTTTTATATCACTCACATCCCTTGCACACAGAATGTTCTTGCCGATGACTTGCATTGAGACATTGTGTTTGAGGATTCCAAGACTCCTATCCTTTTGCTCTCTCCTAAGGTTGTTTGTCTGGCAAGATCTTTTTTGCAGCATATAAGAGACACTCACACTGAAATCTCCCCTGAAGACCTTGATGTGTTATAGAGCCAAGTATCATATGCCTACTGGCAGAATCAACATTATTTTCAACATCCCCTGTTGATGTCTGCCAAGAACTTACAAGCTGAGGTTCTTGGAATCAATCAATCAATCAGGGAATTGTAAGCGCGCTACTCACCCGTGAGGGTCTCAAGGCGCTGGGGGGGGTCCGCAGATCTGTTTAGCCGAAGAGCCAGGTCTTGAGGGTCTTCCTGAAGGTGTTCAGGGAGGGGGCGCGTCTGATGTCTGCCGTTAGCTCATTCCAGGTCTTGGCTGCAATGTGAGAGAAGGATCTTCCGCCTGCTCTGGCTCTGTGGATGCACGGGGTTTCGGCCAGTGCGAGGTTGGAAGATCGGAGGTTTCTTTTGGGTACGTGGAAGTTGATTCTGTCGTTGAGGTATTGGGGTCCGTTGTTGTGTAGGCATTTGTAGGCGTGAGTGAGGATTTTGAAAGTGACTCTTTTCTCCACGGGGAGCGAGTGGAGACTTCGTAGGTGTTGGCTGATGTGTTTGTGTCGGGGGATGCCGAGGACGAGTCTGGCGGCGGTGTTCTGTATTGTCTGGAGTTTGCGGAGTAGGGACTTGTTGATGCCGGCGTAGAGTGCGTTTCAATAGTCCAGTCTGCTGGTGATGAGTGCGTGGGTGACTGTCTTCCTTGACTCAGGGGGGATCCACTTGAAGGTCTTGCGGAGGATGCGGAGGGTGTTGAAGCAGCTGGAGGTGACGGCGTTGACCTGTCGGTTCATGTTGAGTGATGAGTCGAGTGTGTCATAATACTGCAGTGATCAGTCATTGTGGAATGAAATCAAGTTTAAAGTTAGTCTTATGTTCCTTTTAGTGGCATGTGGTTTGTGAGGATGTAGAGTTATATGTAAAGTGCTGTCCTGTATGCCACAATTCAAGGCATTCCACGATAAGTCTTTTGGGTTTTGCCAGCCTTTGCCTGTTCTGCCACATCCATGGCACACTATTCTACTGACTTTATTGTAGGCTTGCCTTCTTTTGGAGAAAGTCATGTGATCATGGTTAGAGAAGACCTCTTTTCCAAGATGGCTCATTGTTCCTTGTTCTGTAAACTTCCATCTGCCAGCATAATGGCAAGGAGAATTCTGACTGACCTATTCCACCTTCATGGAATCCCTGAAACCAAATTTCTGACAGGGGCTCTCAATACACTTCAAGATTCCGGTGCTTAATTTGCACTGCCTTGGGAATCGATCACACACTGTCCTCAGGTTACCAGCCACAATCCAATGGACCGACTGAGTCAACCAGAGTCTTGAACAGTAGCTGATGTGTTTCTGCTAAGCAAATCAAAACAACTGAGCAGAATACTTACCTTTGGCAGAGTTCTCTTGCAACAACTCTGTTCACTGTGCTACCAAGATTTTCCATTTTACTGTATCCACGGTTCCCATTCTTGTTCCTTTCCTTCTTCTTTTCTGTCTGCTAACTTTCTAAAAAGGCTTGCTTCTGAAAGACATGTGATTGCCCGGAATTTACAAGATCCTAAAACCGCTATGAAGGCTAGAAATTATGAATTAAAAAGATCAATCTGAAACCTTGAGGTGGGAGATAAAGTTTGGTTGTCTTCCAGGTTCTTACCCATTTGAAATTTACAAGTCCGGTTTTGTCCGCGATACTTTAATCCCTCCCTTTGTGATAACCAAACAGAAAAATCCTTTTGCCTTTAGACTCCGTTGTCCTAATTGTTGAAAGATTCACCCCACTTTTCATGTCTCCCAGCGGAAGTCTTTTGTGCCTAACCATTTTCATTGGAGTTTTGCTTCTCCTCTTATGGTGGATGTTGAACTAGAATACGAGGTTAGTGAAATCTGTGATTCCCAAATTTTCAGAGGTTGGTTACAGTTCTTTGTTCATTGTAAAAACTATCTTGTTAGTAAAATTTCTTAGGTTTCTGCCTCTTTAGGCTATGCCCCTAGATTGGTTGATCAATTCTTTTTAGCCTTTCCTGACAAGCTTGGAGCTTAAAATGGGGAGGGGGATATACTGTTGCGATTGCGGTGTTTCACCCATCTGGGCCTTAGACCCACAGTACCCTGCATAGTCCTGCGATGCCTGGGCCTCAGAAAACGCAAAAAGAAACCCACTGCTGTCTGCTGTCACTCTCACACACCTGGGGCTGCCTTTCCTCATGCTTGTGGGCAAGACTGCTGCTCCTTACTCCTCCAGTTCAGAAATGACAATCACCTGCCTTTTAAAGCTACCCGGAACTAGCTTAGGCTTTTGTTCTCCTTTCTTTTCCATCATGGCCATTTCTTCTTTGGTTCCTTCCTGATTCTCTCAATTATTATGTTTTCTGTCATGGGATGTTTGATGTAATTTTCTGTTCCTGGTCTTTTGCTATATAAGGACTTCAGTCTGGTTGGAGGGTGCTCTTCTAAAAAGTTGTACTCCTTTGCTTGTTTCCTCGCCCCTTCACTTGCTGATCCTGACTCTTCACTCCAGAACTCCAGGCGATTTCCTCTGTTGGATTCCTGATTTCTTCAATCCTTTGAAGTATTCATCCAGCAAGGAAGTTTTGTTTACACCTTTGTCTTTTTTCTCCTGAGAAGGTGGCAGCTTCTCAAGGGCACTTGTCTACCAGATATTCCTTTGTGTGATGACTTCATGGCTTCAGGAAATAGTCACCCTTACATCGGACAGCAGAAGATCGGGACAGCTGCTTGTTCTGGCTGTTACACCACTGCCTACAGTTTGGAGGAAGAACCCGAGTATACCATGGAAAAAGTTGAGGCAGCTCACAAAGCTGAAAAGACTAATGATTCCATTCTCACAAACACCAATTCAAGTTGCTCGGTCGTGCACAACTGTCTGGTTGCAAAAGACATATTGTGGGTGTGCCAAGAATATAGAGGGACTTACAGCCCGCCCATTGATTGGTTTACTTTCACTCTCATTTCCATGCTTCTTTTTCAATGACTTGCTTTTTCCATCTTGTGTCTGTCCCTCCCCTGGAACATTTCCAATTTACTTGTATTCTTTCACTGCTCACTTTTAGGGATCTACTTTTTACTTTTTGTGTTATGCACTCCACAGGAGTGCATGTATTTTTCCAGCTGTCTCTCTAGTGTATTACTGCTCCCCATGGTGCAGCTCTCTCTAGCCTATGTGCTTCTCGCCGCACTTCTCGGTGACAGGCACACCCTTGTGTGCTTCTTCCCCCCACATGGCTTTCTTGCCTCTGTGCTTCTACCCCCAATTCCACATTGTTCTCTCTCACTCGTTTTTGCTATTTCCCCCCTGCTCTCCGCGTTGTTGTCTCTCTCACCTGTTTGTTTTTTCTACCATCAACCATGTTGCTTCTACCCACTTACACCCTTCATGTTGTTCCCACCCACCCACAGCCTCTGTATGTTGCTTCTCTCCCATCTGTGCCCACATGTTACTTTCTATCCCCCAGCTCCCCATATTGCTTTTGCTCCTCTCGTGTTGCTCTGGCCCATCCATCCTGTGTTGCTTCCCTCAAGCGCTTTAAAAAATATTTTATCCAACTGGATTGGTAAATAAATCAAATAAAGAAGGGCCTGCATCATTTTGTAGGCCTCCACATGCATGGTGCGCATCCCTACAAAATGATCCGCTAAAGTATACAAAAGAGTGATGAATGGCATGAGTGAATTAATCTCAGCCACTGGTAATTACTCTGCCCACATCCCAGGCCATCATTATTTTGCACACCATGTTATCTCAGTTTGGACCTAGACATTTGCAAATCAGCCTTGACCCTTCTCCAATGGTAACAGTCCAGCCAAAGCCGTAAATCCAAGACCTCCTCAACCAGAACACAAGCAGCTCACAACCAGTTTTGCCCTAGTTAGGGCTCATCAGCCAGGTATAGCTTGATTCTAGTACCACATTGTGCACGGGTCAACATCTGACCATACTCATCCCACTTAGTGCAACACACTAAAGTATACAAAAAGTGATGAATGGAATGCTTGAATTAATCTCAGCCACTGGTAATTACTCTGGCCGCATCCCAGTCCATTGGAAGTTTGAACACCATGCCACATCAGTTTGGACCCAGCCATATGCAAATCAGTCTTAATCCTGCTCCAATGGGAACAGTCCATCCCGAACTGCCCAGCCAGGTCCTCCCTGAACAGAATTTAAGCAACCCAGGACCGGTTGTAGAGGTCACCTTGTATGACCGGTTTGAAAACATTCCAAATGTGAGTTAACTTGGTCGTGTTATTTGTAGGAGAGCCTTTGTGTGAGGCCATTGAATTAAGTGATAGGATTTTGTTTATTAAAGAATGCTTTGCAATTGTTGACAGAAGTGTCTGGATGAAGTCTGCCTGGAGGGGAGAAGATGGTATTGTAAGAGAGTTCTGGTTTGGATCCACAAGTGATCTGAAGTTGGATAACTAGAAAGATGGATTTGGCTTGAAGGATGAGCTGTTTATATATCTTTGTAAGAACTTTTAGCTGTGTGCAAATAGTTTGGTGGTTTAGAGAGTTTTCATTTTTTGTCTTTTGGAGTTCGGGTAGGTGGACCAAGGGCTTCAGTGTCTGAGATGGGGATACTGTGCAAATAACTTGAGATACATTTCTTTGTACATCTTAAGCATTGGGCCAACGTCCATGTTATAAGGTAATGCATGTAGTTTTCTGGTGATCATTTCTTCAATCAGGTGACAGTATATTAGATGATTATTTCTTGATAGTATGTTAAAGTTTTTTCAGATGTGCATTTTTGGGTGATAAATTAGTTGTGTGAATTTTAAGAATGCATATGACCGTAACGGATGAACCATGATTTTGTACTTCAAACAAGATGATTATTTTATTTAGGAGTGTGAAAAATTATGTAGTATAGTTGTGCCACATTTTTAATTAGAGACATTGTTTAATTGAATTGGATGCAGTTTACGGAAATATGCTCATCTCGCTACTGCTCATTCCTCCCTCCCAATCAACAGCACTCTGAAAGTCTTCTCTAATCACACTTTCTGTGGAACATGGCGATGACATGAGTAGATTGAGAACAGAAAGTGTGTATTGTAAATGAATCTTTCTATTGTGTACCTGAAGTATAATTTTAAGGATTTCCACTGGTAGTTCCAGTGTAAGCGTGCAAAGAACATGCTTCTATGCACTATTGTTTGATAAATGTTTCATAGTGGATTGAATATATCCGGAGTGCAGTTGCAAAGGAAGAAAGCAGAAGATTTCTCTTACCATAAGAAATGGGCTCGTGGGAAGGACCTTCTGAATTTTCAAAATTGTTTGTGATTTACCAATGCTATCTAACCATGATCATACTATGCTGAATTTGCAATTGTATTAATTAATATGAATAAATTGTGTCTAAAAAAACCCTGGTTTTGAAGGATCAGCAGCGACTTCTCATTGTCTCCCCAGACTGTGTGACTATTCTGAGTTTTTATTTTTTCCTCACTGTAATATTGTGAGTACTCTTCATGAGTTTGACAGTTAGAATTTGGAGAGACTTTAGTAAGGACCTATTATGATTTATGTTTCTGTATTTCAGAGTCTTTATCACTAAAATTTGCATTCCTCTGAAGTGATTTATTAACAGTTCGGCATTAAACCTTTAAAACTTAATTTTGATCTTGAACCCAGTTCTTGAGTGGTCCCAGTTTCTGAAATGTTTCACTCTGCTAAATGTGTCTGATTAAAGGGGAGGGTGGTCTTTTGCCGCTAGATCAATGAGAAGGGTTGTGGAACTGAACCAAGGTAAATTTTAGGGTTTTGCAATATTAGGGATCAAGAAATTATTGGGGTTTGGCTCCCACAATGTTATGATAGCAGAGGATGGTTAGCGTAAAAACACCTCTTCTTTATGGTGATTTCTTGTAGCTTTTTAGTCATTTATGCTCAATACGAAGAAGAAAATACTTTTTGGAAATTTGAGAATTTTCTGGTGTCGGATCCTCCTGGGAAGGGACTGACCGTATTGGCTGTGTGTTCCTGAAAGAAGATGGAGTGTAAGTATGAATAGGGAGAAATTGAGTTTGTGAATTTATTTCATGGTATGAGTCATGATGATGGATTTCTGTTTCTGTGTTGAATATTTTGGATATGTGATAATGGTTGTGGGTTCAACTGGTGGATTGAATACTGTTGTAATTATGTATTATTAAAATTTGTAATCACATTTATAGATTAGTGTGTTATTAGAAGGAATAGAATTGGTTTTCGTATTCACAATAAATCCAATATCTTGAAATATTGATTATTGATATTGATATTTGTCTGTACTGTGGTGTGCAGAACAAAGCTCTGCTTACACATCGGCAGGGATACTGAATCAACAAATTTTCTTTTCAGGTTTAAAAGTTAACTTGAGTTATTTTACTTACCCTTAGTTCACAGGGTGGAGTACATTAACTAGATGGTGGATTTCTGCTGGTTAGGATTTGCCTACCAAGAACATTGCAGAATTGTTGTGATCTTTCTCTCTATTTGTTTCCATTTTCAGACTTTATGGTTGGTAATTGAGTAATTTTACTTAACCCCTTCGCTGCTAGGCCTTTCCCCTACCTGTGCTAAGCCTTTATTTGGCTACTTGACATAGTTCGTGTTTAGGCCCCCGTAACTTTTTGTCCACATAAGGCATCCACGCCAAATTTGCGTCCTTTTCTTCCAACATTGTTGGGAATTGTAAAAGCACCCAGGGTTTGTGGATTCCCCTGGAGGGGACTGAGAAATTAGCCAAAATATAGCTAAATTTAGTTTTTGGGGGGAAAATGGGTAAAAAGTGGTGCAGAAGAAAGCGTCAGTTTTTTTCCCTGCAAATAGTATCAATAAACGGTTTGCGGTGCTAAAATCACCATCTTCCAAGCTTTCAGCAACAGGCAGACTTTTGTCAGAAAACCTAAACTTTCTACACAGTTTTGGCATTTTAGTGGGACATAGCCTATTTTTCCTATTTTTTTGTGCTTTCAACCTCTTTCCAGTTAGTGGTAGAAATGGGTATGAAACCAATAACGGATCCTGGAAAGCTATACATTTCTGAAAAGTAGACAAAATTCTGAACTCAGCAAGAGGTCATTTGTGTAGATCTTTCAAGATTTTCCTATAGAAAGTAATAGTTGAAATAAAATAATGTTGAAGTTGATTTGAAAAATGCAGCCATTTGTGCCTACGTTTTCACATGTGACTGGTATGGCAGATTTTTTAAAGTAATATACCGTTACGTCCGCTGGACCCTTCTGGTTGCAGGAATATGTAGGACTTGTATGTTCACCAAGAACCCGAGGTACCCAGTGTCAATAACTGAACTGCACCTTGCAATGGATTTTCATTGAGTACTGGGTATACAGCAGTTCATTTGGTAAAATATACAGAGTGAAAAATAGGTATCAAGGAAACCTATGTATTTCTGAAATAGGAACAACATATGGAGTTTAGAAGTAGTGGCTATTTGCGCACCTCCAAATTTGTGGGTACCAATACGAGCATGTGAATTATCGGGCATCTTTCAAAATGACATCTTTTTTACACACTGCCTTACATTTGGAAGGCATAAATGTATAGAAACTCAATTGGTAATAACACTTGTTCTACTATTCTGTGTTCCGCTACGTCTCCCAATAAAAATGGTACCTCAGTTGTGTGGTTAGGCCTAGTGCCCGTGACAGGAAATGGCCCAAAACTCAACATGGACATATCACATTTTTCCAGTGAAAACTGACCTTCTTTTTTGCAATGTGCCTAGCTGTACATTTTTGTAAACTAGACACCCAGAGGAATCCAGGATGGGGTGACTTGTGTAGCTCTCACCAGGTTCTGTTATCTAGAATCCCTTGCAAACATCAAAGTATGTAAATAAAAACACATTATCCTCACATTTCTCTGATGGAAAGTTCTGGAATCTGTAGCAGGGCCACAAACTTCCACCCACCCAACATTCCCCTACGTAACATTTCACTCTGGAGACCGTGGGAAATGCTGGATGGTAGGAAATTTGCGCCGGCCCAGTGAACCCACACACAAATGTGAGAAAAATGTGATTTTTAGCTAAAGTTGAGGTTTGTCGGGGATCCTGTGTAAGAAAACGTTGGGGGATCTACTCAAGCCACACCTGCCTGGACTCCCCGGGTGTCTAGTTTTCAGAAATGTCTGGGTTTTATAGGTTTTCCTAGATGGCTGGCGAGCCCAGGTCCAAAAACGCAGTTGACTCCCTTGCAAAACCAGGACGTTTTGTGATAGAACATTTTGATGCCTCCACAATACGTTTGGGCCTTTCCCTGTCGTGGGCACTTGGAAGGTAGCATTTTTTTCGAGAAACCTCGGGGAAATTTGTGATGGCCCCGTGACCTCACAGCTTTCCCACACAGAACTGTGAGGAAAATGTCATTTTTTTAGCTAAATTTGCGGTTTTCAGTGGATTCTGGGTAAGAAAAGGTTGGGAGATCCACGCATACCACACCTTCCTGGACTCCCCTTGGTGTCTAGTTTTCAGAAATGTCTGGGTTCTAGATGGCCGCCGAGTCTGGGACCAAAATGCAGCAGCCCCCTTTGCAAAAACAGATTGTTTTGTGATAGATAGGGGGATACCTGGGTTTTTGTTCCCCGGCTTGGCGGCCATCTAGATAAATCTCCCAAACCCAGACATTTTTGAAAACTAGACAGCTGTGTGGCTTGCATGGACCCCTGATGTTTTCTTACCCAGAATCCCCTGCAAACCTTAAATTCAGCTTAAAAATCAAATTTTCCTCATCTTTCTGTGTGGGATCAGTGTGCCGGCATGTTTCCTACCACCCAGCCTTCCCCTCTGCATTCCAATAAAAATAATACCTCACTTGTGTGGGTGCCCAAAGCAGAGTTAGCCCAAAAATGAAAAAATAAAAAAACTGAGGGGGAACCAAAGGGTGTCCATAAGGGCAGTTTTTAAAAATAAATTTTTAGGGTGACTCTGCTTTGGGCACCCACACAAGTGAGGTATTATTTTTATCAGGAGATCGAGGGGAATGCTGGGTGGTAGAAAAATTGTGCTGACGTGGTGATCCTTCAACTTTCCCGCACAGACATGTGAAGAAAATGCAATTTTTTAGCTAAATTTGAGGTTTGCAGAGGATTCTGGGTAAGAAAATGTTGGGAGATCCATGCATACCACACCTTCCTGGACTCCCCTGGGTGTCTTAGTTTTCAGAAATGTCTGGGTTCTTGATGGCCGCCGAGTCTGGGGCCAAAATGCAGCAGCCCCCTTTGCAAAAACAGATTGTTTTGCGATAGATAGGGGGTAACCTGGGTTTTTGTTCCCCGGCTTGGCGGCCATCTAGATAAATCTCCCAAACCCAGACATTTCTGAAAACTAGACAGCCGTGTGGCTTGCATGGACCCCTGATGTTTTCTTACTCGAAATCCCCTGCGAACATAAAATTTAGCTTAAAAATCAAATGTTCCTCATATTTCTGTGTGGGATCAGTGTGCCGGCATGTTTCCTACCACCCAGCGTTCCCCTCTGTCTTCCAATAAAAAAAAATACCTCGCTTGTGTGGGTACCCAAAGCAGAGTTAGCCCAAAAATGAAAAAAATAAAAAACTGAGGGGGAACCAAAGGGCGTCCATAAGGGCAGTTTTTAAAAATACATTTTTAGGGTAACTCTGCTTTGGACACCCACACAAGTGAGATAAAATTTTTATCAGGAGATCGAGGGGAATGCTGAGTGGTAGGAAAATGGTGGCTGCACGGTGATCCTTCAACTTTCCCACACAGACATGTGAAGAAAATGCAAATTTTAGCTCAATTTGTGCTTGCAGAGGATTGCTGACGGATCCACGCGAGCAACACCGCCAGCCAAACAAAAGTCCACACACACCGCAAGCCAAGTGCCAGTCCACGCACGCCATCCACGCACACAGCCGGACAAGCATCATCCAATGCACACCGCCAGCCAAGTGCCAGTCAACACACACCTCCAGGCAAGTGCCAATCTACACACCACCATCAAGCGCTAGTCCACACACACTGCCAGCCAAGCGCAAGTCCACACATGATGCCAGAAAAATGCCAGCACACACACAGCCAGCCACACATCAGTACATGCAGACCGTCAACCAAACTCAAGTCCACAGACACACACAGAAACTTTCCCTCATATCTAGTGGTTTTCTACTCCCCTGGGGGCAAATGAGCCTACAAATATCAGTGATCTGCCCCAAATGGCTAAAATGTATGCCTAAAAAGGAGAGTGACCCTTGAATATAGGGTTGCTCCCTAACATGTCCATAAACAAATCCCTGTTGCCTAGTGGGCTTTCCGCCCCCACCCAGGAGGCAGATCAGGTGCAACAACAACCATCTGCCCCCAGGGGGGCACAAAGACAGAGGTGGGGGCATTGACATGCCCTTCTGGGCAGCCTCCCCCCTACACAAATGAAAAATAGTACTTGGTGTTTAGTGGGCTTTCTGCCCCCTTGGGGGGCAGATCGGGGGCTATTGTCGCGGTATGCCCCCAGGGGGCAGAGAGACTGTGCCCCTTTTTAGGTCTCGCCTAGCGACGCAGCGTATGCGCGCTGCTCGCCTTGGCGAGACCTATTGTTGTCGGTTTAGTGGGCGAAGGGGGACAGGACATGTGCACTTGCCTGGACAGGCGATGTGCATGCGCACAGCGTCTCCTCTCTAGCGATGCAAGCTTTCACACGCTCCCATCTTGATTTAGGTTTCAGTTTCACTGCGCGATGCAACCATACAAGGCAGACACATAAATTTCAGCGCTTTACTGCGTGATGCAACTATACAAGGCAGACACATAAATTTCAGCGCTTCAGCATATCAAGAACTTTGTGCCGCATGGTATTTACTTTGCTTTTTTTCGCTTTTGTTGCCTCAACACACAACAGTATTGTTCATGCCTCGCCGTGCTTTTTATCTGCCCCGCACTCTATCCTGCCACTTATCCTCAGGTTTTTAACTCGCCGTGCCTGTTCCTCTGCCCCACACTGTCCTGCCACTTATCCTCATGTTTTTAACTTTAGGTGCCTGTTCCTCTGCCCCGCACTCTGTCCTAACACTAATCCTCATGTTCTTCAGTTGCGCTCTGTCTTCCCACCTATACTCATATTCTTGCTTCGCCCTGCCTTTCACTCTGCCCCACACTCTGTCCTGCCAGAGCAGAGCTGCTTTAGAGCCATAGAACCAGGTCAGCAGAGCTGCTCTAGAGCCTAAGAACCAGGTCAGCAGAGCTGCTATAGAGCCAGAGAACCAGGTCAGCAGAGCTGCTGTACAGCCAGATAAACCAGGTCAGCAGAGCTGCTTTAGAGGGAGAGAACCAGGTCAGCAGAGCTGCTTTAGAGCCATAGAACCAGGTCAGCAGAGCTGCTCTAGAGCCTAAGAACCAGGTCAGCAGAGCTGCTATAGAGCCAGAGAACCAGGTCAGCAGAGCTGCTGTAGAGCCAGAGAAACCAGGTCAGCAGAGCTGCTTTAGAGGGAGAGAACCAGGTCAGCAGAGCTGCTTTAGAGCCAGAGAACCAGGTCAGCAGAGCTGCTTTAGAGCCAGAGAACCAGGTCAGCAGAGCTGCTCTAGAGGCAGAGAACCAGGTCCTCAGAGCTACTGTAGAGCCAGAGAAACCAGGTCAGCAGAGCTGCGTTAGAGCGTGACTACCAGGTCAGCAGAGCTGCTTTAGAGCCAGAGAACCAGGTCAGCAGAGCTGCTCTAGAGCCAGATAACCAGGTCAGCAGAGCTGCTTTAGAGCCAGAGAACCAGGTCAGCAGAGCCGTTGTAGAGCCAGAGAACCAAGTCAGCAGAGCTGCTCTAGAGCCTAAGAACCAAGTCAGCAGAGCTGCTGTAGAGCCAGAGAAACCAGGTCAGCAGAGCTGCTTTAGAGGGAGAGAACCAGGTCAGCAGCGCTGCTTTAGAGCCAGAGAACCAGGTCAGCAGAGCTGCTTTAGAGATAGAGAGCCAGGTCAGCAGAGCTGCTCTAGAGCCTAAGAGCCAGGTCAGCAGAGCTGCTCTAGAGGCAGAGAACCAGGTCAGCAGAGCTGCTGTAGAGCCAGAGAAACCAGGTCAGCAGAGCTGCTTTAGAGGAGAGAACCAGGTCAGCAGAGCTGCTTTAGAGCCAGAGAACCAGGTCAGCAGAGCTGCTTTAGAGCCAGAGAACCAGGTCAGCAGAGCTGCTCTAGAGCCAGAGAACCAGGTCAGCAGAGCTGCTTTAGAGCCATAGAACCAGGTCAGCAGAGCTGCTTTAGAGCCAGAGAACCAGGTCAGCAGAGCTGCTCTAGAGCCAGAGAACCAGGTCAGCAGAGCTGCTCTAGAGCCAGAGAACCAGGTCAGCAGAGCTGCTGTAGAGCCAGAGAACCAGGTCAGCAGAGCTGCTTTAGAGGGAGAGAACCAGGTCAGCAGAGCTGCTTTAGAGCCGCCAGAGAAACCAGTTCAGCAGAGCTGCTTTAGAGCCAGAGAATCAGGTCAGCAGAGCTGCTCTAGAGCCTAAGAACCAGGTCAGCAGAGCTGCTCTAGAGGCAGAGAACCAGGTCAGCAGAGCTGCTCTAGAGGCAGAGAAACCAGGTCAGCATTTCTGCTTTAGAGGGAGAGACCCAGGTCAGCATTTCTGCTTTAGAGCCAGAGAACCAGGTCAGCAGAGCTGCTCTAGAGCCAGAGAACCAGGTCAGCAGAGCTGCTTTAGAGCCAGAGAACCAGGTCAGCAGAGCTGCTTTAGAGCCAGAGAACCAGGTCAGCAGAGGTGTTGTAGAGCCAGAGAAACAGGTCAGCAGAGCTGCTCTAGAGCCTAAGAACCAGGTCAGCAGAGCTGCTCTAGAGGCAGAGAACCAGGTCAGCAGAGCTGCTCTAGAGGCAGAGAAACCAGGTCAGCAGAGCTGCTTTAGAGGGAGAGAACCAGGTCAGCAGAGCTGCTTTAGAGCCAGAGAACCAGGTCAGCAGAGATGCTTTAGAGCCAGAGAACCAGGTCAGAAGAGCTGCTCTAGAGCCAGAGAACCAGGTCAGCAGAGCTGCTTTAGAGCCAGAGAACCAGGTCAGCAGAGCTGCTTTAGAGCCAGAGAACCAGGTCAGCAGAGGCGTTGTAGAGCCAGAGAACCAGGTCAGCAGAGCTGCTCTAGAGCCTAAGAACCAGGTCAGCAGAGCTGCTTTAGAGCCAGAGAACCAGGTCAGCAGAGCTGCTCTAGAGCCTAAGAACCAGGCCAGCAGAGCTGCTCTAGAGGCAGAGAACCAGGTCAGCAGAGCTGCTGTAGAGCCAGAGAAACCAGGTCAGCAGAGCTGCTTTAGAGCCAGAGAACCAGGTCAGCAGAGCTGCTTTAGAGCCAGAGAACCAGGCCAGCAGAGCTGCTCTAGAGCCAGAGAACCAGGTCAGCAGAGCTGCTTTAGAGCCATAGAACCAGGTCAGTAGAGCTGCTTTAGAGCCAGAGAACCAGGTCAGCAGAGCCGTTGTAGAGCCAGAGAACAAGGTCAGCAGAGCTGCTCTAGAGCCAGAGAACCAGGTCAGCAGAGCTGCTTCAAAGCCAGAGAACCAGGTCAGCAGAGCTGCTCTAGAGCCTAAGAACCAGGTCAGCTGAGCTGCTCTAGAGCCAGAGAACCAGGTCAGCAGAGCTGCTGTAGATCCAGAGAAACCAGGTCAGCAGAGCTGCTTTAGAGGGAGAGAACCAGGTCAGCAGAGCTGCTTTAGAGCCAGAGAACCAGGTCAGCAGAGCTGCTTTAGAGCCAGAGACCCAGGTCAGCAGAGCTGCTTTAGAGCCAGAGAACCAGGTCAGCAGAGCTGCTCTAGAGCCAGAGAACCAGGTCAGCAGAGCTGCTTTAGAGCCATAGAACCAGGTCAGCAGAGCTGCTGTAGAGCCAGAGAACCAGGTCAGCAGAGCTGCTCTAGAGCCAGAGAAACCAGGTCAGCAGAGCTGCTTTAGAGGGAGAGAACCAGGTCAGCAGAGCTGCTTTAGAGCCAGAGAACCAGGTCAGCAGAGCTGCTTTAGAGCCAGAGAACCAGGTCAGCAGAGCTGCTTTAGAGCCAGAGAACCAGGTCAGCAGAGCTGCTCTAGAGCCAGAGAACCAGGTCAGCAGAGCTGCTTTAGAGCCATAGAACCAGGTCATCAGAGCTGCTGTAGAGCCAGAGAACCAGGTCAGCAGAGCCATTGTAGAGCCAGAGAACCAGGTCAGCAGAGCTGCTCTAGAGCCAGAGAACTAGGTCAGCAGAGCTGCTATAGAGCCAGAGAACCAGGTCAGCAGAGCTGCTTTAGAGCCAGAGAACCAGGTCAGCAGAGCTGCTCTAAAGCCAGAGAACCAGGTCAGCAGAGCTGCTTTAGAGCCATAGAACCAGGTCATCAGAGCTGCTGTAGAGCCAGAGAACCAGGTCAGCAGAGCCATTGTAGAGCCAGAGAACCAGGTCAGCAGAGCTGCTCTAGAGCCAGAGAACTAGGTCAGCAGAGCTGCTGTAGAGCCAGAGAACCAGGTCAGCAGAGCCATTGTAGAGCCAGAGAACCAGGTCAGCAGAGCTGCTGTAGAGCCAGAGAACCAGGTCAGCAGAGCCATTGTAGAGCCAGAGAACCAGGTCAACAGAGCCGCTGTAGAGCCAGAGAACCAGTCAGCAGAGCTGCTTTAGAGCCAGAGAACCAGGTCAGCAGAGCCGTTGTAGAGCCAGAGAACAGGGTCAGCAAAGCTGCTTTAGAGCCAGAGAAACAGGACATTGGGGCTTATTTACAAGCCCCTTGCGCCGCCGCTGCGTCACTTTTTCCCACATAAAAGTGAAGCACCGGCAGTGCAAGGGACTTGTAAATAAGCCCCATTGTGCCCATTCGAACGCAATAAAACAGTTACGTAACCTTCACACCACGGAAAAGGTGAAATAAAGCACCAGTTTCTAAAGTTATTGCTCTTTCCACAGTTACTGGTAACTCAAGTCTCCTGCCTGAGGTCTACTACATTTATTGTAATTTAAAACTTCAGGTATCAAAATGCAAAGTTGTGTGAGCTATTAGCCTTACACTGGCTGAACAACTGCCTCCTACCATAGGACTGTTACGAGTGTCTACAAATCTAAGATTGCATTTTGGGAAGTAGATGATGCACCTCATGCCTGCAACATAAAACAAGCATTTGCAATGCAATAGGGCTGGCATTACTAAAAGTTTGAGGTATTGGCGTTGCAAATGATAATGTTTGTTAGTTTTTGTTAAAAATATTCCAGCAGTAGCATAAGTAATGAAATAAAATCCACGTAGACCACCAGTACCACCACCACTAACGCCACCAGTACCACCACCACCAGTACCAATACCACCACCACTACCACCACCGCTACAACCACCACAAGTACCATAACCACCACTACAATTATTACTATTACTACTCTGTGGTGATAGTAATAATAATAGTGGTAGTTATGGTACTGGTGGAAAATTATTATTATAAATTACAATACCTGTTAATTTTTCAAAAGGCATTGCCATTTACAATACCAATAGCTCTAAAACTAGCAGTTGCGAGACCTATTGCATTGTAAATGCTTGTTTATGGGGGGGTGGGAAAATTGGCATGCCCAAGGTGGGCAGCCTCCACCCTACACTAAGAAAAAAAATTGTCCCTGGTGCCTAGTGGCCTCTCTGCCCCCATATGCCCCCGGGAGGGGGCAGAAAGACAATGCCCATTATTTTGGGGGGATGGAGGCATTGGCATGCCCATTCTGGGCAGCCCCCTCCCCTCTTTTATTTAAAAAAAAAACCTGGTGTCTAGTGGGCTTTCTGCCCTCCAGGGGGGCAGAAGGACTGTCCCTTTTGTGTTGGGGTGGGGGAGCATTGGCATGCCCATTGTTGGCAGCCCCACCCCTTTTTAATTTAAAAAAATCAATAATCCCTGGTGGCTAGTGGACTTTTTGTTCCCCCAGGGCGCGGATCGGGGCTATTGCCCCCATATGCCATCGGGGGGCAGAAAGACTGTGCCTATTTTTGTAGGGGGGTGGGGACATAGGCCTGCCCATTCTGGGCAGCCTCCACCCCATTTATTTAAAAAAATAATCTGTGATGTCTAGTGGGCTTTCTGCCCCCCCAGGGGGTAGATCAGGAGTAATAACCCCCGTCTGCCCCCCAGGGGGGTAGAAAGACTGTCCCTTTTGTTTTTTGGGGGGTAGGGGCATTAGCATGCCCATTTTAGGCGTCCCCCACCCCTATGTTTTAAAAAATAAACAATCCATGGTGCCTAGTGTGCTTTCTGCCCCCCCGGGGGGGCCAAATTGGGGTCTATTGCCCCCTTCTGCTACCCGGGAGGCAGAAAGACTGAATATACCCATTGAAATATGGGGAGCAAAGGCTCTTGCCCAAAGGGGCCGCTCCCCCCTCCCTGGTGTCTAGTGGTGGATCCCTGCTTGGAGATGGCCCTCCTGCGGCGATCCCCAAGCAGGGATCCATTTGGGAAGGGTACCATTGAAAAGGGGAGATTCTCAAACAATACCTCTCCCATGGGCTTTGGTGCTCAGGGGCTGAGATAGCCCCACAAGCACTGAAGCAGTGAAAGTGAATGACCCGATCGGCTCATTTCACTTTCACTTTCAATGTAATGGCGTCAGCGCACCATGCGCGCGATTGTCATTACATTGAAAAAATGCCTCAGGAGTTTGGGGAAGCTCTTCCACAGCTCCCGAGGCTCAAAAACGAAAAAGGAAATCCCTCTGCTGCATACAGCAGAGGGATTTGGTGGTCTTGTGCACAGAACGGAACAGGTCCGTCCTCGGCACACGTGCACCGCGGCTCAGGACAGAACCATTCCATCCTGAGCAGGCAGGGGGTTAAAGTACTGATCTTTATTTCCTTTCTCAGGTAAAAAGACAATAATTTATTGATTTAATGTGGCTTAATGTGGTTCCATCATTGTTTTCCTGTTCATGAACAAATCTCGCTGTGATTGGTTGCTCAGTCAAGGAGCAGCGATGGGATTGATGAGATGTCACTTCAAAACTGCACTCTGATTGGTTGGTTGCTGGCATAGTCATGCTCTGTAGGTTGACCTTTTACAGAGCCGGGTTTTTATTGGCTGTTGTTCGCTAAAGTTGTTTATAGAGTTTTATTGTAATTTTGAGGTTTTTTTGAGTCTATTTTGTGCGGAAAAATGGGTGGTATATTTTTAAAACCTAAATCCAGGAGGGACATACCTAGACAGCATAAAGGAACATCAGCATATGCAATGATGGTAGAGGTTGGATATTACACTGCACCTTAATCTCTGAACAGAATAAATACACTGCACATGTTGAGGTTTTACAGTATTATTTGGAGGGTTCCTTTAATAATAAAAAGCTAGATTTACTAAGACAAACTATGCACAATATGAAGCCAGTGCCTAGAACCACACAGGTTGAGGCGTTTATTGAGTAGGATAGCATGGTGACTGAAAAAGAAAGAGAGAAGAAAGATAAAAACATAAAGAAGTTGTTCAGGGGTTGGCTAGAGAGTAAACTTGATCACCAAGAGAAAGTTGTAGGGAGGACATAAAAGAGTGTGTAAAAACATGTCCTGCATTAGGTAATGGAGAAGAGCAGGATAGGGAGAAAATTAAGAAAAAGAAAGATGTGGAGTCACATGAGGATGATGGTCAGATCATAAGTGAACTGTTCTAGACCTCTTCCATATATGGATAGAACGATGGAGGCAGCTCAGTCTGTTGATAAGGATGCTGGGGGAGATACAGGAATGGCACAAGCCCCAACTGGGATTGTACAGAGTGCCCCAACAGAGACAACAGCCATAATGGCAGTGCCTAGTACTAGTAGAAGGGGAGTTTCAGAAGATCAAAAAATGTTTTTTCCTGTGAGAGCAGAGGTAGTAGAGCACCGACCTAAAGAAATTTGTATTGGATTATTAAAAATTGAATTTGGTGAAATGTTGCAAGGAAATGTGGATTTGAATGAGTTATTGAATTTTAATGCTGATGAAATGAGATATTTGATAAAGGAAGCTGCTAGGTGTGCCAATGAAGCTCATGACAAATTAGAAGACTTAGCTGATGAGCTGGAAGCTGATATTAGCAAAATGAAAAATGTAAAACTAAATTATAAAATGGATTTAACTCATGACGAAATTAAAGAGATGGGCTTGATTACGTTAAGGGCTCAGTCATATTAAGGACCGAATTGAAACAAGCATTTGCAATGCAATAGGTCTCGCCTTTGGGCCCTTATATGTATTTAGCTATGCAGCACATTAGCCTGGGTGCTGAAACATCTACTGTTCATTAACCTGGAGGGAAAGTAAGCACCAAACTGCGAGACATGCCAGGTATGGGAACACATGGAGAGAAATGTTGCCTTTCAGTGGGAAATGGTATAGTCCAAAGCTCTGTTTTTAATATAAAATGAGGGCCTTCGGTGGTCATATCACTGTAAATACAAGAAAAAAATATTATTGTCTACGGGTGCTCGTGGAAGACAATTTCTATGGATTGGAATCTAGAGAATGCTAAAGTGATTCTGGTATTTTACTGAGCTCTGCTGGTCGTTTTCTATCAAGAAAGTTGAATAGAGGCAGTTGCCAGAAAAATAAAAAAAAGAAAGTCCCTAAGCAGAAAGCAATTCTGGTATTTTACTGACCTCTACTGGTCGTTTTCTATCAAGACAGTTAAATAGAGGCAGTTGAACAAGCAGAAAGCAATTATGGTATTTAACTGACCTCTACTGGTCGTTTTCTATCAAGACAGCTAAATAGAGGCAGTTGAACAGAAAAAAAGTCCCTAATCAGAAGCAGACAAGTCCTAGGGCTGATCTCCAGAGCCCACAAAGTACATACCCATATAAGTATATACTAAAGTATATACAAGAGATGTCGAATGCTCGACCTAAAAACAAGAGATTGAAACGATTCAAAGAAATATCGAGTAAAATGGAAGAAAGGGACAGTAAATAAAAGGAAAATGAAGGGGGCTGAAGGAAAGGCAAGAAGTAATGCAAGTGATTCAGAAGTAGGATCAACCACTATGGTAAGTGGATTCCCTTTAAGGGAAGTACATGGATGAAATTTGGTGCATGTTTCGTAGCCTGGGCAGATTGGTATGCTTTTACAAATAATTTTCAGAAATTGAGGAAAGACCCAGCAAAGTGGTATGAAGAAATATATCAGGTGACACACATTTGTCTAGTGTTATGTCCTGATTTGAATACTTTGACATTGTAGTCTTTGGAGAACTGTGATCAGAATGCAAGGTTGTTACTGGATGGCCAACACAGGAACCAGCTAGACTTGGTCCTAATAATGCGCCAGCAACTGAGATAGCAGACACAGACACGACTGTGATTGAGTACTTGAAAAAACAAACCCCTGAAAAGGTTATAAATAGGGAGAAGACTTTGAGAATGACACAAGGAATCAATGCATTCCTATTATGAGAGGTTAATGCATGTTTTTAAAAATAGTCGAAAATCAAGAGAAAGATGGAGCTAGTGGCTTTGATTCTGCTTTTGTGAATGGGTTGAGATCAGAAATTAGAATTGGCCTGGTTAGATGCAAACCCACCCGTATATCAGCAATGTTTAGCCTGGGTTCTTGCAGTGTATAATCTAGAAAAAGCGATTTACTCAAAGAAAGGGGTTCGGTCAGGAAAAAAGTCCTGCGGAGGTGGGCTCCGCTTACAGATTGGATTGAGCTGGGTGGACGAGGTGGCAGGCCAGATTGATCCCGTATTATGAAAAGAATGTATTAGAATCATATTATGCACTTTAGATGATAACGGTCTTTATCTATATTTTATAATGATCTGGGGTTTTTTCACTTCATCCTTAATACAACTCTTAAAGAAATGTGGTGCCTTTTTTATGGCTGCAATATGTAATAATAAAATTATATGTGATTGATGTTATTTGTGTAGGGTGGGTGGGGGGCCCAGGGTCTGTTGTTCGGGTGTGTATTATCTTGTTTTATTTTGTAACAGGGATGAAATATAATAATAATAATATATTTTAAAAAAGAAATTAGAATCATGTTCAGGAAAGTGAATTGTGTTGACACATGAAGATTATTGATGTTGGAGAAAAATTGTAGTGACTATTTTGAAACAAAGCAGAATAAATTAAAAGAAAAAAATTATGATTGCTTAGACAAGACAATTTCAAAAAAAGGAACGCGTAATAAAATCAATGAATCAATCAATTCATTTATAAAGCATGTGGATACTGGATACGCAAATAGGGTTTCCCAGCGCTGCAGAAAAGGCAGGAACAACACAGGCCATTAGTCATAATTCTGTATGAATTTTGTACTTAATGGAATGAATGGGATAAATCAAAGGATGCAAGGTAGGAATGAATGCAAATGTTGAAATATAGAAAAAGAGCACATCATGTCATTATTGTGGGAGGACTGGACATTGGATAAGAGAATTTAGACAGAATCCTGATAGGATGCAGGTAAATTCATAACAACTTCAGTAAAATCAGAGGGGTAACATGATGTTGATTATGCAACAATGCAGAGCATACAGAATCAGAAATCATTCTGAATGTCTATGCATTCTGCCCCAGAAATGCAACCAAATATGAGAAACAAAATGCCATATAATTCAGGGTACCAACAAAATAATATGATATTAAATGATGAGATAGTGGGAAGTAGTTCACAATGACGATGCCTGAGGAAGGAGGAGGATTGCATGCTTGGTACAGTCCTGGAGGTAGATCAGAGTAGCCCATATATTGATGGAGAAGTCAATGTCCACCCTGTTTAATTTTTTGTTGATACAGGTGCTCTCCATTCTACAGTGTGTTCTTTGGAAGTTCCAAACCTACCCCTCTTGGGAAGAGAAGTCCAAGTTGTAGGGACTAATAGTAAATACATTGTAAATCAAGTTACGGCAGATGTTCCAGTTAAAATAGGACCACTGAAGAATAAACATCAGTTTATATTATGCAATTCTATTCCTGGGAACTTGCTTGGGAAGCATCTTCTTTGCAAAATGAATTGTGTAATATATTGTACATCTGATGGTGTTGCAATTGAAACGTAATATGAAGATTCAGTTTTCAAAATTAATTTAGAAGACACCAGAATTGAGCTGTTCCGGGTTTTAACAAAAACCTCTGGATTTGAGAAATACTGCCAAGGAAGAGGTATGGGATTATATTGAAAAAGAAAGTAGGCTGGTTAAAAAAGCAGAACCAGTAAAAATGAAGATTAAATTAGATGCAATATTTCCTAGAACCAGGCAGTACAGACTTACGAAAGAGGCTGAGGAAGGAATGAAGCCAGTAATCAAAACAATGATTGAGCAGGGTATTCTTCGAGAAGTGCTTGGTAGTCCTTGCAATTCTCCAGTGATGGGAATCAAAAAGCAGAATGGCAAATGGAGAATCTTACAAGATCTCTGAAAAATACATAAAATTGTTGTTCCTTGTTGTCTGGTGTTACCGAATCCAACAATAATTTGTTTTAGATTCCATTAGAAGTAGAATGGTTTACAGTCATTCACTTATGCCAAGTGTTTTTCTCAATCCCATTACATGAGGATTCACAGTTCCTTTTTGCATTTCAATTTTCTCCTAGATACTGTAGAAAGTCTAAAATTGCCATGTAATTCAGTTCTAGTTTAATACAATGTTAAGTCGTCTAGCTGAAAATGGGCATAAAGTCCCCCTGACTAAAATAAAGTATTGTGAAACAGAAGTAATTTATCGCTGACAACATATTGAGAAGGGTGTGAGTAAAGTTTCTAAAGAACGCGTTTCTACAGTTTTGAAATTAAGCCCACCGACCGCTCAGATGGACCGGTATGCACCGGACCAGCATACCTGAACAGCCGACTCAAATTCCACGCACCGCAAAGGACCCTACGATCAGCCCAGCTCTCTTACGCCGTGGTCCCCCACACCAGAAAGACCAGATCGGGAGGCCGCTCCTTCCTCGCGGCCAAAGCATGGAGCGTCCTTCCGCTCCACCTCAGACAGACAACATCGCTCCCCATCTTCGCAAGAAACCTCAAAACCTGGCTCTTCGACAGACCCCCTCCTTGATGGAATGGAACCTGCACCCCCCCCCCCACACCCCTAGCGCCTTGAGACCCTTACGGGTGAGTAGTCGCGCTTTAACAAACCCCTGATTGATTGATTGAGATGGAAGTTTGGATGTTTCCTGGAATTGTTGGCTACTGTCCTCAGTGGATTCCAGATTTTTCCTTGCGTGCAGAACCTTTAGTAAGGTTAACATGTAATGATGTACAGGATCCGGTGCCATTTGATGATGAGTGCCTCGTTGCATTCAAGAAATTGAAAGAGAGTTTGTGTCATGCGCCTGCACTTGGGATGCCTGATTACAATATGATGGGTTTTCTTTGTTGTCATGAAAAGGATGGATGTGCACTTTCAATTCTCACCCAGAAACATGGAGGACTTATGTGCCCTATCTTTCAAGTGTATTAGATCCAGTAGGTTTAAGTCTTCCAGGTTGTTTGAAATTTTTTGCAGAAGTTTGTTTAGGAATTGAGCAAAGTGAAGCATTTTTGATAGGTCACACGTTAATTGTCTATACTATATCCCAGATTCAGTTGAGATCCTCTTGAAAAGGACCAGAACACAGCACAAAATTAACAGTAGATTGACACGTTATCAGCAAACTATTCTAGCAGCAGAGAATAATTCAATTTGGATATGTCATGTTTTAAATCCAGCAACATTGCTTTTGATTTCAGACAAAGTTTGTGAAGACACAGAAGATGAAACAGATTGTGATTTGGATCATAACTGTATAGAAGTGACCGAATTGTGCACAAAACTAAGACCAGACACAAAGGCAGTTCCAAATTAAGTTAAAATTGGCGGATATGGCTTTATTTGTTGATGGTTCTTGCTTAAGAGACCAACATGGAGGATTAAAAGCTGTTTAGCAGTATGCTCTATCACAGAGTCACCTGAAGCATCCTTCTTACCAAATGTGACACCAGCACAAGTGACAGAATTATTTGCCTTAACAAGAGCTTGTTGATTGCCATAAAATTTGAGCGAGACAATATATACAGATATCCAGTATTGTTTTGGTACTATTTGTGATTAATGTCAGCTATTGCCACAAAGGGGATTTATGACATCTTCCGGAGCTATAATAAAAAATGGAATGTATATTTTGGATTTGTTAAATGCAATGCAGAAACCAAAAGAGGTGGCTGTGGTTACGTGCAAAGCCCAAAAGACTGATATTGTCAGTTTGGAAAATAAACATGCGGACCATATGGCCAAATATTGTGCATTTCAGAAAGAGGGAAGTGTTCAACAAAATGAAAATGATGAATCCACAAATAATAATGTACCGAATCTAAACAATGTGAGTTGTTTCTTTATGGATTTGATGCAGATATCTCTAAGTGAATTGCGGGACTTGCAGGAGGATGCTCCTGAGAATGAGAAAAGAAAATTGGAAAAGATGGGTTATAAATTGAATTATCAGGATTTTTATGTAAATTCAGATAGATCTGAAACCTGTTTTGCCAAATTCAAAGTTACAGCCCATGTGAAAATATTTGCATAATCAGACTCATGCAGGAAGAGATAGCTTGGTTAGAATTTTCCGAAAATACTGACAGAATACCGGATTTCGACATTTGGCTGAGGATGTTTCCAGTCACTGTCTGACATTTCATCTAAATAATCAGGGCAAGAAAGCTACTACAGTTATGAATCACAAATCAGAAGGCCCATTTACAAGATTGCATGCAGAATTTATTGAGATGCCACAGTGTAATGGCTTCAAGTATGTCTTTGTAATAGCCTGCCTGTTCTCCAAATGGGTGGAAGCATTTCCCACAAGAAGAGCAGATAGCCTTACAGTTGCCAAAATTGCTGTTGAGAGAGTTTATTCCAAGATTCAGACTCTCAACTTCTATTGAGACTGATCGTGGCGCACACTTTAAAAAGGAGGTGTTGCACAGAATCTGCGCAGCTTTTGAGATCAAGCAGTGGTTTCATTGTACATGTTATGTGTGTACTTACTTTCCTGCTTCTGCTGGGGAAGGATCAAGGTATGTAAAATTTGCAATGTCATATGCACTATCCTGTAATAGTTTTGTGGCAATTTTTAATCACAAGGAGTTTCTTTATCCTTATCTTATTGGTTTTAATGTGTCTTTAGAGAATTTTTTCATTGATGAGAATGATATAAGGGACAAAGTATCCCCTGCTGTATAGTCTAAAGATATTGCAGGTTACCGAAGAGTTCCATATCCATACAGAGGAAGAAGGCTGAAGGACGAGTTCCTTTATTAGGTTATGGAACTCTGATGTGATTTGCAATATCCTTATCATGTACCCCAGGGGGTACTTTATCCCATATAATACATGATCACACTATCAACTTTCCCACACACCGCTAAAAACCTCGGTGCGTAGCTCTTTCATATGAGAGAGCGAGCTTGTTTGCAAACATGAAGAATAAAAATAAAACCTCTAGTGCAAAATTAAACAGATCCAAAATCTGTTAGATATTTGTTGCAAATACATATTAGAAACAGTTAAAAAAAAGCTGCAGTAGTTCGGAAAATGCAGAAACATGCAGAAAGATTCTAGCTTTTCTCTAAGGATTAAAAAAAATTAACATATACTCTCTGCTTGGCATTGTAAGCTATTATAATAGAGCAGAAGAACAAAAAGCAACATTTAGTTTTCGTGCTTTAAACAGCTGCTTCATTATGCCCTCTGACTTGACCTGCTATTCATCAGGGCTACTGGCTCTGGCAGCAGGTAAGTAGACATTGTGATGTCAGAACATAACTAATATTGGGCTGTGTTTTCTTTTTTGCAGCCTGACTCTCTAGCTGACGCAGGAGCACTCTTTCTACTGTATTTAAGGCATCGCCTGACGTTGTGGGGGCCCGGTTTCTACCAGTGTGGAATCGTGGTGAGCTATCAGGGGTTGAGCCTCTGCGAGGTGTGAGGAGCAGCTGTTGGGGAGTGCACTGCCCTTAAACCCCTGCAGGACTCTCAGCTGTTCATAATCCACACTACTTAAGGGCCTCATATTCCTGCTGTGCGGGGGCTGTGTGCTGACTACTACCTGGGCTTGCTGTCACATTGCTGGAGCACTCTTTCTGCTGTATTTAAGACATCGCAGAAATCAATAGGAACTAGTTACGGGGTAGAAGCTCCATGTTTATGTTTCAAGGAAAAACATTTGTTTTTTAGGAAGACCCTCACCCACCAACCTAGTTGGTGGCATGCTTCATCATCAGGTCCCACCCAAGGCACCGAGTGCACCTTGGGTGTGCTTCAACGCCTGATTGCAGCGGAGCGGGTTATGTGCAGTGAGTGTGCAGTAAAAGTGAAAAGTGTGTGAATTAAAAACTGTCCACAGGGTCCCATGAAATTCAGAAAACTTATTTTAATAATGGGCCCTTGGCAGTATTAAAACTGAGGGGTGGATATTGGTGGAGGTAATTTATGGTTCCAATATCCTGTGCAGTCTACATGTTTCATCCAGGTCTCAGTGTTATACTGGCTTTCATCAGGACCTATGTGAAAAGGAATTAGTGATGGTCAAAAATATGTATTTGAGACCAAAATGTGTCGCACGCGCTAAGGTGCGTTAACTGGAAGAGGAGGTATTCTTCTAGTAGCTCAGTGCCTGTTTGGGATAAAAGATAGACACACAAAACATACAAACATAAACATTTAGATAAAGCAGGCTTCATTTTGCAGATAGAATCATGTGACAAGGTAGACGTTGTGTCCGTACTCTATGCGGTAAATGAGCGAGAGTGAGAACGGAACGTGACGCTTTGTGCAAAAGTTGCTTTATAATCATGCCGGATTATGCGCTACTGTGCGGTAGTTCAATAGCGTCAAGGCGGAAACACTGCTTAATTAAGTGGTAAGTGTTATAGATAGAAAGGTTTGCTTACTCTGAACTTTTCAGAATGAGCCCCATGAGTCCCGTTGCGGGGCCGGATCTATAGTCACACACTGCGTGTGTTGAGGAAGAAGTAAAAATAATCAATGAAGAAATTTGTAAAGCCTGGCCGCGTTTGGGCTGGTCTCCGCAGGCCGGCTGATTGAGGAAAATCCCCCTACTTTTTTAGGACCCCACTTACTTCGTCAAGGTCTGCAGCCCTCTGTCCATACCTACTGCGGCCTGCATCGGGACTCCGTCGATGCAGGTCTGTGGTCGAGGGGGCGTTTAAATACCCTGTATCAGTTCCAGGTGTCTCGATTCAGCGCCGGTGTTTGTGAATAGCGTCTGAAGTCGACACTTCCGAAACTTAGGGCGGACTGCAGTCCGTGCATGTGTCTCGCGCTGAGGGTTGTCAGTCACATGAAGTTTTTGATAAAGTTGTTGGTATTGACAATGTTTACAATAGTTATAGTGTTGTACAAGAATATAAATGTAAAAACATGTTTGACAATACAAGTATGTGTACCCCGCCGCGGGGGTAGGAGAGACATGGAAGAAAGACTGAGTATGTGTGTGTACAAAAACCAGCTGGGTGGATTTCTCGGAGCATGTGGAAGAGTATCGAACTCAGGATCGAGGATACTATTGAGGAATGTATGGCAATGTTATCCTCGTTTGGTAGAGTGTTTGGAAAATATTTTGGTCACGCAAAATGCCCCGGAGACCAGGAGTGAACCTAAATGTGCGGCTTGAGCCAGCTAAGAGGCAGGGTGGCCACATGGGTGGTGTCTGTCTGAGTTGACTGCCCTTTCTGTGTGGGGTGATGTCAAGGGCCCAAGGGGGAAGAAAAGGGGACTCTATCTGTGTGACCAGGATTTGCGTGGTCAGTCATTGAAAAAGCACCTTTGGACTTTTTGTGTTGGCCCGTTTGAGAGGGGACATGTGGCCCAGTCAGACTGGGGTGTCATGGGTCCAAATGCGTTTGGACATTTCCCTATTATTTGGGCATGTCATCAGGGTAGATCTCAGCGGTTACTTAGGCTGTTCCAAGGAATGTTGTCATTGAGTCCCACTATATGGGTGGAAAGACGATAGATCCAACGTTGTTCCTTCTGGAGTAGGATCTTGTCGTCTGTGAGATTGTTGCATGCAATGTGTTCAATTATTGTCCACCTCATGTCGTTGGGGGTGTGACCACTTTGGATAAAGTGATCGGTCATCTTGGTTATATTTCTTTTACACCGTACATTGCTGCGATGTTCTCCTATTCTAGTTTTAACCTTGTGGCCTGTCATTCCGATATAGCGGAGTCTGCACAGGCATTCTATGAGATATATTACGTTTAATGAGTTGCAATTGGTATGCTTTCGTTGATGCCAGGTTTTGCCTTCTTCCAGATCAAGTGTTTTGGTGGCTCTGGTGAGGTGGCAAACGCAGCAGTCCCAACATGGATAGTGGCTGACTACGTTGGGTAAGCCCCATGCATTTAGGACTGTGCTGGTAGTGGGGGCCTGAGGTTTTTTGGGGCGAGTGGACACTAGGCGATCTTTTAGACTGCCTGCCCTTCTATATGATAAGAGGGGTGGGTCCCATTTCAGAGCTCCGGTATTCAGGATGCGCCAGTTCTTGCGAATGATCTTGGCCACTTGGTTAGAGGCTGGGTTGTATGTGTAACGCACGTGAGGGGGGTGGTGGTGGTCTCCCGTCTGTTGTCCTCCAAAAGGGCTTCTCTGTGTTGCCTGCGTGCTTGTTTTTTAGTGGTCCGGATGATTCTGTCTGGATACCCTTGTTCACTGAGTCTGAAGGCCAGATCGGCGGACTGTCTCTGGTAGTCCTGTGTGAGACTACAGTTCCTCCTTATCCGGAGGAACTGTCCATAAGGGAGGTTTTCTCTGAGAGGCCGGGGGTGGAAACTCTCAAATTGGAGTAGGGAGTTCCTGGCAGTCGGTTTGTAGTATGTTGTTGTTTGAAGTGACCCCTCTTTGGCCTCTATGTTGAGATCCAGAAAGGCTATGTTGGAAGGGCTCGCTGTGCTGGTGAAGCGTAGAAATGGGTCCCGGTCGTTGAGCCACAACAGGAAAGTGGCTAGGGAGTCTTGTGTCCCTGTCCAGATCATGAGGATGTCATCTATATAGCGACGCCAGAATTTGATGTTGAGGCTGTAAGGGTTGGTTGCGGGTAGGATGTGTTGCTTCTCGAAATGGTAGACGTACAGGCCCGCCACGCTCGGGGCAAAAGTGCTGCCCATAGATGTTCCGTTGGTTTGTAGGAAGAACTCCCCTTCGAATTCGAAGTAGTTCTCCTTGAGGGCCAATGTGGCACATTGTAAGATGAATTCCCTGTGGGTGGTATATTCCCATGGAGTATCCACTAGCATCTGTTGGAGGACTCGTAGTGTCTCATCCTGTGGTAGGCTTGTGTAGATACTTTCGATATCCAAGCCCACCAGCAGTTGTGTGGTGGGGTCAAAGCTCCTGTCCTTGATCAGGTTGAGTAGGTGCTTGGTATCCTTGATGTAAGTGGAGGATTTTTGTACCAAAGGGTTGAGGAAAAAATCACAGAAGCGTGACAGTGGCTCCAGGAGGGAATTGATCCCTGACACGATGGGTCGTCCTGGGGGTGGTCTGGTTTCTTTATGGATTTTTGGCACCGTGTAGAAATACGGTGTTCTTACTTTCTTGGTGCATAAAAAATCCACTTCCTGTTTGGAGATGTAGTTATTGACTTCCGCTGATTCCACCAGGGACACAATGGTGTTTCTGAGTGCCTCTGTGGGGTCTTCTCAGAGACGTCTGTAATTTATCTCATCTCTGAGGAGTCGTCGGCACTTGTTGGTGTAGTCCGTCTTGCTCTGTATTACTATGCCTCCCGCTTTGACTGCGGGTTTAATGACAATGTTGGGGTTGCTCTGTAAATTTCGTATGGCTTCCCTGTCGTTGGCAGTGAAATTGTTGTGGATCCTGGGTTGGTGTATTTCCTCTATCTGGCTGTAAACCGCCTGTTCAAAAGTAGCTATTTCTACAGGGAGGCAAGAAGGTGATGGAAGGAAAGTGGACTTCACTTTCAAGCCCGTCTCGTTGGTGGATGGTGTTGGTTCCATGGGTGTTTGTTTTTCGAAGAAGGCTTTGAGTTTAAATTTTTGAAAAAATTCAGCCAGTTTGGTGTGTAGTTGGAATTTGTCCAAGCGTGTCATGGGGACAAAGGAGAGACCCTTGTTGAGGACACATTCCTCCGTAGGTGTAAGGGGGGTTGTAGTTAGGTTGAATACCAGGGAGGGTGTCTGGTGGTTACTTTCTGTTAGCGTAGTCCACTCTGGCCTGGTTGGGGTTCTCTGGATTTGCTCCGTGTGTTCGCACCCACTGGTCCTGCTTCCTCTGCCCAGTGTACTTGTTGGTTTCGTCTCCTTCCTCTTGACCTTCGCCCCCTCCCTAAAAAAGGCGGTGGCCTTTGATTTTGTGGGAAGTAATTCTGTGGTCCCGGGTGGTACATGGGATGCCATCCCAGGAAAGGGTTCTGGGGCGGGTGGTTGAACATAAGGGGCGGATAGTTCTGGCCCTGTTGAGGGTATGTATCCCAAGAGTGTTGCCATCTTGGTACTCTTCCTCTGCCTCTTGTTCTGCGTGCATTACCGGTGCTGGAGCCACTGGAGAGAGATGAGTCATCTCCTGAAGTGTCCGATGATGCATCCTGTTTGTGGGGTGCGATGTAGTTGTCATCGGCATAAGGGTATACCTTGTTGTAAGAAAACCTCTTGAGGTCTTTCTGAAATTTTGTAATTTTGGACTGGGTCAGGTACTCCTTATACTCTGCCATTTCTTTGTTGGTCTCGTCCAGCTTTTTTTAAAAAGCTGTGATGGTCGTTTTAAAGAGGTTTTCTGTGACTTGGATCTCAATAATCATAGCGTTCGACAGTCTCTTGGCAGTTTTTATTATGAGGACTAGCCAGTCTCTTGTGCAGTGCCACGCGATTTGTGCCCAGTCCTTCCTGAAGGAGGCATCCTCCAGGAAGATCCTGGGGGCATTTGTCACAAGGAGGCCTTTGGGTGCTGTGTTTGTGCGGAGATTTTCGGTGAGGATCACACCATGGAGAATAATACGGATCCTGTTCCGCTTTTGCTCAGTCAGTTTGTCCGAGTCAGTGGTTTGGGCAATGGTCTGTGATATGTTGAAATCAGCCAGTAAGGGGGGGCCGTCGAGGATTTCATTGATGTCATCCTCAGTGAAGGTCAGGCCGGGATTCTCCGCCATTGTGATGGGCGGATATGTTAGATATTGGTTTGTACTCTCACAGCTGTGCGCTGCCTATAATGATATGTATCAAGCGGGAGAGAGAGGAATAACGTGTGCTAGTTCACTTCCCCTGTTAGTGTATACAGAAATCAATAGGAACTAGTTACGGGGTAGAAGCTCCATGTTTATGTTTCAAGGAAAAACATTTGTTTTTTAGGAAGACCCTCACCCACCAACCTAGTTGGTGGCATGCTTCATCATCGAGTCCCACCCAAGGCACAGAGTGCACCTTTTCACATAGGTCCTGATGAAAGCCAGTATAACACTGAGACCTGGCTGAAACATGTAGACCGCACAGGATATTAGAGCCATAAATTACCTCCACCAATATCCACCCCTCAGTTTTAATACTGCCAAGGGCCCATTATTAAAATCATTTTTCTGAATTCCTGGGACCCTGTGGACAGTTTTTAATTCACACACTTTTCCCTTTCACTGCACACTCACTGCACATAACCCGCTCCGCTGCAATCAGGCGTTGAAGCACACCCAAGGTGCACTCTGTGCCTTGGGTGGGACCCGATGATGAAGCATGCCACCAACTAGGTTGGTGGGTGAGGGTCTTCCTACAAAACAAATGTTTTTCCTTGAAACATAAACATGGAGCTTCTACCCCGTAACTAGTTCCTCTTGATTTCTGCATACACTAACAGGGGAAGTGAACTAGCACACGTTATTCCTCTCGCTCCCACTTGATACATATCAGTATTTAAGACATCGCCTGACGATGTGGGGTCTTCGTTTTCTACCAGCGTAGAATCGTCGTGTGGTATCAGGGGTTGAACCACTGCGAATCGCAAGGAGCAGCCGATGGGGGCTTATACTGCCCATATTCTTTCTGGTAAGCCACATCAATGTTTTAAACCTTTTGGGGCTTATTTACAAGATCCTTGCGCTGCCGGTACATCACTTTTGCCAGTGCGTCACTTTTTCCCATATAAAAAGTGCCGCACCGGCAGCGCAAGGGGCTTGTAAATTAGCCCCTTTATTTTTTTTATTTCTTCTTCAACAAACCTGTGGCTCCTGATCTTCTCTGTGCTGTGCATATATGGGGACTGGTCCATTCTCCTGATATCAGGGGGGCTGGACGTGAGCTCTTTTGTGGCGATTCAGTGAGTCAGTGTGGCCCAAAAGGGACTGAAGGAGGCCTTGTGGCTATGGGACATGTTTCTATGACCTACGGTACTGTTTCGTGTTTTGGATAGTGTGCTGGCGAACCAAGGAAGCCTTCCCATTTCACACCTGTTATTGATTCGATCCCCTAATTGACATTGGTTCCCTGTGGTATTGAGCTAAACCACAATTGGAGCCAAGGAAGCTTTGAGGGCCTCGAACATTCTGAATTGACACACTGTTAGCAGTGTGATGATTAGTAGTTGTGTAGGTACTATCACTGGCAGCACTGGCAGTGGCAATCATTGGTGCAAACTGCAGTGGCCTCTTGACGAGGACCCTGCCACTTATTGATTTGCAAATTCAGCACTGGCCGATATAGTATGTGACACAGTGTGGCACAGTGTGAGTTGGCAGGTATGAACATAACATGTTTATAATTGCAAGGTGCAAGCTGGATGTGGTCTTACCCAGGGCTTTAAGTGTGCCGGGTCCTGCCGGTTCTCAGCACCAGCAGTTCTTAAAAGCAGATGCTGAGACAGGTCCCTATTGGGCTCTCTATTTTTGCCCTCAGAGTGAAGAAAAATCTTAACTCTGCAGCAGTGCCACACTTCACTGCCTTTGAGGTAACTTCAAAGAGACTCGTTATAGTTCTTTCAGTCTTATTTCAGAACTGAAGCATTTTCAATATTCTATACAACAAAGCCTTAGTTGTTGCTTATTTATCTTATGCAACTAACAGCCATTGACAAAGCCAATAGTCCTGGCTTGTTGTAGGTATCATGTTACTTGTTGTATCATATATCTGGATGCCATGACAGAAATGGCAAAATACCGGTTGGGGACACACTATGCTAAGTACAGATTTTCAGCTTAAGTGTTTTTAAGCCATGCCCTTAATTACATCAGCCACGCCCCTTTGAGAGATCCCCACTTAAAGGGCATCATACTCGACTCCTCTCTCGCCATGAACTGACAGATCAAAGCCGTATCTTCCACATGCTTCAACACCCTCCGCATGCTCCGCAAGACCTTCAAATGGATTCCCCCCACCCCCAAATCCAGAAAGACAGTCCCCATGCACTCATAACCAGCAGACTGGACTATGGGAACGCCCTCTATGCCGGATTCAACAAATCTCTACTCCACAAACTCCAGACCATCCAGAACGCCGCAGCCAGACACGTCCTCAGCATCCCACGACAAGACCACATCACCCAGCACCTACGAGACCTCCACTGGCTCCCTGTTGAAAAGAGAGTGACTTTCAAGCTGTTCACACATGCCATGTTCTTTTTGCATTTGTCACCCGAGTGGGACGGGTATGCCCAGACGTGGGTCCCGTGCTCTCCATGCCACTGGAGTCAAGCTATCCTGGCTGATGAGGGCTGAAAGCCCGAAACCGGTCCTAGGATGCTTGTTTCCAGGCCAGGGAGGACCTGGCCTGGCAGTTCGGGCTGGACTGTTCCCATTGGGCGCAGGGTCAAGACTGATTTGCATATGGCTGGGTCCAAACTGGAATGGCATGGTGAGCAAAAACGATGTATTTAGGCCCAGATCTCTGTACTGGGGTGAATGTATGACATTGTTCTGCATTCTGTCCATCAACTGTTCTTTTACAAAGCCATCCACAACACCGGACCCCAAATACCTCAACGAAAGGATCTCCTTCTACGCCCCCAAGAGGAACCTCCACTCCGCCGACCTTGCCCTGGCCGAAATCCCATGCAGCCGCAGACCCAGAACGGGAGGAAGATCCTTCTCCTACATCCCGGCCAAGACCTGGCACGAACTCCCCCTCAGCATCAGATGAACCCCCACACTGCAAGCATTCAGGAAGAGCCTCAAGACCTGGCTCTTCGGATGATTCGGAGCTGCCCGAAATCCCCCCTCCCCCAGCGCCTTGTGACCCTCAGGGGTGAGCGGTGCGCTCTACAAATCCCTGATTGATTGATTGAAAGCCCTGTTCTTACCAAAGTGTCACACCCATTTATGCTACTTAGGCATGTGCTAGGCATGACTTCAGTTCAGCTCGAGAGAACAGTATTTGTCAAACGATCGGGACGGTCAGAAACAGAGCCAGAATACTTGTTTTGTACTCGAGAAACTTGATTGGAAGTCTCCCCACTTGACCCATTGGCTGGCAAATGCCAATGGCTGTTGCCAAAAGGTACTGAATGTGAGAATAGAAAGAGAGCAGAAAATAGATATCATACATGCAAGACTTGAGATTTGTGACTGAGGCAAAGAAATAGAAGATTCTGAATTCAAGAGATATAGGGCTTGATGTATGTACAGGCAGGTTGTAAATAACGAGTGCAAATTGAGCACTGACGTTTTGCAACTTGTCTGTAATTTTGTGCTACGACATGTGTACTAATATTTCACTTTGCAAATTGCTATTTGAAAGGGATTGCAGAACAACCTGCTAAGTGAATATTAATTAGACAGGTCATAATTTGCGACCACCGGTGACAGAAAACTTCATCCCTGCATTTACATTCCCAAATGGGGAGCATTTTCATAAAGTACTCCATGTCCATTTAAGTGACAGGAGTTGCTTTATGAAAAATGCTTTCTATTTGGGAACACATCGGGAACCATAAAGTGGGGCTCCTTACCACTGCCTGGTCCCCCAGAGGCCAGGGTCCAGAGATGAAGCCTTTGTAGCTCAGTTACCACCCCAGTCAGTTAAAGGTAACTGACCACATTGTGGTCGCAAAACTTTGATACATACTTTCTGACTCATAAGCAGAAGGAGGATGCTCTTTCATTTCCCCTTTCTATTTGCGATTAGGAAACGGTTGCAAAAGCATTTTTTACAAGTCGAAGGACTTTCCCGACTCGTGACATAACTTTTATACTTTGTAAAATGCACTTTTGCATGGCAAGCTCTGTGATTCATCGCAAAAGGAATTTGTACATCAAGCCATACACTCATACACAAAGGGACGTATTTACCAGCCCCTAGCGCCACCAGAGCGTCACTTTTTTTGACGCTCTGGTGGCGCTGTGTGCTGGCCCATATTTACAAGGCCAGGCAAAGCCACTATGCGTGTCTTTACACGGCCTTGTAAATATGGCCCTCTTTCACACAGTACTCTACATTAAAGGGCATGCCATGAGTTTTGCTGTGGGTGTTCCCACACAACACGTATGGCTTTTTGACACTGCCCCAGATTTACAAGGATTGGTAAATCTGAGGCAGCTCCAAAAACGCCTTTCAAGGGGAGGCGTTAAAAAGGCACAACGAGGAAAAATACTTTTATTTCACCCCGGTTTTTGCTCTTCCTATGTGTTCCTTCTTGCACAAACACAATCATCCCTACTATGCTGGTACCCTTGCACCATGGTTCCATGGTGCAAGGGTGCATGCGTTGGCACACGGCTGCTGTTTTTGCGCCGGCACAGGGGAGAGCACAGGTGTGCTCCTTTTTCCTATAAAAATGGCGCATTTCTGTGTTTTTGAAATGACACAGCTCGGCGCAGCAAAATTGCTTCTGGCGCCATGCTGAGCCATTTCATTGTAAATATCCCCCCAAAATGTCCTCTTTGCCCCCTCCCCAACCTCTTGCCTCTGTAGGGTCGCAGCTACCACCCCTGCTCTCTTGTTTCATAGTTCCCAATCTACTAACATTACAGCATCTCCACTGTGGCGCAGGGGACCCCCCTACCTCACAGGCCCTCAGGCAGGCCCCCTATTCAGCCAAAGTCCAATGAATATCTTTACGATACAGGAGACTTGAAAATTTTCCAGCATATGCAACATGAATTTTAGATTCTGTTAAGGACACAGAGGGGAGGATTATGCTTCTCAATCTTAACTACACATAAAACAGCAGCCAATGAAAAAACAGTAAAAACACATAAACACTACACATCCCATGAGGCTTTGAACCACGTCTCCTTAACACTACCAACCAGAGTAGTCCAATGACTATAAAATAGCGAGGCACCATCTTACTGCCTCTTTCTATGCAACAAGCAGTCTTTTCTTAGTGCAAGTCAAACAGGATACAATTCCAGCTTTCAACGGAGAGCAACCTCCAAATAACAGGTCCCAGAAGCGACAACTTATCCATAACGACATAGAACTCGCCAGCCAGCCGTGAGACTCCAGATTCAGTTCTGTTTGGAATCCGTTACGGCAAACAAAAAGAAGTTTGAGTACTAAGGTACCCAATCACCTTATCATTACAAGGGAGGGAAAATCAACAGGTCAGGTTATATCATAAGACATCCTGGCAGTTAAGAATCACTCTTACCTGTCCCACTGGGTGGGATAATCCTCGCCTCTGTGTCCTTAATAGAATCTAAAATTCTTGTCGCATATGCTGGAACATTTTCGATTCTATGGCAGTACCGGAGGCTCAGATTATGCTGGTTCAAAGCTGACCAACCACAACAGAAGAAACATGAACAATTGGTTTGTGATAAAATATTTTGAACATTGAATCAGATGACCATTATTACTCCTTCCCCTATTGCTCCATGAGGGGCCCCCACACCTGACAGCCCCTTTTTTTCCCTCTCCGTCCTTTACATTTATATAATGCCACCTCCATATTAAACACATGATAAAGTCTAGCGTACCACTCCTGATATGTGGGAGGATCTACGTCCTTCCATTTTGCAGCGATCAATATGCGTGCTACTGCTGTTATCATAAAACAAAAATATACTTGTGATAACTCCAGCTGTAAAGTCTCATCACAGCCAAGTAGCATCAAAGTTGATGTTAAAGGAACCATCCGCCCAATACTTTGATGCAGAAATTTTTCGATCCCTTGTTTCAACATATCCAATTTATCACAAGCAAAAAACATGTGGACCATATCAGCAGGACCCTGTCCACACCTTGGACAATAGTGGTTTTCCCTTTTCCCCATGTATACAATTTTGCTGGAGTAAAATATAATCTAAATGCCGTTTCAAAATGTTGTGCTTTAAGATTGGCAGAAAGATAAATCCTTTTAGACAGTTTTAGGGATCTACACAGATCAACATCCTGATTCTCCAGTTTGTCTGCCCATACACTTTCAGATTTAGCTATATCGTCTGGATTCGCACTCATCAATATAGAATATAGATCCTTAATACGAGGCTGCCTGCCCATTAGGCATTCTACCAGCGGGATTCGAGCCAGATCAGTAAGCTGCGAGACAGCAGGTTTAATTGTCTCCCTAATTTGTATATATTTAAAGACTGATCTGGAGTCTATCCCATACCGTTCCTGAAGTACTCCGAATGGTATTACTCCATTCAGATTTATAATATCTCCTAGGTTATTTATTCCAGCTTGTTCCCAGCTTCGACCTGTTTTATCATATAATGGGCCAGGGAAAACTGGTGATCACCACAGGAGTAAATATCTCGGAACCTTTGGTATTTTTAAGGACTTACTGATCCTATGCCAGACATTCCACACTGCTCTTAGGGGTTTAAAGCGGGTTTTCTTGTAGTAGCTCCCTTCCAACTGCCTAAATATTATCCCTGGTGCTTCGTCTCCTATGGCTAGCTCATATATAGACGGAGGGGTTTCCCTATCCTGGCCTCCCAGGGTAGATTCCACCCCTATTTTGGATTTGAACAAAAGGGTCATATGCTGCAGTGTTATAGCCCAATAATAAAATAAAAGATTGGGGATGGCCAACCCACCTCGGTCTTGTGGTAGACTCATAAACTTCATAGACCTCCTTATCTTCTTATAGCCCCATATAAATTGTGCAAAAACCCCGTCTATTTTTTAAAAAAAGATATAGGGTGGTTCCAACGGGATGCATCAAAGTAGATAAAAGATTGTAGGAAACATTATCATCTTGAGGACATTGCCTCTCCCTATTATAGATAGAATTAATGATTTGCTTGATTGCTTGGTCCTGTCCTTTTTCCTGGTGATTGTCTGCCAAATGTTTTTGTGTTTTTTTGCTTCTTTTTCGTTTTTTCTCTTTTCTTTGTTGCTTATTTCTCTTTATTTTTCCATTTCTCGCTTCTCTATTTTTTTGTAATGCAATACTATGTTTTGTTTCTTCTGGTTCTTCTGGTTTAACTGAACTATTGCTTCTCTGAAAAGAAAAAAAAAAAAAAAAAAGGTATCGATGCAAGGTACCATTAAGTATTTTAAGAAACCAATATGTTATGCCAGTGAACCATTGAATGCAGAATGTACATTTATTGTTTGCAAAGAATTATCAAAAATAATGAAAGGAATGTGTGGTGATGGCATAATCAAACCTCTAGAGTCGTCTTTGTTGGCTTCTTTGCTGTTGTGTCTCCAAAGGAGGTTAACAGCAATGTATGTGTAAGCTTGAGCTGTGTGAAAAAGCTATCTTGTTTGTCACCAAATATACTTGAAGAAACAGGTAACAAGTAATTTAACAGATTTTATCACGCTAAATAACCTTTTTCAATTTTTACACATACCTTTGGGCTTACATCTGCTGTACACATTTTACAATGTCCTAAGAGCTAATTTTTGGGGTTAGCTTAACAGGTAGTTAGCAGGATGGCATATGTGGCTTTGGTAATAAAGGAAAGAATCAAGATTCAGCATTATGTAACATGCGGGCAATAAGAAATAATTCAGGACTAACTTTGAGGAGAGACAAAAGTAACATTTTATGTTGAAGCATAGTGTATATTGGTTAAGTAATTTCTTGAGAGGAGATTAAATTGCCTAGATTAGTAAATGCAATCCATTTTTCACTGGCTCATCAGAGGAAAGAGCAACTTAGCACATCCTCATGATTATGTGAATAGTATGCAAATTTTCAAGAAAGATGTTGCAGCTAAGAAATATGTTTTGACTAATTTAATAAAAAGAAATATTGAATGTAAAAAGAAAAAAAAAAAACAAGAAAAAAAAACCCCCCCAAAAAAAGGAAAAAAAAGAATCAGATGACCAATCTGCTGCCTTAAGAATATCCTCTAACCTGGATCCCATAGCAAAGGCTTTGGACGCCATCGTGCCTCTAGGAGAATGGGCCCCATACACAGATACATCTATACTGGCTTCAGCCATAATCCATTGAACCCATCGAGCTAAAGTAGCCACCGAAACCGGGCGGAAAGGTTTCTGGATTGACAAAAGAAGAGGTCCTAAGGGTTCGGATCTGTGAGGCAAAGTACACTCCTCGTGACTTTTTAAACATTTAACCACACATAGTTTATCATTGCGGGGAAAGGCAGAGTAATAGTTGAGCGTGACATAGTTTTAGTTCTTCTAGAAATAATAAATGATACACCATTTTTTTTGCAAACAAACTTTATTGAGTTTTTCCTTAACGCAAATTTACAGTGTGCCAACATCCGTTTCCAATTATTACCACCCCATCAATCATTACAAGCTTATAGTGCAGGGTCGTACAAATTGAGGTCTACATTGCATATTGGTATTTCGCCCGTGCAGTGATTGCGACACAAAGGGAAAAATTAATAATTATATAACAAAAAAAACAAAAAAAAAAGTCAACAATCCTTGCTAATCAGTACTATCCTTGGGTGGTAGTTACATTATGACTTCACATCATACTTGTCACGATTGCGCGAGGGAGCAACGGACTACAATCATGGCCGCCGACCTAGAACGCGCATGTGCGGGGACAGGTCAGGCAAGCTAAAGCCCGGCCTCCCGCAAGCAACAGCGCTTCGCGTTCCAGCAGCCTGAACTCTAGTTTCCTCCTTCCTGTTGTGCTTCCGGGTTATCGCGCTACTCGCATTTGGACGCGGCGTGGGGGCAGCGTTTTGGCCGTCGGGTCTTCTTTTCTTCGTGTGCCTTAGAGTCCCCTGAGAAGAGAAAAAGATAGAGACAGTCAAGACAGACAGCCTTATCGTGTTTACGGTAACAGTGCTTATGCGCTGACATTTATTTACAAGAATTATATTGTATCACTTACCTGATCCTGTGCTCTCGTTGTTGTGGAAATCCGCTCCGTCTTTTGAATAGTGAGAATCATTAAGTTACCTGAGCTGAAGTTTTATTTAATTTTGATTAAGAAGCTGTTGATCACAGTACTTGGGAATTTTCCAACGAGCTGTACTTGGGGGATAGGTAGGCACATGCACATACTCTTACTTATTGTGTCTCTTCATTTCCAAAAGAGGGTTCTCTCATTCACATCACTCTATTGTTTTCTTTTAGCACCAGACACAAGTCCAAAGGATTCTGTTATTGTTCTCACTACCCAGTCTTTGCTGAAGAAGGGATATTTACGGTAGTGTTAAGAGATAGAAAAACAAGAAATACAGAAGAGCTGATGTATGTTTTTGTGTTCTAACCTAAACACTGACTCTCTCCAGCCTACAGCCTATTGCCTATCCTGATGAATCCTGTGGTTACCTGGGGGATTACTACGTGAAGCTTCTTCCCCTTTTTTTCCTTGTTTTGTTTCCCTTCTTCCCCGGGTTACCATTGTCACCTAGATAGTGTCAGGTGCAATAGGTGATTTGGAGAAGTTGTGGATATTACTACAAATCCATGACATTCCTGCGGAAACATAGGTAAGATTCTTACAATACTATTCTATCTAAACTCCCGAGCCTCCCCCCGCCCCTCCCTCCCCCCAGGCATGCCACTTCCAGCTCTGTATAATACCTTCAATATTCATCCGTTATGCATAGGTTTCACCCACATACCAAGGCTAATAGTGAAGTCGGTAGTGCACCTCTACTGTGTGCTCGTGTGTCACATTGGCATTAGGGGTAACAGTGCTGCGGTACTGGGATGCTAGCATTTCAGGTTCCTATCGCCGGAGCGGCAATCTCGCTTTCTTCATCGCTATCCGTGTCGGGATCCTTCAATAATCCCACCAACCTTTCCCAAGCTTTGGCCGCTTCCAATACCTTCTCGCTACTAGTTCTCTTTGCCAGTTGCAATCGGACTATCCCATCGCATTCCGCCCATTTGGTAAAGTCCTTCTTCCACCTAGCTACGTTGGGACCCCTTTGTGCTTTCCAATGCATTGTTATTTCCCTTTTGGTCAACAAAAGGCCCATATCTAAAAATTTACTAGTGACCTTGTTTTTAGCCGTATGTGGAAACCAATGCAGCAAACAGGGTCCCATTGCCAGCTCCAATTCTCTGTCTGTTACAGCATTCAACAAGGCCACTACCTCGGTCCAATAAGCATCTAATTGTGGGCACCCCCAGAACATGTGAGAAAAGTCCGCTCCCTCCCCCTGGCAGTGCGGACACGCATCTGAGTCAGTGTCAAAGTAGGTTTTAATCTTCGCTGGAGTGAGATAGGCTCTATGCAAGATGTAAAAGTGCACCAGTTGAAAATGGGCGTTCCTGGTGCTCTTCCACGCTCTTTCCACTATCTCAGCCCACGCCTTGTCTGGTATCTCTTTCCCCACATCTGCTTCCCACTTGCGCTTAAGGTCATTCAGGGGTGTTAGCTTCTCTTGCGTCATACGCCTATACAGGCACGTGACCGCTTTAAACGTTCCCGCAGCAATGACTATATATTGACAGCCCAAGGAGGTGCGCGGTTCGGAAAGGCCCTCCTTCCAGTGGTCACGGATAGCCGCAGTAAGCGCTGCGTGAAGCAAAAAATCCCCCCCTCGTAAGTCAAATTGCTCCTGCAAGTCGTGGAAAGGCAGCAGGTTACCATCTACGTACAGATTCCCTATAGTAGTCAACCCTCTCTCACTCCAGCCCGCCAAATCCCGCCAGGAGCCTCCATGGGGCAGCGCCTCACACATGGACAGTGGTATATCAGGGGCATACGGCACCGCGATGCCTGCTCGTTTTAGGCACCTTCTCCAGCATTGCCTTGCCGTTTTAAGGTACTCTGGGAGAGCGCCAACACGGACGGGAAGGTCCAGCACTATTTGAGAAAGCAATCCCAACGCCGGAGCCCTCTCTCTCCTCTCTTCTGGGCCACGTAGTCGTGCTGCCACTGCCTGCGTAAGCCATTGCAGCTGAGCAGCTATGTAATAGGTTTCAAAATCAGGAACTGCCCATCCCCCCTCTGACCTCGGACGCATTAATACATTCAAAGCCACCCTCCGTCGACCATAACCCCACAGGAATCCAGTGACCATAGTCGTAAGCTGTTTAAAAATCTGCACCGGGATCCAAACCGGCAAGGTCCCTAAATAATATAATAGCCTAGGAAGGGCCACCATTTTAAGTAAGGCCACTCGCCCCGCCACTGGCAAGGGGAGTGTCCCCCAGAATTCAAAACTACTCGCCAGACCTCTCACTGCCCTGCCAATATTGCCCTCCAGCATATCTGCTTGCGTATGGTATACCTTAACCCAGTGGTTCCCAAACTTTTTCCACCTGCGGCTCCCTTGACCTATTGGCTATTGACCGCGGCTCCCCATTATGTTACATTTTTAGCGGGTGGGGGAATGTAAGCCCGGCCTCTGGAGTACTTCCATTTTATTCCCTGAAAATAATTGGCATGAAGCTGATGAAGGTATTATAATCATAGATGTAACAAAATAAAAGTATAACAGTTGTTTAATTAAAAAAAACTTGATTTGGTTAAGTCAGAAAAAATACTCTTCAGCACTGTGGTTTGCATGTGGAATATTTTTTTAAATCTTTGATTTAAAAAATTTGGCACTAGCATTCGGTGCTCTCCTACAAATCATTTTAGTTGTTAAGGAGCCACTTTTGATATATACGAATGCTGCTCCAATAATCTTATTAGCCATGTGTCCACATTAGTAAAGTTTTGGTGTTCTACATATATTTATCATTTCTCTCATATCACTTCTTGTGTTGATGTCAAGTATGTTAATTAGTTCTCACTTTTAATGCGTCTTACAATTTGAGAACTCTGCAACTGTTGATTTGGTATTGCAAAATGTGACGGATTGGATCTATAAACCCACCCAAGGGTTAAACTAGACAGAGTGACAAGGAGCGGTGTGTTTAGTGAAAGAACTAAGGCTACAGTTATGCAGTTTACATAAGCAGCAGCTCTTGAGATTGCGAATATACACAGGAAATGCACAAGACTGCTGTTAAACTAAAACCTAAACTACAGACTTTAGAGGTTGGGGAGAAATACGATTGATTTCAAAGTTTTTGGAGAACAATCAAAAAGCATACACTTCTACCAACTTCCAGGTTTCAAGAATGGAGGTGGAGATTGCTGGAGAATGACAAGTGGAAGTACAGAGACATCTGTACAATGCTTAAGTCCCAATCTTTGTACAAGTTGGTGATGGTAAAACAAATCATACAAGCAACATTTAAAAATATAACGAAGCAAGACAGCTATCCCAAAACGGCGCTACTTTAATAGTTTTAAACTCACCTGTGAGCCTGTGGTGGCTGCAAGCTTGAAGACAGTCTTTTCGACCAGGTCAGCAGCAGGTAGAGGCTGATCAGGAATTACATCAGGACCCAAGCAAGATATCTTACAAGCTAAAACTAGAGACTTAACAGGATCTGCACCCTGTTTAGCTTCACCTTAAGTACAGCTTGAGAGGCAGGTACCACTGCAACACCCTCCTTGAATCTCCACTGGAGTGCCTCATTCCATGTCTATTTAATTCTAGGTTCGAGCCAGGTAGTTGGGAATTGTTACTGAGCGATCTTCATACAGAAGATAAGTGGGACTAGTAAGAAGACCCACTATATATGACCTCGGCTGCTCGTTGCAGGTCACAATTTCTTTAAAAGAAAAGTGTGGGTTACTATATACAAGAATAATTTGAAATGTGCGTGTCCTTAAAGTGCAGAAATGTCAGGAACTCTGACAAAGCAAAGGGCAAATAATTTCTAGTTGCTGCAATTTTTGAAGGTTTCCAGGAAGCACTTGGAGGCCAAGTTTCAAGTGAACTCCTGCTGAGGATATTGTCACGCTTCTTGAATCACTTTTACCCACAGACCAGGATGCAATCCAACCTGTAAATTAATTCTCAAAGCAACAGAGTTCCCAAATGCACACGTAGCTTTCTTTTAGCTAATGATCTCATGAGTCATTCATGAAGAGGAGACGACTAAGAATAATAAGATATTTCCTCATCAATTTCATACGTTCGTAACTTCAATAAACTCACTTAATGGCTCAGTTACTTGTAATATAATTTAAACAGCCGTCCCTTTGTGTGTGTGTTTATATTTCCTCATCGCTCATAGTTTGTGTAAACTGCGTCAAAATCTGACATACAGGAGCAGTTAATGTGCTATTTTGCATGCGCACTGCCATCTAGCGGTTCAAGAGGGAGTTTCATCTACCTTTAACAAAACATTTTACATAGCGAGCTTACAAAATGCAAATAATTGCACAAGCCGGGATATTGACGTATTGTGTCACGGCGCCCCTGGCTATTTTTGGGGGCGCACCAGGGCGCCGCGGCGCACAGATTGGGAACCACTGCCTTAACCCCTAGGTACGGAAGACACCTGTACTCCCACTGCACTCCTGCTATGTCCTGCGGTCCATCTTTGCCTCCGATAGTTGGAAACAACCGCGACTTTGCCCAATTTACCTTAAGTCCAGAGACCACCCCCAAGTCGCGTAACAATGCCTTCGCCCCTAGGAGCGCCTGTACCGTATCTTCTACGAACATTAGCAGGTCGTCGGCATATAGGGCGATGTGGTGCCTCTGCCCATGCACTTGCAGGCCTTGGTAGTATTGCCCCGTCCTGGCCCTAGCTGCCAGTGGTTCCATGGCCAGCGCAAATAGGAGTGGGGACAGCGGACATCCCTGTCTCGTGCCTCGGCCTACTACCCAAGTCTCAGAGATCAACCTTCCCGTCCTAACCCTTGACGTGGAGCAATTGCATAGCAAAGCCGTCCACTCTATAAATTTGTCCCCCAGTCCAAATTTAGACATGGTGTGGAACAGATAAGGCCATTCCAGGCTGTCAAAGGCTTTCTCTATATCGACAGCAAACACTGTGGCTGTGTCCTTCGGATAGGAGTCTGCTTCTAGAATCTGCATTAAACGCCTAATATTTAAGGCCGTATTCTGGGCGGGAATAAATCCAGCCTGATCTCGGTGTATCACGGTCGACATGTAAGGTAATAGCCAAGTGGCCAATATGCGACTCAGTATTTTCTAATCCGTGTTAAGCATGGACAACGGACGGTATGCAGATCGGTCCCATGCTGGCTTACCAGGTTTAAGGAGAGGGATGATAACCGCCTCCCTCGTTGTTACTGGAAGCTGACCCAAACGCTTTGCATCGTTATAGAGCGCTACCAATCATGGTGCTAGCTGCTCAGTGTAAGTTAGATAGAATTCTATCGGGAGGCCATCCGTCCCTGGTGTTTTATTCCGTGCCATATGCTTAATAGCCGCCCTCACTTCCCCAATCTCAATATCTCTACCTAATACCTCTGCCTGATCATCATCCAACCGTGGGAGTTGGAGCTCACGCGTAAACTCATTCAAGTCACCCTCCGTCTGCGTCGTCCTGCTCTTATATAAGTCTGTGTAATAGTCGGGAAACAACTCATTTATACCCTCTTGTGTATAGCAAGCGCCCGCCCGGGGGTCCCGGAGCTCCAGAATCATCGAACCTCTGCGCGACGGGTTAGCCAGCCAGGCCAGGAGTGCACCGGACTTATCTCCCTCTGCATGGGTGCGTGTGAGATAAGCTTTGTGGTCGAAGCATCGCAGCTGCTCCACTTGTACTGCTACTGCCTCCCTCGCCGCTTCTAGCTCCCCCTATTTATCCGGCCTCCCAGGGCAGTCTCTCTCCACTTCCCGAAGATGTTGTTCCGCTGTTCCCACTTCCGCTAACATCACCCTGCGTACGCCCACCATCCCAGCAATACTGCAACCCCGAATCACTGTTTGAGGGCGTCCCATTCCGCTAAAGATGTCGAGGCTGTGCCCTCATTGTCCCTAAAATATTGAGTTATGGAAGTGCCCACTGTGTCCCGAAACACTTGGTCCTCCAGCGCCTCCGGGCGCAATTGCCAAGTCGATATCCTGCTTCGCACCCTCGACCATTGCATCCAGAGTAAAATAGGGTTGTGATCTGACAATGTCCTAGCAAGGTACTCGCTGCCTTGCACTCCCGCATGCACGTCCAGAGAGCATAAAAATGCATCTAAGCGCACATGGAGGTCATGCAATCCCCCGGATGTTGAGCCCTCCATGTGTCCACTTGTCCCCAACGGTCCTGCCAATTCCGCATCACCTCCGCAATCTTATGAATAGGTGCATTAGGAAGGGGGGGGTGAGCGGTCCAAAATCACATCCGCTATACAATTAAAGTCCCCATTTAACAATACTGGCCCAGTAATATAGGGTGCTAGCTTCCCTGACAACTGCGAGAAAAAAGCAGGTTGTTCCGTGTTGGGAGCATATATGCTCCCCAAGGCTACGTCACGCCCATCTAGTTTCCCAAGCACCACTACATATCTGCCCTCCGGGTCTATGAGTCTTTCCCTACACTGAAAGGGCACCCCCGCCCGCACCCAAATTAACGCTACCCGTGCAAACACGGAATAGGCGGTATAAAACACCTGGCCCCGCCAGCGCCGTTGTAATGCTGCTCCTTCCTGCACCTCTAAATGGGTTTCTTGCAGCAGCGCTATGTGAACCCCCCTTCGGACTAAATATGCGTGTATTTTATGTTGGCGCCACATAGAGTGCATGCCCCGTACATTCCATGATATACACTTCAGGTCGTTGGTGGTACCCATCCCAACAGTGTCGGTATACCTACAAGGAAAACTGCGCTAGTGACATGCCTGGCCCTAACTAACCCCTTAACTAACAAACATCCCCAACTCCCCCTCCCCAGGACAGCTACTGTTAAACTAGTACCCATCCAAACCATGATACCAAAAAACAAACACACTGTGTCCTCTGTCAACTACAGAGGTTCTGGGGACCGCAGCTGGCTCGTGACCTCACTAAGCATTGCCCATCAGCCCCACCGTAAGCAGGACAGACTGGGGCATTCGCCAGGTCGGAGAAACATAAGTGTTCTTCTAGGCACTCTGTCCACATTAGCTGACCACCCTCAGTCAGATAATGCCATCTGCGGTGTCACCTCAGGCATCTGGTCGCCGCTACCATGTGACGTGTCTGAGTCATTACCCACTGAGTGTCTGGTTGAGCCACCCTCTTCTTCCAGCACCTCAGTCCTGTCCTGCGACAGGGCCACCACAGCCTGTAGAGCCTCCGCCCTCTCCCGAGCCGTCTGAGAGAGCGTGGGTTTCTTCCGGACTCGGTTGCGGAGACGACGACCCGGTCGCAGTGTCCGATTCGTGGCTCTTTCCTGTGCTTCCCCGGAGTTCTCTCCTCGCGGTGTCTCTTTCCTGTATGTCTCCAGCCAGTCCCATGCGTCCTTAGGAGAGTCAACATAGTGCGTGTCCCCATCTAAAATAATGCGCAAGCGGGCCGGGAACATCAGGGAGTACTGGAGGCCCTCGTCCCGCAGCGCTCTCTTGACTGCCACGTAGGAGGCCCGCTTCCTCTGCACTTCCAAAGTATAGTCCGGAAACAACGTGACCCTAGCGTTATCCACCGTGAAGGGGCCATCCGTTCTTGCTTCGTGCAGAAGCAAGTGCCTATCCCGAAAATGGAGCAGGCGGGCCACCACAGGTCTCGGAGGCCTCCCCGGGGCCAACGGCTTGGCTGGTACCCTCTGTGCTCTTTCGAGGGTGTAGAACGCAGTGAGACCCTCCGGGGCTACGACACTCCTGAACCATGTCTCTAGGAAGGACACCATATCTCCCCCCTCTGTTCCCTCCGGGAGCCCCACAACCCGGACGTTGTTCCTCCGATTGTGTCCCTCTGCATCTTCGGCTCTGAGCTCCAGTACATTCACCCTATCTGTCAGGGCCCGCAGCTGCTGTGTTACGTCTTTCTGCGCCGGCGTCAGCTCTGCAAGACTGGCTTCGTTTTTCTTGACCCTCTCCGAGAGCTTTTTGTGTTCATCCCTTAGTAGCCCAAGCCCCACCGCTACAGTACTGATGTCCTGGTGGAGGGTCGCCTTTGTGTCCGCTATTGCCTCCAGGATTTATTGAAGTTGTTGCTGCACCGGGATGTCCTGTACAGTCCGCAGCTGGTCTGATGCGTCATCTTCCTGCTCCTGGGGGACACCAGCCTGGCGACCCTTGGGCTTTCCCATGGTGGCTCAGGCCCACTCCGTACAGCGGAGCTCCTTCCTCCGACTGGTGACAGATGCTCTGCTGTGATATCCCAGCCCAAACTCGCCGTGTGGAAGGGGCGTGAGTCTTATAATGCGCACCAATGGTTCTGTAGTGCCCCCTCCGTCTCACCTGATCCACTCACGGTTTGGGTGCATTGCCCGATCTCCTTTCTTGCACCTCAGTCCCCAGGGCTGCTAGCAAGCACTATCCACTCTGCTCCAGGCCCTCTCACAGTCCCTCCTCAATCAATGCCCCCATCAAGGGTGCCGGAGCTTTGCTCTTTCGTCCTCAGCTATTTCCCAGTAATGGACCCCAAGGCACCGGGTCACCAGCGATCAGCCCACCTACACGTACCGCAGTGCACAATGGGGCCGTCCTACTCCCTCGCTCCCATTGCAGCCGCCGTCTTACCAGCTGTCGTTGCGCACTCCTCCCCTGCGGCAGGCGGCTCCCATTCAAGGTCTCGGCCTCCCCTGGGCTCCCCCAGGGAGGCAACGCCCGACATCCCGACTCTGCTGCCACCAGCATTCTCCAATTCTGGTCCGCGGGAGATAGGCAGGCTCCTCCGTGTTCACGGGCCACGACTACTCAATGTACTCCCCCTTGGCATTAGACTGTGTCATCCCGGGCAATCCCCGATCCCAACACCAGACTCAGTATCCCCGGGGGCCTCCCAGGGCCGTGTCTTCCACTGAAGTGCTCCTTCAGGTCCCTGTTCCGAAGCAGCTCTGGGCAGCACCCCTCACAACTCGGGCTATGTTCCTTTGCTGCAGGCCGGTTTGAAACCAGGGGGCCGCAGTGCAGACCAACGGCCAGCCCCGCACCTCCAGTCACCCACAAGCCGCCTGCTTGCTTCACGTGCCTGGGCCAATCGTCTAGCACCCCATGACAGTTCGCACTCACGGCGCCGTTCCCGTATGCCCAGCGGTCCACTGATCTCCGACCAGCATTTCAGGGGATGGGCCCCAGTCCAGTCTTTACAGCAGCATTAAAGCGCCCTCTGGAGGACCCTCTCCGGCAGCAGGCAGGAGACCGCTCCGCCTCCAGCCCAGTGATGCAGGGTGCGGCCGCCTGTACCGCCACAGCATCCTCACTCGCCGCCGGACCACCGAACGTTGTCACCCTCGGCAATCTGCAGCGGCGGGGCACAGCGGAGAGCAGGGCAACCGCCGGCCAGCACCACGGGGCCGTCCCCACCTTTAGAACAGAGACCAGTACACTGCGTACGTTGCTGCCGCCCCCGCTGCCATTTTGAACCTCCTCGATCTCGCAGGGCAACTCCTCCGTCACCGCCGATAGGCGGTGCGGGCTGCGATCAGGAAGTCTCTGGGTACTCTCTTCATGTGCACAACCCCCGGGGGGGCACCGTTGATTCGCTGCGCGACCCCGGCCGTCCGAGTAATCAGGAGAACTGCGAGGCTGATGTGGAGCTCTCTGCTCACGCGTCCGCCATCATCTACGGCCAAGCCAAGCCCCATAAATGATACACCATGTGGAGAAAATAACCTACCTGCTAGATCAAGTGCACGTACGTCTGACACTCTCCGATAAGAAATGAGACACAAAAGCATGGTACGTTTTGCTGAAAGCTGTTTTAATGATAACTCTCTGTTCTCTGGCCAAGATGCAAGTAATGCTAACACAATCAAAACATCCCATAGAGTGCTATACCTATGCTTTTGAGGCCGAGCGACTCTTATGCCTTTCAATAGTTTGCAAACAACCGGGTGAACACCTACCGGTTTCCCATCAATATGGTTATGTCCGGCTGACAAGGCATAATCCGGACTCTGCACACTCTGAGAGGAAGTTCAAGACATCTTTCAGATCGGATGCCATGGGATCCACCTCCCATTGAAGGCACCAACCCACCCAACGTTTCCATGCAGCAGAATATCATTTACGGGTGGAAGGAGCCCAAGCCTGCTGTATAAATTCGGCAGCCACCAATGAAAGGCCTTCAATTTGTTCTTGTTGCCTGATACTTTCCATACCATGAGCATCAGTTGATCCTGCAGGACCAGCGGATGGGGGACCTGACTGGGTTCAGGAGCAACTGTGGAAATACAGGAAGTCTAAAGGGTAGATCTACTGACAACTCCAAGAGAGTCGGAAACCAGGATTGAGTCTTCCATAGCGGTGTGACTAAAACCAACGATGCTCACTGTCGACCGACTTGGGCTGCTACTCTCGGGATCATCGCAAAGGGTGGAAAGGTGTAATTCATCTGAGATCCCCAATGATGGAGAAAAGAATCTGTTCCCACTCGCCATCGGATCCGGTCTCCAGCTGAAGAACCTTGGAAGCTGAACATTCAGACGAGAGGCAAACAGATCCATGAAGCACGGGCCTTAATAAAGTAGCTCTAGGTGTCTCTTCAGGTTCCCCTATGGACCCCCTCCCTCATAAAATATGGAAAGAGCTAGGCTCTGAACTCTTCCCAATACTCCGACAGTTGTGTAGTCAATCCTTGAGTAGCGGGCTGGTACCGACATGCTGGAAACAAGCAATAATAACTCCACTTTTGAAAAAACCCACGCTTGATCCAGCTTGCCCTAAGAGTTATAGGCCCATTTCTCTTCTACCCTATCCAGTGAAGATCACAGAGCGTCTGGTGAGCAAGGCGCTCTCCCAGTTCTTGGAGGTTAATAACAAGCTGGAGGATGTGCAATTTGGCTTCCACCCAGGACACGGGACGGAGACTGCCTTGGTAACTGTTCTGGATGATCTTCGAATGCGAGCAGATAGGGGACAATCAGCTATATTGATCTTGCTGCACCTGTCTGCCGCATTCGACACGGTCAACCACGTGGTCCTTTTAGCAAGGCTGGAGGGAGCCGGGGTGGTGGGCGTGGCGCTGAAATGGTTTCAATCTTATCTGGCCAACAGACGACAGGCAGTGGCTCTCACCCCTTATCAATCAGATTTTTTTTATATTAGGCACGGTGTCCCTCAGGGGTCTGCGATCAGCCCGATATTATTCAATGCCTACATGAGCCCTCTGATTGCTGTCATTAAGTCACACAATGTCAGCCTTGTGAATTATGCTGATGAAACACAGCTCATTCTGTCGCTGGAGGGGGATCATTCCGTTTCATTAGAAAAAATTCATGCCTGTATGCAGGATAGAGTACACTGGCTGAGAAATAACTCCCTGCAATTCAACGGTGACAAAACGGAGATCCTATGCTGTGCCGCCGGGAAAGTGCCGTTCTCACTCCCAACTGATTTCTGGCCTATTCCCACGGGTACACCATTGGTACCCTCTGAGACGGAACGCACCTGAGAATTAGTTTCAACGATAAGCTGAGTCTAGAAACTCAAGTTAATAAGATTGTGGGGAGCAGTTTCTCTCTCATCAGAGTCCTTCGGAGGATTCTTCCGATGTTACCAACCCAGGCCCAAGTACTAGTAATAAGGAGTGTTATTTTGAGTCGACTGGATTATTGCAACGCTTTGCTGCTGGAGTCTCCAAGGTATTTGATCGGGAGACTCCAGAGAATCCAGATTGTGGCGGCAAAGCTTGCTTTAATGAGACCACGACGGTCATCAGCATCTCAGGCTCTGGCGGAGCTGCATTGGCTCCCTGTATTACAGAGGATACAATTTAAATCGCTCTGCATTGTTTTTAAGGCGCTGCACGGTCTTGGGCCTAAACCGTTGCAGAGCAAATTTGGATGGTATGCCCCCATCCGTAGTCTTCGCTCTTCCTCGGCCAATCTGGTAAAAGTGCCCAGGATTAAAAATTGGGGGGAAGAGCTTTTAGCATTGCAGCAGCGTGGCTTTGGAATGGTCTTCCCACTGATCTGAGACAGATGAAGGACCTGCTGCAGTTTCGAAAGAAAATAAAGACCTGGCTATATCCCAGAGCATAAGCATTTCTAATGTAGCATGGTTTTCTGTTCAGCACTTATGGTGGCAGTGTACATGTATCTCAGCGCAAGGATGCCCGTCGGGTTACAGTGCGCTTTATAAATATTGATAACAATAACAATAACAATAATCATAATCTCTTGAAATTGCGAAGGATCGAGTTTCCAATCGCTGAAGTCTCTCAGGAATCTGGAATTCCAGTCTGCCACTAAGTTGTCTTTGCCGGGAATGTATTCTGCCAAAACCGTGATCTTCTGCGATAGGCAAAAGTGCCAGAATTCCTTGGCTATGTTGGATAACAGACTGGATCTCATACCTCCCAGGCAATTTATGTATCGTACCGCTGACCCAATGTCCATCCGAAGAAGGATGCACCAAAGCCTCTTCACAGGAGAGATCGACTTGATGGCAAAGGAACCCACCAGCAGTTCCAGACAGTTGATGTGAAGTTTCAGTTCTTCTGCTGACCAAAGTCTGCCGGTAGCGAACTCTCTGCATCTTGCGCCCCAGGCCCAACGACTGGCGTCCGACTCGATGACTACATCCGGAGATACTCTGAAAATGGCCTTGCCATTCCAAGTTTCCATGTGGTTCAACCACCATTGGAGTTCTTCCTGCACCTCCAGAGTCAGGGCAATATAATGATCGTACCTGAAGTTCCTTTGAAGATAATTAATTTTTTGACACTGTAACGCTCTGTAGTGAAAAGGACCAGGAAAAATTGCTTAAATAGAGGATGCCAGAAGACCGACAATCCTCGCCAGGAACCTCAAAGAAACCGTCTGTTTCAATAATGTTGCTTTGATTTCCCTCTTGATGGATTTTATTTTGGATGGAGAGAGAAGTAATTAGGCCGACACAGAGTCGTTCTGGAATCCTAGAAAGTCCATCTGTTGAGATGGAGTCATCATGGACTTCTTGAGATTTATCACAAAGCTGAGGTTCTGAAGGAGAGATACAGTCCATTGCGGATGGGTTCGTAACAGAGAACGATCCTATGCTAACAGGAGCATGTCATCCAGATATACCATCATGCGAACTCCCATTTATCGTAACCAAGTAACCACGGGTTTCAAGAGTTTGGTGAATACCCAAGGAGCCGAAGAGAGGCCGAATGGTAGGGAAAGATACCGGAACCATTGGCCCTTCCATTGAAACTGGAGGTAACATTGGTGAGGGGAATAAATTGGGAATGTCAGATAGGCGTCTTTTAGATCTAACCCGACCATCCAGTCCTTTTCTAGCAACAGATCTCTTAGAGGGTGGATCCCTTCCATTTTGAAGTGACGGTAAGTGACGAAGGGGGTGAACGCTCTGAGATTTAGAACCAACCTCTGACCACCTCCTTTCTTTTGGACCAAGAAGGCGTTGCTGCAAAAACCTTCTTGTTGAAGCATCCCTGCAGCAATGGCTTTTTTGCCAAAAGATCTAACAGCTCGGAGTCTATAAAAGACTCTTCTTGTTGGGAAAAATGGAGAGGTGATGGGGGAGTCTGTTGAATCGGGACATGTGTCATTTCTATCTGATACCCTTGAACAGTGTTCAAGCCCCATGTATCTGAGGTAATCTTTGTCCATTTGTGAATGAAAAACATCAAACTTTCCCCACCAAGGGTATTGAAGGAAAAAGAGGTGGAAACATTACCCGAGGTTTGGGCAACGTTGTTGAGGAAGCCTCTGTTGACTCCTCTGTTGAAATGGCCTCTGAAACCCTGTGATCTGGTGGGATAGAATCCTGCTGGTTCTGGATCCTGTGCATATCCTCTGCGCCTGGGGTTGTAGCCGCGTTGAGGACCTTGCTGGTTGAAGCGGCCAGTCAAGCGTCCTCTGCCATGACCGGCCCTACCAGAGAGGGGATTAAAGGCTCTCTTCAGAGAGGTTTGTGACTTGGCTAGAGATGTGAAGGCATTGACAAATTTTGCAATGTCCTTGACAAAACGGTCTCCGAAGAGTTGACCTTCTGCTAAGGGACCAGGTTCGGCAGAGGCGAGTTCTGCTAGTTGTAGATCGATTCGTAACAGCACAGATTTGCACCTCTCAGAAGAAAGCGCGCAATTGGCATTGCCCAGGAGGCAAATTGCTCATTGAGTCCAACCAGCGAGGACTTCGGGGTGAATTGCAGCACCCATCTCTTGGGCCTGAAGCACCAGCTCCAAAATTTTTGCCAGAGGGCCCCACACATCCAAGAGTTTGTCTTGACACGCTCTCAAAGCTCTGTCAATTCCCTTCTTAGGTTCTTTGTGGAATTTTTAAAGGAAAGTCTGCATTGAGGAGTCTATGTCCGGGAGCATTCCGACCTAAGGCGGGATCTGACCACCTTATCAAAGCTTTTCCGCAGATTAACCTGCATAGATTCCGCCACCGCCGGTGACCAGTCAGAGGATCTAGGGTGGACAATACTAGAAGGGTCAAAAGTGAAAGGGGTAGGGGTCGTAGGAGAAGAGGTGCGCTTGCACTTTTTTGAGCGCATACGGGGACGTGACTCCTGGGAGGACGATTAATCTGTGTCTGCATCCGAGGTGGGGGAAGGAAGAGGGAGGGACGGTAGCAGAAGGGACGCAGGATCAGTACTATACTCATGATCCTTTGCTTTCTCTGTAACCTTAGTGTAAATTTTAACATGCGGCCAAGAGTGGCTGGGAGGTTCAGCGGGAGGAAGGGGATTAGAAGGGGGGGGTAGATGGAGAGGAAGAGGGGTCGCTACCTACCAGTCGGTCAAGTCGTTGTGAGATAGATAAGGAGGCAGACGATAAGGCCTTATCCAATTTTTTGTCTAGGGTTTTATCAATTAAAGTTTCTACATTCTCTTCGTAGTAGAAGACTTCATCATCTTGTGGACCATAGACAGCTAGGTTCTGTTCATACACCTCGTAGTCAGACATGGTATGAGAAAGAGGAAACTTCCTGCCTAAACTCCACAGAGGGAAGCTAATTAATTACAGCCCTGTACAGCTTTAGATATAGGGCGTAGGGTAGGAGCAAAAGAGAGATGCAGCAGAAGGCCCAGGTACCCTAAACTGCTTCAACAGGACTTAAGAGGGTGTGGTCCTAACAGCCTGAGAAGCAGTTAGAGTTTCCAAAAATTATTAGTATTAAGCCAATTTTATTGCCAAATAAGTAAAAGGCTGAGAAAAAATGTCCGATTTGTTTTAATATGCAAATTAGCCCGGTACCGGCACTGGGATCTGCTGGGGAAGCCCTGTTCTTCGAGCCCGGGTCAGGCGTCACCAGCTCAGCGATGGGAGGCTGCCGCGTGCACTAGCACGTGCAGGCTCCCGAGGTACGGGGCCACTCCCTGATCGATGCGCGCAGAGCGCGCTCGACGCAGCCGGACCGCTCGGACAACGGCAGGCAAATCAAAGGAACTAATTTGAGGAAAGAGACTAAAGGAAGGCGCAACAAGCACCGAGGCTAAGAGGGGAAGGCACCACTGGAGGGGGGGGGGCGCAGGCCTTCATGACTAAGGAGAATCAAAGGTCGGGAAACAACAGCACCACACCGAAATGGGTCACATGAGGCCATACAATACAAGTAGGCACAATCACTTAAACAATCAATCAAATAAGCATGAAACATTAATAAGCATTGAATGTATAACCAATGAAATAACGAGGCACTTATCTTGACTGCGGAGCAGCAAAGGAAAGGCAGTAAGATGGTGCCTCGCTATTTTATAGACATTGGACTACTCTGATTGGTAGTGTTAAGGAGGCGTGGTTCAAAGCCTCATGGGATGTGTAGTGTTTATGTGTTTTTACATTTTTTTTCCATTGGCTGCTGTTTTTATGTGCAGTAAAGATTGAGAAGCATAATCAGAGCCTCCGGGCCTGCCATAGAATCAGGGGCCTCCCATCATATCCTGCAGGGCGGCCTTGTCATTTTATGTTGCTGTGTGGAAGGCCTTCTTTTCTGATGGAATTAGATGAACTGCTACGTGGAAAACTCGACTCCTAGTTAAATGAAAGTACCGATCCAATTAGATTCTTGAGACGTCGCAAAAAGGCCTTGATTTTTATTTAAGAAAGGTTTGCACCACTTCAGTAGCTCTTTAGTGTAGACAACAATCAGCCCAAGGCGCTACACAGATTTTGATGATGTGAAGTAAAAGTTTAAAAAAATCTTTTTAACCTTTCCTGTCTTCGCATCTTGTCAGGTATGCCATAACTCCAATGGCCACAAGGTGGACTATTGTACCGGTCTTTCTTAGAGAATTGCAGATATTAAACTTCTTCCTGTACCTTTTCTGAATGTACCAACAAAAACGATATTTCTTCGCAATATGTCTTACTGTTTTAATATATGCCACGAAATTGGACATGATAATACCGAACACTGTATTACAACTGAAAGGGCTTATGTGCTACATAAACTTGACCTAGCAACACGCGAGAAGCGAGAAACATATCTAAGGAGACGAGCTGTGTCTGTATTAATTTAGACATTTGACGTTCTATGTGTCGCAATGCATCTCTACGAAGCTCCTTTGCAGTCATCTTCTCTTATGACAAACCTTCCACAAACCTACACATGACATGCAATACTGAGGGCTCTCTGCATTAATGCAGGTGCAAGCTATAGCTGATGAGCTCATGTGATGTGTCTTTTTTCTGTGAGATTTCATGACATAGCTATCTTTATCACTCTTGAAGCTATAGAATGAACAGGTGTGCAGGTTCAGAGCAGAGCGTCTGATTTTATGTGTTTGCACTGTCTCAATTGCATAGATTTATCTCAAAATTTCTCCAAGCTGGTGCACGAGCTACAGAGAGAACAGCTCCGACACTGAAATAGGCAATCACTGCTCACTGTTTCCAAGCATTGCCGTCTGCATTCCATGCACTAACACAGAGAAATTCCATGTTAAATGGGTGCACTTCTGCCTCGTGCCAGCGCTCCTATTCAGCGAAACAGCCATTACCACGGAGTCTTTACCACCCAGGACCTTTACCACGCAGTCTTTACCATGGAGGTAAGTACCATGCAAGTAAGTATTTGTACTTTTACCACTCAGTACTTTACCACACAGGTAATTGTTTTATGTGTGTGTCTGTGCACACATACACAGATTGTGTAGTTATAGTTAGGATTATGTTTCCATAGGAAATGCATTTTTTGGTTTGAAAATAACTTTGGTGCGTATTTGATGAATCTTCACGAAAACTTCCAAAATAAAGGTTCATCCGCCTCAGCTCCTTCCTGAAAAGGGTTCAGAGTGATCTGTCAAGTGGGGGCCGAGAAAAAGGGAGGGGTCCCAAAATGCATTTTCCCATCTAAATTTTAAATAATACTACAGCCAAAACAGCTGAACGGAATTACACCAAATTTGACAGAAAGCTAGCTATTTACCCAGAAAGAGTTTAAAATTTTTTTTTTTTACTATAAATGTGTTCAGTAGTTTTTGAGAAATGGTGGTTCAAATGTATAGATATATTGGCTGCCTCACATCAACAAAGATGTCTGGCAACCATTTTATGACTTGGGGAGAGAAATACAGAGTCCTGAAAAAAATGAATAAAAACAACATACAGAGTGGCAGAGTAGGAACAGCCTGACCACCTAGGTGCAGTGGTAAAGGCCCGGCGGGACACCTCCCCACACTCACCCGGGGCCAAATCAAAAACACTTTTGCAGTACCATAGAACTGCTGCTGTACTAAGGGGAGATTTTATTTTAAAGGCGGACCACCCTTTTACATTATAACGCCCCTGGGGTGAGCTAGGGCCTGGTGGTCAGTGCAGTCTCTTTTTAAAAAATATGTGTATATGGGGAGGGAAGGAATATGCGACCCAGCCCCCGAGCCACGTATTGGCCCCATACCAAGGGCCTAAATTTATTTTAAATAAAATATGTCAGGGAGGAGGCCTGTGTGTGGCCCCTCTACCAGTGCCACATATTGACCCAGGCGAACCCAACACCAGGGGCGTCAACCAATATTGCTCCAGCCTCTGGTGGGAGAAGAAAGTAACCTTCCTGACTGCGCTGTTGTTGGCAGGGAACACTACTTTGGGCCCACTGGAGCCAGGAGCACAAAAGCTCCCGCCGGGTGGGAGCAGAAACAATCTCCCTGCATTTGAGCGCGTGGGCAAGGAACAGTGAATATGCTACAGCAGGAGCAGATATCAATCTCTCACTGAATGGGAGCCCATTCACTGTTGCTGGCTCCCACCAGCACCCAGGATGGGTGCTAACTGGGGAGCCAGCGGGGCCTGGGAGCCTTGGGCCTCTGCCAGTGGCCCCTAATGGGATGTAAAGTTGTGGGTCCCCCAGGCAAGACTGAGGCACCCACCAAACAAAAACAATGGCACAGCAGCTCAGCCATGTAAAAAATATAGGCTTTGGGTGCTCCTCGTGGGACTGGGGTACCCAGAATAAAAAAATTTAAATTAAAAAAAGGTGCAGTCTTGCCACTTCTGAATTGTAGCAGGGAGGCTGCTCAATAACTAGTCACTGCTTCCTCTCAAAGCACCCATCGCGCCCTGCGTGGCCTTTGTTTTTAAATATTATCATTGTTGTGGTGCCACAAGGAAGGGCAAGATCACCACCAACGATTTATAAGTGTTGTGATAGGCAGCAAGGAGCACAGCAGTCCCCAGAAAAGTTTTTAAAAAGGCAATGTAATTCTCCTTGGTCATTGAATGCATGACCCCCAGAAGAGCTTACCATCATCTTTAAACCACTCTGAGCTGAACTGTGTGCTCTTCAGCAGGAGTGCGGTTAGTTCTATGGCTGCATTTTGTGGCCTGAAGAGTGTTAAAAAAATACTCCAAAACATGTTTTCAGTTGCTTGGAATAAAAATCATCATTTTGTATTGCCAAGTGTGTATTTATAAGCAATACATTAGTATATGGTGATTGATAATTTATTGTGCCAAATTTTTGACATAGCAAATAAATCTGCTTTATATAGGTTAATGTGCGGACCCCCTACTAAAGCCAGTAGGCCAGCCTTTTATATGTTTGTGTTCTGACCCTTTTTCAAAATCAGTAGTTCCGCCTTACTTAAATGACGCCTCTCTATATTGTTACTTTACCTTAAAAACCTCCAAAATTGACAAAAAACAAAGGTTAAAGTGATGTTATACTCAGGTATGGTAATAATATCTTACTTTACATTTAAAAGAACCTCGTAAATTGACTGAAAAATCCAAAGGTGAAAGTGATGTTATACACAGGTGAAAATGTTAGTTAAGACGTAACATTTTGAACTCTAAAAATCACTGAAAATCACCAGTTATAGTTCATTGAAATAACTATAACTCACACTCTTGCCATGCACTACTTATGATCTCACATATTAAATCACTGATGACATATTCTATAACATCATTGATAACATCACTGATGACTCCTGAAATTACATCATTGATGACAACACTGTTAGTTGTTTAGTTTGCAGAGTGGTGCAATACAAGACATTTATTGGTTCATTTATTGTTTGACCTACTTCATTGTTAGCAAAGGTTGAAGACTGTTACATTTTAATACAGTTCCTTTACTGGCACAGATGTGTGTAGTTTTTATTTCACTAATTTTGCAGTAAAGTTAAAGTTCTTATAAAGGAGGGTTGAAAAACTCTTGTAGCCAGGTGTATTGATGAAACATGTTGTTAAACCACCAAACTGGAGGGTGACTGGTGTTTCCGTGCCGCAGTGGTCCGCTCATGCTAGTCTTTCCGTTCTTAGGGCCATGTTTACGAGTTTAGTGGCGCAGGGCAGCGCAGCAAGGGCGCTGCCCTGCACCACAGAGAAAGAGCAGGAATATATTATCCAATACAGCACATTCCTGTCCTTTCTCCTAGCGCAGGCACTATATTGGCAGCCTAGCACCAACGCAGGCACCCTTGCACCATGGTGCAAGGGTGCCTGTGTTGTAGGCAGGATTGTTTTTGTGCAGGAAGGGGCACCTTCCTGCACAAAAACAATCCTGATATGTCTCTCCCGGGGGGAGGCGGGGTATCTTTTTTGTGCATTCCCAGTTTACCAGGTTTGGTAAATCTGGAAATGCACCAGAACCATGGGAGTTGCTTGGGAACACCCATGGAATGCCGCCTTTGAGCGGAGTAATGCGACGTAGCGATTTGCTCTGTGTTGCATTACTCTAGATTTTTGAAGCCATTCAAAGTCACGCAAAGGTGCTTTGCCGGGCTTCATAAATATGACATAAGGTTTGCGACACTCCTGCACCTCGTTACGTGGTGCTAGAGCAATGCAAACCGGGTCATAAATATGGCCTATAGTGTGTGTTCTCTGTCCTCTCTTACCTAATCTAACAAGACTACTGCATGTCCTTAAGTAAACCATGTTTGGCCTCAGTTTTACCACTACAATGTTATCTATCATTTTAATCTTTTTTAGTTCGGTTAAAGTGAACTAAGACAATAGGTCCCAGAATGTGTTAAATATATTCCCAAGACTAGAAAACGGTGTCCATGATGACATAGAGCAGACTGATTACAGCATTCTGAAAGGTCTAATTGAAGACTATCAACTATCAGCAGCAATGTGGGTGGTGCTGGAGATCAGCAATGCCCAGAGTGTGCAGCAGCATACTGCAAAGCTCCCTGTGCCGAGTCCAATGCAGGTCTATCTGCAAGCAAAAGTATGTGTCTAATGCCACCTATCGGTTATTTTAGGGCACAGCGAGACAATGAACTTAAACAGTGATGCAAAACAAATTTCCTGTCAATGGTTATGCATAATTAAGGTACTGCCTTCTAAATGAGTCACATTTGGTGTGTCTGCAGTCAGTATGCCTTTTAAAGAAGGTGTATCAAACATTGTGGGCCATTGCACAGACCATATTCATTCGTAATACACGTGCAAATCCCCCAAAGTTTATGGTTCTGACAAGTCATACTCTGAACAAAGGGAGTAGCTACAAAGTTAAAATACCCCCACTTTGAACCAAAGCTTTTTTGGCACCAAGCAAGCAAATCAGGTCATCACGGCCCTCCCCAGAAGAGTTTGCTTGTCTCATCCATCCAGGCATTTACCCAGTCATCCTTTCATCCTTCCATCCACCCGCTGATATCCAGCATGTCATCTTTACATTCTGTCATCTGCTCAATTTTTCTACCCATCATTTCATTTGTTACCATTCTGTCTGCCCTTCCATCTGTCTGCCTATCTATATCCAAACCTATCCATTAAACTACAAACCTATCTAATCGATCCATCCACCCTTTCACTCAGTCATCCATCCTTTCACTTATCCATCCCCTTTTGTCCATCCATTCTTCCAAACAGCCATCCATCCATCATCCATCCTTCCTTTCCTTCATCCATCCACACTTTCACTCCATCCATCCAACCTTTCACTCCATCCATCCATCCTCTCTTTCACTCATCCATTCATCCTTTCACTCAACCATACACCCTTTGGCCCATCCATCCATACAATCATCCATCCATTCTTTCACTCATCCATTCTTACATCCATCCATCATTTTGCTTATCCATTGATCCACACTTTCACTTTGTCCTTCCAGTCACCCATTCCATCCACCCATCCAACCATCCATCCATCCATCCACCCATCATCCATCCTTTCAATCACTCATCCATCCATCCTCCCTTTCTCTCATCATCCATTTTCCCTCACCCATCCACCCATTCACCCTTTCACTCATCCATCCATTTACCCTTTCATCTAGCCATCCACCTACCCTCTCTTTCACTCATCCATCCATTCTTTCACTCATCTATCCTTACATTCATCCATCCTTTTGCTCATCCATTCATCCACCATTTTAGTCCGTCCATCAATCTACCCTTTCATTCCATCCATCCACACGTACTCTCACTCATCCATCCATCCATCCTTTCTCGCATCATCCATTCATCTATCCATCCGCCCTTTCATTTTCTCACCCTCCCACATTTTTGTTAATTATGAGCCTGTCTGCCGATCTGTAGACAGAAGAGGTCCATCAATAACCCCACCCCCAAGTAGCTGCAAAAGGGGGGTGGGGGGTGGAGGGGTGGTACCGGCCCTCGTCTGAGCCAGTCTCAAATCACAACACTTCTCTGTGTCAAGAAGGCCTAAAAGTTACACTTTTCAACTACCCATTTTATTCATAGTTGCCTATGTACCCATTCGAGGGTGGCCAGACCCCTTCACCTAAAAGACATAAGACTACCACAGATCGGCCCTGTTGAATCTGGCATGTGAGGCATTCTCTTCCAACTTACCATCAGTAATAGTGACAACAAACTGTTGCAGTCAATTGACCCATGCCAACTGTGATATCATTAACCAATCCTGGCTTTCCACACCTCTGGAACTTGAAGGTGTGTGATTACAATCAAAAAGGTGGAAATTCAAGCCCCAGATCTAGAGTGCTTTTCGTTAATTCCTAACTCTCAGAAGATGCACCGATTGGGTAGGGTTGATCATTTTAAAAACATTTGTTTTGCTTGAAAAGGGATTAGGCCTGGGTGAAATGTAAATTATACTGGCTTAATTTGCACAATTTTAGGAATTTCGCCTTACGCTTGTTATGCCATTACACCTGTTTATGTATTTATGTCATTTTCTGTAAAAAAAAAAGTTACTGTAAAACATACTAATTTACTTCAAAATACACAGAAGCTCATATGTGCATAAGGAAATGAAAATTATCTGCATGGCCCATATTTATCAAGGTATCACTTTGCTCTTGAGCTGCGCAAATCGCTGCCTTGCATTACTCTGTGGTGGCAGGGAGGCGTGCTGTGGGTGTTCCCATGTATCCAGCCATACATTCTGACACATTTCCAGATTTACCAACACTGGTAGACCTGGGACTGCATCAGAATTGTATTCCTCCCCACCAGAGTCGCAACGAGGAGAAATATCTTTATTTCTTCCCGTGTTTCCTCTTTCTTAGTGAACTAGCAAAAGGAACCTCTAAACTGACCTATATTGCTTTTAGTATGGCCATGAGTGGCCATTGTCAGTAATCACATATTTTGATTTGAGAATTGTCTAGGTGGTTACCCAGTTTGCATATAAGGAACAGATGAAATAATTCAAATGTCAACTCATGATTCCAGTGTTGAAATGAAATGTGACTATTGCACATTGAAACATTTGTGACTGAACAGAACTCTAGGTAGCTGCCTATTGAAATGACTTTAATGTTACATGTGTGTATAGACAATGATGTATTTTGTCTTTTTAAGTATTGCACAGTGATAAAACAAATCAAAAAAGTATAAAATATTTTTATATAAAGAAAAATGTAATAAAATAATATATTTTTGTGATCAACAGTGTTGTATGACATTGATATTGGGGCTGTGGTATCTTTGAGCCACTCATGGTAAAAGCAATATAGGTCAGTTTAGAGGTTCCTTTTGCTAGTTCATTGTTTCCCCCTCCTCTTAGACCTTAAAGTATTTAGGGGGTACCTTTTTCTCTTTGTGATCCTCTTTCTAAGTGTGCTGCTTAGAAAGCACACTTAGAAAGAGGAAAATGCTTCTGACGTTTGTTTTTGTCCAGGAAAGTCCCCCTTCTTGCACAAAATCAAACCTGCCTGTAACGCTGGTGTAAGGGCGCCTGCATTGGGGCTAGGCAGCAGTTTGTGCGCTAGGGCAGGCAGGGAGCAGGAAAGTGCTGTATAATGTTAAATATGGCACATTCCTACCCTCACCCTTTCATGCAGCGCAGCACAGCAAGGTGGCTTGGTGCGTTGCATTGCGTGAAATAATGGTGAATATGGGCACCTGTTCCTTAAAGAAGGTGTGTCATGAAGAAGTATCTAAAGACTGTACACGCTCCGCTGGCTGTGTTTGGAGAGGCCGAGGGTTTACAATAGTCATGCGCTTCATTTAGAGTTTGTAATGGAAAATTCTCTTTTTCAAGAGAAGGCACTGAAGCTGCAGGAGAATCCTCACGTGATATTCCTCCACTACAGGTTCACTATGGTAAATAAAACTCCAGCAATTGATTCTCTAGCAGAATTCGTTCTTCCTGCAGAAATTAGAAGAATTTCAATTAGAAGCCATTGGTAAATCAAGCCTTTGGTTAATAAAGTGTAGAATTACAGGAGGAGGAGGAAGTTTTAAATCCAAAGTAGAAAATTCTCCTCCTCCATAGAAATAGTATGATGGAGGATATTCTACTGGGGCATTCCCTTTTGGATTAAACATGGATTTTCTATTACCACCCAACACCAAATCAAGTCTTTTGTCTATAAAGTGTGTAACCTTGGCATCTCCTTCAAACTACATTGATTTCATTTCTTATAGAAGGAGGAAGTGCTAAATCTGGAGCAGAATCTTCTGGTTGAATGTCCTGCAACAAAGATATAGTATAATGGTGACAATTTCAAAGGGGATTTCTTTAGATTTAGCACCCCCTCCAGAAATCAGAGGATGTCTTATTGCCACCCAACTCTGAATAAGGCATTACGTCTCTATGAACTGGCGACATATGGTAGTGTTTTACTTTTCTTTAGGATGATGTAGGAGAGTAGGATCTGCCTCTTATGTTGCCCCCACTTTTTTCTGATGTTTACACTGGTTTCTGGCTATAGTCTGGCTGGGTCCCTGCTAATCAGGGCCCCAGCCTCTCTGTTCTCTCTAAACGACTTGGAGTGCACTCTAGGTGCACTAGTGATTGGATACTGTGGTACCTTATGAGTCCCTAGTATATGGTACCTTAGGTACTAAGGGCATAGGTACTTCACAGGCCTACCAGGGGCTGCAGCATGTATTATGCCACCCCTGGGAAGCAGACTAAATCTGACACCACAGGCCTGCTACTGCAGCCTGGGTGAGGTGGTGCTAGCACTCCTCACTGAGATATAGATTCCCTATATCTCTCCTACACACACATATAAACCTATCAGTCACCCCTAAGGCAGGCCCTATCAATCCTGAGGGCAGGGTGCTTGGCTTCTCTGTGAGGGGGTGCCTCTGCCTGAGCAGGGCCCCTCTGCAGCTCTCAGAGTCCATTCTCTGGTGCTGTTTGTGGATGCGGTTAAACCATATACTTTTAAGTGCATTATATCCTCGCGGTAGAATGCTAACTTTGGAATGGCTGCATCGAAACATGTTGTGTTTGGTGTCAAACATCTTGGAATACTACCCCCCGCCAGTCCTGGCGGCGGGGGTAGCATTCCACCCTTCTAGAGGGATAGACATGTACCTACTGTGGAAACACGGTAGAATCCTGCAGAGCCCTGGCATCACAAAATGGATGCCACCAGTCACAGACACTGGGCTGCCCTCCTGCTGATGACCAACACTCGCAGTGGAGGAACCCCAACAATAGATATCCTGTCCCAAGGGGGTGTTACCACCTCCCAGACAGGGTTTAGTGTATTGGGGCTGGGTGGGTGCACTCTTAGAGTGCTTTGAAGTCCTGCACTGGGGGAGCAGAAGGCTCCTCTGTGCATACCCCAGTTCAAACCGGCTCAGGGGCTACCTGCCCTTGCTCTGGCGAGAAACTGGACAAAGGGAAGTGGGTGTAGCCGCCCACTCCCCTGACCCTCCCATAGGTAGGGTCATAGAGCTAGTCCCTCCCTTTCTTTTAGTATAAGAGGGGGAACCTGTGCATTGCAAACTAGATTTCCCTGGACGACGCTCTGAAGAAGAATCCCGGACCTTCGACGTTCCACTACCTTTGGAAGACTGAAGAATCTCCTTGGAGTCAAGGAGTGACTCCCTGCTTGGCAGGCACCAAAAACTACAAACAACGGTTGCAAACTACGCCGCTCCCGCCGGAGTCCGAAGTCCCTGCAGCCCAAGAAGTGGATTTCCTGATTTCTCAAAGGCCATCGTGAGTCCCCAGAGAAGCTGAGGCCAGTGGACCCCAAGAGTGACGAGGAACCACGACCCCTGGGTACCGTGCACTATTGTCGAGTGCAACCCCTTCACAACATCCCATGAACTTGTGCTTTGGACCACGTGTGGTCCTAGCCTCCAGCAGGAATCCCTCCGAAGATCAGAGCCCTACCATGTCCCGAGTGACTGTGGGCCCCTGTTGAGCGAATCCTCCCGAGGCGTCTTTGCGATCCCTTGCCAGCCGGCTTGTGGGTCCCCAGAAGACTTTCTAAAGACACCAAAGGGCTTCTCTGATTGCTCCAGGCCTGCCCTGACTTACCTTCGCTGGGTGAGTCCCACAGACCTTGCTGGTCTGCGCCATTGCCTCTTCACACTTTCCCCGAGACTTGCTGTTACCAAGGCTTGTTGGCTCTAATCGAGTCGCCAACACCGCAGTAAGCTGCAGACATTGTGGGACACGCTGAATCCAGCTCCTGGTTGTCATCGACGCCTCCTGGATCTCGTGGCTGAAGAGTCAAGGCACCCACGAATGACCTGAATCTTGCGACGTCGGTGGGCATCCATCTTCCTTGCCCCGAGTCACTGCCAAGTGACTTTGAACACTGTCCCCTCTGCTTTCAGGTCTTCCATCTTCCGAATCCAGGCTTGGATTCCTCCGGACACTTCTCCTGTCGCCGCAAGCAGCAAGTCTTCACTGGCTCCCATTGAAAACGACGCCGCGACCCGACACCAAAGTACACCTATGCACCCGGCTCCCCTGGGTGAGGTAACTTCAGCACTACGGTGCTCCTGTGGGTGTGGGCCCTAGAACTACTTACCCTGTAAGTGACTTGCTTGTAGCTTCCCTAGAAGTGCCCTAAAACTCTTATTTTCTAAGTGCGACAATTGCGCTGACTCGTACAGTGTTCGCGTCTGTGTTAAACACACCGCGTCCATCTCCTTTGTAACACTATCTAGAACTGTGTCCTTCGACTCGTACTGAGTCCGATCGGTGTTCGCCTCGAACACACAAGGGGCCTGTAACACCGAGACCTCCATTGCACTGACTCGCACAAGGTTCGCGTCTGTGCTAGACACAACGCGTCCATCTCCCTTGCAACTCTATCTAACCGCGTCCTTCGACTCGTACAAGGACCGATCGGTGTGTTCGCCTCGAACACGCAAGGGACCTTTAACATTGAAATCTCAATCGCGTCTGAGCGCATAGACTCGCACAGGACTCGCACCGGTGCCAGGACACCGCGTCCGTCCCCTGTGGGTCTCCTACAACTACCTGGGGTGGTTCTTGGGGGTCCCTCGATTCTAGATGCCCTAGACCTAGGTCTAGCCAAACTAAGATTGTGATATTCGATTGTGCTAAACTTATTTTGATAACATTTGACTTGTACATATGTTCCTGACTTCTAATCTCATAAAGAGATTAGTAGAGAGTGTTTATTAATAAATACATATATATTTGATATATATACCTGTGTGGTGTCTTTTCATTTGGTAATTCAAGAGATTGTGTGGTAAAACAAGCTGCTTTACATTCCTTCAAGACTTAGCCTGAAGGCTGCTCTCCACAGCTACCACTAGGATAGCTTTCTATAAAGGTTGTCTTAAACCTATCTACCATAAGAGTCGAATTGTTCTGGTGCAAGGTGTCCACTTTAATTAGTGAACAGCATATACCAGGCCAACTTCTCACATTGGTGGGCAGCGTGTGGGATTCCAGCTTGCTATTGTTTTACCAGAAAATCTCTATTTGAATTACTAACTGAAAACCACTATAGGTACTTAAGGTACATATAAAGTCAAGCTTAGTATCAATAAGTTCTACTGAACTTAGAGCTGTGTGCCAAGGGATAGCACACCCTTTCTACAGCTCAAGCTAGTATCAGTAGACCACAAACTAGTGTAGGTAGTACAACACTGAACAACACTAGAATGTCCTTAAAGGGTGGAACCAGTGGATCCACTCAGCCTCAGTATAAGGACATGGCTTTCTCTGACTTGAGAGCCATGTGTGTTGAAAGACACCTGAAGCTAGGACAGAGTCCCTCCACCCTACACCTGATAGATCTGCTGACAGCAGATGATCTTAGATTGGCTCTAGGAGCTAATGGGTCTGAATCAGTGAGTGGGTCAATTACAGTATCTGGGTCAGATGATGAAAATCAGAATGACCAAGACTCTGTGATTGAAGGGCCAGGCCTCAAGGGGCCTGAAAAGGACAGAGGAATTCTCTCTAAGAGAGCTGACAGAGTGGAGGAGAGGCATAGGTCCTTTCCAGGGAATCTGACCACTCTTATCACTCTGGCAGAGAATTTGTCCACCAGAGGAACTCATACTTTCCCATAAGAGAGACCTCCTCTGAAAGACTGTGCAAACTGCTGCAGTATGAGGAAGCAAGAGTTGCCCTCAGAACCAAGCAGTTGGCACTGGATAGAGAAGCCCTGGAGATCCAGAGAGCTTCTAGAAGAGAGGGGTCAGAACCCCTTGGTGGCAGCAACAGTGTCCCTAGAGGCAGAGAATCTATTCCAGACCATAGGAACCTGAGCAAGGTTGTTCCTCCCTACCAGAGTGGGGATGATATCCACAAGTGGATAACTGCTATGGAGAGGGCCTGTAGAGTACAGCAGGTCCCCCAAAGGCAGTGGTCAGCAATCTTGTGGCTCTCCTTTTCAGACAAAGGTAGAGACAAGCTCCTCACTGTTAGAGAAGAGGATGCTGATAATTATAAAGTCCTGAAGAGTGCACTGATAGATGTGTTTGGCTTAACCACTGAGCAGTACAGGTTAAAGTTCAGAGACACCCAGAAGGCACAGACTCAGGACTGGACTGACTTTGTAGATTGTGCAACCAAGGCTCTGGAGGGTTGGCTGGTTGGCAGTAGGGTTACTAATTTCAAGGGATTGTATAATCTGATGATGAGAGAACAGATCCTTAATAATTGCCAGAACCAGTTGTTGCATCGATACCTGGTGGACACAGATCTGACCTCTCCCCAAGAATTGGGAAAGAAGGCAGACAAATGGGTCAGAACCAGGGTAAGGCAGAAACCCCAGAACCAAGGGGGTGACACCAAGAAGCACGATCCTAAGGGCTCTGAGAAAGGTGGGGATAAGTCAAAAGACCAGAAGTCTTCACAAGGGCCCCAAAAATCTGCATCTGGTGGGGAGTCACAATCCAACAAGGGAAAAGGACAAAAGAAGCCCTGGTGCAAATTCTGTAAACAGAAAGGGCACTGGACTTCTGATTGTAACAAGTCCAAAGACCAAACCACCCCCACTCCTGCCCCCAAGGCAACTGTTCCCCCTAGCTCAGCTACTGGTGGAGGTGGGACACAGAATAAGGGTGTAGTAGGGTTGACCCTGGGTTCTGAAGTGGACTCTGACCTAGTCAGAGTGCCCACTCAGGCAATGCTGATTTGTGAGGGAGACCTTAATATGTCCTTCCTAGTTAGCCCCAGTAATCTGGGCAAATACAAACAGCAGCCTGTAATAAATGGCAAACAGGCTTTGGCATTTAGGGACACAGGTGCTAGTGTCACCATGGTGGCAGAGGATCTTGTGGACCCTGGACAGATCATCCTGGGCGAAATGTACCAGGTGACCAATGCAAGCAATGTCAGGACCAACCATTGTCTGGCAGTTGTGAATTTCTCCTGGGGAGGGGTAACTGGCCTCAAGAAGGTTGTAGTCAGTGCAGACCTCCCTGTCGAATGTCTATTGGGCAATGATCTAGAGACTTCAGCCTGGTCTGAAGTAGAGTTATGGACTCATGCTGAGATGTTGGGCATCCCTGCAGAGGTATTTGCTGTGACCAGGTCACAAGCAAGAATGCATAACACTGAACCAGCTCTGGATCCTGGAACAAAGGACCAGATGCTTCCCAAGAGGAGGAGCAGTAGGGTAAAGGCAGTGCCTTCCCTCTGTCTCAGATCTCAGATTCACCCCCAGAGGGAGGTGAAGCAGATCCTGAAGAAGGAACTGCCCCAGAGGGACTTGAGCATGATCAGGTTGAGTTCTTGGGGGCAGGGGGCCCTTCTAGGGAAGATCTGAGTAAGGAGCAACAGTGCTGCCCTCTCTTGAACCCCTCAGACAGCAGGCTGCTGCTGAGGCTGCTGGGAGTGCTAGTGGGTCCCATAAAGTTTATTGGGATGAGGGACTCCTATATTCTGAGGGTAGAGATCCAGCCCCTGGAGCCACCAGGAGGATGGTAATACCTCAGAAGTTTAGGGGTTCCTCTTGACCCTAGCACATGACATCCCTTTAGCAGGACACTTGGGCCAAAACAAGACCTGGGACAGGCTTGTTCCACATTTTCATTGGCCACATATGTCAGAGGACACAAAGGAGTTTTGTCGCTCCTGTGTCACATGCCAAGCCAGTGGTAAGGCAGGTGGCACAACAAAGGCCCCCCTGATACCACTACCTGTGGTGGGGGTACCCTTTGAAAGGGTAGGGATTGACAGTGTTGGTCCACTTGACCCTCAAACTGCATCTGGGCACAGGTTTATCCTGGTGGTAGTGGATCATGCCACCAGGTACCCAGAAGCAATTCCCCTGAGGACCACCACAGCCACTGTGGTGGCAAGAGCCCTCATTGGAGCCTTCTCCAGAGTGGGTTTCCCAAAGGAGGTCATTTCTGACAGAGGTACCAACTTCATGTCAGGATATCTGAAAGCAATGTGGAAGGAGTGTGGTGTAACTTATAAGTTCACCACCCCTATCACCCACAATGCAATGGTTTAGTTGAACGCTTCAACAAAACCTTGAAAGGAATGATTAAAGGACTCCCAGAGAAGCTTAGGCGGAAATGGGACCTTCTTCTTCCTTGCCTGTTGTTTGCATACAGAGAGGTTCCACAGAAGGGGGTTGGTTACAGCCCATTTGAGCTTCTGTTTGGGCATCCTGTGAGAGGTCCATTGTGTTTGGTAAAAGAGGGCTGGGAGTTACCTCTCAAGCCCCCAAACAAGATGTGATGGACTATGTACTTGGTCTCCGCTCCCGGATGGCTGAGTACATGAAAAAGGCAACCAAAAACCTGGAGGCCAGCCAAGAATTACAAAAAGCTTGGCATGACCAAAAGGCTGTACTGACTGTATACCAGCCAGGACAGAAGGTGTGAGTATTGGAGCCTGTGGCCCCAGCAGCCCTCCAGGACAAGTGGAGTGGCCCCCATACAATAGTTGAACAGAAGGGAGAAGTCACCTACCTGGTGAATCTTGGAACTCCCAGGAGCCCCCTGAGGGTGCTCCATGTCAACAGATTAAAGCCATATGTTGACAGGGCTGACATGGGCTTGCTCATGGCAACTGATGAGGAACAGGAGGAGGAGAGTGACCCTCTCCCTGACCTGCTCTCTCAGAACCCTGATGATGGGTCAGTAGATGGTGTTGCTTTGGCAAGCAGCCTCACTGACCATCAGCAAACTGAGTGCAGACAAGTTCTGCAACAGTACAGACATATGTTTAGCCTGACTCCTAGTCAGACTTCCTGGTGCACCCATGAGGTGGACACTGGAGACAGTCTGCCTGTCAAGAATAAAATCTACAGGCAACCTGACCATGTAAGGGACTGTATCAGGACTGAAGTCCAGAAAATGTTGGAGCTAGGTGTAATTGAGCCTTCAGATAGCCCTTGGGCTAGCCCAGTAGTCCTGGTACCCAAGCCTCATACCCAGGGTGGTAAGAAAGAAATGAGGTTTTGTGTAGACTACAGAGGCCTCAATGCAGTCACTAGGACTGATGCCTATCCCATACCAAGGGCAGATGAGCTGATTGATACTTTGGCCTCAGCCAAGTATCTAAGCACGTTTGACCTAACAGCTGGCTACTGGCAGATCAGATTAGCTGATGATGCAAAAGCCAAATCAGCATTTTCGAACCCTGGTGGGCACTACCACTTTGTGGTGATGCCCTTTGGATTGAAAAATGCACCTGCCACTTTTCAGAGGTTGGTGAATAAAGTTCTGACAGGGATGGAAACTTATTGCTCAGCTTATCTAGATGATATTGCTGTCTTTAGTTCCTCCTGGCAGGATCACCTGGTCCACCTCAGGAATGTTTTAGAGGCTCTGCAGAAAGCAGGCCTCACTATCAAGGCCACTAAGTGCCAGATAGGGCAGAGTCAGGTTGTGTACCTGGGCCACCTTGTGGGTGGAGGCCAGGTTCAGCCTTTACAGAGCAAAATCCAAACCATAATGGAATGGGTTGCTCCAACCACCCAGACACAGGTGAGAGCCTTCTTAGGCCTGACTGGGTACTATAGGAGGTTTGTCAAGGGATATGGATCTATAGTGACCCCTTGAATGATCTGACCTCAAAGAAAATGCCAAAAAAGGTTCAGTGGACAGCTAGCTGTCAGAAGGCATTTGAAGACCTAAAGCAGGCCATGTGCACTGCCCCCATCTTACAGAGTCCAGACTACACCAAAAAGTTCATTGTCCAAACAGATGCTTCTGAGCTGGGTGTGTGAGCTGTACTGTCTCAACTGAATGATGAAGGTCAAGACCAGCCAGTAGCTTTTATTAGCAGAAGGCTGACCCCTAGAGAGAAACGTTGGTCAGCTATAGAGAGGGAGGCCTTTGCTGTGGTGTGGGCCCTGAAGAAGCTGAGGCCATACTTGTTTGGCACTCACTTCATAGTTCAGACTGACCACAAGCCCCTCCTATGGCTTAAACAGATGAAAGGTGAAAACCCAAAACTTTTGAGGTGGTCCATTTCCCTACAGGGGATGGACTATACAGTGGAACATAGACCTGGGACCCAACATGCCAATGCAGATGGACTCTCAAGGTATTTCCACTTTGAACACGAAGACTCAACTGGTCAAGGTTAGTTTAGTGTCCCTGCGTTTGGGGGGTTGTGTAGGAGAGTAGGATCTGCCTCTTATGTTGCCCCCACTTTTTTCTGATGTTTACACTGGTTTCTGGCTATAGTCTGGCTGGGTCCCTGCTAATCAGGGCCCCAGCCTCTCTGTTCTCTCTAAACGACTTGGAGTGCACTCTAGGTGCACTAGTGATTGGATACTGAGGTACCTTATGAGTCCCTAGTATATGGTACCTTAGGTACAAAGGGCATAGGTACTTCACAGGCCTACCAGGGGCTGCAGCATGTATTATGCCACCCCTGGGAAGCAGACTAAATCTGACACCACAGGCCTGCTACTGCAGCCTGGGTGAGGTGGTGCTAGCACTCCTCACTGAGATATAGGTTCCCTATATCTCTCCTACACACACATATAAACCTATCAGTCACCCCTAAGGCAGGCCCTATCAATCCTGAGGGCAGGGTGCTTGGCTTCTCTGTGAGGGGGTGCCTCTGCCTGAGCAGGGCCCCTCTGCAGCTCTCAGAGTCCATTCTCTGGTGCTGTTCGTGGATGCGGTTAAACCATATACTTTTAAGTGCATTATATCCTCGCGGTAGAATGCTAACTTTGGAATGGCTGCATCGAAACATGTCGTGTTTGGTGTCAAACATCTTGGAATACTACCCCCCGCCAGTCCTGGCGGCGGGGGTAGCATTCCACCCTTCTAGAGGGATAGACATGTACCTACTGTGGAAACGCGGTAGAATCCTGCAGAGCCCTGGCATCACAAAATGGATGCCACCAGTCACAGACACTGGGCTGCCCTCCTGCTGATGACCAACACTCGCAGTGGAGGAAGCCCAACAATAGATATCCTGTCCCAAGGGGGTGTGACCACCTCCCAGACAGGGTTTAGTGTATTGGGGCTGGGTGGGTGCACTCTTAGAGTGCTTTGAAGTCCTGCACTGGGGGAGCAGAAGGCTCCTCTGTGCATACCCCAGTTCAAACCGGCTCAGGGGCTACCTGCCCCTGCTCTGGCGCGAAACTGGACAAAGGGAAGTGGGTGTAGCCGCCCACTCCCCTGACCCTCCCATAGGTAGGGTCATAGAGCTAGTCCCTCCCTTTCTTTTAGTATAAGAGGGGGAACCTGTGCATTGCAAACTAGATTTCCCTGGACGATGCTCTGAAGAAGAATCCCGGACCTTCGACGTTCCACTACCTTTGGAAGACTGAAGAATCTCCCTTGGAGTCAAGGAGTGACTCCCCTGCTTGGCAGGCACCAAAAACTACAAACGACAGTCACAAACTATGCCACTCCCACTGGAGTCCGAAGTCCCTGCAGCCCAAGAAGTGGATTTCCTCATTTCTCAAAGGCCATCGTGAGTCTCCAGCGAAGCTGAGGCCAGTGGACCCCAAGAGTGATGAGGAACCGCGACCCCTGGGTACCGTGCACTATTGTCGAGTGCAACCTCTTCACAACGTCCCACGAACTTGTGCTTTGGACCACGTGTGTTCCTAGCCTCCAGCAGGAATCTCTCCGAAGATCAGAGGCCTACCACGTCCCGAGTGACCATGGGACCCTGTTGAGCGAATCCTCCCGAGGCATCTTTGCGATCCCTTGCCAGCCAGCTTGTGGGTCCCCAGAAGACTTTCTAAAGACACCAAAGAGCTCCCCTGATTGCTCCAGGCCTGCCCTGATTTACCCTCACTGGGTGAGTCCCACAGATCTTGCTGGTCTGCGCCATTGCCTCTTCACACTTTCCCCGAGACTTGCTGTTACCAAGGCTTGTTGGCTCCAATCGAGTCGCCAACACCGCAGTAAGCTGCAGACATCGTGGGACACACCGAATCCAGCTCCTGGTTGTCCTCGACGCCTCCTGGACCTCGTGGCTGAAGAGTCAAGGCACCCGCGAACAACCTGAATCTTGCGACGACGGTGGGCATCCATCTTCCTTGCCCCGAGTCACTGCCAAGTGACTTTGAACACTGTCCCCTCTGCTTTCAGGTCTTCCATCTTCCGAATCCAGGCTTGGATTCCTCCGGACACTTCTCCTGTCGCCGCAAGCAGCAAGTCTTCACTGGCTCCCATTGAAAACGACGCCGCGACCCAACACCAAAGGACACCTATGCACCCGGCTCCCCTGGGTGAGGTAACTTCAGCACTACAGTGCTCCTGTGGGTGTGGGCCCTAGAACTACTTACCCTGTAAGTGACTTGCTTGTAGCTTCCCTAGAAGTGCCCTAAAACTCTTATTTTCTAAGTGCGACAATTTCGCTGACTCGGTCAGGGTTCGCGTCTGTGTTAGACACACCGCGTCCATCTCCTTTGTAACACTATCTAGAACTGTGTCCTTCGACTCGTACTGAGTCCGATCGGTGTTCGCCTCGAACACACAAAGGGCCTGTAACATCGAGACCTCCATTGCACTGACTCGCACAAGGTTCGCGTCTGTGCTAGACACAACGCGTCCATCTCCCTTGCAACTCTATCTGTAACCGCGTCCTTCGACTCGTACAAGGACCGATCGGTGTGTTCGCCTCGAACACGCAAGGGACCTTTAACATTGAAATCTCAATCGCGTCTGAGCGCATAGACTAGCACAGGACTCGCACCGGTGCCAGGACACCGCATCCGTCCCCTGTGGGTCTCCTACAACTACCTGGGGTGGTTCTTGGGGGTCCCTCGATTCTAGATGCCCTAGACCTAGGTCTAGCCAAACTAAGATTGTGATATTCGATTGTGCTAAACTTATTTTGATAACATTTGACTTGTACATATGTTCCTGACTTCTAATCTCATAAAGAGATTAGTAGAGAGTGTTTATTAATAAATACATATATATTTGATATATATACCTGTGTGGTGTCTTTTCATTTGGTGATTCAAGAGATTGTGTGGTAAAACAAGCTGCTTTACATTCCTTCAAGACTTAGCCTGAAGGCTGCTCTCCACAGCTACCACTAGGATAGCTTTCTATAAAGGTTGTCTTAAACCTATCTACCATAAGAGTCGAATTGTTCTGGTGCAAGGTGTCCACTTTAATTAGTGAACAGCATATACCAGGCCAACTTCTCACAGATGATCTTCTGCTAGTCTAATTTTTTCCTGTCCCAGGTGGGGCTTAGTCAAAGATATTTCCATCCACACAAGAGGCAAAGCACCAGTGGCAGTTGCAAAAGCTTTCACAACAGTCCTCACTCCTTTTTTCCAGGAAGAAGAGCACAGCTTGTAGCAGATGAGGATCCATCCTGGGGGAGGTCCAAAAACACGAAAAAGCAAGACTCGAAGTCACATGCTGTTCTTCCCATGAAGAAGAAGGATGAAATATAATGGCCTGTTTAAAAAAATTAAGACAGATCCATGAGTACTAAAGGCAGTAGCAGGCTACACATTGCAATTTTCCATGGAATTGACTAAGGGATCCTGCCCCATAAAATTATGTGGGTTTTTTCCAACTCAGGAAGTAAGTTTGGAGATCAGAATCTCACAAAGCTCCTCAGAAATGGAGGGATCCCTCAATAACCTTGAGCGAAAAGGGGCATGTAAACATTAACTCTTTTCCATGCCCCCCGATTCTCCATGACAATGACTGATGAGTTAACACAATGCATAGTTGATGGCATTTCGCTATGTGGTATTTAGAAGTGGACAGATGACATGCCTGCTTATATGCATTTCTAGTACAGAAGCCTTCTTATGAGGGACTGCTAGTCAGGTATTACTTACGGGTCATCTGTATTGCCTTGAGCTCAGCTCCACCTTGCTAAGTTCTTGCTGTCATGAGGATGAACCATGAGCTACAGACAAAAAACATTGAAATGCTGACTTCTCCTTCTACAACTCGTATAACTCTCACCTCCACTCCTAAACCAATGGTGTGTGTTTGATCAAGTAAACTAGGAAGCTACACAGTCCTTGGGGGAGGAACGGAAGGACAGTCATGAAATTGACCTGGGTGTAGTTTAGTGCATCTTCCCACTCTATGACCCCTTATTATTGCCTTGCTTCTCGTCACAGTTCCTACTATCCTGAGAATTTTCCACATTCAGCGTATATTTTCAAACCTCGGCTCAAAGCAAAATATCAGCAATGGCACCATGTAGATGACGCACATGTGACAGAAATATTGAAAGCAATGTATCTAGCATGTACCAACCAAGCACTAATACTCCAAACTCATGAGCACAGTTGTCTCCTGTCAGGCCTCTTAGCCTCAAGTTGGTCTTCCCCCAAATATTTTGCCTTCATACCTCCTGTTTTGCTGAATTCATTTTGTTGACCATAGGGCTCTGCACACTTTACCTCTGCTAACCAGTTCTAAAGTGCTTGTCCTCTCTAAACATGGTGAAATTGGCTTACACCCAATTAACATATTTAATTTACTTGTAATTCCTTAGTAAAGTAGTGCTGCAGTTAACCAGGGCTGGTACATTAAATGCTGCTAGTGGGCCTGCAGCACTGATTGTGCCACCCACTCAATTAGCCTTTTAAAACACATGCCGCGCAGGCCATTGCAGCCTGTGTGTGCAGAATTAAACTGCTGTTTTGAACTGGCAAAATAAACCTTTTCCAGGCCTAAACCTTCCTATTTAATGTACGTAGGTTGCCCCTAGGGTAGGCGTGAAACAGTCCTTAGGGCAAGGTGTATGATATTTATAAAGTTGGACAGGTCTTTTTAATGTTACATGTCCTAGTAGTGAAAAACTCCTAAATGCGTTTTTCACTACTGCAAGGCCTACCTCTCCTTTAGGATAACATTGGATCACCCTACTACATTTAATAAGTGATAACTTTTGTGTGGGAGCAGGTAGGAACAGCCTGTTTGGTGTCTGAGGAATTGTAATTTAAAAACTTTGTTAATTGTAAGGTCACATTTTAAGTCACAATTCTGCAAATGCAGCTTTAAGAAAGTTGGCATTTTCTTGTCCTAGCTATTTGGCACCTGCAGCCTGTTTCCTAAGTCACAGGACTAGGTGTATTGGGCAGTTGACCTTTGTGTATTCCTCTCAGACAGCATCAAAAAGAGGGTTTGAGTGTTAGCAGGACGGGCCATCCTGCCTTGATGGAGGGGGCGGAGCTGTCACCTACAACACATGCACTTTAAAAGCACTGACCTAGCTCACAAAAAAGGATTTTACACTATCCTATTGTACACCCAAACAGATTGGGACCAGCTCAGGGAGGCAGTAAATTCCAGACACCTCAGTAAGGGGAAAACTTCAGAAGCTTCTCACACTTAAATGGGAGTACCAAGTATAAAAATGGGGCCCTCAGATCTGTCAGAACAACAAAGCACTCTTACCTGTAGGGTGCTTGTTTGGAGTTTCGCAGAGACGCTATGAGCCGACTTCCCAGCACCCTAACTTAACCTGTGTATTTGTATTCCCACTAAGGCTACGCGGTAGGGTTCAGGGAGGAGGGCTGGATACCGGACGCTGACGAGTTCCTGTTGTCGACCTGCGAGGCAACAAGACGTGATTAACTATAGCGTCGTGAGCTTCAGGAGTTTTATCAACTTAACAATCTTATCCCTAATGCTGAGAATTTCTATTCACATTGTGAGTTATCCTACCTGCGATCTAGGAGGTTAAGGCATAGCGTCCTGGTAGTCTTGTTATGGTCTTTGTTCAAGGGGGCGTGGTTTTTGTAGACGTGGTTGCTGTAAGGTGTGTATGCAGTAATCCTTTCTGTGATTAAAATAAACAGAATAAGTTACTAGTATCCAAATTACCATTCATAAATACTTTGCACAGTTTAAACAGTATCGCTTATTATTTGACACTCACTTGCAATGTTCCCCATAAATGTGTTCCATCACGACCTGTGGTAAAACAAGATTTATACACAACAAAACTAAAATGCAATCGAACTCTATGTCCTTTGACTTTGGCCAAACTCTAATGTCTTTCAAAATAGTAATCAAGTATAAATGCTCAAATGTCTTTCAAGTTCAAATGTTCAAATTGTCTCTGTGTTTTTTCCTAAAAAGAAAAAACGTTCCAAAAATTGTCTTTAACCGTTTAGATGTTAATTAGCACTTGGTTCCTGCTTTCTTGCGATGGGCGCCTTAAGTTAAAAGGAAAACATTCGCTTAGCTTTCTGTTGTTCTCTTTTTCAGGATCCTGCGACATCTGCCAACCCCAACGCGATGACTGCCAAATGAGCCGGAGCCAGCAGGAAACCAGAAGGATGCCGCAACGGAGATCAGAGATCAGGTAAACGTGTTGTCTCCTTGACAACAAGCGGAAGGCTAAGCGCCTTCCAGCATGTGGGTGTGGCAATTTATAGTGTTGCCACACCCAAGATGGCCGCTACACGTTGCACGCAACGCAACGTGCAGCGTCACTCGATTCCTTCTCTCAATCTGGGCAAACCGATGGTAATTTCTTGAATGCTGCGCTTTTCTCATACAACGTGAGTTCATGCAGCATATCTTTCAGCAGTAGTAAAGTCTTCCAATAAAATGGGCACAGTTAACAGTCTTCTCATAAAACGGACTGAATTGCACTCAACACGCGATTGTACATAATGCGATATCAATAGTAACAAGTAACAAAGTATAGCGTTTTAACACATACAATAATGAATTACTAAACACGTGGCATGATTACATAGTACACATTAGGCTCACAAATTAGGCTCACAAACTTTATGGCGTGCTGGTTGCACTGGACAGGGGTGGGTTTCATTCAGGGAAACAAGCTCGATAACGAGCGTGGATGCGCACACTGCTTCAGGCTGCACGTGTGCTGGAACTAACAGGGCAACAAGAGGCGCTGTCATGACAGTACCCCCCTCGCAAAATCCCCCCTAAGACTAAAGGAATGGGTTTTGGTTTGTCAGGATACCGAGAATGAAACATCTTCACTATGCGTGGTGCATTCTGTAAGTTAGAAAGGGGTTCCCATGACCGCTCCTCGGGACCGTAACCCTTCCAGTCTACTAAGTAAAACAACTTGCCACGAATCCTTTTTGAATCTAGGATAGATTTTACTTCAAATTCAGGTACACCATCAATTTCTATAGCAGGAGGAGTTGCTGTGGTTCGAGTCATAGGATTAAATGGCTTTAGTAAAGAGACATGGAAGACAGGATGAAAACTGTATTTTGATGGGAGTGTTAACTTTACACTGACTGGATTTATGATTTTTTCCACGGAGAATGGTCCAATGAACCGGGGACAGAATTTTTTATTGCTTTTAATTTTTAAGTGTTTTGTGGATAACCATGCCTTATCTCCAATAGAATATGTAGGTTGCACAGATCGATGCACATCAGTTAAGTGTTTCTGATTTTCTTTTGCTTTAGCCAACTGATATTGAACTTGGTGTTGGATGGAAACCAGATTCTTTATATATTCGCATACAGATGGTATAACAAAAGGAGAAATACTTGGACCGGGAATATTTTTTGGATGGAAACCATAAGCACAAAAAAATGGAGAAATACTTATGGAAGAATGGTCCATGTTATAATAAGCGAATTCCAAAACCCATAAAACATCCGACCATTCCAGATCACAATTAGTTAACAAGCAACGCAAATATTGTTCTATGGTTTGATTTATGCGTTCTGTTAAACCATCTGTTTGAGGGTGGTAACTAGAAGAGGTGCGAACTTCCATGTTTAAGGATTTACCTAAGTGTTGCCAAAAATGGGAGATAAATTGAGAACCCCTGTCTGAAATGACCACAGACGGGATTCCATGTAAACAAATGATTTCCTTTGAGAAAATCTGGGTTAATTCTTTTGCTGATGGTATTTTTATTAGAGGAATGAAATGGGCCATTCGTGTGAAGTGATCAACCACTGTTAATATGGTGGTGAAGCCGTTTTTTGTGTGAGGAAGTTCCACTATGAAATCAAGAGACACAGTATGCCATGGTTGTGGCGGTAGCGGTAGGGGATGTAATAAACCACTAGGAGCATGATGCACTGATTTATACTGAATACAAGTAGTGCAGGTATCTACATAGGTTTGTATATCTTTAAACATGGAAGGCCACCAAAATCGTCGTTTAATTAATTGGTAAGTTTTCGTAACTCCAGGGTGAGCTGACATAGGTCTATCATGATGTAACTGTATAACTTGAGTTTGCAAACTGGTAGATGGCACAAACATTTGGTCATTCATGACTAACATTCCTTCTTTCCACTGCAGTAAAGGGTAACTGGCTTGCCAATCTTGTACTTTCTTGGCTTGTAGTTCTTTTTGAATGTCTAGTACAACATCTTTATAAGGTACACCCACTTGAAAGCATTGCGTTGGTAATATTGGTTGCGTTATTTCTTGTGTGGTGCACATATCATCATTAATCCCTATACGTGATAAAGCATCAGCGTTATTGTTGTCTTTTCCTGGACGATACGTGATGATAAAATTGTAATCATTGAAGAAGAGAGTCCATCGAAGTTGGTGAGCAGAGAGAGCTTTTACAGAGCGTAATGTTTGCAGATTACGATGGTCGGTATAAATTGTAACAGGGTGTCGAGCACCTAACAAGTAGTGTTGCCATTCTTCAAAGACAGCTTTTATTGCCAATAATTCCCTATCGGCTATGGCGTAATTTTGTTCTGTGAGCGAAAGTTTTCTTGAATAATATGCTATGGGGTGCATCTGACCAGTATCTTTGTGTCTTTGAGACAAGATACCTCCTATGGCTAATTGTGAGGCATCAGCTTCCACAATAAAAGGATTAGAAGGATCAGGATGCATTAAGATAGGAGCTGATGTGAATTGCTTTTTAATTCCTGAAAAGCTTGTTCAGCTACGTTATTCCATTCGAATTTAGTATTTTTGCGTAAGAGTTTTGTGATTGGGGTAATGATTTGAGAAAAGTTATGAATGAATCGCCTGTAGAAATTGGCGAATCCCAAAAAGCTCTGAATTTGTTTCACTGAAGAGGGACTTGGCCAGGTAAGTACTGCTTGAATCTTTTTTGGATCCATTTCAATTCCTGAAGGACTGATTACGTAACCTAGAAACTCTACCTTGGTAGTATGAAACATACTTTTTTCTAGTTTAACATATAAGGAATTTTTAAAAGCTGTTGAAGAATGGCTCTCACTTGTTGTACATGATCAGGTTTATTTTTAGAATATATGAGCATGTTGTCAATGTATACTACACAACATATGTCCAAAAAATCTCTTAATACCTCATTTATAAAGAACTGGAATGCTGCGGGAGCGTTGCAGAGTCCGAAGGGCATGACTTGGTATTCATAAAGGCCAAATTTAGTACGAAATGCTGTTTTCCACTCATCGCCCTCACGAACTCGTACAAGATGGTATGCTCCACGTAAATCCAGTTTAGTATAAATAGTAGCATCCTTGATTTGATCCAATAGTGTTGGTATTAATGGAAGAGGGTATCTATTTTTTATAGTGACATTATTTAACGCACGGTAGTCAATACACGTGCGTAATTCCCCCCCTTCTTTGGTATGAAAAACAGGGGGGATGACACAGGGGACTTAGAATGTCGAATAAACCCGTTGGCAAGGTATTCATCTAAATAGTCTCTTAAATGTTCATTTTCTTTTTCCGTGAGGGCATAAATCCGACTGCACGGCAGGGTTGCCCCAGGTACTAGATCTATGCGGCAATCGAAATCTCTGTGTGGTGGTAGTGAATTTGCCTTTTTTTTAAATCAAAAACATCCACTAAATTTGAGTATTCTGCGGGTACACCTTCCAGAAGCAATATGCTCTTGGATTCTTTCGGAAAATCATATCCTTGTATGAGATGTTCTGAAACCTGATGCTGAAGGCAGGTAGAATGGCAGTACTCTGAGTTAAACAAGATCGTCTTTTGTATCCAATCTATCTTTGGGTTATGTTGCACTAACCAAGGAACCCCTAAAATAAGGCGAAATTGTGGTGCATCAATAATATCAAAGGTGATGCGTTCACTGTGTTTGGTAGAGCATGCCATAGTAAGAGGTTCTGTATGGTGTTGCATCAAACCTGATGTCAATTCCTTACCATCTACTGCTCTAACTACTTCTAGTCGAGCTTTTGGTGCCTTTTTTAATCCTAATTCCTGTAGAAATTGGGTGTCTATGAAATTGCCTGTAGCCCCAGAATCTATTAAAGCGTCTACAGACCATGATCTACCTTTATTTTCCTAAGACTGTAAAGTTACTCTGATGCTAAGGTGATGGTAAGAAGCTTTGGGAGCCGTGGAGGCCAAACTAGTATGCTCACTCAACAAACTGACCTCGTCTTTCGTCGAGCCGTTTAGTTTTCCGAATGCTGGGTAACAGCAACATCACTGGTTTTGGGTTTAGGTTTATTAGGACGAGTAGGACATTCTTTTGCAAAATGCCCGGTTTTTCCGCAATAAAGACATTGATTTAACTTCCTGCGTTTGTCCTTTTCTTCTTTAGTAAGGGGCCCCCTGATAGTTCCTATCTGCATTTATTTATTTATTTATTTAAAATGTTTTATATAGCGCTGGCTGGACCCGAGGGTGTCAGAGCGCTTTACATGGGTATTCATTGCAATATAACAAAATTTACAATGAGGTAGAAATTCCGAACCATACAAACGATATAAAGCAGCTAAAATATTATACAATCTGAATAAACAAGTTGCAATGGGCTACAGCAAATCATGAGAGATTAGGTTAGTGAGAGAGGGAAAGGATGGTAAAGAGGGAGGTAGGGTATAGGAATGGTGAGAGGTTAGGGAGTGGGGTAGGTTAAGGCAAGATCAAACCGCTATACATGGATAATTAATTGTAATGTAACAGACTTATAATGAGGTAGTACTCAAACGATCCAGACAGTAAGAACAGCTCCAGTTTAACACAATCAATTACATGTATTGCAATGTGCCATATCGAGTCCTGTGAAATTGGCTTAGCGTGGGAGGGAAAGGGTAGAGAAGAGGGGGGAAGGGTAGGAGAATGGGGAAGAGGATTAAGGAGGGGGGGTGGTTAAGGCACTACCAAGAGTGATGAGCAGGTTCTATGGGAAAGGCTGGAGGGAGGAGTTAGTGGGCGAAGGAAGATGGGGGAGAGGGAGGAGAACAGTAGGAGGTCGAGGTGGGATGAGTGCCTAGGGGAGGGATTAAGGACCCCAGTATTTGTTGAGCAGGAGAAGTTTGAGGTCTTTTTTTAAGCTGATGTAAGAGGGGTTGCAACGAAGATCTTTAGGGAGGGAGTTCCAGATGTTAGGCGCGTTCCCAGAAAAGGAGCGAGATTGTGTGGTTTTCTTGTTTAACAGAGGAGGGACAAGAGCGAGGGTGTTGGAGCTCCTCAATGATCTAGAGCAGCCAGCTTTGTGAAGTTTGTCTGAGAGGTACTGCGGGGAGCGTTGATGCAGGGCTTTGTGCGTAATGCAAGCTGTCTTGTAGGAGGTTCTTCCTTCAACGGGAAGCCACTTGAGGTCTTTAAGGACAGGGGAGATGTGATCGAACCGTTTGAGGTCGGTAATGAGCCTAGCGGCCAAGTTCAGAACAGATTTGATTGGGGCTAGGTGGGCTTTAGGGGTTCCAGAGAGGATGGCGTTACCATAGTCGATTTTCGACAGGACCAGCGATTGGACAACTAATTTAAAGTCGTCTGCAGGAATGAAGGGTTTTATTTTCTTGAGGTGATGGAGTGTGAAGAGAGCGCTTTTGGCCGATTGTTTTATGTGGGGGATAAGAGTAAGGTTTTGGTCAATGTTAAAACCGAGGGATTTAACTGAGTTAGATACAGTGAGAGAGCAGTTGAGTGCGGTAAGGTCAGAGATCCAGGCTAGAATGGGGAGCGAGTTGTTCTTAGGGGAGAAAAGAATGATTTCGGTCTTTTTTGGGTTGAGTTTGAGGTGGTTGTAGTGGAACCAGGATTGGATCTTACTCAAGGCATCATTGAGGTGAAGAACATCCGAGCGGGATTGAATCTTATAGTAAAGTTGGGTGTCATCGGCGTATAGGTGGTAATTGATTCCCGCTTGTTTGAGGATAAGGGTGAGGGGTTCCATGAAGAGATTAAATAGAGAGGGGAGAGGATAGAGCCCTGTGGGACCCCTAGGGAGACGGGCAGAGGTTTGGAAAGGCAGTTACGGATTTTGATTTGCTGCATTCTGTGTTGGAAAAAGGAGGTGAACCATTTGAGGACTGTACCGTTGAGGCCAAAACGGTCTTTAAGTGTGTTAAGTAGAGCAGAGTGGTTAACAGTGTCAAAAGCAGCGGAGAGATCAAGGAGAATGAGAAGGAAGGATTCGCCTTTGTCGAGAGCGTGGTGGATGTCATCAATTATGTTAAGCATTGCCGTTTCGGTACTGCATCCCTTTCTGAAGCCTGACTGGAAAGAGTCTAGAAGATTGAATGAGTCAATGTGTCTATCTAGTTGGAGCAGGGCACATTTTTCAAGGGCTTTTGAGAGAAGAGGAAGGTTAGAGATAGGACGAAGGTTATTTAGGTCATTAGGGTCACCAGCAGGATTTTTGAGGATGGGAGTGATTTGTCCCAATTGGAGGGAAGCTGGTACACAACCCGAGGTAAAGGAGGAGTTGATGATGGAGGTCCAATAGGGGGCAATGATATGTTTTAGATCTTGGACAAGGTTGGAAGGGAGAGGGTCTTTAGTGTGCGATGACGGTTTAAGTCTTGAGATGACGTTAAGGACATCAAGTTCAGTGACTGGTTGGAAGTCAAGCCAAGAAGCATTATTTTTTGCTCAAGTAAGATGGGGCCGGGATCAGGAATCTGGATGGTAGGGGGAAAGAAGAGGAGTCATGAGGAAGTGTAGAGAGTGAAGGAGAATTGGAGGAAATGTCCGGTGAGGGAAGTAGGTTAAGAGAGAGGGAGTAAGGGCGAAGGATTGATCAATTTTGGAGATTTTTCGGAGAAGTAGCTGGCAATTTCTTCGCATTTCTCGGAGGTGGCAATCACCTTGGGGGGTGCAGGGGCTGTTTGGTTTTTGACAATGTTGAAGAGTTCCCTAGGTCTGTTTTTGGCCCGGTCGAGTTGGGAGCGGAAGAAGGAAGTCTTAGCATTGAGGATGTGTTTTTATAGTTGGATCTAGCGGATCTGAGGAGAGAGAGATTAGAAGGGGAAGGGTTTTGCCTCCATATGCGTTCAGTCGATCTAAGTGTACGTCTCTCATTGTTGCGATCAGAATTGAACCAGGATTTGGAGGAGGAGTTTTTTTGTCGTTTTAGTCTGGCAGGGGCAATTTGATCAAGGACCTTAACAATGGAATTATTAAAGTGTTCGGTGAGGTCATTGGCATTTTGGGAGGGAGGAGAGAGTCGAAGTTGAGCTTTAACTTTGGACTCAAGTTCGCCTGGGGGGATAAGATGGAGATTCCTGGTCAGTTTCATCTGATTGATGGTTTTAGGAGGAGGGGGTAGTACGGTGTTAGTGATCGTGAAAAGGATGAGGTGGTGGTCGGACCAGTCGATGGGAACGATGGAGGAAAGGGAGGCCAGCTCATTGCTAGTAATGATAGCGTCAAGAGTGGCTCCTTTGGAGTGAGTAGGAGAGTGGCATAGTTGTTTAAGGTCATAGATGTCAAGTAGATCGGTGAGGAGGGTAACCATAGGATCGTCTTTTTGTTCCAATGAAGGTTAAAATCTCCGAGGACGAGGTTTTTAGAGTTGGAAAGTGCGGATTGGGAAAGAAGGTCAGACAATTCTTCTACAAAGGGAGAGGGTCACCGGGAGGATGGTAGATATTGTGTAGTCGGGTTGGAGGGAGCCCTTCACTTTAAGTTCCGCTCCGAGGTATTCAAAAGTAGAATAATCGGAGTTTGGCACAGGGGAGAGTTGGAGTTCGTTTTTAAAGATTATTGCTAGACTGCCTCCAATTTTGATAGATCTATCTTTTCTGAGGATGGAGTAGCCAGGGGGAGAGAGCATATCGAGAATGGAAGAGGAGTGATCTTTAAGCCAAGTTTCAGTAAGAAAGGCAATGTCAATGGATTCACTAAGGATGGTTTCCGAAATTTCAGTCGCATGTTGGACAGCCGAGCAACAGTTAACCAGCATGCAAGTCAGGGGAATAGGGTTGGTTGTAGGGGGGGGCATGAGTGGATAATGGTGAATTGCGGAGGAAGTCTTGGAGAAGCTGGGGAATTTGGAATTCTGCTAGTCCCTAGGATCACAGGAATAGGTGCCTGAGGGGTCAGAGGGTCAGTAGTCCAAGAGCAGGGGGTAAGGATTACAGAGGTCAGGGAGTTCAGAGGCGGGGAGGAGGTTTGAGGCGCGGAGTGTTCTAGGTGAATCGTTACCGAGGGGAGTAGTATCCCATTGCTGGGGGAATGTGGTGTTGATTTGTTCAGTACACCGGGCAATAGAGTAATTGGGGCAGTTAAGAGAGGAGATGGAGTTAACATCATTTCTGAGAGAGGTGAGTTCAAGCACTAGGTTAGCGAGATGGAGTTCTATATTAAAAAGCGTCTGGGGAATAAGGGAGAAGGGGATGGAGGTTGGGAGTTCATGGGGACATGGAGGATGTTCTGCATTAGTCAAGGCGAGAGGTCTGTGGAGGGGAGGGCGGGGAGTCCAGGTGGGGGGTGGAGAGGGAGATCCGATTGATGGCCGAAGGGAGGGAGGTGAGGTGGGATTGGGCAGTCACTGGAGACTGTAGAGAGTCAGGAGAAGGAAAGGGTGCTCGGGGAGAGTGAGGAGGGTTGGTATTCTGGTTAGGGAGGGGAAGGACAATTGGGGGGAAGAAGTTAGAGTAAGGGATTGGGTTGAAGTTAGGTCAAATAGGGAGGGCTGGGAGGAGGGAGAAGATAGAAGGGAGGAGCTGGTGTGAGTTGTTGGAGCCTCAAGAGGAGGAGAAAGAGTTTGGGTGGTTGAGTAGGCCGTCGGTGAATCAGTAGGAGGGAGAGTTGTTAAGGCGGGGGAGAGATTGAGAATCTGTGCTTGTGAGACTTCTAGGGTGTTTTCAATGTCTGTATGAGGAGGGGTTAGAGTAGGTGAAAGAGGAGGTGTGTGGTCAGACTGTGATTGGGAGGCTGAAGGGTTAGAGTAGGGTATCGAGACTAGATTGGATAAGGTGCTGAAATGGTGTTCAAAGATGGTGAGTTGTTTTTCAGAGGCTTGAATGAGGATGTTTCCGGATTCTGCATGGGTTCCCCCAAATCTACCTTGGTTACTGGTTCGTTTTTAAAACTGATTTTTTCTTTAAACATAAACACTTTATGATCTGCTCGTCCTTTTTCACCTTTATGCTCTGATAAGCAATGGTTTAATTTGACTACTAAATCAATGAATTCTCCACAATCATCTGGGGGATCCAAGATCTGCGTTACCATGTCTTTTAATTCATCCCTTAGGCCCCTATAGAAGAGAGAAACACGTTTTTCCTCAGGCCATTCAGCTTCAATCACTAATCTATTGAATAGTGAGATGTAATGTAATAAGTCTGAGGAACCCTGTTTTAAGTTTAGTAATTTGTGGTCCGCAGATTGCACAAAAACATGTTTAGCAAAAAGTTTTTTCATGGTATTTTTAAACCGCCTAAAGTCATACAAAATTGGGTCGTCACATTCTACAAAGGGTACAGACCATAAGGCTGCATCCCCTCCTAAATATGATAGAATGAAGGCAACCTTGGAAGAATCATCGGGAAAAGCGGTTGGTTTGGCAATGAAATGCAAATGGTATTTACTACTATCACCATAAAATCTTTCCGGGGGTGCTAATGGAATTGTGACCGGAGTTACTACTTGTATTTGTGTTGGTGATGAAGAGGTACTACTATGCAATGTTTGCATCGTAGGCTGAAAAGTAGGTGGTTTAAGAAGTGGTTTTTGAGTAGAAGGGAAACTCCATGTAGCTGCGCTTGGAGCAGTTGAAGCTTGCATATTAGTCTGCAAAGCTGAGATGTATCTGCGGAGTGCGGCGTTTTCTGACTTGATGTCAGCTAAAATTGCAGCAATATCCTGCAACGAAACCTGTGAAGTCGGGTCCATAGCGCCTGGGCGAAACTGTATTCGTGGGCTTAGCCTTCTGTCAGAACAACAAAGCACTCTTACCTGTAGGGTGCTTGTTTGGAGTTTCGCAGAGACGCTATGAGCCGACTTCCCAGCACCCTAACTTATAACCTGTGTATTTGTATTCCCACTAAGGCTACGCGGTAGGGTTCAGGGAGGAGGGCTGGATACCGGACGCTGATGAGTTCCTGTTGTCGACCTGCGAGGCAACAAGACGTGATTAACTATAGCGTCGTGAGCTTCAGGAGTTTTATCAACTTAACAATCTTATCCCTAATGCTGAGAATTTCTATTCACATTGTGAGTTATCCTACCTGCGATCTGGGAGGTTAAGGCGTAGCGTCCTGGTAGTCTTGTGATGGAGAGCGTGGAGAGGGGTGGTGCAGCGGCCAGGGCAGCTGACTTCGGAGCACAGGGTTCACGGTTCGATCCCCGGCTCCGGTGGCAGCTTAGCTCAGCACCATGTGACTCTGGGCAATAGCTCACTTAATTTACACGACGGCCCCCAGCGCCTTGAGACCCGTAAGGGTGAGTAGCTGCGCTATATAAAAACGGACTTACATTTTTTTTATGGTCTTTGTTCAAGGGGGTGTTGGTTTTTGTAGACGTGGTTGCTGTAAGGTGTGTATGCAGTAATCCTTTCTGTGATTAAAATAAACAGAATAAGTTACTAGTATCCAAATTACCATTCATAAATACTTAGCACAGTTTAAACAGTATCGCTTATTATTTGACACTCACTTGCAATGTTCCCCATAAATGTGTTCCATCACGACCTATGGTAAAACAAGATTTATACACAACAAAACTAAAATGCAATCGAACTCTATGTCCTTTGACTCTGGCCAAACTCTAATGTCTTTCAAAATAGTAATCAAGTATAAATGCTCAAATGTCTTTCAAGTTCAAATGTTCAAATTGTCTCTGTGTTTTTTCCTAAAAAAGAAAAAACGTTCCAAAAATTGTCTTTAACCGTTTAGATGTTAATTAGCACTTGGTTCCTGCTTTCTTGCGATGGGCGCCTTAAGTTAAAAGGAAAACATTCACTTAGCTTTATGTCGTTCTCTTTTTCAGGATCCTGCGACATCTGCCAACCCCAACGCGATGACTGCCAAAAGAGCCGGAGCCAGCAGGAAACCAGAAGGATGCCGCGACGGAGATCAGAGATCAGGTAAGCGTGTTGTCTCCTTGACAACAAGCGGAAGGCTAAGCGCCTTCCAGAATGTGGGTGTGGCAATTTATAGTGTTGCCACACCCAAGATGGCCGCTACACGTTGCACGCAACGCAATGTGCAGCGTCACTCGATTCCTTCTTTCAATCTGGGCAAACCGATGGTAATGTCTTGAATGCTGCGCTTTTCTCATACAACGTGAGTTCATGCAGCATATCTTTCAGCAGTAGTAAAGTCTTCCAATAAAACGGGCACAGTTATCAGTCTTCTCATAAAACGGACTGAATTGCACTCAACACACGATTGTACATAATGCGATATCAATAGTAAAAAAAATTTTTTAAAAATGTAAGTAAGTAAGTCCGTTTTTATATAGCGCAGCTACTCACCCTTACGGGTCTCAAGGCGCTGGGGGCCAGAGTGGAAATTAAGTGAGCTATTGCCCAGAGTTACATGGTGCTGAGCTGAGCTGCCGCCGGAGCCGGGGATCGAACCGTGAACCCTGTGCTCTGAAGTCAGCTGCCCTGGCCGCTGCACCGCACCTCTCCACAAGTAACAAAGTATAGCGTTTTAACACATACAATAATGAATTACTAAACACGTGGCATGATTACATAGTACACATTAGGCTCACAAATTAGGCTCACAATTTTTATGGCGTGCTGGTTGCACGGGACAGGGGTGGGTTTCAATCAGGGAAACAAGCTCGATAACGAGCGTGGATGCGCACACTGCTTCAGGCTGCATGTGTGCTGGAGCTAACAGGGCAACAAGAGGCGCTGTCATGGCAAGATCCACTCTTCAGGACACTCCGCGACCTGTGGAGATTACAGATAATGACTGGCCTTCTACCAGAGGACTGCTGTGCTGCCTCAGGACTGCCCTGCTGTCTGAGAAGGAAGACTGGACCAGCACCCTTCATTCCAGGCTGCAGTGACTCCAAGAGTTTCTTAAATTTCCATAGATTTCCCTGCAGCTGCCCAGCTGACTTGCTGCACTAGACCTGCCTGGACCTACAACTGGATCTGCCTGAGTTCTGCTGGCCTCTGCTGGAGTGAGTTCCTGAACCCCAAGAGGTGTCCCTGGACCGTTGGTGTGGCATCAGATGAGCTCCTCCTAAAGAAAAAGGAGAAATCCTGACATTTTGGGCTCCTAGAGACCCCGAACAGGCCAGTTCGGGAAGATCTTGCTACCCACGCTGACCGCAATGTGAAGCTCCAGTGAACTCAACTCTTCACACTACAGCAACCAGCAGCGACGATAAGTAACACAGGTTATGTACTTCACTCTACAGCACCAATAGCCCGCGGTGACCACCAACACGAAGCTCCAGCAATGACCATCCGGGACACCCGACAGGATCTTTGAACTACAAAGATGGCCATCTGTGAAACCCAGCCTGGTGTTCATGCTCTCTGCTCCTTGCAGCCTCCTCCACCACCAATGGAGCTCTTCGCCCTGGACTTTAGAAGGTAAAATTTTCAGCGGGGCTAATCTGCTGTCTGTATTCAGCCCACGCTTCATCGTCGTCAGCCTGAACGTATGACTTTCACCCAGTCTTGCATGACCAGACAGCTGTGAGTGGCGTTTTGTGTTTTAGGTGCCATAATAAATGAAAAAGAAAGAAAAAAGGTGGGGGTAGGAAGGCAGGAAGGAGAGGGGGGAGTTATGTAATACTGTGTGCGGTGGGGATCCAAGATTCAGCTATGATAAGAATAGAAAGAATTAGTGGTCGGTTTTTGTTTTTGTGGGATGTGCTTATCTGATTCCAAAAGAAAGTAATACTGTCATAGAGAATTTAACTACTTTGTAGAGGAACGTTTCAATTGAGAACAATGACAACATTTCTCAGTTATACTGAATAACAGTTATAATTGCAGACCTTCAGTCATATATAGATCACAGGAGAGATCTCAGGGCCAATCTCTGCTAACAGGCAAATGTGCTGCAGGCTTTCAGTTTAGCATGTGTGCGAGCTGCATTTTTGCGAGGAAGCTACGGTGCTCGCTCTCACGACGACCAAGGAAGGGAAGAAATTAGTAGGGGTCACTGGTATTGTTAAGTGGTAGGGCGTGTAGAGGGGGAAGAAGAATGAACTAAAAGAGAATTATAAATATTAAAATTACACTTACCTGCTCCAACGGCTGCCTTGCTCCTGATCCTCTTGTCCCAGCTCCCAATCCCAGCGCTGGGATTGGTCTGAGCGCCTCGGTTCGGCACTCAAACATTTACTTGGAGCCTGTGTTGTTTCTCCACCCAGCTGTACAACACAGGTAGGTGGAGAAAGGATAAGTGAGCATGATGGTTTGGCCGGCCCCAGAGGGCCAGACTAACCATCATGCGCACTTGGCAGTGCCCACCACTCCATCCCCTTTGCTGGTGCTGCAGCATCAGGATCAATGGCCCCGCCCCTCCATTGGCTCACAGCCTGTAGGACAACAAATAAAATGATAATAAAAATGTTTTATTATCATTTTATTTTTGTTGGTTGCCTCTGCTGGCTTTCAGCAGGGAGGAGATGCTCCTCCGCCATAATGGAGGAGCCGCCCCTGGAAGAAGTAGCTTTTGACAACGCGATCAGAGAGAAGAGTTCTGTATGGATCCAATCAGAGGGCAGGCAGCTTACATACACTTAGGTCTCACATGGTATACGCAATGTTCAGGTCATTACAAATTATTTCACACAACTAGAAGGTAGATCGGTGTGTGTGTGTGTTGAATGGGTGGAGGGGTCTCCTGGCCATGCTTCACCTGTAGTACTGTGAAAGTTTCAGCTATGCTAATTTGTGCCTAACCTAGGACTCCTCAAGGAGCAGAAGAGCCAAATGGGAAGGTACTTAACAAGAAAAAAAAATTCTGCTGTAAATATTAGAAACTGTCTCTCCTTGGTGTTTGTTATATTTACTTGTTTCCCTGTGCAGCCAGTCAGTGTTTTCCTGAAACAAGTAAAACAAGCATTTGCAATGCAATAGGTCTCGCATTTACCAACGTTTGAGCTATTGACATTGTAATGGGTGCTTTTATTAAAAAAAAGCATCTGTTTGTAAAAACAAATCCTTTTTTTTGTAAAGGCCCCCTGTTTCACTTTATTAGTGGCTGTGCACCTTTCTTTAGACACTGCTCTTCTAAAGAAAGGGGTGCGGCCTTCATGCACGTGAAAGTGCGGCATGGGGGCTTTGACAAAAAAATTAATATTTGCAATGCAATAGGCCTCGCATTTGCGAGAGTTTAAGCTATTGGCATTTACATTTTCAATGCCAATTGCTCAAACTCTCCTAAATGCAAGACCTATGGCATTGCAAAGAAGCGGCTGCCGTTGTCCCGGCTGCGTGGAAAGTGAAAGTGCACATGGCGCGAAGAAAGTAAGGAAAGCACGTCGTGCCTGCAGTAGGGCAAAACCCATTAAAGTAAATAGTGCTTACAGACGAAATAAAACATACCCGTGCAGCAACAGAAGTAAAAGGGACAGTCCTCATGGGAGGTTTCAAACAAAGACAAGGAGGTAGTAAGGAGGGACTAACAAGGTGATTAAGGAATCAGAAGCCAGCATTTACAAAGGACAACGACACGACACAAGCCAATGAAAAATATGGGCAGAGAGTGGGCGGAGCTTCAAATCCCTAACTCAATACAGCATGCCTCACAGAGCTGCGCATGCGCTGCCCAGGCTCGACCTAAACAAATACCACTGTGGTGATTCTGTAGGCATTATATTTTTATTTCACTGCTATTTTATTTAAAATTGAGGGTACTGCTGTATTCTGGTGGTTTTGCATGAAATTTGCAATTTGCTAAATCGCAAAAATTTGGGGGAGGAGTCTATTTAGTCCATTGTGATTGTTGATTACATCTTTTTAAATGTAGTATTATCCTTTATTTTGGATTTTTTTGTTCAAGAGGGTGTTGTTTTTTTCCTCTTAATGTCTGAGGCTTTATTTACTTTGCTTTCACGTAGGGCATTTTGGGTTATTTTCCTAGTCGTTCATAACCATTATTACAGAATCCAATGGAGCATATTATCAAGGACTTATCGCCGAGTTAGCGGCACTTTAGCGCAGCCAAAGTGGTGATAAATTTATCGCCCCATTCACAAGCTGGTGTTAACAGCCCATAACACCAGTTTACCCGCGATAGCAGCCGCAAAAAACATCGCCACAGATGACCCCCGCAACTATCGCTAATGAGATGCAGAGTAGGCGTACCCGTGCAAAAAGTCACGAAAACACCACTCCGCAACATTCACAACGACCAGCCAGATCGGCGATAAGACCACAAAACAGGCGATAAGGCCCGTTAGCAGCAGGAAACTAACACCTGCTCTGACCTGGTGCAAAGTCGGACCACAGCCTGCACCACAAAATGGAGCCCAGCCCAGAGCCACACCTGAAGGGCAACAGATGCCATGGAGCCACTGATCATGCAGCTCGGAGCCCCAGCAGGGCCACACCACCCACCGCCACCACCCCCAGGACCCCAACCCCCCCGGCCCTTCCCCCCCCAGCCAAAGACATGCCACATCAACTACACGGAATCATGTACCAAATAATCCGCCTGATGTCGCACAATCACATTTGGTGGCATGCATGTGTCGTCACAAAAATGAGCATCACACATCCACCTTCGATGTAACAAATGAAAATGTATTCAAAGAAACACAGAACAGAATTGAAGACACATGGCGGCTCCCCTTGGGACAATCCGTAGGTCACAGCCTGCAAGACAAAAATCATGATGAGAAGGTGTGTCTTGCGCACATCAAAGGACAGAGAGAGAGTGAAGGAGAGAGAGAGAGAGAGAGAGAAAGAGAGGGAGCAAGAGAAATACGGACAGAGAGGGGGAGCGAGAGAAAGACGGACAGAGAGAGGGAGCGAGAGAAAGACGGACAGAGAGGGGGAGCAAGACACAGATAACAGAAGAGATGGACAGGGAGAGAGAGTGCCCACAATGCGCACCCAGGCCACACTGCCCACCTGCTGCCACAGGTGAGTCTCAAACCACGTGCCTGTATGTAGTGCAGTTCACCAGGTCACACATCTGAAACAGATCCGTCATCTGAAACAGAGTCCAGATACATGAATGGCAAAGTACATATAATTGCACAGGACATCATCGCCTGTCCGCCCCTGCACACCCAGGCAGATGTACCCCAGCCCTCCCGCCGCCCAGCGGTGCATACCCGCCCCTGCGCACCCAGTCCTCACTGCTAACCTTCCGCCCTTGGCGTGTAGTAATGATGGCCCACCACGTGCCGCTGCAAGCCACATGCCCGGGGCCCGCGGACATGGCACCCTCCACATCATGCAGCCCCACTCCGCAGGCCACCAGGTCTCACATATGATTCTGGGTCTTGATTTCGCCATGGCAGAGGACTTACCAGTGCACCGGGCATCATCGCAGGCTGCACACCCGCTCAGCCCTTGAGGTGCCACTAACTCTGTGATCCGGGATGCGACGCCACGTGGCGGTAGGCCCGTGCTGCCCGCTGGCTCTGGCCTACACTGCGGTCCAGCAGGGCACACAAATCCTGAGCAGTCCAGACGGCCGGAATGGGGCATCATCGCAGGCTGCACACCCGCCCAGCACTTAAGGTGCCCCTACCTCATTGCACCCAAAGTCACCATCCCGTGGCGGTGTGCCTGTGCCGGCCGCAATGTATCCGGTGCCACCAAGTCTGTGTCCCAAAGTCATGGACCCTGTATGATTGGCTATCGTGTTACGGACGCCATCATGTCACCTCTGGTCCTGGGGAATGTGATGTTGCAGGGCCCGAGGCCCTCATGCCTACATTAACACCACACGGATGCACCCAGATAGAGAGTGGAAATGGCGTCGAGCACGTGCGCCCGTCCCTTTTCATTGGCAGAGTCACATGTCCTGTGACGCGTGTGCTGGATGGGTGTGGTGTGGGTGTAAACCAGCTGTGAGGGAGTGGCTGGGGCATGCTGACAACTAGACCTGTGAGCAGCAGATCACCACAGGAAAGACAGGGGACATGTAGCGTTGCCGTCCCCCCCTGTGAGCGTAAGCGGAGTGGGCTGGCCTGGCGTATGCCAGTCCAGCGTAAGGATTTGTATATGACCCCGGGGCCCTGGGCGTGGTTTCGTACTGGGCTGGACAAGGAAGTAACTCATGCGTGTGTCCCTGTTGTTGTGTCAGCGCCACCCGGACCGCATTGGACAATGTCACCCTGTGACCCCTGTTCTACGACATGAGCCACATGGACGTAAGAGGAGTCCAGTGAGCCTACATTCATCCATACTTCCACACTTGAAAGACCATAGACATGACACATCTGTGTGAATATGAATGTTTAATTCACATTCAGTGGAGTGTTGCATCTGGAGCAGTACAGGGCCATGCAAACCCCACATGACGATGTTGTCCCATGGAGGGCCAGCCAGGGTCCTTCAGGGAATGACAAGTCCAAAGGAAGAGGAAGAGTTCAGTCCGCAGTCTGATTGCTGTGTCAATGGCGATCAAACAGCATATGGCAGTCCATGTCGAGGTCCAAGGTGAGTGTCGCAGAGTGCATCGGGGGACAGTGGAAGGTGATGATGCAGAGGGCAGTACCAAGCTGAAGTCGGACCTATGGATGAGATGCATGCTGCTGCGTCCTTCTTACCACAAGGGCAGTATCATCCGCATCTTCGTTCTCTGCTGTTTCATGTGCCTCACGTGTGGGTGGTGGTGTTCTGTCTCCAGCACTGTGTGGCAGTGACACATCAGTGGCCGGAGGTGGAAGGTCTGCCGCACTGTGTGGCACTGACACTTCAGGGGGCGGAGATGTGGATGGAGTGGTGGCAGCAGCATGCATCCGCGCCAGGCCTTGGGGCAGCAATGCCATGAGGAGGGTCCTGAGGTCATTGAGGAACCCAGCTACCTCTCACTGGTGTGCAGCCGTGGCAGCCGCTCCATTAACCTCCGCATGTTTCCCAACTCTCGTGTGACATCGCTAGAGCCACTCGGACTGGACAGTTGTACTATTCTCTGAGTCAGGGCTCCAGCGATGTCAGCCATGGTCCGTTGGAGAGCATGGAGCGGACTGTGGGTGTCCGTTAGGGACCGTGAGTGGTCCCTGATGGGACTTAGACACCCACGTATGGCATCTAGTTTCTCTGCCATGCGGTCGAAGCCCACCCACACCTGTTCAGCCAGATTCTCCTTGCACCCCAAAACACGGCATTGGAAGGCCATGTGTTCTCCGTGGAGGTCCTGGGAGGCAGCAGTGGTGGTGGGTGCTGCCTGCTATGTGGTCTGTGCAGGGGGTGGGGTCTCCTCGTAGCAGCTGGGCTGCCCAGCTCCTGGAAGTGGGCTGCGTAGGCTGTCCACGAGCAGTTGGAGGGTGTCAGAGTCGAAGCTGTGGTCGTCCTCTTCGTCTCCAGAGAAGAGAGGGTCGGGCTGCTCTGCAGGAGGTGTTGATTCTCCCTCTGCAATGTGAAGGGGAGATGCAGTTTAACAATGTGTCCACAATGTATGTTGTCGCATTGTACATGTTTACATACAGACAGCATGACTGGGTATATTGTGGCTGTTTGGGAGGAGCTGCCTATTTGATGGGGGACAGTGGACATTTCGACAACAGACGTGTGTGTGTTTGTACTTGTACATTATCAATGCACATTTCCCTGCAATGCCAATTGTGATTGGCCAGTGTCTGCACCCAAGCGGCACCAGTTGTGTCCTGTGTTCTGTTGTAGGTGTTTTGCGGATTGTGTCACATCGTTGTCAATGTAGATGTGCTCTGCATGTGATGTGTGTGCTGCATTTTTGGGGAGTCACCCCTGCAGCTCAGATTTTGCTGCCCCTTATCACTTTCATGAGGTGTGCCTTTGACTTCTGTGCTTGTACAGTGTTGACATGTTGCATACTTGGGTACGTTGGTCTCTTGGTGGGAGTTGGTGGTCTGGGGCTTGGTTTGCCCACAGATGTGCTCAGCTTAATTGTGCATGTGTGCCATTGTGCCCATCTCCCCCGTCCCCCCAGGCCCTGGTCGTTACTCACCCTGTTGCTGTTGTGTCGGGTCCTGTTGAGCAGTGTCCGGGCCCCCAACTCCTGCCACCGTCTCCCCACTGATGACTGTGGACACCATTTCCTCCATGTCGTCCAGCTCCTCCTGTGGCGCTGGGCTCCCACCTCCAGTCTGCATTGCTGCCTTCAGGTTGTTGGCGAGTTTCAGCTTGGTTTTGCGCTTGACATCATTTCAGCGCCTCTTGACCTCGTCCATTGTCCTCTTCAGCACTCCGACTGCATTCACCTTGTCCACGATGGACTGCCATATTGTATTTTTTGTTGCCAATGACACAGTGGAGGTGACGAACAGTTGTTGATGGTGTTCTGTCACCTCCGTTATCAGGATCCTGTTTTCCTGTGGACTGAACTTCGTCTTCCTCTTCTTCTTGTCCTTGCCCTTCCCTGACCCTGAAGTCCCAGAATGGTCCTCCGGGGGGCTTGTGGGGTTCTGGTTCTCCTCCGTACTTGCTCCGGAAACGTCCATTGTGCTTCGCTGTTGTTTGGCATTTGTTTGTCTGTTTTTTTTCTACTTTTATGGTGATTGTTCCCGCCTGAAGCGTGTGGATTGCAGGCCTGTAGCTGGCTTTCGCTGATTTTCGTATCGCGATTGGCCTCATCACAGCTTTTTTTGCGTTAGTGTTTCGCATTTTTGCGGCGTGGCGTTGATTTTAACGCGGTCAGTTGGCGCGCTATCTGGGGACTATCGCATGGTACCGCCGTGTTGTGAATACTTGTTTAACAAGGCGTTAATTTCCCGCGATGGACTGCGATGTTGAAGGTTGCGTTAAGTTACTTTTGCGATGGTTATCACACGTTCTTGAGAATATGCCCCTATGTGTTTACCTCTGGGTACTGTCAGCAGTGACTGCTGTGACGCAGGTGACCCAAGTCTACTGTAAGTGTACACGAAAACCTCGTGGGCTGAGATCCCACACCTATCAATAGGTAGATGGGAGAGGAAACTGACGATTTGGGATTGAATTGTATAATCGCCATATCCTGTTTAGAGTAATCCATTATAGTGGCAGTTTTGTTGTACATTGCTTGAATGAAACAAGCCGTGGACTATGGGGGGTATATTTCAGAACCAAACATCTCTGCTACAAAAGCATAAATCGGTTAAAAAAACACATGGCTTTAAGAGAAACATTTAGATCTGGGTTACTGATACTGTTGAAACATTTTCTCAGATCAGCAGCGCTGATGCTAAAGATGCCAGAATGATTGGTGACAGTCCAAGTAAATTAATTCCTGGATGGAAAAATACAAACTCGACAGCATCTCTTACACAAAGTCTGTTCCTACATCCAAGTGAGATGAAAAAATATATTTTGGAGAATATCTTTATATTTCTTTCCAGCTTTTAGGGGGAAGTTGACCGTTCCAAAACCGCGTTTGGAAGGGGCTAGCAATGTTTCTGCCAGACACTGACTATCCACCGTTCAGCTCCATTACTAAAAGCAGAACATGCGGTATCTCTTTTTAAATTGATTTCTCAACGAGGTTTCCACTGAGGTCATTTCGTAGTTTATTTCCAATTCCAGTTTTATAAGTTCATTTCAGAAATCTGCTTTATTTGTTCTTCGCCTAAGTGCGGGTGGATACGACATGGGATCTTCGGACACAAAAGGCCAAGCTATAAATTATTTTACAAGTTAATCCTAAACATCTAGAATTATAAAATAATATATATCAGATTGAATAATGAGAAGTGGGGCTAACCAATAAGGTGTACCTGATCATATTAATGTAGACTATGCTGGAGCTTGGGCCCACTTAAACATTTATCTCCAGACCAGTGGTGGCCGGCACAGGTAAGTGTGGTGGGGCGGAGCAGGATGGGGGCGAGGGGGGGGGGAGTCGACAGACGACGGAATAGGTATAATTAAATAAATAAATAAAACCTATTCCGTCGTCTGTCGACTTCCCACCACCGCGCCCCGCCTCACCGCGCATACCTGTGCCGGCCACCGCTGCTCCAGACTGATGGTCTTGATAGCAGCATGAGAGGTAAAGGGAGAAAGCAATCACTTGTGAAAATCTCAATACAATGTAACCAATGTAGTCACACATTGATCCACTCGACAACTTAATCTGAGTTTAGTAGGGTTTAATTATAAATTTTAAAACAAATCAACCTCAACATTATCGTATATAAATACAGAGCGAACAAAATGAATCCAAATCTCCTAAAGAGATTCACCTTATATAATACAAAGCAGACAACTAACTCCATGATGGCTATGCAAATAATCAGGGAAAAAATTGAGTATTAAACTGCATCAAATGGTTATCACAATTAAGCATGAGCAAGCTATCTCTCCCTACACTACCTTTAAAGGGGTAATCCTAAACTAAGAAGCATTTAGCAAAGGTAAAATCAGAAAGATGTCAGCTGTCTGAGTCTTCTGTAGAAGGCACTCCAACCATGGATCAAGTAGCATAAAGCCACACAAGATGACGCATAGATCTGCTCTCTGTGAAGTCATAAGATGTCTCTCTTGTCCCTTACTACGTTTCAGCATAAAATATCAATTGCATTCAGGGTAAATAGTGCCACATGACCCTTGCTAGTAATTTTACAGGACTGCGGCACAACTGGATACTTGCACCACCTTTCCCTCATCGATACGTTGCAATTTATTTAGTCATCTGTCATTCTTCTCCTCCTCCATGAGAACTCACTTCCTTGCTCGTTACCACGCTTCTCCTTGCCAACTTTGTCTTTTCCTACCTTGCTATCTAATGAAAGCAAAACTCTTTTAAGCTACTAATGAGGCTTTGTCCATACCTGCAGTGTAAACAAAAAATACAAGCAAATGCATTCTATGTTGAAGGTTAAATACGAATTACATGTTAGACTTTAAATGTGAGCTTGAACTGAACTGGTTTCTTGAGGCCCTCTCTAGTCAACCTTAACAGTGCACAGGGTTACAGAATATGTGCACATTTCTACAGACATAATATATGCAGCTTCTTAATACATGGATAATTTGTAGAGAATTACAAATACATCATTCTAAATGCACCTGCAAAGAAATAATTCTTGTTACACTCATAAATCTTTAAACGTTAGTTTACACATACACATGCTATTTTATCAACCTCACAAAGCGACACATTTTATGTTAACTTCTCTTGTCACAATATTATATAAATGTTACATAGACCTTTATTAGTCACGTTCTATACACAAATTCTTTACGTGGAATATCTTAAATATGCAATACTCCATTCTCCTTAGTAACATTAACCACACAGAATATATTTGAGTGCTGACTACTCATGATTATGATGCATTCTTACAGTATCTCAGATGGGATCAAAATTACACTTCTCCATCTGTTTCTAGGATCACTTGTTGCGGACCCATCTGGAGGGATGAGCAACAGTTACATTGGTCTTGAATTTAGAGCTAAAGCAAAGACTTTTGTTACCACAAGTGAAGTGACATTATGCTCCCCATTCCCCTACAGCAAGTAGGTAACCTTTGCTTCTTGTAGGATAATCTAACTCTGCATTCTGGTGGCATCCATGTGTGCTCCCTGGATCTGACTTAAATATTAGCAGTTGCTTGTTGAGAATAGCCCTCTGTCACAATGGTATGGGAAGGTCTGTCAAATTCTGAGATTACCATTGAAGTGCTCTGAGGAGGCAATTCCTCCTTGTGCATTCAGCAGTGTTCAGTCCTAAGGGCAGTGCTTAGTTTGTAAAATATTAAGTGCCAGGGCCAGTTCCCAGAAGGCCACTGAAGCCTGCACCACCCATACCCTGCCAGCTCTGCCAATGGCAGTACCAACATGACACCTAAGCTGTAACTAGAGCCAGTGCTGACAATTAAGTGCCGGCGCCGAGCACCAAAACCTCCAGCACAAATTAAGCTTTGCCTAAGGGACCACCAAACTGCAGATCAGGTGCTCTTCGGTGGCACCCTAATTAAAACTAATGTTATGAAGACCCTCAATTGGTCTACGCACTCTGCCATCCCCCTTCTCTCAGGTCCTGGCAGGAGGCAGGATTTATTAATTTTGGAGTGTAGCAGTCAGTACCTATCCCTTTATGATGCCAAATGACCCCCCAATGTAAATTAAGTCTAGTGACTTGTGGCAAACTGGTCCCCTCCATCATTATTATTATTATTTTATTTTTTTTATTACAAAAAGTGGGTGTTTGATAACATGTGCAAGGTTTTAGCAATAACAATCATTAATATTGGGTTAACTGAGGATTTGGTTTTAAGGTTATCCGTAGTGGACCGTAAACATTTCTTTGGTTAAAACAGTTGAGTGCAAGATGGAGGGTGTCTCCTGCCCATAGAGAAACACGGTCATTGACATCGTCCACCTCTATTTCATCTCTGCCTCCTTTGCCTCCAAGTCCTATCTGTGGGTAATACACAGTGTCCCACCCAGAGCAGGCCCTTGGAGATTGCACCTGCCTGGTGTACACACACAGTGCATTCTGCAAGTAGGACATGGCCTACCCTTCCCAGAAGCCCCAATGAAGTGGAATACTCTGACTGAAGAGATCCTACCTGAAGGAAAACCATATTTCTACTGCCCTTCTAAAGCCAAAAGAGTAGTACAGGCATTCTCAGTGCTCTCAAGAAACATGACTACAGGGATTTACCTGTACATGAAGGCCCTGGCTGGACCAAATAGGTACCCCACATGTTTTTAAGGCCACAGTAGAATGGTGGCGAACATTAGGGGCCCCCTCGTATACTGCAAGGGCTGATACTGATTGAGTTCTCCATCAACCACCCTAGAGCTTCAACCCCCCTACAGAAAATAGCACACAAAACAAGCCTCAGTACGCGGTAAAAGGACTGCCATCTTCCCTGTGACGTCATGCACCAACCTCCCCGCCCATTCATTTGACATCCTAATAGTTTCTGAGCATTGCTGCAGCCTTGCTTTGCATCTATGATTTGTAGCAGATTTGTTTCAGACTGAAAATATGCGGGCCTGACGAAATGAAGCGAGGTGGAACCTGGCACGGGAAGCAGACCAGAATAGTAGGATTCATTAAAACATGTACAAGAAGGAGTTAGAGGAACTAAGACAAATCACTAAAGGGAATCCCATCACACACATCATGGGCAATAAGGAAAGAAACAGCAAAATGCTGATTCCAAGTAATGAGTAGCAAAAGGAGAGGTGAAGAAAGAACAGGTAAGAAAAGGAGAGGCTGTGAAAACTCGGCTGAGAAGTGAGAGATAAAAATGCACTAGAGGAAAATTAAAGTGTGATTTCGACCACAAAGGAAAATGAGAAGGAAATGAACAGGTCAGCATCAAACAAGGCATATGCAAAATGCCTATGAACAAGAAAGATGAGGCAGCCAATGACAAGAACAGTATAAACAGAGCTTATGAGGCGAAAGGGTCCAATACTAAAGAAGGAGGTGAAAGGATTTTAAATAGCCCTCTGTACATCCGCTCAAACTGCAAGTTATAATCAGGGCCACTGGAATTATGAAGGAAGGGAGGACCAAATTATGCGCCAGGGTTGACCAAATTGTGCAGCAAGAAAAGGGGAATTATGTGGCATAATGCAGCACATTCTGTGAGAGTATTACTTCAGTATGTTGACATATTACTCATAGTAACACTGTCTGAGAAAATATTTCACCTCATTAGTATCAGGGCCTTCAACAGCGCGGAACACGTCATCATGTTTTTGGTAAATTTGGATCCGTTTGGGCTAGAAACAATTTTTTGGGGTAAAATCTGCAGATTATGCAGCAGATGATGGATTGTGTGGCAAATGCGGCAAACCCATGAATATGCAGAAAACGCTGCAGCCGCAAAATCATATAATTCTAGTAACCATTGTTATAATAACAAAAAGTATGGTGAACCTAAACAGAAAGTTACTCATGGAAGTCTCCTCTTACCAAGAAGCGTCACCTTTTAGGACTTGTGACCCTAACCCACCAATGATGGCATGCTTCATCAGAGTGCCGAAAACCCTATAATGAAGCATGCCACCCCATTGGGTGAGGGTCCCGCGTCCTGAAAAGGGATGCATCATGAACGAGGTTTCCATGATGCACTTTCTGTTAGGTTTGCCATACCTTTTGATGGTATAACTTGAGACATAAAGGATACCATACTTCAGAGGCCATCGTAATGAGAGAGGGGGTGTAAAGGCTGAATAGATAGTGGATTCAGACAGTAGGTACCCTACTAGTCAAGTAATAAAATACATAGGAAGGGAGAAATGAGTGAGAGAAGGAAGAAAAGATTGAGTTGGAAAAGAGTGATTTGGCAACCACTGGAGATGAGATTAACCAACAGAAAAGACATATGAACCATAGAAGAGAATGGAAGGTGGTCTGAAATGGCGAATACGATGATATCTAGGTGTGGCATCCCTGTAGAGCAGTTATATAAGAAGTTTCAAAACCAAGCTCCCAGATATCATCTTTTTCAAAATTAGCAACACGATTGAAAAGTTACACTCTGCAAAACAACTCACACAAACCTGCCTTTAGTTTGGCACAACAGATGTGACATCACAAGGACAAACTTTACAAACTCGCCTTGCAGTAACCAGCAAAACAGAGACAAGAAGGGCCCAAATTTAATTCAACTCTGAATACTCCCCCCGCAAAAGAAATGGCCCGATGTGCGAAGTGAATTTGTGACTGCAAAGCCTATAAGATGTAAAGTCACAGGCTTTGCGACTGCAAAAGCATAAGTTGCAATGTGCCAAAGGTACTTTGCAAGTCAGAAAAGTTTGTCCAGATAGCAAAATGCCTTTTGTGACTCAGAATTGCAAAGAGTGGGTTTGTAGGGTCATTTTCCTCTTAATTTCGAGTTTCAATGATATCTATCAATGATTTGCAATTGCAGTTGCAAATAAGTGACAGGTTACAGAAATCCAAAACTGTTTGGTACCCAATTCACAAAACTGAAGCTGTCTCCTAGGGATAGCCTCACAGATTTTAGTGATGGCTGGATGCCTCATGGGGAGCAAACAGTGGTGCAGGGGACCTCTGTAGGCTCCCCCCTTGGCATTCTCTACTTTTTAGGTCGAGCCTATAGCGGCAGCGCGCATGCGCTGCTCGCTTTGCGAGGCATGCAGTATTCAGTATGGAGTGGAAGTTCCGTGGAAGCACCGCCCACTCTCCGCCCATCTTTTTTATTGGCTTGTGGCTTTGTCGTTCCTAAATGCTGCCTTCCGATTGGTTTTAGGCTTGTTAGTCCCTCCTTATGACAGCCATGTCGTCATTTGTATCCTTCCATGGGTACTGGCCCCTTTACTTCGAGTGTTGCACAGTATGTTTTATTTTGATTGTGAGCACTATTTTCTTCCCTCTTCCCCCCCCCCCGCAGTCCGTGCCTTCTCGCCCCCCCAACCTTCTCACTCCCGTTGTTCGTGCCTTCTCACCCGCCGGCACTCCGGTTTGCAATGCAATATGTCTCGCGTAAATGCTTGTTACCCATACAACCGCAGTGAAAGTTAACAATTGGTTCCAATCGGAGTAATGGATAACATCAATTTCATTTGTTTGACAGTGCATTTTAATGTGAAACTACTACGCCATGGTCTCCTGCCCCCTCCACACGAAACCCTGTGGGTGATGGAAATGGTTGTACACAGGCCATGTGTGGCCGCCTTCACCGTTCCCCAGTGCACTTCTCCGAGGCCCCATCACTGCCCCCCTCCTACCCGGCCCCTGGTATGGGGCCAATGCTAGTAAAAAGTATTTGTTTTGCTCACAGGGGGCGCCTGTGGGGTCCTACCTTCGAAGGTTAGACTGGCACCGTAAGCCCAGGCCTGCAGCACACCTGTGCTCCTCGGAGATCCCTCGAGCCGTACCTCTGAGAGGCAGAATTAAAAATGGCCAGGCCCAAACAAGCCCTCTTCTTCAGTGAAGCTGAATGCTGTAATGGGAGGCAGGGGACGGCTGGGCAGAACCTTCACCCAAACCTTCCTATAAATAGACCCCCTGCATTCGGGATTGCCAGGCAGCTCTGGGGCCCGGCTCGCTGTGTCCTGTGCCACCTTCGGTCACCGCCAGCCAGCCCTGGGCCGCGGCTCACTGTGTCCTGTGCCACCATCGGCCAGGCAGCCCTGGGCCGCGGCTCACTGTGTCCTGTGCCACCTTCAGTCACCGCCAGGCAGCCCTGGGCCGCGGCTCACTGTGTCCTGTGCCACCTTCAGTCACCGCCAGGCAGCCCTGGGCTGCGACTCACTGTGTCCTGTGCCACCATTGGCCAGGCAGCCCTTGCACACGGCTCACTGTGCCACCCCTGGCCACCAGTCTGAGCGCGGACCTTTGCGCAGGGCAGAGTGGACCTCAGCCGTGTCTGTTAGTGGGTCACAAGCAAACCCTCTGCCTGCGGTCAGTGCCCGGGTCCCTGCATGTGCCTTGGGTCCAGGGTGCAGCTTTACGCACTCCGGAGCTGGCACACCCGGGCTTGGGGAGAGCGCCACTTGACCCTCGCCAGATCTGTTGGCGCCTCACAGGTCTCCGCCAGTGAGAGCCGTCCCTGCACCCCCGCTCCCACCACAAAGATGCCCCCCCCTCCACCTCAGCTCCCTGCTGCTGCAGCTTGTCAAGGTCCTCTGGTTTCCAGAGGTGTGCAGCCACACGGCCGACGGCAGGTGCGCGTCCAGAGCCCCGGTCACAGGCGGATATTACTGAGAAGGCGACTTCATCCTGGGCGGGGTCCTCGGCCTGAGATCTAAAGTCAATTTAAAAACAAAGCGCTTTGAAGAGGAGCCGACATTCCAGCCTTGTGACGTGTGAGCAACCAATCTCTTCTTGTGTATAAACGCAAACTGAAATTGTTGTTTGAGAATATTGACAAAATACGTCATAAATTCCATAGCATTTTCACGGTACAAATTCCCAGTAATTCTTATGATAACTGTTATAAAATATTTGTGTTTTGTCACAATATTATATAAATGTTACATAGACCTTTATTAGTCACGTTCTATACACAAATTCTTTACGTGGAATATCTTAAATATGCAATACTCCATTCTCCTTAGTAACATTAACCACACAGAATATATTTGAGTGCTGACTACTCATGATTATGATGCATTCTTACAGTATCTCAGATGGGATCAAAATTACACTTCTCCATCTGTTTCTAGGATCACTTGTTGCGGACCCATCTGGAGGGATGAGCAACAGTTACATTGGTCTTGAATTTAGAGCTAAAGCAAAGACTTTTGCTGCCACAAGTGAAGTGACATTATGCTCCCCATTCCCCTACAGCAAGTAGGTAACCTTTGCTTCTTGTAGGATAATCTAACTCTGCATTCTGGTGGCATCCATGTGTGCTCCCTGGATCTGACTTAAATATTAGCAGTTGCTTGTTGAGAATAGCCCTCTGTCACAATGGTATGGGAAGGTCTGTCAAATTCTGAGATTACCATTGAAGTGCTCTGAGGAGGCAATTCCTCCTTGTGCATTCAGCAGTGTTCAGTCCTAAGGGCAGTGCTTAGTTTGTAAAATATTAAGTGCCAGGGCCAGTTCCCAGAAGGCCACTGAAGCCTGCACCACCCATACCCTGCCAGCTCTGCCAATGGCAGTACCAACATGACACCTAATCTGTAACTAGAGCCAGTGCTGACAATTAAGTGCCGGTGCCGAGCACCGAAACCTCCAGCACAAATTAAGCTTTGTATAAGGGACCACCAAACTGCAGATCAGGTGCTCTTCGGTGGCACCCTAATTAAAATAATGTTATGAAGACCCTCAATTGGTCCACGCACTCTGCCATCCCCCTTCTCTCAGGTCCTGGCAGGAGGCAGGACTTATTAATTTTGGAGTGCAGCAGTCAGTACCTATCCCTTTATGATGTCAAATGACCCCCCAATATAAATTAAGTCTAGTGACTTGTGGCAAACTGGTCCCCTTCATGATTATTGTTATTATTATTTTTTTATTACAAAAAGTGGGTGTTTGATAACATGTGTAAGGTTTTAGCAATAACAATCATTAATATTGGGTTAACAGAGGATTTGGTTTTAAGGTTATCCATAGCGGATCGTAAACATCTCTTTGGTTAAAACAGTGAGTGCAAGATGGAGGCTGTCTGCTGCCCATAGAGAAACACGGTCATTGACATCGTCCACTCTATTTCATCTCTGCCTCCTTTGCCTCCAAGTCCTATCTGTGGGTAATACACAGTGTCCCACCCAGAGCAGGCCCTTGGAGATTGCACCTGCCTGGTGTACACACACTGTGCATTCTGCAAGTAGGACATGGCCTACCCTTCCCAGAAGCCCCCATGAAGTGGATTCTCTGACTGAAGAGATCCTACCTGAAGGAAAACCATATTTCTACTGCCCTTCTAAAGCCAGAAGAGCAGTACAGGCATTCTCAGTGCTCTCAGGAAACATGACTACAGGGATTTACCAGTAAATGAAGGCCCTGGCTGGACCAAATAGGTACCCCACATGTTTTAAAGGCCACAGTAGAATGGTGGCGAACATTAGGGGCCTCCTCGTATACTACAAGTTCTGATACTGATTGAGTTCTCCATCAACCACCCTAGAGCTTCAACCCCCCTACAGAAAATAGCACACAAAACAAGCCTCAGTACGCGGTAAAAGGACTGCCATCTTCCCTGTGACGTCATGCACCAACCTCCCCGTCCTTTCATTTGACATCCTAATACTTTCTGAGCATTGCTGCAGCCTTGCTCTGCATCTATGATTTGTAGCAGATTTGTTTCAGACTGAAAATATGCGGGCCTGACGAAATGAAGCGAGGTGGAACCTGGCACGGGAAGCAGACCAGAATAGTAGGATTCATTAAAACATGTACAAGAAGGAGTTAGAGGAACTAAGAGAAATCACTAAAGGGAATCCCATCACACGCATCATGGGCAATAAGGAAAGAAACAGCAAAATGCGGATTCCAAGTAATGAGTAGCAAAAGGAGAGGTGAAGAAAGAACAGCTAAGAAAAGGAGAGGCTGTGAAAACTCGGCTGAGAAGTGAGAGATAAAAATGCACTAGAGGAAAATTAAAGTGTGATTAAGACCACAAAGGAAAATGAGAAGGAAATGAACAGGTCAGCATCAAACAAGGCATATGCAAAATGCCTATGAACAAGAAAAATGAGGCAGCCAATGACAAGAACAGTATAAACAGAGCTTATGAGGCGAAAGGGTCCAATACTAAAGAAGGAGGTGAAAGGATTTTAAATAGCCCTCTGTACATCCGCTCAAACTGCAAGTTATAATCAGGGCCACTGGAATTATGAAGGAAGGGAGGACCAAATTATGCGCCAGGGTTGACCAAATTGTGCAGCAAGAAAAGGGGAATTATGTGGCATAATGCAGCACATTCTGTGAGAGTATTTGTTAGAAATGGGATCTCTAGTTGGCAAGGGCTTGCACCTTTGTCCAAGTAGGGACCCTTCTTCCTAGTCAGGGTAAGGGTGTTACACTCGTGAAGTAACCCCTGCTCACCCTCGTGGTAGCTTGGCACGAGCAGTCAGGCTTAATTCAGAGGCAGTGTGTAAAGCATTTGCACATAACCAACAGTAATACAGTGTAAGCACTACAAACGGACACCACACCAGTTTAGAAAAATAACCAATTTTTATATACTCAAGACAAGACCAATTACGACAAAAATCCACAATACTATACTTTAAAAACGAATACTTGATAAGGTAACTTCTTCTTTGCAGGAATAACACAAAAGCAAAGTTCGTACGAGTCGGTAGCCCCGTCCGAGCCTACCGCGATGCTGAAAACCACAGAGTCTAACAGTTCCAGCCGACCGCGTCGATACGGGCCAGCAGAGTCGTGAACAGACTCGGTCACAGTACCTTTCTCGTGCTGGCTGGTACGGAGTGTACGAGCCGGTCGGCGTTCGTCGCGGTTGCGGTGCAAGACGGAGCGATGCAAGGTGCGGTGTCCCTCGATGCGGTGCAGGCAGCGGCTCGATGAGCGTCGTGCAGACGGAGTCGGTGAGTCCAAGGCGTGCGATGCAGTGTGAGACGATGCTCGATGCGGTGCTGACAGGTTGCGATGCAGGCGACCAAGCCGGAGTGCGGGAGCTGGCGTCGGACAGCGGTGCGAGTCGGAGCGGTGCGTCGCAAACGTGCGAGCGGTGCCCCAAATGCGATGCGGTCACGACTGTTGAGCCAGTTGCAGCGACCGCGTCGGTCGGGTCCGGCTGGTTCAGTGAAGCGATGCGATGCGAACTGCGGTGCCCACAGGTCACGGTGCAAGCAGTGGCTCGGTGTTGGCGGCGTCGGACGTCGCCCACGGTGAGACCAGGGTTGCGATGCGAAGCGGGGCGATGCGGTCTGCGGTGCAAACAGGTCACCGGCCAGGGATGGATTCGGTTGACGGAGTCGGTTGCGGTTCCCTTCCTCTGTGGCAACTGAAACAGCGTTCCAGAAGCAGTACCCAGAGGCTTGTGAAGTCTTTGCAGTCTCTGAGACTTCTTAACAGGAGGCCAGCTCGGTTCCAGGCCCTTGGAGATACTCAGCACAAGTTTGTAGAAAGTTCAGTCCAGTCCTTTCACTGCCCAAGACAGAAGCAGCAACTGCAGGCCAACCCAACAAAGCAACAACACAGCAAAGGGGCAGTACTCCTCCTGGCAGCTCTTCCAGCTCTTCGTCTTGGCAGGTTCCTTGATTCCAGCGAGATCTAAATTCATGGGGTCAGGGCCCCAATATTTATATCCCAAATTCCTTTGTTCTCTGAAGGCAGAGAGGCCTTTGCCTAGTCCAAACCAGTTCTGGAGCACTTTGTTGACAAGTCTCCGTCCCTTCTTTCAGTGAGTAGGCCAGGGACATCAGACGCACCACAAGAGGTGGAGCCAGCATTGTGGAGGGAAGGCACTGTCCTATTCAGGGCCCAGGTGCGACCCCTCCCACCCATCTACATGTAGATCTTGCTATTCAGCCCTGTGCTGACTCACCCTGTCTTCTGGCATCCCCCAGCCCCTGTCACTCACACTCCAGACAAGGAATGCACAACCTCGCAGAGGCAGGCTTGGATGGTTAGACAAGAAAATACCCACTTTCTAAAAGTGGTATTTTCAAACACAGAATGTTAAAACCAACTTCACTAAAAGATGCATTTTATCATTCTGAGTCCAGGCATACTAAACTCGAATTTCTACCATGTTCCCGGGGTCAGTTAGGATTATAAACTGTAATAATCAAAACTGCCCGTTCTGGCCTAGGGGAACAGGTAGCCTTGCAATAGTGAAAAACGAACTAGGCTGTAATTCACTATCAGGACATGCCGCACACACCAGGGCATGTCCTACCTTTCGCGTACAACGCACCCTGCCCACAGGGGTACCTTGGGCCTACCTTAGGGGTGGCTAACATGTAGCAAAGGTAAGGTTTAGGGACTTGCAAGTGTGTGCACTTGCCAAGTCGACATGGCAGCCCCAGGCTGCGCACAGGCTCTGCGATGGCAGGCCCGAGTTACACTTTACGGGCTGTTTGCGTGGGTGGCACAATCCAGTGCTGCAGCCCAAGAACAGCATTTGGTCTATAGGCCCTGGCACTCGCAGTGCACTTTACAAGGGACTGACACATAAACCAAATAGGCCAATCATGGAAACACCAATCCATAACACATTTTATACAGGAGCACTTGCACTTTCCCACTGGACCGCAGTGAGGAAAGTGCGCAGAATCATTACACCAGCAAAAACAGAGTCAAAACCGGGAGGTCAGAAAGCAAAAAGTCAGGGGAAACACGCCAAAAGATGCCAAGTCTAACACATGTCCCCTCCAGCTGAAAGTAGGGAGAACTACCCAACCCCATTGGAGTTCTCTTCACTAAGGCGGAAGAATCTGGACAGACCATCTGCGTTGGCGTGTTCTGTACCAGGACGGTGTTCCACCGTAAAGTCCATTCCCTGTAGGGAGATGGACCACCTCAGCAGTTTTGGATTCTCACCCCTCATTTGCATCAACCATCTGAGGGGCCTGTGGTCTGTCTGAACCCGGAAGTGAGTCCCAAACAGGTAGGGTCTCAACTTCTTCAGTGCCCAGACCACAGCAAAAGCTTCCCTTTCTATGGCACTCCACCTCTGTTCCCTGGGAAGTAGTCTCCTGCTAAGGAAGACTACAGGCTGATCCAGGCCCTCTTCGTTCAGTTGTGAGAGCACCGCTCCCACACCATGCTCTGAAGCGTCAGTCTGCACGACAAATTCTTTGGAGAAGTCAGGTGCCTTGAGCACGGGCGCCGTGCACATGGCTGCCTTCAGGGCATCAAAAGCTTTCTGGCAGGACTCAGTCCAGATCACTTTCCTGGGCTGCCTCTTAGAGGTCAGCTCTGTTAAGGGGGCAACGATGGTGCCATAGCCCTTAACAAATCTCCTATAATAACCGGTGAGACCTAAGAAGGCTCTCACCTCTGTCTGGGTCTTGGGGGCTCCCAAGCCAGAATGGTGTCAATCTTGGGTTGTAGGGGCGCCACCTGGCCGCTTCCTACCTGGTGCCCCAAGTACACCACAGAACCCTGCCCGATCTGGCACTTACTGGCCTTGATCGTGAGGCCTGCACCTTGCAGAGCCCTCAACACTTTCTCAAGGTGCTGTAAATGGTCTTCCCAGCTGGAACTGAACACAGCAATGTCATCCAGGTAGGCGGCACTGAAATCCTCCAGCCCAGCCAACACCTGATTAACCAACCTCTGAAAGGTGGCAGGGGCATTCTTCAACCCAAAGGGCATCACCCGGAATTGGTAATGACCTTCTGGGGTTGAGAATGCGGATCTCTCCTTGGCCCCATCGGTTAAGGCAATCTGCCAGTACCCAGACATTAAATCAAACGTGCTGAGGAACCGGGCAGCTCCCAACCGATCAATGAGCTCATCAGCTCTGGGGATGGGGTGCGCGTCAGTCCTGGTGATGGCATTGAGCCCACGGTAGTCCACACAAAACCGGAGTTCTGGAGTGGCACCGGGCGCCGCAGCCTTTGGGACCAAGACCACTGGGCTGGCCCAAGGACTGTGGGAGGGCTCAATCACCCCTAACGCCAACATCTTAGAGACCTCCTCCTTGATGCTGGCTCTGACCCGGTCAGTCAACCTGTAAATTTTGTGCTTCACAGGATGGCTGTCACCGGTGTCCACGTCATGGGTACACCAGTGAGTAACACCGGGGTCAGAGAGAACAGTGGGGCGAACTGTCCCAACAACTGGCGACAGTCCCCTGCTGCTCCTGAGTCAGAGTAGGGGAGAGGATCACACCCTCTACTGACCCATCATGCTCCTTGGTAGACAGGAGGTCAGGGAGAGGCTCGCTCTCCTCTTCCACCCCATCATCTGTCGCCAAGAGCATACTCACTTCGGACCTCTCGAAGTGGGGCTTGAGGCGGTTCACGTGAAGGACCCTCAAAGGGTTCCTTGGAGCCTGCAAATCCACCAGGTAGGTGACGTCACTTTTGCGCTCCTTTACCTCATATGGCCCAGTCCACTTGTCCTGCAAGGCACAAGGTGCCACTGGGGCCATTACCCACACTTTTTGCCCAGGTTGAAATTCGACCAGAGTGGCGTTCTGGTCATACCATCTCTTCATTTCTTCCTGGCTGGCTTCTAGGTTCGCCTGAGCGAGTTTCCTGAAGCGGGCAGTTTGGTTTCTAAAGGCCAGCATGTAGCTAAATACATCCTGGGGAGTTTTCCTGGGAGCCGCCTCCCAGCCTTCCTTTACCAAACTCAGAGGTCCTCTGACAGGGTGGCCATACAGGAGCTCAAAGGGGCTGTACCCAAGAGACTTCTGAGGCACCTCCCTGTATGCAAAGAGCAGGCATGGCAAGAGGACGTCCCACTTACGCCTCATGGGTTCCGTTAGACCCTTGATCATGCCTTTCAAGGTCTGGTTGAATCTCTCCACCAGACCGTTTCCTTGTGGGTGGTAAGGAGTGGTGAACTTGTAGGTTACACCACACTCCTTCCACAGGGATGTCATATACTTCGATATGAAATTGGTCCCCCTATCAGAAACCACCTCTCTGGGGAATCCCACACGGGAAAAGATCCCCATTAACGCCCGGCCCACCACTGGCGCCGTCGTTGTCCTGAGAGGATTGCCTCCGGGTACCGGGTGGCATGGTCCACCAAGACCAGGATGTACATGTTGCCCATGGCTGTCTTGGGATCCAGTGGCCCCACAATATCCATCCCTACCCTTTCAAAGGGTGTTCCAACAACAGGGAAAGGTTGGAGAGGAGCTTTGACCTTCCTCCCACTCTTACCACTTGCCTGGCAAGTTTGGCAAGACCTACAGTGTGCATCTGACTGCCTTCGCATTTGGGGCCAAAGAAGTGGGTGACAAGCCTGTCAAAGGTCTTGTCCTGCCCCAAATGTCCTGCCAAAGGCACGTCATGAGCCAGACCCAGTAGGAAGGTCCTGAAGCGCTGGGGTACCACCAGCACACGGGCTGACCCAGGCTCAGCAACCTTAGGCTCACTGTATAGGAGACCACTCTCCCAGTAGATCAGATGTGACCCGGACTGATTACCAGCTGCCTGGTCTGCAGCCTGCCGCCGCAGACCCTCCAGAGTAGGGCACTCGTTCTGCTCCCTGCAGAACTCCTCCCTGGTGGGACCCCCTTCTTGCTGCCAATGGGTCAGCTCAGAGATGTCTCCCAGTTCGGCTACCTGCTCCCCTGTAGGCACCGGGGCATCCCCTCGAGGTCCGCCTCCTCCCGGTCCGTGGGAACTTCAGGGGCCGGTTTCCCGCGCCCCCTGCCCTTTGTCTTGGCAGGGACTTGGGCCACTGTTCCAGGCTCCAAGTCCTCTTGATCACCCTTTCTGGCTGCCATTGACCGAGTAGACACGCATGCCCACTCTGGCAACCCAAGCATCTCCAAGTGAGACCTGAGCTCAACCTCCTTCCATGAGGACTGCTCCAGGTCGTTTCCTAGCAGACAATCTACAGGCATGGTAGGGCTCACAACCACCCTCAAGGGACCTGAGACGCCCCCCCATTCAAAGGGAACCTGCGCCACCATACATTGGCGCTCTGAGTTGTCTACAGCAACTACTTGGTGGAATGCTCCTGGGACTACTTGCTTCTCAGACACCAGGTGACACCGGACTGAGGTCACACTGGCTCCAGTATCTCTGAGAGCCTCTACCCTGTTCCCATTAATGGTCACCCAGGTGCTATATTTCTTCGTGTTAGGGGGCACCTGGTTTCCTGGGACCATCTCACTGTCCCCTAGTGAGACAAGAGTCATTTCTGCGGGATCCCCACCCTCCTGTGGGCACCCCTCCTCCCCAAGCGCTACACTAGCCAACACTTTGGACTGTCCACCGGTGGGCGGCTGTGTCCCCTTCGGGCATTTGGGGTCCCCCTTAAAGTGACCTACCTGGTCACATGCATAACACTTGCGGGGGCCGGTCTCAACAGGCTTCCCTGTAGAGACCCCTTTCTTCTTATCACTGGGGGCTGGGAACCTTTACCCTGGGTACTAGTTTGGGGCCCTTTAGAGAACTCCTGTGCTTTACCCTTGTCCCCCCACCTTTCTGCTGGGGACCCTGCCCACCTTTGGCTGAGTCTCCCCAAACGCTTTCTTGTGGACCCTGGTACTCACCCAGCGGTCCGCTTCCATAGCAAGCTTCCTGGGGTCAGTTAGCTTACTATCAACTAGGTGCTGGCGCAGATCTGCAAAACATAGACTAGACAAGTGCTCCCATGCAATCAAGTTGTAGAGCCCCTGAAAATCTGTTACACTACTGCCCTTTACCCAACCATCCAGCGACCTGCAGAACACATCCACACATTCCAACCAAGTGTTGGCATCAGACTTCTTACTGGACCTGAACTGATCCCTGTACTTTTCAGGAGTAAGACCATACTTAGTGAGAAGGGCATCCTTCATGTCAGCATAGGTGAGGTGATACCCCTTACCCAAAGCTATCAGAGCATCCCTTGCTTCTTCAGGGAAAAGTGGCCACAATCCTGCTCCCCAATTCTCCTCAGGGACCCCATTCATGTGTATGGCTGCCTCATAACCCTGAAACCACCTTTGTATGTCATCCCCCTCCTTGCCTACATTCTTGGGAATGTGCACAATCCTGTCTGCCTTTCTGGACGAATTGCTGCCACCATCTGAGCCTGACTTACTCCTAAGTTCTAGCTCCTTCAGTTCTCTCTCATGCTCTAAGAGCATCTTCCTCTCCTCTATGGCCAATCTCTTCTCCTCCCGCTCACTCTCCAGCCTGAGCTTCTGCAGCTCAAACTGCCTTGCCTCCCGCCTGTCCTCCAGCTCTTCTGGGGACAGACTGCTGCTGCCTGACCTGGCGGGTTCCCCCCTACCCAAAAGCACATCCACCCTGGAAATAGGCTCCTCCACCTCCTCACTGAGATTACCAGGCTGCCCAGTGGCATGTCTGGCTGCTACCCAGGCCCTCAGCGCCTTTTGTAGCTCCTCCTTCCTTGTGAGGCCTTTAATTTGGACTTTCAGGTTTTTACAAATCGCTCGTAATTCCTTTACGGCGTAGGATTCCAACCTATCCTCCTCAAAGATAACTTCCAGAGATGCAACGGATGATGCAGTTGATTCAGGCATGACAAAAGTAGTGAGTTGAAACTGGCAAGATCAAAAATAGGCCAAAAGAAAAAGAACCAGTATGTGGTACGTAATGGTCTGCGATATGGTAGTAGTGCACACCAATCACTGTAAGTCAAGTGCAAACACAAGTCCTATCCTCACCGCTGACAACCAATGTTAGAAATGGGATCTCTAGTTGGCAAGGGCTTGCACCTTTGTCCAAGTAGGGACCCTTCTTCCTAGTCAGGGTAAGGGTGTTACACTCGTGAAGTAACCCCTGCTCACCCTCGTGGTAGCTTGGCACGAGCAGTCAGGCTTAATTCAGAGGCAGTGTGTAAAGCATTTGCACATAACCAACAGTAATACAGTGTAAGCACTACAAACGGACACCACACCAGTTTAGAAAAATAACCAATTTTTATATACTCAAGACAAGACCAATTACGACAAAAATCCACAATACTATACTTTAAAAAGGAATACTTGATAAAGTAACTTCTTCTTTGCAGGAATAACACAAAAGCAAAGTTCGTACGAGTCGGTAGCCCCGTCCGAGCCTACCGCGATGCTGAAAACCACAGAGTCTAACAGTTCCAGCCGACCGCGTCGATACGGGCCAGCAGAGTCGTGAACAGACTCGGTCACAGTACCTTTCTCGTGGTGGCTGGTATGGAGTGTACGAGCCGGTCGGCGTTCGTCGCGGTTGCGGTGCAAGACGGAGCGATGCAAGGTGCGGTGTCCCTCGATGCGGTGCAGGCAGCGGCTCGATGAGCGTCGTGCAGACGGAGTCGGTGAGTCCAAGGCGTGCGATGCAGGGTGAGACGATGCTCGATGCGGTGCTGACAGGTTGCGATGCAGGCGACCAAGCCGGAGTGCGGGAGCTGGCGTCGGACAGCGGTGCGAGTCGGAGCGGTGCGTCGCAAACGTGCGAGCGGTGCCCCAAATGCGATGCGGTCACGACTGTTGAGCCAGTTGCAGCGACCGCGTCGGTCGGGTCAGCTGGTTCAGTGAAGCGATGCGATGTGAACTGCGGTGCCCACAGGTCACGGTGCAAGCAGTGGCTCGGTGTTGGCGGCGTCGGACGTCGCCCACGGTGAGACTAGGGTTGCGATGCGAAGCGGGGCGATGCGGTCTGCGGTGCAAACTGGTCACCGGCCAGGGATGGATTCGGTTGACGGAGTCGGTTGCGGTTCCCTTCCTCTGTGGCAACTGAAACAGCGTTCCAGAAGCAGTACCCAGAGGCTTGTGAAGTCTTTGCAGTCTCTGAGACTTCTTAACAGGAGGCCAGCTCGGTTCCAGGCCCTTGGAGATACTCAGCACAAGTTTGTAGAAAGTTCAGTCCAGTCCTTTCACTGCCCAAGACAGAAGCAGCAACTGCAGGCCAACCCAACAAAGCAACAACACAGCAAAGGGGCAGTACTCCTCCTGGCAGCTCTTCCAGCTCTTCGTCTTGGCAGGTTCCTTGATTCCAGCGAGATCTAAATTCATGGGGTCAGGGCCCCAATATTTATATCCCAAATTCCTTTGTTCTCTGAAGGCAGAGAGGCCTTTGCCTAGTCCAAACCAGTTCTGGAGCACTTTGTTGACAAGTCTCCGTCCCTTCTTTCAGTGAGTAGGCCAGGGACATCAGACGCACCACAGGAGGTGGAGCCAGCATTGTGAAGGGAAGGCACTGTCCTATTCAGGGCCCAGGTGCGACCCCTCCACCCATCTACATGTAGATCTTGCTATTCAGCCCTGTGCTGACTCACCCTGTCTCCTGGCATCCCCCAGCCCCTGTCACTCACACTCCAGACAAGGAATACACAACCTCGCAGAGGCAGGCTTGGATGGTTAGACAAGAAAATACCCACTTTCTAAAAGTGGTATTTTCAAACACAGAATGTTAAAACCAACTTCACTAAAAGATGCATTTTATCATTCTGAGTCCAGGCATACTAAACTCGAATTTCTACCATGTTCCCGGGGTCAGTTAGGATTATAAACTGTAATAATCAAAACTGCCCGTTCTGGCCTAGGGGGAACAGGTAGCCTTGCAATAGTGAAAAACGAACTAGGCTGTAATTCACTTTCAGGACATGCCGCACACACCAGGGCATGTCCTACCTTTCGCGTACAACGCACCCTGCCCACAGGGGTACCTTGGGCCTACCTTAGGGGTGGCTAACATGTAGCAAAGGGAAGGTTTAGGGACTTGCAAGTGTGTGCACTTGCCAAGTCGACATGGCAGCCCCAGGCTGCGCACAGGCTCTGCGATGGCAGGCCCGAGTTACACTTTACGGGCTGTTTGCGTGGGTGGCACAATCCAGTGCTGCAGCCCACCAACAGCATTTGGTCTATAGGCCCTGGCACTCGCAGTGCACTTTACAAGGGACTGACACATAAACCAAATAGGCCAATCATGGAAACACCAATCCATAACACATTTTATACAGGAGCACTTGCACTTTCCCACTGGACCGCAGTGAGAAAAGTGCGCAGAATCATTACACCAGCAAAAACAGAGTCAAAACCGGGAGGTCAGAAAGCAAAAAGTCAGGGGAAACACGCCAAAAGATGCCAAGTCTAACAGTATTACTTCAGTATGTTGACATATTACTCATAGTAACACTGTCTGGGAAAATATTTCACCTCATTAGTATCAGGGCCTTCAACAGCGCAGAACACGTCATCATGTTTTTGGTAAATTTGGATCCGTTTGGGCTAGAAACAATTTTTTGGGGTAAAATCTGCAGATTATGCAGCAGATGATGGATTGTGTGGCAAATGCGGCAAACCCATGAATATGCAGAAAACGCTGCAGCCGCAAAATCATATAATTCTAGTAACCATTGTTATAATAACAAAAAGTATGGTGAACCTAAACAGAAAGTTACTCATGGAAGTCTCCTCTTACCAAGAAGCGTCACCTTTTAGAACTTGTGACCCTAACCCACCAATGATGGCAAGCTTCATCAGAGTGCCGAAAACCCTATAATGAAGCATGCCACCCCGTTGGGTGAGGGTCCCGCATCCTGAAAAGGGATGCATCATGAACGAGGTTTCCATGATGCACTTTCTGTTAGGTTTGCCATACATTTTGATGGTATAACTTGAGACATAAAGGGTACCATACTTCAGAGGCCATCGTAATGAGAGAGGGGGTGTAAAGTCTGAATAGATAGTGGATTCAGACAGTAGGCACCCTACTAGTCAAGTAATAAAATACATACGAAGGGAGAAATGAGTGAGAGAAGGAAAAAAAGATTGAGTTGGAAAAGAGTGATTTGGCAACCACTGGAGATGAGAATAACCAACAGAAAAGACATATGAACCATAGAAGAGAATGGAAGGTTGTCAGAGAAAGATGAAAACAAATGGCGAATAAGATGATATCTAGGTGTGGCATCCCTGTAGAGCAGTTATATAAGAAGTTTCAAAACCAAGCTCCCAGATATCATCTTTTTAAAAATTAGCAACATGATTGAAAAGTGACACTCTGCAAAACAACTCACACAAACCTGCCTTTAGTTTGGCACAACAGATGTGACATCACAAGGACAAACTTTACAAACTCGCCTTGCAGTAACCAGCAAAACAGACACAAGAAGGGCACAGATTTAATGCAACTCTGATTACTCCTCCCGCAAAAGAAATGGCCCGATGTGCTAAGTGAATTTGTGACTGCAAAGCCTATAAGTTGTAAAGTCACAGGTTTTGCGACTGCAAAAGCATAAGTTGCAATGTGCTAAAGGTACTTTGCAAGTCAGAAAAAATTGTCCAGATAGTAAAATGCCTTTTGTGACTCAGAATTGCAAAGAGTGGGTTTGTAGAGGCATTTTCCTCTTAATTTCGAGTTTCAATGATATGTATCAATGATTTGCAATTGCAGTTGCAAATAAGTGACAGGTTACAGAAATCCAAAACTGTTTGGTACCCAATTCACAAAACTGAAGCTGTCTCCTAGGGATAGCCTCACAGATTTTAGTGATGGCTGGATGCCTCATGGGGAGCAAACAGTGGTGCAGGGGACCTCTGCAGGCTCCCCCCTTGTCATTCTCTATTTTTTAGGTCGAGCCTATAGTGGCAGCACGCATGTGCTGCTCGCTTTGCGGGGCATGCAGTATTCAGTATGGAGTGAAAGTTGCGTGGAAGCTCCGCCCACTCTCCGCCCATCTTTTTCATTGGCTTGTGGCTTTGTCGTTCCTAAATGCTGCCTTCCGATTGGTTTTAGGCTTGTTAGTCCCTCCTTATGACAGCCATGTCGTCATTTGTATCCTTCCATGGGTACTGGCCCCTTTACTTTGAGTGTTGCACAGTATGTTTTATTTTGATTGTGAGCCCTATTCTCTTCCCTCTTCCCTCCCCCCGCAGTCCGTGCCTTCTCACCCCCCCACCCCCCACACTCCCGTTGTTCGTGCCTTCTCGCCCACCGGCACTCCCGTTTGCAATGCAATAGGTCTCGCGTAAATGCGAGTCCTATTGCATTGCAAATGCTTGTTACCCATACAACCGCAGTGAAAGTTAACAATTGGTTCGATTCGGTGTAATGGATAACATCAATTTCATTTGTTTGACAGTGCATTTTAATGTGAAACTACTACGCCGTGGGCTCCTGCCCCCTCCACACAAAACCCTGAGGGTGATGGAAATGGTTGTACACAGGCCATGTGTGGCCACCTTCACCGTTCCCCCGTGCACTTCTCCGAGGCCACATCACTTCCCCCCTCATACCCGGCCCCTGGTGTGGGGACAATGCTAGTACAAAGTGTGTGTTTTGCTCACAGGGGGCGACTGTGGGGTCCTACCCTCCAAGGTTAGACTGGCACCATAAGCCCAGGCCTGCAGCACACCTGTGCTCCTCGGAGATCCCTTGAGCCGGACCTCTGAGGGGCAGAGTTAAAAACGGCCAGGCCCAAAACGAGCCCTCTTCTTCAGTGAAGCTGAATGCTGTAATTGCAGGCAGGGGACGGCTGGGCAGAACCTTCACCCAATCCTTCCTATAAATAGACCCCCTGCATTCGGCATTGCCAGGCAGCCCTGGGGCCCGGCTCGCTGTGTCCTGTGCCACCTTCGGTCACCGCCAGCCAGCCCTGGGCCGCAGCTCAATGTGTCCTGTGCCACCATCGGCCAGGCATCCCTGGGCCGTGGCTCACTGTGTCCTGTGCCACCTTCAGTCACCTCCAGGCAGCCCTGGGCCGCAGCTCACTGTGTCCTGTGCCACCATCGGCCAGGCAGCCCTGGCACACGGCTCACTGTGCCACCCCTGGCCACCAGTCTGAGCGCGGACCTTTGCGCAGGGCGGAGTGGACCTCACAAGCAGGTGGGTCACAAGCAGACCCTCTGCTTGCGGTCGGTGCCCAGGTCCCTGTGTGTGCCTTGGGTCCAGGGAGCAGCTTTACGCACTCCGGAGCTGACACACCCAGGCTTGGGGAGAGCGCCGCTTGACCCTCGCCAGATCTGTTGGTGCCTCACAGGTCTCCGCCAGTGAGAGCCGTCATGGTACAAATTCCCAGTAATTCTTATGATAACTGTTATAAAATATTTGTGTTTTAATCAGATGACAAAATAAAACATCAGTGGTTCGTCTCATCGAGGGTAAGGCCCCCTCCTCGCTCGTCACACCCACAGCGGGGCTACACGTGCCATGCATTCTTAGTAACTTTTGAACTGTTTGAGCTAGAAACATAATTTTTTTGTTAAAATCTGCAGATTATGCAGCGGATGGTGGATTATGTGAAAAATGCATCAGATCTGTAATTATGCAAAGAAAACTCAGCAGCCGCACAAGCGCATAATTCCTGTGGCACTGACTATAAAGCGGCTTTCCATAACAATCTGCGCCATATGCGGGGGTCACATGACGACTGTCCTGCCTTTAGTTCACACTAATGACACTGTCACGGGAGTGGGGGCGGAGGCAGGAGTCCTAAATTCATTTTTTAAAACTATCACTTTTAATAAGTAATTCTCAGTGCATTGCTGTAATGTGAGGTATTCATGAAAAAGCTTGCACATGTTAAATAAATACACTTTCTTGAACACTGAAGAGACTTCATCATATATTGCGTGATGTTTGTTGTATGATTTACATGGCAGACATTTTCAGGGCTCGGCTTGTGCACGGCTCTGGCAGGCCCTTGGCTCGGCTCTGGCTGCGCTCGCCCTGTTCATGTGCTGCTCGCCCACCTCTAGGCGCTGCTGTCATTCCTGCGACCTCTGCGGTGCCCAAGGCCCCGAGGCAGAAGCACTTCAAGAGCTGATTGTGGGTCAAACTTGTAAGAAGGCATCGCCTATAAACCGAGGGAGTTCATTTTATTGTAACTTGTTTCTATAAAGTTTTCGTTTCACCTTTTCCTGTTAATGGAGAACGTAGAGTACAATGGGAAACAATTAAAATTACATTACGGTGTGCACTAATCCCAGAATCCTCTAGTGCAGTGTGACCTGCCAGACAAATGCTCGGTACTGCGTCCTTGGATGGATTGCTCCATCATTCCTTGAAAATGAGCCTTTCCTTGACAAATAGTGAAACTCTGTTGAAATGTATGTGTTATTTCAGGAGTGACCCTAGCCCAAAGGCAGCAGAGTGCAAGGTCCAAGACAGCATGTATGTCTTTACACCTGTGCCACATCATTGAGGGGCATATTTACTAACATTTCACGCATGCAATACAGTGCAGTTAGTGGTGTAGCTGCACTGCGCTGCGTGAAAGAGGAGAGCAGCACCAGATTTGTAAAGATATAATAGATTGGGATCGAAGGCTGTGACATGCAAGTTACAGAGTGAACCCTCACACCATCTCTTCACTCCACATTCAATCTCTTCCTCTCAGTTCCTTTTCAGGTCACAGCATCACTCAGTGCTACCTCAGCATCACTCAGTGCCATGACAGCAGCACTCAGCGCCACCTCAGCATCACTCAGCGTAACCACAGCATCACTCAGCGTTACCACAGCATCACTCAGTGCCACCGCAGCATCACTCAGCGCCATCGCAGCATCACTCAGCACCACCTCAGCATCACTCAGCACCACCTCAGCATCACTTAGCGCCACCACAGCGTCACTCAGTGCAACCTCAGCATCACTCAGTGCCACCACAGCATCACTCAGTGACACAACAGCATTACTCAGTGCTACCTCAGCATCACTCAGTGTCACGACAGCAGCACTCAGCACCACCTCAGCATCACTTAGCGTAACCACAGCATCACTCAGCGTCACCACAGCATCACTCAGTGCCACCACAGCATCACTCAGCGCTACCGCAGCATCACTCAGCGCCACCTCAGCATCACTCAGAACCACCTCAGCATCACTCAGCTGCACCACAGCATCACTCAGCGCAACCTCAGCATCACTCAGCGCCACCACAGCATCACTTAGTGACACAACAGAATCACTCAGCGCCACCTCAGCATCACTCAGCGCCACCTCAGCATCACTCAGTGCCACCTAAGCATCACTCAGCGCCACCTCAGCATCACTCAGCGCCACCTCAGCATCACTCAGCATGACCACAGCATCACTTAGCACGACCACAGCATCACTCAGCACCACTACAGCATCACTCAGCACCACCACAGCATCACTCAGCGCCACCTCAGCATCACTCAGTGCTACCACAGCATCACTCAGCGCCACCATAGCATCACTCAGCGCCACCTCAGCGCCACCTCAGCATCACTCAGCGCCCCCACAGCATCACTCTGCGTCACCACAGCATCACTCAATGCCACCTCTGCATCACTCAGCCCCACCTCAGCACAACCTCAGCATCACTCAGCTTGACCACTGCATCACTCAGCTTGACCACAGCATCACTCAGCTTGACCACAGCATCACTCAGCGCCACCTCAGCATCCCTCCATGCCACCACAGCATCTCTCAGCACCACCACAGCATCACTCAGTGCCATCTCAACATCACTCAGAGCCACCTCAACGCCACCTCAGCATCACTCAGTGCTACCACAGCATCAGTCAGCACCACCACGGCATCACTCAATGCCACCTCAGCATCACTCAGCGCCACCTCAGCACCACCTCAGAATCACTCAGCATCACCACAGCATCATTCAGTGCCACCACAGCATCACTTAGCCCCACCTCAGCATCATTTAGCGCCACAACAGCATCATTCAGCGCCACCACAGCTTCACTCAGCACCAACTCAGCATCACTCAGTGCCACCTCAGCACCAATTCAGCACCCATCAGCACCACCACAGTATAATTCAGCGCCATCTCAGCATAACTCAGCGTCACAACAGCATCACTCAGCGCGACCACAGCATCATTCAGCGCGACCACAGCATCACTCAGCGCCACCACAGCATCACTCAGCGCCACCTCATCATCACTCAGCGCCCCCACAGCATCACTCAGCTTCACAACAGCATCACTCAGCGCCACCTCAGCATCACTCAGCGCCACCTCAACGCCACCTCAGCATCACTCAGCGCGATCACAGCATCACTCAGTGCCACCTCAGCATCACTCAGCGCCACCTCAGCTCCACCTCAGCATCACTCAGTGCCACCCCAGCATCACTCAGCTCCACCACAGCAACACTCAGCACCACTACAGCATCACTCAGCGCAACATCAGCATCACTCAGCGCCACCACAGCATCACTCACCGCCACCACAGCGTCACTCAGTGCCACCTCAGCATCACTCAGAGCCACCTCAGCATCACTCAGTGCTACTACAGCATCACACCGCGCCACCACGGCATCACTCAGTGCCACCAAAGCATCCCTCAGCACCACCACAGCATAACTCAGCGCCACTTCAGCATCACTCAGCACCACCACAGCATCACTCAGTGTGACCACAGCATCACTCAGCACGACCACAGCATCACTCAGCACCACCTCAGCGCCACCACAGCTTCACTCAGCAGCACCTCAGCATCACTCAGCGGGATCTCAGCGTCATTTCAGCATTACTCAGCACCACGACAGCGTCACTCAGCGCCACCACAGCGTCACTCAGCGCCACCACAGCATCACTCAGCACCACCACAGGATCACTCAGCGCCAACACAGCATCACTCAGTGGTACAACAGCATAACTCAGCACAACCACAGCATCTCTCAGCACCACCACAGCATCACGCACCGACAGCATCAGTCAGCACCCCCTCAGCAAGACAGCACAGCATCCCCTCAGCATCACTCAACACCACCACAGCACCACCTCAGTATCAGCACAGCAGCACTTCAGCATCAGTGCACCAGCGCAGCACCAACTCAGCATCACCTGAGCTACACCAAACATTCACTCAGCATCACCTCAACATCACTCAGAACCACATCAGCATCACTCAGCACCACATCCACACAGCACCACCACAGCACCATCTCAGCATCAGCACAGCTCCACCTCCTCATCAGTGCACCACCACCTCAGCACCAGCGCAGCACCACCTCAGCACCAACACAGCACCACCTCAGCACCAGCGCAACACCATCTCTGCATCAGAATAACACCGCATCAGCATAACACCACCTCCACATCAGTGCATCACCACCAGCGCAGCCCCACCTCAGCAGCAATTCAGCACCAACACAGCACCACTTCAGCATCAGCACAGCACCACCTCAGCATCAGTGCAGCACCACCTCAGCATCACCTCAGCACAGCACCAACTCAGAATCACTCAGTACCACCTGAGCACCAGCTCTGCACCCCCTGAGCACCAGTGCAGCACCAACACCTCCGCATGACTCAGCACCACAGCATCAGTCAGCACCACCTAGGCATCACTCAGCACCACCTCAGTATCACTCAGCATTGCCTCTGCACCAGGTCACCACCACCTCTGCACCAGTACACCACCACCTCAGCATCACTCAGCAGGGCCTGAGTATCATTCAGCATCTTTTATACATCAAAAGGAGTAGGGAGAGAATTGCGGTGTTGTGATTCAGTGGTGGCATGTGCTGTGTGTCCTAATACTGCCCTCACTCACACTAGTGTGTGACATGCTTCATCATAGGGCTGCTTACAATACTCCCCGGCACAGCCAATGCCTGGGGTGGAGCAATAGGGGTGGAGCAATAGGGTTACAATAGTGACTGGGAATGCCGGTAGTGAAAGTGCAGTGTGGTGTGGGTTTAAAACTAGCTCGGAGGTATCCCTATACCTATACTTTATTCCTAGATCCCCCGGCCAGGATTAAAAACGTGAAGGATGGTGGTGCTGGGGAGATATAATGTGCTCCTTACACCCCTCCTTACTGCCAGAAAGTCAACATGTTTCGGCCGTGTGTCTGTGCCCAAAGGTAAGGGTCACGCCGGCCTTCTTCAGGACTCTGCCGGTCCCAGTGTCTTAGTGGAATCACGCAAAGGTAATTCCTCTGAAAAATATGTGGATTTACGAGTTTACCCCTACGTCATGTTTGAACTGGCGGTCGGCAAGGAGAGACCCCCCTGTTGTCACACTTACTCCAAGGGTGATGCTCCTCCAGATGCGTGCTCGTCCATCACCGTCGTGTAGGAATTACCTTTACGTAAGGATTAGGGGTGCAGTCTTCCGTGAACCTCGATTGGAGGTCGGAGCACTACACTAAGACACTGGGACCAGCATCCTCTCTTCACCTAAGGGAGAGGGAGTGTATTAAAGAAAATTTCACTATGCAGGGAATACAAATGCAGAGATAGAGGCATGCTGTCCTTTGCAAGCCTCCGTCCCTGCCTTTGCAGACATTTACAGTGGGTAACAAATGGCGTCTTACATATTAATGAAGCAAGATATTTGCAAATATGGATTTTGCAATGGGACTGATTAGTACTGAAACAGTGTAATCAAAAGGTCCATCCCATTACTAACTATTTGTTAATCAATACTCTAGTATGTTAATCTATGTGTTAACATGTGGCAGTATAATGGTATAATTAGGCCGCACTCATATAATTGAAAGTATAATCAATGCATTACTCATGTCATAGCTGAAACCATAATTCAGATTTCTAACCGCGGGCTTGACTGCGGGTAGGCCTTAGCTAAACCAAACCCTTTAAAAGTCTTTCTCGTGTTTTGAACGCAATGTTCTTCTCAAACTGTTCTTATGTTTTCTTTCAATTTCAGGTGTCTTATCTACTTTGTTGGTGTAGCCTTTTGTTTATGCTGAGAAACTGTTAGATTAGGAAGCGCTAATTGAAAGTTAGCCGTGGTCATGCAGTGCGTGGGGATGCTAGAGTGTCTCCCGTACCAAGCACACTGGACCATCAATACTTTCCAAGGTTAAGTAGCTCTGGGCTTCTCTGTTCAGTGAATGGAAGGTGGAAAGTTTACCTGCTCCCAGAAGATGGTGTTTCCTGATTGGCCCATAGAGAAGGAGTTGGTAGGACGACATTTCATATTAGTGGTCTGTTTTTTTAGATTAGTTGAGCAGATCCTGGCCTGATTTTGCTGAGGGAAGACCTTTCCTGAACTTGGTTGATTCCCCTTGCCCATGGTGTTGAACTTCATGCTTGAACATCTTTGCCTATTTCCCTTGAACCTTAACTTGGTTTGACAGATGCTGACACCTTCCTCTTAGAATTTGCCCTTGCCACTCTTGATGCCTTATTTACCGTAAGGAAATTCCTTTATGGACCTATTTCCTGTTTTGTACTCTGGACATCATTATATTTTGCATTTTCTTCTTTATAATCCATACTTTTACATTGCATGATCAAATAGATATATATGCTTATTTAATAAATTGATTTATTGATTGATTGATCTGTAAGTTTACCTAAATTAGTTTTAAAAAAAACATTCATGGTTTTGATGGAGCAAGGACTCGGACATGAGACTTGCTCGGAAGCAATCCTCTCGTTTTAACTTACTAGCGAATTACTAACAACATGTTTTGTGATTAATAATACGCATTTTCATCATACGCGGGAAAAGAATGAAGCTTGCCTATGTGTTTACTAACTGCAATAACACGGACGTAGGACTAGAATGCATTTTAACACGGAATCTTTACTGCGCATGCGTCTACTGCACCTACGTAGTATGACGAAAATAATGCTTGGAGGGAAATTCTGGCACTTGCGCAAAGAGCTATAAAATGGTCGCTTGAAAGCTCACATGCATGGCACCTGCTTGCTGAAAATTAGAAAATGAGTTTACACTAACGCATATGCAGAAAGAGAAATAATAAATGGTATGGGCTTGAGTAAAGGTTGGTGGTATACAGTGAAATCATTTATTTTTGAGAATAACATTTCTCCTTTTGACTTTATTATTAGTGCGTATTTGGGCCTGTTAAAGTTGTCTGAGTCAAGCAGACTGACGTGGTGCAACGCTTGCGCCCTGGTGTGGAAGCTTAGAAGGATGACTACGGACTTGTCACGCGTCCAAGGTCGGCGGAGATGTGCCCTGGGAACATGCGGGTGAAGAGTTCATATGAAGGAACTTATTCGAGAAAATTGTTACATTTGTATTAATAAAGTTTAAAGATGTATGGGAAAGGAAGGGCAGAATAAAAGTTTGAGGGGAGGAGTTTGGGAACAATGGTTTAAAGAAATAAATGAAGTTAAGCATGGTGTGATGATCATCCCCCACCCACCTGTCCAATCAGAAGTTAGTATTCTGTAAAAATGAAACATTAATGGGTGATACATGGCTAATAGAAAGGTATAATTGAAGTAGCTTTAGTTAGTTATATAGAGAGCTTATTTGCGGAGCTTATTGGGGAGGCTAAGCTTGCTGAGAGCAGCAACAATTCGGAGCTTGGGATGCTGTCGGTGTTGGGGTGGTGCTGATGCTCTGAAATGCTGATGAAGAAATCGAATGCAGAACCATCTACTTAATTTGGGTGGGTTAGAAAGAAGATCGCGGAAGAACCACGAGGAGGAAGAGAGTGTCAGAGAGGGGTGCTGACGTAGTCGTCGGTATCTAGAGAGGTGAAGTATCTTGTCCTGATTCCTGTCCTGAAGTCTTTGTCTCCTGATCTGTCCTGGGAGGCCCTTACCAGCCCTTTGGCCAGGGGTTGGTCTTCACACCATACTTTGGTAACTATGAAATTCATCGTTTTGATAAATGTCTTCTATCTCTATCCTCTTCTTTCTGAGCATAGTTATTGTGTGGATCTGAATTGTTAAATGTTTATCTGAATTGGCACTCTCGTGAATGAGGGTGTTTGTACTGAAACGCTTTGAGATGGTTCAAAACCCCTAATTTAGATAAAGATTTAAAAACTTACTGAGTCTGTCATTATTTTATTTTTATCAAGACATGTATAATAAGTTATGTTAATTATCGCCATCAACTAGTTCCACCTAACTGGTCCATTGACCAGAGGAAAGAACTGTTTGATCAGTGAAAGGTTTAGTTAAAGAAGCAATAACTAGATCTTGAGGTATGAGAATCATTATAAACTAAAAATTCCAGTGGTCTACTTAGCGCTAGCGGAAGCAAGTTGTATGGGCCCAGGTGAGTATATGGTAGTGGAGTATCTGTTGCTAGTAAGCCGCTGGATCAGTTTTCTGGTAGCAGAGCTATGGTTGTTAGTGACTAGTTTGGTGATAAGTATAGATTATTGATTTTTGGTTAATGTTTTAACAAAAGAGTTAGGGCCTGAGGTAGGTAATCCTACATTTGCGAGTCCTTAATAGCGATTTTTAGCGAATCGCTATTAAGGACTCGCAAAATGGAATGTAGGTGGGAATCGCTAAAATATTAGCGATTCCTTAATATTCCTTATTAGCGATTCGCTAATAGAGATTAGCTAATAAGGAATACCTACCCATTCATTCCTATGGGCTAGGAGGCCCATAGGAATGAATGGGAAGATATTCACTAATAGCGATTCGCTATTAAAGAATGGCAAATAGCGGGCGCTATTTCAAGGGTGCCAGGGTGTCAAAAGGACACCCTGTTGCACCCCTGAAATGTGCATGTGTGCACATGTGGCGCACATACATGCCCTAAGGGCAAGAATGTGTGCCACATGGCACTTTAAAAGAAGCAAAATATTGCTTTTTTAAACGAAATTGCTAATTACCACCAACTTGAAGTTGGTGGTAATTAGCGATTCCTTAAGGCTAAAGTGCACTTACTTTTGTGCAACTTACATTGCATTTAAGGAATCGCAATTTCCGATTCCTTAAATGCAAGAGCAAAATAAGGAATCGCAATTTAGTGATTCCTTATTTGCTAGTAGGTTTAAACTCACCTACATTGCTCGCTGCCAAATAGCGATCGCTAACGCTGGAATTCTGCGAATTTCAGCGTTAGCGCTCGGTATTTGGCCACCTACATCTGGCCCTTAGTGTCCTGTTTCTATGTTGTCTGGAAAATTCCCGGGGATGAATAGCAGGTGGCGATAGAAACCACACTGCAGTGAGGTTACTCGTCTGTTGGAATAACACTGAGAAGCTAGGTAGGGCTGGCAGAGTTAAACTAGGGACTATTTTCTGTACAAAAGTGAGAGTGGTTGAAAGCAAAGAGTTCGCTGGTGAAACTTTAGGCGTTATATCACCTAGTAAGGGTAACCCTGAAGGAGTAGCAGGTTCTTCTAAGCTAGATTGGCAGCAAAAGGAGTTCGCTGGTGAAACATCGGTCTCAAAATTCCCTAACGGGAGATACTGGAAGAGTAGCAGGTTCTCTGGAGCTTAGGTGAAGAGTAAGCGGAAGGTTTTACTCGCAGTGAAAGAAAATAAACTATCCTTTTGATTTAGTGGAACAGACAGAGTAGCGAATGTTTTTACGTTGTTAATAACAAAGAAATTTAAAGAATTTTCCGAGAAATAAAATTTTGTATTACCTTGCAAAGGGAGGGTCAGTTGCCGGAGTGGGACTGACGTCACAGAGAGCCGCGCTGGGATTGGTAGATACAGCGGGCGTGTGACAGGAGGAGCTTGGTAAAGGAGGGGTGAGAAATCGCCTGAGTAGGACTGATGTCACAGAGAGCCGCGCTGGGATTGGTAGATACAGCGGGCGCGTGACAGGAGCAGCATTGTAAAGGAGGGGTCAGTAGTGAGGAGCAGAACTGACATCAGGAAAAGGCCGCGCTGACATTGGTCAGAGTACGAGTGTGAGCCTGATTTGATTGGTACATAGTTAGAAGCCGCGCTAGGATTGGAGGAGAGAAGGATTGTATGCGGGATTTTGATTTGACTGTCAGTGCAAGACGTACAGGTAGAAGATTTCAAGGGTTTGCGGAATACAATTTCCTACACCGTTCTTCGAAGATGTATGGAGAGAAAAGAAAGATGTCAATTTTTAAGAGAATAAAGAATTTCTTTGTGAAGGATAAGACTGTATTGACTAGAGAGGGCATTCCTATTCCGCCACCGAAGACACCAGCATCTTTTATGATGATGGAAAGGGGATATCATACCTGCGTGTGGTTGGAAAACTGGGTAGAGTAGACGAAGGATGATGGTGTGTTAGCGTTTCCTAAGGATGGTACGTTTAATGGGAGGATTCTTCAGAATTTGAGATTGAAAATGAATGATTTAGAACCGAGACCTAGGTTAACTCAATATGAGGCTTTGGAAGAATGGGAGACTGAGTCATATGAAAAAGAGAAATGCAGAGGTGGAAGATATAGAGGATTCTTTCCGAGACATTTGCATGAGACACGAGAAGGGCAGATGAAACAGTGGAGGAGAGCTATGGTATCAGAAGGGTTATATCCAGTGTTGATGGCTGAGGAACAATCTGGAGGAAAGTGTAAAGAGAAAACGAAACATATGAATTCGACAGGATATGGTGAATCAGATGATGAATTGTTAGAGGATATTTTAATTAAAAATCCACCACCCTATCAAGAAGCAGCTAGTAAGGTTGTCCCAAGTGCGCCCATAATGGGAATACCATTAACTCCACAGATTTTACATGAGACATCATACAACAGAGGGTTGGAAGATAATGAAAGAGAAGCTTTGAACAAAACTAGAGAAGAACTAGTACAAAGGATAAGTCAATTGAATTTAAATACTGAAGCTTTGACAGTACCAGTAACCATTGGTCCAGTAATCCCATTATATGGGGATAATAAGATTTGCCAGAAACCACAACTCGTGACAGTTCCATTAAGTGATCCTAGAAAATAGGTAGTAATCACAGATGATCAAGTTAGTGAAAGTGAGTCGGTTATTTCATTAATGGATCTCCCTTTTGTGGAACCTCATGTGGAAACTCAAAAGAGAGTTACGCCTGTGAATTTGAGAGAGAGAAGACCTTTGGTTCCGGCTGGAACTTCAGGTACAACAGTGGTTACCTCTGAAGAAATAGAGAGGTGCGCTCAGGAAAGGGATAATCGGAACCCAATACCAAAACTTTTGGATATCAGTAGATTGAAAGTGGAATTAGAAGAGATGATGACAGGATGTGTAGGTACGGAAAGATTAAACGTTTACAATGATGAAGAATTATTGTTTCTATGTAAGAGTAGAACCAGGAGAGCAAGACTATTTCATGAGAGATTAACTGAAGTTGCTTCAGAGATTGGAATAGACATAGGGAAATCAAAATTGTTACAGAAGCCCTATCGAGTGAATTTTACTGATAAAGATATAGAAAGTGTGAATGCTTCAGGAAAAAGGTTACAGATAAAAGAATTAATGAACATTTTGCGAAAATGGGGAGACATTGACAAATGGAGGATTAGATGGATAAGAAAGAAAGAAGAAGTGCAAGCGAGAGAGGCAGCAGCTGCATTTCCAGTAAGAGAATCAGGAAAGGTGGAAAAATTGTGTCCAATGAGAGAGGTTCCTGGAGGAGGATATGTTCATGTCCCTTGGAGTAGACAAGATATTTTATCGTTTACAAATGATTTTCCAAAGTTGAGAGAAAAGCCAGTTGAGTGATACAAACAAGTAGAGAGGTTTGTGAAAGTTTCAAAGGTGTTACTGAAAGACCTGGATGGTCTATTTGACATAGTGGTACCTGCTGATTTATGGACAGAATGTAAGATCACAATTGATTGGCCTAATGAGGAGTATCCTAGAGATGCAAAAACAGGAGCACCGTCGGAAGAAGTGATGAAAAAGTATCACCAAGTGATTACGTATTTGAAAGGAAAAATCCCTCCCAAAGAAACAGATTGGGTAAAAATAGATAGAACAACACAGGAACCAAATGAATCTGTACACGCATACTATGAACGGTTATTGCAGGTGTTCAAGCAGTATAGTGGTTTTGAGAATATTGGTGACAAAGATATGGGACATTTTGTGTATCGGTTTGTATATGGCTTGAAACCGGAAATCCGTCAGATGATACAGCAGCACATGTTGTGTTGGCAAAGTAAGACAGTGGATGAGATTCTAAAGTACGCAAAATATTGCGGAGATGACATAGAGGCCAGGCGAAGGAAGCTAAAAGAGAAAATGATGTGGGCTCAAGTTAAATTGGCAGAGCAGCAGGAAGAGAAGGCAAATGAGCAAAATAATAATCAAGTGAAAGAACAGAGTCAGAATAACCAAGGAGCGAATGGTAATAAATTTAAGGGGCGAATGGACAGAGAAGAAGTGAAAAAGAAGTTTCCTTGTCATGCGTGCGGAAAGCTTGGGCATTGGAAGAACGAGTGTAAGAGTACTCAGAATAATAAGAATAATAATGAGCCAAATCAAAATTTAATCCCACCGATGCAGAATGAAGTACTTATGAATCAGCAGCAACAGGTAGTCACTCCACAATATCAGGTGCCACCAGCTCCTATGCCAAATTTTGTGAACCATCAAAGTTTCAGTGCGAACACCTGATTTCAAGGAGAAAGTGGTAAGAATAATAGAACAATTGCACAATATTTTTTGCAGAATGATTAAGAACGTTCAGATACTGCACAATGACGGTGCCTGAGGGGGGAGGAAGAGGAGTGCATGCTTGGCTCATCCTTGCCGGTAGATCAGTCAGGTCCATTTGTTGACGGGAAAGTAGAAGGTAAAGACATAACTTTCCTATTGGATACTGGTGCTACCAGGTCTACTGTGAGAACAGCAGACATCCCAAACCTACCCCACTCGGGAGAAACTATCCAAGTTGTAGGCGTATCTAACCAACAGATTAGAACCCCTATCACAAAGCCAATAGAGGTGCACATTGGAAACTTCAAAGAAATGCATCGATTTGTAGTTTGCGATTCCAGTCCCGTAAACCTGTTGGGAAGAGATCTTTTGTGCAAGATGAATTGCACGATCTATTGTACACCGGATGGTGTTGCTTTCCAAACCCCCGATGAGGACGTTGTCTATAAAATGATGCTGGCCAAACAGGGAACAGAGGTAGATGAAATGTTTTCATTAATAACCGAGAATGAATTGCCAGAAGAGTTAAGAACGACAGTCAAACCAGAAGTATGGGATTTTACAGGAAAAGATATTGGGCTAATGAAGAATATAGACCCAGTTAAAGTGACAGTGAAGGAAGGTGCAGTGTGTCCAAATACCCGACAGTACAAAATTAGTCCAGAAGTAAAAGCTGGAATTATTCCAGAAATTGAACGAATGGTTAAACAAGGTATTTTAAAAGAAGTGATGGGTAGTCCCTGTAATTCGCCAATAATGGGACTGAAAAAGCCTAGCGGAAAATACAGAATAGTGCAAGACCTACGGAAAATAAATAAAATTGTAATTCCCTGTTGTCCAATTGTGCCAAATCCAGCAGTGATCCTTTATCAGATACCATGGAATGCAGGATGGTTCACAGTAATTGATTTATGCCAAGCGTTCTTTTCTATTCCTTTGCACCCAGACAGCCAGTATCTTTTTACGTTTAAATTTGAAGATCGAATTTATGCATGGTGTCGTGTTCCTCAAGGGTACACAGAAAGTCCTTCAATCTTTAATCAGATTTTGAAAAAGTGGCTAGAATCATTGATTATGCCTGGAAATTCTGTTCTGGTTCAGTACATTGATGACCTATTAGTGGCATCAAAAATGCGAGAAGATTGTGTCACAGATACAATTGCGTTACTGAACCATTTGGCTGAAGGAGGACACAAGGTGTCTCCAGAAAAATTACAGTTCTGTCGACAAGAAGTAAGATATTTAGGGCATAAAATAGAAAGAGGAGTTAGAAAAGTGACACCGGAAAGAATAAAAATAATCAAAGAAATGCAATTGCCACAGACTCAGAGAGAAATGAGAATGTTTCTGGCAGTGGTTGGATACTGCAGATAATGGATAAATGGATTTTCTATGTTAGCGAAACCATTGATAAAGATGATTCGGAAACGAGCAAAAGATCCGATTGATTGGAATGATGACTGCCTAGAGGCATTTGTGAAATTGCGAAATTGTTTGTGTGAGGCTCCTGCCTTGGGCATGCCAGACTATACGAAAGACTTTGCTTTGTTTTGTTGCGAAAGAGAAAATTGTGCACTTTCAGTCTTAACACAGAGACATGGAGTGAGTCGGCGTCCAGTGGCATATTTTTCAGCCACATTGGACCCAGTGGCTTCAGCATTGCCTGGCGGCTTAAAAGCAGTAGTTGCTACTTGTATGAGTCTGGAGCAAAGTGAGTCGATAGTGATGGGACATCCGGTAAAGGTATTCGTTCCACACTCGATTGAGATTCTTTTGACAAGAACAAGAACACAGCACCTCACTCCTAGCCGTTTGACAAAGTATGAAAGAGTGATTTTGGGAGCTGAAAACGTGACTGTGATAAGGTGTACGATTTTGAACCCAGCCACCCTATTGCCAGACCCCTGTGATGAGGAAGTAAAAGATGAAAGTGATCATGATTGCTTAGATGTGACTGAGTTATGCACGAAGCCCCGCCCAGACATAAGAGAGACACCATTGAAAGAAGCAGATCAGGAGTTATTTGTAGACGGCTCCTGCCTTAGGACACAAGAAGGAGGTCTAAGTGCTGCATATGCTGTTTGCAAAATTTCGGGGGTAATTGAAGCATCCTGTTTACCTGGGGTCAAGTCTGCACAAGTAGCTGAATTGGTTGCCTTGACAATGGCATGTAAAAAGGGGAAAAATTGGAGAGTAACCATATTTACGGATAGTCAGTATGGTTTCGGGATTGTGTATGACTTTGGTCAGCTTTGGATGCAAAGGGGATTTCTGACTTCCTCAGGGTCTCCTATCAGAAACAGCAAAAATGTAAAAGATTTGTTGGAAGCATTACAATTGCCAAAAGAAATAGCAGTTGTAAAATGCACTGCACATCAGTCAGGAAATGACTATGTGACTGCTGGCAATAATTATGCTGATCAAGTAGCGAAATACTGCGCTAAAAATGCAGTAGCCATAAACAGAAAAATTGAAACGGGTGAAACCAGATGCCAACTTATGTACTTCTCAGTACCAGAGACATGGGATGAGATTAGACAATTGCAGGAAGAAGTTGAGGAAAAGGAAAAAGAAATCTGGATAAAGGCAGCCTGTACCAAAAGACCACATGATGAAGTATGGGTGTATCTAGATGGAAGACCAGTCATGCCAGATTGTCTGCTTTCAAAAATGGCGAAAGTATACCATGGAGCAACACACATAGGGAGAGACTCAATGATCAGGCTATTCAGACAGAGTTGGTACAATCCGAAGTTCAGGGTAGTTGCAGAGAGCCTTTGCCAAAGATGCTTAACCTGTCAACAGCAGAACCCAGGTAGAAAGACAGTGGTAAGCTGGGGGAAAATTGGAAAGGCAGAAGGATCCTTCACCAGATTACAGTTAGATTTCATTGAATTACCCCCCTGCAACGGATTGAAATACGTACTTGTCATAGTATGCCTTTTCTCAAGATGGGTGGAAGCCTACCCTACTAGAAGAAATGACAGTCTTACAGTTGCAAAATTGTTGTTGAGGGAGTTGGTGCCACGATTTGGTTTACCGGTCACTTTGGAATCAGATAGAGGCCCTCATTTTAATAATGAAATAATTCGATTAAGCTGTGCTGCATTTAACATTGAACAAAAACTACACTGTGCTTATCGTCCAGAGGCTTCTGGAGTTGTTGAACAAATGAATGGCACAATCAAGTCAAGATTGGGAAAGGTGTGTGCATCCACAAAGCTAAAATGGCCAGATGCATTAACTCTTGTATTGATGGGTCTCAGAAGCATTCCAGACAGAAAAACAGGAATGAGTCCACATGAGATTCTCATGGGAAGAGCCATGAGACAGGCGTTTATTCCTGGAAATAAACTAATGAGTATAACTGATGATCTGGTATTGGACTATTGCAAAGGATTGTCTGAAATGATGCGTTCTATCTCTCATCAGGTTGGAGAAGACGCAGTCGAAAGACAGCCAGATCAAGCGCATGTTTTGAATCCTGGAGATTGGGTACTAGTGAAGAAACACGCAAGGAAATCGTGTCTAGCACCAAGGTGGGACAAACCAAGGCAAGTCATACGAGTCACTACCACAGCAGCGAAATGTCCAGGTTTGCCCAATTGGATTCACGCTAGTCATACCAGAAGAGTACCGAGCCCATCAGATCAACAAGAGCCACCACTGACTGAGCAGGCTGAAGCGTCAGGAGTTGTAAACTGTGAAGTTGAAGGATCTAGAGTGATAGATTCCGAAAGACAACCATATGATGAACAGCCAGAGTTAAGTCACGAAGAATGGATCCCAGTGATTGAAATAATTGATGATGCCATTGAAACCAGAAGAAGAACAGAACTGAAAAGACAAGAAAGTAGTCAGGAAGAGACAGGGGAAGAAGAACACACTCAGGTGAAAACAGAAAGAGACACAAACAAACCTGAGGAGGGAAAAATAGAAGAACACGTTCAGGCAGAAGAAGAAAAGTTCGAATTTAGACCTGAACAGGACCAGATAGAGTTAGAAGAACAAGTTCAGGCAGAAGAAGAAAGATTTGAAGTAAGACCTGAGCAGGATCAGACAGAATTAGAAGAACAAGCTCAGGAAGAAGTAAAACAAAATTCGGTAGAACCTGAGCAGGAAGAAGCAAAAGAAGGTACAAGCACAGAAATCAGAGAAATAGAACAGATTGTGCCCAGAACAAATGAAATAAAAAGAACCTTACAAGGGGATAAAGAACGTGAAAACGCAGTACAAGTTAAAAGAGTCAGGAGAGGAGACAATTGGCCAACTGGAGTAAAGAAATTAAAATATCATCTGAGAAAAACTGATAAGAGACCAGAACAAGTGAACGAAGTCACCAGTCAAACAAGACCTAAACAAACCTTAGCGAAAATAACTCGAAGAAGTCCAAGATTGAGAAATCTAAATAGAAAATATAAGGCTCCAGAGTGGACATACGTCATTCTTGAAGAATTTGAGTCCCTGGATTTGTCTGATGAGACAGAAGAAGTCCATATTGCACAAATTGACGAAAGCCAATTGAAACCTCCTTAAGAACAAAAAGAAAAACTAAGACTGAAAAAGGAAAAAGATAAGAGAAAAGAAATTTTCTCAGTAATAAAATGGCCGACAATGAAGTTAACGGAAAACCAAAATGTGGAGTAAAAAGGAAGTGTCTTAGATTTTATTTTTGTAGTATTTTATTAGCAGCATTAGGATGGCTATTCCTAACAGTAGGAGTACCTTTAATAATGAAAACGAGTAACGAGAATAATACAGATACTAATGTTAAGGTAGATAGATTAAGAGAAACTAAATTAGAAATAGGAGTGGAAGATGAAGCAAACTATCACAATGAATCAGACTATAATACGTCCTCTAATGTGTTTATTAAATTGTTATTTCAGTATGTTAGCACTATGGAAATTAACAATTGTTACGTATGTATGAAGTTGCCCTCATCAGTGTCAGAAGGGATTACATATCACCATATACCTTTAACTTATGGTGTGTCATGTAGTATTTTATCAAGTTTATTTTACACTACAGGGAGATTGCAGTATTTTTATTCTAATTTAGATGTAGTATTTTCTGAACTTCCTATTAGAAAGAATATGAATCCAGTAGCTAGTAGTAAAAACGCACAATTTATGGGCGAATTTTTCATAACAATGAGTTCAATAGATTTAGTTCAGGCACACAAAGATAATCTAACATGTACATTAAGAAAAGAAGAAAAAGATTTTTGGGATTTAGTAGAAGAAAGGAGACAGGATTTAATGAAGAGGGCAACTACACAGAAAACCCATGTACCTCCATGGGTTGGGAAGGAGGGAATCTATGCAAGTGGCAAAGCTCATGCTGCGATGTCCCTGGACTTTGTGAAAAGGGGAAAATTCTGCCTCCATAGGTTAAAGACAGATTATAACAATAATTACATTGGTTCCAGTGAATGTGAACATAACTTCCTAATATTAGGAGGATGGGGACTAAAAGGGGAAACTGATCCTGTGTTTCCAGGAGTGTATTATGTTTGTGGGAGCAATGCTTATTACAGGTTACCTGCAGGATGGTACGGAAGCTGTTATTTTGGAATAGTTTTTCCAAAAATGTATCATGTAGATAAAATCAGTGGAACCAATGGAAATTCTAATGGACTAACACGAAGAAGAAGAGCCAGTTTTTCTGAAATTGTAGGAGATATTTTTAGTGCACTGATACCCTCAGTTGGAGTCATCCTATATTCACAGAAAATGTGTAAGTTATCAACCATAGTTGATCGTCTTTCTACAGATACTGCAGGAGGATTTTTAATGATTAACACAGAAATGGTTGCAATTAGATCAATGGTTTTACAGAATCGTCTAGCTCTTGATATATTGTTAGCAAAAGAAGGTGGAGTCTGTGGCATGTTAAAAGTTCAACATTGCTGCACTTATATTCCGGACAAGAGCAGAGAAATTAAAGGATATATTGAAAATATTACGGGAATGCATAAAGATTTGACCCAACTGGAGGTTGACAGTGTATGGGGAAGACTAACAAAAAGTATAACATCAATAGGGAAATGGTTTGTTGGTTTTGGGAAAAGTTTTCTAGGTCAGATAATAATACCATTAGTTATGATAATAACGATAGTGATGTTAATAATGATTACATATAGATGTTGTAGAAAAGGTACACTTGAATAGAAAAGGAAAGGGACAGACACGAAAGAGAAAGTACGAGGAAATACGCTTGGAAGAAATAAAAGGCAGGTTATATAAGAAGATGCGAGATTTAGAAGGAAACGAGATCATTCATGAAAAGTTGGGAGGTCAAATAGAGAAAACTGAGAAGTCTTAAAGTTGGTATCTGGGATGGATGGGAAATTTTGTGATGGCTTAATATGCCATCAGAGAGGGAATTGATGGAGCAAGGACTCGGACATGAGACTTGCTCGGAAGCAATTCTCTCGTTTTAACTTACTAGCGAATTACTAACAACGTGTTTTGTGATTAATAATACGCATTTTCATCATACGCGGGAAAAGAATGAAGCTTGCCTATGTGTTTACTAACTGCAATAACACGGACGTAGGACTAGAATGCATTTTAACACGGAATCTTTACTGCGCATGCGTCTACTGCACCTACGTAGTATGACGAAAATAATGCTTGGAGGGAAATTCTGGCGCTTGCGCAAAGAGCTATAAAATGGTCGCTTGAAAGCTCACATGCATGGCACCTGCTTGTTGAAAATTAGAAAATGAGTTTACACTAACGCAAATGCAGAAAGAGAAATAATAAATGGTATGGGCTAGAGTAGAGGTTGGTGGTATACAGTGAAATCATTTATTTTTGAGAATAACATTTCTCCTTTTGACGTTATTATTAGTGCGTATTTGGGCCTGTTAAAGTTGTCTGAGTCAAGCAGACTGACGTGGTGCAACGCTTGCGCCCTGGTGTGGAAGCTTGGAAGGATGACTAAGGACTTGTCACATGTCCAAGGTCGGCGGAGATGTGCCCTGGGAACATGCGGGTGAAGAGTTCATATGAAGGAACTTATTTGAGAAAACTGTTACATTTGTATTAATAAAGTTTAAAGATGTATGGGAAAGGAAGGACGGAATAAAAGTTTGAGGGGAGGAGTTTGGGAACAATGGTTTAAAGAAATAAATGAAGTATAAGCATGGTGTGATGATCATCCCCCCCCTCACCTGTCCAATCAGAAGTTAGTATTCTGTAAAAATGAAACATTAATGGGTGATACATGGCTAATAGAAAGGTATAATTGAAGTAGCTTTAGTTAGTTATTTAGAGAGCTTATTTGCGGAGCTTATTGGGGAGGCCAAGCTTGCTGAGAGCGGAAGCAGCAGCAACAATTCGGAGCTTGGGATGCTGTCGGTGTTGGGGTGGTGCTGATGCTCTGAAATGCTGATGAAGAAATCGAATGCAGAACCATCTACTTAATTTGGGTGGGTTAGAAAGAAGATCGCGGAAGACTCACGAGGAGGAAGAGAGTGTCAGAGAGGGGTGCGACGTAGTCGTCAGTATCTAGAGAGGTGAAGTATCTTGTCCTGATTCCTGTCCTGAAGTCTTTGTCTCCTGATCTGTCCTGGGAGGCCCTTACCAGCCCTTCGGCCAGGGTGTTGGTCTTCACACCATACTTTGGTAACTATGAAATTCATCGTTTTGATAAATGCTCTTCTATCTCTATCCTCTTCTTTCTGAGCATAGTTATTGTGTGGATCTGAATTGTTAAATGTTTATCTGAATTGGAACTCTCGTGAATGAGGGTGTTTGTACTGAAACGCTTTGAGATGGTTCAAAACCCCTAATTTAGATAAAGATTTAAAAACTTACCGAGTCTGTCATTATTTTATTTTTATCAAGAAATGTATAATAAGTTATGTTAATTATCGCCATCAACTAGTTCCACCTAACTGGTCCATTGACCAGAGGAAAGAACTGTTTGATCAGTGAAAGGTTTAGTTAAAGAAGCAATAACTAGATCTTGAGGTATGAGAATCATTATAAACTAAAAATTCCAGTGGTCTACTTAGCGCTAGCGGAAGCAAGTTGTATGGGCCCAGGTGAGTATATGGTAGTGGAGTATCTGTTGCTAGTAAGCCGCTGGATCAGTTTGAACACCTTCCTTTCTGTCATTTCTGTGAAGCCAAATTGGTTTCACTGTAATTGAAACTTTGTGCTGATGCCAGCTCCATTCATACACTTCCAGTCGATAATCAAAGTTCTGTGCGACCAGTGGCTCAACTCGATAGATGACTACACTAGAGTTTTAAGATACAGGAAAGGGCACCGGATCAGTACATAAGTTACATTGCAAAATGAATGGCAGGTTGTAAACCAGTTAGTTTACAACAAAAGTCATTGACTGGTTTCCACTGCCCTTTCCACATTAGGCCAGAGCAAGTGTCAGGATCCAGAATCATTAAAAATGTTCTTCAATATTCTACAAAAGAATGAGATACAGGACTGGAATTTGGTTACAGGTTTGGTTTTTAGGTCTATTTCTCCTATGCTGCATTGTGTTTATGGAACATGTGTACTGTTTTTAAGTTTGACTTAATGGTTAATGTGACTTTCATGGAAAATTATTGCTGTTTGCTGAGCAATAGGGGCAAAAGGTGGCTGTGCCAGACACATTTTGGTTAGCCAGGATTTGTCTGCCTGTGGTTGATTGTACCTGTCAGTAATACCTCATCAAGTTTTTCTTTTTTACCAGCATTTTATTGAAAGAGTAGTCGCAGGAGTCTGCACAGCAAGGTGCACTCTATTTTCTTTTCATCATTGCATCTATTGTTGATGGAAGTCTGCAGAATTCACACTGCCTGAGAGTGCCACCAGCCCCCCCCGAGATAAGACTAGTTAGCACACTGAGTAAATGGTGGCCAAAACTCATGGACATTAGGCATCCTCGACAGCTTGGGCATTATGCATGACACCTCACCCATGACATATGTGCACCAGCACTGAAGCAGTGTTCCATCGTTGCAGACAGTCTTAGAACTGTGGTGCCATTCTTCATGGATGAACGTAGAGTATAGCCACCTGCTGCTGCGCAGATAAGAGCTGTCCTGTGTGGCATGTACTGACGCTTAGAATGGAACTAAGTGTAAAGGAATTGCATGTGATGACCACTTCCGGTTAGAATGTGTTGGTTCAAAGAGACAGCAGTTGAGCTGGGAGCTGGAGTGGTCAGAATGGATGGGGTCTCTGGAGTGTTACCTGCAGTAAAGGATTTATCAGCAACTGCAATTGTAGTGACTTTTAACTTCACATTGGCAACAAGGATGGCGAGTTTGTGACTGCTCTGCTTCCCACTGCATCCAGCTCGCTGTGTCTTGTCGTGTGGTTTGTGGCCTCCTGCTCTGCCTTGCTACGTTGACTTGGGCCTGGCTGCCATGAGGCCTTTTTGCACACGTTACTTTGTGCTGTTGTTTTTCCAGCATCTGCTTCTGCCTGGCTAGTTTAGCACTGTTTGCATTTCTATCATTCACCTTTTCTCCTGTTCCCTTTTGGGCTACGTCTGCACACCATGTACAAGGTCGAAAAACAACGTCCCTTGTTCCTGCTGATTTGGCCAGTCCCTCGCACTTAGACATAACACTATGTACAGCTGCCCTGGAGAAATTCGTGTGCTTTTAATATTGTGATTTTCATGGTTAGACACACTTGGAGACAAACCTTTCCAGAGAGAAGAGCTGTGCTTGTCTGATGATGTAAACCTTACATCTAGATATTGAGGTATGGGGTTCGCTCGACAAAGCCCAGAGATCTTCAGTTTTTATAATAAACTAGCAGCTAGCACGGGGAGGGTGGTATTGTCATTTAGCCATATATCTACTGCTTTATGAAATGCTTTCCCCGTTTGTATTCTATGGAGTTGTAACTATGCTGCTTATATTATCCTTATGCATTATGCTGATAGTACTGGCACGTGTACTGTATCTTAGAGCACGGTAGTTGAAATAAACATTTTAAACTATACAGTGTCTCTTCTTACGCACGTTGTGGACAGGTATGAGTGAGTTATGAAAGGGTGTTCTTGCTCCTGTGAGTCCTGAGAGAGAGATACCGTGTTCTGGGTTGTCTAATAATTGGTAACATTGTTGCTAATGAGACGCTAAAGCTAGTCGGATTGGGATGATAGGTGCTAAGGTGTATGGTTGGCTCACCACTATATTCCGAGGTCCTATTATCCTGTGCATAGCTCTGTGTATGTGCAGAATCCCTACAACATGGCGCAACCAACGAGTGGGCTGCTTATCTGCGAGACGCTTGAGTAATATTTGTGCTTGTCCACAACTCCCTTCACAGACGCTTCCGGAAGCGTGTGTGAAGGTGATACCTCCTATATTGACGTTTTTATAGGTTCTTTCAAGCTTGAAGTTGTTAAAAGGTTTCTTAAATAATACCCTCTATTGTGCTGCAACATATTAAGTTGTCAAAAACTTCTAGCCTAAAATGGGTACTCAAATTGCGGCACATAGCCGCGCAGCGCTCCGAGCTCACTTGACCGTGTATGGAGTGCCTGACGCCGGTGTCGATCTGATCTTTGTGGTACAAGCAGATCCAGCTTACCACTTTGAGGTTTTTTACTCATGGATCACCTTTCCGGCGGTGGATGGGAATGATAACTTGTTCCATGAATATACGGCCACCGCTGTTCCTAATCACTATAGACCATATAGGAATCTTGAAGTACCGCTCACGGCTTGGCAACACCGTGTTTGCTTTGATGGCGCCCTCCCCCAACCGGTTACCGCGGTTCGTTTAGGCCCCTTATCGATTGAAGGGGCCACTTGGCCTGTTTTGGCCGGGTATACCCCACATCCGCGTTATATGACGCTGCCGCTCGCTGACCTGCGTAATTTGCATTCGTCTTTAATACGAGTGCATAGAGCTTTAGTACAGTATGTTACAGGCAACATCCAGGGAGTCCTGCCTGGAGTTTCAGCCCATCCAGCTGGAGCAGGCGGTATAACCATAAGTCCTGTTATGGTTAATTCGGTGATGGACAAGCGCCCACAAAATAAGGATGATTTTCCTTATTGGCTTGCAGAAAAATTTGACCAGCTGGAGGCAGTTTTTCCAAATACATCTCCCGTGGAAAAACACAGGATTTTGACGATTAGTTTGCCAAAATACTTAGTCCCCGATTTATCAGAATGCAACAACTGGGGTAGGGTATTCGCCGCAGTATATGCGAAGTGTTTCGGCACTCCTTCCATGACGGTTCTCCCCTCTGTGATTAAACGAGTGCAGGATGAACATGGCCCTGAAGCGGCTGTGGAATTAGGGATGAGACTGGTGGGAGTGTTCGACGTAGTAGCTGATTTGATCCTTGCGAATGTCAAGGGCGATGCAGTTAACTTTCAAGTAGTTAATGCTTTGGCTTTAGTCCCAGATCTGGACAAGCCACACGAATTACCGAAAATTATTGCACAGGCTTACAAAACAATTGGCCGCAATAGCCTAGGAGTTAAGCCTTTTTCTAAATCGCAAACACAATCGCAACAACAACCAAAGACTCAGTCTGAGAAAGATGAGAAACCAGTTTTTACTAAAAAGAGCTGGAGGTTGAAAAAACAGGGTAAGCAACAGAAGAAGCCGGGGTCGCGAGGCGCATCCCCGGTTTCCGTCTCTTCTGAACGCACATATGATTTGCGTGATAGGGCGAGAATTAAATCTCCAGAGAGATTTCAAGTCTCTGATTCGCGTTCTCCTCATTCTTCACGGGCACCAACAACTTCGCAGGCTGGTGGATTAGATCGCCAGGATAGAGGAAGGGGTCGAGAGGATCCACAGGGACGAGACCAACCTCGACAACAGGTCAGAGGGAAAACAGAAGACTTTCAACGTTCTTGCCCACAGTTTCAGAAGAAAAAAGTTGCCGCTGTAACAGCGAGATATGCCACAGACGGTGAGAACGAGACTCATGAATTGGACGTGGGCAGTGACACTCCTAGACAGCGCCGCGGAAGTTACCATAGTGCGGGAGGCGCTACGTCCTCATGTGGAGGTGACAGCAACTGATACATTCATTACTGTCGAGACAGCTGACACCCGAGTGGCACCCCCTGACAGACTATATAATATTGTCATTCAAATTGAAGGTGACATACAGCGTGTTATTAAAGGGATTTTTGGGGAAAATCTGACCTCTTCGTACGACATTTTGTTAGCGGAGGCGGATTGGCCGCCCCCATTCGTACTTGCTGCGCGTAAAGGGGAGGAGGTAATCCTTCCGAGCTTTTCTCGCCATGTCCCCAAGGACAAAGCAGAGGCTCTTGCAGCTGAATGGGCTGTGTCCCTGGCTCCAGCGTTATACCGCAATCACGTGGGCTGGGATGAAGATTCACCACCCCATGAAATTCCTTTGCGTTCGTTGCCACAGCCACAACCCCAATATCCCATCAAACGGGAAGCAAAAGGCCCCGTTTCCAAAATTCTGACTCAGTTGGAATATCAGGGAGTAATTGAAACATGCGTGTCACCTATGAATAATCCCCTTTTCGCGGTTTCTAAACCCGATGGATCGTACCGCCTAGTTTTGGATTACCGACATTTGAACTCACATTGTCGGACCTTTGCGGTGCAAAACACACATAGTTCTGCGCTAGTAGACAGTCTTGTTCGTAAAAAATATAAAACTACACTTGACCTATCCAATGGATTCTACACGCACAACTTGGCCCCGGAGAGTAGCCAATGGAGCGCTTTTACCTCCGGTGGTAAATTATTCAAATTCCGGCGTTTACCTATGGGCTACAAACAGTCCAGGCGTATTCGCTGCCCGTGTTGTCTCTTAGTTAGACGGAGGGACCCAGATGCATGTTTGTACGTCGATGATATCTATCTGACAGACAACGAGTTATTCCCGCATCTTTCCCGAGTGGACCGCATTATTCTCGAATTTGCGGTTTAAGGTTATAAGTTTAACTTTGCCAAATCACACATTGCTGAATTTACTGTGTAGTTTCTGGGCTATGAGCTCAACAATGAAGGTAAGGGCTTAGCCCCCATTTCCTGGAGAAATGTGCACTTTTGTGCCCTCCGACCACTCTGAAGAAACTTCAGTCTTTACTGGGTTTTCTGAACTTCGGGCGTACTTACATTCCCGAATATGCCCAGCGTATCAAGCCACTGTATGCCTTGATACAACCTAACTTTTTGAAGTCATGCTGGCTTCCGGAGCATTCCTCCATTCTGCAGTCTTTGCAGACAGACCTACTTGAATCTAAATTCTTGTTGACTCGTGACAACCACACAAACCTGGTGATTAGAATAATTCCAGGGGCAGTGGGTTTCACGTACTTGACCTTTAACGAAGGTGACACCATACCGATTGCATACAAGTCACATCTTTACACTTCTGCAGAAATGCGCTTTTCCTCGGTGGAGAAAGTTTTGACTGCAGTGCAGATGGCGATTCTGAAGGAACGCGCACTGGCCCAGGGAAAACGCATTTTGGTGGTAACACCCCATCCTGCCCTTGAAGCAGTGACGAAAGCGAGTGTTCTGAACTCTAAAGCTTTGCACCCCCGTTGGATACAATGGGCAACATCTTTGACGTCTCCGGATGTCACTTATATCTTTGATTCTTCACTTCAGACTCAGGAGTTTTTGCAGTATGAATTCGTTCATCCTCCTCCTCTGTCTTTGCTACCGCTTGAGGATTACAAATGTATTATCTATACCGATGGTTCGGCACAGCCGGCCACGGGTTCCAAGCATGCTTATTCAGCAGCATGTGCTATTGTTGCAGGTTCCTTTGTGAACGGAAAGTTCAAATCAACTGTAGTGCATACTCAGGCACTAGGAGACAGTACTGCACAATTGGCCGAGCTGCGTGCTTTGGTGCTCGCACTTGAGTTCGCTAATCCTGATGTGACCACTCTTATTGTATGTGATTCTTACTACTGTGTCCAGTCATACAATGACAATCTATTAATTGGTCACAAAATGACTATAAAGATGCAAAAGGCAGCACAATCAAGCATAAAATGCTTTGGGTTCGAGTGGCAGATCTACAACAACGTCTGCCTCTCACACAGGTGGTACACACTATTGGTCACCAGCGTGTGGGCGCACACGCTGTCGGTAACGGTTTGGCAGACGAAGCTGCCAAATCAGCAGTAGCCACGTGCTCAGTCGCAGCAGTTACCAGATCCATGTCTAAAATAGATACTGATATACTAGCAGCTATTGCTGCGACAAAGGAAGGTGCAAATTACCCTAGGGGTTTCCCTTCAAAATACTCTTATCAATTAGGTCCCGAACAGGCTCCTTATGTAAGAATTCCAAACGTTGGTGATTGGCTGATTCCCAACGCGGACCGCAGACTTTCCTTGATAACGGCGGCACACGAAGGCATGGCGTCGGCTCATGATGGAGTGTCTGCGACTGTTTCCATCTTGCAGCAGCGTTACTGGTGGCATGGTTTATACAAACAAACCCGTACTTATGTGCTTTCTTGAGACGTTTGTCAGCAGATTAAGCCTTCCACGGTTACTCGGCCACCACAGACCCCGCTCTGCATTTCTAACAGACCTTTTGGGTGTGTTTACCTGGATCACTGCGGTCCATTCTCATCAGACACTGCATATAAATATATCTTAATTGCAGTGGATTCGTGCACACGTTTCATCTGGGTTTGGCCACAACGAAGTGCTGACGCTCGAAATGTCATAAGGGATTTGCGTGTCTTTGTGGGAATTTTCGCCTGTGGCACCTTCCATTCTGACCAAGGTCCAGCGTTCGCCTCTAAGGCTTACAAGGACGCAATGGGTTCACTGGGGGTGCGGGTGAAATTTTCGTCTCCATATCGTCCTGAGGGCAATTCGATTGTTGAACGAATGAACCATGACTTAAAGCAATCCTTGACAGCTAGAGTCTTAGGTACTGGCAGGAACTGGCTGGCCCACTTGTATACGGTACAACGTGCACTTAATAATCTCCCTAGAAGACCTCTGGGTGGGCGGACCCCATACGAAATGCTCTTTGGCATAAGAATGTTTGTGCCTGACCTTGATGGTCTAGACATGGTGGCACAATCCGCCATCTTTGATGTAGATAATCATTCTACTATGTTACAGGACTTACAAGAAGCCCGAGACAAACTTGCAATCGCACATTTACCTTCAGCCACAGACGCTGCACTGCAGATTCCGGTTGCCGGCTGGCTTCCGAAGATTGGAGATCTGGTCCGAGAGAAGGTGGAGAACAAAAAAGAATTTGGCCCCTCTTATCGTGCACCGGTTCCAGTCCTTGGCTTGAAGGGAACTCGTAGAATCATCTTACCACCGCTTCCTGGTCGCAAGGAGAACAGATACATCTCAGTGGAAAATGTCAAGCTACAACATCTGGCCGATCCTGAATAGTGTTACACAAGCGGTCTCTTGTCCTGTCATTTACCGGTCGAATGTTCGTGGCCCTCCTGCCCAAACGGTCACTGATGTTGCTCTCGAGATGGTAGATTTGCCTGATCACCTGCACGACTACCCGGATTCCCCCTGCAACGAGGAGACCGAGTATACCTACCCCGCAACCGAGTCCGTGGCTCATTTACCAACAACGCCACTGAGTCCAACACGTTATTCCTTTGACTCGGATTCCACTTCATCACTTGTCCCATCCAAATTCAGTATTTTTGTATCCTGGTTCAGAGACACTTTTTTGGTCCCCCCATGGACATACATCTGGTTAATACTTTTCCTGATTTTTTTGTTCATGTCCATTGGCTTTGTCACCGTGTTTTTTCTGCTCATCAATGGACACTATTTACCAGAACGCTCTGCAGTGAACTCTGTCACTGGAGTTTTGGCTCCACATTCTTCATCTCACGTCATGAAGCGAGACCACACATATGTGAACATTTCAGCTGTACCAGTCGCTGATGGCATCGTTTGGGATGCGGTAAACTTCCAAATTCATGGCCCGACCGAAATTATTAATGTACCAAATGTCCTTCGTGTTTCAATGGGTGATGTCGTAAAAAGTAATATTCATTCTGACGATTGGGATGTACATGCAGTTGAAGCATTATTTACTGATTTAAAATATTATGCTGCTTTTCATGCTGAAGATCTGTACATGAATTCTGCAAGTTATGCTGATTTGTATTGTTACCAGCATTGGGGCAACCACTTTCTCCATAAACCCAGTACCCTTCGGGGTCTTTTTAATTACACCCAATGGGAACATTGTCCGACCCCTTTGCCAGGTAGCTCCCAAACTCTTAAAAATAAGTTTACTTATTTTACAGATTATAATAGATCGAACCCTGGGTCCTATTACTTTAAATTAAACACTTCATCCACTCAGAAAATCATGTTAACCCATACCAAATTGCTATATTCAGGTTCCTTTTTAAGCGCCTTAGCTGTGGGTGGGTATGAACATTGGCGTGACACCATTGATTTGAAATCTATTTGGTGCTCCAAAGCATGGCAGGTGCAGGGCACAGAAGCCTTGCACCGTGCTTGCCTCATCCCGGCCCAAATTCTATTTTTAAATCAGACCATATATCAAACGACATGTTGGGGTTTGGCTACGTCCAAACAATTGAATGCCCCATCCTTTCCTGTCTTGTCTTCCACTCCCAACGAAAGCTTGCACTTTAATATGTCCCTTACCGAATTGCAGGTTTTGTTTCAGAACAATTCGTTTAATGTCTCTGCGTTTGTTCAGTCACCCTGGTTGGCTTGGCCCATTGCATCTAATGCCTGCCAACTGCATTTTCATAACACGGATCCTGGCTACAAACAGGATAGGCCAGATCCAAGGTTTTCTGACTCTCGTACTGTTACAACGTATTCTGTTGGTAAATTGTGTAAACAGTGGTTGCAGCACTCTTCCTTAGATTCTGTTAAACAACATTTAACCCTCCTATCAGGCAACATTGATCTGTCCGACTTTGTATTAGGGCCTCGTGTTCCTCGACCAAAGAGATTCATATATGAGACTTACAATGAACTCTGGAAGCTTTCGCAAATTGAAGCTGCTTCCCGTCTTCGGGAAATCGATCAAGCAAATTTTGAAAAAGTGCTTGCTGTTGTTGACAATAGTATTAATACCCTGTCTTCCCGCATTTACACGTTAGAGAATATTATTTCCTCTGTTGTTGATATTGTACAGGATGATGTTTCTGTGTTATATCATGGTCAAAATCAATTGCGTTCAGTAATGCAGTTTGCATGGACTTTGCAAACACTTAAGATGGGGAAAGTTCCTTGGCGATTTTTGAACACCTCTGCCTTATTCTTACCTTTTAATTTAACTGAGAAACAGCGATTCATGTCCATGAAAGATGCAGCATACACTCTGTTACATATCGAAAAAATAGAGCCCTTACCATTCTCTGTTGCGGAATTGGATTCTGCCGTGTGGCTAGTACATGGGGTTATCACTTTGCCTTTTTCATTGTTTGAATTTAGTTCGTGTATGAAGCATTATCCTGTAGGCCGTTTCCAGCCTTTGGGCAGTGCCTTCCTGCATGAACTTTGGTCCCTGCCTTTCATGTTTAAAAGCCTTAGAGACGGAAGGGAGGTTTTTCTCACGGGGGAGTCATGCGATACAACTGTGGGTCATTCCCTTGTTTGCAAACACATTCAATTGCACGGGGCTTGTAATGTTTCGGCTCCGAATCTTGCTTGTGTGTTGAAGGGCATTCCTGCTCCTGCTATTTCTCCGACTTTCACTGTGCTTGCAAATGGTAGCTATCTGCTTTTGAATAACCAAAACGGTTGTGGCATGCTGGCCGGCATACCCTATATTGTTACAGTTTCACACAGGGTTGTCTGCTGCAAAAATGTGCTTTTTCCTCCCCCGCACGACATCATAGATAGTTCCGTTTGGCCTTCCATTCCTACTCTGAGGGCGGATTTCAATAAATTGAGCAGAATAAAGGCACTGTTATTGAACCAGGAGGTCATGCTCACGTCCGCCCGGGAGACATTCATTCTCCAGGTGGCGAGTACCCACAGTGAAATACAGGCCCTTTTGAACACTAACCTCCCACAACATTTCGGTGAACTGATTCACCATGTTTTTAATGCATCACGCACTGAAGGTCTGGTGCACTTTTTAAAAGTTGTGGGCTCTGGCCTTGTGACCTCTTTTCAGACTATTTTTGGTGTAATCCCAGCTTTTATTCATTCCATTTTTTCCAGCGTCTTTGGTGGCTTTCCATTGTTCCTCGCCTTGGCAGCTGGTATACTGCTTTTGGTCTGTTTGCTACGCAATGGCTGCACCTCCTTGGGCCCTTCTCGATCCAGGTCATCTCCAGATGCTCCGTGAGCGCATTCTCGCTGGTTTCGGCATCCTGACGTTGGCGACGCTCAGTGTGTCTTATAGACTTTCTTTCCGCTTTGCGTATTTCACTTGCGTGCAACCTGTGATGTCTTGCATCAGATGTCCTTTATCGTGGTCCTCTGATTATTGCCTCTCCAATACGTCTCTGTCTCAACCGGATTTTGTCCTGCTGGTGGGTCCCTTAGAGGCCCATGAACGGGACTGTTACGGTGCAGGCTACATGGCGCCTGCGACTGCACTGGGGATTTTGGCACAATGGGATATCTGGGCGGCTGCTCAGAATCTCCTACAACAAAGTTATATTGAGTACCACGCAAGTTGTCCCGCAATGCTGTTCGCTGCTCCCTCTTGTGAGGAACATGACTGCAGCTTTGATTTACTGGACTGGATGGCGTCGTTTTTTTCCGACGATTCCAATGATGTCCTCTTGGAAGGTGTGGCGTATTTCTGCACTTACACTCTGTTGGATTGACAGGGCCTTCGCGTTCTTCAACCTGTCTCGCTGGATTTTTTTACCCTCTGCAATTATTTTTGTCATCTCCCGTTCGTTGTCCTTCATGGGGATCGCTCCACGACGGACGTTTCTGTTCTGCTCCGTCTATTTGAACTCTGTCCTCATCCTATGCCTTGGCCGATGGACTGCCCAGGGGAGGGTGTCGTGTGGTTTGTGGCCTCCTGCTCTGCCTTGCTACGTTGACTTGGGCCTGGCTGCCATGAGGCCTTTTTGCGCACGTTACTTTGTGCTGTTGTTTTTCCAGCATCTGCTTCTGCCTGGCTATTTTAGCACTGTCTGCATTTCTATCATTCACCTTTTCTCCTGTTCCCTTTTGGGCTACGTCTGCACACCATGTACAAGGTCGAAAAACAACGTCCCTTGTTCCTGCTGATTTGGCCAGGCCCTCGCACTTAGACATAACACTATGTACAGCTGCCCTGGAGAAATTCGTGTGCTTTTAATATTGTGATTTTCACGGTTAGACACACTTGGAGACAAACCTTTCCAGAGAGAAGAGCTGTGCTTGTCTGATGATGTAAACCTTACATCTAGATATTGAGGTATGGGGGTTCGCTCGACAAAGCCCAGAGGTCTTCAGTTTTTATAATAAACTAGCAACTAGCACGGGGAGGGTGGTATTGTCATTTAGCCATATATCTACTGCTTTACGAAATGCTTTCCCCGTTTGTATTCTATGGAGTTGTAACTATGCTGCTTATATTATCCTTATACATTATGCTGATAGTACTGGCACGTGTACTGTATCTTAGAGCACAGTAGTTGAAATAAACATTTTAAACTATACAGTGTCTCTTCTTACGCACTTTGTGGACAGGTATGAGTGAGTTATGAAAGGGTGTTCTTGCTCCTGCGAGTCCTGAGAGAGAGATACCGTGTTCTGGATTGTCTAATAATTGGTAACATTGTTGCTAATGAGACGCTAAAGCTAGTCGGATTGGGGTGATAGGTGCTAAGGTGTATGGTTGGCTCACCACTATATTCCGAGGTCCTATTATCCTGTGCATAGCTCTGTGTATGCGCAGAATCCCTACAACAGTCTCGATGGTGAGCAGGTGATGTTATCACCTTGTTACTTTTACGCTGAAGGCCATTTTGGAAGTATTTTGTCTACAATCAATGTGTCAGACTATTGTTCCTTGCATTCTGTGCGAGACGCACATTTGATATAATTCATCTGTGTTGTGTTCTTTTAAACAAAGATTCTCTGCTTCGTGTATTGTCTTTTTGCAGCCAAACAGGCCTTTTCTGTTTTTCATTTCATGCACCTTAATTGCAATTTGTTTATTTATTGTGGTACTGGGTAGTTATCATGCAGAATGTTACGGTCCCTTCATTTTTCCTTTCCTCTCCTGGTGAACCTGTAATATCCAGGTAAAGGTGAAAGAAGGTCTTCACACATTATGCTAGAGTTTGTGGTACCTCCCTAAGTGCGGCAAGGAAGATGTCTTTATTGATGCGCTGTTTGGGGGCAGAGTGGCAAAAAGTGTTCAAACAGCTGCCTGACTTATATGCGGAAGAGGTAAATGGCTTAATGAGCACGAAATTTGTCTGAAGAAGTTTGATCTGCACTATTTGCCAAAGTTAAGCACTGTTTTAGAACTGTATCATTTTGGAAGAAGAATGCAGCATGTTGGAGAGTCTGTGGAAACATACATTTCTGCTCTTAGAAAATTGGCTTCCACTTGTAGTTTTGATGCTACCATGGACGAGAGGCTGCGGGATCAGTTCATGTTAGGATGTGCTTTGGATAAAGCAAGGGAGGCTTTGTGGTTAAAGGATAATCCCACACACAATGAAGTTTTGACCACGTCGAAGTCTTGTGAACATTCGCAGACGTGTGGAGGTTATCCAGAACCAAAAGGGTAGTGATGAAAATAATACTGTAGACATTGTGAAATCTAAAGGAACTCAGGGTGCTATTGGCAAACAGGTTGTGGGCAAGCAAGATGTAAAGACAACCAAGAAACCTCGGATTAAATGCTTTAGGTGTGATAATGTGGGTCATGTGGCGAATTTCAAGGAATGCCCTAGATGGAATGCTTCCTGCAAAATATGTGGAAGGCAGGGACATTTTACATCTTGCTGCAGATCTACTAAAAATATGAAGAATGTGGGTGAAGTATATTACGATTCTGGTGGCGAGTCTGCATAGTTTGTTTTACAAACAGAGGGTCAAAAAGGAGATGGGCAACTTTAAGTGGTGAAAATTAATTGCTCTCCTGTGGAATGCTATTTGATTCAGGTGCTAAAATAACACTGATTCCTAGAAAGTTCTTTAAGGAAAATGTAAAGAGATTTCTAAAATTAATAAGACCGGATAACAAACCTAAAGGGCAAGGTGGGCAACCCATCAAGTTTATGGGCTATTTTTGGGGCACTGTTGAATTGCATGATAGAGTTATTTCAGCGAAAATGTATGTGTCTGTGATGGGTGATTCCTTAGTCAACTGGTTTCTTCAAAAGGAATTGTCAGTGTTTCTTGATCTGAATAAAACACCTTCGGTGAGATTGAAGGATGGGTGGGTTGCCAAGAAAGATGTTTTGAATCAAAAGTGTGTAGCATTGCAGAGAAGATCAATTATGAGGAGCAGTTCCTCTGAGTCTTTAGGAAAGAGCTTGGACATGTGAAGAATTATGTGCTTTGTATAAAACGTAGGTCTGGCGTAAGTCCCAGGGTTGGCAAAGTGAGAAATATGCCTTTTATTATCAAGGAGGCTATGAAAAAGGAGAATGGGGAGGTTTGACTTTGTGTGGACTTGTGAGAATTGAACAAGGCTGTGGTGGCGGATCACTTTCTGTTACCGAGTATTACTGAAATGCTGTGTTGTTTGGAGGGTGCAAAATGGTTCACCTCATTGGACCTAACCTCAATATGTAATAATTTATCATGGCATCCTCAGTCGCAGGAGTTAACGCCCTTTATTACGCCTTTTGGTACATACATATTTGTACGTACGGATGCCGTTTGGATTAATTTCAGCTTCTGCTGTTTCGCAGAGGGCAATGAAACATGTATTGGAAGGTGTTAGCTGAGTGAAAATGTACCAGGATGATGTGTTGGTGTATGGGAAAACCTTGGAAGAGCATGATTCTAGAGTGAGAGAAGTGTTAAGGAGACTGAGTGATAGTGGACTTACCCTTAAGCATGAGAAATGTAGGTTTGAGGTATTGGAAATTGGATGTTCAGGACATTTGATTTCTGTGGATGGAATACGTCCTAAAGGGAATTTGGTCAATGCCATGAAAGATATGCCAAGTCCCAGTTCCAAAGATGAATTGGTGAAATTCTTAGGGACTGCAGAATTTTACAGCAAGTTAATTCCTAATTTTGTTGAAGGTTGCAACAGCATGAGAAAGCTATAGAAAGGGATAGAATTTGAGTGGTCACAGTAGTGTGAGGAAGAATTTTTGCAAGTGAAAACAAAATCTGTCTGAGACAGTAAACCTAGGTAGTATCCAACCAGCAAAGACTATTCTGAGGATTGATGTTAATGCAAAAGGTATAGGTATGGTGCTTCAACAGGCTATTGAAGGAAAGGTGAGCACAATTTTGTTTTTATCCAGATCATTACGTGGAGCTGAACCCAAATATTCAGTCATTGAAAAGCTTTGGCTGTTTATTGGGTGAAAAGAAGACTTAAAAAGTTTTTATGGGGTAGTGCTTTTGAGTTCAAAACAGATCATAAGCCTCTGGTGGAAGTATTTTGTAAAAAGGGTATTGATACCATATCTGCAATAATAAGAAGATGGGTTGTGGCTTTGCAGGAATTTAACTTTGTTGTTTCATATGTTCCGGGTACGATGAACAAGCTTGCTGATTGTTGTTCAAGATTATGTGTAGTTGGGGAAGTCAAGAAGTATTGTTTTGAAATGGAAGCAGAGTTTGGTATTGAAACAGTCAAAGTTTGTATAGTTTCAGATGGCATTGTCAAGAAGAGGAATGGAAGGAAGCACTGGAAGGGGACTTACAGTTCAAAAATATAGCATGTAGGTTAAAGGATGGTAAGTCTGGAAAGGATAAGATTTGCGATGAAGGAAGGGGTTTTTGGCAGGTAAAGGATGAACTTTCCTTGGAAGATGGTTTGGTGACTAGTTCCACCTGAGAGATTAAGAATGTGTCTGATTAGATGGGCCCATGAAAGCCATCCTGGAATATCAAAGACCAAGGAAAGAAAGAGTAAGAGAAACTTTCTGGTAGCCACGGATGGACATTTTAATTGAAAGGGTTGTGCGCGAATGTATTGAGTGTGAGAAGAGTGACAAGATTTTGAAATGCAGGACGCAACCTATGGTCATTAGAGATATAACAACTGGTCCTTGGGTTGATCTAGCACTTGACATTGTTTGTCCCATTTGGGTGTAGAGTAGTGATAGACTTATAATTACATGCATAGACACGTACTCTAGCTGGACTGTAGTGAAAGTGATGAACTCAATGGAGACTTGTGATGTAATTCTGTTTTTGGAAGGATTATTTGGAAGAGAAGAGTTTCCTGTTTCTCTGTTGACTCACAATGGAGTTCAGCTAACTTCTAAGTTGATGGAAGAGTTCTTAGTGGAAAGGGGCATTAAGCACAAAAAAACATTGTTAAATCATCCGAAGCGAATGGTATGATTGAGCGCTTCAACAAAGTGGTCAAGGATTGTTTACAGCAAGCATTGGCGAATGGTTTAATTTGGGTGGAAAAACTAAAAAGGAAAGTCTATAAGTATCGGCAAACCCCTCATTTGTCTACACAATTAACGCCTTTCTTGTTGTTTCAAAAAAGATTTTTGAATGATATAGTGAGTCCTGTATGGGTGAACAATTTTAAAAGAAAGGATGCTAAGGGAGATTTTGAGGATAAAAGGGTGAGAACGGAAAGTAATAAGTGGATGGAGAGAGTAAGAGGGATTTTGAGTAAAAGATAAAAATGTATTACTGAGCAGATGGCTGTGAAAAACACAGAGGCTGAGGTTGGAGATTGTGTGAAAGTAAAGAACCCAAAGGAGAGCTGGTTTTTTAGATAATTTCGGCCAAGCTATAAAGTTTACTAAGGTTTTTAAAAATGCTGTAAAAACAGAAGATCCTTGTATTTGGAATTTGAATAGGGTCACGCTGTGGAAGACGGCTTTGTGTGGGGTTCTTATAAACAGTGGACATGGGTCACATAATAGTACCAGGAAATTGCCTGACTGGGTCATTGTAGACAATGAAGAAATGCAATCTGCAAAAAGAGTGTGCATGTGAGTAAAAGGTCAGTCCGTTATAATGATTTGTATGAGTTTATTTGGAGAGTTTTTATGTTATGTACCTTTAAGTAATGTGTATATTGTTTATATTTAACTATGTTCTTCGGCATTTCTTGTTGAAAAAACATATGGGGTTTAACTTGTTCCATCACTATTGTGGCGGAGGTGTGTAGCATTTGCTGACGCTTAGAATTGAACTATGTGTAATGGAATTGCATGTGACGACCACTCCAGGTTAGACTGTGTTGATTCAAAGAGAGAGCGGTTGAGCTGGGAGCTGGAGTGGTCAGACCTCTGATGGATGGGGTCTGTGAAGTGGAACCTACAATAAAGGATGTATCACTGAGAAAGCTTCAGGCCCACTTAAACATCCCTAGTCAACCAGATGGTCTTTTTAGTTGCTTGAGAGTTTAGAGGGAAGAAAACAATCACAATTAAATCTCATTACAGTGTAACCAATTCGGCTACACAAAAACTACCCGACAACTAATATTGAGTTTAGTAAGGTCTAATTATAAATTCAAAACTAGATTCATATAAATCAGTCTTAGCATTACGGTAAACAAATAGCGGACAAACAGAAGAAGTCCAAATCTCCTAAAGATATTTACCCTATATAACAAAAAGCATACAACTAATTCATTTATAGCGATGCAAAAGATCGGAAGAAAGAATTGAACGTTAAATTGCATCAGTTGATTTTCAAAGCTAAGCATGAGCACGCTATCTTTCCCTACACTATCCTAAAAGAGACAGCCCCAAACTAAGAAGAATTGAGTAAGAATGGATAATAGTAAGGTGTCAGCTATCAGAGCCTTCAGTAGAAGTGTGAGAGGCTGGCCTGGTATATGATGCCCACTAATGTAAGAGGGCACCCTGCACCAGTCCAGACAACCCTTATGGTGATTTAAGAGGTCTTAGACAACCTTAGAAATCTCTCTAAGTGGTAGCTGTGGAGAGCAGCCTTCAGGCTTAGTCCAGAAGGAGAGTAAAGCAGCTTGTTTTACCAGAATGCAATCTCATATGTATAGATTAAGTGAAAAAGAACCACACAAGGTATTTATAAAAATATGTTTAGATATCTCCTATCTGGAGATAAACAAAATGCACACAATACTTTGCATTGAAATACAGCAAAAAGCACAGAATACACAGTGGAACCCAGGGGGGGACCAAACCATATACTAAGAAAGTGGTATAAAAACCACGACTTCTGTCAAAACAATGTCTGGGGACCCAAGGAACCACCCAAGGTGAGAGACTAGGAGCCCCACGGAGACCGTGTGCAGTGTGGGAACATGACTGCGTTCTCCGTACAAATCAACGTGTAAGTCGCGGTTGCAATTTTAACGATTAAGGATTCTTCCCAGTGGACCCTGAAGAAACCCTGTGCAAGACAGAAGGTTGGAGAGCCACCCCATACGTGGATACCCCAGTACCCACATTACCTACACCAGGGAAGCCAGGTGCATAGGTGTGAAGTGATGTCAGAAATCGCCGTCGAACCCAATGGAGGACTTCAGGAAAGTGGCGCTGCTGGAGAAGGGGAAAGTGTCCGGTGGAATCTGGAGGTGGATTCAGGATGAGAAGTACCTGCAAGCAGAGGGAACAGAGTCTATGTCACTCAGGAGTGACCAGGATATCTGAAAGATGAATGCCCACCGATGTCGGGTGTTGCAGGAGAGTTGACGGTGACCTTGACTCTGCAGCTGTGAGGACCAGGCAATGCTGAAGAAGACCAGGAGCCGTACACAAGCTGTCCCACATCAGATGTCGAGTGCTAAGGGGTCGGTCTCCATCGGAAGTGCCAAAAAGCCTTGGCAAATGCAAACAACGTGGATTTCAAAGAAGGTGCAATGTCGAGCCCTTCAAGGTCCAGGGGACTCACCACAAGCAGGGGAGTCAGGGCAGGCCCTGAGCAATCAGGGGAACCCAATGGAAATAGGACCCACAGACCGGGGGCATTGGAGTCGCAAGAGGACCTCAAGCAGCTCAGAAAAAGATGCAGACCGCAGTGCAAGCAATGCAGTGTGGACGAAGATTCTGGTCACTGGAGATGCTTGAGGTTGGGGCTACTTGGAGCCTAAAGATCTTGGTGGAAGGAAGCCAGCAAGCCTTTGCAACAGCAAGCCAACGCAGTGCACAGGGGTTCAGTTCCTGCGGCTTCCACGAGGGATACTGGCCTCAAACTTGGTGAGAGGGCAGGGCAGGCCTCGAGAGCTGTGAAGAACCACCACCTGAATTGTTGAACCTTTTGGAGTCCGTAGGAGCTCAGGATCAGCAGACCGGTCAGCTTGGTTGCGGTGCCTGCAGATGCAGGGAAGTGACTCCTTCACTTAAAGGGAGATTCCTTCAAGTGTCTTGGATGCCCACAGACCTTGGAAGGTTCCTGTATGGTACACAGGCACAGACGATGCAGCAGATTAAAAGGGGGACGAAGTCGAGCCCAAACAAAGTCCAGTGAAGTCCAGAGTACCCAGACGGTAGAAGTTGAAGTGGTGTCTGAAGTGAATCGTGTCCCACGACAAATCTAGGGACCCACCCACAGGTAAGCCCTTAAGTACCCTTAGGAAAGGGTTGGGATGATTCAGGAGACCCTCCCAGGGGAGAGTTTGGACAGGGGGGAGGTTACTCCCATGTCCTTTGTCCAGTTTCACGCCAGAGCGGGAGCCAATGGCTCCCAGAGCTGGTTTGAACTGGACTATGCACGGGGACACCAAATGTGCCCCTCATGCAGACTGAGTGGCACTGGCAAGCACACCCACCCGACACCAATACACTAAATCCTGTCTGGGAGGTGGTCACACCTCCCTGTGACAGGATACCTATTGTTGTGCCTTCCCCTGCTCGAGCCTGGCTCAGCAGCAGGAGGGCAGAATCGTGTCTCTGGTCGGCAGCAGCCATGTTGTGCTGTCCGGGTCTAGAAGACTGGTACCAGGAGCACTGAGAGCCTAATGGAGGGCTCTTCCAGTGCTTGGAATCATACCTCCCACACCGTTTACGGTGTGGGGGGTATGATTCCAACATGTTTGATACCAAACGTGATAGGATTCGTTGCAGTCGATTTCGAGATGGTCATCGCGTAATTACGCGGTGCCCCTCTATATAGTATATGGCTCCTTCACTTACAACCTGGGAGAATGGACTCAGTAGGCTGTAGGGGTGTCCTGCTCATGCAGGGGCACCCTCACACTTAGAACCAAGCACCCTGCCTTCAGGATTGCAAAGGCCTGCTATAGGTGTGACATATGTTTTAAGTGCAGTGGCCCTAGATATAGGGAACCTAAATATTTCGTAAGTGGTGCAATCACCAGCTTACACAGGCTGCAATGGCAGGCCTGTAGTTACAGTTTGAATGGTCTCCCATGGGTGGCATAATACATGCTTCAGCCCATGGGGGACCTCTGGGGTGACTATGACCTGGGTACTTCAGTGCCATATACTAGGGACTGATAAGGGTACCCCAGTATCCAATCTGGGATGTACCTAAATACTGAACATAACAATTTAAGGGAGAAAGCAGAGAGACTGGGGTCCTGATTAGCAGGATCCCAGTCAGACTAGTCAAAAACGGCTTAGCACCAGGCAAAAAGTGGGGGTAATCATAAAAGCAGATCCTACTTTCCTACAAGAAGAAACTCCAACTAAGTGTCAAGCAGCATTTAGCCACAAAAAGCAGAAGAAGAGGTCTGAACCTCATGAAGTCCTAAGATGTCTCTCAGTCCCTCACTAAGTTACAGCATAAGATATTAGTTGCATTCAAGATATATCACGTGATCAACTCCAGTAACTTTCTACGATCCAGGCACAAATTGGCTACTGGCACCACCTTTCCCATATCAATAAGTTGCTACTTCATTCGTCCTTGGCCATTCTTCTCCTCCTCCAAGGGAACTCACCTCCTTGCTCGTTACCACATTTCTTCTTGCCAAAATCCGTCTTCACGCCTTGTTGTCTTACTAAAACACAAACCCTTCTTTACTAACTAATGAGGCTTTGTCCGTATCTGCAATAAAGACAAAAAAATACAAGCAGCCAGATTCTACATTGAAGGTTAAATATGAATTAGAATGTTAGACTTTAACGTGACCTGATACTGAAACTGTTCTCGAGGCCCAGAAATAATGTCAACTTAATAGTGCACTGGGTTACAAATGCATCCACATTTCTAAACACAAATCAAATGCTGTTTCTGAATGCATGAATAAATTGCAAAAGATCACGGAAAAGATGCTATTTCAAAATACACCTATATGAATATAATTTCTTGTTACACATATAAATGCTTAAACATTAGTCTACACATACACCTTATTTCGTTAACTTCACAATCAGACACATTATAAGCTTTAATTTCCCTCTAAGGTACTAATATGTAAATGTTGTAAAGACCTTTATTGTCACAATTCTATGCACACAATTTATAAGTCACATTAGTTTCCAAGTGGAATACTTTAAATATACAGTATCCCATCTTACTTAGTAATATCAGTTACACAGAATATATTTGAGTGCTGACTACACGATTATAATGCACTCCTACAGTATCTTAGGGTGAGATAAAAATATACGCTTCTCCATCATCAACTGCAATTGGTGGGACCTTTAACTTCACATCCTCCTCGTGCCTAATCAGTGCTAATTACTACCTGTGACTATATGTACTTTACAGCCTGGTATCATTGCTGATCAGTACCACATTGACAATTAACATTCATTACTGCCTCAGGGTACAATGTACATTACTGCCTGGAGCCTTAGATGATCAATGGCTTGGGGCTATTGAAAATCATTATGATTTTGTGATATTGATGCGTATTACTGCTGTAGCCATTGATGCTCATTACTTCCTGTTACCATTGATAATCATAACTGCTTGTAGCCATTGAAGATCATTAATGCCTGTTAGTATCTCCTTAAGCCATTAATGTTCATTTGTAAACGACATAATTGAGCGTCATTACTGTCTACATCCACAGGGTTTTTTTTGCTGTTGTGAACGTTCATGCTTACTAATACTTTACCGTTGTGGACATTCATACTTAATAATACCTTTGGCCATTGAGACTCCTTCCAGCTTGAGACCATTGATATTCATCACTGCCTCTGGCCATTTATGCTCATTATTGCCTTGGACTCTTGAGACTCATTACTGCCTTGTGCCAAAGCCAGTGCTAATTTCTGCCTAGTGCCATTGATTATCATTATTGACTATACATTTATGGTTCATCATTGCCGAGGGCCAACATAAAAATGTATTACTGTCTAGGGCCAGCAAGATTCATTACTGTCTTGAGTCATTGATGCTTAATCTTGTGTGGGGCCTTCAAGGCGCATTACCTCCTGAGATCAATTGATGTTCATGGGTCCCAGAGGCTAATGAGGCTCATTACTGTCAGTGCCAGTGATCATCACTGCCTGAGACCAATGACGTTCGTTATTTTTTTTAATGATATTTTGTTTACTTGTACAAACGATATAATATTAAACAGTAATAGCTGCATCCAGTGCTTAAGTAATGTAAACCAGTAACAGTTGCTGCCTCTTCCTATTAATACCTTCAAAAATGCAGTTGACAAAATGTGCATAGGAATGCAGCCACCAGATATGCTATGGTCTCACAGGTTAGCTTTCACATGCAATTTGAAGCCTGTTTGAGCATGTTCATTACTTTAAACTGTCCTCCTTGGTGCCGAAGACACCATGGGCCGTATAACATAAAGTGCCCTGGGGGTGCGACTGGTGTTTGCACCCGCTTTGTGCACCCCTGGGGCACTTTCGTATTACAGAAGGGGCCGCAGACCCTTGTGCAGCCCCCTCTGTAATGCCATTAGCACTAGCGCACAGAAAGCGCCAGTGCTATCTTCAAGGGGGCGTTCCCTTATTTGATGGGGCGTGCCCCATGCAAATGAGAGAATCCCTTTATCTCTGCGCCCGCGCCGCATTATGGATTTGGGCGCAGAGGCAAAGAAGCCCTCAGAAGGCACACTGACAGTGCACCATTTAAAAGGTGGTGCACTGTCTGCTCCTCCTGAAAGCAGCCCTCTGCAGGGGTGAAGGGGGTCCTATGGACCCCCCAGCCATCCCTTGGAGGCGGGTGCAGTCACTGACTCCACCCGCCTGCAAGAGGATCTCTAACCCACTGTGAAACACGGTGCAGCTTTAAAGCAGCCGCTCTGTAGTTCACGTGAATGCGCTGCCCCCAGGGCACAGTGTGTTCGCTGCTGCCCCCAGGGCAGCGCATTCATGGTAATAGGGCGCATTTTCATTATTTGCGCTGGGTGCACCGTTTCAAAGGTGTTCCTGGTGCAAACAATGAAAATGCGCCTACACCATAATACGGCCCAAGTTGTCATTCCGGCTTGCAAATAGTGTGCCCCAGTCTAGTGTCTATTCTGAGTAGCATGAGGCCTCTGTCCGTGGCACTGATCATATCATGTACCAGCAGGATGACGGCCTGGAGCACCAGCCTATTGACAGAGTCAAAGCCCAGCTTGAGCCTTAAATTTTACACAGGCATAAAGGTTGCGGATAGAGAGTGCCTTCCACAGGAATAAGCATTAGACTTTATCGGAACAACGACTTGCTGTAGGGGTCAGAAGGTGTTGGATTTAAAATCCAACACCTTCCCTACTGTTGCACAGACTGGAGTTGGAATAGTAAATTATACTATTCCAACATCCAGCGCCCCCCTAGAGCAAGTCGTTGGTCCGACTTGCATTGTAATGGCATGCGTTGTTACAACGCGGTCGCTGTAATGACCACATTGTAATGGCATGCGTTAAAAAAGCATGCGATGTAATGTGGCATATTCCTCTATGATAGCTGTAGAATAACTTTAGAATTAGAAGCATTCTTCACTGGTAAGATGGAGTAACCCCTACATATTCAGTGAATCTTTACTAGCCCACGTACTAAAATGTGAGCCAGGACACACTTGGTCTTCAGATAAAGGAAAGATTCAAGCTTAAAGTCCATCATGAAGTGAATAATGCCTTAGTCAGTAACTGGCCGAAATGCAGTGCCACTAAGTCAGAATTGTTGGACATCACCTTGGTTTTGCTTAGATATTTATTCGAGCCTTGCTGGCACAACACTTATGTGGAGTGAAGAAAGAGCTTTCTAAGCCTATCAGAGTAGAGCTTAATAGAATGGTATCTTCCGCACAATATTTCACAACTGCCTGGGCCATCAAGCATTATTACTACTTTTGACCTTTGGTATTTATTACTGCCTTAGGTCAGTGATGCTTATTATTGCTTGAGGCAATTAATGCTCATTACTGCTTGGAGCCATTGATGTTCTGGACAATGCCATACCTCAACATTTCCACAGGACATCTAACAAAAAACTGTAAAATTAAACTACATTGCATCACACTACATCCCACGCTGCACATACATCATGCTATCCATCTTTGCAACCACCATCAACATACCACACTCAATCATAACATATCCCATCTTGTTACACAACTGCACATCACACCATAGAGCACCTCATCACACCACAACAGACATCATACCAGCAGAGGAATGCTAGTCTGGCACTTGCCTTTTAAGGTTTCCCCACTCACTGAGGGTGTGTCAGTCAAGGATTTCCAGTAACCCCCTTGGAAGTGGATGTTAAATATCCAACAAGGGAATCTGCATCTTGCTAGTGCTTAGTTTGTGAAAGGAAGGGTACTGGTACCCGAAGCTCTGCTCAGAAGCCAGTGCACGGAGCAATTAAACGTGGGTGCACCAAATACCAAGGCCGTAGTCTTTAACCCACTATCAGACACTTCCTGCCCACTTTTCTTGCTTTTGCAGGTCCATGCTTTCCTTTTGTGATCGTTTTGCTGTCTTTTTCTTCCCCTGTTTTTCTGATCTGTGGGGCATATTATCAAGGCGGCGCTATGAAATTATCGCCGCTTTTGCGTCCGTTTTTGGGCGAAAAGCGGCGATAATTTCATCGCCTTATCAGCAAAGACACGCTATCGCGTGCTTTGCTGACTTAGCGCCCGTTTCCAGCAAGCTTAACTTTGCATCGCTAATGAGATGCAAAGTAGGCGTGGCTGTGAAACCAACCAGGAAAAATATAGCGAAGGCAGCTTCGCGATATTAACAAGGAAGGGTAGCGATTTTTTAAATCGCGTTAAGTATGCCTTAACGCAGGAATTTAACGTCTGTTAAATTCCTGACTAAGGCATACTTAACATGGGGGGTGGATTCTGTGGCTAAGACCACAGGCCCTATCATCTAGGATATCGCCGTTTTCCACATGGAAAACGGCGATATCCACACTATCTCTGGAATCTTTATCGCCTCGGCGATGCGCGTTGTTGATAACGCGCTAACCGGGCGATAAATTACAGAGATAGCCGGCGATAAATATGCAAGCGCTAAGCGCGCTTTGCGATATTTATCGCCGTCCCTTGTTAATATGCCCCTGTGTGTTTTCCCTCTCTTGCACTCGGTAAATATCTCATAAGGAAAAATAAGTTCTGGTCCCTAAAAATAAGTGCCTGTGCCCACATCAGCAACCCCCGGCTCAAATTAAGTACTATATTTGGCATGTCTGGCAAGGTATTAGGAACTCTGACAGAGGAACCCAGAAGTCCATGGATTGAGGATGGGGTGGGAGGCCAAATCGGCTGACTGTGAGGTCCGGGGAGGGATCGTTAGAGTCAGCGAGGTTGGGTTAATTGGGCTGGGGAGAAATATAGTCAGCTGTTTGTTAGTTGGAAGTTTTTAAGTATTTTGATCTGTTGGGCGGAGAGTCAGGGGATTCTCTTTATATAAACACAAATGTGCTGCAGGACTAAAGTGGCGTTTTTTCAACTCGCAATATGTCGGTGACACCACGGACGTATTGCAAATAAAGTACAGAATTGTAGACATTGGTCAAAAACAAGTTACTGGAACCAAATACGGATTAGCACTGTCTAAACAATCGGAGCCCAAAGTTTTTCAAGCAAAAACAACCAATCTTCAAAATGAAGGGTCAGATTTCTACACAAAAATGGCTTGGCGTTGTTAACTCTGGTGCAGCCCTGTCAAGTGTCACGCATCAGGGGTTATACTAACTCTAATTTGATAATTTTCCTGCATCTGAACACTTAATAAGATATTCACAGTAAGGAAAGTGCTCATTCCGAGGTCTGGATGACCATTCAAGATAGAGCCACATTCTGAAGTCCCTTCATGAATTAAATTTGTTATGTGTTGACTCTTTGCTAGCATTTAGCTGCTGGCTGGGGGTTGAACAGAGGTAGTTATAGTTACAATCAGGGGGCTGTAACTGGCACGTGCAGCAAGGAGGAACAGGAGCTTTCAAAACTGAAAGGGCTGGGTAGTGATGTAACAACAACAAAGAATCTGCGGGTCTCAAGGAAAAATCTATATAAAGAGACAGGCGTCACAGCAGTACACACAACAGGAGAAAAAGAGAAAACGGGGGGATCTCAATTAAGAGGACGGATTCCCATCACCCACCGAAGTGGCATGCTTCATCATTTGGGGATCTCCTCTCGGCTGCACACTAGTGCAACCAAGGAGCTACAACTCCTGACTAGTATACAGGAGGAGCTCGCGGATGTTTTTCAACTATAATCCAGGACTAGATCACCTAAGATCACTGAAGCATAAGGCAGTATGGTGAGTGTTCGGTGCAGTGTAAAAGAAAAAGTGAAGTAAAATTGACTACCAAGTGACAACGAATTTATTAAGATCACGTGGTGTCAATGGTTAAAAAGCAGTAAGCGCGCAATCTAACTACAAATACAGGCGCGCTAGTGAAGAGGTCTACATGTTTCAGCCACTACCGATCTAACTGTGATCAAGGCTTTCTTCAGGACCTAACTGTAACTACTGCACTATAATCATAAAACAAAATTATGCAAACACTGAAAAGAACGATACAACCATATACATGTGTACGTAAATATATTGGCACTATAGGCATTGGTGTGGAACTCCTGTTGAAAAAGATAAAAAGTATTTGAATATATATATGTGTACATACTGAAAAGGTCTATATCAATATATAAAAAACACATTACATTGCAATGTGCACATGCTATAGGTCCTCACAGTAATTAAAAGAAAACTCTACAGCGAAACACCTTACCCGTATCATAATCGGGAGGGAACTCGCCGCTCCTGGCAACTGCTCAGGGCGTGAGGCAACGCTCTGTGAATTAAAAACAGGGGGAAGAAAAGCTAAGCCCACAAAAGATGGAATTTAAATGTAAAAAGTGGTAGGCCAAGCATGCACCACCACTCTAATCATGTAGGTTTGTTGAGAGTTCTATAAGGCACCAGCAGAAGTTTTGCTATTGAGATAGTTTTTAGATATTTTTAAGAAATAAACAGTCTGGTGTAAACTGTTATTCAAAGACAGCAGATTTCAAGCAGTCTAAGGGTGACGTGAACTGCCAGCAGAACTATTGATATTAATATTAAGCAGAACCATATAGACCAGGAACGCTTCTGACAAGGGGAGAACACACAATATAGTAGACCCCTCGTGATAACATCCAAAACAGAGTCTGAGCAAGTCAAACACTCCAGACTACGAGCTCATCACCTCTGAGATTGCACACCCTCCAATGGCCTCCTTCACTTATGGCAGTGTATAAATAAATGTGTGAAAACACACAGAGATCGCTCTTACCTGCTCCGTCGTTACCCCGGGCCGGATCCTGAGAGTCACGAGCAGTGACGTCCGGTCGGGGCAGGAGCTTAAGTACAGGTATCCATTATTGCAAAATACCCGCACCTGTGGGGAGTCGCATAAAGTGACGTAAACCGTGTCGTAACCACATGACGCGAGACACGGTTGTTAAGAACTACAAATGAGTCCCCGGAAAACCGAGAATTGTAGTTTTTAACATGGCAGCTAGTGTTTATGTCTATTCTTGGCATCCAAAGACATTTGATACGTGGTAAAGCCTTTATCCCACGTAGTTTGAAACGCTACAATTCAGAATTCGGCAACAGTGTAAAAACCCTGTATAATCCCGCTCAATTGAATAAACGGCAGCCAAAATTCATTGGTAGTCGCAAACATTGTTCAAGCTAACTCAACCCTCATCACTCAAATATGTATCAAGATTGCACCAAAGACCGTAAATTTGGGGTGGACTTTAAAATACGAAACCAATAATGATGACACTCTGTCTTCCACAGTTCATATTACATCGATCAACCACTCACCCTGGTAACGTCAGAGTATAACAAAACATTTTTTATACCCAAAGAGCGTGCTATGAGTGTTTCTGGACTTAGAAGGTGCGCAGCTAAATAAGGATCCAAGGAATGGCATAATTTAACCCATCCACATCAACCTGGTACCGTCAGAGTATACCAAAACATTTTTTATATATACCCACGTACTATGAGTGTTTCTGGACTTAGAAGGTGCGTAGCTAAATTAGGGTCCAAGGAATGGCATCATTTAACCCATCCACATCACTACGCAACTTAAACACCCAACGTTGCTCCTTCCTAAATAGAAAGGAGGTGATATCAGTAATCTGTCTTGGTATATATGGCTGTTCAAGAACAGTCCAACTCAAATCCTCAGGTTTGTGATTGTGTTCGAGGAAATGGTTGGTCAAACGAGTAGATTGTTTTTTACACCTAATGGTGCTCTTATGCTCCATTATCCTTTGCTTGACCTTCCGTGTCGTCATACCAACATATGTCTTCGAGCAAGGGCATGTTATTAAATAAATAACTCTTTCACTGTTACAGTTGGTATGCTTCATCTGTCTCCAAGGTCTCTGAGTTCCAATGTCAACCTCAGTAGTGTGCCTAGTTTGTGGGCAGACAGTGCATGTACCACACGGATAGTGTCCCTGGACCGGGGGCATGTTCCAGAGTGTAGTAGGTCCCGGTGCTGAGATACCTCTCGGTCGTGTATGGACAAAGACAATCACGTAGGTTCTTGCTCCTTTTGAAAGAAAAGAGAGGTGGAGATATCTTGTTCTGTCCAACATTAAGAATGCGCCAATGTCTGCGCACAATCTTCTGGATTTGATTCGATTGAGTACTAAAGGTGTTTACACAGGTAAGCCTTGTTAATGATGGTTTGGGCACAGTAGGTTCTATGAGTGCTTCGCGATTGTTATTTGAAGCTCTCTTGTAAGATTGTCGTAACAACCTCTTGGGGTACTTTCTAGCTCGAAGATTACGAGAAAGCACCGTGGCATGTTTCCTAAAGTCATTCAAGGTGGAACAATTCCTCTGAAGACGAAGGAACTGACCGAATGGTAGCCCTTCACGTAAGGATTAAGGATGGAAACTATCGTATGTCAACAATGAGTTCCTGGCCATGGGCTTCGTATACAGTTCACTTTGTAGGCCCCTAGCTGATGAATAAATACGCAAATCAAGGAACGGCAAATTCGTCTTGCTTACGTCCATTGTAAAATTCAAATAGTCGTTCTGTGTGTTCAGCCAAACATGGAAAGAATTGATATAGACCTTTTCAGTATGTACACATATATATTCAAAAAACTTTTTATCTTTTTCAACAGGAGTACCACACCAATGCCTATAGTGCCAATATATTTACGTACACAGGTATATGGTTGTATCGTTTTTTTCAGTGTTTGCATAATTTTGTTTTATGATTATAGTGCAGTAGTTACAATTAGGTCCTGAAGACAGCCTTGATCACAGTTAGATCGGTAGTGGCTGAAACATGTAGACCTCTTCACTAGCGCGCCTGTATTTGTAGTTAGATTGCGCGCTTACTGCTTTTTAACCATTGACACCACGTGATCTTAATAAATTCGTTGTCACTTGGTAGTCAATTTTACTTTACTTTTTCTTTTACACTGCACCGAACACTCACCATACTGCCTTATGCTTCAGTGATCTTAGGTGATCTAGTCCTGGATTATAGTTGAAAAACATCCGCGAGCTCCTCCTGTATACTAGTCAGGAGTTGTAGCTCCTTGGTTGCACTAGTGTGCAGCCGAGAGGAGATCCCCAAATGATGAAGCATGCCACTTCAGTGGGTGATGGGAATCCGTCCTCTTAATTGAGATCCCCCCGTTTTCTCTTTTTCTCCTGTTGTGTGTACTGCTGTGAAGGCTGTCTCTTTATATAGATTTTTCCTTGAGACCCGCGGATTCTTTGTTGTTGTTATAATTGGTGAGGGGATTTATCCGCGCAGGTCTATAAATTTTCCCTTGGACCCTCTATTTATCTGGTATTGTATTGTTCTTGAGCAGCTGAGGCTGCGGGTCCGTATTCACGGCACACAGTATTTTTGTGGCGCCCATTTACGCTCTAGTGTATTCTATTAATCATTGTGGTTTTGTTTTGAGTTTGCACCATGGCAGAATTTGCAGGTTTGTCATTTGATGATGAGATGGCAAGAGCAATCTTGACCACCACTCCAAGCATCATTGACTCCATTGCTACCTTAGGGGTCAGTGTTGGTGAGGATTGGCCTAAACTTTTGATTCTTAAAAAATCACATACCCGTACTAGTGTTCATGGCGCGATTATGACGGAGTACCTCCGTGGTAATTGCGCTCCTACGGGTTTGATTGTTACAAATGCCCTGAGACTGTTTTTGAATGATAGACAATTTCTTAAGGACTGGTCATTAATAGCTTGGCGATGCACTCGCGACTGGCTGATTCTGATTATCAGCACCGCGAAACGCATCGCCGATGCCATACTTATTGAAATTCAGGTGCTTGAGGGGCAGATTAAAACTACACTATCCAATGTAGCCTTCAAGAAAAACATGGAGGAAACAAACAAATCAAATAAGGAATTTAAAGATAGCATTCTCCTTACTAAGATTGAAAAGTTCAAAAAGGATTTGGCGCGCTTTTCATTAGAAAAGGTGTATCCTTATACCCATGACAGCTACAAACCCCCGGAATTCAATAAAAGAGGCAGGAGATATGGCTCTAACTATTCATCGTCAGGGTCAGAGACTTGGTCAAGTGATTCTCATTCCTCAGAACAGGTGGCATCACGGACTAGAGGTAGGGGTGGCAATAATAGGAGACAGTGGAGAGGCCAACAGCAAGCTCAATGGTGGCCTCCTACACCGTGGCAGTATCCTAGTGCACCTTTCCATCCGCAAATGATACCTTTCAATCCACCTCCGCAGTATTTCCAAAATCAAAATCAGTCTTTTTTAGGACAGGGCCATGGCCGCTCCCGAGGAAAAAGAAGGGGACAGCAAGCACAAGTGCATTGGAGCCCTCCCACATCTCCACGGAGCTTGCGCAGTATGAAGAAAGGTCCACCAGTGGCGGGATCGAGCAGCGACTAGTGGTCAACTTGAGTAAACATGTGTTGACAGAAATGGAGGAAACAGTTCTCAACAGAGGTTTGGGATTTGTCCCCACTAATACTGGTGATCCATTTCTTATTCAATGCGAACTAGCAAGGTTCTTTCGCAAAATAAGACTCCATTTCTTCTTTAAGGATCGTTCAGTTGACGACACTCAGCCTCTATGCGAGGTCTCAGACAGTGGCCTGAGACCAAAGTCTACTTTCAATCCACCGAGCCATGCAGTACCAGATCAGGTTTTAACCTTTGAGAAAGCTGTTATTGCTGATGTTGCTAACTTGAGTACGACATCTAAGAACCATTATCACAACCTTCCGGTGTTGGAAAAACAAGCACTCGAATCACTTTCTAGAGATCCCTTAATCACTATAAAGCCCGCAGATAAGGGCGGGGCTATTGTTATCTTGGATACCTCCGAGTATCGGAATGAATGCTTGAGACAGTTGACGGATGCCAGGTCTTATCGACTATTGACTACAGATCCCACAGATAGACTTACTATGGAGATCAGTGAATTAGTAGAGGAAGCAAGAGTTGAGGGGTGGGTGTCAACTCATGAGGCTAACTATTTGTTAACCACTCACCCTGTGATGCCTTACTTTTATGTGCTTCCTAAAGTGCACAAGCCTCAGCGTCCCCCTCCTGGCAGACCCATTATTTCGGGTATAGGCTCGCTTTTGGAACCTCTTTCCACCTTTGTGGATCATTTTTTAAAACCTTTAGTTAAAGCGCTGCCTACTTACCTGCAAGACACAAAGGATGTTTTACAACTACTGCCAGGGATTAATTTTAACATCGAGACGGATTTCCTCATCAGTTTTGACGTGGAATCCCTCTATACTTGTATCCCTCAGGTAGAAACATTAGATGCAGTTAGGTCACTTCTTGATCAGAGACCAGGGACCCCAAGTACACCAGTTCCATTTATTATGGAATGTGCCAGGCTGGCAATGACTGAAAAAAAATTCAGATTTGAGGATCAGATGTACCTCCAGATATCAGGTACATCGATGGGCAGTGTTTTTGCCCCCAGTTTGGCCAATCTTTATGTCCATTTATTTGAACAAAATTGTGTACTTGTGGAGATGAACCCCTTTCGCAGCAATGCTATAGAATGGAAGCGCTATATAGACGACATATTCGTCATATGGAGAGGAGATTTGATCACCCTCAATTCTTTCCATGTTTGGCTGAACACACAGAACGACTATTTGAATTTTACAATGGACGTAAGCAAGACGAATTTGCCGTTCCTTGATTTGCGTATTTATTCATCAGCTAGGGGCCTACAAAGTGAACTGTATACGAAGCCCATGGCCAGGAACTCATTGTTGACATACGATAGTTTCCATCCTAAATCCTTACTTGAAGGGCTACCATTCGGTCAGTTCCTTCGTCTTCGGAGGAATTGTTCAACCTTGGATGACTTTAGGAAACATGCCACGGTGCTTTCTCGTAATCTTCGAGCTAGAAAGTACCCCAAGAGGTTGTTACGACAATCTTACAAGAGAGCTTCAAATAACAATCGCGAAGCACTCATAGAACCTACTGTGCCCAAACCATCATTAACAAGGCTTACCTGTGTAAACACCTTTAGTACTCAATCGAATCAAATCCAGAAGATTGTGCGCAGACATTGGCGCATTCTTAATGTTGGACAGAACAAGATATCTCCACCTCTCTTTTCTTTCAAAAGGAGCAAGAACCTACGTGATTGTCTTGTCCATACACGACCGAGAGGTATCTCAGAACCGGGACCTACTACACTCTGGAACATGCCCCCGGTCCAGGGACACTATCCGTGTGGTACATGCACTGTCTGCCCACAAACTAGGCACACTACTGAGGTTGACATTGGAACTCAGAGACCTTGGAGACAGATGAAGCATACCAACTGTAACAGTGAAAGAGTTATTTATTTAATAACATGCCCTTGCTCGAAGACATATGTTGGTATGATGACACGGAAGGTCAAGCAAAGGATAATGGAGCATAAGAGCACCATTAGGTGTAAAAAACAATCTACTCGTTTGACCAACCATTTCCTCGAACACAATCACAAACCTGAGGATTTGAGTTGGACTGTTCTTGAACAGCCATATATACCAAGACAGATTACTGATATCACCTCCTTTCTATTTAGGAAGGAGCAACGTTGGGTGTTTAAGTTGCGTAGTGATGTGGATGGGTTAAATGATGCCATTCCTTGGACCCTAATTTAGCTACGCACCTTCTAAGTCCAGAAACACTCATAGTACGCTCTTTGGGTATATATAAAAAATGTTTTGCTATACTCTGACGGTACCAGGTTGATGTGGATGGGTTAAATGATGCCATTCCTTGGATCCTTATTTAGCTGCGCACCTTCTAAGTCCAGAAACACTCATAGCACGCTCTTTGGGTATACATTTTTTTTTGTTATACTCTGACGTTACCAGGGTGAGTGGTTGATCAATGTAATATGCACTGTGGAAGACAGAGTGTCATCATTATTGGTTTCGTATTTTAAAGTCCACCCCAAATTTACGGTCTTTGGTGCATTCTTGATACATATTTGAGTGATGAGGGTTGAGTTAGCTTGAACAATGTTTGCGACTACCAATGTATTTTGGCTGCCGTTTATTCAATTGAGCGGGATTATATAGGGTTTTTACACTGTTGCCGAATTCTGAATTGTAGCGTTTCAAACTACGTGGGATAAAGGCTTTACCACGTATCAAATGTCTTTGGATGCCAAGAATAGTCATAAACACTAGCTGCCATGTTAAAAACTACAATTCCCGGTTTTCCGGGGACTCATTTGTAGTTCTTAACAACCGTGTCTCGCGTCATGTGGTTACGACGCGGTTTACGTCACTTTATGCGACTCCCCACAGGTGCGGGTATTTTGCAATAATGGATACCTGTACTTAAGCTCCTGCCCCGACCGGACGTCACTGCTCGTGACTCTCAGGATCCGGCCCGGGGTAACGACGGAGCAGGTAAGAGCGATCTCTGTGTGTTTTCACACATTTATTTATACACTGCCATAAGTGAAGGAGGCCATTGGAGGGTGTGCAATCTCAGAGGTGATGAGCTCGTAGTCTGGAGTGTTTGACTTGCTCAGACTCTGTTTTGGATGTTATCACGAGGGGTCTACTATATTGTGTGTTCTCCCCTTGTCAGAAGCGTTCCTGGTCTATATGGTTCTGCTTAATATTAATATCAATAGTTCTGCTGGCAGTTCACGTCACCCTTAGACTGCTTGAAATCTGCTGTCTTTGAATAACAGTTTACACCAGACTGTTTATTTCTTAAAAATATCTAAAAACTATCTCAATAGCAAAACTTCTGCTGGTGCCTTATAGAACTCTCAACAAACCTACATGATTAGAGTGGTGGTGCATGCTTGGCCTACCACTTTTTACATTTAAATTCCATCTTTTGTGGGCTTAGCTTTTCTTCCCCCTGTTTTTAATTCACAGAGCGTTGCCTCACGCCCTGAGCGGTTGCCAGGAGCGGCGAGTTCCCTCCCGATTTTGATACGGGTTAGGTGTTTCGCTGTAGAGTTTTCTTTTAATTACTGTGAGGACCTATAGCATGTGCACATTGCAATGTAATGTGTTTTTTATATATTGATATAGACCTTTTCAGTATGTACACATATATATTCAAAAAACTTTTTATCTTTTTCAACAGGAGTACCACACCAATGCCTATAGTGCCAATATATTTACGTACACAGGTATATGGTTGTATCGTTTTTTTCAGTGTTTGCATAATTTTGTTTTATGATTATAGTGCAGTAGTTACAATTAGGTCCTGAAGAAAGCCTTGATCACAGTTAGATCGGTAGTGGCTGAAACATGTAGACCTCTTCACTAGCGCGCCTGTATTTGTAGTTAGATTGCGCGCTTACTGCTTTTTAACCATTGACACCACGTGATCTTAATAAATTCGTTGTCACTTGGTAGTCAATTTTACTTCACTTTTTCTTTTACACTGCACCGAACACTCACCATACTGCCTTATGCTTCAGTGATCTTAGGTGATCTAGTCCTGGATTATAGTTGAAAAACATCCGCGAGCTCCTCCTGTATACTAGTCAGGAGTTGTAGCTCCTTGGTTGCACTAGTGTGCAGCCGAGAGGAGATCCCCAAATGATGAAGCATGCCACTTCGGTGGGTGATGGGAACCCGTCCTCTTAATTGAGATCCCCCCGTTTTCTCTTTTTCTCCTGTTGTGTGTACTGCTGTGACGCCTGTCTCTTTATATAGATTTTTCCTTGAGACCCGCGGATTCTTTGTTGTTGTTATAATTGGTGAGGGGATTTATCCGCGCAGGTCTATAAATGTTCCCTTGGACCCTCTATTTATCTGGTATTGTACTGGGTAGTGATGTCCCATGAAGGAGAAGAAGTGTGGGTGTTTGTTTGTGTCTTTTGCTGCCAATGTGAGACAGAATGTCAGATCAAGCCATCCCAGCCAGCAATGCTTGTGTCATTGCAGATTTCGGACTCAGCTCGAACCCAGCAGGCAGCAATGTGGTAGGCAGCAGTAAAGATAGAGAGAAGACTAATTACCTGGTGCAGGATACGGGAAGCTGAGAATCTCGGCAATCTCTTAACGTGTTCTGTGCTCCTGTCAAGTCAAAGTTTATTCATCTTACTTAGACTGATATTTTTCGGTTTACATTTCCATTTCCTTAGCATTCTTCCCATGAGGAAAGGTGTAAACTAACCTTTCATATCACAATTTCGTGTTTTTTCGATCAGACATCAGAACACTTTCTGTAATCTGTTCTTTGTTTATTTATTTTATTTTGAATAGACTTTAGAGTGTCTCCTCGTGCTCGGTTGAAGGTTACAGGGCTTTTTTATTTCAGCGTGGCCTCGCCTGCTGACACTGTACGGTATGGTGATCTCTGCGGATACCTTAGCATCGAGGGTAGATTGTGCATGTCTCTTTGTGCTGGCGCGCCAGCCCTGTGTAGAAGTGCGGGTCAGCGACTGCTTTATTCTGGGAAATGTAAGCACGCCTTGCAGATTAGTGTGTCCCTGCACAGATAGTGTCATTGAGAAGTGCAAATAGGCCAAGCGGCATGTGGACCAGTAACTACCAGCCGGCAGAAATACATTTAATTCCTACATGTGTCTTTGGTCAGAAAAACTGCTGCTATTATTCTTTTATACTGCTGATTTGTAGGAGTATTCTCATGTTAAAATGTACAGTATGCAGAGCACCCCCAAACTCCCTCTCCAACGGCATCTGCTAACATGCCCTTAAAGTAAAGAAAAAGAACATTTATTGAGCATGGGCTAAAATGTCATGTGTGACATCTTCAACAAGTTCTGGCTTTTGAGTCAACAGTGCATAAAAACTACAAGTTCCAGCATGCAATATAATATTGGCTAAGAAAAGTCATGACCACCTGAACATCAGTGCTTAGTATGTACAATATCAAGTCCCAGGGCCCTCATCAGGAGACCCCTACAGCTTGCACCACCCATTGCCCCTGCCAGTGATGGAGCAAGAACTCACAATGAGACTTGCTCGTAAGCAATCCTCTCACAGTATTAATTATTAATCTTTGTAATGTCTGTACTAACAAATGCACACATAAATACAATCCTAGAGAAGCTTGCCTATGTGTCTAAGCTAATAAATAACGCTTGTCTAAATCCAAAATGGCCGCTAATGCGCGGGAACCTCATTGCGCATGTGTCAACCATATCACATGGTATGACGTCTTTCTTTGCTTGGAGGGAAATCTATGCTTCTGCGCAGTGTGTATTAAAATGGCTGCTTAATATTTTCACGTGCTACAGCTTGCTCATATGCTGCAATTAAAACTGTGGTATTCTAATGCTATTAATGCGGGATAGATTTTTAATTAAATGGGAATAGAGTAGATAGAGTGGGTATATAGTGAAACCATTTATTTTGTGATTTTAATATTTTCTTCTTTGACTTTATTAGTTCGTAAATGGCCCTGGGTTGTTTGAACTGCAGCTCGAGAGACATTGGTTCTGCGCATGCGCCCTGAAAGGCTGACCAGAGGAAGCGATGAAGTCAACTTGGAAGCCCTCCAAGGTCGCGAAGCCTGGTTCACAAGTTCATCTGAAATGTACCTGAAGTCGATACAAATGTATACAAAATGTATTGCGGAATCAATGGGAAACGGGTGGGAAATAAAGCATATGTATTAATTGTGATGGGCGGTATTTCAAAACAATGGACTTAAAGAAATTGAACTAAATTGACATGGTGTGAGAATCAACCCCCTGTCCCCGTCCAATCAGAAATAGTGGTCCCATAATTTTGCAACATTAAGGGGAGGTACATGGGCATAGAAGGGTATAATAGGTATAGATTAATTAATTAGTTAGACCAGTGCAGAACAGACCAGTCCAGAGAAGCTCAGATGTCCAGATGACCAGATGAGACGGAACGAGAGAGGCCAATGCTACATTACACTGATGCAGAGCAGGATTAGGCTGATTCGCTGTCCAGAGAGGTCCTGAGGTGGGGGCGGCGGATCCTTAGAAGACGACCTGAGAGAAGCAAGGAGAAGCGAAGTATCAGAGAGGGGAACGGCGCAGGCGTCGTTGATAGAGAGGTCACCATCCTGTCCTGATCCTGGTCCGGAGGTCTTTGGTCTTCATCCTTCCTGGGTCCTATCTTTCCAACTCCTTGGCCAAGGGGTTTGGTTTCTCGCACCTTTAGGTAAATATAAATGCAACTTTTAGTTGTGCTGCTGTCTCTATCTTCTTCTTTCTGAGGAACCGTCATTGATCGATAATTGATTATTATGCTTCATCCTTGATATACGATTAAGTATCATATGGTTCTGTATTTTACTCTGCTAAAACTTTAGATAAACATTTAAAGCTTCTTGACTCAGTGATTATTTTAAAATTTATGAATTGCAATGAATGTCACTCATTTTAAACTTCCCAATTATCAAAGGGTCCATTGGTAAGTCATTACTCTTCGATCAGAAAAGAAATTGGTAGCAGGGATATTGATAAAGAGTACAACTGACCCACCAGCGGAATTTGCTAGCGTAGTATGAATGTATGGGCCCAGGTGAGTATTTGGTGTATGAATGCTTGTTGCTAGTAACCCGCTGGATCAGTTTTCTGATATCAGAGGATGGTTATACTTTGTTAATTGGGTAATGAGAATTTTATTTTTATAAACTAACATCCGTTTGTTCAAAGTTTTGTTTTATGTTGTCCAGAATTCCCCGGGGAAAATTGAATAGCGGATGGTAAGTGGAAGCCATACTGCAGTGAGGTTATCTGTCAGGCAGAAATAGTACTGAAAAGTTAAGCATGGCTATCAGTACTTGTTAGGGACTTTATGCGTGTGAGTAATAGCAAAGGGATACGCTGGTAAAATTTGATGTTATATCACCTAGACAGGGTAACATTGAAGAAATAGCAGGTATTTCGGAAGCTTACGTGAAGAGTAAACGGAAGGGTTTTACTCGTAGTGTATGTTTAGTAAACGGAAAGGTTTTACTAAGTGTGAGAGAAACTATCTTTTCCAAATTTAGAGAAACTGGCATGATAGCGAATGTTTTATGTTGTTACTGAATTTTAATAAGAAGCGTAGAGAAAATAAAGTTTTGCGTACGATTTTGTAAAGGGAGGGTCAGCTGCTGGAGAGGAAGCTGACGTCACAAAACGCCGCGCTGGGATTGGTTGAAACTGCGGGCGTGGAAAGACTCTTGTAAAGGAGGGGTCAGTAGTCAGGAGTAATACTGACATCACAGGTGTCGCGCTGGGATTGGTCGAAACAACGAGGGACAGAGAAGCGCAGATTGTAAAGGAGGGGTTGTCAGACAAATGTCACTAAAAGGCAGCGCTAGGATTGGTTCAGAGACAAATGTTAGCTAGAATTTAATTGGTTGTTAGCATAGAAGTCGAAATCCTAGGTGATAGTGGAGATTTTATGTGGAAACGCGATCCAACAGTAACAGGAACTCGTCCGGATAGGAGATTCCTAGGTTTTGCAGAATATACTTTTATACACAGAGATTTACCCAAAATGTACGGAGAAAAGAGAAAGATGTCATTTTTACAAAAGATTAAGAATTATTTTAAGAAGGATAAACCCATCAAAATTAGAGAAGGAATTATCATTCCACCAGCAAAAACGCCCGCTTCATTCATGATGATGGAAAGAGGTTATCATATTTGCGTATGGTTAGAAAATTGGATAGAATATACCAAAAATGATGGAATATTAGCATTCCCAGAGAATGGTACTTTCAATGGGAGAATTCTTCAAAATTTGAGATTGAGGATGAATGACTTAGAACCTAGACCAAGATTAACTCAATACGAAGCCTTAGAAGAGTGGGAAACCGAGGCATTCGAACGTGACCGATCAAGAAGTAGTAGGGGTTATCGGGGATTTTTTCCTAGATACCAAAATGAGTCAAGAGACGGTCAGATGAAACAGTGGAGAAGAGCGATGCTTACAGAGGGTTTGTATCCAGTGATTATGACAGAAGAGTCATTAGGAGGCAAATGCACAGAAAAGACAAAACATTTGACAGGATTTGGAGATTCTGAAGATGAATTTATGGAAGAAATATTAAAGAATCCACCACCATATCAGGAAGGGACAATTGGATGCACCCCAAGCGCACCACCTTTAAAAACACCATTAGTACCGCAAGTATTACATAATCCACCGGTTAATAGGGTACTTCAGGATAAAGAGAAGGAAGCTATTGACAGAAACAGAGCAGAATTAATACAGAAAATAACACAGTTGAATGTACATCCTGATTCCCTGACCATACCTGTAACGATTGGTCCAGTGGTTCCCTTATATGGTGACAAGGTAAATTATCCGAAACCACTAGTTATGCCCACACCTGTAGAAATTCCTAAACCCGAACCTGTAATAATTGATGATCAAATCAGTGATTGTGAATCTATGATATCCTTAATGGATTTACCGATTCGAGGGTCAGTAAATACCACTCCTAGAAGAATAACACCTGGCTGCTCCAAAGATCTAACTATAGTAACCTCATCTGGAACTAAGAGTGCCACAGTAGTAACGCCAGAAGACTTAGAAAGGTGGGCACAAGGATCAGACAGACAGAGTTCACCCCCAAAGATCATGGACATCTACAAATTAAAAGTCGAGTTAGAAGAAATAATAGCAGGCAATGTAGGAGTAGATCGGCTAAATACTTACGATGAAGAAGAACTATTGTTTGTATGCAGAAGCATAACTAGAAATGTAAAGATATTTCATGAGAAATTATCAGATTTGGCTTTGCAGATGGGAATTGAAATAGGAAAGTCAAAAGTACTACAGAAACCATATAGAGCAGACTTTTCTGACAAAGATTTAGAAAACATGAATGCCTCTGGCTGAAAACTACAAGTAAAAGAATTAATGTCAGTTTTACAGAAATGGGGAGATCTAGATAAATGGAAAGCTAGATGGACAAAGAAAAAGGAAGAGGCACGGTACAGTAGAACAACTTCTGAATATTTATTGAAGGAAACAGGGAAAGCAGATCAGATGTACCCGATGCGAGAAGTACCTCAAGGAGGTTATGTTCACGTTCCCTGGAGTAGACATGATATTTTGTCATTTACGAATGATTTTCCAAAGTTGAGAGAAAAGCCAATTGAATGGTACAAGCAGGTTGAGAGGTTTGTGAAAGTGTCGAAAGTATTGTTGAAGGACTTGGATGGTTTGTTTGACATAGTGGTACCTGCCGATTTGTGGACAGATTGTAAAATTACAGTTGATTGGCCGAGTGAAGAGTATCCTAGAGATCCAAAGACAGGTGCTCCATCGAGTGATGTAATGAAAAAGTATCAGCAGGTAATAACTTACCTGAAAGGGAAAATACCACCGAAAGAAACGGATTGGGTGAAAATAGACAGAACTACCCAAGAAGCAAATGAATCGGTACATGCCTATTATGAACGTTTATTGCAGGTATTCAAACAGTATAGTGGATTTGAGGACATTGGAGATAAGAACATGAGTCAGTTTGTCTACCAATTTGTTTATGGTTTAAAGCCAGAGATTTGTCAGATGATTAAGCAGCACATGTTGTGCTGGCAAGGGAAGCCGATAGATGAAATTTTGAAATATGCAAAATATTGTGGAGACGATATTGAGGATAGGCACAAGAAACTGCAAGAGAAAGTGATGTGGGCTCAGGTGAAGATGGCTGAGCAACAGGGAATTAATTTGGATAATCCAACTGATAATCAGGGAAAAGATTCTGGAACGAATGGTTACCCAGGAAATGGTGGTAAAGTGAGAGGACAAATGAGTAGAGAAGAGGCTAAAAAGAAATTTCCTTGTCATGGATGCGGAAAATGGAGGCATTGGAAGAACGAATGTAAAAAGATTCAAAATAATAATGGCCCAAATCATAATTTAAATCCACAGACGCAGAATGACTCACAGCAGGGTGTAAATCCTCAGAGTCAGTTACCACCTGCACCTATACAGGGTAATGTAAGCAGAGCAAAGCACGGTACAGATGTCGGATATCAAGGAGGAAGTGGTAAGAATGATTATGTAACTTCACAGTTTGTTTTACAGGATGATTTTTATCCATATAGTCAATGACGGTGCCTAGGAGAGGGGGAGAAGGAGTGCGTACTTGGCGCATCCTTGCCGGTAGACCAGTCAGGTCCATATGTTGAAGGGAAAGTAAGAGATAATGATATCACTTTCCTTTTGGACACTGGTGCTACCCGTTCTACTGTGAGAACAGCAGACATCCCAGACCTTCCTCTCTCTGGAGAAGCTATCCAAGTTGTGGGTGTAGCTAATCGAAAGATTAAAACACCCCTTACCGAGCCAATGGAAGTAAAAATTGGAAATTTTAGAGAAATGCATCAGTTTGTAGTGTGTGATTCCAGTCCAGTAAACTTACTGGGCCGAGATTTGTTGTGTAAAATGAATTGCACAATTTTCTGCACACCGGATGGTGTTGCAGTTCAGACCCCGGATGAAGACCATGTATATAAAATTATGATTGCAAAACAAGGTACAGAAGTAGACGAGATGTTCTCCTTGATAACAAAAGACGAGTTACCTGAAGAATTAAGAACTACAGTAAATTCCATAGTATGGGATTTCACCGGAAAAGAAGTAGGACTTATGGCCAAAATAGACCCAGTAAAAATCACTGTAAAAGAAGGTGCAATTTTCCCAAATACCAGACAGTACAAAATGAGTGCAGAAGTAAAAGCAGGAGTTATTGAGGAAATTAACAGAATGGTAAAACAAGGCATATTAAAAGAAGTTATGAGTAGCCCTTGTAATTCACCAATCATGGGTTTGAAGAAACCTAGTGGAAAGTATAGGATTGTTCAGGATCTACGCAAAATAAATAAGATTGTGGAACCTTGTTGTCCTATAGTGCCAAATCCTGCAGTAATCCTATACCAGATTCCCTGGAGTGCAGAATGGTTTACTGTGATTGATTTATGCCAAGCATTCTTTTCCATACCATTGCACCCAGATAGCCAGTATCTTTTTTCATTTAAATTTGAGAATAAAGTCTATGTATGGAATCGTGTTCCTCAGGGGTACACGGAGAGTCCTTCCATCTTTAATCAAATATTGAAAAAGTGCTTAGAGAAGCTAGTGATGCCAGGAAGTTCCGTCTTAGTGCAGTATATAGACGATCTGCTAGTGGCATCTAACACCAGAGAGGACTGTGTTGTCGACTCCATTGCATTATTAAATCACTTGGCTGAAGAAGGGCATAAAGTGTCACCTGAAAAATTGAAGTTTTGTACAACAGCGGTTAAATATTTAGGACACCAAATTGAGAGGGGAAAAAGAAGGATAACCTCTGAAAGAGTAAAATTAATCAATAAAATGCAAATACCTGTAACCCAAAGAGAAGTGAGAATGTTCCTTGGAATAGTGGGATATTGTCGACAGTGGATAGTAGGGTTTTCTTTGCTAACCAAGACGTTGATTCAAATGACAAGAAAGAAGGCAAAAGACCCAGTCGAGTGGGATGATGAGAGCGTAGGAGCTTTTGTAAAATTGAGAAGTGCTTTGTGTGAAGCACCTGCCCTAGGTATGCCTGATTATACAAGGGGATTCACGTTATTCTGTCATGAGAGAGAAAATTGTGTACTCTCAGTCCTAACTCAGAGACATGGTTTGGACAGACGTCCTATAGCATATTTTTCTGCTACATTGGGCCCAGTGGCAGCAGCGTTGCCAGGATGCTTAAAAGCAGTAGCTGCTACATGTTTGAGCATTGAGCAAAGTGAATCAATTGTAATGGGACATCCTGTAAAAGTGTTTGTTCCACATTCAGTTGTGATTCTGTTGACAAGAACCAGAACTCAGCATCTTACTCCTAGTCGGCTGACTAAATATGAGAGAATAATCTTAGGTGCTGAAAATGTGACTATCGTCAGGTGCACAATTGTAAACCCTGCTACTTTACTACCAGATCCGTATCATGAGGAAGTCAAAGATGATGAAGAGGAACATGACTGTTTACAAGTCACAGAATTGTGCACCAAACCGTGTCCTGATATACAGGAACTGCCTCTTAGAGATCCAGACAGGGAGCTGTTTGTGGATAGTTCATGCCAAAGGCATGAAGATGGTAAACTAAGTGCAGCATATGCGGTATGTGAATTAACTGGAATAGTTGAAGCATCCTATTTACCAGGAGTCAAATCTGCACAAGTAGCTGAATTAATTGCTTTAATTAAAGCTTGCAAAATTGGGAGGAATCAGAAAGTAACTATATTTACAGATAGTCAATATGGTTACGGGGTTGTGCATGATTTTGACCAACTGTGGATGCAGAGGGATTTCATGACTTCTTCAAGATCCCCTACTAAAAATGGACAGTTTGTAAAAGAACTGCTGGAAGCAATACAATCACCAAAAGAATTGGCTGTGGTGAAGTGTGCCGCACACCAGTCAGGAGATGACTGGGTGGTAGTCGGTAACAGATATGCAGATCTAGTGGCTCAACACTGTGCCAAAAACAGGTTGTCAGTAAATAAAAGGGTTGAAAGGATGGGAATCAGCTGCCAACTTGTGCTATATGCACCACCGGAAACATGGAACGATGTGAATAGACTGCAAGATGATGCTGATGAGAGTGAAAGAGATGCATGGATTAAAATAGGATGTTCTCGAAGGGCAAACGACGATGTGTGGATTTATGCTGACGGCAGACCAGTCATGCCCGACTGTCTGATTTCACAAATGGCCAGAATGTATCATGGAGACACACATGTAGGGAGAGATGCCATGATCAGACTCTTCAGACAAAATTGGTACAATCCAAGGTTTAGGGCTGCAGCAGAGAGTCTTTGCCAAAGGTGTTTAACTTGCCAAATGAACAATCCAGGGAGAAAAACAGTAATTGGTTTGGGAAAAATTGGAAAGGCAGAGGGCCCATTTGTGAGATTGCAGTTAGATTTTATTCAGCTACCACCATGTAAAGGATTGAAATATGTACTTGTCATAGTGTGTCTGTTTTCAAAGTGGGTGGAGGCTTACCCTACCAGAAGGAATGATAGTATTACAGTCGCAAAGTTGTTGCTACGAGAACTCATTCCTAGATTCGGTTTTCCAGTAACTTTGGAATCAGATAGAGGAAGTCACTTCAACAACGATGTGATCAGAATAATCTGTGAAGCATTCCAAATTGAGCAGAAATTGCACTGTGCATATCGCCCAGAGGCTTCTGGAGTGGTTGAACAAATGAATGGCACAATAAAATCAAGACTGGCAAAAATGTGTGCATCAACATCGTTAGATTGGCCAGATGCATTGCCACTTGTGTTAATGGGTCTCAGAAGCATTCCTGATAGAAATACCGGATTGAGTCCTCACGAAATAATCATGGGAAGAGCAATGAGGCAAGCACATGTACCTACAAGTAAACTGCTGAATATAACTGATGATATGGTTCTGGATTATTGCAAAGGATTGGCTGACCTAGTGCGTTCTGTCTCTCACCAGGTTGGGGAAGACGCAGTTTCCAGGCAGCCTGAACAAGAGCATGATCTGAATCCCAGAGACTGGGTGGTTGTGAAGCATCACACGAGAGAAATGTGTCTATCACCCAGGTGGGGCGAACCTTGTCAGGTTATACTAGGAACACAGCAGTGAAATGTGCAGGATTGCCTAATTGGATTCGTGTAAGCCACACTAAAAGGGTGCCAGAGCCTGAAGAACAAGATCCTCAGACAGCATCAATAACTGAGGAAGCTGAAGGTTGCCCAGCTGAAGAATCCCAGGGAAGAGATTCGAGAGAAGCTGAAGAAGAACAACCGAGCACAAGTCAGGACTGGATACCGGTGGTAGATATACCAGAAGTTTACAACAGAACAAGAAGCCGAGCAAAATTAGAAGAAATTAAGGAAGACCAGATAGGTGAAGAAGAAGCAGCTCAGGAAGAAGAAAATGAAACAATAAGAGAACCTGAGCAGGAACCGATAGGGAGAGGAAATTGGGCTCAAATCGACAACGAAACAACAAAATTTGAGCAGGGACAGACAGGTTTAGAAGAACGCGGTCAGGCTGCAGAAGTACAAAGTGCAATAAGCCCTGATCAGAACCAGTTAGAACTAGAAAAATACATTCAGGGAGAAGAAAATCACGAAAACCTCAAGCATGAAGACGTAAATCCTGAACAGGGTCAGTTAGTAGAAACTCACATTGAAGCAACTGAAGAAAAATCAATAAGTAAAAGAACTTCTGAAGAAGAAATAAGAAGTGAAGAAACAGTGCAAACAAAGGAAACCAGAAAAGGTGATCATTGGCCTAGTGTCATTAAAAGAGTAAAATACCATATAGAAACCAGAAGCGGAGATCCAGAACAAGTAAATGAAGTGACAAGCCTAACTGGACAAACAAGTGGAACTGAAAAACGAAAAAGCAAAAGACTGAAACTTGTGAACAACAAATTTAAAGGTCCTGATTGGACTTATATAATCCTTGAAGACTACGAGAGTTCAGAGTCAAGTGAAAGTGGTGACGAAGGAACAAGTGCGGAACTGACTTATGAGAGAGAAATAAAACCACCTTGATAAACATTAAAGTCTTGGAAGAAAAATAAAGAAGAGAAATCTTCCTTGTCAAAATGCCTGACGACAGAGTTTCTGGGAGACTGAAATGGAAATGTTGTAAAAGATGCTGTGCTGTATGCATATGTAGTCGGGTAGTGGTACTTATAGTATGGTTAGTTGTGATCGTAGCAATTCCTTACCTTCTGATAATGGATAAAAAGATTAACAACGAAACGAAGGGAAGGACAGATAACTTGAGAAGTAATAGAATAGAATTAAGGGTAGAAGATGAACCAGAGTTTCATCATGAGGTAACAGATAACGACACTAGTTTGAATGTTTTCACAAAATTATTGTTTCAATATGTAGATACCATGGAAGTTAGTAATTGTTATGTCTGTATGAAGTTACCCGAATCAGTAGCAGAAGGGTTAACATACCATCATTTACCATTAACTTATGGCATATCATGTAGTGTATTGACTAGTTTATTTTATAAAACAGGGAGACTTCAGTATTATTATTCAAATATAGATGTGATATTTTCTGAGGTTCCAATTCGAAAGAATATGAACCCAGTGCTTAGTAGTCAAGATGCACAATTTATGGGAGAGTTTTTCCTAACAATGAAATCGATAGATATAACACATGCACATAGAAGCAATCTAACATGTTCGTTACATGAAGAAGAAAAGATATTTTTGAATTTAGTAGAAGATAGAAGACAAGATTTCCAAAAGAAAGAATCTGAGCATAAGGCTCATCTGCCACCTTGGGCTGAGAAAGAGGGTAGTTACACACCTGGCAAGGCTCAAGCTGCTATGGCTCTGGACTTTGTAAAGACAGGGAAAATTTGTCTACATAGGTTAAAGACTGAGTATAACAATGTTTTTATTGGTACCAGTGAATGTGAACATAATTTCTTAATTCTTGGAGGTTGGGGACTAAAAGGAGGAACAGATTCAGTTTTTCCTGGAATCTATTATGTGCGTGGGAATAAGGCTTACTTTAGGCTTCCTGCACGGTGGTATGGAAGTTGTTACTTTGGAATAGTATTTCCAAAAATATACCACGTAAAAAGAAACACTGGGAGCAATGAAAATAATAGTGAATTAACACGTAGTAAAGGAGCTAGTTTTTTTGAAATTGTAGGTGATATATTTGGTGCATTGATACCTTCAGTGGGAATAATTCTGAACTCAAGGAAAATATGTAAATTATCTACAGTGGTTGATCGTTTATCAACGGACACTGCTGGAGGATTTCTAATGATTAATGCGGAGATGGTTGCAATTAGATCAATGGTTATGCAAAATCGACTTGCTCTTGATATAATATTGGCAAAAGAGGGCGGAGTCTGTAAATTATTGAAAACGAAACACTGTTGCACGTACATACCTGATAAAAGTGCAGAAATTGGAACATATATACAGTATATAACAAAACTTGAGAATGAATTAAAGCCACTGGAAGTTGATAGTGTATGGGAAAGATTGACAAATAGTATTGCGTCAATTCGTACCTGGTTTGCTAATGTAGGGAAGGGACTTGTAGGTCAAATATTAGTACCCTTAGCAGGGATAGCAATCAATCAATCAAGCATTTGTATAGCGCGCTACTCACCCGGAGGGTCTCAAGGCGCTTGGGGGAGGGGGGTCCGCTACTGTTCGAACAGCCAGGTCTTGAGTTGCTTCCTGAAGGAGAGGTGGTCTTGGGTAAGGCGGAGGTGGATGGGTAGGGAGTTCCACGTCTTGGCAGCCAGGTAGGAGAAGGATCTTCCTCCCGTTGTGGCTCTTCGGATGCGGGGGACGGCGGCGAGGGCGTGGTTGGTCGATCGTAGCTGGCGGGTGGGAGTGTAGAAGGTCAGACGGTCGTTGAGGTATCTGGGGCCTTGGTTGTGGAGAGCTTTGTGTGCGTGGGTGAGGAGTCGGAACGTGATTCTCTTGCTGACGGGGAGCCAGTGCAGGTCTCTCAGGTGTCCGGCGATGTGGCTGTGTCGGGGGATGTCCAGGATGAGTCGAGCTGAGGCGTTCTGGATGCGTTGGAGTCTTTTTGAAGTTTGGCTGTGGTTCCGGCGTAGAGGGAGTTGCCGTAGTCCAGTCGGCTGGTGACGAGGGCCTGGGTGACCGTCTTCCTGGTTTCGGTGGGGATCCACCGGAAGATCTTGCGCAGCATGCGTAGGATGTTGAAGCAAGACGAGGAGACGGCGTTGATTTGTCGGGTCATTGAGAGGGAGGAGTCCAGGATGAAGCCCAGGTTGCGTGCGTGGTCCGTTGGTTTGGGTGCGTTGCCCAGGGCAGGGGGCCACCAGGAGTCGTCCCAGGCGGAGGGTGATGATCCTAGGATGAGGACTTCCGTTTTATCTGAGTTCAGTTTCAGGCGGCTGTTCCTCATCCACTCGGCTACGTCCTTCATCCCTTCATGTAGGTTGGTTCTGGCGGTTGTGGGGTCGTTGGTGAGGGAGAGGATCAGCTGGGTGTCGTCGGCGTAGGAGATGATGTTGAGGTTGTGTTGGCGTGCGATGGCTGCGAGGGGGCTCATGTAGACGTTGAAGAGGGTGGGGCTGAGTGATGATCCTTGTGGTACGCCGCAGATGACTTCGGTGGCCTCGGAGCTGAATGGGGGGAGGCGGACTCTCTGGGTTCTTCCGGCGAGGAAGGAGATGATCCACTCCAGTGCCTTCTCTTGGATTCCGCCGTTGTTCAGACGTTGCACTAGGGTGCGGTGGCAGACTGTGTCGAACGCTGCGGAGAGGTCCAGGAGGATGAGGGCCGCTGTTTCCCCGTTGTCGAGCAGGGCTCGGATGTCGTCGGTAGCTGCGATGAGGGCGGTCTCGGTGCTGTGTTTGGCCCGGAAGCCGGACTGCGAGTGGTCGAGGGATCCATTCGTCTCGAGGAAGGCGGCCAGTTGTCTGTTGACGGTCTTCTCGATGACTTTGGCAGGAAAAGGAAGGAGCGAGATGGGGCGGTAGTTTTTGAGGTCGGTGGGGTCTGCTGACGGTTTCTTCAGTAGGGCGCTGAGTTCGGCGTGCTTCCAGCTCTCTGGGAAGGTGGCGGTGACGAAGGAGGTGTTGATGATGTCCCGGAGGTGGGGTGCGATGACGGCGTCGGCCTTGTTGAAGACGTGGTGAGGGCATGGGTCGGTTGGTGATCCGGAGTGGATGGAGTTCATCGTGCGGATAGTGTCTTCGGTGTTGATAGGGGTCCAGGCTCGGAGGGTGGAGGTGGGGGCGTTGGAACGGTCGTAGGGTACGTCGGCTGTGTGCTGAAACTGTAGTGTATGTCTGCGATCTTGCTGTGGAAGAACGAGGCGAGCGAGTTGCAGAGGTCTTGCGAGGGAGTGATGTCGTTGTTTCCGGCGCTGGGGTTCGAGAGTTCTTTGACGATGATGAAGAGTTCCTTGCTGTTGTGGGCGTTGTTGTCCAGTTGTTCCTTGAATGCGGTTTTCTTGGTGGTGTGGATCAGCTGGTGGTGTTTTCGGGTGGCGTGCTTGAGGGTGGTCATGTTGTCTGCAGTCGGGTCTCTGCGCCATGCTTTCTCGAGGGCCCGGCAGTTCTTCTTGGATATCTTGAGTTCGTCGGTGAACCAGGATGCTTTCTTGTTGCCGGGTCTGACTGGGGGGTCTTCAATGGGGCGAGGTCGTCTGCGCAGTTGGTGATCCATCTTGTGAGGTTGCTGGCGGCTTGGTTGGGGTTCGTTGAGCTGGCGGGAGGGTTCTGGCTCAGGGATGTGGTGAGTTGGTCGGTGGTGATCTTGTTCCAGCTTCTGCGCGGAAACTGTTGCGGGTGGTGGTGCGTGGTGATCCTGCTGAAGCTGAAGTGGACGCAGCTGTGGTCTGTCCAGTGGAGTCCGGTGGTGTGGCTGAAGGAGATGTCCTTGCTGGAGGAGAAGACGGGGTCAAGCGTGTGGCCGGCGAGGTGTGTGGGGGTGGTCACCAGTTGCTTGAGTCCGAGGTTGGCGAGGTTGTCCAGCAGGGTGGTGGTGTTGCGATCGTTGTTGTTCTCTAGGTGGAAGTTGAGGTCCCCAAGGAGGATGTAGTCAGCCGAGGGGAGGGCGTGCGGGCTGATGAGGTCGGCGATGTCTTCGCTGAATTGTGTGCGTGGTCCTGGGGGTCTGTAGATGAGGGTGCCTTTGAGGGTGGTCTTGGGGTCGGTGTGTATCTGGAAGTGCAGGTGTTCGCCGGCTGTGAAGGTGTCGTCGGAGTTGGTCGTGATGCGGATGGTGTTCTTGTGGACGATGGCGATGCCTCCTCCTGTCTGGTTTGCGCGGTCCCTTCGGGTGATCTTGTATCCGTCCGGGATGGCGATGTCGGGCGCTGAGGAGGCGTTCATCCATGTTTCCGTGAGGAAAGCGACGTCTGGTGATGTGGAGTCGAGCAGGTTCCAAAGTTCCACGGCGTGTCTGTGGACGGAGCGGGTGTTGAGCAGGAAGCACTTCAGGTGGTTGCTGCTGGTGCTCGGCTTGGCGGGTGTGGTGCAGGTCCGGAGGCAGGAGAACTTGCAGGATTGGCAGGCGAAGGGTCCGTGGGTGCGTCCTGGGGTGGCACGGTGGCAGCCGGGGATGCGGCCGGTGTTGAGTGCGTTGAGGGTGGCGGTGTCGTAAGTCCGGTGGGTGGGTTGGCTGCTGCGGGGGCCAGGGGGTTTGGCGCTGGGCGCGGTCCAGGTGCGGACGGGCGCAGACGGGCTTGCCTTAGGCGCGCCTTCGGCGCGCCAGCGGCGCGGCCGCGCAGCGGCCGCCATTTATGGGGAGGTGGGAGGGAGGAGCAGCTGGGAGGCGGGAGGCAGGGGCAGCGAATGGGCAGTCAGGGGGGCGGGGCCGCAGGGGACGCAGTGGCGGGAGTGGCGAGAGGCAGCGAGGGGTACAGAAGGAAAAGTGGAGAGAGAGCGGACACAAATACGGGCACAATTCAAAATGGGGCAGCGAGGGGTACAGAAGGAAAAGTGGAGATAAGCGGACACAAATACGGGCACAATTCAAAATGGGGCAGCGAGGGGTACAGAAGGAAAAGTGGAGATAAGCGGACACAAATACGGGCACAATTCAAAATGGGGCAGCGAGGGGTACAGAAGGAAAAGTGGAGATAAAGCGGACACAAATACGGGCACAATTCAAAATGGGGCAGCGAGGGGTACAGAAGGAAAAGTGGAGATAAGCGGACACAAATACGGGCACAATTCAAAATGGGGCAGCGAGGGGTACAGAAGGAAAAGTGGAGAGAGAGCGGACACAAATACGGGCACAATTCAAAATGGGGCAGCGAGGGGTACAGAAGGAAAAGTGGAGATAAAGCGGACACAAATACGGGCACAATTCAAAATGGGGCAGCGAGGGGTACAGAAGGAAAAGTGGAGATAAGCGGACACAAATACGGGCACAATTCAAAATGGGGCAGCGAGGGGTACAGAAGGAAAAGTGGAGATAAAGCGGACACAAATACGGGCACAATTCAAAATGGGGCAGCGAGGGGTACAGAAGGAAAAGTGGAGATAAGCGGACACAAATACGGGCACAATTCAATATGGGGCAGCGAGGGGTACAGAAGGAAAAGTGGAGAGAAAGCGGACACAAATACGGGCACAATTCAATATGGGGCAGCGAGGGGTACAGAAGGAAAAGTGGAGAGAAAGCGGACACAAATACGGGCACAATTCAAAAATGGGGCAGCGAGGGGTACAGAAGGAAAAGTGGAGAGAAAGCGGACACAAATGTGGGCACAATTCAAAATGGGGCAGCGAGGGGTACAGAAGGAAAAGTGGAGATAAAGCGGACACAAATACGGGCCCAATTCAAAAATGGGGCAGCGAGGGGTACAGAAGGAAAAGTGGAGAGAAAGCGGACACAAATAAGGGCACAATTCAAAATGGGGCAGCGAGGGGTACAGAAGGAAAGGTGGAGAGAGAGCGGACACAAATACGGGCACAATTCAAAATGGGGCAGCGAGGGGTACAGAAGGAAAAGTGGAGATAAAGCGGACACAAATACGGGCACAATTCAAAATGGGGCAGCGAGGGGTACAGAAGGAAAAGGGGAGAGAAAGCGGACACAAATACGGGCACAGTTCAAATGGGGGCAGCGGGGGCACAAAAGGGAAAAGGGGAGACAAGCAAGCAATACGGGCACCGAGGCCACAAACGGAAGGGCGATCTTACCAGCAGCAGCAGCGGGCGGCCAGCACAGGCGGATCTGTGTGGTGGGGGAGCGACCTACCTGGCAAGGTCAAGGGTAGCAATAATAGTGTTGTCAATAATAATATGGTGCAAATGTTGTAGAAAGACGTATATGGTGACAGGAAAAGGAAAGAAACGAAAGTTTGATGAAATTGAACTAGAAGATCTGAAAAGTGAATTATACAAGAAACTGAAAGGAGACGTTAAAAATAGAAAGTGTAAAAATGAAGCTGAGACAATTTTATGCTAAAAGTTGGCATCTGATTGTGGGTAGTATTTTGATAGCTCAGAAACGCCATCAGAGAGGGGATTGATGGAGCAAGAACTCACAATGAGACTTGCTCGTAAGCAATCCTCTCACAGTATTAATTATTAATCTTTGTAATGTCTGTACTAACAAATGCACACATAAATACAATCCTAGAGAAGCTTGCCTATGTGTCTAAGCTAATAAATAACGCTTGTCTAAATCCAAAATGGCCGCTAATGCGCGGGAACCTCATTGCGCATGTGTCAACCATATCACATGGTATGACGTCTTTCTTTGCTTGGAGGGAAATCTATGCTTCTGCGCAGTGTGTATTAAAATGGCTGCTTAATATTTTCACGTGCTACAGCTTGCTCATATGCTGCAAATAAAACTGTGGTATTCTAATGCTATTAATGCGGGATAGATTTTTAATTAAATGGGAATAGAGTAGATAGAGTGGGTATATAGTGAAACCATTTATTTTGTGATTTTAATATTTTCTTCTTTGACTTTATTAGTTCGTAAATGGCCCTGGGTTGGTTGAACTGCAGCTCGAGAGACATTGGTTCTGGGCATGCGCCCTGAAAGGCTGACTAGAGGAAGCGATTAAGTCAACTTGGAAGCCCTCCAAGGTCGCGAAGCCTGGTTCACAAGTTCATCTGAAATGTACCTGAAGTCGATACAAATGTATACAAAATGTATTGCGGAATCAATGGGAAACGGGTGGGAAATAAAGCATACGTATTAATTGTGATGGGCGGTATTTCAAAACAATGGACTTAAAGAAATTGAACTAAATTGACATGGTGTGAGAATCAACCCCCTGTCCCCGTCCAATCCGAAATAGTGGTCCCATAATTTTGCAACATTAAGGGGAGGTACATGGGCATAGAAGGGTATAATAGGTATAGATTAATTAATTAGTTAGACCAGTGCAGAACAGACCAGTCCAGAGAAGCTCAGATGTCCAGATGACCAGATGAGACGGAACGAGAGAGGCCAATGCTACATTACGCTGATGCAGAGCAGGATTAGGCTGATTCGCTGTCCTGAGAGGTCCTGAGGTGGGGGCAACGGATCCTAAGAAGACGACCTGAGAGAAGCAAAGAGAAGCAAAGTATCAGAGAGGGGAACGGCGCAGGCGTCGTTGATAGAGAGGTCACCCTCCTGTCCTGATCCTGGTCCGGAGGTCTTTGGTCTTCATCCTTCCTGGGTCCTATCTTTCCAACTCCTTGGCCAAGGGGTTTGGTTTCTCGCACCTTTAGGTAAATATAAACGCAACTTTTAGTTGTGCTGCTGTCTCTATCTTCTTCTTTCTAAGGAACCGTCATTGATCGATAATTGATTATTATGCTTCATCCTTGATATACGATTAAGTATCATGTGGTTCTGTATTTTACTCTGCTAAAACTTTAGATAAACATTTAAAACTTCTTGACTCAGTGATTATTTTAAAATTTATGAATTGCAATGAATGTCACTCATTTTAAACTTCCCAATTATCAAAGGGTCCATTGGTAAGTCATTACTCTTCGATCAGAAAAGAAATTGGTAGCAGGGATATTGATAAAGAGTACAACTGACACACCAGCGGAATTTGCTAGCGTAGTATGAATGTATGGGCCCAGGTGAGTATTTGGTGTATGAATGCTTGTTGCTAGTAACCCGCTGGATCACCAGCGCTGTCACTGACATTACCAAGACAACAACTAGCCATCACACTCCTACAGGTGTGACAGTTCAGGCTATTCCAGACCCCCAAAGATATAAGAATGGCTTGGGCTACAGGTATTAGTCAGTGGTAAAGTACATTGAATTTATAAACCACTATTGTGCTCATTTCTAAATTAGGCAAACAGCGCCACCATGTGGCACACTGCCATAAGTGCTGGTGTTGACAATTAAGTGTCAGTGCCAAGCACCGGAAGCCACCGACTCAAGTTAAGCACTGCTGAATATGTCACAGATGATAGGGATTCTTTTAGCAGCTGTGGAGAACAGCAGCTCGCCTGCCATGTCATGACTTAATGCTGCAGCAAAGCTACCAGGCAGAATTCAGCTCCTCACAATGAAAGCGAACTGCACAAGTCATACCTGAGGCAGGAATACACTAAGAATAGAAATCTAATTAGTCAAGAGGAGTGTGATATATGTATTTCAAAGGACCAATTGTTTCTTTAAAAGTTTAAGGAAATATAAAAAACGGTCTGAATATTTGAAACTTTATTCAAAGTGAATCTTTGTTTATGGTGCACTGTGTATGATGATGTGGTGTAGTAAGCCCATAAAATGAATGCCAAGTTGCAGTATCTCATGTGACTGAATGCACTGACCTGACCTGGCTTTTTAGCAAAACAGTTTGCAGTTTGCTTTTTGGGATGTAAAATTACATTTTTCTAAAGAATGTACTGGCCCTTAAACTTGAGCTGGCTGCATTAAACGCATCACTAAACATTAACATCTTTCTGAAGTTACAATATGCATTATGGCTTATAACCAGCAGCCTTTCTTTCCTGGGTCCTATGTAAACAATTGAGCATGTCCACTCACAGGCACTTGTACACTTGTATTAACCTACTGCATACCGACTGTTCCCATTGTGTGATGAAGAATGGGCTCAAAAGCCCCATAATGCAAGAGGGATGATCATATTAGAATACTGATCTATGTGACTGGGCTTCTTTAAGTACTTCAGGCGTGTTTACGTTCTTTTAATGTCATTTCTAGACCATAATATTGCACTAGATACAGTAATAAATGAAATGTACTTAACTTCATGGATATGATGACTCGCAACTGGAGTCACTCAAAGTGTCACACGTAAGGCACTGCAATGTCAAGCATAGACCCTGAAAACACGAACATTTTAACTTGACAGCACTGCTGGGGTGAAAGATGACCTACCCTATCTCTGTACCCCACAATCCACAGATGCTCACTAGGGGCAGCACCAGTGCTTAGTTTGTAAATAAATAAGTGCCAGGGCCCTTATCGGGAGTCCACTACAGCTTGAAAGACCCATTTTCCCTACCAGCGCTGCCAAGGACAGTACCAACTATCACACTCCTACCTGAAATTGTAGACTTTTCCAGGCCCCCAAAGCTATAAGAACGGCTTATGCAGCAGGATTAGTCATTTTAAAGTATACTGAATTAATAAACAGCTGTTGTTGTGCAGATCTCTAAATTAGACAAAAGACGCCACCATGTGGCAGACTGTCATAAGTGCCCGTGCTGGCAATTAAGTACCGGTGCCGAGCACTAAAAACCACCGGCTCAAATTAAGCACTGGCAGCCCTCGCTTAGATGAAACAGAACGCTCTGTCACAATGCGAATGCAGCGTAGAATTAATTGGAAATGACAAGACCTCAAAGCCCTTAAAACAGAGCAGGTGGCGCATCATGAAAAAATAATGCTTAGCCAATATCACAGTTGAGAGCGACTGTATCTTCATTTCCCTCCTGAAATACATTAAAAGCAATGTCAGCATTTCCTGTGTGGTCCGAACAATATCTAACTGCATTGCGGCTCTACATTAAAAAAAACGCAGGTTACTGATCATTACTTCAGGGCTTGTGTGCTGGCTGTGAACGCCATACATTTACATCTCCCACAAACGGCTGTTAAACTCCTAACCTCAAAGTTAAAAGCAACTGCCCGACGCGGATTAATGTGAGCCAGCGAGGGCGCCATAATGGATTAGAAGAAAAACGACATTTCCTTAACAATGTCGCTAATTGTAGCAGAGCCGCTGGCACATAATCTATGTTCATAGTAGACATCGATCGGTTTGGATTTTGCCAACTTTCGTATATAAGAGGTAGAATAAGAAGGCAAAGTAACGTTTCAAGACCGGTGTAAAATGGCGTCTGGTAGACTCTGCATGCTTCTCTCATGCAAGATGGGCAGCGCGTGCACGGCTTTTCTCTCCGTCACTTCCCAGAGACTGCAGCTGTGCTCCCTCCTTTGCCAACGGTGCCTACGGCTGTAGGGCTGAAAGAGAGAGGAGGCCAAGAATATTGCTGTGGACCTGTACGAGCTGCAAAGATGGAAATCTAAGTCCACTCCAAGCCCGCTGCAGTCATAAACACGCTGGATGTGCTGACTCTGGGTACCAGGATGGACTGCGCAGCACTTATGCAAAGTCAGAAACTTCAAATTGTATAACTGCTGATCAGAGAATGTGCCCCACGCGATACAATACATGTTTATATATCTTTAGTTATAGTTCTTGCTGCCTGTAGAAGGAAAATTCATCTTCCATTGATTGTGTCAGCAGCACATTTTTCACAATGCAAATTTGGCTTGTGTGACAACCATTCCCTAGCAGGAGGAATTTCCTCTAGAGTTAAAAAAAATTAAAAAAAAATTGACACGGTAAAGATATTGGGTGGTGGGGAAGCTAGATGCTTGAGGAGGTGGTGGCATTCTATTAACAAGCACTGGCAAAGCCAAAAGGTCCCGGCAATGCAAGATCTATTAGCTTTGCCAATGTTAATATATTTCAGCATTGCATGGCTGGATGGTAAGCGTTCCCTAGACAAATACAGCACCCAAGCGCCCACAGCTGATGCTTCGTTACTCCTTTGTGTAATCACGGGCATAAACATCGGCATTGGTACCACCCCATGAGGCACTTCCCCTGTGAGTGCAGGTGGGGAGACATAGCGCATGCGTCTCTAATAAAGGTGGACAGTGGGTGACGTTGCAGCGAAGAGCAAGCGCAGGACTGCTGTAGAGAAGAGAGTCCTGGTGCAAACTGCCATAGAGAAGAAATGACACAGGAAGAGAACTGCCAAAAAGAAGAGTCGAAAGAACAGCAGTGAGCATGCCATAGAGAGCAGCAGCTAGACAAGAACTGCCATAGAGATCAGAGCCTGAGGCAAGAGAAAGACTGCAATAGAGGGGTTGGTTTGCATTAGAGCCTTCAGAGCCAATCTCAAAATGGTGGGGTGTGGGCATGCAGCAGGTGGGAGAACATAGAAACTGTTTACAAAGTCATGTGGATAACAGGAAGTACTGTCTATCATGCCATCCTATTGGCTGATGACGGGCTGCTTAAGCGCATACTAACAAATATGGAAATGTAGCACAAAGATGCCCCTGAAAAATATGAATTTCGTTGTGAAACACTGCATTTGATAAGCTGTCATGCTCACAGTCATGCGTGATGGGCGACGTACTGGAATTGTGTAGACAAGTCCCGGTTCAGCGAACCAAAGTCAGCTTCTAGGATGGTCTGGTCCTGTGCTCTGCCAAATTACAGATGTGGCGCTCACCTCAACCACATTTGTTGTTCGTTTCCATGACAACTGAGTTCCCTGATGACACAAAAGGTCACGTGATCTTTAGTTTTGCCTACCTTCCGGGAAATCATGCATGCATGCTCACAGAGCCTAAAATTGTCTGCGTAAAGAGCTGCCCTGCGTTTAACGTCAGATGGCCTTTCTAAGAAAACGCATCCAGTGACAACACCACACCGCCCATTTGTTGACTACTACTACTTTTGCATTGTTGCCCAGGTTCCTCAGTGTTGTATTTTTTTAAGGGGCTGGACGGCCAGCGTCCTGCTGCATAGACTATCCCACCCACGCTGCAGTGCACGTTTCAGCCCTACGTGCTTCTTGTTGTCTTCTGAAGGTAGCGTTGCGCAAATGGAACTGTGAGGCTACAAGTAAATAAACATAGACCTGGCTGGAAAGGGAGGTAGGCGGATGTGAGACTTACCGAAGTGAAAACACTAGCGCACCGAACTGTGAGGCTGACAAATAAATGAATACAGACCGGGCTGAAAAGGGAAGGGCAACCAGCGAAGCAGGAGGTGGTTGGGGCATGGAACAGGCACCCTTTGAAAACAGTGTCTGGCATTTGATCTCAGTCTTTGAATGCTCAGCAAAGGTGTTGAGATAAGAACATGATTTACAGTCCTGTTTGCAGAAACGGTGCTTGAAGCAATTTTAAACACAAGCACTCCTAAGGAGGACTTTTTAACAAAGAAAAAAGGAGTCCCTAAAACAGTCATTAAATGGAAGCAGAGGATGGATAGTAGTAATTGATCCCTGCTCTCAGGGGAGGGGCCTAAACACAGGAAGAGGCATGACGCATGCATGCCATGGACAAATAGGAAGAAAGCATAGAAGCGCGACGATGGTGCCATCAAATGGAAAGGCTATGGGCGGGCTGAAGCCCACAAAGTATATACAACATGTCTCTTTTGAGATAGAGCATGCGCTGTCTAGAGCTGAGACCTCAAAAGGTGTTTTGATAGCTTAACAAAAAATAAAATTCTGGCAGCTTCACACCAATAACCACTACTCTGTACTTAATCTGAGCGGGTGTTTCCGGCGCTTGGCACCGGCACTCAATTCCTAACACCTGCACTAATGACAGTCCACCACATGGTGGTGGTGTCTGTCTAATTTTAAGACAAGCACAACAACAATGTTTAATAATTAAATATACATTAAAAATAAATAGGGGGCGTGGCATGACTGAACATGGAGTCGGACGCATAGGCTTGGAGCTCCTACTGCCACTGGGCTCCTTAAGCTTTTTTAAGCTACTTTTTCGGCCCGATCTGGCACGCAGAAGTATCAGTGCCTCTCCTATGCTGGCGAGTGTCGACGGAGGCGCCGCTGAAATCCTCTGGGTACCGGACCTTCTGTTTTGCTGCTGTCTCCGCGGTTGCTGGAACAGCTGACACCATCATGCCCAGGGCGGCCCTGGGCTACCACGCTGCTAAGGGGCGCCTGACATTGCCCCGCATGTCTGCCGGAGCCTCTCCTGCACTGATGGGGGTCGACGGGGAGCGCTGCCACAGTCCCCTGAGTTCACGGTCCTTCAGCTTTGCTGCTGTCTCTGCGGTTGCTGAAACCGCAGACACCATTTTGCCCCCGGCAGCCCCAGGATACCATACTGCCGAGGGGGGACCTGGCCAGCGGGGGTACTGGAGCCTCTCCTGTGTTGGCGAGGGTTGATGGAGGCGCTGCTGAGGTCCTCTGAGTTCCCAAATCTTTGGTTTTGCTGCCCCCTCCACCGTTGCGTAACTGCTGATGCCATCTTGCCCCGGTTGGCCCGGGATACCATGCTGCCGGGAGGGGCTCCTGATCTGCGCCGGACCCCCAGTGCTTGCTACACCCTTTCACTATCCCTGGGGCTGCCTGACTGCTCTGCAGCCTCAGAATGCTAACCATCTGCTGCACGGCCGGGACTTGTGGCCCAGTGGGGGGCGGCCTGGAGGACCGAAGGAGGCCACGCTTGGGGGCCGCCTACGGGGTGGTCTGCTCTCCTGCTTCCCGGCCCTCTGCTGCGGAGATCGCCCTGTTGGAGGGGTGCCACGGTAGGAGGCTGCCCTCCTTGCTTCTTTGCACTTGCAGCATCGACTGGCACCACCCCCACACTTACGGCAGCCCTTGGCTGTGTCCTGACGTGGCCCTCGCCCCCCTTGAGTTGGGCCTGCTCGTCGATTAAGCACAGTCCTTATTGGCTGCTGTAGTGGTGGAGCGACTGGACGCCTGCTCTGATCCTGACTCCTACGGCCCTGCCGACGCCTGTGCAGCCTGGCACCCCTGCCCTGGATGGACAGGGCACTGGTGGGACTGGCCCGCGTTCTCTGGCATTTGGGGGCCAGGCCTCCGCTTCGTGGGAATCCTGGGCGACCGGCTGAATGTATAAGGACCAACAGTCTGTATCCCTTAGCCTGCTGGACAACCTTGGGTGCTCTTGTAGCTCTGGGGAAAAGAACTGGCGCAGCTTCCCAGGCTGGGTGCAACTCTGAGGTGGTTCTGCCTTGAGGGAGTGCTGGGCGACCTTTCTGGCCTTATTCCATCGTTACAACCCACTGGAGCCCTGCTGTGTGCTAATCCCGCTGGGCCTCCCTACCTTTTTTGCACCTGAGCCTGACTCAGGACTACCGCCCTTCTCTCTGCAGTGTCGATTCCTGGGCTTGTCTCTCCTGCACCCACATGGGCCCTCGCCTGAGCCTGTCTCCTGCGCCTTGGCACCAGCCCTGAGCCACTGGGCCCCAGACTGCACTGTCCTGAGCTCCTACATCCTCCTGCAGGCCACTGCGCAGTGGACTAGCCTGACATGCCCAGAGGTAGGGCTGCCAAGGATAGCTCGGTGGTTTCCCTCTGGGCCAAATCAGCCACATCAGACATGGGCACTAAAAGAAAGTCAGTCTCACAGCCCCCTGCAGCGCCCCCGCCCTCCCCATAACGCAGGACTACATGGAGAAATTCCTATCTGACATACGCCAGGAGATAGGTTCCCTGAAGACGGATTTCAAAAGCTGTCTTAATGAATTATGCAAAGATGTTGCGGTGGTGGGAGACAGGGTCGATGATCTGGAACGCACTGTTGACTCGCGTGCTGAAGACCAGGAGGCCCTGTGGAGAAGAGTTAACGCACTGGAGGAGCAACATACCGAGCTCCAAGCAGGAGGACCTGAAAAATCTGGGGTGACACAACAACCTACGCATCAGGGGCGTCCCCGTGGGGCAGAGGGGGAAGATATCATGTCCCTCACTAGGTACCTCTTGACGGCCATTCAAGGAGAGTCGGAGAGTGCCATCACACATTACCTGAAGCTGCTCTCCCTCAACATCCGTGGGCTTATTTCCCCTATCAAACGACAACAGGTGTGGTGCCATCTCTTGCAACACATCTCTGACATTATTTTCCTGCAGGAGACCCACCTCCTTCCTGCAGATTGTCATCGCATGACCCACCCCAAGCATCCGCACCAACTCTGGGCGTATACAATCACTGAGACTCTTGGAGTCACCATACTCAGCAAGAGGGGCGTTTACTCAAAAGTTCTTAGACTAACTAGGGATCCAGATGGGAGGTTTCTCACTTTAATGGTAGAGAGGGGGAGCGACACCCTGACACTTCTCAATCTCTATGCACCTAATCAAGCAAAAGACACATTTATACACCGTAACCTGTTGGACCAACTAAGTTCAGTGAGAGGAGACATTGTTGTGGGTGGAAGACTTCAACTTGGTTTGGGACCCCATGTTCGATAGAAACACCCCTCATATTCAGGGCTCGGGGGCGATGTCTGGGACAATCAAGAAAGAACTACGAGACACAGGTGTAGTTGATGCCTGGCGATACCTCCACCCAGACACATAAGACTTCTCCTTCTACTCACACGTGCACCTGTCCTACTCCCGCATCGATTACCTATTTGTCTCCTCTTCCCTACTGAGCATCCTTGCTTCAGCACAGATATCCAACATCTCCATCTCGGATCACACTCACATTGAGCTCACATGGACAACTCATGTTGCCCAGCCCCACGTGCCCCTGTGATAGTGCCTCTCACCCCAGCTCCTGAGAGACTCAATTGATAGAGCTGCAGTGCAAGATGCCATAACAGAATAATTCATGATTAACTCATTGCCTGCCACTTCCCCTCACGTCCTATGGGGCGGCTTTAAGGCCACCATACACTGAGTGCTGACCTACGTCTCCATAGCTAAGGGTCAAGAGGCGTGCCTGCTCAAAGCCAAACTCACGGAATATATAATCATGCTGGAACGTACTAATAAGCAGCACCCGACTCTACAGGCCAAGCGTCAGCTGGCCTTCTTGCTGGGACAACTCCGGGATCATCGGGTCAGTAAAGCCGAGTACTCTCTACTCATCCTCAAACAAAAATATTATAAGGGTGGAGACAAAATTGTCCCCCTCCTTGTGCGCAGGCTGCCTCACCAGCACGCGAGATCTCACACTGCTAAGCTCCAGAAGGACGACTCTGGATGGGCGGTCCGGGAGGCGGATAAACAGGAAGTCTTCCAAGACTACTATTGAAACCTCAATGCTTCAGAGGGAGAAGACCTCACTGAGATTGCTAAATACCTTGAAAAACTGCCCCAGGCCACCCCTGGACCCTTCCCAAACTTACAAACTGGAGGACCCCTTTACGGCTGCTGAACTCCGCAGAACACTCCAGGAGCTCCCCAAGGGCAAAACTCCTGGTCCCGATGGCCTCACCCAGACTTTTTACATGGCCTTCCTGCCTCAACTGCAAGCCCTTCTGCTCACCCTTTACAATTCCTTTACCCATACCACAGGCCTCACACCCTCCATGTCCAACTCTGAACTTATTTTAATTCCCAAACCAGGAAAAGACCCTGCGCTTTGGTCATCCTACCGCCCGACTGCTCTCTTGAATACAGATGCGAAGCTCTATGCAAAAAATCCTGGCCAACCGCTTAGAGAATCTCCTCCCGGGTTGATAGAGCCGGACCAGATGGGCTTCATAAAGAATTGACAGGGCCCCGACAACATTCGTCACCTGCCACACCTAGTCGAAAAAAGCCAAGCGCCACTCCATCCCTGCTCTCCTCCTCTCCTTGATGCTGAAAAGGCCTTCGACAGGGTGAGCTGGGCGTGCTTGAAGGCGGTCCTGAGGAAAATCGGGTTAGTCCCTGTCATGATCAGTAAAATCATGTCCTCTTATTTGGCGCCTACCTTCTCTATTCGTATCAATGGCCAGACCATTAAATCATTCCCGCTGCTCCGGGGCACCTGGTAGGACTGCCCGCTTACCCACCTACTTTTTGCCTTGGTGGAGGAGCCCCTTGCTATTCACCTGTGGCATTCGGTGGACGTCAGGGGCATCCCTTCACTGGCCAGGAACATAAAGTCTTACTGTAGGCCGACTACTTCCTCCTAGCGTTAACAGAGCCAGACACCTCCCTCCCAGCGGTTGTGCATATCCTACAAGCCTACAAGCGTATCTCCGGGTACAAGATCAATCTAGCGAAGTCACAGGCACTCAACCTCACCCTCCCATCACAGCGCCTTCTTCATCTTCAGGCACTCTCCCCCTTCCAGTGGGCCTCACACTCTATACAATATTCAGGCCTTACAATCACAAATGCCCTTTCCTCCTGGACAAAGGCAAATTGGCCGCGCCTTCGTAGAGCGATCTTGAAGGATCTCTGACGGAGGAAGCCACTCCACAACTCCTGGTTGGGTCGTATTAATGTAGTAAAGATGAATATTCTTCCCAGTCTTCTCTATTTATTTCAGTTGCTGCCAATTCCCATTCCCGCCGAAGACATTACCAGGTTGCAGGTCGACCTCACCTCCTTGATATGGAATGGAAAACACCCCCGCATATCCGCTGTGCTCCTAATGCTTCTCCGTAGTCAAGGAGGCCTGGCGTGCCCCAACGTCCAGGACTATTACTGGGTGGCACATCTGTGCTACATCTCTGAGTGGGTGGTGTGGGAGAGTGAAAAACATTGGGTTCACATGGATAGAGCGGTCACCTACAGGCCACTTTGGGACCTTGCGTAGGTGCCCAAACACTCCCGTCCATGCATCGCCTATGCTGCAACTCCAACACGCACAGTGCTGGAGATTTAGGACAGACTAGCTATTCAACGAGGACTGACCTCTTTGATGAATCGGTGTAGAGCACTTCCTCCCCACCCTGCGGACCCGACTGAGCATGCTCAACATATAGCCGCGCCACAAGTAATGCCCCCCACTCCACTATCTCACTCGACCACGGGCCGCGAGGGACCTACTGGGGACCCCTAGATCCCCTTCTTCCCCCTTCTTCCCCCCTAAACCCCTCTCTCCCTTTTACTCACCCCTAGTTTATCCCCCTCACCTTCGAGGTGATGGGGATAAACTATCCGTCTGGTGCCCACAGTGCCTCCTGTCCGGTGTCCAAAGCACTTAGATAGTCACTCAGACCAGATGCAGCCTCTTAATGGGTTGGACTTTGCCTTTCTTCGGCTCCTGCTTTGCAGACGTCCCAGCATTTTATACAGGCATAACAGCATTGTGTGTATGCAATGTCGACGCATTGTGACTGCCTACTAAATGTCTTTCTCTTTCACAATGGCACCTGAACTGTACTTTTGTTATTCCTTTTTGTAAAAAATTCAATAAAATAATTATCCTTGCCACCCACGCCAATTTTATAGCATTGGGTGGCATGGAATAGCCTGAATTGTCACACTTGTTGGAGTGTGAAGGTTAGTATGTGTGTTGATACCGTCATTGGCAGCACTGAATGAATGAATGAATATTAGCCTTATAAAGCGCAAACTTTACCCGAAGGCATCAAGGTGCTGCAGAAAGGGCCATCAGACAGTAGTGCATGTGGGACTCATACTGAAAGATTGGTAAAAAGCCAGGTATTCAGAACCTTGCGGAAGAGAGAGTGAGACACTTGTCCAGAAAATACAGGAGGAAGGGAATTCCAGACCCTGCAGCGGTGACGGAGAAGGCTCTGCCCCCCCATCTGATTCTCTTGAACCTGGGGACTACCAACAGATTTTGACTGGCGGATCTTAACTGTTTGGTAGGAACATAGCGTCGAAAGAGCCCTTTAATACCTTCCGAACCTAGATTGTGGAAGGCCTTGTGGGTGAGACAAAGAGCCTTAAACAAAATTCTCCGGTCTAGAGGGAGCCAATGCAGCTCACTGACAGAGGCCGAGACTGGGTGGAATTTAGGGAGGTCTATCACCAGCCTGGCCGCAGCGTTCTGTACCAGCTGCAAACAATGAACAAGCCCTTTGTTAATACCCAAATAGAGGGCATTACAATAGTCCAGTCTAGATAACACTAGGGCAATAACTGCCTGCTTTCGAGAAGCGAAAGAAAGAAATTGGGAGATTTTCCTAAGAATCCTGTTGGTCCCAAAACAGGTGGACACTGTTCTGTTAATCTGAGCACCCAAGGAGAGAGAATTGTCCACTATGACACCGAGATTTTTTCCTTGGGACACTGGGCAGGGGTCAAGCACGTCACGCCACCAGGCTTTGGACCAAATATGCTGTTGGTTTCCAAAGATCAAAACCTCCGTTTTGTCCCCGTTGAGTCTAAGATAGTTTTCTACCATCCAAGAAGAAACTGCCTGCATACAGTTTTTTAAATTGGTGGCGGATGCCTCTATGCTGTTTGTGATGGACACCATAATTTGGGTATCATCAGCATAGGACAGCACCTCGAATCCAAAAGATCTAACGACCTTGGCCAAAGGAGCAACATAAATATTAAAAAGGGTCGGGCTTGGTGAGGAGCCCTGAGGGACTCCACAAAACACATGGCTGGGGGCCGAATAAAATTGATCCATTTTCACTATTTGTGCCCGATCCCTAAGGAATGAGGTCAACAACTTAAGGGCAACGCCCCCGATCCCCAATTCCTTAAGCCGGTCCACCAGTCTCAAGGGGGATATAGTGTCAAAGGCCGCTGTAAGGTCAAGAAGAATCAACAGCGTGGTATGCCCAGCGTCAACCTGCACGCGAATGTTGTTGATTACAGAGGTTAACGCCGTCTCCGTGCTGTGATCACCTCTGAAACCATGCTGCGAGCCATCAAGCAGCTGATATTCCTCTAGATAGGAGCTAAAATGAGAGTTCAAGTGTTTCTCAAGAATTTTTGCTGGGACAGGCAACAGGGAGATGGGGCGGTAATTTTTTAATTCAGCCGGATCCAGTGAAGGTTTTTTAAGAAGAGGTTTGACCAATGCAGTCTTCCAAAGGATAGGGTACTGCCCAGCTGAAATAGCTCCATTGAGTACTGAGGTGAGGTGGGGTACAATAACCTCCCTCCCTAATTTCATGAACTTCAGTGGGCAGGACTCAAAGGGGAGCCAGATGTAATTCCACCTAACAGGCGGTCCATATCCTCAGGTGACAGAGGGGGAAGGCAAGTAACTTGCCTGCCTCCACCAGGGTTACGGGGTTATCGAGGGGAGGGGGAGCGGGGTTGGCAGTGACTGCTGTGGGGATCCCGGCGTTGGAAGTTTCCAGGGAGGAATATATTTCCGTGATCTTAGAGCGGAAAAAACTAGCCATTCTCTCACAGAGGTCCTGGGAAAAGTCTGTGTGGTCAGGGACTGAGGGGGAGGAAAGAGAATTGATTAAATTAAAAAGCTCCCTAGGAGATTCAAGGGATTCTGTAACCTTGGAATAAAATTATACTTTTTCCTCTATGATGGCGAGTCTCTTCCCGCAGGATTGAGATCAAGACGCCAGATCCTTTCCTGGTGGAGGCAATATTGTCTTAATTTCCTCAGCCTATCAGAAAACCAGGGGGCAGAGGGCTTTTTTCTAGCCGCATAATGCTCCTTAAGGGGAGCTAGGCTGTCCATGGCTGCTAGAAGCCAGTTGGAAAAATCTGTGGCCGCCAAATTAACATCAGTATACGGGGGCATTGATGGTTATTAAGCGAATTCAGAAGAGCCTCCTTACTGATACGACTAAAGTTTCTCTTCTTTCCTATTATCTTTTTATTATTTAGAGCTGTACGAGATACCGAGATCAGGAGATAGAAAGGAATGGCATAATGGTCTGACCAAGAAAGTTGTATTGGTTCTCTTACCATAATCCGGGAATCGTTAGAGAAAATGCCATGTAGTATATGTCCAGCTGTATGGGTAGGACTCATGACCAATTGTGGCAGACCACAGCAATCCATAGTTTCTAGAAAAATTTGCGTGTCCTTGCATTAGGTCTTATCCAGGTGAAAATTAAAGTCACCCAGAAGGGTAAGATTAGGTCTTGCCAGGAAAGGTTCTATAAGATTACTAAAATCCTGGCTAAATGATGCTCTCGGTCCAGGTGGGCGATAGGTCACAACACCAGTAAAACTTTCAGTCGGATGAACTTTCAATGAGAAATATAATGCCTGGTACGGATCAAGAGACGTTGTGAGTGGCTCGGTGTGGCAAGAATAAATATCTTTATGCAAAATGCCCAAACCCCCACCCATTCTGCCTACCCTATTGAATCTAGATAGGGCATATCCAGAAGGGACTGTCTCCACCAGATCAGGACCAGAGCAATCACTGGCAGGGTAATTGGTGGTGCAAGCTGCAGTGGTCTCCATATTAGGGCCCTGACACATTTGTGTTTCTACAAATTAAGCACTGTGTCTGATTCTTCATGAAAAGTGAATCTGTTGAGTGCACGGCCTCGCTTTAATTTGGTGTGCACTCTTTGTGGGTGCAGCCAGTATAGGCTATGAAAATAATGTACTGTTTGCTGAGAGTGCGCACAAACAAGTGGACATGTGAGCCGGCACACCCTATTTCCTTGCAAATGGCCCCAGACCCTTGAGGATGACTTGAATGGCCCCAATGATATAGGTGAAGTCAAACTTTCCACTCACCCATGCTGAGGACTTAAGTGTCACCACAGGGGTGAAGGTGTAGGGCACCTCTGCTAAGGCACTTAAAACACAGCTCCTGCTGTGCACTGGCAGTGACTTCTCAGTGGCAGCCTTGGCTTTCCTTCGGAGTGGAGATAGGGTCCCCTTTCAGGCAGGGAGATTCTCTTTTTTTTGTTTTTTATTGAGGAGTTATAATTCATTTACATCTTCCAACAAGATTACACATACAGAGGCGGCATTGTTTCAAGTAGAAAAGAGATAAATAGTACACCATAAAGAACCATGGAGCATACCTAAATACAGTAAAGAACAGTGATAACGACTGGTAGAAACAAATTCTCATTACTTTAAAAACCAGAATCCCTTGAGACTATGCAAATATATCACATCATCACACCGCAACCAGTTAAGAGCTCTGACAGGGCCCCCTTGACTGGTTCTTACAGTTTCCTTAACTTATGGCAGTTTGGATTATTTTCAATAATTGCATGCTCCAGACCACAAAGGAATATTTAGGCCTGCCACCAGGATAAGAAATCCATGGCTTCCTTTTGTAGTAAAGAACGAGCAATCGTGAGCCTTGCAGAAGTTACCTCAAAGAAAAAGACAGCAGCAACCTCCACCCGGACACCAGGATTGTCCAAACAACACTTTTTTCGGATCAGGGGTAATGTTGGTCATACAATGTTGATTTATCAGTGCAAACACTTTGTGCCAAAATTGTAAGATAGGACCACAGGTTGCAAAAATATGCACTGTATCCACCTCTAGCACATTGCACCTAAAACAAGGCGATGTTTCCCGCAGGCCCCACTTATACAGCTTAAGCAGTGTGTAATATGTATCATTTAGGATTTTAAAAGGGTGCGCCTTGAGTCAAGAAACATTAAGAACGCTCTGCTCCAACATATTAGTGTACCATATCTCAGAAACGGAGACATTGCACTGTGGGCGTGGAGACCACTTAACAACAAGTACTTCAAAATTATTATCCATACTCCCCTGACGCCCCAAGATCGAATAGAAAGTTGGTATGTAGCTTCTTAATATTAATAAAACCTTCCAGAAATTCATTGTAGTTCATACTGATTTTTTTATCCGGGAGTTGCTGCCCAAAGGTTCGTAATTGCAAGTAGCAGAAGGCCCCAATTTTGGGGAGCATATAGTCCCTTCTCAGATCCTGAAAAAAGACAAAGGTTCCATTCTTTAAAAATTGGCCCAAACACTGAATTTTATCTATGCCCCCAACAGCTAAAGAAGCTGTCTTGGAGGGAGGGAGAGAGGCTAGGATTACTCTCTAAAAGGGTATATTGATGAAATTGGGAGACATGACAGGTAGAACGAATAGCCAGCCAAATTTGATGGTAAACCAATAACGTCTTTAACCGCGTAGGCTTAAAACAAGCAGTGTCAACAGTCCCCTGTTTCAGCTTAATTGCTGTTGAAAGAGTGCAGTATTCTGGGAATAGGCCTGCCACATCCCATACAGTGAGCCCCAGTACTGCGGAGAGCCGAAACATAAATGCTGCCATAAAATAGTTCCACAATAGTGGGAGCGCAACCCTCCCCCCCCCCCCTCTCTACGGAGCAGTTAGAGGTAGCAAATGAGTCAATGAGGTTTTTTCTATGCCCAAATACATTTTTGCCAGCTACTTTCAACTTTATTAAAAAATCTTTTATGCAAATATAGAGTAATAGATTAAAATAGATATAAGTAGTGAGGCAAAATAATCATTTTGATGATATTACACCTCCCATTCTGGCCCAAATTAAGCCTATCCCACATCCTGAATAGAGAGAGGGATTCCGTAAAGAATGTTTCATAGTTCAGCAATATGATATTTCCCATATCGAACGATATTTGAATCCCAAGATACTTAGCCTAAGTTACAAAACGAGGGTCCTCTTTTTGAGATTGTTTACTAATGATAACCCCCGTTTTGTTGATATTCAACTTATAACCCGAGACCTGCTCAAAAGCCATAGTGGTATGTTCAGTTGCTGGCAGCATCATTACTGGGGATGATGTAAGTAAAGCAATATCGTCAGCATAGGCCAGAAGCAGGGTATGAGAAGTTGGCCTGGTATATACTGTCCACTAATTAAAGTGGGCACCTTGCACCAGTCCAAACAACCCTTATGGTGATTTAAGAGGTCAAAGATAGCCTTAGAAAGCTATCCAAGTGGTAGCTGTGGAGAGCAGCCTTCAGGATTAGTCTTGAAGGAATGTTAAGCAGCTTGTTTTACCCGAATGCAACCTTATATTATTGGTTAAATTGAGGGAGAACCACAAAGTAGTTATAAAAATATGTATTTATTAATATAACACTCTCTAGTATGACACAGTATCTCCTACACGAAGATAATCACAATGCACACAATACTTAAGCACAGAAATGAAAGTAAATATCACTAATACACAGTGGGCCCCAGGGTGGGACCAAACCATATACTAAAATAGTGGTATAAGAACCACGACTCGAGTCAAGACAGTGTCTAGAGTATGTAGAATCGCTGGGACCCCAAGGAACCACCCAAGGTGAGTAAGTAGGCACCCCATGGAGGACGGGTGCAGTGTGGGAACACTCTCAGTACAACTTTATGGGAAAGTCGCGGTTGAAGTTTTAGAGATTAAGGACCCTTCCCAGTGGACTTCGAAGAAACCCCATGGAAGACAGAAGGTTGGAGAGCCACCCCACCTGTGGATACCAAAGTACCCAAGCTACCTATCCCAGGGAAGCCGGGTGCATAGGGAGGAAGTGGCGTCGGTAACCGCCATCGAACCCAATGGTGGACTTTGAGAAAGTGCCGCTGCTGGAAGGAAGAAGAATGTCCGGTGGAATCCAAATGTGGATTCTTGATGAAGAGTACCTTAAAGCAGAGGGGACAGAGTCTGGGTCACTTCTGAGTGACCAGGGGCTCGGTAGACGAATGCCCACCGATGTCGGGTGCTTCAGGTTAGTTGACTTTGCTCTTGACTGTGCAGCTGCGGGGACCAGGCGATGTTTAAGACAACCAGGAGCCAGATGTGAGCTGTCGCACGAAGGATGTTGAGTACTGAGGGGTCGGTGTCCGGCGGGAGTACCAACAAGCCTTAGCAACAGCAACCCACGCAGAAAGTCAAGATAGTGTACGGTTCGGACCAGCAAGGTCCAGGAGACTCACCACAGCAAGGGGAGTCAGGGCAGGCCTGGAGCAACCAGAGGAGCCCAAGAAAAGCAAAGTTGACCCTCAAATGGACCCACAGGCCAGAGGCACAGGAGTTGCAAGAGGACCTCGAGCAATTTCACCAAACAACAGCCCACGGAGCACTCAGTCTGAGAAGGTCAAAGTTCTTGGTAGGAAATGGTGCCAGAGGTTGGGGCTACTCGGAGCCCAATGCACTTGTTCAGGAAACACCAACAAGCATATGCATTGGCAGAAGTATGTGATGCACAGGGGTTCGGGTATTGCAGCCCCCACAAGGGATTCTGACCTCAAAGTTGGTGAGAGGGCGGCTCGGGCCTTGAGGGACATAGAAACTCACCTCCTGTGTTGCTGGACCCTTCGGAGTCCATCGGAGCAAGGGAACAGCAGACCAGTCAGCAGTGTTGAGGTGCCTGCAAATGCAGGGGAGTGACTCCTTCACTCCAAGGGAGATTATCTTTGGTTGTCCTTGATGCTCCACAGGTCCTGCACGGATCCTGTATGGTGCATGGGCACAGACGATGCAGCAGATTGAGTGGGAGACGAAGTGGGGCCCAAACGAAGTCCAGCGAAGTCCAGGGTGTCCAGACGGTCGAAGTACAGTGGTTTCCTGTTCAGAATCTTGTCCAAGTCGAATCGAAGGTCCTACAGCCAGGTAAGCCCTTAAGTACCCACGGGAGAGGGTTGGCAAGATTCAGGGGACCCGCCCAGGGGAGGGTCTGGACAGTGGGGAGGTTACTCTCATGTCCTTTGTCCAGTTGCGCGCCAGAGCAGGAGCCAACGGCTTCCAGGGCTGGTTTGAACTGGACTATGCACAGGGACACCAAATGTGCCCCTCATGCAGACTTTTGGTTGCTGGCAAGCGCACCCACCCCGACCTAATACACTAAATCCTGTCTGGGAGGTGGTCACACCTCCCTGTGACAGAATGCTTATTGTTCTGCCTTCCCCTGCTCGAGCTTGGCTCAGCAGCAGGAGGACAGAAATGTGTCTCTGGTTGGCAGCAACCATTTTGTGCTGTCCGGGACTAGAAGGCTGGTACTGGGAACACCAGGGACCCAACGAAGCTTGCTTCTGAGGGGTGAAATCATACCTCCCACACCGGTTACCGGTGTGGAATCATACCTCCCACACCGTGGTGTGGGGGTATGATTCCAACATGTTTGACACTAAACACGATAGGGTTACTTTCAGCCGTTTTAGAGTTGGTCATCAGAAGGTCGCATAATGTCACTCTATATGTCGTAAATGGCTGCCTCACTGACAACCCAGGAGAATGGACTCCGTAGGCGGCAGGGTTGTCCTGCTCATGCAGTGGCACCCTCTCACTTAGAACCAAGCACCCTGCCTTCAGGATTGTTAAGGCCTGCTAGAGGGGTGACTGATAGGTTTTAAGAGCAGTGACCCTTAGATATAGTAAACCTATATATTAAGTAAGTGGTGCATGCACCAACTTACACAGGCTGCAATGGCAGGCCTGTAGGTTCCATTTTTCATGGCCTCTCAGGGTTGCATAATACATGCTTCAGCCCATGGGAGGCCTATGGGGTACCTATGCCCTGGGTACATGGGTACCATATACTAGGGACTGACAAGGGTACCCCAGTATCCAATCTGTAGTGTACCAAAGTACATAACATAACAGTTTAGGGACAAAGCAGATAGACTGGGGTCCTGATTAGAAGGATCCCAGTCAGACTAGTCAAAAACAGAACACATTTAGCAAAAAGTGGGGGTAACCATAAGAAGCAGATCCTACTTTGCTACACAGGGAGATTCTCGAGACATCCTTAGGAATTTTAATGCCACCTACTAGGAATTACTGTGGGAGATGCACAAACTTTAAATAACCTCTTGAGCGGTGCAAGCTTAATGCATTTCTTCACTGCATTTTGGCTCATGTGACTTCACCTGTAATAATGCCCAGGCATATGGGCAAATGTGTTCCCTCATTAGCATGTGGCATTTCTTCCATGCAAACAATGGCCCAAACATTATCCGTAGTGCATATGCACTTTTATAAAGCAAACTACATAGGGCCTTATTACGATAGCGGACGGTCGCACCGCTGCCATCACATCGGTCACGAGACCGCCCGACAAGGAGGTGGTGGGCCAACTGCCTAATTATGATGGGATCGCCGGGCTAGAGGTCAGAAAAGTTCTTTTTAACACAGTGGCTTGTGTTGCAGTCCTGGAAAAGAGCCGCAGCACAAGCCGCCGTGAAAAAGAGTACATTGTGAACATCCACACACTGTGTGCCATGCACCATGTGGTGCATGGCACACGGTGCATGGATGCGCGTGGGGGCAGCACATGTGCCCCCTGGGCCACTTTGCAGTGGCCCACGAGGGATGGGGGCCCAGTTTGGGGCCCTCAAAGTCCCTTTCTTACAGCCTTTTGATGGCGGTGGGATCACCATGAAAAGGCTGTCGGAAAGGGACATCGTAATTCCTACAGTGGTGCCTGCCTCAGCACCACCATCATTAGGGATTGCGATTCTGCCATAGCCAAAGGAAAAGACTTGATAATAAACCCTGGGAGATTAGTGAGGACCAAGTAGAAAATTTGATATAAACTTTCAGAAAGACTGAAGAGAACTGTGCACTGACTTTATCTTATTTTGTTTAAAATGACAATATTTATACGCAATCAACCAAGGAAGAATGAAGATTTTTTCAACAATTTAGTTGAACGTGGTCATTCATAACTATTTCTGTTGCCTCTCTACTTTTGGTATACGAACGTGTTTATGTATGGTCAATGTGCAGCTGACCATTGAGGTGGGCAACAGGTTTTTTGTCTATTCTAATGACTACTTCAGGCAGTGCGGCATTGAATTCCTTGGCTGCCTTCCATTTCTTGCTTAGCATCTCTTTCCCTACTCGGGTAATTAGGTGTCATTTGTTTTTCCCATTCAATTTTTCATTCTCATGCGTCGATGGCATGCAGAGTGGCATAGAATATAGTGGAGTGGCATAGAGTAGAGTGGAGTGGCATAGACTAGAGTGGCATAGTGGAGTGCAATAGAGCGGCGTAGAGTGGCGTATAGTAGAGTGGTGTAAACTGGCATGGAGTAGCGTGGCATAGAGTGGAATGGGAGTGGCATAGAGTAGAGTGGCATAGAGTGAAGTGGCATAGAGTGGAGTGACAGAGTAAAATGGAGTGGTGTAGAGTAAATTGGTGTGGCATAGAGTGAAGTGGCATAGAGGGGCATTATGTGAAGTGGAGTAGTGTAGAGTGGCATAGATTGGCATTGTGTGGAGTGGTGTAAAGTAAATTGGCGGAGAGTGGATTGGAGTGGCGTGGAGTACAGTAGCATAGAGTGGAGTGGCATATAGTGGAGTAGCGCAGAGTAGAATGGAGTGGCGTAGACTAGAGTGACGTAGACTAGAGTGTCATGACATAGAGTGGCATAGAGTTGTCGTGTAGCTCCTATAGTACCCCTGCAGGACCTGCGCGTTTGGATAACATATACTGCGGGCTTGGTGGCAGACTAGCTCTGAGCACCCCCACCGTATATGTTAGCCTGGTTCTGCATTAGCTAGCTCGCAGTGCCACTGGTGTCTCCTCTTATCGGGGAGAGATTAGTTTCTGGCAACCTTAGAACATGACAACCCTGATTCCTTCAGAATCGTGGAAACAATATACTACCTTTCGCTCAGTCACTCGTGCTCACTTATTCGGTTTGTCTCAGAGAGTTACACAGAATAAACAGTCGGGCGTTTCAATAAGTATTTATTGAACAGTTGTTATTCTAGTGTAAAATATATGTGCTGCGGTAACCAGCAGACAATAGCAGAGATATATGATCAGCAGTATGATAAAAGCAAAGGGATAGAACAGTTCTACCATATTGCGATAATCATGAGTACATACATGAATATAAAAGCATTATGCAAGTGCACGTACTCCTACGATGCCTACCTAGATGTACCTGTGTGTACCTAGCATATGTGTGTAGGTCTTAGAAGCTAAGCGCCAAGAATCCTCCTAGGATTTAGTCGAACCCCCATACCTGAATAGAGAGAGTGTGGGACCCCGTCCTGGTCTCGAGTTGGACACCCCGTCCGGGTTGTGTCAGACCACTGTCAGCTTGAACGACTGCATGCAGGAGCCTCAGCATCTCTGGTCAGTGTGTCAGCATGAAAGTCTCGGTTCCCTCTGGTTTCCCGGGGCAAGCTGTGGTGTATTTATACCCTAAAGAGTCTCGGTCCTCAGTATGGTTTGTATTGGACATGAGGAAGACGTCAGGGGTGAACTTTGTACATACATTATGCTGGTGGTGTATTCTTAGAAAGCCATGCATAATTAATGAGTACAGTGTGGGCCTGTGTTTGGAAGAACCCTGCTGCATTCAAAACCACAGGATAGATAACGTTCAGCCCTCAGAGCTCGTTGTGTACTAGCTGGGACCAATGTAGGTGAAAGATCATGCCTGTATAAGGAATCATACTATAATAGGACATGTACAGTTGTGACCATAATTGGGCATATGCGGCCATGACCATAATTGGGCAAGTACGAATATGACCATATTAGGGTAAATATGAATATGTCCATTTTAGGGCATGTACGAACGGATCTACATTAGGGCATCTATGCGGGATATAACACCCACTCCACTTCCGAACTGGATAATAAATGACCATACTTAAAATCTGGGCAATTTAAAAACATTTTTAAAAGCAAGTAAAAACATGGTTCTAAAAAATCGTTAAAAAATTTTGGTGCTTAAAAAAAAAAAAAATTCAAATTCAGCTTTTTCTAGTTGCCACTTAAAAGTCAATATCGTCTCTCTATAGAAGTTGTATTACCATAAGCAGGAGAAGGCCATACTTTTCTCAAGCGAAAGTGTCAATGTAAGAAAATGTTCCAAATTTAGATTGTTTATTTTGAAACGAGTGAAGAAGCCGAATTCTTTCCCAGGACACGATGAGCCAATTCAAGATTACGCGTCCTGGCTGGGAAGCTCAATATTATTGGTGTCAGCTGCTGTAAATGACAAATCCAACGCCTCACAGAGAACGTCAATCGCACATAGATGGAATGTAGTGCTGCCAACAGTCGGTGCTGCTGCAGCTTGTGCGGCAGTTGTTACCTGGGTGCCTGTGGAGGAGTCACCTAACCCAGCAGGAGCGAACGGCACCTGTGGATTCTCCAGGAATGCATTCATCAGAATTGGAAGCCGCTGGTGACAACGCAGAGCATGGGCCTTTATGGGGTCCAGCATTGCATCCGTGTCCAGAGGCGCATCTGATGGAAATGTTAGACAAAGATCCTTCTCCGCAGAACAAGCATCGAAGCACAGGTAAGATGCAGTCTATCCAGACTGGTCTAAATGATGGAAACCAGGAGGCACTGAGTTCTCGCAGGCAAGAAATGCCCAGAAGTTGTACCATGCGTTCATGGTATTTCCGCTCCAGGAGCATGTTCACCAGTCCCTCGGGCAGTGGGCCGTCCATTGCGTAGCAGCAATATTACAATCAGGATTCCTGCGATTAGAAACAAGATGAGCGGGAATCCTCCAAATACGCTTCCCAATACGGAGTGTAAAAATTTGGGATTACTCCGAGGACTGTCTGAAAGGTGCTTAACAGTCCTGACCCTATGGTCTTAAATAGGTGTACAATTCCGCTCGTATCTGACATGTTAAAGATACGTCCCACCATTTCTGCGAAATGAATGGGGCAATTTGTACGTATGAGTGCCTGTATCTCGGTCGAGGTCCTTGCAACTTGAAGTTCATAGGTTTCTCGAGCAGAGGTTAAGGGCACAGGTTGCTGTAAAAGCATGGCTTTCAATCTGCTCAGAGTATCAAACTGTATAAAAGAAACATTCAGCGAAGGCCATAACGGCGCCTCCCTGACTGTGTTCAGTGGCGGAAACAATACTTGCATACAGCAAGTAACCCTGGAGTTAACAGTTACTAGATATGCGACGCCCGGAAGCATCCCACAACAACCTTGATCATTTAGCATTAAGTAACTCCCATTCGAGAGCAGCTGGAAAACCGGCGTGATCATGGCCGCTGGGGTCCCTGACATGTGACAAGATAAGTTCGCCACTGAACCACTGCAGGCTCCGTGTAGAGAAATATCCTGACACATGAGAGAACCGCTCAAAGCGTTCTTGCAGTTTGTACCACTCAGATACACTTCTCGATCCCCATTCCGGCATCGGTATCTATATGGTAACTCCCAAGTTTCCTTGATGTATCCCTTACCCATTTTCACATATTTGCCTGCCTGCCTTTGCTCAAAGCGATACCAAAGGGGATGATGGACGGAGCGTTAGAGCAAATCAAACACTCACCCCCAGTCAACTGATCTGGGTTTAATCCATCATCATTCTTTAGCTCACTCCACCACCCCAGTTCAGACATGGCCATATGCAAATCAGTCTGACCCTGTGCCTCATGGGAACAGTCCAGCCCGAACTGCCAAGCCATGTCTTCCCTGGACCGGAAACAAGCATCCTGGGACCGGTTTCGGGTTCAAAACCCTCATCAGCCAGGCTATCTTGAATCCAGTGGCAAAGTGAGCAAGGGACCCACGTCTGGGCATACCCTGCCAACTTAGGGCGAACAAAGCGATACCAAAGGGGATGATGGACGGAGCGTTAGAGCAAATCAAACACTCACCCCCAGTCAACTGATCTGGGTTTAATCCATCATCATTCTTTAGCTCACTCCACCACCCCAGTTCAGACATGGCCATATGCAAATCAGTCTGACCCTGTGCCTCATGGGAACAGTCCAGCCCGAACTGCCAAGCCATGTCTTCCCTGGACCGGAAACAAGCATCCTGGGACCGGTTTCGGGTTCAAAACCCTCATCAGCCAGGCTATCTTGAATCCAGTGGCAAAGTGAGCAAGGGACCCACGTCTGGGCATACCCTGCCAACTTAGAGGCGAAAAAGCGATACCAAAGGGGATGATGGACGGAGCGTTAGAGCAAATCAAACACTCACCCCCAGTCAACTGATCTGGGTTTAATCCATCATCATTCTTTAGCTCACTCCACCACCCCAGTTCAGACATGGCCATATGCAAATCAGTCTGACCCTGTGCCTCATGGGAACAGTCCAGCCCGAACTGCCAAGCCATGTCTTCCCTGGACCGGAAACAAGCATCCTGGGACCGGTTTCGGGTTCAAAACCCTCATCAGCCAACCTATCTTGAATCCAGTGGCAAAGTGAGCAAGGGACCCACGTCTGGGCATACCCTGCCAACTTAGGGCGAACAAAGCGATACCAAAGGGGATGATGGACGGAGCGTTAGAGCAAATCAAACACTCACCCCCAGTCAACTGATCTGGGTTTAATTTGGTATCGCTTTACCTTTGCTCAAGGCAATATTGAAACTGAAACGTAGTGACCGGCAGAGTGATTTGGCCATGAATTAGCCATTCTGTTGATGGTGACTCGGCTACAGTGAATGGTAACCTTTCCAGTTTCTCAATACGCAGCATTGTATATTTGGCTCCCCTTTGTGCCATTTCTGTCTGTTTATCAGTTAGATTGTATTCTGAGAACAGAGACGTGGTGTTTATAAAACGCCATGGCACAGAGCCTGCACGCAAAGATTGCAGCGTGCAGCTTAACATCATAATAGAACGTAGCTGAGATTCCCGTGTTGTAACAAGGCCAGATCTTGTTCTAATATGTCGATTGCCGAGGACACAATGTTGCCTAAGGAGTAAATCCTGGAGGTCAGAGTAGTTAACCCATTATCCACCACTGCCAATGCCTTTTCTAAGTTAATACGGTCTATTTCCCGTATCCTTTCTGCGGCCTCTTGTTGTGATATTTTCCAGTTTTCATTATAGGAGGCATAAAGGCCTGCATATATGAAACATTTGTGACGCTGTTTCTTGGGTCCCAGTAGAAAATCTCTAAGATCCATGTCAGGTGTGGGTAAGGTCAAGTGGTGCTTTACTTCTGTCAGTGTTGAGGTCTCTAGCCAATCAAGGCACAACTTCCCAACACTATACAATGTCACTACCCCTGGGTGATGTCTTTGTACATAGCGTGGATCTGGCCTATGGATACTAAACCCTCTGGTTGTATTCATAAATCTCTGTTGACATTTGTTTGTGTCAATGGGCCAAACCAGCCATTCCGTCCAATCAGGATCTGATCTGTTGTACTGGAAAATGGCATCTAATCCTACCCCTTGTGTAGTTGAGTTCTGCCCCCCACCCATCTGTGATGGTGTTGGAAACCCCGGTGTGTTCATTTCCTTGCCTTTGGCTATTCCAAGACAGGATGTCTGTTGCACAGTTTCGTTCAGAAATAAAATCTGCTGCGGAATGTGCATGCTCTAAAAAGTGCTTCTATTCCCTGGACTTGCCAGTCCCTAGAACCCCAGATTGATTTTGATTCTATTGTGTCTTTCAATAGATCGAAACCCTGTTCAGACAACTGGTTCAGAAAGGATGCAGAGTAAATATGTTTGGTGTTTGTTAACATAATTTTCTGAGCTGAAGTTTTCTCCATTTTATAATAAAATGACGTCGGGTCGAATGTGTTAAACCCTGAGAAGTATGTGAATTTCTGTGCAAACGCTTGTGAACTACCTTTTGGAGGTGTTGGGCAGTGTTCCCACTGGTGGTATTCAAATACATTTCTAGGTGTTGTAGACTTGTGTAGGAAATGATCACCAAAATGTTGGTAACAGTACAATGTATCATAGTCTGAAGTACCTTCTAACATTTCATTATTCGGAAATGCTGCAGTTTTTTCTAAATCAGACATCATAGCATTTACAGTTTCAGTGTCCCAATCATCAGAAAATGTACTGGAGGTAATGAAATCACTTAAAGAAATTTTAAATACATGTTTTAGCTTTAAAAGTTCAGTCGGACCTATATATCATAATCAATCTTGTCCTATACTATACCGTCCGGTATAGGAACTGCTGTAATGTTCACTGAAGACAAGTCTCTTGGTTCACGATGTGAAGACTGGTGTGGTTTTAAAATCAAATTGACTCTTTGGGCTGTAGAGCTTGGCTGGAGGTATCGTCCATTAATAAGCATACTAAAAGTTATTATTAAACCTAGCCAGAAAATGAAAAATAAAATCCCAGTGATATACCATAGTTCTATCCAAGGTGACACCAGGTAAGTCTTTCTAAAAAAGTTCAAAAAGTCATTGAGTTTCTGTTGGAGTGATTTTTTGGCTGGCGTCGTTTCCGGCTCACTTGGGTCCAGTGAAAACGTATCAAAGTTCATGAAATAGCCAGAAGCAGTTCGATCAATTGTTGGAATTGCATCGGGATTTGTTGAAATCGGATGTTGCTCTTGACGAGGCATGTTGACGTAGATGTCTGTATTAGGTCTGATTGCAACTTGGTTGTTAAGTTGATTTTCATTTTGAAGATGAATTTCTTGTGGAAGTGGAACAAGTTCCATAGCATTGTTGCTTAGTCCATCATTCAGTACAGGTGGCTCTTCAAAGGTGATGAGTCTTTCCGTTTGAACTTCTTGGATTGTAGCGAGAGGAGGGCGTCTGCTACTGTGGAGTCCACGAGGCCTACTCTTTAGTATCGGCCACATAGTGTGGTTTGATTAAGTCAATTGAGACGAATCTTTTCTCCTTTTTTCCGGCAAGAGGCTGCAGAAGTACAGTTTTTGTGCCGTGGATTGCAAGGACCGGTACAGGCTTTCTGTAGGATGGCCCAAATTCTTTCTTGTCAGCAATCTTCTCTCTGACTAGATCCCCGAGTTTTGGGATCCAGATAGGTCTTGCCGTTACTGCCTTGACTTCCTCATTGGCGGCCTGTTTCTGGAGCACGTTACTTTGTTGTGTCCTGGATTCATTTAGATCCTGTAAAACAGCCAAACGATCATGGATATCAAATGGTTTTTCATCTGCCACTGTGCCTTCACAATCAAGATCAGGTACCCACATTCTTGTCCCAAATAGGACCTCGTAAGGAGTGACACCTCCTAGAGAGCTTCTTGGCTGATTATTGAGTGCGCGCTGTACCCCATAAAGGTGATCGACCCATCTACCGCCCTTGCGTAATACCCTAGCTGGTAAAGATTGCTTTAAGTCTCGGTTTTTCCTCTCCACAACAGAATTTCCCTCGGGATGATACGGAGAGGAGTACCGCAATGCTACGCCCATTCCTTCCATGGCCTCTTTGTAAGCCCGAGAGATAAACGCCGGACCACGGTCAGAATGTAACGTGCCAACTGCGTATGTGCCGATAAAGACTCACAAATCTTTTATAACAGTTCGAGCGTCAGCCGAGCGCTGAGGCCAAACCCATAGGAATCTAGAGCAGGAATCCACTGCAACCATGATATATTTCTTGGACCCATCAGATTGTAAGGGTCCGCAGTGGTCCAAATACACACATGCGAGAGGTTTGTCTGATTTCAGTAATGGTGTCTGCGCTGGGCGTGTTACGGTGGATCCTTTTATCTGATGACAGATGTCGCATTTCAAGACATAGTCTTTAGTCAGCTTCGTTAACCGTGGCCACCAGTAGCGCTGTTTCAATAAAGAAATAGTTGCTGTAACGCCTGTATGCGCAGAACCCAAACCTTTGTGTGCCGCTAAAATCAAGCCTAGCCTACGATCCATATTTGGTATTACTCTATCACCCACTCCAGGAAGCTGAGCATATGGAATGTTTTGTGCATCTAACTTGTAGGAGTACTTGAGTGGAAATTTTTTAGGTACTGCTGTGCAGCCTTTGCGTGAAGCATTGATAGCTACCATTATCTTGCCGTCTATTCTCGTCTTTGAACAAGTAACTGCAGCTACGGCGGCTGTGCGAACAGCCCCCTTTGCGGCTTCATCAGCCAATGAATTCCCTTCAACGTGAACGCCATCACGCTGATGACTCAGTGTATGTATCACGTGAGCCCTTGGTAGTTCGTTTCTCAACTCCACTACCTGTTCCAATAGCATTTTATGCTTAATTGTGCCACCTTTTGCATCTTTGAACCCGTTTTGTTCCCAATGATGTAGACATTCATTGTACGACTGTACACAGTAAAAGGAATCACACACAAGTAGTGTGGGGAATTCGTGATCCGTATTTATAAGTGCCAGTATAAGTGCTTTGAGTTCTGCCAACTGAGCCGTGCAGTCTCCTAGAGATTGCGTTTTTGTGCAGCTTGGATGGAACTTGCCATCACGCATGCGACCTTTAACAATCGCACACGCTGCGCTGTAAGCTTGCTTGCTTCCTGTGGCTGGTTGAGCAGAACCGTCAGTATAAATAATGTATTCGTACTGATCGAGAGGCAAAATTTCATTTGGTAGAGGGTATTCTTGTTCGTATTGCAGGAATGCCTGTGTTTTTAAACTTGGATCAAATCTGTATTCAACATCCGTTGCAGTAAGAGAATTAGCCCATTGTAGCCATCTCGGATGTAAGGCTTTCGCATTTGGAATGCTAGCTTTTGTCACAGCTTCTGAAGCTGGTACTGGGGTCACGACAATTATGCGTTTTCCCTGAGCCAGAGCTCTTTCTCTTGCTACAGCGGTCTGCACTGCTGTCAGGATTTTTTCTGTTGAAGAGAAACGCATTTCTGCGTTTGTGTACAGGTGTGATTTGTATGCGATTGGTACTGTTTCACCTTCATTAAAAGTTAAATAAGTGTACCCGCATTGACCCGCTATGACTCGGATCACCAAGTTGCGTACGTTTACACGTGTCTGTAAATGTTTAGAAGCTATCATGTCTTCCTGTAGGGAACGCAGGATATTTGTGTGTTCCTGTGTCCATTGTCTGACTGAAAAATCAGGTTTTATTAAGTCGTAGAAAGGTTTTACTCTTTCTGCGTAATCCAAAATGTATGTTCGACCAAAATTTAGGAATCCCAGAATTGATTGTAAATTCTTTAATGATTTTGGAGGTTGGAGCAGCGCACACTTTTCTAAAAAGTTAGCTGCCAGGCTTTTCCCCTCACTTGACAGCTCGTATCCCAAAAACAGGACATTGAGGTGGGCAATTTTTGATTTCTTGAAATTAAATTTATAGCCCTCAGAGGCAAATCCCATAATAATGGTGCTCACCCTGGTCAAGTGCCTCTTTAAGTCATCGTCCGTCAGATAAATATCATCCACATAGGACAATGCTTCTTCATCCAAATTTTGGAGTAACTCTGTTACCCTTGCTGAGAACAACCCCGGGCTATTCTTGTACCCTTGGGGGAGTCGGTGGAATTGCCGTTTGGATCCTAACGCACTGAATGCGGTCAGATACCTGCTTTCAGGCGCTATATTTTGGCAGAAAAATCCATTTGAGATATCAAGTGTTGTTTTGTATTTTTTCCGCACAATGTTATTCATTAATGCGGCACTGTATGCATTTTGAACTGCAAATGTCTTTGTGCAAGTGTTTAAATGTCTGTAATCTAAAACTAGACGATATGTATTGTCAGGTTTGGCTACGGGGAACAAAGGATTGTTCATAGGTGAAGTGCAATTTTCTATCACCCCCTGATATTCAAGTTGGTCTAGAATCTCCCTGACTTGTTTTTTAGCTTCCTGCTTTATAGGGTATTGCCTTTGAGCATTTGGGGAAACTTTTAACGGGATCACGTGGTGGGTTGAATCCTCATCCCAACCAGCATGATTTTTATACAATGCTGGAGCTAGGGCAACCGCCCACTCCTGCGCATATGCATGTTTTAGGTGAATGGGAACGAGGTCGGAAAAGGCTGGAAAAATTATCGTTTCTCCCCTAGGGCACTCCATGACGAATGCTGGCGGCCAGTCTTGTTCTGCTAATAGAATGTCATAACCAGATGACAGATTTTTCCAAAAGAGACCCTTAACTTTTCTGGGCTTGTCCCCTCCATCCGGAGTGTTATCTCATGTAACTTATGTGGGACACTTACCCGAGTATCAGGTGTTTCCACCGTGATATACTCACTCAACTCCGCTGTCACCAGAAATTCCTTCAGGTTCTGGCGAGCTATCGTTACTTCTGCCGCGCTGTCTAGCATCGTCAGAGCCCATTCCCCGTTCAGAAGCTGTGTCCTCAGAATTCTGGGCATGTCTGATCTTGAGACCTGCTACCTTCTTCTTTTTGAACTGAGGTTTTGATTTCTGTTTATCCTCCTTTTTAGGTGCGTAGTCCGCAGCGTGTTGCGTGTCTCTGGACTTTGTAAGCTCCTTTGACCGTCCTTCCCTCTCGGAGTTTCGTGATGAACCCTGAAAGGAACGAGAGGAACAAGTATCAGTATCCTGATACCTGTCAGGTTTTTTAATATTATCCCTATTCCTGAGGTAATACCTCTTTTCAGAGGGCTCCTGTTGAGGAGACCTACCTCTGGACTGAGATCTGGTGTCTTTAGACTTTTGTTGTTTTTTATTTTCCCACTTCTTTTTAGAAGAAGTAGGTGTCTGCTTTGTAGTGTCCTTTTCAGGACTGCCCACCAGTTGTGGTTTTAATGCTTTCCCACCCAAACTGTCTCTGCCTAGTTCTGCATATGCAGTTTCAATTATTTTGGGTAGTTCGTGTTGTTGATCCTCTGGACCGAACTCCCTTAGGCGTTGGCGGATCGCCACAGAAGCTGCTTCCCCCTTAATGTTAGCTAGTATTATGGCTGAGACCTGTTCAAAGTTGTTTAGCAACTTCATCCCTAAGTTAAGGGCAGGCTCTGCTCTGTACTCATTTTGTATCTGTTTCAATACGTCAGGTACTACTGCTAAGGACGGGATACCATGTGTTCTGGTATATATGGCAGCAAAGACTGAACCCCAAGAGGTGCAGTCCTCTACTTGTGGTGTGAGACCCATGGGCAAGCAGATTGTTAGGATTCTGTGTTTATCACTGGTTGTAGTATTCGGGAATACTGCTTCAAGCTGAGTTATTTTCTGAGCTATCCAGAATGGGATTTGTTCGCGTTTTGCTGGCATTTTGCCCATTATCGCGTGTAATGTTTGTGGAGTTATTTTATTAACTGTACCTCTGGACTGGAGTGTCTTGTGCTGCAGCTGGTGCAGGCTGAACTGTTAAAGTCCTCATCACAAATTGTGTGAGGTTTCTGTAGATTTTAATTAAATCTCTGTGTTGTACGAGTAAGTCTGGCTGTGGCATTGTGTCAATGTCAGGATGCGGTGTGTATGCCGCTAATATGGGCCATGTGGCTCCTGCTCCTCCGAGCGGGCCTAATCTTGCTCTTCCTCGTACGTGGGGTAGGGCGCCTTTAAACCAGTAATTATGCTCCTGGTAAGTGAGCGGGACCTCTACTCCTCAAAGGGAGTATAGTCTGCTGGTGTTTCACCTTCTAGGTAGTAGTGAAACACATTTGTAATTGCATTTACTGCTTGGAATGTAACCCACGAATAGAACACCTCTGTTTTATTAGATTCGTGTGCCTCAATCACGAAAATTACTGTACCACCCCTGGCTCTTAAGCCATGTTCTAGAAGTTTTATGGTGACTGCCCTTCTGAAATTTGGTGCGATTTGTATTGCATCTTCAGGGTCTTCTGTTCCGAAGAGGGCTGTGTCAACTGTCCTTGCTTGCGTCTGTGTCTTCCACCATTTTTAGTTGGAAGAAGGGAGATTAAAGAGTTTTTAAGATAAGGTGTAAGTGCACAATTGTAGGAACTAAATATCCTTCAAGCTTGAGTAACCAACAGCCAATAAATAGTATTCTCGTAATACTCAGCTGCGGCGGATTTAGTGCCCACCCACTCCAGACGTCTCTGGGGTTTTGTGAGTAGGTTCTCTGAGAATAGCACGACTGAACTACTCAGATTCTACTGTTAAATAAGTACCAAACCAACGTTGGCGGCGCCATGTCGTGTAGCTCCTATAGTACCCCTGCAGGACCTGCACGTTTGGATAACATATACTGCGGGCTTGGTGGCAGACTAGCTCTGAGCACCCCCACCGTATATGTTAGCCTGGTTTTGCATTAGCTAGCTTGCAGTGCCACTAGTGTCTCCTCTTGTCGGGGAGAGATTAGTTTCTGGCAACCTTAGAACATGACAACCCTGATTCCCTCAGAATCGTGGAAACAATATATACTACCTTTCGCTCAGTCACTCGTGCTCACTTATTCGGTTTGTCTCAGAGAGTTACACAGAATAAACAGTCGGGCGTTTCAATAAGTATTTATTGAACAGTTGTTATTCTAGTGTAAAATATATGTGCTGCGGTAACCAGCAGACAATAGCAGAGATATATGATCAGCAGTACGATAAAAGCAAAGGGATAGAACAGTTCTACCATATTGCGATAATCATGAGTACATACATGAATATAAAAGCATTATGCAAGTGCGCGTACTCCTACGATGCCTACCTAGATGTACCTGTGTGTACCTAGCATATGTGTGTAGGTCTTAGAAGCTAAGAGCCAAGAATCCTCCTAGGATTTAGTCGAACCCCCATACCTGAATAGAGAGAGTGTGGGACCCCGTCCTGGTCTCGAGTTGGACACCCCGTCCGGGTTGTGTCAGACCACTGTCAGCTTGAGCGACTGCATGCAGGAGCCTCAGCGTCTCTGGTCAGTGTGTCAGCATGGAAGTCTCGGTTCCCTCTGGTTTACCGGGGCAAGCTGTGGTGTATTTATACCCTAAAGAGTCTCGGTCCTCAGTATGGTTTGTATTGGACATGAGGAAGACGTCAGGGGTGAACTTTGTACATACATTATGCTGGTGGTGTATTCTTAGAAAGCCATGCATAATTAATGAGTACAGTGTGGGCCTGTGTTTGGAAGAACCCTGCTGCATTCAAAACCACAGGATAGATAACGTTCAGCCCTCAGAGCTCGTTGTGTACTAGCTGGGACCAATGTAGGTGAAAGATCATGCCTATATAAGGAATCATACTATAATAGGACATGTACAGTTGTGACCATAATTGGGCATATGCAGCCATGACCATAATTGGGCAAGTACGAATATGACCATATTAGGGTAAATATGAATACGTCCATTTTAGGGCATGTACGAACGGATCTACATTAGGGCATCTATGCGGGATATAACAGAGTAGAGTGGAATGTCATAGAATAGAATGGTGTCAAGTGGCGTGAAGTGGCCTAGGGGGGTGTAGAGTGGTGTGGCACTGAGTCAAGTGACTTATTCCATAATGCTGATGTAACTGGCAAATTTACCATATATACATCAAGCACATCTAAACCACCTACTTGGTGTCCATAAATGGGTATATATATTAAGGCACTTAATAGTGCTCCATAGGTACAGGGAGGAGCGGTGTCCTTCTTTTCACACAGACTCCAAGGTCCCCGCCTGGCCTGCTCACCTCAAACACCTCTGTCCGTGCCTGCATTAAGATGTGTGGATTGTGGTTGTATAATCAGTCCTGACGAAAGCCACAAGCATTTGGGAACATAAGTGGCAGAAACATGTTGACTCTAAGATGAAGTAGGGGTAACTAGAGCCCCAGGGCTTTTTTCCTGTTTTTATCATACTGGCTGACGCCCAGATTAAATCGTTAGGGCTACCAGGCAGATATTTTTAAAGAGTAACCCTTTCCCCACTCACTACCCTATTCATTTCCCACCAAAGTTCTCCTGCTCATCTCATAGGTTGTAGAATGCCTGGGAACGGGAGGGAACTCCATAATGAAGCATGCCAACTAGGGGTACCCCTGGTGGGTGAGAGTTCTTCAAAGCAAAAGGATTCTTTTCTCCTTAGGTCGACGGAAGGGTTCTCAGATTGATTCAATTGAGTTGGCCTTTATAGTTTGTGTAAAGTTCTGTGTCAGAGGAGGGTTAGTCCATGCTCTATTGCACCTTCTGTGCTTGCTTTAAAATAACCCCATGGGTGGGCCAGGTCCCGGGGGCATAAGGTAAATATAGGAGGGAGGAGCATGGGCCCCCCTCCTAGGCCTTATCAAAGCCCCGGGGACGCCTCCTCCCCGGGGCTATTATCATTATGAATGCAGGTGGGTCCACTGGACCCACCTGCATCCCTAGGGACCGTCACCTCGCGGGGGCTATTGCCTCTTATGTGGGGGGGCCTCGTGGACCCCCCTGTCCCAGGGACCACCACCTCCCCGGGGCTAATTTAAACAATATGGGGGCCTTGATGACCCCCCTGCCGCGGGCACCGCCACCTCCCTGGGGCTAAAATAAATAAATAATGATGCGTGGGGGGACTCCGGCCCCCCCATGCAGCCCCGGGGACTGCCACCTCCCCGGGGCACAAATACACTAATGAAGGGGGTCTGTTGCAGACCTCTGGACCCAGGGACCATGACTTCCCCGGCATAAATTTGAAGAAGGGAGGTGTCCGCCCCACCCACCTCCAGGAGCCCTAGATTGCCCTGGGGACCGCCACCCCCCAGGGCCGGCTCCAGCAATGTCACGGGGTGCCATGCCATAGCAAACAGTGTGCTCCGCTGTAGAGTAAGTGAGAGCATTTTGCTCTTGATTGCTCAAAGTGGAGCACACTATGCTTTTACACACAGAGAGCTGCATGTCAGCAGCTCCCATTGTGTAAAAGCAAGGCCGGCTACCGCATGAGGAGGGAGCAGGCCGGGACCGCGGGGGCCTTCCGGCTCCCCCTGTGGCCCTCAACAAAGAGCCTGGCCCCGGGGGATGGGGTCCCCAGGGCTGAAATTGGCCTCAGGAGGGAGGCCATGCCCTCACTCCTTTATTTATAAAAAAAATAAAAGGCCAGGCCCCAGGGGATGATTTCCCTGGGGCGAAAATCGTCCCAGGAGGGGAGCCGCGCGGCTCCCATCCCATTTTTTTATTAAAAAATGAAAAAGTCAGGCCCCGGGGGATGGGGTCCCCGGGATGCACAATGGTCCCGGGAAGGGGGGGCCACGCAGCCCCCCTTCCTAAAAAAAAGAAAACACCGGCAACTCGCCAGAGGCCCCACCCCATTTCTCCACTACTCATCAAACACACCTCCTGGCATGCTCCTGGTTGGGGGATGTAGTCCCCTTGGCTGCTGAGGGGCCTTAGGGGCCAATAAGACAACCTGTTACCTCCAGTAAGGCCCACATAGCTGGATTGCTGAAAGGTGGTCAGAGGCCGCGCCCCCTTTCTCCACCACTCTGCAAACACACCTCTCAGCGCACTGCTGGTGGAGGGATAAAGTCCCCTTGCCTCTTGAGGGCCTCAGGACTAAAGTGGACTTCTTCCCACAAGCAGCATTTCACCAGGAGGTGCGTTTGAAGAGTGGTGGAGAAAGGGGGTATGGTCTCTGACCACCTCTCAGCAATCCAGCTGTGTGGGCCTTACTGGAGGTAACAGGAGGGCTAGTTGGCCCCTAAGGACCCTCAAGAGCCAAGGGGTCTTCAACCCCCAACTATTAGTGCTGCAGGAGGTGCGTTTGCAGAGTGGAGGAAAAAGAGGGCGTGGCCACCTAAAACCTCTCAGTAAATCCACTGTGTGGGATTTCCTGGAGGTAACAGGAGGGGTAGTTGGCACCCAAGGACCCTCAATAGCCAAGGGGACTTCATCCCCCCACTAGCAGTGTGCCAGGAGGCGCAGCTGCAGAGTGGTGGAGAGAGTGGGCATGGCCTGCTATCAGATCTCAGCAATCCTGCTGTATGGGACTTACTGGAGGCAATAGGATGGGTAGTTGTCCCCCAAGGACGTCCTTGGGGCCAACTACCCCTTCTGTTATCTCCAATAAGTCCCACACAGTGGGATTGCTAAGTGGTCTTCAGAGGCCACGCCACCTTTCTCCAGCACTCTGCAAACTCATCTCCTGGTGCACTACTGGTACCTCCTGTAAGTAGGGCCGGACTGGGAACCCAAAGCAGCCCTGGCAATTTGGTTGGACCAGCCCCGGGAGGGGGGGCATGTGCAAGTGTGAGAGCACTATTACTTTTGTTTCTGGGGACTGATATTGCAGCACTGCTGCAAAACAGGCCCCCAGTAACAAAACCGGCCCCACCCCTCCGGCCTCCGGGAGAAACGCCTGATGCCGGGCACAGACAGTCTGGCACGGCCAGTCTGGCCCTGCCTGTAAGTCCTTCAAAGCGGGATTCCTGAGAGCTGGTCGGAGGCCCAGCTCCCTTTCTCCACCACTCTACAAATGTGACTACTACTTTAAAAACCATAGAAATTCACTGAAAAAACCAAAGGTTACAGAGACGTTATATTTAGGAATTAGCATTAAACAAAACCTTAGAAATTCACAGAAAAAAACAAAGGTTACAGGAGGTTATAATTAGAAATTAGCATTAAAAAAAACTTAGAAATTTATGGAAAAAAACAAAGGTTACAGAGACGTTATAGTTAGACTGAGATTTCACTTATACAAAACCAGAGAAATTCCGCAGTTATAGTTAGCTGGGCTAACTATAACCCGCGCCCCCACAATGCACTGATTATGACCTCACATATTACATCACTCATGACATGGTCAGTGACATCACTCATGACATCTCAAATGACATCACTGATGGCATCATCCAATGCCTCTTAGTGTTTTTAAAATGTTTATGTGTGTTAAATATATATACCAAAGGTGTATTGGTGAATCAGTGGGTGTATAAAAACATTGAACATGGAAAAACATTTTAATACTTATCACTCCTCCTTTGTGACCACTTCCAACGTGCTGCACCCTTCCCAGTCTGGGCGGGTTTCAGCACCGAATCCGCCCTACACGGAGTCACAGAATTTCTGAGGCAAGAACTCGACTCTCGTGGGACAGCCACCCTTATCCTCCTAGATTTAAGTGCGGCCTTCGATACGGTCTCACACTCCATTCTCTTGGATAGATTGGAGGCTTTAGGTATTGCCGGCACTGCTCTGAAGTGGTTATCCTCCTTTCTGAAGGATCGAACTTTCTAGGTCTCTTCAGCTAACAACACTTCTACTACTCTAACACTGACCTAGGGGGTTCCGCAGGGGTCCATTTTGAGCGCCCTGTTGTTTAACATCTACCTACGCCCCTTGATGGATGTGATTGAAGAATCTGGTCTCACCGTGTTCTCGTATGCGGATGATCCTCAGGTTATTTTTTCACTATACGATGCTCGAAACAAAGATCCTTCCCCTCTCAGGCAAGGTTTGGCTAATGTTGCACTCTGGATGAACAGAAACGCCCTCAAACTTAATGGTGATAAAACCGAACTCCTGATCCTGGGAAATAACCCTGATCTCTGGGGAATCAGCCATATTGGGGCTTTTGCCTGTTCCGGTGGATAAAGTCAAGAATCTCGGTTTCAGTATCGATAAAAATCTCTCCCTGACACCACAGGTCTCTAAGCTTACTGCCTCCTGTTTTTCCATTCTGAAATGGCTTAAGAAAATACTTCTGGCTGATCCCCCTAAATTCACAGAGAACAGAGCTGCAAGCTCTGGTTACTTCCAGACTGTATTATGAGAATGTTCTGTATCTGGGTCCTGACAAAGCCTTGATTTGTCGCTTGCAGATCATCCAAAATGCGGCTGCCCGCCTTCTCTTTCCGCTGCCGAGATTTTCTTCCGTCTCTCCCTTGCTGCAGAGACTGCACTGGCTGAGAGTTGACAAACGCATTAAGTTCAAGGCTTTGTGTTATATGTTTCGTACTAGACACGGTCTTGCTCCTTCTTATATCCAAGCCCTGGTGTCTCCATATGTCCCCACCAGTGTGCTGAGATCAGCCAACCTTGCACTGTTTTCGGTGTCCAGGTTTCTCAGAGCTCTTCTTAAGGGCCGCTCCTTTTCCGTGCTGGGCCCTAAACTCTGGAATTCTCTGCTGTTCGCTCTCACATCCTGTAACTCACTGCTTCAGTTCCATAAAAGCTTAAAAACTTTACTTTTTAGCAGCCCTGATTACACCCTGCCTTCTTAGATATTCCTCTTGCTATGCCATGATACTGTCCGCCGATAGCGCCGGGAGACCCTTTGGGGTTGCAGCGCGCTCTATAAGCTTCTTAAATAAATAAATATAAGTGCCTGTATGGATGATTTAGTGGGTGCGTGACTGACTGTATAAGTGAGTGACTAGGTGCCTCAGTGAATGTATGGGCGAGTGACTAGGTTGTGCGAATGTCTGTATCAGTCTGTCAGATGGTGTCTAAGTGGCTGTATGGGTTGGTGAGTGGGTACGTGAGTGGCTGTATGGGTGAATGATTGGTTGTCTGAGTACCTGTATGAGTATCTGTGTGGCTGGGTGAGAGGGTGTGTGACTGCCTGCATGGATGAGTGGGTGGGTGAGTCAGTGGCTGTATGGGTTAGTGAGTGTATAAGTGAAGGGCTGTATAGGTGACTGGGTGTGTGTATGGCTATGTTGGTGAGTGAATGGATGTGTCAGTGGTATATGGGTGAGTAACTGGATATGTGAAATGCAGTATAGGTGAGTGTTGGAGTATATGAATGACTGTATATGTGGGTGAGGGATTGTGATAGTGGCTGTATGAGTGAGTGTGCTTGTGTGAGTGACTGTATGGGTGAGTAAATATGTGTTAGTATCTGTATGAATAAGTGAGTGGGTGTGTGCATAACTGTATAGGTGAGTAAATGGCTGTGTGACTGACTATACGTGAGTGAGTAGGTGTGTGAGTAGCTCTATGAGTGACTGACAGTGGGTGAGTGGCTGTATGGGTATATGAGTGGATATATCAGTGGCTGTATTAGAGAGTGAATTGGTGTATGAGTGGCTGTGATAGGACAAGAAGGAAGCGTAGTCACTTATTTGAGTATGAAGGGGTTTTATTTGTGTCGCTCAGTCCTTTATTACACGTATTCCTAGTCCTCTGGCACTCCTCTCGAGTTCTTCTGCACTCATAGGGCTGTCCCGGTATCTTTCCTCCTCTTCTCCCCGTCTTTCTTCTTTCTCTTTGGCGGTCTTGCCCTCGGGAGAAATAGACAGGCCCGTGGCTGTTAAATATTACACCTCCGGCAATGAGGAGCCCTTCACCAATCACCACTGTGACAATACAATTCAACCAGGTCGGTGGGGTTATGCTTTCTTTTGCTACCCTGTGTGCCTATTCACAGGTATGGTAGGTTAAGCTGGGAGTGTACTATAAGGAAGCAACCCCAGGAGCCCCTTTTGGGTTCTCTACTTCTCCTTTCCACTGTGTCGCCTCTAGTACCCTGCCCAGCACCCACAAGCAAAAGCCCACCCTCTTCAGGGTTTCTCCCTGTGTTAACATTTGCCTTGAGCCGTGACTCCGGACCGGAGTCACGACAGCCCCGTCCATCTCGCCTTCCCTCGGGTCACTCTTTGTGCTCCTCCCGGCGTCTTCTCCGTCCTCCTTTCGGCTCCTGTATTCGTCTCTCGCACTGCTTACTCCGCTCGTCTCCTCCGCTGCTCCCGCGTCCACGTATCCTCCTTCTCCGGCTTCCTCGCGTCTCTGTCCTTCCTGCGTTGGTCCGTCCTCTTCACTCGTCGCTCCGGCAACCACTTCCGGGTTGGAACGGTGTGAACCGCTAGAGCGCGTCCCTCTAGTGCCCCCGGGGCGCCTCTCGCCCGTATCCGCGTCGCTCCTGCCACAACACCTCCCAACCAGGCATGGACGTTCGGGCCATGAAGACACAGGCCAACGTGATAGAAAGTCAGCCGGACCCTGCAAACGGCCAGGGATGTGACGGACCTGAAAGGAGAAGGGTTGTAAAGCCAAGAATCAACACAAGATGCGAGCATTCGTATCCTTCTGACGAGCCAACCACACCAAGGGGGCATGATCCGTATATAACACAAAAGAGCAGCCCAACAGGTAGTACCTACATGCCTCCATGGCCCATTTGATGGCCAGACACTCTTTCTCAATGGTGGGATACCAGTTTTCCCTGGGGAGAAGTTTCCGACTGAGGTACACTACCGGGTGCAAGGCCCCCTCACGTCCAGGCTGGGAAAGAACAGCCCCAAGACCACTGTCCGAGGCGTCTGTCTGGAGAACGAACTGTTTCGAAAAGTCAGGACAGTCCAACACTAGTTCGTCACACAGTGCCTTCTTCAAGCTATCAAAGCTCTCTTGGGGTACAGGCAGCCACTCCTGTACACGCGTGGGATGTTTCTTAGCTAGGAGTTCGGTTAAGGGGGTCGCCATTTCCGAGAAGTGGGGTATGAAATGCCGATAGTATCCTATTAGTCCCAGGAAGGACCTGACCTCTTTCTTGGTCATGGGAGGTGATAGTTCTTTGATCGCTTGTACCTTGTCTACCTGAGGCCGAAGGCGGCCTTCTTGTATGTGATACCCCAGGAATCAGATAGAGTTGGTGGCCAACAGACATTTATCGGGATTCTCCGTCAGGCCGGTCTGTCAGAGGGTAAGCAACACCGCCTCCAGGTGTTGTAAGTGGAGCTCCCAGGATGAACTGAAGACCACTATGTCATCCAGGTAAGCTGCTGCATAACATAACATAACATAACATGTGTATTTGTAAAGCGCACGTTCACCCAGAGGTCTCTTGGCGCTGAATAACAGATGTTCATTGTTACCCAACTCAATGGTACTCATTTTATCGACCTCAGATGGATGAAAGGCTGAGTGGACCCGCCGGGATTTGAACCTGTGACCATGAGGTCGAACACAGGCCCCTGCAATGGACGCATTAGTCCACTGAGCCACCAGACCCAGCATAAGCTTATACCGCTCCACCAGCCCATCAGTCTGTGGGTGGTACACTGAAGTACGGATTTGCTTTATCCCCAGTATTTTACAGACGTGGGACATCAGCCTGGACATGAAAGGGGTTCCCTGATCTGTCAGGATATCGTTGGGGAAACCTACCCTACAGAAGAACCCTACCATCGCCTGGTCCACAGCCGAGGCGGTCATGCTTGTCAGATGAATGTCCTTGGAGTATCTTGTGGCATAATCAACCAGAACAAGGATGTATTGATATCCTCTTGTGGAGGCCACCAGGGGCCCCACCAAATCCATACCCACACGGGAAAAGGGAGATTCAATGATAGGGAGGGGCTGCAATGGTACCCTCGGGATATGGTGAGGATTTACCCTCTGGCATCTTTCACAGACATAACAGAAACGCCGTATGTCTGAGAATACCCCTGGCCAGTAGAATCTTCGAAACAGATATTCCTCGGTCTTATCTCTCCCGTAGTGACCTCCCCCTGTCTGCCCGTGGGCTAGGTGTAGTACTTGGTTCCTGAAAGGCAGTGGCACTAACAGCTGTGAAACCAGTTTATCTGGGTGTCGTACCCTCCTATACAACAAACCCTTGGAGACACAAAAATAGGGACCTACCTGTCCTTCTTCGTTGTCAACGGCTTGAGCCCAAGCACGTTCCAGTATGGGGTCTTCTCTCTGCGCTGCCCTAAAGGTGCGGGTCGTTACTGGTACCTCGTCTGTGGAAGAGCAAGAAGAAGTGGAGGGTATGTCAGAACCACCAGCAAGGACATATCGTCGGTTTTGTGCCCGTTTTTCTCGGTGGGACATTTGAGCCTTGTACCTACCGCCTGTTAATTCCTCCCGGGAAAAAGGCGCCTCCTCCCACCATATAGCCTCCTGCTTCTCTTTTACGGCCTTTGTTAGCAACAGCGGGAACTCTTCATAGTCTGTCCCTAGAATCATGTCTTCCACCAGATCAGGGATACCCGCCACCCGCAGTGAGTTATGTTGCCCGTCATGGTTCAAGTGTATCTTGGCTAGGGGATATTGCTTACTGTCCCCATGGACACATGTGATCCAGGCAGTCTCCCCTCGTAACCACTGTCCCGGACCCACCAGTTCTGCCTTTATCACTGAATGATGACATCCGGAGTCAAGTAAGACCTTTCTGGGGTTATCATTGATGCCCATCATGTAATGATATTTCGCTTCACCTTGACCGGTCCATAACACCCGCCCTTGTAGGAAACCAACCTCCATGGGCTCCGTGGTTGTTACCTTCTGGGGACAGTTCCTAGCTATGTGTCCCCATTCCCCACATTGAAGGCACTGGGGTCCCGTTACAGTGTCTCGAAAGGGTTGTCTAGGTACCGGTCTGATATCTGGGACGTGTCTCGGGGTACCCATGGGTGGCGTGAATCTCCATTTGAGGGCTACAGGAGTGTGCATTCTGGGCATGGATGATCTTGTTTCCAGGGGTCGGGGCTGGGAAGGACGGGAGTCAGTTGCTCTGTGATAGGCACACGCTAGTTCTATAGCTGAGTGGACGGTAACGTTAGGGTGCTGCTTCACCCAGGCTCTTGTGGGATTAGGCAGGGCATCCAGGTATTGTTGCAGGAAGACTTTATCAACCACCTCCTCTAAGCTAGACGTGGTTGGTTGTAGCCAACGGTTGCCCAGATCCTGTATCCGATAATAAAGGCCTCGGGGGTTATCATGGGTGTTCCACTTCTCTCTGCGGAATTTGGAACAGTAGTACTCATCATCATAGCCAAGACGCCCCAGGATGGTTCTCTTGATCTCTGGATACGGGGTTATGCCAGCCGGGTTTGCAGCCTGATAGGTGGCCTGTAATTCAGCGGGCCAAAAGAGGAGCTATGTACTGTCCCTATCTTTCTGGTGGCCAAGAGGCTGTTGTGGCTACGCGCTGGAAATTGGTGAAGAACTAGTCTGAGTCTTCACCGGGTTGGAACTTCTGGAGCACGGAGCTAGGGACATTGGGGTGTACCCTGGTGTTGGCGATGGTATCTGTCAATCTCTGTATGGCGGTGTCCTGGATGACTTGTGTAAGAAGGTGGGTTGGTATATGCTGTCCACTAATTAAAGTGGGCACCTTGTACCAGGCCACACGACCCTTATGATGTATGAGGTCAAAGATAACCTTTATGAAAGCTATCCTAGTGGTAGCTATGGAGAGCAGCCTTCAGGCTTAATCTTGAAGGAATGTAAAGCAGCTTGTTTTACCAGAATCTCACTTCTTGAATGACCAAATGAAAGGAGAACCACACAAGTGTTATGTAAAAATATGTATTTATTACTAAAACACTCCCTACTAATCTCGACACGAGATTAGAACATAAAGCACACAATACTTAATCAATAGAACGTACGTAAGTAGCAAAATATACAACGGGCTCCAGGGGGAGACCGAACCATATACAAAAAAAATGGTATAACAACAACGACTTCAATAGACACAGTGCCTAGAGCACGTAGAATCGCTGGGACCCCAAGGAACCACCCAGAGGAGTGACACAGGGAGCCCATGGAGGACGGGTGCAGTGTGGGAACACGACCGCGTGTTCCGTACAAATCTATGGGAAAGTCGCGGTTAGAAAATTACAATTTAAGGACACTTCTAGGAGGACTTCAAGCAAACCCTTTGGAACTTAAGAGGTTCTAAGGCCAGCACCCTTGTGAGTAGCAAAGTACTCATAGTTACCTATCCCAGAGGAGCCGGGTGCATAGGGGTCAAGTGGTGTCGGAAACCGCTGTCTTTTTCAATGACGACCTGCAAGAAAGTACTGCTGCCAGGAAGGCAAAGAGTGTCCGGTGGAATCCAAGCCTGGATTTGTGATGTGAAGAACCTGAAGGCAGAGGGGACAAAGTCTGGGTCACTTAAGGTGACCAGGGGCTCGATAGTCGAATGCCCACCGATGTCGGGTGCTTCAGGTGAAGAGAAAGGGTGTTTGTCTCTGCAGCCGCGGGGACCAGGAGATGTCAATGACCACCAGGGTCCGGAGGTGAGCTGCCCCACAGAGGATGTCGAGAGCTGAGGGATCAATGTCCGGCTGAAGCACCAACAAGCCTTGGCAACGGCAACCCACGCAGATATAGGAAACAGGTTACGGTGTGGACCAGCAAGGTCCAGGGGACTCTCCAAGCAATGGAGAGTCAGGGCATGTCTGGAGAAACCAGGTAAGCCCAAGAACAATCAAGGTGACCCTCGCCAGGACCCACCAGTCAATGGACCAGGGATCGCGAGGTGACCTTGAGCGAATGTACAAAGTGCCAGCCCACAGAGCACTCGTGGAGTGGAGGCCGGATATCTTTGGTGCAAATGATGCTCGGGGTCGGGACTACACGTAGTCCAAAGCACAGCCTCAGGGATTGTCAAAAAGCATATGCTGCTGCAAATGTACACAGTGCACAAGGGTTTGGGTTGCACGGTCCCCCTCTAGGGATACTGGTCTCAGAGTTGCTGAGAGGTCAGACCAACCTCAGGGACGTTAGGGAACCTACCTCCTGTGTTGCAGAAATCTTCAGAGTCTGCAGGAGCTCGGGAGATGCAAACCGGTCAGGTGCGCTTAGGTGCCTGCTGCTGCAGGGGAGTAACTCCTTTACTCAAAGGGAGATTCTTCTGTCGTCCAGTGAAGTGTAGACCGTTGAAGTACTTGGTTTCTTTGCAGAGTCTTGTCCAGGTATAATCTAAACTCCTGGTATCAGGTTTCCCACTTTATACCCATGGGAAGGGGTTGGACTGACTCTGGGGACTTTCCTAGGGGAGGGGCAGGACAGAGGGGTGGCTACACCCATGTCATTTGTCCAGTTTCGCACCAGAGCAGGAGCCAATGGCTCCCAGAACTGGTTCTAGCTGGACTATGCACGGGGACACCAAATGTGCCCCCAGTGCAGACTTTCTGGCAATCTAAGAGTGCACCCACCCAGCCCCAATACACTAAAGCCTGTCTGGGAGGTGGTCACACCTCCCTGTGACAGGAAACCTATTGTCAGGCCTTCCTCTGCTCAAGCTTGGCTCAGCAGCAGGAGGGCAGACTCGTGCCTGTGGCTGGCAGCATCCATTTTGTGCTGCCCAGGTCGAGAAAGCTGGTACCGGGTAGACCGGTGACCCATAGTAGTGGTTCTACAAGGGTGGAATTATACCTCCCACACCAGCTACTGGTGTGGAGGTATGATTCCAAGGTGTTTGACACCAAACACGACATGTTTCTAAGCAGCCGTTTTAAAGTTAGCATTTACCGCACTTAAGTATATATGGTTTGGCTGCATCACAGACAACCCCGGGGAATGGATTCCGAAGGCTGCAGAGGGGCCCTACTCATGCAGGGGCACCCTCTCACATAAAACCCAGCACCCTGCCTTCAGGATTGATAAGGCCTGCCATAGGGGTGACTGATAGGTTTATATGTGTAGTGATTTATAAGGGATATAGTGAACCTATATCTCCAGTAAGGGGTGCATGCACCACCTTACACAGGCTGCAGTAGCAGACCTGTTGTGTCATTTTGAATGGCCTCTCATGGGTGGCATAATACATGCTTCAGCCCATGGGAGGCCTCTGGGGTACCTATGCCCTGAGTACATGGTGTACCATATACTAGGGACTTATAAGGGTACCCCATTATCCAATCTGGAGTGTACCTAAAGTACATTACACAACCAATTTAGGGAGAAAGCAGATAGACTGGGGTCCTGATTAGCAGGATCCCAGTCAGACTAGTCAAAAACCAGCAAAACACCAGGAAAAAAGTGGGGGTAAACATGTAGTCAGATCCTACCTTCCTACATAACCCCCCCAACCCCCAAACGAGAGGAGATAAGGCTAACCTTGTCCAGTTGAGACTTTATTGACTAAGTGGCCATATAAGGAAGATCCTGCACTGGCATGGATACCCCCTGTCTTATGGTCCACTAAGTAGTCCCTACCCTTAGGGGTATTGGATTTTCTCCGAAATTTGGGATTACCACCTGTAGTGTGTTTTGGCAAAGTAAAAGGCTGGTGGGGTGCCTGAGTAAAGAAGTGAGGCCCTAATAAAGTTGGTCTCAGCTTCCTCAGAGCACTGATCACCATGGAGGCCTTTCTTTCCATGACTAAGTTATATCTGGCCCTAGGGGTCAACCTCTGGCTGCCTACAGCTGGGGGTTGAGTCCCTTTGGTTGGAACACTGGAGGGCCAGGGCAGGTTGGGAACCATCTGGTCCCAGGTTTGCCTTTTCCCCACAGAGCCCATCAGGGGGATGTCACTACCTAAGGGTGAGAGGGATCCCTCAGTGTGTTGAGGAATTTTGACCTGGCTAGTGCTACTAGACTGGGTGTCCCTAATCTGTTGATGAGGGGGTTCCTCTGGGCAGGGGGCCCTTTGGGGTCCACTGACATCCCTAACCTCTGCAGCCCTAGGCTGACTGAGGCTGGGTAGAGAGGGGCAGGGTACCTGCTCCAGACTGGATACCACCTTGGAAGGGTCCCCTGCCCTCAGAGGTGTTGCCAAGACAGGCCTGACCACCTCTGGGGCAGTTCCTCCACAAGGGGTAGGATCAGCTCCCTGAGGAGACTGACTCTTACCTATTGTCTGGGGGAAGAAGATTTTTCTTCATTCCCTCTGCTCTCTGGTGGAGTAGAGTGGGCCATTCTTTCAGGCTCCATCACTCCAAAATTGCCCTGGGGTTGGACTGAGGCCCTAAGGGTCCCACCAACTTTCTCAGGGAGGCCTAACATTCTTAAATGGGCCTGGTGTTCCACTTGAGCCCAGGCTGAAGTTTCTAAATCATTGCCCAAGAGGCAATCTACAGGCAAGTTGGGGGACACTGCCACCCTCTTTGGGCCAGTGACCCCTCCCCAGCTGAGATTTACTATGGCCATGGGATGATTTGTCTTGACACCATCAATGTTGGTCACCTGGTACTTAAACTCAGGTAAAAGCTGCTGAGGGGGTACTAGTTTCCCTGTCACCATGGTGACACTAGCCCCTGTGTCCCTAAAGGCCACAGCTTTCTGACCATTGATCAGTGGCTCCTGTCTGTACTTGCCCAAAGAATTAGTACTGACAGTAAAAGTGGCAAACCCCATGCCACCATCACAGACTGAGGAGGCCTGGGAGGGGGACCTTGCTAAGTCAGGGTCCACCTCAGTTCCCCATGAGAACCCACCTAACGTTTTGCGTGTACTACTACCAACTGAGGGATTACTACTTGTAGTACCAGGAGTGGTAGTAGTGTTTGGGGGAACATTTTCCTTATTGCTGACCCTTGGACAAATGGGATAATTTTTCCAGTGGCCTGGTTGTTTGCAAACAAAGCAATAAGGTTTCTTTACAGGGGAGGAAGGAGTTTGGGACCCACCCCCAGAAGAGGATTTTTGGGACCCTAGAGGGGACTTGTCTTTTGATTTATCCCCACCTTTCTCTTGGGTCTTGGAAGAATCTTTCTTCTGGTCACCACCCTGATTCTTTGGCTTTACCCTGGTCCTGACCCATTTATCGGCCTTCTTTCCCAATTCTTGGGGAGAAGTCAGATCTGAGTCCACCAGGTACTGGTGCAAAAGCTGGTTTTGACAATTATTAAGGATCTGCTCCCTCATAATCAAATTGTACAATCCTAAATAGTCATGCACTTTGCTGCCATGTATCCAACCTTCCAGAGCCTTAGTAGCACAATCTACAAAGTCTACCCAGTCCTGAGTCTGTGCCTTCTGGGTGTCTCTGAACTTAATCCTGTATTGCTCAGTGGTTAAGCCAAATCCATCAATGAGAGCACTCTTCAAGACTGAGTAGTTGTCAGCATCCTCTTCTCTAACAGTGAGGAGCTTATCTCTACCTTTGTCAGCAAAGGAGAGCCACAAGATAGCTGCCCACAGCCCCTGAGGGACCTTCTGTACTTAACAGGCCCTCTCCAGTGCAGTTATCCATTTGTGGATGTCATCCCCACTCTGGTAGGGAGGGACTATCTTGTTCAGGTTCCTATGTTCATGAGTATACTCCCTACTTCTAGGAACACTGTTGCTGCCACCATGGGACTCTAGTCCCAATCTTTTGGAGCTCTTTGGAGCTCTAGGGATTCCCTGTCTAGGGCCAACTGCTCCTTCTTGAGCCTAAGCTTGATTCTCTCCAAGCTCCAGAAGTTGGCACTGTCTATCATAAGAGGATTCCCTCTTATTTGATATGGAAGTCCCTACAGAAGTACCTGAATGATTAGACTCCACAGAGGGCGTTCTGGGTCTTCTAGGCAAACTCTGTACTCTTCCTGGTGGAGTAAAGAGAGGGCCACTGGGGGCTTTTTTCCCCACCTGAAGGAAGAGTTGGTTTTTCCAGGTTAGAATCATTTTGATCCTCGTGGCCAGGGTTTGAGTCCAGATCAAAGAAGTGTTCACTTCCTGGTCTTTCCTCATCTCCTGTCCCACCCACTCTTTCTACTTCACCAGACCCTGGGGTCTTTCTGAGGTCATCTAAGAGCAACATCTCTATTAGACGTTGGGTGCTTGCACTTCTCCCTCTCCTCAGCTTCCTAGATGTACACATATTTCTCAATTCTTGGAATGAGAGATGGTCATACCTAGTTGGCAGAGAGCCACTGGCTTCTCCTCTAGAAGACATACTAGTGTTATGTGGTGTAGGCACCTACCTAACCTAGTGGAGATTAAACTCTCTTGAGTTGGAGAAAGGGTTTGCTAGGCCCTTGACTTACCCAACTCCAAGTTCAGTAGAACTTACTTATTCAATCTTGATGTATTATATGTACCTAAGTACTTTAGTGGTTTTCAGTTAATCACTCAATGAAGATTTTTCTGGTAAGACAATAGCAAGCTTGAATCCCAACCGCTGCACACCAATGTGAGAAGGTGGGTTGGTATATGCTGTCCACTAATTAAAGTGGGCACCTTGTACCAGGCCACACGACCCTTATGATGTATGAGGTCAAAGATAACCTTTATGAAAGCTATCCTAGTGGTAGCTATGGAGAGCAGCCTTCAGGCTTAATCTTGAAGGAATGTAAAGCAGCTTGTTTTACCAGAATCTCACTTCTTGAATGACCAAATGAAAGGAGAACCACACAAGTGTTATGTAAAAATATGTATTTATTACTAAAACACTCTCTACTAATCTCGACACGAGATTAGAACATAAAGCACACAATGCTTAATCAATAGAACGTACGTAAGTAGCAAAATATACAACGGGCTCCAGGGGGAGACCGAACCATATACTAAAAAAATGGTATAACAGCAACAACTTCAATAGACACAGTGCCTAGAGCACGTAGAATCACTGGGACCCCAAGGAACCACCCAGAGGAGTGACACAGGGAGCCCACGGAGGACGGGGTGCAGTGTGGGAACACGACCGCGTGTTCCGTGCAACTCTATGGGAAAGTCGCGGTTAGAAAATTACAATTTAAGGACACTTCTAGGAGGACTTCAAGCAAACCCTTTGGAACTTAAGAGGTTCTAAGGCCAGCATCCTTGTGAGTACTGAAGTACCCGAGTTACCTATCCCAGAGGAGCCGGGTGCATAGGGGTCAAGTGGTGTCAGAAACCGCCGTCGTTTTCAATGGCGACCTGCAAGAAAGTACTGCTGCCAGGAAGGCGAAGAGTCTCCGGTGGAATCCAAGCCTGGATTCGTGATGTGAAGAACCTGAAAGCAGAGGGGACAAAGTCTGGGTCACTTCAGGTGACCAGGGGCTCGATAGTCGAATGCCCACCGATGTCGGGTGGTTCAGGTGAAGAGAAAGGGTGTTTGTCTCTGCAGCCACGGGGACCAGGAGACGTCGACGACCACCAGGGTCTGGAGGTGAGCTGTGCCACAAAGGATGTCGAGAGCTGAGGGGTCAATCTCTGGCTGAAGCACCAACAAGCCTTGGCAACGGCAACCCACGCAGACAGAGGAAACAGGTTACGGTGTGGACCAGCAAGGTCCAGGGGACTCTCCAAGCAATGGAGAGTCAGGGCATGTGTGGAGCAACCAGGGAAGCCCAAGACCAATCAAGGTGACCCTCGCCAGGACCCACCAGTCACCGGACCAAGGATCACAAGGTGACCTCAAGCGAATGTACAAAGTGCCAGCCCACAGAGCACTCATGGAGTGGAGGCCGGATATCTTTGGTGCAAATGATGCTCGGGTTGGGACTACACGTATTCCAAAGCACAGCCTCAGGGATTGCCAAAAAGCATATGCTGCTGCAAATGTACACAGTGCACAGGGGTTCAAGTTGCACAGTCCCCACGAGGGATACTGGTCTCAGAGTTGCTGAGAGGTCAGATCAACCTCAGGGACGTTAGGGAACCCACCTCATGTGTTGCAGAAATCTTCAGAGTCCGCAGGAGCTTGGGAGATGCAAACCGGTCATGTGCGCTTAGGTGCCTGCTGCTGCAGGGGAGTAACTCCTTTACTCCAAGGGAGATTCTTCTGTCGTCCAGGGAAGTGTAGACCGTCGAAGTACTTGGTTTCTTTGCAGAGTCTTGTCCAGGTATAATCTAAAGTCCTGGTATCAGGTTTCCCACTTTATACCCATGGGAAGGGGTTGGACTGACTCTGGGGACCCTCCTAGGGGAGGGGCAGGACAGAGGGGTGGCTACACCCATGTCCTTTGTCCAGTTTAGCGCAAGAGCAGGAGCCAATGGCTCCCAGAACTGGTTCTAGCTGGACTATGCATGGGGACACCAAATGTGCCCCCAGTGCAGACTTTCTGGCACTCTCAGAGTGCACCCAACCAGCCCCAATACACTAAAGCCTGTCTGGGAGGTGGTCACACCTCCCTGTGACAGGAAACCTATTGTCAGGCCTTCCTCTGCTCGAGCTTGGCCCAGCAGCAGGAGGGCAGACTCGTGTCTGTGGCTGGCAGCATCCATTTTGTGCTGCCCAGGTCGAGAAAGCTGGTACCGGGTAGACCGGTGACCCATAGTAGTGGTTCTACAAGGGTGGAATCATACCTCCCACACCAGTTACTGGTGTGGAGGTATGATTCGAAGGTGTTTGACACCAAACACGATATGTTTCTAAGCAGCCGTTTTAAAGTTAGCATTTACCACGAGGTTATAATGCACTTAAGTATATATGGTTTGGCTGCATCACAGACAACCCCGCGGAATGGATTCCGAAGGCTGCAGAGAGGCCCTACTCATGCAGGGGCACCCTCTCACATAAAACCCAGCACCCTGCCTTCAGGATTGATAAGGCCTGCCATAGGGGTGACTGATAGGTTTATTTGTGTAGTGATTTAGAAGGGATATAGTGAACCTATATCTCCAGTAAGGGGTGCATGCACCACCTTACACAGGCTGCAGTAGCAGACCTGTTGTGTCATTTTGAATGGCCTCTCATGGGTGGCATAATACATGCTTCAGCCTATGGGAGGCCTCTGGGGTACCTATGCCCTGGGTACATGGTGTACCATATACTAGGGACCAGGCCCGGTTCTAGCGGGTGGGCCGGGTGTGCCAGGCCCACCCAAACATGAGCCTGGCCCACCCAAACATGAGCCTTGGCCCTCGCAGTGAGGGCTTGAAGGCAGGCGCGCAACGCCATTGGGCTCAAAGGGCTTAAACCCCCCCTCGTGTGTGTCAGCCCGGCTGAGACAGTTTCCCGGGCGCACACACACAGACAGTTTTTGTGATTATCTCAGCCACACCAGAGTACTTCACAGGTCTTTAAAAGACCATTTACATGTTAACGAGGCTTTGTTTATTTTTCACCCCTTCATCTCCACTAGGGGCATGGCGAAAGGTGACAAATCCTTTCTTTGGCACCGGTAACCTTTGCCTACTGTCCCCTACTGTCCTGCTGCGTGGATATTTCTTTTTCTATGCGCAGGAGAAAAGAAGTTTGTTTATTCCAATTCACCTTTCCTGACCCCTGCAGCTGCTTATCACATCAGGCTGTGACACAAAGTTTAACTAATGGAGTAGGTAAGAGAATGTGTTACTATTTGTTTTTCTTTTAAAATCTGCACAGGCCCAGCAGGGCACATACTTCGTGTGTGCTTCATTTAAACAGTTTTTATCATTATCATGGCCGATGCAGTACAACAATAAGACAATAAAAAATGCCCAGATAATGCTGGTGATTAATGATCCTGCTGGAGAGCAATCATTTGTCTGTTAGTAGTTTTTAAATGCAGATGAACTGTATTTTATGTGGAAGCTCAGTGGGTTACTGCCTTTGTCACAGAGATCCTTGTGTTACTTGCAGTTCAGAAGTTACAATCCTAACATAGGACAGTGACCTATAAACTGTCATCAAAGAGCTGCATGCAAACCTGATTGGTATAGTTAGAACTTCGCTTTTTTTGTTTTGTGATATAGTTAGAACTTCCTCAGTCTTTCATTAGTCTAATGTTGCTAAAATGAGTATGTTTGGGCAGATATACATTTTTATCAGTAAAGCCAACCCCCAACCACTGGAGTACTCTTTAAATCCTGAGTTTGTGCTTCTCCAGACCAAACCCTCTTAAAATATACTGCCCACCAGTATGGATGACATGTGATTCATACACCTTGTAATCCTCATTGGCTTATGTGACATTCCCTGTAGACTGATTTACATACTTGTATGATTCGTTGTCTCTGTATAATGTGTGCGTGGTGTAAAGTACTGACACACACTACACTGATATGAGTAGCGCTATACAACAAATGAAATGCAGATGAGAGAGGGCTACGTAAAGATGAGGGGCACTGTTGGAGGGTGGCAGTGAGGGAATCCGAGGAGGAGGTCAATAGGGGGAGGGGCTATGTAGCGATGAGGGGCACTGTTGGAGGGTGGCAGTGAGGGAATCAGAGGAAGAGGTCATGGGGTGGAGGGGGGGGAGCGAGGGAGAGATGAGGGGCACTGGTGGAGGGTGGTAGTGAGGAGTCTGAGGAGGAGGTCATGAGGGGGAGGGGCTACGGAGAGATGAGGGGCACTGGTGGAGGGTGGCAGTGAGGGAATCCGAGGAGGAGGTCATGAGGGGCTATGGGGAGATGAGGGGCACTTGTGGTGTGTGGCAGTGAGGGAATCCGAGGAGGAGGTCAATAGGGGGGCCATGGAGGGATGAGGGGCACTGGTGGAAGGTGGTAGTAAAGGTATTTACGGAGAAAGAGGTTATTGGTGCGGCGCCAAAAAAGAATTTCGCATCAGCGCTAAAGCCGGCCCTGTCATGGCCTTTCTGTTTTTGTTTATTTAATTAGCAGTCGGGTCATAAGGGCTACTGTGGAACATATTTTAAGGTGTGTGCTAATTATATTTACTGCTATATTCAATGTTTTAAGTTTGAAGGTGATTTTACTAATGTTTTTACCGGAAATAATGAAAGTGGAGCCCGATGGTGCCTGATATGGGGCTGGGGCCCAAGGTCAGCTGTGAGATAAGGTGCACTGGAAAGGAGTAGTGGATAATCAAGCCTGTAAGGGAGTGCGTTGCAGAGTCCGGGGTCAGGTGGAGGTAGTAATGAAGAGGGATTCTCCCTGAAGGCTCGCACAGAGGGAGCCCGAGAAGTGTCACTTGCCTGATACTCCCACCTCAGAAACCTCCTCTTCCCATCAAAGGAACATTACATGGAAAAACACTTTTTGAGAGTGATAATATTTAGAAGGAGATTTGGAAAAGAGTGCGTTTTACTGGGCCTTGTAAGACTAAGAAGAGATAAAGGAGGGCCCTGAAGCAGGCCTGCCTAGACATATATGCAACAAATCGAGCCCGCAGTGGCCCACCCAAATGCACCCTTGGCCCACCCAAATAAAAATTCCTGGAGCCGGGCCTGCTAGGGACTTATAAGGGTACCCCAGTATCCAATCTGGAGTGTACCTAAAGTACATTACACAACCAATTTAGGGAGAAAGCAGATAGACTGGGGTCCTGATTAGTAGGATCCCAGTCAAACTAGTCAAAAACCAGCAAAACACCAGGAAAAAAGTGGGGGTAACCATGTAGTCAGATCCTACCTTTCTACAACTTGGTTATTTGAGATGACCCCAGCCTGGGCCTGTAAGGCTTCCTGTAGGGATTCGCTGTCTTTTTGTGCGGCGGTTGCTTGGCCTTCAACTACCAGCTGCAGGTGTCTCTGGCCCTCAGCCAGTTGTTTGACCATGTCGGTCATAGTTAGGGGTTGGGTCATCTCCTTGTCCTATCAGAAAGAGGGAATCCCACTTCTGGCACTACTGTGATAGGACAAGAAGGAAGCATAGTCACTTATTTGAGTATGAAGGGGTTTTATTTGTGTCACTCAGTCCTTTATTACACGTATTCCTAGTCCTCTGGCACTCCTCTCGAGTTCTTCTGCACTCGTAGGGCTGTCCCAGTATCTTTCCTCCTCTTCTCCCCGTCTTTCTTCTTTCTCTTTGGCGGTCTTGCCCTCAGGAGAAATAGACAGGCCGGTGGCTGTTATATATCACACCTCAGGCAATGAGGAGCCCTTCACCAATCACCACTGTGACAATACAATTCAACCAGGTCGGTGGGGTTACGCTTTCTTTTGCTACCCTGTGTGCCTATTCACAGGTATGGTAGGTTAAGCTGGGAGTGTACTATAAGGAAGCAACCCCAGGATCCCCTTTTGGGTTCTCTACTTCTCCTTTCCCCTGTGTCACCTCTAGTACCCTGCCCAGCACCCACAAGCAAAAGCCCACCCTCTTCAGGGTCTCTCCCTGTGTTAACACTTGCCTTGAGCTGTGACTCCGGACCGGAGTCACGGCAGCCCCGTCCGTCTCGCCTTCCCTCGGGTCACTCTATGTGCTACTCCCGGGGTCTTCTCCATCCTCCTTTCGGCTCCTGCATTCATCTCTCGCACTGCTTACTCCGCTCGTCTCCTCCGCTGCTCCCGTGTCCACGTATCTTCCTTCTCTGGCTTCCTCGCGTCTCTGTCCTTCCTGCGTTGGTCCGTCCTCTTCACTCGTCGCTCCGGCAACCACTTCCAGGTTGGAACGGTGTGGACCGCTAGAGCGTGTCCGTCTAGTGCCCCCAGGGCGCCTCTTGCCCGTATCCGCATCGCTCCTGCCACAGTGGCTGTATGAGTAACTGAGTGGATGTGTGTGTAGACCTTTAAATCAGTGAGTGGGTGTGTAAGTACTGGTATGGGTGTGTCAATGGTTTGGAGAATGCTAGTGTTGAAGTCTGAGTGGGTGTATGAAAGGTTATATTGGGGTGTGAGTAGGTGCATCATAGATTCTGTGGTCATCAATGATGTCATTTGAGATGTCATGAGTGATGTCACTGCCCATGTCATGAGTGATGTAATATGTGAGGTCATAAGCAGTGCATTGCGGGGTGCGTGTTATAATTAGTTCCGCTAACTATAACTTCTGAATTTCTCTGGTTTTGTACGAATGTAATGTCAGCCTAACTTTAATGTCTCTGTAACCTTTGTTTTTTTCAGTGAATATATATATTCACTGAAAATACCAAAGGTTACAGGGACGTTATAGTTAGGAATTAGCAGATTTAAAAACCATAAAAATTCACTGAAAAAAACAATGGTTACAGGGGCGTTATAGTTAGAAATTAGCATTTAAAAAACCTTAGAAATTCACTGAATAAACCCAAGGTTACAGAGACGTTATAGTTAGGGGCAGATTTTACTCATACAAAACCAGAGAAATTCAGCAGTTATAGTTAGCTGGTTAGGTGTCTCAGTGAATGTATGGGTGAATGACTAGGTTGTGTGAATGTCTGTATCAGTCTGTCAGTTGGTGTCTAAGTGGCTGTATGGGTGTATGAGTGGGTATGTGAGTTTCTGTATGGGTGAGTGATTTGTTGTCTGAGTACCTGTATGGGTGTATGATTGTCTGTGTGGGTGGGTGAGGGGGTGTGTGACTGCCTGCATGGATGAGTGAGTGGGTGAGTGATTGTCTGTATGGGTTAGTGAGTGCATGTGTGAGGCGCTGTATGGGTGAGTTTGTGTATTGCTGTGTCAGTGAGTCAGTGCATGTGTCAGTGGTATATGGGTGAGCAACTGGGTATATGAAAGACAGTATAGGTGAGTGATGGGGTATGTCAGTGACTGCATGAGTGAGTGAGTGAGTGTGAGATTGGCTGTATGGGTGAATATCTGTTTGTGTCAGTGACAGTATAGATGAGTGAGTATGTGTTAGTATCTGTATGAGTAGTTGAGTGTGTGTGTAAATGTATGGATGAGTAAATGGCCATGTGATTGACTGTATTGGTGAGTGAGTAGGTGTTTCAGTAGCTCTATGGGTGACTGACACAGTGACTGAGTAGCTGTGTGGGTGTATGGGTGCAAATGCCAGTGGCTGTATTAGTGAGTGAGTGGGTGTATGAGAGGCTTTATTGGTAAGTGAGTGGGTGTGTGTGTAGATCGATGAATCAGTGAGTGGGTGTGTAAGTACTGCTATGGGTCTGGAATGGGTTTGTGAATGGTTGTGTGGGAGTAGGAGTGGGTGTACAAAAGATTGTATAGGGGTGTATATCAGAGATTCTGTGGATGATGTCATCAATGATTTCATCAGTGATGTCAATTGAGATGTCATCAGTGATGTCACTGACCATGTCATGAGTGATGTAATATGTGAGGTCACAAACAGTGCATTGCAGTAGAGCAAGTTATAATTAGCTCAGCTAACTATAACTGCTGAATTTCTCTGGTTTTGTATGAGTAAAATCTGCCCCAACAATAACGTCTCTGTAACCTTGGGTTTTTTCATGGAATTTCTAAGGTTTTTTAAATGCTAATTCCTAACTATAACGTCCCAGTAACCTTTTGTTTGTTCAGTGAATTTCGAAGGTTTATTAAATGCTAATTCCTAACTATAACCTCCCTGTAACCTTTGTTTTTTTCAGTGAAATTCCTACGTTTTTTTAAGCAGTAGTCATGTTTGCAGAGTGGTGGAGAAAGGGGGCTGGACCTCCGACCAGCTCTCAGGAATCCCACTGTGTAGGATTTACATGAAGTACCAGGAGGTACCAGGAGGGGCTCTTGGCCCCCAAGGTCCGTCAGGAGTAAAGTCGACTTCATCCCCCAATCAGTAGTGCGCCAGGAGGTGTGTTTACATTGTGGTGGAGAAAGGGGGCATGGCTTCCGAAGACCTCTTAGCAATCCTGCTGTGTGTGACTTACTGGAGGTAAGATGAGGAGCCGATTTCAGCTCCGAAGACCACATCCCCTGGGGCCCAGCATTTTACCGATGGGGGAGTGGGACTCCGTGGCCTCCCTCCCTGGGCCAAATTGGGCCCCAGGGACCGCATTCCCTGGGGCCTGCCCCTTTAAAGTGGGTGGCTCCAGGGTACCCACTCATCAATAGGACTGCGGGGGAAGCATGAAGGCCCCAGCAGTCCCTGCCAGCTCCCCACCTCATGCGGGAGCCGGCATTGCTTTTGGACAGAGGGAGCAGCTCCCTCTGTCCAAAGCAATTCTTCTCTGTTTCGGGTAAGCGAGAGCATTTTACATGCTCTTGCTTACTCGAAGCAGAGCAGCGTTTGCTATGGCTAGGCGGGAGCGGTGCTTTCGCCAAGCCATAGCAAATTGCAATGTCCCAGGGGTGGGCACCCCAGGACATTGCTGTAGCTGGCCCTGAGGAGATGGCATTCCCCAGGGCCATCTATGGCTTCATGAGGGGGGCTGCGTGGCCTCCCTCCTTTCTTTCTATGTGCCTCGGGGAGGTGGTGGTACCCATGACTGCGGGGGGGCTGCGTGCCCCCCATTATTTCTGATTAAAGCCCTGAGGAGGTTGTGGTCCCCGTGGCAGCGGGGAGGCTGTACCGGCATCCCTGCAATTGCTTTTATATCAAAGCCCCGGGGAGGTGGTGGTCCCCGGGGCATTATGAAGCCCCAGGATGGGGGGCCTGAGTGCCCCCCTCCTATATTTAGAAAATGTCCACAGGACCTGGCCCTCCCGGGGGCCTATAATTAACAAAGTGCGTAGTCCACGCTTCATTTTAAAAAAAATAATAATTTCAGCGTGAATCACAGATCCAGCGCGACTCCTGCCAATTTCTTTTATTTTTAAATCATTTGTGGCCCTGGAAGGTCCCTGTGGGACTCCCCTCCCCCCAAGAGGCATAGGGGGTCAGGGTGTTTCCACCCTGCCCCCTTTTCTTTTTTTAAAATCTTTTTCCCGTGACTCAGTTCAACTAAGTCACAAGATGGCTGCCGACACTTCCTGGTTTGAAGTGTTGGCAGCCAATCAGATCTCAGCACAAGATCAAAAGGAGTCGCGGATCCTTTTTTTCCCTATATATACAACTGGAAATTTCTTTAAATAACTCCAAAACTACTGAACCGATTTCACCATTTAAGAAAAAGGACTCTTTCTGGACCAACAGCTACCTTTCTGCCAAATTTTGTGTAATTCTGTTCAGCAGTTCGGGCTGTAGCCGTGTCTAAAGTTTCTAATTAAAATTAACATGGGGAGAACACATTTTGGGACCCCCTTTTCTCGGCCCCCGCTTGATGGATCACCCCAAAATGTTCAACACAACAGCTGAAGTGAGTGGCAAAGTAGTTTAGAAAATATCATGAGGATCCATGAAGCAACACCAAATTTATTGGCAAATGCAAAAATGCTCTTTCTATGGACACTAGGTCCTAACTATAACAACTTACTGGCGACTGCAAGTAGATAAAAAATAAAATATATATATATATATATATCATTCACAGTCGAAGACCAGAATTGTGTCAGCCGACACAAAACAGGAGCACACTCAATCCCGTCAAAAATATTTGTTTAATTCATGTAGAAGCCCCCCTCCAGCGCTGACAGACGCGTTTTGCCGCTCTGGCTTTGTCAATGTCAGTTTGTTTAGTAAAGTACCATCATTTTTAAAGTAAGAAAAAGTGCAATTGAAAGAAAATGGTAAACATAAAAGACGGCTCAATACATGCTTAATGCTTTGTTTTCGTGTCAGCCATCTTAACATTTGATGCAGCATTATTTGAAACAGGTAATAAACAGTTTGTTCGTCCTCAATGTACATGGAACATGGCAACTTAATTCCCAATCTCACAAATACTCATATATATTTAAACCATATATAAAGAGAAAACAAATATTTTCTTCTCTTTTTTTTATATATTTTTCTTCAATGTTTTCGAGTATTGATGTCATATATGAAGCCATCTTAAATAATGTTTGTGCTTCACTAGTTTTTTTAGGAATTGAGACTGTTGCACCAAACCATCAAGCCCTGAATGGGCATACGAAGTCCAAGACAAGAGGATCTCCCATGTAAGTGGAGAATACAAAAGAGGAGGCTATATCATTCTCAATTCAAAATTAAATGTGCAATTATAACTATCCATTCCATCACAGAGAGGAAGGAACGACAACAGTTATACAGGAACACACACTATTTCCCTATAGAGACAAATGTCTACAATATAAGAAAAACTAAAGACAAAAGGCAAAAGACAAAATTATAAGGACAAAAGCAGTCAAATCAAATTGCAATGAAAGTTGCATATAGTAGGAGGATACACAGAATAGCAGCCAACATTCCCCTTTACCTCACTTGAGTAACTATATAGCATAATAGTTGGAAATTTCTTAACTATATGAGTCATAACTGCAGTATCAATGTAGGATATCTATGATTCATAGTATTACTCATCATCTAACCACTCAAGGAACATGGACCTTATTCCAAATGGGCCCATAGTTCCTCGTCATTATTCAGACCCTGAGGGGACATAGTGCCCAGTTCAATGATGTATCTAGACTCTAGGGCACGTAATTTTTAACTCTGTCTCCCTCTCTCATTTTTAGGGATCTGGTCTAAACAGTAAAAGGATAGAAGATCACGATTGCTCATATGACAGTCTTCAAAATGGCAGGCCACAGGATACTTTCTATCTTTTTGGCAATCGCCCGCATGTGTTCTAGCACAGGCTTCTTTGCTGGATTTATGGTGCTGCCAATGTATCTTTTCTTGCATGGGCATTCCAAACAATATATAGTAAATTCAGAGTTACAATTGAGTAGTTTATTGATGTTTCTAGTCGATTTTACATCTTTCCAAGTAACTCGTAGGTGTTCTTTTTATAACTATATGTGCATGCCTTGCATTTCATGCAGGGAAAGAACCCGGTTATCGGTTCTTTCAGTCTAGCCGTAGATTGATAATGACTGGAGACCAGTAGATCCTTGATGGATCTAGATCTTCTGTATGTTATTAGTGGCTGTGTGGGGATTTGGTTCTTGAGAATGTTATCAGTTTTAAGAATATGCCAGTTCTTGCGGAACATCTGTACTATTTTGGCAGACTCTGTATTAAAGCGTGTAATCATGCGAGTAGGTTCAGGTAATTTAGAGATGTTATTACCTTTAGCTGCTTTGATGGCTAAGAGTTCCTTTCTCGATATCTTCTCTACTTTTTTAATTGCTGCAGAGAGAGTTATCTGAATAACCTCTCGCTTTAAAACGACCACATGCTTCATTTCTTGCTGTGATGTAGTCTTCTTCGGTGGAACAGTTTCGCTTCATGCGCAAAAGCTCCCCATAAGGGATATTATAGATCATACTTTTCGGGTGGAAGCTTTTGGCATGAAGCAAAGCATTGCCAGTAGTAGGTTTCCTGTAAAGTCGGGTTAGAATCTCAGAGTTGTTAACGTAGACTTCCAGGTCTAGGTAAAAGACCTGAGTACTGCTTATGTGGCCACTAAATGCTAGGTTAAGATCATTGGAATTCAGAAATGTTATGAACTCCTCAGCCGAGGAATGTGAACCCTTCCATACGATGAAAAGATCATCAATGTAACGGGTCCAAAATGCCACTTTGTCCATCCACCTCTCAGGTACCTCCCTCCAGGCCACGTGCTCCTCCCACCAGCCAACGAAAAGATTCGCATAGCTGGGGGCTAAGCACGTGCCCATCGCGGTACCGCGTTGTTGCCTGTATAGCTGACCTGCGAAAATAAATATATTATTTTCTAAGCAGAATGCTAGCATTTTAAGAAGCATCTCATTGTGTTTTTGGAACTTAAGAGGGCGCTTATCTAGAAACCACTTGACTGATGCAATCCCTTGGTCGTGGTTTATACAAGTGTACAAACTAGTGATGTCAAGTGTAATAAGCAACATATCGGGTTCCCACTTTACGCCCTCAATTAATCTCAAGAAGTCTTGCGTATCTCCGATATAGGAGCTAAGGTTCTTTACCCAAGGAGCCAAAAAGAAGTCCAAATAAATAGAACAGTTTTCAAGAAGACTATTTATGGATGCAACTATAGGTCTTCCAGGGGGCCATTGTAAATCTTTATGAACCTTGGGGAGGTGATAGAAAGTGGGTAGCGTGGGATATTCACATAATAAAAAATGTAATTCATTAGTATCCAACATTCCCTCATCTCTCCATTCTTGCAGGTTCTGATGGAAGGTTTCGATGCAATTGGAGTACTCTCTTCTAGTCGTGGGTAAATAGCATTCACGGTCCTCAAGTTGATTAAGGGCCTCTCTGATGTACTGTTCCTTTGGAAAAACCACAATGTTACCCCCTTTGTCGGACGGTTTTACCACTATCGAATCGTCCTGTTTTAGACTTTGGATGGCCTGCCATTGTTTCACAGAGATGTTAAAGTGCTTGTCCTTATCGGTTTTCTGTTGAAGCTTTTTCAAGTCCTGTATCAAGGCATCATTAAAGACATCAGTGGCGTCGAATGTCATCCGAGGGCAGATTCTTGATTTCCTTCTTAATCCGCTATTTCCACTAGCTTGTTTTATTCCTGCATATGGTAGGTTGGATTCTGTCCCTCCTGCATCATAAGGGTCATCCATGTGTTTGAATGTTTCCAAACCTTGAAGCAGTATCAGCGATTCAAAATCATTACCGGTAAGAATGTCTGTCAGTGCTGGAGGGGGGGTTCTACATGAATTAAACAAATATTTTTCACGGACTTGAGTGTGCTCCTGTTTTGTGTCGGCTGGCACAATTCTGGTCTTCGACTGTGAATGCTGTGTAACGCGGCTCATCACCGCGTAAAGGAGGCACCAAGGGTGTGTGGCTGCGACGACGGTGAACCTCTGTTTTTCCATATATATATATATATATTCCCTGAAAAAAACAAAGGTTACTTGGACATTATAGTTAGGGAGTAGAATTTAAAAAAACATAGAAATTCCCTGGAAAAAACCAAAGGTTACAGGAATGTTATCGTTAGGCTCAGATTTCACTCATACAAAACCAATAAAATTCAGCTGTTATAGATATCTGAACTAACTATTACTTATGTCCCCACGATGCACTGCTCTATTCCTTAACTATATGCCCCTGTAATCTTTGGTTTTGTCAGTGAATTTCTATAGTTTTTTTAATGTTATTTCCTAACTATAATGTCCATGTAACCTTTGTTTTTTTCTGTGAATTTCTATGTTAAAAGAAAATCCTAACTGTAACCTGTCGCCTTTGAGAGTGAGTGTGTGAGTGGCTGTATAGGTCAGAGAGTAGGTGTGTCAGTGGCTGTATGGGTCTGTGAGTGAGTTTGTGAGTGTTTTGGTGGGTATGTGAGTGACTGTATGGGTTGGTGAGTGAGTGTGTGAGTGTCTTTGTGGGCCTGTGAGTGGGTGTGTGAGTGGCTGCATGGGTCTGTGAGTGAGTGTGTGTGTCTTAGTGTGTGAGTGGGTATGTGAGTGTCTCTGTGGGACTGTGAGTGGGTGTGTCAGTGCCTGTGTGTGTCATGAGTGGGTGTGTGAGTGGTGCTATGGATTTTGGGCATTTGCATACTTAGAGTATTTGAAAGGGAGAGCCATGGACTCTGCTCACACCAGGAGATGACAAGAAAGAAACCACTCATCACAGTCACTACACATCAGATTGTGCTCCAATAGATCAATGAGGAATTCACCTCCGTTAAAGATTTCATATCGTTTTTCAACTTGGAATACGAAAGTAAACACAGTTGCTTTGCCTTTGCAAGTTCATGAAGTTAGGATCATTTGTGCTTTACAAAAGTGGAGTTTCAAATTGCGCGCTTGCTATGTTTATATTTGTAAGTGCTTCCTGTTGAGGTTTAATTTCTGTAAAATGAGCATCAGGGACATAATGAAACCTCATTTTTACCAAGAAGAGTTCACAGTTTTGCCAAAAATGTCTACCCAACTGGAGTACTTTCTACTGGTTGATTAGTAAGTGCTACTTTGTTGGGTAAATGTGTAGTGCATATTCTACACTACAGCTGTGTAAAGGACCACCAGGTAATGTTTCCAGTGACCTTGTGTGCATGAAATTTCAGCAATGGTATTATTCTAGCAGCATCTTAAATCTGCATAAATCTGTGATAACATGAATCCTTATAAAGAGAACACGACGAGACTACAAAGAGGAGAATCTCCACCAAACAGAGATACTTTCTCTTAACTATATGAAGCAAGTGTTTCTGTGTTTGGGGGAGATGTCCTCGTACTACTCTGCATCAAGAACGCATCATCAAAATCAGCGGGAAACATGCTCAGGGGCCTTTTGGTAAACTGTTCATCATCAACGTGGGAAAAGGTGGGAAGACCTTTGCATAGTACTAGGGAAAACGGAGGGTGGCAAAAGGGGCAGAGCTTTCAGTTGATTCGGGGTATATGCATACTCAGGGTAGTTCAAAGGGAGACCCATAGTATCTGTTTTACTTTTTTTCCAAAGGGAGGGGTGCCGTGCAGCTCCCCTCCCAGGCCAATTTCAGCCCTGGGGACCCCATCCCTGGGGCCCGGCCAAAACTCAAAGGGGTAGGAGGGGCATGCAGTTTCCCTGCCCAGACCGATTTCGGCCCCGGGACCCCATCCCCTGGGGCCTGGCCTATTCATGCTGGGTGGCCTGGAGCCCACCCAGTGCTTCCAAACTCCAGCGTTGAGGACCGCTGGGCAATTCTTAATGCCTGCACGGTCCCTGCCAACTCCCCACTTCCAGCAGGAGCCAGCATTACTCGTATAGAGCATCAAAACATGTTGCTCCCTGCATGTGGGAGCAATCCTTTCATCTGTTTAAAACAGATGAAAAGTCCGCTCCCAGCAAGTGAGAGCAGTTTGACTGCTCCCAGCTGCTGGGAGCGGACTTACTGTTTGCTCTTGCTTGGAGGGAGCTGTCAAAGCACCCACAAAGTGAGTGTAAACAGCTGTGCCCATGGGGTGGGCATACAGGGACATTGGGAGCCGGCCCTGGGTTGTGGCGGTCCCTAGTGCCATTAGTGGCTACAGGAGGATGCTGCATGGCCCCTCTCCCACTTTGCATTTGGCCATGCCCCGGGGAGGTGGTAGTCCCCGGGGTCAAATATGGCCCCTTCCTTTTTTTCAGTACTTTTGTGCCTTGGGGTAATGGCAGCCCCTGGGATAATTGGGAGGTAGGAGGGGGTTCTGCCCGGCCCCACTCTTTTTAAATTCATAAACCCCGGGGAGGTGGTGGGCCCAGGAGCCTTTAAAGGCCTGAGGAGGGTAAACACAGAGAAGGTGGTGGTCCCTGGGGGTAAAACTCCCCTTGCAGAGAGGGGCCGCATGCGCCCCCTCCAAGTTACACTATTTAAAGCATGCCCCCCAGGACCTGGCCCACCCAGGGGGCTGGAAAAAAACAAGTGCAGGAGACCGCATGTGTTTTTAAAAAAAATTGACAGCAAAGTTGCGAATCTGTTACGATTTTCACCAGAAAAATTAAAAAAAAAAAAACTTTTTGGCCCTGGCGTGGTCCCTGGCAGGGTCCCTGGCCTGGAGTTCTTGGGGGATCCCAGCACCTGGCCTAGGGTGTTAGGGTATTCCTACCCAGTCCCTTTCTTTTTTTCAGCTTTTTGTTTGGGACTCGGCTGAGAGCGCGTCCCAAAATGGCTGCCAACACTTTCTGGTCTACATGTTGGTAGCCAATCAGATCTCTGCATGGGATCTAGATATACAATTTTTTTTTTTTTTTTATTCTCCAAAACCACGGTACGGATTTACACCAAATAACAAAAAGGTCACTTTCTGAACCAAGACCTACCTTTCTGTCAAATTGAGTGCAATTTCGTCCAGCAGTTCAAGCTGTAGTAGGGCTCAAAATCCCTATGGGAATTAGCATGAGAAACACACTTTTTTGACCCTCCCATTTTCTCAGCCCCCATTTGACGGATCACCTCAAAACTTTCCATGGACAACTAGAATCAAGCACTTTTTGGGGGGAAATGTTGTGAAGATACGTCAACTGGTGCCAATGTTATAACTAAGGGGCTTATTACGATGGCGGGCGGATCGCCACCGCCGGGCCGGGGGTGGCGATCCGCCCGCCATCAAAAGGTGATTTATACACCACCATATTAGGATGGCGGTGGGAATCACTATTGTTCCGCATCGGTCGGAAACACTGACGACCATGGTTCCGCAAGGCGGTCCTTTTCCGCCCGCCTTGCGGAACCCGGAACCAGGCAATCATTGCGGCGGTGCTGTGCAGGCACCGCTGTAGTGATTACAATGACCCTCTCCGCCTGTCTTTTTGCGGCGGATTCTCTGCCGCAAAAAGGCATGCGGAGACTGGCTTTGGGGGCCCATTGTGGGCCCCCTCAGGGGGTGTCAGCTGTGCACTGGGGGTACCCATGGTACCCCCCTCCATTTCCATGCACAAGGTGGCAGGCACCACGCGGTGCCTGCCACGTTGTGCAGGGAAATGCACAACATGGCCATTTCACATTGTGGTGGGTGCTGCAGCCAGCAGCACCCGCTGCAATGTTAAATCGCCAGATGCGACCACCGCGGTGGCGGTCGCATCATAATCAGGGTTGCTGGACCGCCGCATGGCAGGCGGGCGGTCCTGTTACCGCTAGGATGGCGGGCGGACTAAAGTCCGCCCGCCATCCTAATCAGCCCCTAAGTCAGGAAACACCTTTCCTGTCAAAACTAGGTCCTAACTATAACTACCTACTGTATTGCCTACTGGTGATTACCAGTAGGTAGTTATAGTTAGGACCTAGTTATCATAGACAAAGCATTTTTTGTTTTGCTAATAACTTTGGAGCTGTTTGACGAATCTTCACAGAACTTTTGAAACTAGTACGCCAATCACTTTAGCTGCTGTCTGGAAAGTTTTGTGGTGATTCGTCAAGAGGGCGCAAGAAAAAAGGGGAATCCCAAAACACATTTTCCCCCTGTAATTTCCCATAGGTATTTTAGGCATGACCACAGCCAGAAACGCTGAATGGAATTACACCAAATTTGGCAGAAAGTTAGATCTTGGTCCAGAAAGAACTCTTTTTGTGATTTGATGTAAATTTGTTCAGTAGTTGCAGAGTTATTATAGAAAAAAGACTTATACATATCTAATCCTGCGCTGATCCGACAGATCCTAGGGTGAGATCTGATTGACTGCCAACACTTCAACCAGGAAGTGGTAGCAGCCATCTTGGGACTCGGGACTGAGCCCAAGTCCCACAAAAATGCAAAAAAGACCATAAGGGGTAGATATACCCTTACCCCCTAGGCCTGGTGGTGGGGTCCCACAGTGACACAGCTGGGGGCCAAAATGTTTTTTTTTTTTAATTGTGATGCTAAATCACAGAGGATCTGCGATTCTGCTGCAGTTGGGCCAGGTCCCTGGGGCAAATGCCTTTTATATTATGGGGGAAGCGGGGCATAAGTGGCCCCCCTTCCCAGGCCTGTTTCAGCCCCGACGGATCCCATCTCTCTGGGCCCAGCCGTGCATACGAAAGGGAGGCCCCCTTACCGGAGCCATTAATGGCCCTGGGGACCCTATCTCCCAGGGCCGAGCTCCTGCTATGTCCCTGGGCGGGAGCAGATTTTTCATCTGTTTCCCTGTCTGCTGTGAAGCAGATGAAAAATGTGCTCTTGCCCGCAGGGAGCAGCATTTTTTGCTGCTCCTGTGGGCAGTATCAATGCCGGTTCCCACTGGAGATGAGGAGTCAGCTGGGGCCACGGGGCATTGGGGCACCCCCGCGGCCTCCAACAACAAGGAAGTGGGTACCCTGGCCCCCTCTCCCTTTAATAATTAGCTGGGCCCTGGTGGATAGGTCCCCGGGACCAAAATCGGTCTGGGTAGAGGTCCACACAGCCCTCCCTCCCCCATTTATAATTGTCCAGACCCTGGAGGATTGGTATCCGGGGCCAAAACTGGCCCAGTGAGGGGAGCTACGTGCCCCTCTCCCCATTGATAACGAGCTGTGCCCCGGGAGATGGGGTCCCCGGGGCCCAGGGAGGGGGGCCTTGTGGCCCCGCACCCCAAATATTTATTACATAGACCCCGGGGAATAAGGCCACCGGGGCCAATTATGGCGTGAGGAGGGGGCCTGCGCGCCCCCCTCCCCTTCACACAATGGCTGGGTCCCAGGAGATGGGGTCCTTGAGGCGAATATACAACCCAGGGAGGGGGCTGCATACCACCCTCACCTAAAAAAATATGGCTGGTCCTGATGAACAGGGTCCCCAGGGCCAAAATCAGCAGCCACCCTCACAGGGTGGCTTCCTTTGGGGGATTGGCCACAGGGCTCGGCCGGAGGCCAGGACCTGCGGCCAATCCCCCGAAGCGCGGCCAAAGACTGTGCACTGCATGGGGTCAGCTGCATGCGGGGGATTTGACTGCAGGGCATGCCCACAAGCCAGGCCCTGCGTCCAACCCCCCTGCCATGCATGGCCAAAGGCTTTGCGCAGTGTGGGTTTGGCTGTATGGGGGGTTTGGTGTAGGGCCTGGCTGCAGGCCAGGCCTGTGGCCAAACACCCACTGTGTTTAAAAAATGTAGAAATTCTATGAAAAAAACAAAGGTTACAGGGACATTATAGGTAGGGAATAGAATTTTAAAAACCTTAGAAATTCACTAAAAAAGCAAAGGTTACAGAATTTACACACACAAAACCATAGAAATTCAGCAGTTATAGTTAAAGTTATGTCAAGAGTCCATAACTTGTGCCTAAGGTAACTCTAACTTGCGCCCTCGCCATGCACTGTTAATTACCCAGCATATTACATCACTCTTGACATCTTCCATGACATTATTGATAATATCAGTGCAACATTTGCTGTAAAATTAGTGATGAGAAAACTGTGCATGGCAGGGGTGTGAGTTATAGATACCTTAGGGCTACAATACATGTGCTCTCTATTTTACACATGGTAAAATTGGCTTATACCCAATTGGCATATTTAATTTACTTGTAAGTCCCTGGTAAAGTGGTACTACATGTAGACAGGGCCTGTGAATCAAATACTATTAGTGCAGTAATATTCAAAGTACAGTCTGGGGACTGCTTGTGGCCATCCTGACCTTCACATGCAGCTCCCTTCTAAACAACAGCACTAGGCTGCTGTTTAGTTGAGAGAGCACTAACACGCAGAAAGATATTAAATGAACGGGCAAGCGTTTATTTACACAAAAACTGAAATAAAAGAAAGAAGGCAAATAAGGTTTCTTGCACTACTTAACTTTAGGGACATATTGCTTTATAAGACAACTTGCAACAAACTTGTAAAAATATGAGAAAATTGCCTTGAAATTCAAAAAAGTACATTTCATTAACATCCAGAAGCATTTCAGCTTAGTACATCAGATTATATCAATATATTGAGAAGTATTCTTTAAAAGTGGTAGTTTTCAAAAATGAATGTAGAAAGATGTGTGCCTTCTCCCACCCTGACAACAATGCAAAAAGCGAACTAAGAGCTAAGTGAGTCATCACATGGAGCCATCTGGGTGGCCTGGGTTGTTCTACGTGGACAACATTATAATTTATGAAATCAAACACAAGAGAATGTTTTGTACAGAGTATATCCTGAATTCATGCATTTCAAAGTGCTCATATATGTGATCATGAAGAAAAAGGAGGCACATTGAAATAAACCAATTGCCTAGGATCACACGATTTGGTCAAGTGGGGACGTCGCATTGATCCCAGGCGTTCTGGTTTCACATTGTGCATCCTCTTTCATTGCAATTCAATAATCAAGTAGCTTCCTTTTTACACTTGACTTTCGCAAGGTAGTGACAGCAAGCAGAGAAGGCTTACCCCAGGGTGTGGTAGAGGGATAGCTATTCAGATACAGGATAACAAGGAATTGACAAATCTAGGACTCTTTTAGAGACTAGTGGCTTAATTTAGTGGGCAGTATGGAATTAAACCCTCATAAGACTTCCATGACTCACTGACCACACCATGTACATTCATTGCTTCCCCTAAGCACACTTTACCCCCTGCCTTCGCCCCCCCACTGCACAGCCCCACTTCCACGCACCTGGCATCAGTGCAGCACTTGGGCACACCACAGACCTTACTTTGTGGCCGCTGGGAAAATATTTGCGAGTAGCTATGTACTAGTGGGTCTGCAGCACTTATTGTGCCACCCACTTATGTGTGCAGTTTTCAACTGCAATTACAACCTGGCAAAATAAACCTTTTAAAACGACAACACGGGGACCGAGTTAGGTCCCTTTTCAAGCAGCACAGCCATGCCCGTCGCTCCAATGAATCCAATAAATCAAGTTTGACAATGTATATACTTCAATTTCTGTATTCTAACATTATTCCTTTGCTTCTTCATTCTTTATTAATCGATTTATTTTATCCATTCCTGAGTTTATTCCAAGAATCATTACAAACAGGAAGTGTTTCCAAATGTCACGACTTTATTATGACTGTACCCAATGCATTTCGGGAAATAATTTCCCTTCTTCAGGGGTATCTATAAAAAATCCATAAATACGGCACCATTAATTTTTTTCACAATTTACAATTTTAAATAATTTACAATTTTAAATCTATACACAAACGTTAATGCTTCTCATGATACCTCTCAAACACTAAATGTCTGTCAATAACACTGCATCCACATGAAAACTTGAACTTTCATACTAATTCATATGTTGATTCAAACTAAAACATATATTCGATTACTCCACTTCTTTAAGTAAAACCACAGCATGTCTCTTACAGCCCCCAGGTTACTGGCTTTGACCCCATTAGCCCCGTACAGATCTCGGAGCTTCATTAATTCAACTTTGTTGCAAGCGCGCTTACCGTGACATACGTAGCTTAAACCACATCAGTAAAAAAACCCGAGTTGACTCCATCTTTAGATCTCATCATTGTTATGGCGAGTGCCTTTGCACGTCTTGATTCACTGTGGCTATTTAAACAAATACTATCTTTCGCCGCCGTGTGTAGCTCCTCCCCATGCCCTCAGGTGTGCAATCACTTAACTAACAGCTTCAACTTCAAAATCACGCGCTATCCCTAGGGTGAAAAATGCCAGTAAAACTACGATTCCCAAAGTGCTATATCTATGTTTAAAAACAGAAACTTGATGTTTAATTACTCTCTGTTAAATACAATTCAAGGTGATCAATGTTTAAAACATGTAAACTAGCTGGACGCCCCTTATTTTCAGCGACCACATAATCCAAGATAGTGTCACATCTATTGCTTCTCATAATGAATCCAGGCAGACTCCCTCCTATTAAAATCACAACAGTCATTTGCATGTTAATATTGTTCCCATATTATAAGTCGCTTTTATCTGGAAACCAACATTCCTGTATGAATGGAAGATCTTGCTGTAGTATGTTTCGTTTTCCTGCTTTTTAACTGTTCATCAATATGCTCAGCGTGGGTGCAATCTCATAGTTTTGAACGGAAATTCATACAATGTACTTATGGGATAATGAGATGCACACCTTTGTACTCTTACTTTATCGATCTTTTTTACTCTGTTTAACTGCTTCAGACCTGTTTTGGCGTGCAATGCAGGATACGCGCTCCGTCCAATTGCGCTTGCGCTTGCGAATTTAAAACGACAATACGGGGACCGAGTTGAGTCCCTTTTCAAGCAGCACAGCCATGCCCGTCGCTCCAATGAATCCAATAAATCAAGTTTGACAATGTTAATAATGTTAGAATACAGAAATTGAAGTATATACATTGTCAAACTTGATTTATTGGATTCATTGAGCGACGGGCATGGCTGTAATGCTTGAAAAGGACCTAACTCGGTCCCCGTGTTGTCGTTTTAAATTCGCAAGCGCAATTGGACGGAGCGCATATCCTGCATTGCACGCCAAAACAGGTCTGAAGCAGTTAAACAGAGTAAAAAAGATCGATAAAGTAAGAGTACAAAGGTGTGCATCTCATTATCCCATAAGTACAAAATAAACCTTTTGCCAGGCCTAAACCTTCCTTTTTAATACATATAAGTCACCCCTTGGATAGGCCCGAAACAGCCCATAGGGCAGGGAGCGTTATATTTAAAAAGCTGGACATGTACTTTTAAGTTTAAATGTCCTGACAGTGAAAAACTCTCAAATTTGTTTTTCACTATTGCAAGTCCTGCCTCTCCCATAGGATAACTTTGGGTTACCTTATTACATTTAATAAGTGATAACATTTGTTTGGGAACAGGTTGGAATGTCATGTTTGGTGCCTGATGAATTGTAATTTAAACCCCTCTTTAGTGTTAAAGTTAGATTTTAAGTCACAATTCTAAAAATGCCACTTTTAGAAAGTAGCCATTTTCTTGGCCTACCATTTGGTGCCTGCAGCCTGTTCCTCAGTCACATTACTAGGTGAAGTTGGCAGTTTGTCTTTAGGTATTTTTCCCAGAGATTCCCACATTAGAAGGTCTGGCTGTAGGCAGGATGGGCCATCCTGACTTGACAAGGGAGGGGGCGGAGCTGTCACCTGTCACACTTGCACTTCAAAGACACAGCCTCAGCTCACACACAAAGGACTTCACACTAGCCCATTGTGTCCACAACCGGGAGCAGGGCAGAGAGGCAGGAAATTTCAGACAATTCTGTGGAGGGGGGGACTTGCAGAGGTTTGTACCACTTCAAAGTGGGCACCAGGTATAAAGAGGGGACACTCAGACCCACTCTTCAGTACACTCCCGGACCTGTGGATACTACAGAAGAAGGACTTCCCTGCTGCCAGAGGACTATCCTCCTGCTTGCGGCCTGCCCTGCTGTCTGAGAAGGAACACCGGACCAGCACCCTTCATACCAGCCTGAAGTGACTCCCAGGGTCAACTGACTGACCTCCTGTTCTGAGCTACAGTGACACAACAAGCTCCAGAGGCCTCCCTGCAACCTCCTATCTGACCTGCTGTACTGGACCTGCCTGGACCTGCAACTGAACCTGTCTGAGCCCTGCTGGCCTCTGCTGGAGTGAGTTCCTAATTGAAAAGAGTTGTCCTCAGGTCCGAGACCCTTGGCATGGCATCAGTTGAGCTCCTCCTATAAGGAAAGGAGAAATCCTGATGTTTTGGGCTCTTCGCGACCATGAGCTGACCGTGCTACGATCTTGCCACTTGTGCCGGCCACCAATGCGAAGCTCCGATGAACACGACTCTTTGCACTACAGAGACTGCCATCAACGACCGGCAATGCGAGACCTGCACTTCGCATTACAGAATCAATAGCCTGTGGTCACCACCAACATGAAGCTCCAGTAAAGACCATCCGCGATGCCCGACAGGATATTTGCACTACAGCGATGACCATCCGTGGCGCCTGGCCTGCTCTTTTTGCTAGAGCCACGACCATCTGCGACCCTCTCCCTGCTCCTCAGGCTTCCACCATCGTGAACGGAGCTCTTCGCTCTGGATTTTAGAAGGTAACTTTTTCAGCATCACTAACCTGGTCCTTGCATCTGGCCCGTGCTCCATCGGGGTCGGCCTGAACTTGTGACTTTCATCTGGTCTCGCACGACCAAATAACTGTGAGTGGCGCTATACTTACTTTAAATCTTTGGAATTGCACATCTCCCGTTCTACTGCTTGGATTTTTGTCATTTTGGTGTTAATTATTAAAATCTACTTCATTTTTCTCAATTGGTGTGGGAATTTTCTTGTGTTGTGTTTTCACTTTATTGCCGTTTGTGTGCTGCATAAATACTTTACACATTGCCTCTAAGTTAAGCCTGACTGCTTTTGTAACAAGCTACCAGAGAGCTAGGCACAGGTTAATTTAGTGACTTTCTTGGTTCTCCCTGACAAGGACTGTGGCTGTTTCTTGAGAAGAACTCCCACCACCCACCACCCTTCAACCAACAACCCAATTTCTCACAGTGCCTAAAATCCCTGTTCAATAAAATACAATACGTGAGTACCCTACAACTAATTGCGATCAAGTCCCACAGAGTACCATTTGAAGCCCCAGTGGGTATCAAAAAGCTAAAATAAAGAATCAAATGAAACATATCAGGGAAGTTTTACATCTTCTATTAAAAAAAAAAAACATTAATCATTATTAGGTGCTAAACTTAATGCACCATACTTAGTAAATGAACTCCGTGAAAAACTCTAATACAGCCCAAGTGGGCAACATCAAAGTAAGAAATTTAAAAAGGGATAAAAATGTTTGCTTCAGGAGACTCTCAAAATTCCCAATGAGTTCTCCTCCACCAACCTGTGTGAAAAAATAACAATTAAAATACTGTATATGTACATACAAATATACAATGCTAAATTCCACAAATGTGACTATATATCAACAAAGGGTAGAAATGTATTGCCGATGTGTATGTTCGTTCTTCTTCAGTTTTAAGACCTTGAGGTACCTTGGTTTCTAGTTCTACAATACGTTTGGATTCTAATCTCCTCAATTGTAGTTCTCAATTCAAAGAGGAATCCTGTCAATTGCAAAGAATGTCAGGCGATTTCTATCACTGTTGTTTTCGTTCATGGAATGCCTTTGCCTTGCAACAAGATAGTGGTAATCCTTATTCTGCATAGCCCCCATGTGTTATAGCAAAAGGGTGGATAATGTTACCCACATAAAGTTTACCACGTGGGCATACCTGTATGTAAATCACATAATTCGATGTGCGACACAAATGTTTAATGATGTAGTCATTTTCTCCCGTAAGTGTACTGTACTCGCAAACATCAAAGCTATGTCCATAAGCCTTGCATTTTCTGCATTTGAAAAAGCCACAATCAGAGATCCTAATGGGACCAGACTTACTGGATACAAAGAGCCTTATTCACAAAGGTAAACGTACACATTTGTGTAAGTATACTCTTCTTCGGTATTCACAAAACTGCAAATTAGTAGTAAGTTTATGACTGTGGAAACTCTGCAGTCAGGGTGGAGAACTCCGCACATAAAAAGATAGTCTGTTTATCCCTTATGAGGACACTTTTTCTAAAAGTAACCTAGGATAATCTGTAATCACTTTGGAAAGTGTGGGGTCTGTTTTCATTATAGACCAATGCCTACCTAAAATCGTTTTTATGTTACTGGCTTTATTACTATGTGTGGTGATTAATCTGGTATGCTCGCCCTGCTTACATTCTTTAATAACTTCTTTGAATAACTTGTTTATATTGATTATACCTACAAGAGCCACTTCAGCATCCAGTGTTGACTGTAAATACTCCCTGTCCTTGAACCTTGTTATAATTTGACTTTGTTATTTAAAAATAAATTCCTCTTTATTGCAATTCCTTTTGGTCCTTAAAAACTCTTCAAAAGGAAAACTCTGTATTAAATTTCTGGTGTGACTACTGTCAGTGTGTAGAAGGCGTTACCTGATGTAGGTTTCCTACTAAGCTAGTTTTAAATTTTTCATCATAGACCTCAACCAAAATGTCAAAACATTCAACAATCACACCACTGACCTTACTAGTAAATTGTCAATTTAGATCATTCTTGTTTCAAGCATCAACACAATACTCTGTGTGAGTAAATGAACCTCTCCAGGTAGCAAAAACATAATTGATAAATCTGACTCAAAGTATGACCTGTTCATTGAATATATTCACCATTCCAAGCACTTGCTCCTTCCACCAGGCCATGAACAAGTTAGCATAGTGGAGGTAAAGCTGGTCCCCATCGCTGTACTTTGGATTTGTTTATAGATTTAATCATCAAATAAAAAAAAATATTAGTCAAACAAAAATACGTCATGGCCACAACATTCCATTGTGAAGTAATATAGGACAGAGATCTAGCTCTTCAAAATGTATCTGCAGGTCTTTAATCCTTTTTCAAGTTTGATGCTGGTATAAAAACCACTAACATCAAGAGTAATCAAAAGAAAATCATATTCCCAAGTGATGTCCTCAATCCTTGCTAAAACGCTGCCTGTGTCTTTGATTTAAGATGGTAATGAGGTTACAAAAGGACATAAAAAGAAGTCAATGTATTAGGAAGTTTTTTTCCAAGAGACTACCGATAGAGGGGACTATGGGTCTACCTGGAGGGTTCTGGCGGTCTTCATGAATATTTGGTAAAGAATAAAGAATGTGAATCTTACGATTTTCCCATCTCAAAAACAATAATTTGTCTCACTTTAAAAGTCCCTTTTCTCTCTAGTAAGGAGGTAGCTCCTCATATTTCTTGCTGGGCTGTATCACAATATTCTTATCAATATTAAGGTAGCAAGTTGAGTCACTGATCTATTGTATACCTTGCTAAGTACATGGCCTGGGGTAAGACCACTATATTACCCTCTTTATCCGAAGTTCTAATGACTAGATCTGTCTCTTTCTAGAACTTTTTAGAGCCCTGATTTATACTGGTTTCTATGTCTTCTTTATTTTTTTCAATCCTGAATAACTACATTGTACAAAGTGTTAACTGAGTCATAGGAAGGGCCACTGTTATTATGTGGCAGGAGAGCACCAAATTATGCCACAGGATTGACTAAATAATGCAGCAAGAAAAGGCAAATTATGTGTCATAATGCCGCACAATTGTTTATGGTATTACTTCATTATTTTGTAATTTGTACATATGGTAATACTTTCTGGGCAAAGATTTCTCCCTTTTAGCACGAGTTTAACAATGAAATACATGAATAAGCAACTGAAAGATGACCAGCTGACCTTTGCAAAGGGTCTTCCAGCGTGTGTGAACACATATCGCCACATTTTTAGTAACTTTTGATCCATTTGAGCAAGAAACAAACATTTTTTGTTAATATCTACATATTATGCGGGAGATGATGGATTTTGTGCCAAATGCAACAAATCCTTAATTATGTTACAGAAGCAGCGGCTGCAGAATCGCACTACTCTTGGGACCCTGGTCATAGGGCATAGCTGGCAAGTAGGTGGACGCAGGTTTAAATCCACCAGGGCAGCTCATGTCAACTGTGATACCCAGGTCATCTAAGTTAACCCAGGGATCACCTGCTGTCTCAGCACTAGTATCCAGTTCCGCCAAGACAAATAATGTGTTAACATCACTGAAACTTAAAATAGTAGGTTCAAGTCTTTATTTCGAACTTTCTTTATCTCTTACTTTCAAACTATACCATTTTTTAACTTCAGTTTGAGAACAAATGTAAATAAATCAATCCTACTTTGAGCATAATTGAAGTTAGCGGTAGGACAGAATGAAAGACCATAAGATAACACAGAAATTTCTACCTTACTCAAAGTTCTTTGTGTAAAGTATATCAAAGTTTGTTCTTATTCATTCTTCTGACCCCTTGTTTCTATTCCCATGGAGTCTTGTTGCCGCAGTCAGCTCCTGCCACCTCTTGTTGTCTGCCTCCACCTTTTTCCTCTTCTGCCTCGTCCTCTTTGTTGTCTTTTGCTGTTCCTTTATTGTACCGCTACCGCTACCGCAGGAGACCACAGAACAGGGGAAGGCACACAGGCTGGCAACAACCTTGGGCTCAAGGACCGCCGGGTGCTAACATGCACTTCATGACCCCCTATCCTCCAATGCATCCACAGTATGGATATGGCTGGAATCCGACTCTTGCTCCGCCACCATACTTGAATCAGAATCAACAGTTTCCTTTTTTAGGAAGGGGTCCCCGAGGCCGTGGAAGAAGACGAAGAGCAAATCAAGTGCATTGGGAAGACGATCAAACCCAAGGCACTTTGACAAGGAGCAAAACAAAGGATCTACAACCGGGACCCAGCACGAGATAAGTTTGGTTACCAACCTCTCATCTTATGCTCTATCATCATCAGACTTGTCAGTCCTAGAAAAGGGACTCGGTTTTTCACCAACGGCAAAACTTGACAAATTCCGACTACACTGCGAATTGGCAGAATTCTTTCGTAAACTCAGACTAAAAGCCTGCTTCGAAAGTACACCACAGCTCACAATTGATCAACCGGGTGACACCCACTTTCGTGTTAAATCTACCTACATGCCACCACCATGTGCAATACCACCAGAAATCGCTGTTTTTGAGCAAGCTGTTTTTAAAGACGTGGAAAGTCTCCAAGACAAACATACCTTCCAAAACTTCAGCAGTAAGGAGTATCAGGCCCTGGAATCACTAAGAACTAATGATACGATCATCATAAAACCGGCGGCAAGGGTGGTGGCACAGTGATCCTTAATCTTGAGGACTATCGACAGGAATGTGCCCGCCTCCTTAACGATCCCAAGAACTATGAAAAATTGACACAAGATCCCAGTGAAAAACTTAAAACTCGCATCCAAACACTGGTTGATGATGCTGAACACTCAGGTCAAATCACAACCAGGGAAGCTAAATTTCTGGTTACGACTTCTGGTAAAATACCTTACTTCTACATTTTGCCCAAAACTCATAAAAACAAGTTTCCACCTCCGGGACGTCCCATAGTATCGGGCATTGGGTCCTTATTGGAACCCTTATCACGGTATTGTGACTTTTTCTTTCAACCAATGGTACAGTCCACCAGTACGTATCTCAAGGACACAAAGGATCTCTTGAGACTAATTGACACTCTAGCTTTTAATCCTGATAATTCCTTCCTGGTTAGTCTTGACGTGGAGAGCCTTAACACCAGCCTCCCGCAAGACGACACCCTTGAAGTATTGAAAATAGCTCTTAATGAATCTGACTGGCAATATCAGACCCCCAAGATATTCATTCTGGAGTGTGTTGCTTTAGCACTCAAAGAGAACTTCTTTGAGTATGAAGGCCAACTCTACTTGCAGAAATATGGAACTTCAATGGGGAGTGTTTTTGCCCCCAGCATAGCGGGACTCTATGTGTACCATTTCGAAACAAGATATCTATTAGACAACCAAACGCCGTGTATCCCTCAGATCAAATTTTACAAACGGTATATTGACGACATCTTAATGATCTGGGAAGGAGACACCGAATCATTGTTATTCTTCTGCACATGGCTGAATACTTGCGATCCCAATCTAAAATTCACATACAGTTTCGATCACAATAAGGCGACGTTCCTTGATCTGGATATTGAAGCAGAAGGAGGTCTTTTGAAAAGCAAAACCCATTTCAAACCAACGGCTCGCAACTCACTCCTCCATTTCTCTAGCTTCCACCCCAGACCCCTGCGGGAGAATCTTCCCTATGGTCAATATCTTCGCCTCCGTAGGAACTGCAGTGACATAAGAGATTATAAACAACAAGCATCCGATCTTAGCACTAGATTACGGCAGCGAGGTTACCCTCAGCGGATCACCGATAAAGCAAACAAGCGTGCTCGCAATCAAAATCGTGAGGGTCTCATTGAAGCACAGAAGTGTGCATCTACCTCCATCCCACTCACGTGCGTCACTACTTATAACGCTGTCTCTCACGCGGTGTCTGATATTATAAAACGACATTGGCAGATTCTTAATACAGGCAACCTGAACTGGGAACCTCCACTGATGTCACACAGAAAAGCTAGATCTATCAAGGACGCTTTGGTTTCCACACGACCTGCTCCCCAAAGGAAACCCACTAACACTATTCTCAACGCATGGGGGCTCCCTAACATTGTGGGCCACTACCCGTGTGGAGATTGTAGTGTATGCCATTTAACAGTGACCACCAAAAGTCTGAACCTAGAACCAGGCAAGACCTGGCATTTAAGGACACACACGAACTGTAATACAGCTCACGTCGTATATCGTATCACCTGTCCTTGCAATCTCTCGTACATTGGGATGACTAATCGGAAAGTGAAGACTAGGATTTGCGAGCATCGTAGCACAATCAGATGCAAAAAGTCAACCACAAGACTGACAAGCCATTTCCTTGAAGTTGGACATACCACTAACGACATCAGCTGGGTAGTCATTGAGGTCCTAGATCCTAACCTACCTAACATACAAAATCGTCTACTGGAGAAAGAACAAAGATGGGTTTATCGCCTATCTAGTCATCTGACGGGACTTAACGATAATATTCCCTGGCAAAGTCTCAGGAGACAGTAGTCCTTTCTCTACACTTTTATCAGCATAGGAGATTCACTTAATAGCCTTTTTTTCTGACAGAATTTAGATCAACTGCTATCTGTCTTAGAAATTAATAGCTATTCATCTAACAGAATCCATATCTATCTGCTATCTGTCTTAGAAATCATGCCCAATTGTGCATACTGTGCTTTATATGTGTTCTTTTCCCACACTATTCTGGTTGAAATACGGAGCGCATTCTATGCTCAGCGCTATCCGTCTGTCTGTCCTTTATTTTTATTTATATATGCTTGGTGCACCACCCTCTACACACATCTTCGTGGGCATCATCTACCCCCCTTTTTTCCCCCTTTTCAGCTGATATAGAGCACACACTATGGCTCTCTTGCATCTATATCCTGATCTTTTAACACTTAAGGATGGCCGCCACTGTCTATCTCGCTTACGTCGCGAGTTTTCCAACATGGCCGCCGCCCTTTTGCTGTGCTTTGTCTGCTATACACAGACTAGTTGTTCCCTGCTAATGCCATCTCCTTACGTAGTGTCGTCATTTCCTTGTATGACGCCTGTAGTTTGGATTTAACTTCGTTCTCCCACCGCGTCCCTCACCAGCCGGGACTTCGGGAGACCGCAGTAGGTAGTCTCATGGGAATCCTCACGGAACCAAGTAAGGTTTTGTAGTTGTGGACGGCGGGCATTCTGCCCCACGACTCTTTGGCTTTTTCACTAAAAGCCGCTTTTCACTAAAAATCGATCTTCTGTTTCTCTCCATGTTATCCCACAGATCGGTTGATCGGTTGAAACCCCTCTCATGTCCCGATTAGCTGCTTACTTTTTCTACTAATTGTAATTATGACCCTTTTCATTTACGCTGCCACATGTGTTTCTACCATTTTAACACTTGCTTTTTTGCATAATTTGTAATACATGCATTTACAGGCGCTCGATCGGCCGCACATGCAACTCGCCACTGTCGTGCCACGCCGCATTATTTTACCATCACTCGGCATGCAGCGCGTATTTCTCACTCGCTGCTTGGATACATACAAGCACATGGCTTCCATCATGCCTTGATGTGATCATTCAATTCACGCTTTAGCATGGACACATGGTTTATATAATACACGTCTTAGCACATGACGTCCCTATGTGTTCATTCAGTTTTATCTAATTTCCTAGCATGCCTTAGAAACGTGCATGCTATATCATCATTACACTATCACTGTCACGATGGTGGCTAGGTCATTCTTGACGGCTTGTTGGAGATTGCAATTTTGAGTTGCTTTAAAAGATTGCATTTTATGTTGCTAAACGATATATGTCTTGTGCTGTCTATTTCTTTCTCCCTAACAGGTTTTTGAGTGGTGTCTGTAAGTATATCGACACCGGGTCCACACACCTTAGTGCGTGTGTTGGTACTTTACTTTCTCACGTGGCCTTCACTTTGCCACTCACTTGAATTTTAGGTCCTGAAGAAAGCCCATTTGAATTTTTTGACGGGCTGAAACATGTAGACCGCATCACCTAAACCACTACAGATGAATATTTCTTGTTAGTCGGTTTCACATAGTTTTTAACCATACCCTGAGCCGCCACTAATAAATTTACTGGGCAAGGATTCTCAGAGGTATTTTTAATTTTTACATCACATCTTCACACTACACCTGCTCCGCTGTAATCAGGCGTCGTAGCACAACCGGGCGGCATTAGGCCTCCCGGTTGGGACCCCAATGATGAAGCATGACACCAACTAGGTTGGTGTGTGAGGGGTCTTTTAAATATACCTAATGGTCCTTGGACTTACCACACATAGTGATTGATAGATCTCCACTATTCCAGGGTCCGTCCATATTGTTTCTTTATAACTTTACCCAGGGGATTAGGACGTACCCCAAAATCCTCGCTCTCTTTTTGTTTTTCGGATTACTACGCAGCGCACAGCTGTGAGAGCTATTTTTTCATCTTCTGGTAGAACACATTACCAGCGTATCCAACCATGGCAGAAAATCAAGGCTTGGGTTTCACCTTGGACGATGTCACCAACATTCTATCCAACCCTCCTCTATTGGCAGACTTCAATGTATCGACATCTATTCCACAGACAGCTGATTGGGACAATCTTAACGAGAAAAACGAAATCGCATTAGGATTATACTTCATGGGTTGATCCTGACAGAATATTTAAGAACTAACACTGCTCCAAGAGGCTTGATCGTTACTAATGCGCCACGTATCTTTTTAGACGATGCAACTTTCCGCAAGGATTGGGCTCAGATAGCGTGGCGCTGTACACGTGACTGGATGATCCTAATCATACAGACCGCTACACGCCTCTCAGAAGCCATCCTTATTGATATCCAGTTGACAGAGACACATTTCAAGGCCACCCTAACTTCTTTTAAGAAAAAACTAGATGAAACTAATAAGGAAGTTAATGAATACAAGGAGAGCCTAACTCAGACCAAGATCAATAAATTCCAGAAGGACCTTAAAAAGTTCTCTTACACCAAAACCTATCCCTACGCTGACAGTGACTATAAACCACCAACACGAACAGATGCTTCAGGGGGATCTTCGGATGAGGACTCTTCTGGCAGCAGCGGTTCAAGTTCCAATAGCTACCGCAGGAGACCACAGAACAGGGGAAGGCACACAGGCTGGCAACAACCTTGGGCTCAAGGACCGCCGGGTGCTAACATGCACTTCATGACCCCCTATCCTCCAATGCATCCACAGTATGGATATGGCTGGAATCCGCCTCTTGCTCCGCCACCATACTTGAATCAGAATCAACAGTTTCCTTTTTAGGAAGGGGTCCCCGAGGCCGTGGAAGAAGACGAAGAGCAAATCAAGTGCATTGGGAAGACGATCAAACCCAAGACACTTTGACAAGGAGCAAAACAAAGGATCTACAACCGGGACCCAGCACGAGATAAGTTTGGTTACCAACCTCTCATCTTATGCTCTATCATCATCAGACTTGTCAGTCCTAGAAAAGGGACTCGGTTTTTCACCAACGGCAAAACTTGACAAATTCCGACTACACTGCGAATTGGCAGAATTCTTTCGTAAACTCAGACTAAAAGCCTGCTTCGAAAGTACACCACAGCTCACAATTGATCAACCGGGTGACACCCACTTTCGTGTTAAATCTACCTACATGCCACCACCATGTGCAATACCACCAGAAATCGCTGTTTTTGAGCAAGCTGTTTTTAAAGACGTGGAAAGTCTCCAAGACAAACATACCTTCCAAAACTTCAGCAGTAAGGAGTATCAGGCCCTGGAATCACTAAGAACTAATGATACGATCATCATAAAACCGGCGGACAAGGGTGGTGGCACAGTGATCCTTAATCTTGAGGACTATCGACAGGAATGTGCCCGCCTCCTTAACGATCCCAAGAACTATGAAAAATTGACACAAGATCCCAGTGAAAAACTTAAAACTCGCATCCAAACACTGGTTGATGATGCTGAACACTCAGGTCAAATCACAACCAGGGAAGCTAAATTTCTGGTTACGACTTCTGGTAAAATACCTTACTTCTACATTTTGCCCAAAACTCATAAAAACAAGTTTCCACCTCCGGGACGTCCCATAGTATCGGGCATTGGGTCCTTATTGGAACCCTTATCACGGTATTGTGACTTTTTCTTTCAACCAATGGTACAGTCCACCAGTACGTATCTCAAGGACACAAAGGATCTCTTGAGACTAATTGACACTCTAGCTTTTAATCCTGATAATTCCTTCCTGGTTAGTCTTGACGTGGAGAGCCTTAACACCAGCCTCCCGCAAGACGACACCCTTGAAGTATTGAAAATAGCTCTTAATGAATCTGACTGGCAATATCAGACCCCCAAGATATTCATTCTGGAGTGTGCTGCTTTAGCACTCAAAGAGAACTTCTTTGAGTATGAAGGCCAACTCTACTTGCAGAAATATGGAACTTCAATGGGGAGTGTTTTTGCCCCCAGCATAGCGGGACTCTATGTGTACCATTTCGAAACAAGATATCTATTAGACAACCAAACGCCGTGTATCCCTCAGATCAAATTTTACAAACGGTATATTGACGACATCTTAATGATCTGGGAAGGAGACACCGAATCATTGTTATTCTTCTGCACATGGCTGAATACTTGCGATCCCAATCTAAAATTCACATACAGTTTCGATCACAATAAGGCGACGTTCCTTGATCTGGATATTGAAGCAGAAGGAGGTCTTTTGAAAAGCAAAACCCATTTCAAACCAACGGCTCGCAACTCACTCCTCCATTTCTCTAGCTTCCACCCCAGACCCCTGCGGGAGAATCTTCCCTATGGTCAATATCTTCGCCTCCGTAGGAACTGCAGTGACATAAGAGATTATAAACAACAAGCATCCGATCTTAGCACTAGATTACGGCAGCGAGGTTACCCTCAGCGGATCACCGATAAAGCAAACAAGCGTGCTCGCAATCAAAATCGTGAGGGTCTCATTGAAGCACAGAAGTGTGCATCTACCTCCATCCCACTCACGTGCGTCACTACTTATAACGCTGTCTCTCACGCGGTGTCTGATATTATAAAACGACATTGGCAGATTCTTAATACAGGCAACCTGAACTGGGAACCTCCACTGATGTCACACAGAAAAGCTAGATCTATCAAGGACGCTTTGGTTTCCACACGACCTGCTCCCCAAAGGAAACCCACTAACACTATTCTCAACGCATGGGGGCTCCCTAACATTGTGGGCCACTACCCGTGTGGAGATTGTAGTGTATGCCATTTAACAGTGACCACCAAAAGTCTGAACCTAGAACCAGGCAAGACCTGGCATTTAAGGACACACACGAACTGTAATACAGCTCACGTCGTATATCGTATCACCTGTCCTTGCAATCTCTCGTACATTGGGATGACTAATCGGAAAGTGAAGACTAGGATTTGCGAGCATCGTAGCACAATCAGATGCAAAAAGTCAACCACAAGACTGACAAGCCATTTCCTTGAAGTTGGACATACCACTAACGACATCAGCTGGGTAGTCATTGAGGTCCTAGATCCTAACCTACCTAACATACAAAATCGTCTACTGGAGAAAGAACAAAGATGGGTTTATCGCCTATCTAGTCATCTGACGGGACTTAACGATAATATTCCCTGGCAAAGTCTCAGGAGACAGTAGTCCTTTCTCTACACTTTTATCAGCATAGGAGATTCACTTAATAGCCTTTTTTTCTGACAGAATTTAGATCAACTGCTATCTGTCTTAGAAATTAATAGCTATTCATCTAACAGAATCCATATCTATCTGCTATCTGTCTTAGAAATCATGCCCAATTGTGCATACTGTGCTTTATATGTGTTCTTTTCCCACACTATTCTGGTTGAAATACGGAGCGCATTCTATGCTCAGCGCTATCCGTCTGTCTGTCCTTTATTTTTATTTATATATGCTTGGTGCACCACCCTCTACACACATCTTCGTGGGCATCATCTACCCCCCCTTTTTTCCCCCCTTTTCAGCTGATATAGAGCACACACTATGGCTCTCTTGCATCTATATCCTGATCTTTTAACACTTAAGGATGGCCGCCACTGTCTATCTCGCTTACGTCGCGAGTTTTCCAACATGGCCGCCGCCCTTTTGCTGTGCTTTGTCTGCTATACACAGACTAGTTGTTCCCTGCTAATGCCATCTCCTTACGTAGTGTCGTCATTTCCTTGTATGACGCCTGTAGTTTGGATTTAACTTCGTTCTCCCACCGCGTCCCTCACCAGCCGGGACTTCGGGAGACCGCAGTAGGTAGTCTCATGGGAATCCTCACGGAACCAAGTAAGGTTTTGTAGTTGTGGACGGCGGGCATTCTGCCCCACGACTCTTTGGCTTTTTCACTAAAAGCCGCTTTTCACTAAAAATCGATCTTCTGTTTCTCTCCATGTTATCCCACAGATCGGTTGATCGGTTGAAACCCCTCTCATGTCCCGATTAGCTGCTTACTTTTTCTACTAATTGTAATTATGACCCTTTTCATTTACGCTGCCACATGTGTTTCTACCATTTTAACACTTGCTTTTTTGCATAATTTGTAATACATGCATTTACAGGCGCTCGATCGGCCGCACATGCAACTCGCCACTGTCGTGCCACGCCGCATTATTTTACCATCACTCGGCATGCAGCGCGTATTTCTCACTCGCTGCTTGGATACATACAAGCACATGGCTTCCATCATGCCTTGATGTGATCATTCAATTCACGCTTTAGCATGGACACATGGTTTATATAATACACGTCTTAGCACATGACGTCCCTATGTGTTCATTCAGTTTTATCTAATTTCCTAGCATGCCTTAGAAACGTGCATGCTATATCATCATTACACTATCACTGTCACGATGGTGGCTAGGTCATTCTTGACGGCTTGTTGGAGATTGCAATTTTGAGTTGCTTTAAAAGATTGCATTTTATGTTGCTAAACGATATATGTCTTGTGCTGTCTATTTCTTTCTCCCTAACAGGTTTTTTGAGTGGTGTCTGTAAGTATATCGACACCGGGTCCACACACCTTAGTGCGTGTGTTGGTACTTTACTTTCTCACGTGGCCTTCACTTTGCCACTCACTTGAATTTTAGGTCCTGAAGAAAGCCCATTTGAATTTTTTGACGGGCTGAAACATGTAGACCGCATCACCTAAACCACTACAGATGAATATTTCTTGTTAGTCGGTTTCACATAGTTTTTAACCATACCCTGAGCCGCCACTAATAAATTTACTGGGCAAGGATTCTCAGAGGTATTTTTAATTTTTACATCACATCTTCACACTACACCTGCTCCGCTGTAATCAGGCGTCGTAGCACAACCGGGCGGCATTAGGCCTCCCGGTTGGGACCCCAATGATGAAGCATGACACCAACTAGGTTGGTGTGTGAGGGGTCTTTTAAATATACCTAATGGTCCTTGGACTTACCACACATAGTGATTGATAGATCTCCACTATTCCAGGGTCCGTCCATATTGTTTCTTTATAACTTTACCCAGGGGATTAGGACGTACCCCAAAATCCTCGCTCTCTTTTTGTTTTTCGGATTACTACGCAGCGCACAGCTGTGAGAGCTATTTTTTCATCTTCTGGTAGAACACATTACCAGCGTATCCAACCATGGCAGAAAATCAAGGCTTGGGTTTCACCTTGGACGATGTCACCAACATTCTATCCAACCCTCCTCTATTGGCAGACTTCAATGTATCGACATCTATTCCACAGACAGCTGATTGGGACAATCTTAACGAGAAAAAACGAAATCGCATTAGGATTATACTTCATGGGTTGATCCTGACAGAATATTTAAGAACTAACACTGCTCCAAGAGGCTTGATCGTTACTAATGCGCCACGTATCTTTTTAGACGATGCAACTTTCCGCAAGGATTGGGCTCAGATAGCGTGGCGCTGTACACGTGACTGGATGATCCTAATCATACAGACCGCTACACGCCTCTCAGAAGCCATCCTTATTGATATCCAGTTGACAGAGACACATTTCAAGGCCACCCTAACTTCTTTTAAGAAAAACTAGATGAAACTAATAAGGAAGTTAATGAATACAAGGAGAGCCTAACTCAGACCAAGATCAATAAATTCCAGAAGGACCTTAAAAAGTTCTCTTACACCAAAACCTATCCCTACGCTGACAGTGACTATAAACCACCAACACGAACAGATGCTTCAGGGGGATCTTCGGATGAGGACTCTTCTGGCAGCAGCGGTTCAAGTTCCAATAGCTACCGCAGGAGACCACAGAATAGGGGAAGGCACACAGGCTGGCAACAACCTTGGGCTTAAGGACCGCCGGGTGCTAACATGCACTTCATGACCCCCTATCCTCCAATGCATCCACAGTATGGATATGGCTGGAATCCGCCTCTTGCTCCGCCACCATACTTGAATCAGAATCAACAGTTTCCTTTTTTAGGAAGGGGTCCCCGAGGCCGTGGAAGAAGACGAAGAGCAAATCAAGTGCATTGGGAAGACGATCAAACCCAAGGCACTTTGACAAGGAGCAAAACAAAGGATCTACAACCGGGACCCAGCACGAGATAAGTTTGGTTACCAACCTCTCATCTTATGGTCTATCATCATCAGACTTGTCAGTCCTAGAAAAGGGACTCGGTTTTTCACCAACGGCAAAACTTGACAAATTCCGACTACACTGCGAATTGGCAGAATTCTTTCGTAAACTCAGACTAAAAGCCTGCTTCGAAAGTACACCACAGCTCACAATTGATCAACCGGGTGACACCCACTTTCGTGTTAAATCTACCTACATGCCACCACCATGTGCAATACCACCAGAAATCGCTGTTTTTGAGCAAGCTGTTTTTAAAGACGTGGAAAGTCTCCAAGACAAACATACCTTCCAAAACTTCAGCAGTAAGGAGTATCAGGCCCTGGAATCACTAAGAACTAATGATACGATCATCATAAAACCGGCGGACAAGGGTGGTGGCACAGTGATCCTTAATCTTGAGGACTATCGACAGGAATGTGCCCGCCTCCTTAACGATCCCAAGAACTATGAAAAATTGACACAAGATCCCAGTGAAAAACTTAAAACTCGCATCCAAACACTGGTTGATGATGCTGAACACTCAGGTCAAATCACAACCAGGGAAGCTAAATTTCTGGTTACGACTTCTGGTAAAATACCTTACTTCTACATTTTGCCCAAAACTCATAAAAACAAGTTTCCACCTCCGGGACGTCCCATAGTATCGGGCATTGGGTCCTTATTGGAACGCTTATCACGGTATTGTGACTTTTTCTTTCAACCAATGGTACAGTCCACCAGTACGTATCTCAAGGACACAAAGGATCTCTTGAGACTAATTGACACTCTAGCTTTTAATCCTGATAATTCCTTCCTGGTTAGTCTTGACGTGGAGAGCCTTTACACCAGCCTCCCGCAAGACGACACCCTTGAAGTATTGAAAATAGCTCTTAATGAATCTGACTGGCAATATCAGACCCCCAAGATATTCATTCTGGAGTGTGTTGCTTTAGCACTCAAAGAGAACTTCTTTGAGTATGAAGGCCAACTCTACTTGCAGAAATATGGAACTTCAATGGGGAGTGTTTTTGCCCCCAGCATAGCGGGACTCTATGTGTACCATTTCGAAACAAGATATCTATTAGACAACCAAACGCCGTGTATCCCTCAGATCAAATTTTACAAACGGTATATTGACGACATCTTAATGATCTGGGAAGGAGACACCGAATCATTGTTATTCTTCTGCACATGGCTGAATACTTGCGATCCCAATCTAAAATTCACATACAGTTTCGATCACAATAAGGCGACGTTCCTTGATCTGGATATTGAAGCAGAAGGAGGTCTTTTGAAAAGCAAAACCCATTTCAAACCAACGGCTCGCAACTCACTCCTCCATTTCTCTAGCTTCCACCCCAGACCCCTGCGGGAGAATCTTCCCTATGGTCAATATCTTCGCCTCCGTAGGAACTGCAGTGACATAAGAGATTATAAACAACAAGCATCCGATCTTAGCACTAGATTACGGCAGCGAGGTTACCCTCAGCGGATCACCGATAAAGCAAACAAGCGTGCTCGCAATCAAAATCGTGAGGGTCTCATTGAAGCACAGAAGTGTGCATCTACCTCCATCCCACTCACGTGCGTCACTACTTATAACGCTGTCTCTCACGCGGTGTCTGATATTATAAAACGACATTGGCAGATTCTTAATACAGGCAACCTGAACTGGGAACCTCCACTGATGTCACACAGAAAAGCTAGATCTATCAAGGACGCTTTGGTTTCCACACGACCTGCTCCCCAAAGGAAACCCACTAACACTATTCTCAACGCATGGGGGCTCCCTAACATTGTGGGCCACTACCCGTGTGGAGATTGTAGTGTATGCCATTTAACAGTGACCACCAAAAGTCTGAACCTAGAACCAGGCAAGACCTGGCATTTAAGGACACACACGAACTGCAATACAGCTCACGTCGTATATCGTATCACCTGTCCTTGCAATCTCTCGTACATTGGGATGACTAATCGGAAAGTGAAGACTAGGATTTGCGAGCATCGTAGCACAATCAGATGCAAAAAGTCAACCACAAGACTGACAAGCCATTTCCTTGAAGTTGGACATACCACTAACGACATCAGCTGGGTAGTCATTGAGGTCCTAGATCCTAACCTACCTAACATACAAAATCGTCTACTGGAGAAAGAACAAAGATGGGTTTATCGCCTATCTAGTCATCTGACGGGACTTAACGATAATATTCCCTGGCAAAGTCTCAGGAGACAGTAGTCCTTTCTCTACACTTTTATCAGCATAGGAGATTCACTTAATAGCCTTTTTTTCTGACAGAATTTAGATCAACTGCTATCTGTCTTAGAAATTAATAGCTATTCATCTAACAGAATCCATATCTATCTGCTATCTGTCTTAGAAATCATGCCCAATTGTGCATACTGTGCTTTATATGTGTTCTTTTCCCACACTATTCTGGTTGAAATACGGAGCGCATTCTATGCTCAGCGCTATCCGTCTGTCTGTCCTTTATTTTTATTTATATATGCTTGGTGCACCACCCTCTACACACATCTTCGTGGGCATCATCTACCCCCCTTTTTTCCCCCCTTTTCAGCTGATATAGAGCACACACTATGGCTCTCTTGCATCTATATCCTGATCTTTTAACACTTAAGGATGGCCGCCACTGTCTATCTCGCTTACGTCGCGAGTTTTCCAACATGGCTGCCGCCCTTTTGCTGTGCTTTGTCTGCTATACACAGACTAGTTGTTCCCTGCTAATGCCATCTCCTTACGTAGTGTCGTCATTTCCTTGTTTGACGCCTGTAGTTTGGATTTAACTTCGTTCTCCCACCGCGTCCCTCACCAGCCGGGACTTCGGGAGACCGCAGTAGGTAGTCTCATGGGAATCCTCACGGAACCAAGTAAGGTTTTGTAGTTGTGGACGACGGGCATTCTGCCCCACAACTCTTTGGCTTTTTCACTAAAAGCCGCTTTTCACTAAAAATCGATCTTCTGTTTCTCTCCATGTTATCCCACAGATCGGTTGATCGGTTGAAACCCCTCTCATGTCCCGATTAGCTGCTTACTTTTTCTACTAATTGTAATTATGACCCTTTTCATTTATGCTGCCACATGTGTTTCTACCATTTTAACACTTGCTTTTTTGCATAATTTGTAATACATGCATTTACAGGCGCTCGATCGGCCGCACATGCAACTCGCCACTGTCGTGCCACGCCGCATTATTTTACCATCACTCGGCATGCAGCGCGTATTTCTCACTCGCTGCTTGGATACATACAAGCACATGGCTTCCATCATGCCTTGATGTGATCATTCAATTCACGCTTTAGCATGGACACATGGTTTATATAATACACGTCTTAGCACATGACGTCCCTATGTGTTCATTCAGTTTTATCTAATTTCCTAGCATGCCTTAGAAACGTGCATGCTATATCATCATTACACTATCACTGTCACGATGGTGGCTAGGTCATTCTTGACGGCTTGTTGGAGATTGCAATTTTGAGTTGCTTTAAAAGATTGCATTTTATGTTGCTAAACGATATATGTCTTGTGCTGTCTATTTCTTTCTCCCTAACAGGTTTTTTGAGTGGTGTCTGTAAGTATATCGACACCGGGTCCACACACCTTAGTGCGTGTGTTGGTACTTTACTTTCTCACGTGGCCTTCACTTTGCCACTCACTTGAATTTTAGGTCCTGAAGAAAGCCCATTTGAATTTTTTGACGGGCTGAAACATGTAGATCGCATCACCTAAACCAGTACAGATGAATATTTCTTGTTAGTCGGTTTCACATAGTTTTTAACCATACCCTGAGCCGCCACTAATAAATTTACTGGGCAAGGATTCTCAGAGGTATTTTTAATTTTTACATCACATCTTCACACTACACCTGCTCCGCTGTAATCAGGCGTCGTAGCACAACCGGGCGGCATTAGGCCTCCCGGTTGGGACCCCAATGATGAAGCATGACACCAACTAGGTTGGTGTGTGAGGGGTCTTTTAAATATACCTAATGGTCCTTGGACTTACCACACATAGTGATTGATAGATCTCCACTATTCCAGGGTCCGTCCATATTGTTTCTTTATTTGTTCCTTTATTGTACCCTGCCTCTGTTGAGCAGATGAAACTCTTCTTAAGAAAATGCTCTTCACCACATAGGTTTCTTTCATACGGGCACTGCTGCTGCCCTCCAATGTGTCACTATCCTTGTTTGCAACAGAACTTTGTTCATTTGTTCTTTTGTCTTATCTAACATCCTGTTTCTCATTTTTCACAATCCATCATACTTCATTCTAAAGTAAGAATCCTACCCCTCGGGTAGTCTCAGTCTTCTAATTTGAATTGCCTCTGTTATTTTAGTTTAATGTCTTCCTATGTCTATTCTAATTTATTTTTATTTTTATCAATAAAATCCTCAAAGTTTTCCTTTGTGTATTTTTTTTTTAGTTCCTCTGTGATGGCTTGTATTTTTTGTAGAATCTTATCCTATCTTGCCAAGCATACTTTACTAGAATTTTCAGCATTCACAAAGAGCAACTCTCAGAATTAGCAGCACACTCCTCCAATGGTTCTGGGTCTGGGTTCTCATAAGATGAAAGAGTGAAGATTCTTAAACCATTTGATATTTTACCACAGGCAATGTACTTCTGCATGGAAACTGCTTCCCACCACTTACATATTTCATGTTTTTATAGTTTGTCCAATCTGTCATATTGTTGTTTTAATGTCCTCATCACTGCACCAGACCCAGGCATAGTACTCAACAGCCAACATTAATAGGAGTTGCAGCAAGGGCTCACAAGTGACACCCAGCAGCAGTGATCACTATCAGGACTGATGGACCGTCAGTCCTATATCTACCAAAGTCACCCAGCCTATGCCTCTGTGGGGGATCTTAATGCCATAGATTCTTTTACCCATGGAAGGACACCAGTGGGACCTTGCCGATCTAGTTCCTTCTCCCTGTTTTTCCACTCGTTGTCCCATTTACAGACCGACGAAGGAGTTGGAGACATAGTTGACTGCCAGACCAGATCAAATGTCTCAGACCCGAGTATCCTCCACAGGGAAACCTATGAAGGATGGCCTCTTGTGTAATCGCTCTCCAATGCCACATTCTCCCTCAACAGATGTAAGGAAACAGGGGATGTGTAGAGTTATCAGTATAGCTTTGTATGGCAATTATGGACACAGAGGGTCCAGCCATCTGGTTCACCTCCAGTCAAGCTGCCCTCTTTGCACTTTTTTAGCAAGCATTGACAAAGCCAGCAGGCCTGGCATCAACTGCCAACCTTTTGGCTTTATCAATGTACTTATTTTTGTTTGTCAAGTTTTATTGTAAAAGTTATTGTTTGGGGAGCTGTTGGCCCTCCTCATTATAAAACAATTGGCTAAATGCTTTAATATGATTTTGTTCTAATAAGGCACATTCTGTCATATGTATGAAAAGGCCTCTTTTTGCATGATCACCCCTATTTTTGTTGGACCAATGCTGGTTTGTTAATTCTTGGCCTCTCTAACCAAGCCCCAGTGCATGTGCTCTGACCCCTAAAACATGTTAAAATTGGCTATACTCCCAATTTGTATATTTCATTTATCTATAGGTCCCTAGTTTATGGTATCGAGTTTACCCAGGGCATGTACGTTAAATGTTGCTGGTGGACAACAATAACAATTTTGTCACCCACTACAGTATCAGCACAAACATGACTGCAGGCCTACCACTGTAGCTTGTCTGTGCAGTTTCAAAACTGAAAATTCGACCTACCAAAATAATGCCTTTTTGACAGCTTAACCCACCCCCTTTTAAATATTAACACATCACCCCTAAGTAGGACTTAATGCCCTTAAGGCAGGGCACATTATATTTAAAAGTAGGACATGTAAAGGTTTAATGTTATATATAAATCGGACCACGCACTAATCATTCAAAGAAATGTCCTTCGTACTCAATTTGCAGCGTGCTGTAAAGGGTCTCACTCTCTGATCCTAGAGTGTGTGTAACAACATTAAACAACAGCGTTCCCTGTTAGGGTCCGTCCCCTTCAGCTCAGCAGATGCCCCTACAAGCAGGGGTTGGTAAAATAATTCAACTTCCAATTAAATTCAAGTATGGTATTTTTATTATGCCAAGGCAGTAATCATTCTTTATCCACCTTGTCCCAAATCATATTCATTCAACAAATGATACTTTTCTCAAAGGGAATTTCATCTAATTTCATTTTTTGGGTTACCACTGGGAACTTTTTCACTATTGGCTAGGAAGTGGCCTGGAGTCACCCGCACCCACAGGCTAATGCCAGGCATAAATGTGGCACCCTCAGACTCCGTCTTCAAAAGGGTGGTATGACGATACAATGCATGCCTTTACCATGCATGCCTTTTCCATTCAGTCGTTACCATGCAAGCCTTTACCAAGCATGCCTTGACCACGAATAACTCATGCCCTAAGGCAACTATAACTTGTGCCCCCCCATGCACAGTTTTGTCATCAATGATATTGTTGTAAATGTTGCAGTGATATTATCAATGATGTCATAGAACATGTCATAAGTGATGTAATATGTGGGCTAATTAACAGTGCATTGGCGAGAGATGTAGTTACCTTAGTGCAGGAGTTCTAGTTACTTGAGATAACTATAACTAGTGAATTTCAGTGGTTATGTTCGTTTAAAACAGTATGTTTTAACTTCCATTTTCACCTAACTATAACATCCATTTAACTTTTGCTTTTTTAAGTGTATTTCTATGTTTTTTATGCAAAGTAAGATATTATTACCATATCTAGCTATATTGTTACTTTAATCTTTGTTTTTTCAGTGAATTTCTAGGTTTTTTTTAACAAATAATACACAATGTATTTTTTAATAATAATAATGATTATTATAAAAATGTTTTATTACGTCTTAATTAGAAAAAGTAATCAACATGTCTGTGAGTCCTTCTTTTAACACCATTTTTATGATTGCTTTTGGTCGGCTGAATAATGTAAAAAGAAAAAATAAGACTTTTTTAAAAAATTAAATCAACCCAACCTGTCACTAACTTTTTCTTTTAACTATTTTAGCCTACAAATGGCAATCATAAAACAACCACAAGAGGGCCTTGCACTCCAGCTGAAGAGCATAGAGCTCCAGTTAGGAGTGTTTTAAAAAAAATATGGTAAAATCTCCTGGGGTCTGATTTTAATGGCCAAGAAGACTTGCTGTATTTGTATGTAGCTGGGGGAGCTGCTTAACTTCCTGCAGCCTCCTGACAACATTAAAAAAAGTCTCCCTATTCTAGGGGACACACCAAGCTTACAAAAATAATAAACAAAAAACCCATGCAGAGCATTATGGGGGACTCCATACTGGAGTAATGAATGATAAATGAGCAGCTCCTGACGTTTGTTTATCATTATTAATAATAATAATAATAATATTAATAAGGAAATTTGTAAAGCGCCTGTTACTCCAAGCGGAGTGTCCTCACACTAGGAAGTCATCCTCAACAGGTTCTGCAGTGAGATAATGGCTAATTAGATTTGTTTGAAGAACGAGGTCTTACGTTTTTGTCGAAAGATCTGTTCTGAACGTTCCTGCCTTAGATCCAACTGAAGAGTATTCCACAGTTTGGGGCCAAGCAGCTGAAAGAGCGACCACCCGTACGTGCTTTTTTCACTCTTGGGACCACCAAGAACTCAGCATTAGCAGATCTGAGACAACTGCTAGGTTTGTAGGGCTTGATCAAGGCATGAAGATAGCGGGGGCCTTTGTTATTCAGGATCTAGTGACCTAAGGAGAGAGCTTTTATAGGATATTCTCTTTATAATCTGGAGCCAGTGAAGTTTGGCAAGAGCAGGTCCCAAAGAGGAGAGTCTGGGGATATTTAGCAGCAGGCGTGCTGCCGTGTTCTGCACCCTTTGGAGCATCCTTAGCCTGCCTTGGGTAGCACCCAGATAGAGTACATTGCAGTAGTCTAATCTGAAAACCAGTAACACCAGGATTACTGTCTTCCTGGCGGCTTCTGGGAGACCTATGATCTTGCGTAGTGTTTTCAGAATGCCGAAACAAACTCCCGCAAGATTACATAACTAGCTGTCGAACATAAGATTGTTGTCCAACAAGATACCAAGGTTCTTAACTTTCTGTTTTGGGATTGGTACTGGGCCCAAGGTATCTGGCCACCAGGGAGTGGACCAGATAGTTGGCTGTTTCCCGAGAATAAGGACCTCGGTTTTCTCAGCATTTAGCTTCAGGCAGCTGTGGTCCATCCATTCTGCTAGGTTGACCAGGCAAGTTCGAAAATGGGCGACAGAGGTTCCATCATTCTGTGTCAGGGTGATAATAAGTTGAGTGTCATCGGTGTAGGACGCAATTTGAATGCCATGGCGCTCGATCACCTCAGCAAGGGGATGCATGTACAGGTTAAAAAGTACAGATTGATCACTTTGATGTCCCAGTGCCTCCTTGGGCCCGGGCACCCCATCCCCGAGGCATTCGCTTTAAATAAGGGGAGGGGGACCGCACACCCACCTCACTCAACATCCTCTTTGTCTTATTTTATAAAATGAGGTGAGGGGCGGGAGATCCCCCCTAAGCCTCCTTGGGCCACAGGGAAACCCATCACCCGGGCCAAATTTGTAAATTTAGGGAAGAGGAGTGCGTGGCCCCCCTACTCTTTTAAATTGCATCTAAGGCCCTGGAGGATGTGATCCCCAGGGCCAAAAAAGGCTCTGAAAGGGATCCGCACAGCCCCACTCCCCTTTTAACTTATATGTACGGCCCTGGGGAAAGGGTCCCCAGGGCCTAAAGAGGCTCAGGGAAGGGGACCGTGCAGCTCCCTCCCTTTTAATAAAAAGAAAGGTCATGGGGTCCCCAGGGCCAGGCCCTTTAGCCAACCCCCACCCCATGTGCAGTGTGTGGGTTGGCTGCCTTTAGGGGGGCAAGCCAGCCTTGTGGGCAACTCCCCACTGCACAAGGCTGAAGGTGATGCGCAACGAGGGGTTGGCTCGATGCTGGGGGTTGGCCAAAGGGCCCTGTGCCAACCCCCGTTGTGAAAGACAGAAGACCCTGAGCAGTGTAGGATTGGCTGCCTTTACAGGGGTTGGCCACAGGCCTGGCCTTGTGGGAAATCCCACACTGAGCACGGCCGAAGGACATACGCAGAGTGGGGTTGGCTGCAGACACTGCAGCTCTCCGCTGTGTGCGGCAGGGTGTTGCAATTACGTATGGTAATTAAATATTACTTTATGTTAAAAACAACCTAGAAATTCACAGAAAAAAACAAAGGATAAAGTAACGTTATAGTTAGGTGTGATAAAAAGATCTCTGGTTCCCCTTACTGGATTTTTGTCATTTTGGTTTCATTTTGTTCATTAAATTATTCTGTTTTTATAAATTGGAGTGGAATTTTTAATGTGTTGTGTTTTTGACTTTTTACTTGTTTTGGTACTTCTAAATACTTTGCACATCTTAAGTTAAGCCTGTCTGCTATGTGCCATAGCTCCAGGGGTTGAGCTTAGGTTTAAATTACTGAAACCTTTACTGGGCCTAACAAGAATAGTGGCATTATTACATATAGTGGGTTACCATCCAACCCAACTCATAATCCTCTCTTTTCACATCATAATAGTCCTTGGCTTTGAAGAAAATTACTTTGTGTATGGATATGTTCCTTGTAATAGGGAAAAATGCCCTCGGTCCCAGTTAAGTTAGCCAGTGAAGGAAGTGGGTTGACCAACTGCCTCAAGCAGTATGCTGAAGTAGACAGAAGCAAGATAGGAACGCTGCAGTAACAAGCCAGTGGATACAGGGGGTTGGCTGAAAGATTCCATCAGTATATTATACATATTGTTTTAGTAAAATCTAAAGGTCTGGGCTAACGCCAGGCGAAGCATAGCAACTGTAGCCCATATGACAGCAATAAAATGATGCACAATAAATTTAACCGGACATGACCATGCACAAACCATTATGTCTGACTGTTGTCCGCGAGTCCTCACTCATGGTACCCGCCTCGTCTGCACAAGGGCGAATGAAAGTCTCTGTCAGGTACGGGGTGGACAGGCCTCCGTACTCGACGAAATCCCAAAAGAGGATGCAGAAAACGCAAAACTTTTCAGAATTTTACTGTAAGAAATTGGATTTCCAAGCTTCGAAACAGCCGAAAAATATAATATCAACGCATAACTCTTTTCAGTGCCTTAGAAGTTTTAGAATTATAACCGGTTTCAAGCTTGAACAATTTTCATATACAATATAAGAAAATGAAAAAAGTTTCCAAACTCGTGCTGAGTCCGTGCTACGCTGCCCACCACTGGCACGCTTTCCAAAGGCTGATGCCCGCTTGGCACAGGCGATTGTTTTGTACTTTACTGAGACGTGACCTGACTGCAGATCCCACGATCATTGTTCAAAATGTTGGCCTCGTCACATGTCGAATTTAATGGGCTGGAAGTGGCCTGAGAGATGTGTGGGGCCCGGAGATTACCGAGTCTCGTCCACGAACACTTCACCGGACCCTGCCCCCCACAGCTCTGTCCTAACGCAGCCACCTACACTGAGAGAACTCTGGGGGCGGCTCAACTCGCGGACTGAAAATCCCTTTATTCTTGCGCGTAAACCCACAGAAGGGGCTGGTGGACAGGGAGAGGAATGCGGGTTGCCTGGGGACCGGGAGGCTGAGTTGACAGCGCACAAACGAAGGCGGAACTACGCGGCTTAAATCTGAAGTAATATTCACTTCGGTGCAGTACCACACTGCGCTTTCTGAGGACGAGTTGGCAGGAACACAGCACCGCCGTAGTGCAGCCAGCGAAGCAGGCGGGCGGCAGCAGAGCTGTGTGCAGGAGCTGTCCAGGGGAGGACGGGGCGCAGCTCCCAGTCGACCATGCATCACTGACGCTTCTATGATCTTCGCAGTTCCCCTTCACCATCCCAACGGGTCCAGAACCCAGATAGGAGAGCTGTTGGGCCGGATGCCCCCTCCCTGCCCGGGACAGTAGCCCCCTAGACCTGGATGGGTCCCCTGAACCTCCCCCACAGGTGCCACCATGAGACCCCCGGCGCTGCTGAGGAGGCTGCAGCTGCGGGGGTTCAGGCGCGGCGCGCTCCTCTTCCTGCTCTGCTGGGCGGCTGCCTGGGTCCTGGTGAACACCTTCCTCCTCGTGCACAGGAGCGTCTTCTCCGAGCGCTGCACCGACGACGAGAGCCGGAGGATCCTGGACCGGCTGGTAAGGCGCGACAAAACAGAACATCCAAGCACTTCTTTCAAGAAGAGCTTACCGCATAAATAGCCGACTTTAGTACATCTCCCCGTTTGCTGCGTCTGACCCTTAGTGCCCCGATATTGTTCTTTCAAAGACTGCAGCCCCTTCAGAAAGCTAGACGCGCTGCACTATACGCAGAAAACGACATATGCAAATGTTCTGCAAACGGGAATTAATGGGAAGGAGTGTGGGAGTGACGGGGATTCCTGCCAAGTTATTGAAGTGCAACTGTTGACAGGCGGAATTTGGGTAGTTATTTACCCGAGAAGCACTTTCTGGCGATGGTTTTCTGAAGACGGGAGGGGTTGCAGTGTGTGCGGGCCCGAGTAGTTACTGTTTTGGGTGCGATATCCATACTTTGTTGTAAAGCGCATTGACGCACATAGTGGAGTGTTGTGCGCTACAGACAACTTAATAAGTAATAAAAAATACACATTAGGACTCAGTGAGCGTTATATAAAATTATTAACCTGGTGGAATGGTGGTTAACTGAAAATCCAAACACGCTCAGGCTTCAGCATCTTCAACACCATCAGCCTGTTTCTAAAGTACATGGGGGCTTATTTACAAGCCCCTTGCGCCGCCAGTGAGTCACTTTTAATATGGGGGAAAGTGACGTACCAGCCACGCAAGGGGCTTGTAAATAAGCCCCATAGAGATTTCATGGAAACAGGTATGTGATGTAAACTTAGTAACCTGTTGTCCTAATCTCGTGTTAAATTCAACATTTCTCTGTTTCTGAGGCATCACTCCTAGTAAAAGTGGTATCGGCATTAGGGCGCTATTTGGTAGTAACTTTGTAAATGTTGTAAAAGCACATCTCAGTGCAATTAGTTGATTTCATGGCGCTTTTCGCATGGCTATCGTGCACTAACATTTACTGTAACTTTATGTTTACCCGTGTGTGCGAGCAACTGTACATGCATCCGTCTAAAGTCAATCTAATGGCTATTTCTTGCCCATACTGGTGGTCATCCGCCGCTTCGGCGCCATCCTTGATCTCTGACGAGGATCAAACGCCTTGAGGCTGCTCATTAAGTGCCGCAAGGAATGCGCGCATTCACTCAGGTGTGGATACGTCTGTCAGCCACCCCCTTGTCTGCCCTCAGCTGACCTCTGGGTCTCCCTGACCCCCACTGGCCGTCAGAACACCTGGCGGCAGCGGAATCTGCCCTCGAGAGCATCCTGCGCGTGGGCGGCTCAGATGAGGTGCCCACTGCCCAAGAGACGGGAGGCTGGGCATCACAATCCCAGGGCACTCACATTACGCACTCTCCCACAGCAGCCAGCCGCTCACTGCCAGCTTCCTCCGGAGAAACAGAACTAATGACTCAGCACCTCAGACGAGCTATACACAAAGTTGAAAACTAATTTTCTAAAACCACATTTAGGTCAGTTGCGCTCTAAAATGTGAATCATCTACTGTTCTCTCTCTGAAAACTCACAAACACGACCCACATGCTGCTGTATGTAGAAAAACATGGACCTGGCTCTTGAAATTGCATTCAGGGGTGAGCTACACCATCCAGGAATTCAATAAATACAGACTTACGAAATGGTAAAATAAACTAAATCCAGAGCAGTAAAATTTTGTGAAAATGTAACAAACATATCTGAGGCATCCAGCTAGAGGGCACCACTAGAAATCGTCAGATGTTTTACAAACGCTCAGAAATGTCTCTACTGGTAAATTATCCTAAAATGACATACATGCAGTGATTTAAATGGGCCGGTACTGCCCGGTACGGAGTACTGGCATTTTTAGGTCTCGCCTAGGCAGCGCGCATGCGCTGCACTACGAGGGCCTTTAGCCATCGGTCTTCACTTTTCAAGCACTGCACTCGTGCTTGTGACGGCATCCACCTTGCGGGAGCGAGCAGCGGCGCGCCACAAGCACGAGGGCAGTGCTTGAAAAGTGAAGACTGCTCTCCCAAGCGCGCGCGCACCACTCGCAGGCTCACCTCCTTCTCCCCCTCTCTCTCACAACCTCTTCCTCGTCCTAAATCACTCCCTCCTCCTGGCACCCGATTTCATGGATCTTTTATCATTCACTTTCACACAAAACAAACAACACAGCGGCTGTCTGCTATGGGACCCGGCCGAGCGCAGGAGGGGGGCTCAGAGCTCCAACTCATTTCACTCAGCGGCCATTTCACTTTTCCACTTAGCGCCGAGGCTTGCAGTAGTCGCAGTGCTCGGCAGACTGTATGTCCAGCCAAATAATTAAGACAATGTTTTTGAGTTAGCACATATTATAGCAGTTTTTACCGTCTGTGTAACAGGTGTTGGCAAATTAAGTCTACTCGATTTATCGACATTTGAGGGATAAACTATTGAGTTGGCGCTACAGGTCACTACACCTTTCAGTGGTTAGACGGTATCTCGCCCAACAGTGTTGAGGTTTTTCTACTATGAATCGTGGTGGTGTATATTTTCTTCAAGTAGAAATATTTGCTAGCTGAAATGGGCTGGAGAACATGTATGCTGAAGGTGTTGAAAGGCTTACATGCTCCTTTCTCTGTGGTTTCTATTCTCTGACTTTGCGTGTTGCCTTAATTGCTTTTCAGCTCTTGTTCATTTGGCTGCCTTCAGAAGCCCACAGATCACTCTTGTTGGGAGGGGGTTGGCCTGGGGCAAGTAAGTAAAGTGGATAAACCTCCCCCTCCTGTGGTAACCTCGGTGTGCTCTTGCGGGGTGAGCTGTTCAGAGCTACGATACTGGCAGCATTCGGCCGTAATGTTGTCTCTTCGTGCATTGTACAGACCACGCTGCTCCGTCCCCCACACCAGGAAAATCACTTTCCCTTTAACGGAACTCTACCTTTAATCCACTTTGTAACGCCCATTGAGCGTTACCACTCTGTACCACTTCTCTTCTTCTCTCCCTCTCCTCTCTGCGGCCTCTCCGCACCACCTACCTCTCTTCTTCTCTCCGTCTCCTCCCTAACCTCCTCTTTGTGGCCTCTCCGCGCCGTCTCTCTTCTCCCTCAGTTTCTCTGACCGCCTCTGTGAGTCACGGCATAACACACCGAGGCAAGGGAGTTTACCGTTGTTATTTAGAAGATAGATTGTTTCCAAAAAGTGCGATTTACATCACTATGCAGCCCTTGCCAGAGACACTAGGAAACAGGATGGTATTACATGTGCATTTTCCTGAAACATACATTTTCTTTCTTTCTGCAACTATTTTTAAGTGTATCTATTGATAGACTCTCTCTCTCAATAACTAACTCTCTAACTATCTCTCTCTCTCACTAAATAACTCTCTCTCTCACTAACTAACTCTCTAACTCTCTCTCTTCCTACATAACTTTCTCTCTCACTCTCTAACTCACTCATTAACTTACTAACTCTTTCACTGTCTCACTAACTAACTAACTAACCAACTCTATCATTAACAAACTAACTAACTCGCAAACTATCTCACTAACTGTTACACAGGTACTATTTCCCAAGCTTCAGCCTCCTGTTATTTATGCCCCCCATAACAAAAAAAACCATAACAAGCAAGCATTAGCACATGCAGAAACTAGTTGCCAGCATTTAAAGAACAAAATAAGATCAAGACATTATTTATAAGTAATACTTTTTTAAATATAATCTTTCACTTGTGCGTAATGCTTTTTTGGTCATATATAAGGTAACAAAAATGCTTTAAACACTTCTTTATTATAACTTTGCAGCATTCTACAAACTAATGTACAGCACAGCTTAAAACATAGGCAAAGTCAATATCTCTGGCTAAACACTTATAAGGTCCCAAAGGCGAGACCTTTTGGCTATACGAATGCTTGTTTTATTTTGCAAGGGAAAGACCGGCACTTCTCAAGAGAGACCGAATACTTTTAATTGGAAGTACCGGCACTTCTCGGGAAAAAAGCAGTACCTGCACTTCTATTTTTCCATTTCAAGCACTGCATACATGCACACGTCTGCAGGAAAACCACCAAGCAATACTGATGAGCCAAGAGCGCATTTTGGATGACTGACAACCAATACAATACAATACAGTTAGAGCTCACTTGTGGCGCTGCCCAGACTGAATGGGCAAGTTGTTTTGCCCAGGATTGAATTTGATTTGAAATAGTGAATTCCTCCAAGCCTGAGACGACTCAGCTGATATCAGGCGCGCAACGCCCATCGGGTTCAAAGGGCTTCAGCCCCCCCCCCGTTGTGTGTGGCAGCCGGGGCTGAGACAGCTTCCCAGGCACACACACAGCCGCACCCGAGTACTTCACAGGTCTTTAAAAGACCATTTGCTTGTTAATGAGGCTGTGTTATTTTTCACCCCTTCTTAGAGCCCTTGCACCCCCACTCTGCCTATTGCTGGAAGAATTAGGCCCCCCCCAAAAAACTTTTGTCTTAGCAACCCCCCGAAATTTGGCTCTAGTTGAGCCTCTGGCTGATATCGAAAGTGAAAATTCACAGTGAGGTATTTGGTTATAATGAATGATGTGGAATTGAGTGGAAGTTTGTTATATTTTAAACTGTGGTATGGGGTGAGCAATCTTGTACTCATACCGCAATATTAGCTATGTGAGTCATACTCTGGTGTTAGAGGGCCCTTGGTAAACAGTGCTAGAAAGCTGAATGACAGCAAATGCTGTGCAATAATCAAGGCCACAGGAATTATGCGGCAGAGGAGGCCCAAATTATGTGACGAGGTTGACTAAATTGTGCAGCAAGAAAGGCAAATTATGTGGCATAATGCGCCACATTTTGCGGTAGTAGTACACCATTATTTTGTCATCTTTACACATGCGGACAGTGTCTGAGTAAACAGTTCACCTTAATTTGTACCAATTTAACACAAAAATACGACAATTAGTTACTGAAAGATGACCAGTCAACCTTTGCAAAAAGCCTTCCAGTGCGCAGGAACCCGAGTCACCATATTCTTGTAACTTTTGATCCGTTTGAGCTAGAAACACATTTTTTTGTTAAATTCTGCAGAACATGCAGCATATGATTGATTATGTAGCAAATCCATAATTATGCGATAATTCTAGTGGCCCTGACAATAATGTATTATTGCTGTTTTCGTTATTATTTCACCATTGTTACAGTTGTATGCCATTGTACTTTCCTTTCTTTAGGGTAACACTGTAAAATCAATGCCTCCATAATCTGGATGTAGTGTCGATCGGAGTGCATTGAAAAATGATTGGACAAACTATGTGCAAGTTTTGGAGTGAGGCCAAAATGGCTGATCTTTTCTTGTTTTGCGGTCTCGATACATACAGCTCCGGCTGTCTATCGGGAGACAGCATTGTATACCTTACTCCACAGAGGCAATTCTTGCCCAGGATTGGAGGGTTTTCGTGTCAAAACCTTTCCAAAGAGTACAGTTCTACTAAGATAGTGAAGATGGTGTGTCTTTGAACATTCAGAGGAAACATATGAGCTCCTCATTAAAGGGGCAAAACTTGTTTAGAGTTTTGATAGACCTCTCTGCTGTGATCGGGCTCTTCGACCATTAATGTTGAAGTATTTAGTGGTTGATGAAGCTGAGCTGGTGGGCAAAGGTTGCACTATGGTTATTTGTAGTAGGGCCCATTGTCAGGACTGGGTCCTACCAGGGTACCGTACATCATGAACAGCTTGGTTAATATCATTATGAGAGTGTCTACATTGATAGGTTCAACAGCCATGGACACTGGGAAGTAGAAGAACCGTCAGCGACAACAAAGAGATGGTAACCCTCCAGAATGTAAATGAAGTCCTCAATGAGGCTTCCTCATGCCAACTCTGAGGATGGAGTCGTATCTACGATAGCTAGAAGTGTTGGTCCTGAAGAAGGATTTCAAGAGTGATTGCTCTTGGTTGTGAGCGTTGCATAATGAAAATTACATATTTTTAATTCACAAACGATTTAATTTTTCTGCTTCAGCTGCTCACTCTAGTCCTTGTGAGGCACATCAAGTAATTTCTACTGCAACGTAGCTCAGTAATCCTCTGCATTGCGCTAGTTTGAGAGATCAGTGGAGCACCTTATCTACTAAGACATGAATTTTCTGCTCTCTTTCCCGGAGTGGACGCACATTTTGGCTGCCGAGCCTTCACACATACACCTTCGCACCATAGCACAAAGGTGTGTGCGTGATGTCTAGCATAGGTTTTGTACTGGAAGGGCAACTAGCAGTGGGTATTAATGCGCCTAGACAAGGTTTAAAATTTCTGCACATTGCAGTCCAGATTTACTAAGATTTTGCATTGGGGGGGGTGCATCATTTTTTGCGGTGCAGCCCAGACGCAAAATCTATTTTGGAATTTATAAATCCCCGCAAAGTCCAATTTGTGTGGCTCTACATGGCTTTGTAAAAAAAAAAAAAGTAATGCAAGCAGTGCGTAGTGCTGCTTTTCGTTACAATGCGTCAGGTGGGTGTTACATGGGTGGAGCAAGGGCGTTCCTGTGCATCTACCAATATATTTTGATGCACCCCATATTTCCATAGACTTGTAAACATTGGTTTGAGCCAACATGGTGCTCCTACCCAAAGCTGGTGTAAGAAGGGGAGATATCTTTATTTCTCCTTGTTACTTCCTGTTTGCTTATATGCTGCATTCTGCACCACACATAGAAAGAGGAATATGCCTCAAAGGATAGTTTTTGTGCAGGCCTGTACAAAAACGATTCTCACTATAACACATGCACCATTGCAACATGATAGAATGGTGCTTGTTTTGGAGATAGGCAGCCAAAAGTGTGCCTGCACTGGGAGAGAGCAGAACTGCTCCATATCTTTAAAAATATGGCACAGTTCTGCTCTTTTCCTTTCACTCAACGCAGTGCAGCAGCTTTTCTTGCTGTGCTGCATTGTGAGAAATGTTAGTAAATATGCCACTGATGTGTGCTGTACAGTGCAGCACACTTCAAATGTTTGAAAAGTTAGGAGAAATTAAAAGATTTCTTCAACTTAACGCCTGCCTTGAGGTGTTATGTTTTTTGGCACAAAGCCATGCCTACCTTTGTTACCCTTCCAGTACAAAAACTATTTTTAGACATAATTTAAAACTTTTCCTGACTTTACATGCGTGCTGTACATTACAGCACAATTGCAATGCTCAAAATGTTTGAAGAAAAAATACTTTTCTGCAACTTTACACCTGCCCCGAGGGTGTGAAATTTCATTGACCTTTCATTATTCTACCTGGATATAGCGTGTTTCTTTATTTCTACATTTCACTTTCTTTTGTTTCTTCACTCTCGTTAGAACATTTAAGTCATATGTTTTGTCACTAACCTGCTTGGAAGTGCCAGGGAGGTAAAATCCCTGTAGGCTGGTCGGGGGCACCATCTGTTTTGGATGAAGGGGAAGGGACACAACATCAGGGTCGGGTACACAAACTCTCTCTCTCTCTCTCTCACACACACAAGCAGATGCAGTCACACACATGCACACAGACATGGGCACACACACTCCTAAACAAACACACACACATTAACTACCTTCTTTACACTCACCAGCAAAGGTACATACCCAGTCACTGCTCTTGACCCCATCATCTCCTGACCTTTCCTTTAACTCCCAGGCCGCACACACAGTATTGGTCTGTTGTCAAAGAAGGCAATTGGCTGCAGCAGCTGAGGACCAAAGAGCACAGACAGCATCCACACTTCCTCCACAGAAGCACTTGCCATCAAAGAGTTTGGGGCATATTGTCCATCATTGTCACCAGACTCAGGTCTGGCTGTCACTAAGCCTATGGAGGAAGGATGGAGAATAACGAGGGTGTGGATTAACGGCTAGGGCGGCCGACTTTGGAGCTGGGGAACCGGTTTCGAGTCTGGCGGGAGACTCAAACATCCTGTGATTCTGGGCAAATCATTTAATCTCCCCTTGCCTAAAAATTAATGTGTCCATCTGTAATGCAACTGGTGCTCATGTAAAGCGCATTGTTACCTTCAGGCTGAGTTCACGCTATATAAACATGCCAACCCCCCCCCCCTTAAAAACAAGCATTGGCATAGCCAATAGGTCTCGCCTTTGGGACCTTATAAGTGTTTAGCCATGCAACAGTTGATGTTGTTGCACCAAGGATATTGTGCTGCATAACTAAATACTTATAAGGTCCCAAAAGCAAGACCTATTGGCTATGCCAATGCTTGTTCAAGATGTTTCTTTAATGGGTGTGCAGGGAGGGAAGGACAGGTGGTGGTTTCCTCCATAACAGAAGGGAATACACCATGCATGTTATCTGCAAAACCCATTGGTTAGAGGTAATGTTTCTCTCACCTTTGCGAGAGTGGTTTGAGATCATGGTGTTTGAGAATGAGAAAATGTGCTTCTGCTGCAGCCTTGAGCCAAACAATGTTCCCAGCATGGGCAAGAGACTGATGAGGCGCCGGCTAAGGCTTACAAGGTTGACTGTGCTGCAAGTCACAGCCCCTGAATTTTAAATACTGCTGGTGAATCTTGCTGTTGAGAATAGCCCTAGGACCCGAGGCAAAAACTTTCCTCCTCAGGAAGGTCATGAGAAATGCATATGGCCTAAGCTGGCCACAGAGGCCAGCACATTCAGGGTCTCTGGTATTAAGAGCAAGCACAAAAATGATTTGGCAAGAGTAGTGGCTTTTAAGTTTCTAGCTATCTTTTACCGGCCAGCCCAGAATGTGTTTCTACATGGCATGCATTATTTCAAGAAGGCCATTATTAAAAGGTTTAAAAAAGGCTCAGTCTCCTGTTTCAACACTATAATTTCATTAAAAAAATTAGACTTGGCCTATAAAGATTTAAAAGCCACCTCCATGACATGAGTTGCCTTGCGAAAAACAATGAAGTAAGAAAGCTTCTCAGACATGGGGCATTTCAGAATATGTAAACTACATACATATGTATCCCTACCATTACAAATCTACCTAAAGTCCCTTATCGTGTTGAGAAGATGGAAGTAGGTTATCAGCCTGGCTACTTTAATTTTCATCCCAAAATGGATAGCATGAAGAAAACGGAATGCATAAGAATCAAACCCGAGGGGCGTGGTCTCGCGGCAAACCAACATGGCCGCAACTTAGGGCTGCTCCGGAGCCCCTCCATCCTACCACATTAATCCGCTACAATAATCCGACAGAAAGGTGCAGAATCGGACACAAGGGCGCAAGCGAAGCCCGGCAAAGCTTTCCCGAGCGCAATCGGAGGTAGAAGGCAGTAGCTGTGCCGATCGGCGAATCTGGGCCTGTGGCTGAGGAGACCGGGACCTCGAGTGCTGGAGGCGGCCGGCGGAAGACGCGAGGACGTGGGCGTGACCCCCTCCCCCATCCTCGGAGGGTCGGGGAAATTCAGGCGGCGACTCGGTGCCCCCTCCCGCGATCGTGACGTTGCTGCCTGTGGCACTGGAGTGCAGCCCCGAGCGGGTTGAGGCGTGCGGAGGCCAGGGCCGTGAGCAGGAGCCAGCGGGCCAGCACTGGGGAGACTGCGGAGGGCCGGGGCAGCGTGTGTCTTGTGGTGCCCCCACAGCGTCGAGGCCTGATCGGCCCCCACGGAAGCCGAAGCGGGAGGAACAGAGCCGGTGACTGGCGACCCCGGCGTCTCCCCTGCCTGGGGCAGGATCTGGAGCTGGCTGGAGGCCGTGATCGCTGGAGGCAGTGAACGCTTCCAGGGCGCGACTGCGCCTACTGTAGTGGAGGCGGCGGGGCCCACGGGACTGGAGTGCTGCGTTCATACGGGACCCGTTGTGGGAGCAGCTGACCCCGCCCTGCCTGATCGGGCCTCACTGACCGAAGCAGGAGTCTCTGCTGCTGTGTGCCTTTGCTGTGGTTGGTGAGGGACGGGAAGAGTGAGCGTGGAGCGGCCTCCCTACTGTAACTGCGCTGTGGGGACGGCTGCCTGGGGCCGCGTGAGGTGATCCGCCCTGCTCCCCTGCATATCCTTGGTGCACCGGTGGCCCTTGAGCTGGCATCGTGGATGCTCACTGCTGCCTGAGGGGTGCTTGGGGGCTGGCAGTGTCCGGGGAGCGGGGACGACTGGCCTGAGTGGCGCACAGGTGGCCCTCCACGACCGGCGACGCCCTGTGTGCCCACCTATGTGGCTCGACTCCTGGTCCCGGGTCCCAGCGGGCAGCCAGAGACGGCGGAGCTAGACAGCGCCAGCCACATCGGTACGCGACTGGCCCGGGGCTCTGTGGACATCTTCGGAGGGCCAGGCCAGGGGCTATTCCATCTGGCGCCTCCTCGAAACTCCGGCCTAGGGAGCGGTGTTGGCCTCGACATGTCCGGCAACGGGGGTACCCGGGCGTCTCAACAAAGCAGACTAGACCGCTTTACCTGCCCGAAAGCGGACATTCCTGACAAGAAGGGGACCAGTGATAAATCGCAAAGTGGAGCCGAGCACGACCCACAGAGCGCACAATGACGGACATAATGGCAGCCATTATGGGTGTCCGCACATCTATTGACACCCTCTCCTCGGAGGTGACGCTGATCAGAGCGGATCTCACGAAATATAGAGAGAAGGTCAAGCAATTAGAGATAACCACCGCCAGTCTCGTGGAGGACACCTCGCAACTCCAAACGGACATCGGGGAGCTTCAATCATTTCGCAAGTACACGGAAGACAAGCTGGATGATTACGAGGGCGCCTGCGACGCAACAACATCCGCGTCCTTGGAGTGCCGGAGAAATCGGAAGGTCCGATCTGCAGACCTATTTATGGAGGAACTGATCTCGACGAAGCTACAACCAAAGGGCCTTTCTAAACTGTTTGTAATTGGCGAGCCCACAGAGTGCCTGGGAGTTGCCCAAAGCCTGGGGCCCCCTCGTCCAATACTGGCCAGACTGCTTAATTACAGAGACAGAGACACAATCCTTCAGGCAGCAAGGGTCGCTCCTCCAATCCCACCTAGACAACTCGGAGATCACCTTCTTCCCCGATTTCACCCGAACGGTTGCAGATGAGGCGACGCTCCTTCCTCGATGTTAAGCGCAGGATGAGAGAAAAGGTCTCCAAGTACGCCATGCTCTTCCCGGCTCGCTTGCGAGTTGAGACTTAACGGGAAAACACGTTTCTTTGACCTCCCAGAGGTGGCATCCGACTGGCTGGACAGTCTGAAATCCTCGCCGGAACAAGACCTCACCGCTCATTGAACCCGGGGTGATCTCTCATGGGGTGGCCACTGGTTTCTTCAACATGAATCGCTTCAGCTGCTGTCGTACCCTGAACCGCCAATATGCGACTCCGGCTGTTATAAACCTTGTACCAATGCCTTGGGACCTTTCACATGTGGTGAACTAAACATTGGTCATGTCCTGCACCGATTTTGTACTGGTAGGCGGGGGGCCGACGGAACTCTGAGAGCCTTCCCCAGTGTGTTAATTTTCTATTAGTAGAATAGTTGGGCGACAGGCACTCTGCATTTAAATATTATGGGCAGTTTTAAGCCCGGAGTGCAGGGGAGCAGGGTGGGGGGATGTTGGGAGGGACTGATGTTTATTTTTGTATGTTGTTTTTTGTATTATCTCGACAGTACGATATCTATATCCGACCCCACTAGTGGGGAACCGCTCCGCTCTCAATGGGAGTACAGTACAACAGGGCTATTAAAATTTTAAGTTGGAATGTTAACGGACTGGGGGACAAGATAAAAAGAGGTGTTGTGTTGCAGTATATTAGGAGACAATCACCGGATATCGTCTTACTCCAGGAAACACACCTCGTTGGCAACACATGCAGGGCAATGCACAGATGGGGGTACTCGATGGTGGTACATGCAGGGATTTACCTCTGGCTCCAGGGAGTAGGCATTATGCAAAAAAAATCATTCCCTTTCTCACTCACCAATACATACATAGATGACCGAGGCAGATATGTTTGGAATCACAGAGCACTTGGGAGGGCAAACCTACCACTTTCATGTCAATATACGCACCCCCGGGATGCAGAGCACAACATTCACTGACTTAAGTGCTATACTCTTGACGTTGCCTGACGGACACCTGGTGCTTGGCGGCGACTTCAATTCAATTGTCTCGGGCGCTTTAGACAGGCACCCCCCCGCGCAACCCCTCCGGCCGCTCATGCGTTCACTAGCTTCTTGGAGGCGATGGGACTGATGGATGGCTGGAGGACATACAACCCGACAAGATGCAGCACACTTTCTACTCAGGGGCGCATAACAGCCTATCCCGACTGGACTATATACTTGTCCCGGCCTCGCACATTACCAATATCCATGAGATCCGTCATCTGGCACGAGGTATCTCCGACCACTCCCCTCTCTGGGTCCATATAGTTTTAGATTACACACAGACAGGACGGGTTGCCCCAATAAACCCTTGGTACCTCAAGAACCCCAAAATACGGAAAGGCCTAATTAAAACTCTTGATGACTATTTCCTGGAGAACGAACACACAGTTGAATCACCTCAAACACTATGGGAAGCTTTCAAAACGGTGGTCAGAGGACAGGCCCTCTCCTTGGTGGCGGGCTCCAAAAAGACAGGATGAAAGAAATCTCTGACATAGAGCAGGAACTATACCGCCTAGAACAGGATGTCACCGCGGATGCTAAGCCTGAAACCCTCCACTTCCCTACGCTTGCGGCAGGAAGAATACCGGGCGTTGGTCACTGACCGTGCCAAACTACTGGGACAGGAGCGGCTGGGACGGATATATGACTGGGGCAACAAGGCCGGCAAATTGCTCGCATGGTTAGACAAGAGAGAGCAGGCCAGCAGGCTCGTGCCCGAGATTAAGGACTCTGATGGGTCCTCGGTGACAGATCCCCAAGACATAGCTAACCATTTCGCAGCTCACTTCCAAACTGTATATAGCTCGGTGGCACCATACCCTGAAGCAGATTTTAATGATCTAGTCAAAGACATATCGCTCCCGACACTATCGGACTCGGACCTTACATTCATGGACAGTGAACTGACGGCTGATGAAATAGCTACGGCAATAAGAGCGCTACACTCCGGGGAAAGCTCTCGGCCCAAATGGCATCCCAATAGAGCTCTACAAGCTTCGACCAGATAGATTGGCCCCCTATTTGAAGTCAATGTTTGAAGATAGCCTCGCCCAGGGGATGTTGCCATATGACCAGAGAATTGCCACCATAGTCACAATCCATAAAGAAGGAAGCCCAAAACGCAGTGTACCTCCTACCGGCCGATATCGCTGCTGAATGCGGAGCCCAAAATTCTAGCTAAAGTGCTTGCCACCAGGCTTACCAAGGTGTTGGGCGACCTAGTCCACCCAGACCAGTCAGGGTTCATGCCCAAAAGAAACACGGCTCTTAACCTCGTAGACTACACGGGGTCCTGGGCAGGGTGCCAATGATACGAGAGGACGCTGTGGTGGTCTCTCTGGATGCCGCCATGGCTTTCGATTCACTGGAATGGCCCTATCTCTTTGCAGTGCTTGGTAAACTGGGATTTGGACCGGGCTTCAGCAACTGGATATGGCTGTTGTACAGCGCGCCGCTGGCCCAGGTAGTAGTGAATAACAGAAAGTCTGAACCCTTCGTGCTCAGCCGGGGGACTCGTCAGGGGTGCCCCCTATCTCCTTTACTGTTCGCTTTGGCCCTTGAACCACTCGCAGCATGGATCCGTAAGGATGTGAGGATCCGCGGACTGCGCTGGTCAGCGGAATGGGAGGATCGGATCTCACTGTACGCTGACGATATTCTCCTCTATCTTACATCCCCTAAGAGATCCCTAACAGTAGCCTTTGATATACTAGAGGTTTTCGGCAGGTACTCTGGGTTTCAGGTCAATTGGAAAAAATCACTCCTATATGTCCTATGGGGAGCCCCTCCACAGTTGCCCCGCAATTGCCCGATCCCAGTGGTCTCAGACGGCTTCAAGTACTTGGGCATTTTTATATCTTTAGACCCATCAGTTCGGTACACCCGCAATCTGCTCCCCCACTGCAGCGGCTCAAGAGCGACATAACACACTGGAAGTCCCTCCCGCTCTCGCTATTGGGCAAGGCTGCATTATTTAAAATGATGTCACTGCCCCGATTCCTGTATGCGCTACAGAACTCAGCCGATCTTGTCCCGAACTCGTATTTTAAAGATCTGGAAGGGCTCCTGAGAGACCTCCTATGGGGAGGGAGACCACGTATCGCCATGAAAAAACTGACACTTGGGTGGTATGATGGGGGAATCGGGTTGCCTGATATTAAAAAATATTACTGGGCTGCGCATCTAGCAGCGATCAATCACTGCACGTATGGTCACCCTGACAACCCGGGGTTTCTGATGGATCGTTGGCTTTTACCTAAAGGGACCTTTTTGAGAGCTCTATATTCAAAACCGGAGAAATACCCGCTCACCGGACCCACTGCCCATACAGTTGCAATCTGGCACTCCGCTGCTAAATCAATCGGTTGGCAAAATAAGTTAACGATGGCCACACCTTTGTGGGACTCACAAAAACTAGGCTATATGGGAAACTCAAAGGGATTTGCGAAATGGGACTTAATAGGGATTTCCCATGTCAAAGACCTTTGGCATGCTGGGGATGTGGCATCCTTTGCTACCCTACAAACACAATATGCCCTGGCGGACTCCGAGGGTTACCGCTACCTACAAATTAGGCACTCGCTGCGAACAGCTATCCCCGACGACTCGACGCCACCGGACGCTTCCCCACTAGAGGACAGACTATTGGATGGACATCTGCCTGATAGGGCCATCTCCCTCACATATCGAAAACTCATCAATCACACTGACAACCCCCTAGTACAATTGCGCGACAAATGGACTGCGGACGGAATAGAGTTGGACGATGAAACCTGGCAGGAAGCAGTCTCGTCTCCTAAGGCGGTCGCTATCCCAGCGAGACTCAAACTGGTGCAATTAAAGATCCTCCATAGAATTTACATAACTGGTCCCCAGCTGGTACATATGGGTGGACTGACAGACGGCTCTTGTAGGAGGGGATGCGCACAACTGGGCACATTCATACATATAATATGGCACTGTGCGCCGATCCAGGAATACTGGCGTAACATACATGCGGTCATGAGTGCAGTGTTGGGGGTAGTGATCGAACCGGCGGCATCTAGATGCCTCCTTAATATCTGGGAACCTACCGACCTCAACACCTATACTAAGACATGGGTCACGCTCGGCTGCATGATCGCTAAGAGAAATATCGCGCAGCTCTAGGGAGCCCCACAGCCGCCCACGGTAGTGGCCTGGGAGCAGGATCTAGACTGGTGTATGCTGAGAGAGAAAACAGTCTATGTGGCTAGGGGATGTCCCGAAAATGGTCCAAGATATGGGCCTCCTGGAATGCATACCGAGGAGATATATGTGCACCTCCCCTTGAAGACGATAGTGAAGACCCCCATCCCCGTGAACTCCAATGAATTATATTGCTGTACTGTATGTAACCTGATTTTGCTGTAACCCTAATTGATTTTATGAATATGTACTTTATGTCGAGACTGTTTAATAAAAAGATGTTTAAAAAAAAATCAAACCCGAAAAGGTAAAAACATTTTTTTAAAAACCATAGACTCAGGTCAGGTAGACTTTTTCATGACAGGTATTATATCCTCAGGTAAGCAACCTACATCTCTTTTTCTCGCTTTTGAGTAAAACAGTATCTACCACATGAGTCAGCTGCAGAGTAGACTCCAGGAGCAGGCACTGAACCAGACCCAGCCAATGTGGAGACTGACATGAGATGTTTCTTTTTAAAGGATAAAGAAGTTGCTAACGATGCCCAAGCCACAACTTAGCCCTTAGCCGGCAACTGAGGCAGAAGCTCGAGTGATACGGAACCAAGCTAATGGCTTCTGCAGGACATCGCCAGACAGGACAAAACAGTGGCAGCAGTGGGTTCATCAAAAGTGGCGTGTTTATGTCTAAGAATTGCCAACATCACATCATAGAAAGTCTTAGTGTAATACAAAGGGAGGACAAATTTGTCTGTTTTTAAATTAGCCGAGGCGCTAACTTTGTTAAATAGGGGCCAAATGTCCTTCCCCCAGACTTCTTTCAGGCTTTGGTTCTCTGGGTTATCTATTCTAGTAAAGCTGTGATTAAGCGATGACTCGGCGTTCGTTTCATTAGGCCTAGAGACGGAGCAGTCCGTGTGACGCCAATGGATTTGTAAATTAGGGTTGAACTCATATTACACCGTGACTCAAATAAGAGGTCAGGCAAAATAAATTAATAATTACTGACGGGAGAAATAGAGAATGAAACACACAGCTACTTGGTTTGGGAACAAAAAACGTAGAGGATAAAATTATAATTTTAAACACTTAAGAAAGTCACCCTATATCCTTCACAAAATGGGATCCAGAGGCCCGCCAAATTACTTTTACCCCCAGACTTAAAAATAAGATGAATGTGACCTAACGCCACCACAAAAAGTCAAACACAGCATGTCTACAGTTTGTAAATGCATTTATAAACAGTTTAATCCCACACGCCTACCATTTGTAAGTGCTGTATATGTGTACATACTGCTTACTGACTCTCTCAGGGCAGGCTTTCCCATCTGGATACTGCTAGTGGTGGCACCGAGTCCCAGCAAGTACTGTGGCCGCCATGTTTTGGAGCATCTTTCAGTAGATGCTGCGTGCAAACCCTGGAAAACATAATCACCCCACCACCACAAAAACAACGGCCACCTCTGCCAGGTAGTTGGTCTGATAGTAAAGCAGGTTGCTGACCACCCTGTTGTTCCATTTCAAGATGTTCTTGACATCAAGCCGGGAAAAGTGGTCAGATCTAGGGAAGAAGCCGTCCCAAGCGTGGAGCGGAGCCAACTGCACCTCCATGTTTCCCCTGCGGCAGTGCTGACAAACGGTAGGAGATTCAGCAGAGGCTGCTCACTAAGATTACTTTTGCAATTTGCGTCAGTGGTGAGACTAAAAGCAGAAGTGAGATGTTGACTTTCAGGCACTGCACGTTCTCTCTTTCATATCTGGATGTTAGCACGAGCCGACACCAACTAAAAACAAGCGCGCGCCTCGCGCTGAAGGTAAAAAAAAGAAGCAAAAGCGCGCCTCGCGCGACAACAGGGGGAGGGGGTCTGCCGATTGCCTTGCGGGAGCCAGCGGCTATAATTGATACCATATGGCGCTGCCGCTCGCTCCCGCAAGGCAATCGCCACACGTGCACGCGTTGCCATTGAAGGCAATGGAACGCGTGCACGTTTTTGGGGAAAAAAGGGAACTGATGGCTAAAGGTCTCCTCCTATGCAGCGCATGCGCGCTGCGTAGGCGAGACCTAAAAACAGCAGTATAATACAGCTATTACTTTGGGGAGAGGATGTGGCCCAACTGCTAGGTCGATCGACCTCGAATCTAGGGAAGTGGGTTTAAGTTTCGGCAACGATGCGCAACATCCTGTGATTCGGGGCATATCACTTAATCTCCCTGTGCCTAACATAAAAGAATGTGTCCATCTGTAAAAGAAACTGGTGCTCATGTAAAGCGCTCCGATAGCTGATAACCTTTGGTCGAGCTCGCGCTATATAGAACTCCGAGAAAAAAAAAATGAGGAACCAGAGATTTATTTATTTGAAAGTTTTTTATAGCGCAAACATGACCCTTGCAGGCATCAGAGCGCTTTACAAACTTACAGAGAGCAGAGCAATGATAACAATGAAAACATATGCGCGAGAGATACATGGTAAGGTAGTACCAAGTAAAGGGAGGGTAAGCTTACAATGTTCAGAGAGCAGCAGAGATAAACCAATAAAAACAAAAAAAGATCGCACTAAAGAAAAAGAGAAGCACAGGCTTCATTAAATATTAACAAATTGGAGGAGAGCGGTCATGAACATATCCTATCATAATAGTAGGGAAATGTCCATCATTGAATTGAGGCATGCTCGAGGGTTTACTCAACTTAAATGTTCAATGCATATTGCGACTCTCAATATTGAAGTAATATATTGTATTACAGAAAAAATAAGTTTAAAAAAAAGGAAAAAAACGTTTTGTATATTAAACGAAGACTAGCAGTAACATTGCTAAATGTGGAAGCGGGTGTATCATTGGATAGGGTTTGGGGAAGCATTCTTACTCCTTCAGTATTGATCTCACTCTGCCCTTCGCCTCCGATCAGAAACCGCTGACAAGACAGAACAAATAATTGTCAGGGGATTATTTGACACAGGCGTAAGAGTTCTGCAGAATATGCACAATATCATGCTGAGTCCAATTTCAGGAAGTGCTGCAGTCATAAATACACTTTATTTGCTGACATTGTCTCCGAAGCTCCATATAAAAGCACTTCTGCCAATCCCGATTTCTGCAGTCGTATGGAATTATAAACAGAGGCAAAAATGTGAGTCGAGTTTATAATGAAATGTGCTGTAAGGTTTTCCATTAAGCTTAATTTATATTTTTGTTAAATTAATTTTATTTAATACTAATTCTTACCATTACCACTGTATGAAACTCTGGAAAACATTTTTAAGGTGATGAAAACAATGTTCCCTTACTTTATTACTAGCCTTAATATATATAAATCCATATGTTAGAGTCGATGGTCTGGTATGTCTTGAATTTGAGTAATGTTTGTAGCACAGTGACAGCTAACTATATAGCAAATCGTAGGAATCCTTTGGCCGGATTGGAAATTAGGAGTAAAGGAGATAAAGGGTTGGCTGCAGGGTAGAAAGAGACTCCTCTTCTCTCTGGTGAGATTAAGGAGCTGCTAGATGACTACAGTCTGATATTTAGGCATGATGGACCAATACCATAGGCGTAAATGTGGTAAACTGGTCCCTGAACACCAACAAGGCTCCCAAGTAACAACAAATCCATGATTCCTATTAAGATCCCTATCAAGGTATGACCAATTTATCATCTAGTTAAGCGAACAAAAAAATCTTATTGAGAATCCGCTCGATTCTTTTTCCTATGAGCTTACCTTTTCCTATCCCTATGATGTGTACTCCGTAACTATTTTTCAGCCATTAAACACTGCATTGAGATAGCGGACACTAAGGGCCTGATTACGCCTACAACGTCTCGGTCCTGGGACCGACCGACCTCCGGTCCCGACCGGCTAATTATAATGCAACTAAACACTGTTTGGTCGCATACTCCCATTTCTCAATGGGCGTTGTATTACGGCCGTAAACCGGCCGTAACATAAGCTCCCATTAAGAAATGGGAGGTGTTGTTCATCCCTGCACCCTGTGGCAGGCACCTCAAGGTGCCTACCACAAGGTGCAGGGATCAACAGGAGGCCACATGCACAAGGGGGCACTGCTGGGGGCCCCCAAACATGCTTTCTGACATGGTTTCTGTGAGAAGTTGGCCTGGTATATGCTGTTCACTAGTTAAAGTGGACACCTTGCACCAGTACAATTCGACTCTTATGGTAGGTAGGTTTAAGACAACCTTTATAGAAAGCTATCCTAGTGGTAGCTGTGGAGAGCAGCCTTCAGGCTAAGTCTTGGAGGAATGTAAAGCAGCTTGTTTTACCACACAATCTCTTGAATCACCAAATGAAAAGACACCACACAGGTATATATATCAAATATATATGTATTTATTACTAAACAACTCTCTACTAATCTCTTTATGAGATTAGAAGTCAGGAACATATGTACAAGTCAATGTTTTATCAAAATAAGTTAGCACAAGTAAATATCACAATCTTATCTTGGCTAGACCGTGGTCTAGAGCACATAGAATCGAGGGACCCCAAAGAACCACCCCAGGTAGTTGTAGGAGACCCACAGGGGACGGACGCGGTGTTCAGACACTGGTGCGAGTCCTGTACGAGTCTTTGCGAGAGAACACGATTGAGTTATCAATGTTACAGGTCCCTGGCGTGTTCGAGGCGAACACACCGATCGGTCAGTACGAGTCGAAGGACGTGGATACTGGTAGAGTTACAGGGGAGTTGGACGCGATGTGTCTAACACAGACGCAAACCCTGTACGAGCCAGTGCGAGAATCGCATGGGGAAAATAGGAGTTTTAGGGCACTTCTAGGGTAGCTACAAGCAAGCCACTTACAGGGTAAGTAGTTCTAGGGCCCACACCCACAGGAGCACCGTAGTGCTGAAGTTACCTCACCCAGGGGAGCCGGGTGCATAGGTGTCCTTTGGTGTCGGGTCGCGGCGTCGTTCTCAGTGGGAGCCAGTGAAGACTTGCTGCTTGCGACGACAGAAGAAGTGTCCGTTGGAATCCAAGCCTGGATTCGGAAGGAGGAAGACCTGAAAGCAGAGGGGACAGTGTTCAAAGTCACTTGGCAGTGACACGGGGCAAGGAAGATGAATGCCCACCGTCATCGACAGGATTCAGGTCGTTCACTGATGTCTTGACTCTTCAACCACGAGGTCCAGGAGGCATCGAGGATAGCCAGGAGCTGGATTCAGTGTGTCCCACAAAGTTTGCAGCTGACTGCGGTGTCAGTGACCCGATTGGAGCCAACAAGCCTTGGTAGCAGCAAGTCTCGTGGAAGGGACAAAAAAGTCAATGGTGCAGACCAGCAAGGTCTGGGGGACTTACCCAGCAAGGGTATGTCAGGGCAGGCCTGGAGCAACCAGGGAGCCCTTTGGTTTCATTGAAAAGTCTTCTGGGGACCCACAAGCCGGCTGGCAAGGGATCGCAAAGACGCCTCGGGAGGATGCACTCAACAGGGGCCCACGGTCCCTCGGGACGGTGTAGGCCTCTGATTTTGGGAGGGATCTCTGCTAGAGGCTGGGACCACACGTGGTCCAAAGCACAAGTTCGTAGAACGTCGTGGAGGGGTTGCACTCGACAATAGTGCACGGTACCCAGGGGCTGCGGTTCCTCGTTGCTCGTGGGGTCCACTTGCCTCAGCTTCGCTGGAGACTCACGATGGCCTCGGAGAAATCAGGAAATCCTCTTCCTGGGCTGCAGGAACTTCGGGCTCCGGCGGGAGCGTAGTTTGCGACCGTCAGTGTAGTTTTTGGTGCCTGCCAAGCAGGGAGTCACTCCTTGACTCCAAGGGAGATTCTTCAGTCTTCCAGAGGTAGTGGAACGTCGATGGTCCAGGATTCTTCTTAAGAGCGTAGTCCAGGGGTATCTAGGTTGCAATGCACAGGTTCCCCCTCTTATACTAAAGAGAAGGGAGGGACTAGCTCTATGACCCCACCTATGGGAGGGTCAGGGGAGTGGGTGGCTACACCCACTTCCCTTTGTCCAGTTTCGCGCCAGAGCAGGGGCAGGTAGCCCCTGAGCTGGTTTGAACTGGCATATGCACAGAGGAGCCTTCTGCTCCCCCAGTGCAGGACTTCAAAGCACTCTAGGAGTGCACCCACCCAGCCCCAATACACTAACCCCTGTCTGGGAGGTGGTCACACCCCCTTGGGACAGGATACCTATTGTTGGGCCTCCTCCACTGCGAGTGTTGGTCATCAGCAGGAGGGCAGCCCAGTGTCTGTGACTGGTGGCATCCATTTTGTGATGCCAGGGCTCTTCAGGATTCTACCGCGTTTCCACAGTAGGTACATGTCTATCCCTCTAGAAGGGTGGAATGCTACCCCCGCCGCCAGAACTGGCGGGGGGTAGTATTCCAAGATGTTTGACACCAAACACGACATGTTTCCGTGCAGCCATCCTAAAGTTAGCATTTAACGCGAGGTTATAATGCGCTTAAGAGTATATGGTCAGGCTGCACTACAAACAGCCTCAGAGAAGGGTCTCCGAATGCTGCAGAGGGGCTCTGCTCATGCAGGGGCACCCTCTCACATAGGAACCAAGCACTCTGCCTTCAGGATTGATAAGGCCTGCCATAGGAGTGACTTATAGGTTTATATGTGTGTATCTATGTAGTGATATAGGTAGCCTATATCACAGTAAGGGGTGCCTGCACCACCTTACCCAGGCTGCAGTAGCAGACCTGTGGTGTCAGATTTAGTCTGCTTCCCAGGGGTGGCATAATACATGCTTCAGCCCCTGGTAGGCCTGTGAAGTACCTATGCCCTTGGTACCTAAGGTACCATATACTAGGGACTCATAAGGTACCACAGTATCCAATCACTAGTGCACCTAGAGTGCACTCCAAGTCGTTTAGAGAGAACAGAGAGGCTGGGGCCCTGATTGGCAGGGTCCCAGCCAGACTATAGCCAGAAACCAGTGTAAACATCAGAAAAAAGTGGGGGCAACATAAGAGGCAGATCCTACTCTCCTACACAACCCCCCCCAAACGCAGGGACACTAAACTAACCTTGACCAGTTGAGTCTTCGTGCTCTAAGTGGAAATACCTTGAGAGTCCATCTGCATTGGCATGTTGGGTCCCAGGCCTATGTTCCACTGTATAGTCCATCCCCTGTAGGGAAATGGACCACCTCAAAAGTTTTGGGTTTTCACCTTTCATCTGTTTAAGCCATAGGAGGGGCTTGTGGTCAGTCTGAACTATGAAGTGAGTGCCAAACAAGTATGGCCTCAGCTTCTTCAGGGCCCACACCACAGCAAAGGCCTCCCTCTCTATAGCTGACCAACGTTTCTCTCTAGGGGTCAGCCTTCTGCTAATGAAAGCTACTGGCTGGTCTTGACCTTCATCATTCAGTTGAGACAGTACAGCTCCCACACCCAGCTCAGAAGCATCTGTTTGGACAATGAACTTTTTGGTGTAGTCTGGACTCTGTAAGATGGGGGCAGTGCACATGGCCTGCTTTAGGTCTTCAAATGCCTTCTGACAGCTAGCTGTCCACTGAACCTTTTTTGGCATTTTCTTTGAGGTTAGATCATTCAAGGGGGTCACTATAGATCCATATCCCTTCACAAACCTCCTATAGTACCCAGTCAGGCCTAAGAAGGCTCTCACCTGTGTCTGGGTGGTTGGAGCAACCCATTCCATTATGGTTTGGATTTTGCTCTGTAAAGGCTGAACCTGGCCTCCACCTACAAGGTGGCCCAGGTACACAACCTGACTCTGCCCTATCTGGCACTTAGTGGCCTTGATAGTGAGGCCTGCTTTCTGCAGAGCCTCCAAAACATTTCTGAGGTGGACCAGGTGATCCTGCCAGGAGGAACTAAAGACAGCAATATCATCTAGATAAGCTGAGCAATAAGTTTCCATCCCTGCCAGAACTTTGTTCACCAACCTCTGAAAAGTGGCAGGTGCATTTTTCAATCCAAAGGGCATCACCACAAAGTGGTAGTGCCCACCAGGGGTCGAAAATGCTGTTTTGGCTTTTGCATCATCAGCTAATCTGATCTGCCAGTAGCCAGCTGTTAGGTCAAATGTACTTAGATACTTGGCTGAGGCCAAAGTATCAATCAGCTCATCTGCCCTTGGTATGGGATAGGCATCAGTCCTAGTGACTGCATTGAGGCCTCTGTAGTCTACACAAAACCTCATTTCTTTCTTACCACCCTGGGTATGAGGCTTGGGTACCAGGAATACTGGGCTAGCCCAAGGGCTATCTGAAGGCTCAATCACACCTAACTCCAACATTTTCTGGACTTCAGTCCTGATACAGTCCCTGACATGGTCAGGTTGCCTGTAGATTTTACTCTTGACAGGCAGACTGTCTCCAGTGTCCACCTCATGGGTGCACCAGGTAGTCTGACTAGGGGTCAGGCTAAACATATGTCTGTACTGCTGCAGAACTTGTCTGCACTCAGTTTGCTGATGGGCAGTGAGGCTGCTTGCCAAAGCAACACCATCTACTGACCCATCATCAGGGTTCTGTGAGAGCAGGTCAGGGAGAGGGTCACTCTCCTCCTCCTGTTCCTCATCAGTTGCCATGAGCAAGCCCATGTCAGCCCTGTCAACATATGGTTTCAATCTGTTGACATGGAGCACCCTCAGGGGGCTCCTGGGAGTTCCAAGATTCACCAAATAGGTGACTTCTCCCTTCTGCTCAACTATTGTATGGGGGCCACTCCACTTGTCTTGGAGGGCTGCTGGGGCCACAGGCTCCAACACCCACACTTTCTGTCCTGGCTGGTACACAGTCAGCACAGCCTTTGGTCATGCCAAGCTTTTTGTAATTCTTGGCTGGCCTCCAGGTTTTTGGTTGCCTTTTTCATGTATTCAGCCATCCTGGAGCGGAGACCAAGTACATAGTCCATCACATCCTGTTTGGGGGCTTGAGAGGTAACTCCCAGCCCTCTTTTACCAAACATAATGGACCTCTTACAGGATGCCCAAACAGAAGCTCAAATGGGCTGTAACCAACCCCCTTCTGTGGAACTTCTCTGTATGCAAACAACAGGCAGGGAAGAAGAAGGTCCCATTTCCGCCTAAGCTTCTCTGGGAGTCCTTTAATCATTCCCTTCAGGGTTTTGTTGAAGCGTTCAACCAACCCATTGCATTGTGGGTGATAGGGGGTGGTGAACTTATAAGTTACCCCACACTCCTTCCACATTGCTTTCAAATATCCTGACATGAAGTTGGTACCTCTGTCAGAGATGACCTCCTTTGGGAAACCCACTCTGGAGAAAACTCCAATGAGGGCTCTTGCCACCACAGGAGCTGTGGTGGTCCTCAGGGAATTGCCTCTGGGTACCTGGTGGCATGATCCACTACCACCAGGATAAATCTGTGCCCAGATGCAGTTTGAGGGTCAAGGGGACCAACAATGTCAATCCCTACCCTTTCAAAGGGTACCCCCACCACAGGTAGTGGTATCAGGGGGCCTTTGTTGTGCCACCTGCCTTGCCACTGGCTTGGCATGTGACACAGGAGCGACAAAACTCCTTTGTGTCCTCTGACATATGTGGCCAATGAAAATGTGGAACAAGCCTGTCCCAGGTCTTGTTTTGGCCCAAGTGACCTGCCAAAGGGATATCATGTGCTAGGGTCAAGAGGAACCCCTAAACTTCTGAGGTATTACCAACCTCCTGGTGGCTCCAGGGGCTGGATCTCTACCCTCAGAATATAGGAGTCCCTCATCCCAATAAACTTTATGGGACCCACTAGCACTCCCAGCAGCCTCAGCAGCAGCCTGCTGTCTGAGGGGTTCAAGAGAGGGGCAGCACTGTTGCTCCTTACTCAGATCTTCCCTAGAAGGGCCCCCTGCCCCCAAGAACTCAACCTGATCAGGTTCAAGTCCCTCTGGGGCAGTTCCTTCTTCAGGATCTGCTTCTCCTCCCTCAAGAGGGGAATCTGTGATCTGAGACAGAGGGGAAGGCACTGCCTTAACCCTACTGCTCCTCTTCTTGGGAAGCACCTGGTCCATAATTTCAGGATCCAGAGCTTGTTCAGTGTCATGCATTTTGGCTTGTGACCTGGTCACAGCAAATACCTCTGCAGGGATGCCCAACATCTCAGCATGAGTCCATAACTCTACTTCAGACCAGGCTGAAGTTTCTAGATCATTGCCCAATAGACATTCTACAGGGAGGTCTGCACTGACTACAACCTTCTTGAGGCCAGTTACCCCTCCCCAGGAGAAATTCACAACTGCCAGACTATGGTTGGTCCTGGTGTTGCTTGCATTGGTCACCTGGTACATTTCACCCAGGATGATCTGTCCAGGGTCCACAAGATCCTCTGCCACCATGGTGACACTAGCACCTGTGTCCCTAAATGCCAAAGCCTGTTTGCCATTTATTACAGGCTGCTGTTTGTATTTGCCCAGATTACTGGGGCTCACCAGGAAGGACATGTCAATGTCTCCATCACAAATCAGCATTGCCTGAGTGGGTACTCTGACTAGGCCAGAGTCCACTTCAGAACCCAGGGTCAACCCTACTACACCCTTATTCTGAGTACCACCTCCACTAGTAGCTGAACTAGGGGGAACAGTTGCCTTAGGGGCAGGAGTGGTGGTGGTTTGGTCTTTGGACTTGTTACAATCAGAAGTCCAGTGCCCTTTCTGTTTACAGAATTTGCACCAGGGCTTCTTTTGGCCTTTTCCCTTGTTGGATTGTGACTCCCCACCAGATGCAGATTTTTGGGGCCCTTGTGAAGACTTCTGGTCTTTTGACTTATCCCCACTTTTCTCAGAGCCCTTAGAATCCTGCTTCTTTGTGTCACCCCCTTGGTTCTGGGTTTTCTGCCTCACCCTGGTTCTGACCCACTTGTCTGCCTTCTTTCCCAATTCTTGGGGAGAGGTCAGATCGGAGTCCACCAGGTATTGATGCAACAACTGGTTCTGGCAATTATTAAGGATCTGTTCTCTCATCATTAGATTATACAATCCCTTGAAATCAGTAACCCTACTGCCAACCAGCCAACCCTCCAGAGCCTTGGTTGCACAATCTACAAAGTCAGTCCAGTCCTGAGTCTGTGCCTTCTGGGTGTCTCTGAACTTCAACCTGTACTGCTCAGTGGTTAAGCCAAACCCATCTATCAGTGCACTCTTCAGGACTTCATAGTCATCAGCATCCTCTTCTCTAACAGTGAGGAGCTTGTCTCTACCTTTATCTGAAAAGGAGAGCCACAAGATTGCTGCCCACTGCTTTTGGGGGACCTGTTGTACTCTACAGGCCCTTTCCATAGCAGTTATCCACTTATGGATATCATCCCCACTCTGGTAGGGAGGAACAACCTTGCTCAGGTTCCTATGGTCTGGAATATATTCTCTGCCTCTAGGGACACTGCTGCTTCCACCAGGGGTTCTAACCCCTCTCTTCTAGAAGCTCTCTGGAGCTCAAAGGCTTCTTTATCTAATGCCAACTGCTTGGTTTTGAGGGCAAATCTTGCTTCCTCATACTGCAGCAGCTTGCACAGTCTTTCAGAGGAGGTCTCTCTTCTTGGGAAGTAGGAGTTCCTCTGCTGGACAAATTCTCTGCCAGAGTGATAGGAGCGGTCAGAGTCCCTAGAAAGGGACCTATGCCTCTCCTCCACTGTGTCAGTTCTCTTAGGGAGAATTCCTCTGTCCTTTTCAGACCCCTTGGGGCCTGGCCCTACAATCACAGAGTCTTGGTCAACTTGATGTTCATCATCTGACCCAGACACTGTAATTGACCCACCCCCTGATTCAGACCCATTAGCTCCTAGAGCTAATCTAAGATCATCTGCTGTCAGCAGATCTATCAGGTGTAGTGTGGAGGGACTCTGTCCTATCTTCAGGTGCCTCTCAGCACACATGGCTTTCAAGTCAAAGAAAGTCATGTCCTTATACTGAAGCTGGGTGGATCCACTGGGTCCATCCCTTAAGGACATTCTAGTGTTGTGCAGTGTTGTACTACCTACACTAGTTTGTGGCCTACTGATCCTAACTTGACCTGTAGAAAGGGTGTGCTATCCCTTGGCACACAGCTCTAAGTTCAGTAGAACTTATTGATACTAAGCTTGACTTTATATGTACCTTGAGTACCTATAGTGGTTTTCAGTTAGTAATTCAAATAGAGATTTTCTGGTAAAACAATAGCAAGCTGGAATCCCACACGCTGCCACCAATATGAGAAGTTGGCCTGGTATATGCTGTTCACTAGTTAAAGTGGACACCTTGCACCAGTATAATTCGACTCTTATGGTAGGTAGGTTTAAGACAACCTTTATAGAAAGCTATCCTAGTGGTAGCTGTGGAGAGCAGCCTTCAGGCTAAGTCTTGGAGGAATGTAAAGCAGCTTGTTTTACCACACAATCTCTTGAATCACCAAATGAAAAGACACCACACAGGTATATATATCAAATATATATGTATTTATTACTAAACAACTCTCTACTAATCTCTTTATGAGATTAGAAGTCAGGAACATATGTACAAGTCAATGTTTTATCAAAATAAGTTAGCACAAGTAAATATCACAATCTTATCTTGGCTAGACCGTGGTCTAGAGCACATAGAATCGAGGGACCCCAAAGAACCACCCCAGGTAGTTGTAGGAGACCCACAGGGGACGGACGCGGTGTTCAGACACTGGTGCGAGTCCTGTACGAGTCTATGCGAGAGAACGCGATTGAGTTATCAATGTTACAGGTCCCTGGCGTGTTCGAGGCGAACACACCGATCGGTCAGTACGAGTCGAAGGACGCGGATACTGGTAGAGTTACAAGGGAGTTGGACGCGATGTGTCTAACACAGACGCGAACACTGAGCCAGTGCGAGAATCGCACGGGGAAAATAGGAGTTTTAGGGCACTTCTAGGGTAGCTACAAGCAAGCCACTTACAGGGTAAGTAGTTCTAGGGCCCACACCCACAGGAGCACTGTAGTGCTGAAGTTACCTCACCCAGGGGAGCCAGGTGCATAGGTGTCCAGTGGTGTCGGGTCGCGGCGTCGTTCTCAGTGGGAGCCAGTGAAGACTTGCTGTTTGCGACGACAGAAGAAGTGTCCGTTGGAATCCAAGCCTGGATTCGGAAGGAGGAAGACCTGAAAGCAGAGGGGACAGTGTTCAAAGTCACTTGGCAGTGACCCGGGGCAAGGAAGATGAATGCCCACCGTCGTCGACAGGATTCAGGTCATTCACTGATGTCTTGACTCTTCGACCACGAGGTCCAGGAGGCGTCGAGGATGGCCAGGATCTGGATTCAGTGTGTCCCAAAAAGTTTGCAGCTGACTGCGGTGTCGGCGACCCGATTGGAGCCAACAAACCTTGGTAGCAGCAAGTTTCGTGGAAGGGACAAAAAAGTCAATGGTGCAGACCAGCAAGGTCTGGGGGACTTACCCAGCAAGGGTATGTCAGGGCAGGCCTGGAGCAACCAGGGGAGCCCTTTGGTTTCATTGAAAAGTCTTCTGGGGACCCACAAGCCGGCTCGCAAGGGATCGCAAAGATGCCTTGGGAGGATGCACTCAACAGGGGCCCACGGTCACTCGGGACGGTGTAGGCCTCTGATTTTGGGAGGGATCTCTGCTAGAGGCTGGGACCACATGTGGTCCAAAGCACAAGTTCGTAGAACGTCGTGGAGGGGTTGCACTCGACAATAGTACACGGTACCCAGGGGCTGCGGTTCCTCGTTGCTCGTGGGGTCCACTTGCCTCAGCTTCGCTGGGGACTCACGATGGCCTTGGAGAAGTCAGGAAATCCTCTTCTTGGGCTCCAGGGACTTCGGACTCTGGCGGGAGTGGCGTAGTGTGCAACCGTCGTTGTAGTTTTTGGTGCCTGCCAAGCAGGGGAGTCACTCCTTGACTCCAAGGGAGATTCTTCAGTCTTCCAGAGGTAGTGGAATGTCGAAGGTCCAGGATTCTTCTTAAGAGCGTCATCCAGGGGTATCTAGGTTGCAATGCACAGGTTCCCCCTCTTATACTAAAGAGAAGGGAGGGACTAGCTCTATGAGCCCACCTATGGGAGGGTCAGGGGGGTGGGTGGCTACACCCACTTCCCTTTGTCCAGTTTCGCACCAGAGCAGGGGCAAGTAGCCCCTGAGCTGGTTTGAACTGGCATATGCACAGAGGAGCCTTCTGCTCCCCCAGTGCAGGACTTCAAAGCACTCTAGGAGTGCACCCACCAAGCCCCAATACACTAAACCCTGTCTGGGAGGTGGTCACACCCCCTTGGGACAGGATACCTATTGTTGGGCCTCCTCCACTGCGAGTGTTGGTCATCAGCAGGGGGGCAGCCCAGTGTCTGTGACTGGTGGCATCCATTTTGTGATGCCAGGGCTCTTCAGGATTCTACCGCGTTTCCACAGTAGGTACATGTCTATCCCTCTAGAAGGGTGGAATGCTACCCCCGCCGCCAGAACTGGCGGGGGGGTAGTATTCAAGATGTTTGACACCAAACACGACATGTTTCCGTGCAGCCATCCCAAAGTTAGCATTTAACGCGAGGTTATAATGCGCTTAAGAGTATATGGTCAGGCTGCACTACAAACAGCCTCAGAGAAGGGTCTCCGAATGCTGCAGAGGGGCTCTACTCATGCAGGGGCACCCTCTCACATAGGAACCAAGCACTCTGCCTTCAGGATTGATAAGGCCTGCCATAGGAGTGACTTATAGGTTTATATGTGTGTATCTATGTAGTGATATAGGTAGCCTATATCACAGTAAGGGGTGCCTGCACCACCTTACCCAGGCTGCAGTAGCAGACCTGTGGTGTCAGATTTAGTCTGCTTCCCAGGGGTGGCATAATACATGCTTCAGCCCCTGGTAGGCCTGTGAAGTACCTATGCCCTTGGTACCTAAGGTACCATATACTAGGGACTCATAAGGTACCACAGTATCCAATCACTAGTGCACCTAGAGTGCACTCCAAGTCGTCTAGAGAGAACAGAGAGGCTGGGGCCCTGATTGACAGGGTCCCAGCCAGACTATAGCCAGAAACCAGTGTAAACATCAGAAAAAAGTGGGGGAAACATAAGAGGCAGATCCTACTCTCCTACAGTTTCCATGTCGGACAGGCCAGCCTGGACACCACGTCGGAAACCGTGCATCGTAATCCTAAGGGTGGAAAGGGCGCCCTTTGGGATTACGAGCCGACTGGCCAACGGGCTCCATGAGCCTGTCGTAAGTCAGCCGGAAGGACCGGCCAGTTTATTTTCCGACCACCAGCATAGTAATGCGGCGGTTGGAAAGTAAACCGAGGGGCCGATTATGATGCGGCCCTTCCTGGGCCGCATCTTAATCAGCCTCTATATGTAACATGAACCTGGATCTTATGTTGCTAGCTGAAACCTGGTTTAATCAAGCTGATCAAACAATGTTGGGCCTACCTGCTGATTACTCCATTTAACATCTTGGCAGGGAAGGCAAGATTGGGATCCAGTGGCCCTAACCTACTATAAGTACACACCAAGCCATCTTGTGACCTCAAAATCTCGCTTTTCAATACCTTGCAGTTAAACTGAAGTGGACTGGTCTTACCATTATCAGGATGCTTTCCTCACATATTTTCTAAAACCGCAAATGTGGGACAACCAAAGTTCAGAACATTTTGATTAGAGATGTGCTGGACACTGACACTGTCCACCTTGCTTGCAAATTTGGCATGCATTTTCCCAGATAGCCAGAAGATTGTGATGTGAACGATGCCACTAAAAGCATCATTTATATTCATTCTAAAACTGTTATTAATACCGCTCCACTGACAGATCAGAAAAAAGAAATTAAAAGCAAGAGATCTGCGTTCCAGGACCTGAATGACAAGAAAAAAAGATTCAGATTGATTGAACGTTCCAGACATCTTAACATAACCTACAACACCTACATGCTGCAAGAATGTTATAAAAAAACATGTTTTCCAAGCCAAATCATTTATCAAAGCTCGAAATGAATTGGCAAATAATCGACCATAGAAACCCTTTAAAGTTTTCAATTCAATCACTAGCCTTCAACATGTTGTTACTCCTTTGTACCATGAAAGGTTATTTGACCAATTCAGCCATTTATTTGACATCAGGTCAGAGGTATTGAAGATTCCCTCTCCTCCTTCTCTAAGTCCCCTGTACATGTCACTTGCAGAAAAACTCCAAACAGTTGGTCTTTTATGATGTGGTCTCTCAGTCTGAACGCTTATGCCGTATTGCAAATTTGAATATCATGAATATCGTCCTACCTTTCCTAAGGCATGCTGGATGAACTTGATCAATCTATAGCTTTCCAAAGGAATGTTTCCTGACTGTTCTGTTTAAAAGAGGGACAGATCACTCCCTTCTAAAGAAAACCGTCTGCAGTCTTACAAGATCTCAAAAACCTTCACACTTGCTCTAGCCTATTCTTTGCCAAAGTTCTTGAATGGTGCCTGAATATTCAATCAAATCAATCTGTCAAGAAGAAGAAATTCCTTGATGTATTTCAATCTAGTTTCAGGGCTGGGTCTAGCACCAAAGCTGCCATTTTACAAATTATTGATGCGTTGTAGGTTCTTGACAAAGGGCATTCCTGTCTTTTGGTTTTACTGGATCACTCTGCAGACTTTGACTCTGATTCCCACATTAAATGGACACATGGGTTTAAAAGGCAAGGATCTTGATTGGTCTAAATCATACTTAACATATTCCTCCCAAGTGATCAAAATTAGCAACTTCTTTTCCAGTCTTACCACCGTGTCCCAAGGTGTTCCACGAGGGTCTATTCTGGCTCTCTTCAGTCTCTATCTTTAACCCATTTGGGAACTCATCCCGTAATCTGGAATCTCATTTCATCTGTGTTAGAAATGGGTGTCTCTAGTTGGCAATGGTTTGCACCTTTGTCCAAGTAGGGACCCTTGTTCTAGTCAGGGTATGGATGTTACGCCCTTAGACAACCTCCGCTCACCCACTTGGTATGTTGGCTCGAGCAGACATGCTTATCTCAGAGACAGTGTGTAAAGAATTTGTGCACACATACAGTAATACAGTGAAAACACTACAAATGGACACCATACCAGTTTAGAATCCTCAAAAATAGGTTTTCACACAAATAAAGCTTGTAGCAACAAATAACTCCACCTGGAGCTATTACGACATCGTGACAGGTGAAAATCCAAAGTACGGCGCCGACCGCGAGGTGCGCGGCGTCTTGCGCAGAGTCACACATACCCCCAAAGAACAGGACCTTGGCAAACCATGAAATCAAAGGCAGTGCACGGCGTCGGGGAGGTGATGCTTCGTTGGCGCCGGGCGGCGTCTGTTCCTTACAACCACAGGGGAGGTGATGCGATGGTTCCTTATGACCCAAAGGGAGGTGAGGCCTCGGTTCCTTGCTGCCATCCAGGGTAGGTGAGCCGTCGGTTCATTACTGTTGTCAGGGAAGTCAGACGTCGGTTCCTTACTGTTGCCGGGGAGGTGATGTCGTGGTGTCGGCGAGGCGCCGGTTTCTTGCAACGATGCGGTGTCGATGGATTCAGGGAGTCTCCCACGTCCAGTATTGGCTCCGCGATGATGAAGCACCGGTGTCGATGAAGTTGGGGCTGCTGTGCAAGTCGGGGTGGTGTGTTGTGAGCATCACGAGCGGTGTCCTCGGCTCCGGTGCAGGCAGCGGCCTCGGTGACGGTGTCTGAGTCGATACAATGCAGCGTCAGCAGGCATCATGGCTACGGTGCAAGTCGGGGCGATGCATAATGGTCTTCATGAGTGGTGCCCACGGCTTCATTGCAGGTCGCGGCTTCACTCGCCGGCGTCAGTGTTGCAATTTCCCTCTGAGGCAGCTGAAAGAGCAGTTCCAGATGCAGGAGGACAGATGAAAGAAGTCTTTGTGTCCCTGAGACTTCAGAACAGGAGGCAAGCTCTTCTTCAAGCCATAGGAGATCTTCTTCAAGCAGGATACACAGCACACAGCAAAGTATTGGTCTTCTCCTTGGCAGAAACAGCCACTGCAGGCCAACCCCAGACAGCACACAGCAAAGAGGCAGTACTTCTCCTTCAGTTTTCCCAGCTCTTCTCCTTGGCAGAGGTTCCTCTTGAGTCCAGAAGTATTCTAAAGTTCTGGGGTCTGGGTACCACTATTTATGTTCAATTTATCTTTGTTCTCTTCTGGCAGAGAGGCTCTGTGCTCAGTCAAAACTAGTTCTGTCCTCTCTGGTCCAGCTTCCTGGCAGGAGGTGGAGACAACATTGTGTAAGGCAGACCAGGCCCATTCAGGTGCAAGGAAATCTCCTCCCCCTACTCTAAATGCAGCTCAGGTCTATTCAGCCCAGCCCTGACTCATCCAAGAAAAGCAGGACACACCTCACCCCCCCCGAGTGGCTGTCTACAGTGAATGCACATCCCAGGCCCCTTTCACTCCAAAGCCAGACAGTCAATCCGCAAACCAGCAGAGGCACAATGGATGGCTAAGCAAGAAAATACCCACTTCCTAAAAGTGGTATGTTCAAACACACAATATAAAAATCATCTTTACTAAAAGATGCATTTTTAAATTCTGATTTCAGGCATACTAAACTCCATCTTTCTATCTTGTCCCAATGGGAAGTTATACTTATAAGATGTTATAAATAAACTCCCATTCTATCCTATGGGACAGATAGCCTTTCAATAGTGAAAAACGAAATACACTGTATTTCAATATCAGGACAGGTCACACAAATCAGTACATGTCCTACCTTTCACATACCTCACCCTGCCCACAGCAATACCTTAGGCCTACCTTAGGGGTGACTCACATGCAATAAAAGAGAAGGTTAGGGCCTGGCAAGTGGGTGCACTTGCCAGGTCGACATGGCATTAGAGACTGCACGTAGACACTGAAGTGGCAGGTCTGAGACTCCTTTGAAAGGCTGCTTGTGTGGGTGGCACAATCAGTGCTGCAGGCCCACTAGCAGCATTTGACTTACAGGCCCTGGGCACACACAGTGCACTGTACTAGGGGCTTAGTAGTAAGTCAAACAAGCCAATCATGGAAACACCAATCCATATTCACAATTTACAGAAGGAGCCCTTGCACTTTGTCACTGATCAGCAGTGGCAAAGTGCCCAAAGCATCCAGACAAACAAAAACGAACTTCAGCACTCAGCAAAAATACAGGAGGCAGAAAGACAGGGGAAACCCATGCCAAGGATGCCAGGTCTAACAATCTGTGTGTGGATGACACTCAGCTCTACTTGAAGGAAAACCCTCTGAATGATGTTACCTTGGCTGCCATGACTCTAGATAATATTTAAAGTTAGATGACTGCTCTCCATCTTAAATTCAATGCAGATAATAAAAGCTCCTCTTCATTTCTTCTTAACCCAGTCACTCTCAGGTTCAAGATTGACTTGACTCTACCAACTTTCTAAGCTACACTTTATCCATCATTGACAGTGTGAAATCATTGGGTTTCATTCTAGGGTCTCAACCCAGTCTCAAGAAATATATCAATACCAGGCCAGTAGGACCTTTCACCAGCTTTGAATGATTTGTGGAATTAAACCTTTCCCAGCAGAGCAGGATTTCAGAGATGTGACCCAAGCACTGGTACTATCAAGAATTGTTTACAGTAGCACCATTCTCAAGGACATTTCTAAAATCCATCTAGCCTCATTGAAAGCCTCGCTGTATTCCACACCTCATCTGATCTCTGGGATTGACCATTCTGCTCACATTACGCCTATACTGCCCTGCTGATTTTTTACTCCCTCTTGATGTAAGGTCAGTATAAAAACGTTCATTTTCAGTGCACAAACTCCTACATTCTGACAATTCTCACTAGTCTTAGAAGCTGAAATTCTTTAGGGCGTGCCACCTTCTAAGCAACTCAGATTCTCTTTTACTGGAAACCCATGTCTGCAACAAGCAGCAACCCCTGAATCAGTCGTTCTCTGGATGTGCACCTAGAGTGTGGAATACTATTCTGTCTCTCATATACCTCATCAATTCCTTTCCCATTTTGAAATTTGTTCTAAAATGTTTTGTCCTTGGTTAATACTTGTCCCTGCTCCGTGATATCCCTAGCTAAGATTGCTTCTGTCCTGCTCTTTCAAACCCAAACTGGTGTGGAAGTTTGGTTACCTGTCTGTTTTTGACTTCACTTCCTCACTTTTTTGGTCATTTTTAATTTTAAAACTTGCATGTAATTTTCTTTGTTAGCTTTTATGCATATAATTTGCTCTTCAAGTTCTTACTGAAGTTATTCTTTACGGTGTTATCATATTTATGTTTTATGGATTATTGTATTTGCTTTCCTTTATGTTACTGTTACACTTCTTCTTTGGAAAGTACTTCCTGTTTGGTGATGGAAGCTTGGCCTGCCAGGATTAAAGATTAAAGAGAGCTAGACGGATACTAGGCCAAAGAAGGTGGCTATTCTATAATATTAGCATAAGCAGGCTCTCATTCATGTTCTTGAGTGCTTTGACTTCTGGCAAAGGAGACAGAGGACTTGGGTTCGAAAAGTAGTGCCATTGTGGATGCTGAAGACCATTCCCTTGCACTCACCAAGCTTAAGGTGGACTCCGATAGGTTGCAAAGGGGTAGGACCTCAACCTAGGTTGCCCAGTTGGCTGCTCTAGTGCAACTCCTGTACTCTTGGGCTGGCAAGGGCTGGACAGGATAAGGGCCGGACTTGTGCTTGGGCACATTCTGGATGCACATGAGGACGTGTGGCACAACCCCTGCCCGTTTCCTTCTAAGAGTTTAGCATCTTTGACCACGACAGGACAGTTAGTCAATGTAGCGCTATACAGTGCAGTGGGTCTGTGGGGAGGAGAGTATGGCAAGGATCCCAGTAGGAGGGGCACAGTAGTATTTTGTGAAATGAGTGAGGTATGACTGAATGAGAGTGGGTGATTCATTGAGAGAGAACATGAATACGTGCAGTGTATATAGTATAGCGGGAAGAAGAAAAGCAGCCTGGATGAGGGAACACACAGGAACATTTCAAGATAAATTTCTACCACGTCCACACTGTTAGCTCACACACCAAATTTGGACAGGTGTGCTATATTTTGTGTTCCTCTATGAAGCCTCAGCATGTTTTTGTTTCAAAATTCTTCCTTTTTAGTACCTCTAATCCTGAAACAATCGTTAATTCTAAACGAAACTGTCACGCTAACATATACTTAATTTAGTCCTAGCCCAAAACTTGACCTTAATTCTAAACCTACACCAACCTCTGACCCTGGACCCAAATCTTTTATAGTCTGTCCAATCTTTAACCTTAATAAACCTAATCGTAAACCTTAATGTAATGCTAATACCAAAACCTTGCTCATCCTCGATTCCTAACAGTAAACTTTCCCCTCTCAATACCCTTTACCTAATACTAAGCCGCATCCTAACGCTAGTACTCTGTCTACTCCTAAATATAACCGTATTCCACAACCAAACACTAACACTAAACTTGACACTTACATTTAACAGTATTTTTTGCCAAACTTTGTATCCAATGTTTTTGAGGCCGTTATTTTTTTTTTGTCCCAAGAATTTCGTCTGCAGCAGCTTTTATCCAGAGGAAATAGTATGTTGTGAAATTATTGGTATAATGTAGGGTCTCATTAAAAGAAGACAAGGTTTCTCTTTTACTGTTCGGCTCACGTCGATTATTGAACATCCAGGTGTCAACAGCTCGTAGGCACGACCGAAAGTATCAATTATGCTCCAGGAAGTAGGGTTGGCAGCTTTCACTCCACTGCCACTTAAGAGGATACTTTGCATGCTAGGAGACATTTCACACATGTGGAAACACTTTGTGTGCATAGACATGTCAGAAGATATCTGCTGGGGAGTAGGGAGATTATGATTTGTGGGTTTAAAACCATATCCTCCTCTTAATTAGATCTTTAAAAAGCTATCAGTTGACCATGTGTTGAACTCATTGAGTCTGATTGCTATGTCATACTGTATTTGAGTTCTAACCGTTTTACCACATACTGCAGTAAGCGTTGACTGATCGCTATTGGCACTTTTGGAGAGAAAATGGATAACACAATTGCCCAAATGGATTAAAATTGTCTTAAGACCTGAAACACCAATGGAAAACAACAGGATACTGCCCAATACCTCCCCAGGACCTACTGAAAAAGGCTCACTACCTACTTTTGCCATTTTCCCATTATATGAAAATATTGCAGGTGGACTTAGAAATAGGAATGAAACAGGTAGCAAGTGCTATAAAAACTAATTTACAAGACTTACAAGAAACTAGGTAGGCAATACACTGGGGTTTGAAGAGCCACCACTAGACTTAACTTCTAATCCCGGCTTTACCACTTTAACAAAATATGCTTTAAATAAAAACTGCATTATGAATCTGAGCATGAATCGCAATGCAGTGGCATTTGCTTGGGGTGGCAGTCTCTTGGCCTTTCTATCAGGATCGCTGCTGCTCTAGTTGTGGGCATGTTGGCTAGATGGAACCTGAGGAGTATTGAGACATGACTTGCATTCCCAGCCTCCCCATTAGGTTAAATTCTGTGATCCAAGGCAGTCACCTTTTGAACTCTGTCCTAATTTTTTGTCAAAGATTGAAAGGATTTTGAATCAATCTAACAGCTGTAAGCAGGATGAGGTAAGAAAAAACCTGGACTGAATGCTAACTTGAAAGAGTGTGAGTACACAGTTTCTACTCTCATTATCTATTCACCAAAATGAAATATGTTGACAAAGTAATACCATTTGAAACAGGCAGCCCTGCTTTACAATTTGGGGTCAACAACTTCACCAAATTGTTTGATATTAGGCAAATCATAGTCTCCCCATGCCTCCCTTCCCTTATCTCTCCCCTGATCTGGAAATGCGTGTACACTTTGAAAGAGGATTGATGGAAGAAATAAACTCCAAAAGCATATTCCCAGGACAATCCCCCAGAATTGTGTCATTCATACATATAAGGGTGTTTAAGTGCAGAGACCCTGCCATATGGCTCGAAGTGTCCTGTTAGGCAGCTAGGTGTGAGCACCAACAAGCGGCACATTTGGTGTCCCGCCCCAGCTGTGCAGGCAACGGAACATACCACCCATTTGGCATCAAAAATGGAATCTCCGATGTCTTCTCCACCCTATCACCACTAGTTACCCTTGTGCTCCAGGCCTCCCTTAACCAAGCAAAGCCCTGGAAAGTGCAGCCACTAGTCTCCTTCAAATGTATGAAAAATGGCAAAATCTCCTCTATGGGCAACAGTAGGGGACCAGAAGCACTGCTGGTCAGCATAAGGGTAGGCCTCCACACTGTCTTTAATAAAGACACCTATTCACCACTGATCCTACCATGGCACTCAGCTGCATGACCTACAGGTGACCGAGAAATTAGGAGTCAAAGACATATAGAATGGATCAAAGTAGCCAGTGAAGCCTGCAAGTGTATCCAACTGTCCCAGCTTGATCGCAGGCAGCTCATCAAGAATGAAGCTGCAAAATTAACCCAACATATTCAAGTGCAGCTTACCACAGAGACCGCTCACTCACTCATTTTTTGTTCAATGCTTACCTCTGCCCATTGGTGTAGGAAATAAACACTTGTAGCCTTGAGTTCCAAGTGTAATCAATGACAATCAGATCAAGGCCGGGTCTGGTGGCACAGTGGACTAATGCATCCACTGCAGGGGTCTGTGTTCAACCTCATGGTCACAGGTTCAAATCCTGGCGGGTCCACTCAGCCTTTCATCCATCAGAGGTCAATAAAATGAGTACCGTTGGGTAACAATAAACATCTGATATTCCGTGCCAAGAGACCTAGGGGTGAATATGCGCTTTACAAATACACATGTTATATTACATTCACTTGTAGAATAAATCAAAGATCAAGAATTTCATCTCTCAGGGTCTTGATTGCATGCACTTCTAAATAATGGAATTGTAGTTCTCTAAACAAGCACTGGTAAATGTATTAGGTTTCACCTATGTGATTAATAATAAGCTGTTTTTTAATGTAAGTTGTAGCTTGCTGAGTAGTTGTACAATATAACTTACATAAAGTTGGTTAAAGTGTTATGACTTGTTTATGTACAAAAAGGCAATATATTGACCTGTTACTAGTGGAATAGTGCGGGTAAGTAATAGCAAAATTTTGAAAAATGAAATGAAAGAGGGAAATAATAGAATCCATTGATGTAATAGCAATATTATGTGTTTTGAGGAGTTCTGACAACTTTTGGGCCCAGTGCCACTGCACCTGCTGCACCAGTCAAATCATGCCCCGAGTGCCTGCAAGTTAACTGCATATGATGTCTTGTGGTTTGTTGCCTGCCTTGTTATGTTGGCCTAGGACTAGCTGCCATGCTGCTTTTCTTTGCGCACGTTACACTGAGCCAGGGCTCCCTCGCCCTTTGCTCTTGCCAAGTTCCTTTGCGCTGTCTGCATTTTCTGTCTTTCACCTTTTCTCTTGTTCGATTTGGGCTCAGACTGCACAACATGTACAAGGTCGCATAACAATGTATTTTTGTTCTTCCTGATATGGCCAGTCTCGCGCACCCAGACATAACATTAGGCGCAAATGCCATGAAACTTTGTGTGCCTTTAATACTGCAGTTTTTACTGGCGCTTAACACTTGGAGAAATCCTTTTCAGTGAGAAGAGCTATGATGTCCTGCTGATGTAATTCTGCATCTAGAGACTGAGGTATGGGGGTTCGCTAGTCAAAGCTCAGAGGTCTTCTATTTTTATAATAAACTATCTTACTGCACGGGGAGGGTGGTAATGTTATTTAGACATTTATCCACTGAGTTATGAAATGCTTTCCCCGTTTGTATTCTATGGAATTGTAACCATGCTGCTTATATTATTCATATGCATTATGCTATTAGTACTGACACGTGTACTGTACATTAGAGCACGTAAGTTGGAATAAACATTTTAACCTATCCAGTGTCTCTTCCTACGCACCTTGTGGACAAGTACGAGTGAGTGATGAAAGAGTGTTCTTGCTTCTGCGAGTCCTGAGATAAAGATACCGTGTTCTGGGTTGTCCAATCATTAGTACTTGGGTGCTAATGGGATGCTAAGCTAGTTGGGTTGGGGTTTTTGGGTGCTACGGTATATGGTAGGCAAACCACTGTATTCCGGGGTCCCATTATCCTGTGCATAGCTCTGTGTATGTGCAGAAACCCTATGACATGGCGCCCAACGTGGGGCTGCTTATCTGCGAGACGCTTGAGTAGTACTTGTGCTTGTCCACAAAACCCTCACGTACGCTTCCGGAGGCGTAAGTGACGGTGATACCTCCTATATTGAACGTTTTATAGGTTCTTTCAAGCTTGAAATTATTAAAAAAGGTTACATAAATAACCCATTTTGTGCTCCCTGTTAGGTTGTCGAATACAATTGTTTAGTTATGGCTGGTGTGGCGATAGCTGCACATAGCCGAGGACCACTCCGAGAACACCTAGGTGTATACGGAGTGCCCGATACTGGGGTCGAGTTGGTCTTTGTGGTTCAAGCCGATCCGGCTTATCACTTTGAAGTGTTTTACACTTGGATCACATTTGAGGCGGTGGATGCAGGTGATAATCTGTTTCATGAATATAAACTCACCGCTATTCCTGCTGCCTATCGACCCTATACTACTCTTGAAGTGCCTCTCACGGCTTGGCAGCACCGTGTTTGGTTTAATGGCGCCCTCCCACATCACGAGTCAAAAGATATTTAGACTCCAATAGGTCTGTCTGCAAAGACTGCAGAATCGTGGTATGCTCAGGCAGCCAGCAAGACTTTGAATAAGTATGTTGTATCAAAGCATACAAAGGCTTGATACGCTGGGCATATTCGGGAATGTAGGTACGCCCGAAATTCAGGAAACCCAGCAAAGACTGAAGTTTCTTCAGAGTATTTGGGGGGCACAAATGTGCACATTTTTCCAAGAAATGGGGGGCTAAGCCCTTACCTTCGTTATTGAGCTCATAGCCCAAGAACAGAACGGTAAATTCAGCAATGTGTGACTTAGCAAAGTTGAATTTGTAACCCTGCTCCGCAAATTCAAGAATAATGCGGTCCACACGGGACAGATGCTGATATAACTCGTCTTCTGTCAGATAGATGTCATCTACGTACGAACATGCGTCTTGATCAATGTCATTTAACAAAGAAACAACACGGGCGGCGAATATACCCAGACTATTTTTGTAGCCCATGGGTAAATGCCGGAACTGGAATAATTTACCACCGGAAGTGAATGCGGTCCATTGACCACTCTCCGGGGCTAGGTTGTGCGTGTAGAAACCGTTTGAAAGGTCAAGTGTCGTTTTATATTTTTTACGAACAAGACTGTCTACAAGCGCAGAACTATGTGTATTCTGTACTGCAAAGTTCCGACAATGGGAATTTAAATGCCGGTAATCCAAAACTAAGCGGTACGATCCATCGATTTTAGAAACCACGAAAAGGGGATTGTTCATAGGTGATACGCATGGTTCGATTACTCCCTGATATTCCAACTGTGTCAGAATTTCGGAGACGGGGCCTTTTGCCTGCCGTTTGATGGGATATTGGTGTTGTGGCTGCGGTAGTGACCGCAAAGGTATTGCATGAGGAGGTGATTCTTCATCCCATCCCACATTGTTGCGGTATAACGCTGGTGCCAGGTACACAGCCCACTCAGCTGCAAGTGCTTCAGCTTTGTCTTTTGGGACATGCCTTGAAAACCTTGGAAGGATTACCTCCTCTCCTTTATGTGCAGCTAAAACGAATGGGGGTGGCCAATCCACCTCCGCTAACAAAATGTCATATGAAGATGTTAGATTTTCCCAAAAAATCCCTTTTATTTCACGCGGTATGTCACCTTCTATTTGGATGACTATGTTGTAAAGTCTGTCAGGGGGTGCCACTCTCGTGTCAGCTGTCTCTACAGTAACGAATGTTTCAGTTGCTGTCGCCTCCATATGAGGACGTAGCGCCTCCCGCACTATGGTAACTTCCGCGGCGCTGTCTAAGAGGGTCACTGCCCACGTCCAATTCTGGAGTCTCGTTCTCACGGTCTGTGGCATATTTCGCTGTTACAGCGGCAACTTTTTTCTTTTGAAATTGCGGTCGAGGAAGGTGAAAGTCTTCTTCTTTCCCTCTGACTTGTTGTCGAGGTTGGTCTCGCTCCTGGGGAGCCTCTCGGCCCCTTCCTCTATCTTGCCGTCCTCCTCCACCAGCCTGTGACGACGTCTGGGCCTGTGAAGAACGAGGAGAACGGGTATCAGAGCTCTGAAACCTTTGATCCCCAACTCTCCACCAATATCGACGAGGACGAGTATACTTATCCTGCATCTGAATCGGTGGCACATCAACCAATAACGCCACTAAGCCCGACTCGTTATTCCTTTGATTCGGATTCCACCTCTTCAAAAGTCCCATCCAAGTTCAGTATTTTTGTATCCTGGTTTAGAGACAATTTTTTGATTCCACCCTGGACATACATCTGGTTGGTACTTTTCTTGATCTTTCTGTTCATGTCCATTGGCTTTGTCACAGTGTTTTTTCTACTAATCAATGGTCACTATTTACCTGAACGCTCTGCTGTAGACTATGTTTCTGGAACTTTGGCTCCTCATTCCTCGTCTCACATCATGAAGCGTGACCACACATTTGTGAACATTTCAGCTTTTCCAGTTGCTGATGGCATCGTATGGGATGCAGTGAACTATCAAATCCATGGTCCGACGGAAATTATTAATGTACCTAATGTCCTTCGTGTTTCAATGGGTGATGTAGTACAAAATAATATTCATTCTGATGATTGGGATGTGCATGCCGTTGAAGCATTGTTTGCCGATTTAAAATATTATGCATCTTTTAATGCTGAAGATTTATATATGAATTCTGCGAATTATGCCGATTTGTATTGTTACCAACATTGGGGTAATCATTTTCTCCATAAGCCAAGTGCCCTGCGTAGTTCTGTTAACTACACCCAATGGGAACATTGTCCAAAATTGCCAGGTAGCTCACAAAATCTTCGAAATAAGTTTACCTATTTTACTGATTTTAATCGGTCGAACCCTGCATCCTATTATTTTAGATTTAATACCACATCAACTCAGAAAATTATGTTAACACACACCAAATTGCTTTATTCGGGTTCCTTTTTAAGTGCCCTAGCAGTGGGTGGTTATGAGTACTGGGAGGATACAATAGATTTTAAATCCATTTGGGGCTCCAAGCCATGGCAGGTACAGGGAACAGAGGCGTTGCATCGTGCTTGCCTCATCCCTACCCAAATTATGTTCCTAAATGTTTCCATCTATCAAACTACGTGTTGGGGCTTAGCTACCACTAAACAATTAAACTCGCCCTCAATTCCATCCCTTTCGAGTTTTCCCAATGATAGCTCACGTTTTAACATGTCCCTGACGACCCTACAGGCTCTATTACAGAATAATTCATTTAATGTTTCCGAACTGGATCAGTCACCCTGGTTGGTATGGCCTATATCATCTAATGCATGTCAAATGCGTTTTCACGACTCAGGTACTGGATACACACAGGATAGGCCTGATCCGCGATTTACTGCTTCTCGTACTGTCACTACATATTCTGTTGGTAAATTATGCAAACAATGGCTGCAACATTCGTCCCTTGATTCTGTTAAACAACATTTGTCCCTCCTTTCAGGCAATATTGATCTGTCCGACTTTGTTTTGGGACCTCGTGGTCCCCGACCTAAGAGATTCATTTATGAAACCTATAATGAACTCTGGAAGCTATCACAAATGGAAGCTGCTTCCCGTCTTCGGGAAATAGATCAAGCAAATTTGGAAAAGGTGCTTGCTGTTGTTGACAATAGTATTAATACCCTGTCTTCTCGCATTTATACTTTAGAGAATATTGTGTCCTCTGTTGTTGATATTGTACAAGATGATGTTTCTGTGTTATATCATGGTCAGAATCAATTGCGTTCAGTTATGCAGTTTGCATGGACTTTACAAACGCTCAAGTTAGGTAAAGTTCCTTGGCATTTTTGAACACCTCTGCCTTGTTTCTACCTTTTAACTTAACTGACAAACAGCAATTTATGTCCATGAAAGATGCAACTTACACTCTATTACATATCGAAAAGATGGATCCTTTGCCGCTTCTCTGTTGCAGAACTCGATTCTGCTGTGTGGCTAGTTCATGGGGTTATCGCTTTACCTTTTTCCTTGTTTGAATTTGACTCGTGCATGAAACATTATCCTGTGGGCCGCTACCGGCCCTTGGGCAGTGCTTTCCTGCATGAACTCTGGTCCTTGCCTTTCATGTATAAATGCCTTCGGGACGGCAAGGAAGTCTTTCTCACGGGGAGTACTGCGACTCGACTATGGGTCATTCGCTTATTTGTAAACACATTAAATTGCATGGCTCATGTAGCGTTTCCGCTCCTAATCTTGCTTGTGTGCTGAAAGGTATTCCTGCTCCTGTTATTTCTCCTACTTTCACTCTCCTTTCCAATGGTAGTTATTTACTTTTGAATAACGAAAAATGTTGTGGCCTGCAGGCTGGCATTCCTTACATTGTAACAGTTTCGCACAGGGTTGTCTGCTGCAAAAATGTGCTTTTTCCTCCCCCTCATGGCAAGGTTGATATCTCTATTTGGCCTTCCATCCCTACCATGGAGGCAGATTTCAATAGACTGAGCAGAATAAAGGCACTATTATTGAACGAGGAAGTTATGCTCACGTCCGCCCGGGAGACATTCATTCTCCAGGTGGCGAGTACCCACAGTGAAATACAGGCCCTTTTGAACACTAATATCCCCCAACATTTTGGGGAGTTAATTCATCGTATTTTTAACGCATCTAACACTGAGGGTCTGGTACACTTTTTTAAGGTCGTAGGGTCTGGTTTGGTGTCCTCCTTCCAAAATATTTTTGGTGTCATCCCGGCATTTATTCATTCTATTTTTTCCAGCGTCTTTGGCGGTTTCCGTTGATCATCGCTTTGGCGGCTGGTGTCCTGCTATTAATTTGTTTTCTGCGCAATGGCTGCTCCCCGATGGGACCTGCTCGATCCGGCCCGCCTCCAGCTGCTCCGTGAGCGCCTTTTGGCTGGTTTTGGTGTCTTGCCATTGGCGACACTGAGTGTGTCATATACTCTTTCTTTTCGCTTTGCGTATTTCACTTGCGTGCAACTTGTAATGACTTGTGTCCGCTGTCCTTTCACCTGGACTTTGGATTATTGCCTCTCCAATTCGTCATTGTCTGTTCCGGATTTTGTTCAGTTGATGGGTCCCTTAGAGGCCCATGAGCAGGACTGTTCCGTTGCCGGCTGTATGGCGCGTGCGGCTGCACTGGGGATTTTGGCACAATGGGATATCTGGGCGGCTGCCCAGGATCTCCTACAACAAAGCTGTTTCGTTTATCACGCAAGTTGTCCCGCATTGCTTTTGGATGCTCCCTCTGCTGAGGAGCATTCCTGCTCTTTTGATCTCATGGATTGGATGGCATCTATGTTTTTGACGATTCCAATGATGCCCTTTTGGAGGGTATGGCTTTTTTCTGCACTTACACTTTCATGGATTGACTTGTTTTTCGCCGTTTGGGCGCTCCCTGTGCTCTACTGGATATATTTTTTTTTGCCCTCTGTCTTGGACGCCGGACTGGCCAGGGGAGGGTGTCTTGTGGTTTGTTGCCTGCCTTGTTATGTTGGCCTAGGACTAGCTGCCATGCTGCTTTTCTTTGCGCACGTTACACTGAGCCAGGGCTCCCTCGCCCTTTGCTCTTGCCAAGTTCCTTTGCGCTGTCTGCATTTTCTGTCTTTCACCTTTTCTCTTGTTCGATTTGGGCTCAGACTGCACAACATGTACAAGGTCGCATAACAATGTATTTTGGTTCTTCCTGATATGGCCAGTCTCGCGCACCCAGACATAACATTAGGCGCAAATGCCATGAAACTTTGTGTGCCTTTAATACTGCAGTTTTTACTGGCGCTTAACACTTGGAGAAATCCTTTTCAGTGAGAAGAGCTATGATGTCCTGCTGATGTAATTCTGCATCTAGAGACTGAGGTATGGGGGTTCGCTAGTCAAAGCCCAGAGGTCTTCTATTTTTATAATAAACTATCTTACTGCACGGGGAGGGTGGTAATGTTATTTAGACATTTATCCACTGAGTTATGAAATGCTTTCCCCGTTTGTATTCTATGGAATTGTAACCATGCTGCTTATATTATTCATATGCATTATGCTATTAGTACTGACACGTGTACTGTACATTAGAGCACGTAAGTTGGAATAAACATTTTAACCTATCCAGTGTCTCTTCCTATGCACCTTGTGGACAAGTACGAGTGAGTGATGAAAGAGTGTTCTTGCTTCTGCGAGTCCTGAGATAAAGATACCGTGTTCTGGGTTGTCCAATCATTAGTACTTGGGTGCTAATGGAATGCTAAGCTAGTTGGGTTGGGGTTTTTGGGTGCTACGGTATATGGTAGGCAAACCACTGTATTCCGGGGTCCCATTATCCTGTGCATAGCTCTGTGTATGTGCAGAAACCCTATGACAATGACTGCCTGTTTAGTAGCAAAATATAGCAATATTTGGTGTTTAGAAGAGTTAGGACAACTTTTGGCCCCGATGCCACTGCACCTGCTGCACTATTCAAATCATGACCCTATTGCCTGTAAGGTAACTGCACTTGTGAATGCCAACCCCAACTCCAGTGCCAACGACATCCCACCCTCGCAAGAACTGTGCGACTCACTGGCCACCTTCTTCCACCGCAAGATCACGGACATCCACGACAGCTTCAACACCGCGACCGCCCCGGCAACCACCGAAACACCCACGACCACCACTTGCACCAACCGCCTGACCTCCTGGACCAACATAGACAACGACACCATCAAGATCATGAACTCCGTACACTCCGGATCCCCGACAGATCCATGCCCACACCACATCTTCAACAGGGCCAGCACCATCATCGAACCCCACCTCCGGAAGGCCATCAACAGCTCCCTCGAGACAGCGACCTTCCCAGAGGACTGGAAGCACGCCGAGATCAACGCCCTACTGAAGAAACCCACGGCTGACCCCAAGGACCTCAAAACTTCCGACCCATCTCCCTGCTCCCGTTCCCGGCGAAGGTCATCGAGAAGGCCGTCAACATACAACTAACCAGGTTCCTCGAGGAAAACAGCATTCTGGACTCGTCCCAGTCCGGATTTCGCCGCAACCACAGCACCGAGACAGCCCTCCTAGCCGCCACCGACGACATCAGAACCATGCTAGACAACGGTGAAACCGCGGCCCTCATCCTCCTGGACCTGTCGGCCGCCTTCGACACGGTCTGCCACCACACCCTACGCGCACGCCTCCACGACGCAGGGATTCAAGAGAAGGCCCTGGACTGGACCACCTCCTTCCTCTCCGGTAGAACACAGAGCGTCCGCCTTCCTCCCTTCCGCTCCAAAGCCACCGAGATCATCTGCGGCGTACCCCAGGGCTCATCCCTCAGCCCCACGCTGTTCAACGTCTACATGGCCCCGCTCGCCCGCATCGCCCGACTGCACAACCTCAACATCATCTCCTACGCCGACGACACCCAGCTGATCCTCTCCCTCACCAGAGACCCTCACACAGCTAAAACCAACCTCCACGAGGGAATGACGGCCGTCGCCGACTGGATGAGAAACAGCCGGCTGAAGCTGAACTCAGACAAAACGGAGGTCCTCATCCTCGGGTCCACCCCTCGGCTTGGGACGACTCCTGGTGGCCCTCCTCGCTAGGAACGGCCCCCACACCCACCGACCACGCACGCAACCTAGGGGTCATCCTCGATTCCACCCTCTCCATGACGAAGCAGGTCAACGCCGTCTCCTCCTCCTGCTTCAACACCCTCCGTATGCTTCGCAGGATCTACAAGTGGATCCCCAACGAAACCAGAAGAACGGTCACCCAGGCTCTCGTCAGCAGCAGACTGGATTACGGAAACGCCCTCTACGCCGGAGCCACGGCGAAACCCCTCAAACGGCTCCAACGCATCCAGAACGCTTCAGCACGTCTGATCCTCGACATCCCCGCGCCGCAGCCACATCACACCCCGCCTGAAAGACCTGCACTGGCTCCCCGTCAACAAGAGGATAACCTTCAAGCTCCTCACCCACGCACACAAAGCACTCCACAGCACCGGACCAGCGTACCTCAACTGCCGCCTCAACTTCTACACCCCCACCCGCCAGCTCCGCTCCGCCGACCACGCCCTCGCCACCGTCCCCCACATCCGAAGAGCAACCACCGGCGGCAGATCCTTCTCCCACCTCGCCGCCAAGACATGGAACACCCTCCCCCTCCACCTACGGCAGACACAGGACCTACTGACCTTCAGGAGACTCCTCAAGACCTGGCTATTCGAACAGTAGCAGCTCCCCCCCTCCCCTCAGCGCCTTGAAACCCTCACGGGTAAGTAGCGCGCTTTACAAATATAATGATTGATTGATTGATTGATTGATTGATTGAATGCCTGCTTAGTAGTAAAATATTGCAATATTTGGTGTTTAGAGGTGTTCCTACAGCTTTGGGCACCTGGTGTCACTGCACCTGCTGCACCATTGAAATCATGACCCCCAGTGCCTGCAAGGTAACTATAATTGCTACTACTTATTTAGTAGTTCAATGTAGCAATATTTGGTTTTTAGAGGAGTTCTGACAACTTTTGACCCTGGTGCCACTGCACCTGCAGCACCTAGTGCCTGCTAGATAACTGCACTTGTAACTGCCTATTGAGTAGTAAAGTTTAGCAATATACTGCGTTTTGTGGCATCCCTTGAGCTTTTGGCCCTGGTGCCACTGCACCTGCTGCACCATTCAAATCAAGCCCCTTTTAACTGCAAGATAACTGCAATTGTGTCTGCCTGTATAGTAGTAAAATATAGCAATATTATGTGTTTCGAGGAGGTTATGTCAAATTCTGGGCCCGGTGCCACTGCACCTGCTGCACCATTCAAATCATGACCCTGTTGTCTGCAAGGTAACTGCACTTGTGACTGCCTGTTTAGTGGTAAAATCTAGCAATAATCTGGGTTAAGTGAGGTCCCTAAAGCTTTTGGCCCCAGTGTCACTGCACCTGCTGCACCATTCAAATCAAGTCCCTTTTAACTGCAAGGTAACTGCAATTGTGACTGCCTGTTTAGTAGTAAAATATAGCAATATTAGGTGTTTAGAGGAGTTCTGACAACTTGTTGGCCTGGTGCCACTGCACCTGCTGCACCATTCAAATCATGACCCTAGTGCCTGAAAGACAACTGCACTTTTGACTGCCTGTTTAGTTGTCAAATATAGCAATAACCAGTGTTTAGTGGGGTCCCTGGAGCATTCGTCCCGGTGCCACTGCACACGCTGCACCATTCAAATCATGACCCTGTTGTCTGCAAGGTAACTGCACTTGTGACTGTCTGTTTAGTTTTAAATCTGAGCAATACCCTAGGCTTAGTGGGGTCCCTAGAGCTTTTGGCCTCGGTGCCACTGCACCTGCTGTACCTGCAAATCAAGTCCCTTTTAACTGAAAGGTAACTGGAATTGTGACTGCCTGTTTAGTAGTCACATATAGCAATATTATGTGTTTAGAGGAGTTCTGACAACTTTTGGGTCCGTTGCACTTGTGGCTGCCTGTTTAGTAGTAAAATATAGCATAGCTCTTGTATATTCACTTTATTTTTAACGTGCAATGTTTATTACAACATTTAGAATTTGATCAGAATGACCAAATAGATTAAGTTGAAAAATTCAATCCGATTATGCCTACAGAGTGCAAAGAAAAGTACTCAGGCATGAATAGGAAATGCCACAAACCTTCTAAGGCTAAAGCATCTGTTTGCAGAAGTAAGTAATAAAAAGCAAGCATTCCAGCATACTGATAGAAGCTGTCTGCCGTTTCCATGGGAAGAGATCTTAACTTGACAGTGAATGGGGCTTAAACAGTGTTAACAGCTTTAGTAGAAGTGCCTACAACCCACTGCCCTGGCATAGATCAGCCACCCCTCTAGCTGGGTGCACTATACCAGTGGTGAGGGTACAGGTGCATGAGCCCTGTACCCCTACAGTGTCTAGCCAATTCTTAGACATTTCAAGTGCAGTAATGCCATTAAGAGTATATGGTGCTGGGAGTTTGTCATTACGAACTCCACAGTACCATAATGGCTTTACTGAAAACTGGGAAGTTTGGTATCAAACTTCTCAGCACATTAAACCCACACTGATGCCAGTGTGAGATTTAATGAAAAATGCACACAGAGGGCATCTTAGAGATGCCCCCTGAAAAACGACCTAACACTAGTGTCCAGGCTGAGTGGCTGCTCACCAGCTACCACCACCAGACATGTTTCTGGAACCCTGGGTCAAGAGCCTGCTGCTCTCGGGGGTCTGAAACAATACACATCCTGGGATGAGGTGCCAAGCCTCCTCCTCAAGGATGGGCAGGGTCCATGAAGGGGAAGCTTCAAAGGCTTGCCACCTATGTGAGCTTCCCCAGGCCTTTTGCTGCTTCCAACAACTGTCCCCAACCGGTTCTGACCCCCACTTAGGGTGGGAGAATTGGCGGGAAACCCAAGTGAGGAAGGGAGGTGTGCCCACCTTTGCCAACTCCACCCCTCAGGTGGGGGAGGCGAGGTGAAGCACAACTCTCAGTCCCCGCCATCTTGAAGATGGGGGGACCCAGTCAACCAGAGTGAGGCATATGCCCCCCTCCCACTGGAGGGGGGCATTATAGGGGGTATACCCACCCCAAGGAAGGGACCCATTGGTCCCAACCTTTACTTACCTGTAACGCCCCAAAATCTAGTATTTAGGGGCACCCCTGAACCTTGCCTCCTCAGACAAGAACCGACTAAGAAGAAACAAAGAAGCAGGACCGAAGAAGCCGTGCTAAAGCTAAGAAGAGGAGGTCGCCCACTGACTTGGCCCCAGCCCTACCGGCTTGTCCCCACCTCAAACCTGGAGAAGCGAAATCCTGATGTGATCTGCAGCCAGCAGCCTCAAGAACCCGAAGGACCTGCCCTGCCTTCCACCCCAAAGACTATGTCTCCCGTGAACACCGGATTTGTTCACTCACAGACTCTGGCTCCGGCCAAATCGGTGAGTCTGCACCACTCTGCATCCGACGCCCATGGCCTGAGTTCGAGTGGCCCAACACCACGAGGAGGTCTCCCCGGCGATCCTGACCTGAGATCTGGTGAGCTCTGGCCTGCCTCGAATCTCCAAGCAAAGCCTGCAGCCTCTTTTTGGAGGATCCCCCCTGACCGCGACCAGAGCTGGTAAGAAAACCCGACGCCTAAAGACACCCCTGCACCCGAAGTCCCACAGCCTTGGGTGGCCCAACCAACGGTGTCCCAGCATCCCCAGGCATCCCAACTTACCTCTCTAACCGGTGATCAGCTCCAGAAGATCTTCGTCCCGAGCCTGCAGTCTTTGTTGAAGCCGGAGAATCCCCATTGAGATCAACAGGGCACCCGATGCCAAAACAGTACCCTGCACCCAGCCGACCCTGTGCCGCTGCGGGTGTACTTTGGGTGCTAACTCGGATCCCCCTTTGCCCTGAGCCTAACACCAGGAGCTTTGCTCCCACAACCCTGTGACCTGCTTGTGAGCAGCCACCAACCGGAGGCCCCCTATTCCCCATTGGATAACATTGGGCCTCAGCACTCTGCACCCGGCCGCCCTAGTGCAGCTCAGGGTGCTTTGAGGTGCATGTGCATTCTTGACCCTTGGGGAACCCTTGTTCTTACCCCAGAAACTCAACCCCAAAGACCGAGTACTTACCTGTTAACCGATAACCTCATTTCTCTCCATAGGAATACATTGACTGTTCTAAGTGTGCAGTTGACTTGTGGGAAAACCTGAAAAACTACAACTTTGCAAAACTGATTTTACTTACCTTTTCTCTAGGAAATGACCCAGTGTGATATCTAGGCATATCACACTGAGTAGGAAAAGTAACTTAAAAAGAAATCTGAAAAGTAACTGAAAAGTAATCTGAAAAGTAATTTCGACATTTTGACTTACCTGTATTCCAGTCAATTGCATTTAAACTTGCATTCAATTGTAAAACACTGCATAAGATTTTGCAAAGCTTTTATTTCACTTACCTGTGCCAGGCTTGGCTTGGTTCTAGAAATAAAATAACTAAATAATATTTTTATACAAAAAGAAATTGGTCTGAGTTCAGTCTTTGAGTGGGTGACATCATTTGCTGATTGAGAGGGTACAACAAATGCTTAACACTACCCTCTGATACAGCCTTACTGCTCGCTCACACTACCACAAATAGAGAGTAAGGTGCTATCTACTTTACCTCTGCCTACCTTTGGGGTTCCACTGGACTCTGTGCACACTATACCTCATTTTGGTATAGTATATACAGAGCCAGCTTCCTATAATATCTCAGTGGGTTGTTTACTGTAGCTCATATGTAACAAACCTTTTTATCCTTCTATAGTAATAGCCCATTGAGCTATGAACTGGCATCAAGGCACTGCATGCAAATTGAAAGACATAGGTTTGGGACCATATTGTTTTTCCTCAATCTTTTGTTATTCTAAGGTTGCTAAAAAAGAGTTCCTTTGGGTAGCAGAACAATTTTATTAGGATGGTACTACAAACATTGTGTTAATGGAGCAGATTTACTAACCCTTTGTGCCTGGTTTGCATCACAAACGTGATGCAAACCTGATGTAAGGTGTTGTTTTGGGGCCTACCTACCAGCTCAAATCCTGAACTGTGTTGGACAGTAGCCCCAAAGTAACAGAAACTAGCATTGTGCGCTACTTTACATCAAGAAGGCATACCATGGGCAGTACATGGACTTTCCTATGTATGCAGCCAAGGATTTTGATGCTAATCCCTATCTACTAACTTTGGTAGAAAGGGACTAATATCAAAAGATTGTGCCGCCTCGAAGCAGGCGTCAATTTGGAGAAAAGATTTCTTTTCTCCAAATCTTTAGAACTTTGCATGTGTGCTGCACCCTACAGCACAGATTCAAATTGTTAAAATGTTAAACAATGTCAAAGCATACATTTTTGTGCTGGAAGGATATCCTTCCGCATACAACCAAGCTTGACATCAAACTAACACCCTTGAACTATAGAACATGGGTGTTTGCATTGGCACAAGGCAGCCTATGGTAGACCTGCACCAGAGCAACAGCACCATATCTTAATAGCTATGGAGCTGTTGTGATCTCTTCTTTTCACACAACATTGGTTACTGCACATGTTAAAAACTTAGTTAATCTGCCCCCAGGTTTCCCCAGACCAAGCACTCTTAACATATAATGCCTTCCAATATGATTGACATATGACTTCTATTTGTAGTCCCACACCTTGTAGTGCTCATTGTCTTAAGTTGCATTTCCTATACATCGATGTATACACTTGTATGATTCATTGTCTCTGTATAATTGGTTTGTGATGTAAAGTGCTCCGGGTCTAAATTGGAATGATTAGCACAATTAAATAAATAAATGTGAGAGAGGGGATAAGAAGAAATGAAGGGCAGCATTGGGGGATGGTAGTTAGAGAATCCGAGAAGAAGGAGGTAAGGGAGGCGTAAACAAAGAATGTCGCACCAGGCGCCACCAACGCTGCCTTCACACTGCAAGTCGACCTGCAAGTTTTAAATGAAAATTCTTGCTATAGCTTCCCACATCTCATATGGTGAAGCTGACAAGAGCCTTATTGCTGGAACAGCAGGATTACTGCAGGGGCGGCTCAGAGCCAGCAGGTGAAAAAGAAAGCGATATTCTATCATCATTTTATTTTTCACCTTCTGGCTGAGCCAGAGTGCGTAGGGAGGGGCGGGCCGGGGCATGGGAGGGAGCAGGAGGAGTGGAGTGCACTTCTAAGTGCACATGTCTATTTGGCCGGCTGTCTTAGGTCGGCCAAACAGACATGCGCAGTTAGGTTCCTCCAACCGGGCTATATTGCACAGCTGGGTTGGAGAAACAGCACAGACTCCCTGTCCAGGGGCGGTTCCTCCACTAGGGCGGAGGAGCATCGCCCCAATGCTTTCTCGCTGTGCGAGAAAGCCAAAACATAAAATGGTAATAACTAAAAGTTATTACCATTTTATGTTTCCTTTGTGCATTGTGGGCGGGTGGGCGGGGCTGCTCTGCTCTTTGAGCAGGGGAGGAGTGGTTTGCACACTCCTGAGTGTGCAAAGACTGTTTGGTCGGCCCTCTCAGGCTGCCCAAACCAGTCATGCGCACTCTGCCCTTTCTCCATGCAGGCTGCATAGCAGACTAGATGGAGAACATGGCCACCCTGTTAGCCCCTGGCTGGGCAGCGTCCCAACCAATCACAACGCTGCTTGCAGCGTTGAGATTGGCTTAGGGGAGGGTCTGAAGAGAGCCTGGCTGCCTGTTTCCTGTTCCTATTGGAGGCAGGGGAGCAGTAGCCGAGAAGACGCGGGACCCGGCGGAAAGGAAGGTAAGTTTAATTTAATTTTTTTTATTTACCTGCGATCCCCCCGCGAATCCCCTCCACCCGCAACCCCTCGTGCCCGCCCCCACCCACCAGCAATGCCGGCTGCGACTGTCCCTGTCGTGAGTGGAGCGTCAAACTAGCCCCCTCATGCCAATCCCTGTGCTGCTCTCATACCATGAGAGCAGCACGGGGATTGCACAGGGCGTCTCTGCTGCTGTCCCGATCATCTGCTAGGACCAGGAAGCAGCAGAACACTGAGGCGCGGCACAGGAGGCGGCCTGCAGCTTCAGGTAAGTGCCTTTTTAAAAAATAATTACCCCCCTGCGCTCCTCCACGCCCTCTCCACCCGTCCCACCACCTCTTCATTGTATCCGCCACCACTGGAATCCTGTAACATTTTTACACCAAACCAGGGATCCACACTGAACCTCAGTCTAAAAAGGATGGGGCACATTAAACACCCCTGATTTTCCTCACTGGTTTCCAGTGGAGGCTAGGATTAAAGTCTTAGGGCCTGATTTAGTGTTTGGTGGGCAGGTTACTCCCTCACAAACATGATGGGTGTACTGCCCGCCTTATTACAACTGCCATAGCATATAATGCCCTTGTAATAAAGTTGAGAGGACATCTACCGCATTTGCGATGGACAAATCGCCAAACTCTAAATTGAGCCCTAAATCCTTTTCACATTGGCCAAAGTTGAGGACTGGACTCTCTCCAGATATAGTCACAACACTACACATCATGAGCGGCTTCAGACGACAATGCTTCAACTCAATCCATCAGTCAGCATCCGAATAACAAAGCGGCAGATTCCTATGAGTACAAGGCCCCGAATCATGGGAACATTTGAGGGCCAAACCGAGATAAGAGACAAACCAGCTTTGTTTCAAGGTCCTCTCATTCTTAGAGAGGAAAGACCAACCATGAAACTCTTCACAAATGAGCAGCGACAAATCACGCACCCACCTTAACTGAGCGGCATCCTATAGAAGCCAAGAATCTCGTGAAATAAAGGCGCGCCATGTCATGAACCTCAAGCCTTCACCACAGAACATTCAGAGTGGCCTATCACCATGGTAGACAGTAAGGTGAGTTCGGCAGCGATTGATAAAGGACAATTTTTGAAGGCAATGGCTGAGTGGCCCTCATGTTCAAACCTTCCTCTACTCCCTCTCTCTTGCGCTCCCCTGCAACCCCTCTACCCTCATGAGGCTGAGAGCCTAGCCCTCCCTGTGATCTTTAGTCCACGAAAAAACACATGCTTTGTGGGGAAAATGTAATCTCCTTAGTACCCAGAACAGACTGGTTCGTGGTAATGTTGAACAAAATACCATTAATTAATAAATAGTCATTAAAGTGATTTCTGTTCCTTTATTTTGCCTGTGAAAATAGTTCAGAGGTGCACCCTTGGCGCGTGCCGTCATGCCATAATCAGCCTAGGGATTTTGCCTTGCACAATGCTCTTGGCAGGAATAGTAGAGTGGAACGGCAAGAGTTTGTCTCGTTCACCTGCAGAACGTGTTTTTCAGTCAGTTTAGGACTCCTTAGACATTTTGCTGTCTCTGAATAAGCTTTCACCTGTCACCACTTCTCTCGGATACGTAAACGCACGCACCTCACCAAAACGATGCACATCCGTGTTATGCCTTCCAGACATTAGAATGGGCTTGGCGCCAAAGATTCATCGTGTACTGAAACGTGATCTGTCTTCATGTACCTCGGCCATAAATCCGTGTGTTGTCAAACTGAGAGCCCCACTGCTCATCCCCGCAGAGTAGCAAGGGCACCATAGTAGGCTCCAGTGCAAATCAGGAACACGAGCCCGCAGCCTGTGAGTTGGTAGCAATAATACTAATAAACAGCCATGGTCATGGTGCAGAGAACCCCTCAAAACCGTGGGACCCGGTGCCACTGCACCCGCTGTACCATTGATAGCTGTGTCCCCAGAACTGCAGCAGGGCAGTCACCTCCAGACAAAAGGTCGAATATGGGACTCAAAACCCCACTCTTTCCCGTGCGTAGATTCACAAAAGGGGGTGGCGGGGAGTGGAATGCGGGCTGCCTGGCGACGGGGAGGCTGAGTTCAGCGCGCACCGAAGAGGGCGGAACTAGGAGGCTTAACTCTCAATGCCTCTTCACTTCGGTGCAAAAGAGCTGGGCGCTGCACGAGGGCGGGATAGCGGGACCAGGGCTGCACTCGGAAGAGCGGAGAGGCAGCAGACGCACGCACGGACAGTAGGTGGGGCGGCAGCACCACCACCAGCCATGCTCTGACAGCATCAGTGAGGCGTAAATTCGGTAGCTGCAGGCCAGTCGTGGACAGCGGCAGAGGGCAGCACCGGTGCAGCTGCAGCAACAGTCCACGTGCAGGAGGAGGCATGCCGCGCGAGCACCTGCAACCGGCATCACTGCCACCTCTGTGACCCCTCGCGCCCTGGCTCTGCTGCTACCACAGTTGTTCCGTCCCTGCCGGATGCCCCCTCCCTGCCCGGGGCAGTCGCCCCCTAGAGCTGGATGGGTCCCCTGGACCTCCCCCACACGTGTCACCATGAGACCCCCGGCGCTGCTGAGGAGGCTGCAGCTGCGGGGGTTCAGGCGCGGCGCGCTCCTCTTCCTGCTCTGCTGGGCGGCTGCCTGGGTCCTGGTGAACACCTTCCTCCTCGTGCACAGGAGCGTCTTCTCCGAGCGCTGCACCGACGACGAGAGCCGGAGGATCCTGGACCGGCTGGTAAGGCGCGAGCAAATACATACATAAACTCAAAGGCGCATGAAGTAGGGGTGCGCGTTGGGGGGCTGCAGCTTCCCCAAAATTGCCATGCTAGACTTCAGAAGGTGAATGAGCAATACAGATACCTTTACATTTTTATGTTATCACATTTGCTGTAGGTTCCAAAACAGAGGTCCTATGGCAGGCTATGTCTTCAGACAAGTTGCTGCCCATGTTTTTATTTTATTTATTTTTTTAAATGGAGATTGGTGTTTACTTTTCTTTCTCTAACTTCAAAGTTAGATTTTTTTTATAACACACAAGATTTAAATATCTATAAATTAACTGTACAAATATTTAAAAATATATCAGCTTGTAGGAAAGCACAAAGGAAGCATATTTTGTGTGTGATGGAAACAAAGATTTTAATAGGATCACAACTAATCAAGACACTTTACTTGATGGTGTGCAAATGACAACTATTCATCGAAACCCAATTTCCACACATTATTGTTTGTCCTCTATATAGTTTTAGCAGTAAAACTGTATGCCAGTATGAACTTTCTGGCCATTTTAATGAAAAACGTGCTATCTGAAAATAACAGGGGGGATACCACACCATGCTTTAGAAGTATATTTGCACAGTGTGCTCCACAATGCCTTACCTGCTACATACCATACCCTTACCACTCTCCTTCTGAATGGGCGTGGCTCATTTGCTACCCTTGTTCTTTGTGTGACGCTTGGATTTTTCACAATCCCAGTTACTTCAGTGATGTCACATTGTTGGCAGCAGCCCACACTTTGAAAACGGTTCCAGCACCACTGCACAAACACACCAACATGAGCTGATGCGGCATGGAAGAGGGTGGGGTGAATAAGTCTTGGTGACAAGCTAATAGAGTACCAAGGAAAAATGAACTCCAACCACGCAACATGTCGCTAACACACTAATACTTCAATTGGAGCCAAGTTCACAAGGTTAATGTTGGAGCCAACGTCATATGAGAGATGATGGGTGCGCCCAGCAGGATGCTCTTACTCAGACACACGATGGTCCATGGAGAAAACCCTAAAATGAAAGTATTCACGCAAAGTCAGGAACAATATTTATGCAGTATTTATTCATTTTGTGTAGCACCAAGCACAATATGCCATCCACATTTTCATATATAAACCATGTGCTGAAATTTAAGAGGTTTATGATCATGTTTTATTTTTATTGCTGCCACAAAGAGGTCTCCCGACTGTTTGAACACTATAAAGAGTAATGAATGGAAATGTGAAAAGAACATTTATTTTACATACATTAATCACATACGTTTTCCACAGTTTGAGGAGCTGACCTTATGAGTGGGTCAAAATGGCATTTTAAAACAGGGGCTACGCTTGCTTGGTGTATTTATAAAGGGCAGGTTCGTCAACACATAAAGTAAATGTTATGCCTAGAATGTTATAATGCTTAGGTGCTAAGGTATAAGAGATGAAAGATGGCTTTGAATTGCAGCCTTATATGTCTCTGACAACCCACCGTAGTCCCTTTAGAAATGTTGATCCCTTGTTCACACCTTGTAACTTGTCTTTCTAAAGCAGGTGCCTGGTAATACACGAACCTCGCATACATTCAGCCTGTACGAAATGTGGAAAGTCCTGACCCAGGCCTTATCATAAATGATTGGCAGGAGCCAAGCCCCGCACGCCCTTATAACCAGGCACCTATGACCATGGACTACTGCTGCCTCACTTCAATGCTATAGAATCATTACATCTCTACGGAGCGTCAATATTCTTTTTAGAAAGTGTAAGCTCTTCTCATCAGAGCTGTTAGACTTTTTTGGGGGTGGTAGCAATATTCAAAGCAGGGTAGTTATGCTTTTAATGGGACAGTCCTGCCACTTCTTGGATGGATGCTGGTCATTCTAGCAGCAGACAGTAGCAGTAGTTCTCACTGGGGCTGCTATGCCCTTAGTGGGACAGTGCAAACGCTTCGTAGGAGGTCTGCGGCACTTGTAAAGGGCAGTATCCATCCTTAAGTGACCCTCGTGTTCGATACCTTTCTCTCCTCACCATCTCTTGTGCTCCCCTAAAACCCCTGTGTCCTCAGGAGGCTGAGAGACTGACCATCCATGATCTCAGATCCACTAAAGGCGCTTGCCTTCTTAGTGGGGAAAATAACATCTCCCCAGTTCTCAGAAAAGGCTGGAAGAAGACAAGAGGAGGTCTGCTATAGTTGCAATGGGCAGTATCAGTACATTTTATGATGTCTGCTTTGCCTGCAATGGGCAGTACCAGTGTCTCATAGCCGGTCTTCTTTACTTGCAGGGGACAGTATCAGCTAATTTTAGGAGATCTGCTATAACTGCAATGGGCAGTACAAGCACTTCATCGTCATTCTTCTTTAACTGCAATAAGCAGCATCGGTGCATTGTAGGAGGTCTGCTATACTGCCAGTGGCCAGTACCAGCACTTCATAGCAGGTCTGCTATGCTTGCAATGGGCAGTACCAACACTTCTTACTTGCAGTTGGCGCTACCAGCACTTCTTAGGAGGTCTGGTATCCCTGCACTGGGCCATACCAGGTCTTTTTAGGAGGTCTGCTGTGCTTGCAATGGTCCATTCCAGGGCTTCCTAGGAGGTCTGCTATGCTTGCAATGGGCCATACCAGGGCTTCCTAGGAGGTCTGGTATCCCTGCACTGGGCCATACCAGCGCTTCTTAGGAGGTCTGCTCAACTTGCAATGGGCAGTATCAGAGTTTCTTAGAAAGTCTGCTATGCTTGTAATGGGCAATACCAGTGCATCTAAGGAGGTCTGCAATGCTTGTGAAGGGCAGTACCCGTGCTTCAGAGCAGGTCTGCTATACTTGCAATGTACAGTGCCAGTACCTCTTAGGAGGTCTACTAGCTTGTAAAAGCATGACCAGCAAATCTTAGGAGGTCTGCTATACCTGCAAGGGCAGTACCAGTGCTTCATAGGAGTTCTGCTATAATTGCAATGATGAGTACAAGCGTTTAGCATTTGTGCTCTACTTCTAACGGGCTGCTACACTTGCAGTGGGCATACAAGCGCTTCTGAGCAGATCTGCCATACTTGCAAAGAGCAGTACTAGCGCTTCTTACGAGGTCTGCTTTACTTGCAGTGGGCAGTACTAGCCTTTCGTAGGAGGTTTGCTCTCTTTTTAATGGGCAGTACCAGCTCTTCATAGAAGGTTTGCTATTCTGGCAATGGGCTTTACAAGTGCTTGTTAGAGGGTCTGCTTTATTTTTATTGGGCAACATTTGCACATTTTGGGAGGTCTGCTATCCCTGCAATGGGCAGTGTCAGCGCTTCATTGTAGTTCTGCTATAATTGCAATGGGTAGTACCAGCACATCCTTTGATGTCTGCTACACCTGCAATGTGCAGTACAAGCACTTCTTTTCAGGGCTGCCATACTTGATGAATGTATGGCATTGTTCTGCATTCTGTCCATCAATTGTTCTTTTGCATTTGTGACCCCGAGTGGGACGGGTATGCCCAGACGTGGGTCCCGTGCTCTCCATGCCACTGGTCAAGTCAAGCTATCCTGGCTGATGAGGGCTGAAAGCCGGAAACCGGTCCTAGGATGCTTGTTTCCAGTCCAGGGAGGACCTGGCCTGGCAGTTCGGGCTGGACTGTTCCCATTGGGCGCAGGGTCAAGACTGATTTGCATATGGCTGGGTCCAAACTGGAATGGCATGGTGACCAAAAAACGATGGATTTAGGCCCAGATCTCTGTACTGGGATGAATATATGACATTGTTCTGCATTCTGTCCATCAATTGTTCTTTTGCATACTTTTAATGGGGCAGCTATGGCATTGCCCTACAAGACTGGTATGTTTTAAATGGCACAGTACTGATACTGTTCTGTAGGATGCAAGTATGTAGGGGCTAATCACAAGAGTTCTCATTTTTTGCACTAGAAAAGTACAAGCACACAAAATTATTACACATCTTTTAAAAAAGAATTCCACGATTTAAAGTTACAGTAGGGAAACTGGGAGCCTGCCTTCAAAATATTTCAGTTGCGGCCGGCATGTCTCGTGAGTGAGTGGGGCGGGCACGGGGGGGTGTTGTGGTCACGCGAAAGGGTCACGCGGGATAGAGCATAAACAAATATTAATAACTTACCTTGAGGCCGGGTCCCGCGTCTTCTTTGCTCCTGCTCGCCTGTCTCCGACCCCAGGAACAGGAAGCAGGCAGCCAGGCTCCCTCCGCTAGGCCAATCACAACGCTGCAATTCAGCGTTGTGATTGGTCTGAGCGCCGTGACACCGCGCTCAGCCAGGGGCTGGAGGGATGGGCATGTTCTCCATGCAGGCTGTAATGCAGCCTTCGTGGAGAAGGGGAAAGTGCGCATTACTGGTTTGAAAGGCCCGAGAGGGCCGACCAAACAGTCATTGCACACTTAGGAGTGGGCAAACCACTCCTCCCCTGCCCAGATAGCAGAGCTGCCCCACCCACCAGCCCGCCCGCAAAGAAAACATAAAATGCTAATAACTGAAAGTTATTACCATTTTATGTATTTGCTTCTCGCACTGCGAGAAAGCAGTGGGGCGACGCTCCTCTGCAATAGCGGAGGAGCCGCCACTGAAATATTTGAATGTAATCAACCTGAAAAAGACCCTCAGAACAATCTGATATCCGTCATTAAGTGCTCCCGAGCAGCTTTACTGGGCCTCTTGCATGATGACAAGTAGACAGCGGACCTCATATTGTAATGTGCCTGTAAAAAACAGCAGCGAATGGAGTCAATTGTAGCTCTCCATGATAAAGGTTCTGGGTGCTTCACTTGACCTCATAATGAGGTCGCCTAATGCACTGAAGTAGAGAAGGGACTACTCCTGCACGAGGAGCCTCATCCCTCTACATGCAGCTCTGTCTGATCACATTCTCTCCATTTCCTGGTGCCGCGTGGCTCCAAAGGATCCTCACTGGTTGAACTCAATCCTGGCCTTGAAAACTGTTCTGAGCAGAAAATTACTGTTGGACCAGAATTTAGGAGCACCCCTTACAATTGCATGTCTATTTAGTAACATTTCAGGATAAGTAAAGGCTGTAAGAAATTGCACAGTGACTACCACATCTGAGCCTCTTTATCCTGAAATGTGCCCGCCAAGATTTTATTTTTTTATCAATTTAAGCAGTTTTATATGACATGAGCATGGCCTGGAGGCATTAGAGTGCTTCACAAGAGATATTAAAAAATACATTAGCATAGGCAGAACAAAGAGACACTGTACATGTAAGTCAAGAATAACATTACAAAAGAAGCAAGAGGGGATTGTATCATGCGGTGAAGAGCTGATTACAGAACATCACATTAGGTAGCAAGAGATTGGGGATAAGCCTATTGGTTAGACCAGCGGAGTGGTCATGGGTGATGCAAACCTAAGGAGAAGAACTCAATCATAAGGAAAGGTGCAGGCTATGCAAAGCAGGGACAAGATAAATAGATGAGTAAGAGAAAAGAAACGGGGAGAAGGAAGCAGGCGTGAGTAGATTTGCTAAAATATAGAGCGAGAGAGACAAGAAAGGATGCAACAAGGGTGGATGGTTATCAGATATCAGAATTTATCTAGGAGCTCACACAACATGTCTGAAATTGAAGAAGTTTCAGTTCGTACTTGAAGATGGCCAGAGAGGTAGTGGTTCATAGACCTGGGGGCGTGAGGTTCCAAATTCTGGTCGCGCTTCCATGAGGGGTTGCGGCGTTGCGCCACTGTATATTCCTTTTTGAAAGTTGGAAGGTCTGAAAGCGGTGTTTCAATGCCTGGACCCAGCAAGCCTTTGCAGTTTCGCTGCATTAAACGGGCTGTGGGTGATGCACACCGTCCTGTAGGGATACCCAGAGTCTATGGATTGCTACTGAAGAGTTCATAGCACTGGTGAGATATATATCTTAAATCCAGAGACAAAACATGCTGCAGCAAGAACCACAGCCCTCGGGGGTTTGGGGGCGAGGCATATTTAAGGAGTCCAGTCAAGACAGAGTTGCCATAATCAATCCTTGACAGCACCAGGGATTGGACCAAAGTCTTTAGCTGAGGGATGAAATTGTGAACTCCCCATTGGTGACGCAGTTGGAAGCGCTCAGTCTTATCCATAGCACTGCTTGCAGAAGCGAGTGAGTGCATTATGAAGAAAGACTCCTTGGGATTTGGCATTGCCAGTGATTGCAGCCTCCTTTCATAAGATTCGCACGTCGGCATTAGTGCGACACTGCACCGCGAAGCATAGCTGCCATTCCTCCATGAGCACAATGGTGCAGTCAGAAGGCACTTTACAAACAAGCCCACCCGAGACGCTGGTTTGGAAAAACAAGATTCACTTAAAGTGGGTTTTGGGACATACCGTGAGAGCTTCTTACTCGCAGTGTAATCAGCGGATGCTTAGTGTGATCTAAGACATTTGACAGTGCTTCCAACACTCCTAAGATTGTGATAATTGGCGCTATGTAACAACATGCTACAATGTTTAAGCTATTTATAAAGTGGACAAAGTACCATAATTTTATTTAGAGGAAAAAATATATATAAAAATATAATATGTTAGCTATATGGAACACCTAAAGGATGTACTATGACACCTCACTCACGTTTATTCACAATTTGTGTCTACTACAAGTGCAATAACTAATAAAAGAGAATAGACTATATGACAAGTTAAATGCTTTCAGCATATTGGCCTAATGCGCTAATGACTTTGACCAGGTTTGAGCATTTTCTATCAAAATAGTACATTACAGTTTAAAATTTCAGTATAACAGTCTTAGAAGATGGGAAGACAAGAAGGCTCCTTTGCTGCCAGAATTTCTTCTCTTTTCTCATATTAAGCACGAGAATAATATTTTTCAGGTGTTTTCGTATGTTCTCTTCTTTTTTATATTTGAATGGTTTATGTTGCGCCTTGCTGTTCGTGTATAATTTTTTTGGCACACCGTCACAGCTGCTTTGCTTTTCCGGGCCTATTATATTTTTCCTTATTCCGTTTTTTTGTGTGTAATGGCATAGGTGTGCTTTGAGCTTTTTTTTTTTTTTTTATAGAGCGTGAACTCGAACTAAAAATATCGGAGCGCTTTACATGAGCCCCAGTTGCGGCTTAGACTGACACATTCATTTTGTTAGGCACGAGGGGGCAGATTTACGTTTCCTGGCGCATCCCTGCAAATCAGCAGGGATGCGCCAGGAAAGATGCGTGACGCAAGTTTACCCTTGCGCCACCACAGATGCGCCGCATTTACAATGCGGCGCATCATGGCGCAAGGATAAACAGATGCGTGTCGCATCTGCCGGCATAAGGTTGGCGCAGTGCTGGGGGCGCGACACAACTCCAGCACTGTTCCAACCTGGCCTATCCTCAACCTGGTGCGTCACGCCTTACGCCTGCTTCAAGCAGGCGCAAGGTTTTGACGCAGCGGCGTCGGAAAAGTGACTGAGTGAAATCTTGTAGATTTCACTCAGGCACTTTTCCGAGGCGTTCCTGCGACGGAACGCCCCCCCCTGCGCCAGAACGCCCACATGAAACCTGACGCAGGTTTCATGTGACGCAGGGCTTTACAACGTGACGCATCTCCCTAGATGCGTCACGTTGTAAATAGGGCGCAACGTGGTGCATGGTTTACGCCGCCGCTGCGTCACAGAAGTGACGCAACAGTGGCGCAAATGTGGCGCACGGGGCTCGTAAATCTGCCCCTAAGTGATTTGCCTAGAATCCCAGGATGTCGAGCCTCGAACCCGGTTCCCCAGCTTCGAGGTTGGCTGCTCTAGCCGTTAGGACACATCCTTGCCTCCTCTGTCTCTGCCCTCGGGGTCTCACTCGTTGCCTTTGCCTCAGAGATCACCTGGCAGCAGCTGGGTCAGCCCCTGTAACCACCGGCACGTGGGCGGGGTCAGCTGAGGCGTCCAGGAGGCCGGGGTGTGGGGCCGAAATACAGGGCAGTGGTTGGCACTTGCAGGAGCCCTCCTCCGCGCTCACTGCGAGGCGAGAGACAGCCACAGATTCACCAGGACAGTAGATAGACAAGCTATACATGATTACTGCTTCCACAATAAAAATTTGAAGTTCGGGCCGAGCCGGGCAGAACGATCGATGCAGTTCCACAGCTTTAAGAGACTGCTTCTAAACTTCAAATATTCTGCACAAATGGCAGACAGTCCTTTAGAAATGCGGACAGTTCTGCCCCACTTCTGCGCAAATGGACAGGGCACCGTAGCCAGTGGTATGGCGAATGAACCGACGGATATGTGTTAGTCAGAGCCCTTGTGTGTCCAGTCCACTAGGGGGCAGCCTTGCAATGAATGGTATAAGTCACTCTTCAGGACGGGTGTTTAATGGGTGACCTGACCGCCAGGCGCCCCGCGCTCCAGTAATCAGAGCAATGCAGGTGCAGCACAAACACAAGTAGAGCTTAAAACGCTACGAAGCAGCAAGACAGGAAGGGCAAGATGAAAACTGTATTTATATTCATATTGTTGTTATTCTCATTGTAAAACATGGGAGCCTGAACTCTGTATAAAAACATGTCTCTATTTCATTATTACATGCAACTTGTGACTTCTCTAGTCCCTGTAATAAAGAAACGGCCAGCTGCTCAAATGTAATAACGAATTACAGTTGAGTTCTGACATCAAAACACCTGGTACCAGAGCCAGCAGGCAAGGGTAAATGCTGAACATGGAGCGTAATGAAAGCTGCAGTTTAAATGAAAAAAAAAAGATTTGGATTTTCCTTCTTCTGCTCTACTTTTCTAGGTGAGCAGTGATAAGCAGAAAGGAGATATATATTGCAACGCTAATTTTTCTGCACTTTAGGTAATTATAGAATGATGGAATCGCTGCATATTTCTATATATTCTGATTTGTAGCGTTTTTTTCATTTCATTTCAAAATCTTTATTTCGGTTCTTTTAAACCATAAAAGATGCATTAAAACACATACGATTTCCATATGCAATACTGCAGTAATACTATTACAATATTAATAGATGGAAAGGGAGTACAAAAAAAGTATTGTATATGACCTATCGCCATTTCTTTAAGAACATAATTATGTTTAAAATAGGCATCAATATAAAAACAATAATAACACTAGTAAAGGACTCCTAATTTTTGTTCTTTATTTGTGCTTCCATCCCTAAAACATTAAAAACAATTATTAATAATAATTTCTTACTAACATTTCCCACGAACAAGGCTCCCTTATACCTATTGTATCTGCATACTCTATCAAAATTCATTTGTTATTGCCCTGAAAATACTTGATCACATTTGTTACAACTTCAGTCCTGATTTGGCCCTTAAGAAGCTTACGGCAAGTAAAAATTTACTGACACTGAATACAATTGGTTGCGATGTATCAGTTTTTAAAATTCTTTCAGCCTCTCTGCAAGACCTAGTACCCATGTTTATACAGATTGGTTGAATCCATTTCTTTCTAGGCTTGACATATAGAGGACAGAAGAATAATACATGCAAATCAGTTTCTTTAACCTTATTTGGGCATAAAGAACACAAATCATTCCCTGTTCCAGCGTTATTGATAGCCCATCGTGATGTGATTGCATTTATATGTAGTACACCATATCTAAACTTCATATATAAACTTTTTGCTAATTGTGGGCGCACCTCATCAAGAAAGGGCTCAAAATTTGCTACGCCCTTAAACAAAAGGAACCTAGTTGTTAGCGATCCATTAGATAGACCATGTAACACGCTGTCTTGAATATGGGCCCAGAAGGTTGTTTTTAGCAGTTTCTTTGAGGCTACGGACAACGCGGTTGGGTCAGCCCAGTAATGGGATAGGCCCAATTTTCTGAACCACAAAAAAACGTGTCTAAGCCACAAAATACTCCTATGCTGGTCCAACTTCAATATCTCCTCTAGACCTACCTTGTAGTGTAGCAATTCTATAGTGGACCAAATTCTGACCCAAAATAATAGAGGTCTTAATAATGCGTGATGGTCAGTGCGTTTAACATTCAGGTCTAGGGTAATCGGAATTAAAGCAGCTCGCGCAGGGAGATTTAAAAGCATTCTATAAAATTTGTTTTCCTCTATTTCAAAATTCTTTTTGCAGTAAGGACCCCATATTTCGGCCCCATAGAGTGCGGCTGCTTGGGCTTTATATTTGAACACCTCCAGGGCTGGGGAAACTGCTTTGGAGAAACTACTCCTGTGCTTTTTCATTATGGGCAGGGAGTTTTGGAGTAAAGCTATCCTGTTCTTTTCCATTTGTGCCTTCCACGATAACTTTGTATCCAGAGATATGCCCAAATAGTTAAAACTCTGCACATACTCCAACTTTTGACTATTTAGTACAATGTTTTTTTTAAAAGTGTTGTGGGGATTTATGGCCATATATTTCGTTTTACCAATGTTTATTTCAAGGCCTTTCTTTGTGCAATAAGTATAGAGGGAGTCTTTTAGGCGTTGCAATCCTTTTGGTGTTTGCGATATTAGAATGGTGTCGTCAGCAAATAGAAGTGCTGGCACCAAATCCCCTCCCAATTTAGGTGCATCATTCTGGCAACCATTCAAATAATTGGGGATGTCATTTACATACAGTGAGAATAAGGTTGGTGCCAGCACACATCCCTGACGTACACCTCTTTTTATTGGGATTGCCTCAGATAATTCGCCCATCGGATCCCATCTTACCTTTGCATAATTCTCTTCATGTAATCTTATTATTTGCTTTAGTAAATCACAAGGTACCCCTTGGCATCTCAGCGAATGCCATAATAAGTCCCGTGGAATAAGGTCAAACGCTGCCTTTAAATCCACAAAAGCAACGTAAAGGTGACCCTTTCTTATTTTTACGAATTTCCAACAAAGACATGTAAATCTAAAAACCTGATCCGTTGTGCTGAGTTTTATTCTAAAACCAGCCTGGAATTTTGAAAGCACATTATTGTCCTCAATCCAAGTGTTTAATCGATTTAAAATATGCCTAGCGTAAAGTTTCTGTAAAATGTCTATTAGACTAATTGGGCGATAGTTTGCAGGGTCATAACGGTTACCTTTTTTAAAAATTGTAATAATTTCAGCCCCTTTCCAAGTATCTGGGATGGGGGCTCCCAAGGCTATTGCATTACAAAGGGAATTTATGTATGGTCCCCAGACACTGATATCATGCTTCAGTAAATCACCCGGAATTCTATCAGGTCCGGGAGCTTTCCCTGGTTTAACTGCACTAATTGCCGATTTTGTTTCGTCCAAGCTAAAAACTAAAGTAAGATCCTTTGTATTAGCTGCTAGTTCATCGATATGTATGAGTTGCCTACTTTCCCTTGCAGCATACAAACTAGTAAAATGTTCCACCCAAGTGTTTGCATCTAGATATATATCTTTGACGTCCCTTCCCGTCTTGTTCCCTTTGGCTACGAGGCTCCAAAAACCTTGCTGGTCCTTTGCCTTAGCTGCAATGAGTAAGTCTGACCAAATAACATCGTCCCATGTTTTCTTCGCGTTACGAAGATTTTCTTATATTTAGTCCTAGCCTCCCTTGTACTGGTTATATTGCCGCTTTTTATTGCCATTATTAATCCGGCCTTGGCATCATGACATGTTTTGTCGTACCATGGGTTTACTTCTTTAAGTTGGCCTTTATTTCCTCTTTTCCCTTTCTTGGGTATATTAGTCACACTTGGCAACAACGCTGCCAAAAGTTCTTTATGTAGGTCTAGCAGGCAATCTTTATCTATTGGTTGATCTATGTGGGGTGCAAAAGTATCTGCAAATGTATTATAGATGTTTATCAGGGACTCACTATTCCCTAAGATATAAGGCCACTTCAATGATCGGCGACTATTGCTTACTAGAAGGTCATCTAAAGAAGTGTTACTATCCTCAATACATGGCGAGATGGAAAAGAATAGCTGGCTAGATAACGTCAGTACAAGTGGACGATGGTCGCTCTCAATTCTTGGGTCTATTTTTAAATCAATTGCATAATGCCAGAGTTCCAACGATACCATTATGTAATCTATATGACTACGCGAGTTACCTCTACAGAATGTATATTCTTTCGGTTTATTTGATGGTAACCGTCCATTACAGGCTCTTAGCCCATGCCCAGCTGCAACTTTCATTATTTGAGCTACTGCCACAGTATGTGGTACTGAACTATTGCTTTCTAGCGCAGGGATCTTATTGGCCGTGTCTTCATCCTCAAATATATTATAAAAACCTATCACAGGTTCAAAATTACAGTTTAGGTCCCCACCTACTAATACCAATGCCTCTGTCTCTAAGGAATTTAGAACAGAGTCCAGATGTTCTATAACCAGTGACTCTTTTGTAGCTGGGCTCGGTCTGTTATAGATGTTAAATAGGTATAGTACCCTTTTATCCTGAGTAGTGATTTTTACACCAATCATATCTTGGGATGGTATACTCAGTTGAGTTATTCCTATTTCAAGGGTTACTTTTATCCATATAACTAGACACCCTGATGGCTTACCCCTTTTAGAAGGTATTGCATCCACACTGAATGTCTTATATCCAACTCTGTGTGGTGTTTCTAAGGCTCAAGTCTCCTGTAACAGGCAGATGTCACTCTGTTCAATATACTCATCCCAGTCTGCATCTCTGAGATTCCTATTAATCCCTGCTATATTCCATGAAGTGAGGCGTGCGTTTGATAATCCATCAATCGCACTAGCAGTAGGCGGGCCACCCACCGTGTTATGATTAACTGTAATGGTGTTTCTTTCACTTGTGGCAACCTCTATAGGCCCTAGTGTAATGGGTAGAGGGACAGATGTAACTCCCTTTTCCTCATGATTGTTGTGCTCAAGTGTTCCTCCTTCTCGGAATCCTACATCATGTGATAGGCTCTGCAATTCCTCTGAACCCTTTTTATTTTTGGCAGTCTCCTTATTCATATTAGCTTTTGGCTTCGTTACAGCATGTGTATTTTTCCCATAAAATGCTGCTTTTTGTTGTCAATCAACAGCTTCTATGGTCGATAGTCCCTGGTATCTGTTTTCAATTGTTAGGGGGCCAGTGATTCCATTTACAATCCTCTCAATTGGTGGTCTGTAAAAGTATCCCAAAGGAAGGGCACACATACAAGTGCTCTGGCCAGGCATTTCCTCTTGGGAGTTTAGTAGGCTTCGGACCATACGTGGCCGTCGGAAATTTATAACTATGCAATCCCCCTTTATAATCTTATAGGATTCACCTACCCACCCTACCCTACGGACCATCAAAATGTCGTTCGTGTTTTGTGGGTTAAATTTTTTGAACTTAGTTACCCAATCAACAGTTTTATTTCTAAGGTTGGACCATGACTCTTTCTGTTCTCTCTTAAGAGCAGGCACCCCGGCTAAGATTAGAACATAAGGGCATGAAGCTGGCAATAGGCTTAGAGTGTCTGTGTTGGGGATTAGATCGGTTCCTTTGGGGCTATATGTTGTCTCAGAGCCACTTCCCGTTTCTTGAGTGTTTGGGGCATCATATACGTGATGTCCGTCATTAAATCCTTCTCCCCTAACAAACAATGTCTGTGCCCCACTCCTTGTATTTCCACCCCCATAAGATATATTTGATGTGGGTGTTACCATGTTTGTTTCGCATCTCATAACTTGTGATCTACTCTGGTTTTGTTTGGGCGGGACAGTAGCCTGGGTTATGTGTTGTGCCCCTTCCGTGATTCTCTTTATAACATCCTTACTTAAGATATCTAGTTGTGCCATGGCAGAATTAAGCTGCTCTAGTTTTACATCTATGAGATTCAATTTTGTGTGTATATGGTCATCAATTTGAGACAGCATGCTACCTATTGCGGCCTTACAGGTTGATGTAACAATACATTCTACATGCTCAGCGCTCACACCCATTTTAGCCGAGTATGAGGAGAGGTCCGCTTCGGTTTGTGTGGCAACTGATTTACTTAGAATTTCCATTTGCTCATATGTGTCGGTGGTTTCCTTAAACGAGCTAGCTGGCCCTCCTAATTTTTTTTTAGTTGGTTTCTTACAACCGTTTTTACTATTCTTCATTGGCTGTAGCGTTTTAAAAAAAAAAATCTGACTTGCATCAAACTTATTCTAATATATTTCTAATCAAATATCTAACTGCTTTTTGGCATGTTTATTTTGCACTAGAAAGTATACTTTTATTATTCATGTTTGAAAACAGTCTTTCTAATTCAAATGAAAAACAACCATTCAGAAAGGATTTAAGCGGTTTGGGGAAAATGTTATAATGAAAAAAGCACCCCCTGCCATATGCTCAAAGGATGTTGCAAGTCACTTCTAAGCACCATAACCATATAAAGGATCTTTGCCATCAGCCTCATTCCTCCATAGGGCCACAGAACTCCTCGGTGATTTGCAATATCCTTATAATGTGTGGCAGGGGGTGCATATATCCCATACAGTCCAGCTGTATTGTTTTTCCCACAACATTCTTAAAGCAATGGCCCTTTATCCTGTGGGCCTCCTCTTGCTATCCGCATTGCATGAGAAGTAGAATATAATCTTATAGACGTATATTAGCTGTGATTGCCATGGAGTTTGCCCACTCAAGGAATAGGAATACAATCTGAATCGAAAAAGCATTAGGAGAAGAAAGGGCACCTAAATCTGAGAACAAGTGTGCATAGTCCCAAACTAGCAGACACTGTCAAAGCCAATAGTCTGAGTTGAAGAATAGCTTATCTTCTTTCTGCTCAATGTACTATCATAGAGATACACCAGTGACGTAATGAGTCTAACGTAGGGGTTATATGTGAAATCTGAAAGTCAGTGGTTCCAGTACTTGTGAAACTGATATCATGGTTAATATAAATGCTGCAAAGCTTGTGTAATCTGACGGTCATCAGTTCTACTACTATAAGAAAGCCTAGTGGGATAATGCACCTACTACAGAGATATGTATGTAAGCAATAGGTGACAGGTTCCACCCATAGTGGGATAGCTCTCTCCCAGCAGCCTGAGCTGTCTTTAAGCAAACTACAATGTTTAACAAAGAAAAATAAAAAATAAAAAACAAATTGTAATCTCTTCGCCCAAGATTGGCTATTGGCCCACTCAAGGTCCCTTGAAAGCCCATCCACCAATAGCAGTGCCCCTATTCACATCACCTTAAACGCACCACATCTGAGGCATGTCTGTTATTTCGCCTGCAGTTGTTTTTCCTTAAATCTGACACTGCTCAAAGACAGTGCTTAACTTGTGTCGGTGCTCACAGGTGGTGATCACCAGCATTTATTTTTGAGGGCCGAAACTTATTTTTGATTTATCAAACTTTGAACTAGAGTAAGAGAGAGAAAGATAGAAAGGGGGAAGAAGCAGGAGGAACAGAAAGATAGTAAAATGCAATGACAGGTGAAAACAGAGATGTAAAAGAACCCTTTGGAGTAAGATAAAGGCAAGAAGTGCGTGGTGGTGCAAATAAAAAAGCACGGGGTGGAGTCAAAACTAGTCTTTGTGCTTAACACACAAACCTGTACATAAACTTAATGGTAAAACATCTATAAAAAATGACATAATTATTAAAGCAAGCAGTTGTGTTATTCATGCACTACTGCCACACTCACCATTATGTAAACCTTTAATAGACGTCTGCGATCCACATCAGGATATTGTTAGGACAAACTGGAAACTTACTAAGTTCACAATTACCTTTATGAATACACATTGTGTGATATGTCTCTGTACTTGTAATCAACTAAAGATAATCTATTAAAGAATACACCACTTTCAACCAAGGGCAGGGTAAAACAAGCATTGGCATAGCCAATAGGTCTCGCCTTTGGGACCTTATAAGTGTTTAGTTATCCAGCACAATATCCTTGGTGCAACAACATCAAGTGTTGCATGGCTAAACACTTATAAGGTCCCAAAGGCGAGACCTATTGGCTATGCCAATGCTTGTTTAGTGTGCCAGCAGCGCAAAAGTGGTAATGAGAAGAACGAAATTAGGCAAAAGCCGCACTAGAAACATCCAACGTCAAGAGAGAGTGCATAATAGAATAATCAGCGGAGTAAATAGGAGCAGAAAATTCTAGAAGAATAAGGACAGAATACTTGCTGTTTATTAGGCCGGGTACACAAAGAATTCGGCCCAGAACGCAGTAGATTAACCTGCCTGCAAGTGATACGGAACAAAAGAGAAAGTTATTAACTAGGTGAAAAAAAGAAAGGTGAGAAAAGCCAATACTTAAGGACTTTGGAAAATAATCGGAGCAACAAGATGGGTCGCTAGTTTGATAAATCATTAGAGTACAGCGATGTTTTTAACCACAGGAAGAACAATATTTGATTATAGGAAAAAGAAAAAAATCCCATTATGTGTAGTTGTTTTAGACACGAAATATGCAAAGTTTGAGAAATGCCTGTGGGGACGCAAAAATTCGAAATGACATTTCATGAGGTGCGGACCCGAGCGGAGCACAGGACAACGTTGCCTGTAGTATGCTCTTGCAGGTGGTCCGAATCCGGATTCTCTGCCTGGTAATTACTCCCTTGGGGGCCTTTTAGCTGTCTGGGCACACGGGGGAGGGAGGGGGTGGGGAGCGAGGGCACCAAGGACGGTGTTAGTGGACAGGCAGCTCCGACTGTAAAGAAAGAGACCCCTTGGCTCACTGTGCCTGGCTCTCTAACGGAGGGGCACCTTGGCACTTACGTAAGCACAGGCAGACTAGACTCTCAAAGGGGCACAACACAGGCCCCTGCGGCGCAGCAGGGCCCCCTCTCAGCCAATGAATATCTGTGAGATGTCAGCCTCGGGGCCCCTCATTGTATTCTACAGCCCACCCCACCCCCAAATAATTTTGCGTTACGCCGCTACCTCACATGGGCTAGCACACACAGAGCTTGAACAGCAGGGCGCAGGGTTGTTCTCTCTCACTGGTATTTCTGCCCAGCAAAGTAGATTCTGTAGAGGGCAACAGTGGTGCCAACACTGACCATCTATACAGCACCCACTATAGACCCAGTCTCACCCACTTCAACAAATGCAGTTTTATCACCCATGCTAGATGGAAGAATACTGCAATATTCCAACCCTAGGCTAGCCTTTTAGAAAACAATGCATCTTGGGAGTTGTAGTCTTAATTCAATTTTCTGGGCTAAGATATCAGAGCCTAATGTTTGTAAAAGCGTTATGACTGGGAGCACAGCGCCCTCGGGCTAGAAGTCACAGTGGAGTTTGGGGTGGTTAGTCATCACCCGCTTCACTCCGTAATTGCAGAAATGTAGCTGTCGGGCCAGCTAATCCCATTCATCCCCTTTTCTCTTACTTAAAATGTGCGATTGTGCTGAAAACACCCGATTTCCCTATCAAAAAGCCCTCTGTTGAACAGGACCGCAGTGCACGCAGCAAGGAACTCTGGATTATAAACGCTGCCGCTCACCCCTAAACAAACAAGCGCGCGCGCCTCGCACGGCAGCAGGGGGAGGAGGGAGCCTGCACGCTTCACTTGCGGGAGCGAGCGGCGCCAGGAGCGATAATTGCTACCATATGGCGCCGCTCGCTCCCGCAAGTGAATCGCCAAACGTGCACGCGTTGCCATTGAAGGCAATGGAACGCGTGCACGTTTTAGGCTGAAAAGCCGAATCGTTGGCAAAAGGTCTTTTTGCCTACGCAGCGCATGCGCGCTGCGTAGGCGAGACCTAAAAAAGACAGTACCAGATAAAAATGGATAAAGATGGATAAACTATCGGATTTAAATGTTAGTGATCTTCTTAAATCTATTCCACTTATAACTTTAAAAATTCAGTGGTGCAAGAACTCCCACAAATCTCCTCTCAGACAGCCTTGATTGCATAATACCTTAGAATAAACATTGAATCTAATGTTCTAGGATACTGCAGTATAGGATCGCTCTCTGTTAATCCTTATCTCAATTTTAAACTTACTATCTTATTCTTTGAATTATAGGTGGGGCACAATGATCTACTAGACATCACCCCAAATGTTGTATTCTTTCAGAATCATAAGATCCATACATTGCATGATGTCAAACATTCCAGTTTCCCAAATGTTTTAAAAGGTGATATCATAAGGAAAGACGACTTTGAAGTGATTGCTCTATTCGTGTCTAGTGAAGATGATTTCCAGTCCTGACCTAACCCTGAAACCAGTACTGAAGAGCGGCTTACTATTGTCAATGCTCACAATGTTGATTGTTCAGAGTAGTGGCTAGACAAAATGTTTAGGTGAGTGTAAAAAAGACTATTTAAGAAACGTAAGAATTCATCTACATTAATCAAATTGCCTAACAAGGGACAATTGAAACATTAAAAAGTCCATTTGCCCATTAAGCAAAAGGAAAAATTGTTGTATTACAAAAGGTCATTTTAAAATTTGCTTCTTTCACCTGTGTGCAACACATCACAAAGCAAGCAAATTACAGGAGCCCTGTTTCTTAACTCTAAATTTCCTCTTAATCCTATAGTAAAAATGTTCACTGCTACTGTTAACATGGTAAAGCCTATTGTGAATCATAATATTTAACTGGACATAAATAGCAATCTTGAAGATAAAAATATACTTTTGCCTAACACCTTTGTTCCTTCTACTACACACATTTCCTTTCTCCCTTTTGAGGATTCTGAGACTTGCTGTTTTGGTCAATGTGCTGAGCATTATAGGGCAGAACAACCTCTCAATGTTCAGAATTGGGTGATGCATCCCTGTGAAACAAAATTGTTTATTTTTACAGATATCTTTTCAAATGGGCAAGAAGGACCTATTTTGTATAGGGGTTAGTTGTTACAACTATTTTATGCAATCTTAAATTTAAGAGTACTTTGTTCAGGTGACTTAATTTTAGTATCCTTTTTGAAAGAACTGAGAGAAATGGAACTGTATGCAATGTAGTCTGGTAATATCAAGGTGACCTGCGGGAAGATTAGGGGCTTTGATGTGACTCATTCATGTATGAACTCTGCCATGGTTAATTCTCGGCTCAGGTATATTAAAATAGGTGTGATCTCATTATTACTTTGTACCAAAGCCATGTCTGGTATGCCATATATTCTTCCAGATTAAATACATTTGAATGCTGGTGCCCTTTAGATAACAACCCTAGGTGGTGTTCCCTCAGCATAATTACCGGTCTCTTTTTTTCTTACATAATCCTACAGACTCTCTAGATTGGGTAACTGCAGTCTTACATGCCATGGTAACAGATCTCCCCTGTTACAATTCCTAACAATACATTACTCGGTTTTGTGAGCTATAATATTGCTGGTCTGGATCACTTTGTGGAAGTGAAAAGGTCCACTCTCTTTGCTGAAACTATATTTATTTACAAGAAAGCTGAATGGTGTAAGAATTTAAACTAAAGGATTATCACAAGTGTACTAGGTCACGCTAGAGGTGGTCTTGCTGAGCTTAAAAAATCATCTGGCATTAATTGGAACTGTGCACAGCTGATGGACAAACAACAAAAACTGATGATTCTAAAAATTATACTAGTCTAGTGACAGAAATTGGTGTCCTGATGATATTGCATTTCCAATATTCCAAAATGTATTTAAACTTTTCCAACATTGGTTTGACTGAATTAAAAAATGACAACATTTTTGAAGAAGTTATGCAAATTATTCAAAAGATGCAATGTATTTGTGCTGAGAGCCTTCTTTGTCTAATTTGTGATTTTAATGCATGGATTCCCTTGTACAGTATTAGCAATATGATATCTCTAGATGAGGTTTGGAAGGTAAAGCGCCTACAGATATCTAACTATAGGTGAGACAAAAAAGGGCGGTATCTATTACATTTGGCCTTCCTATTAAATCTGATAATTATGAATGGAAGATTGCTTTAGAAAAATACTGACCATCCTATTTGGGTTAAAAGGGTCAAAAATCAATCAATGATTAAGTTCTTGCCACTACCAAATTTTCTACTAAATTTTGAAGTTGTACAGAATGTGGGCATATTTGTAACTAACCTATGTGATCATATATTGATTGTTTTCCACTTAGATTTAGCCAATTTGTCTTATTAAAAAACTCCTTTTGGTTGTGGAGAAATGCAATGCTACAAACAAAATAAATTAAGATGTAGTCAAATGGAAAAGAGACTGTGGCTCTTCTCCTAATAAAGATTAATTCTTATTTGTTGTCAGCTGAAGATGACAATTTGATAAAATACTCCAGAGGAGATTTGAAAAATCTGCTGGAAGCGAGAAATTGGCATGCAATCGATCAGTCACTTTGTAAAAGTAATATGTGATTATTTTTTCAACAGTTTTATGGACAACTAGCATTGTAACACGGGTAAAAAATGGACCCCAAGATCAAGCTCCTGTCTATACACCTTTAGCCTTACTTGATGTTTTGGGGAAAACATTTAATAAACTGTTACTTCCTCATTCTTCATCTTAAGACACTAGCACCACCAAAACACTTTCTGCCCAGGCAGAGGCAGAACGCCTGCATAAAGAGATTGCGAATGCACTAGATCAGTGCGCCCCTAAACTAGACAGCAAACCTAACAGGCCAGCACAATCAGAGAAGTGGTACTCACTAGAACTGAAACTACTGAAAAGAAAGTGTAAATCTCGAGAACACAAGTGGAGACTATCCAAGGATAGTAAGGATAGACAGATTTACAAATGCGAGCTCAAATGCTATCATAACACCTTAAAATGCAAAAAAACACTACTACGCAAAACGAATAGAAGACAACAGCAAATCATCTAAAGAACTATATAAAATAGTAAGAGAACTCTGCAACCAACTAGCATGTCCCAGACCATGGCTCCTACAACTGATAACTGCGAGCTAATCAACAACTTTTTCACTGATAAAGTGGCCAAAATCTATGCCTCCTTCAACAACCAGTCTGTGGTTGACAATATAGATTGGGAAACTCTTGCACCACATCCTCTGGCACATGCCCACATAGGCAACCTGGCCCCCCTCTCAGAAGAACAGGTTGCAAAAGACATGATCGAGGTTAAAGCAGGATCCCCACTTGACCCTTGCCTTCAATTTATCTTCTCACGACTAGTATCAGTTCTATGCCCACATGTCATCCAAATCTTCAACAAATCCCTGGAGTCCGCGTCATTCCATATGGAAGGAAACCATGGTTTTCCCACCTCTTAGATCCTTCTCAGACAGGGTTTAGAGCTGACAACAATACAGAAGCCACATTACTTGCCGTGTCAGACAACATTAGCTCCTTGGTGGACCAAGGTAGGGCCGTGGCACTGATCCTTCTAGATCTGACGGCGGCTTTTGATACTGTATCCCACGATAACTTACTACATATTCTTCATGAAAAACGAATACATTCGAAAGCTCTCCAATGGTTCTCCTCCTTCCTATAAAATAGAACACAAAAAATTCAAGTGGGCCCCTGCTCATCAAGCTCAAAAACTATCAAACACGGAGTCCCGCAGGGAGCTTCTTTGAGCCCCACTCTTTTCAATGCTTATGTCTCCTCCTTAGCAGCGATTAGCAGGAAATGGGGCTTCGATATCTGCTCATACGCCGATGACACTCAACTAATAATCTCCCTGGATGACAAGCACGGGGATACCAAAAGTAACCTAACTAATTGTCTCACTGAAAACGCAACTTGGATGACGGAACACTGTCTAAAGTTAAATGCCGGAAAATCAGAGATTCTACTTTTCGGTGGAGCACACCTAATCTGGGACAGTACCTGGTGGCCCCAGGTGCTGGGAGCCGCCCCCGAACCCACGCGTGTTGCTAAAAATCTGGGCATCCCTTTTGACAACGCACTGTCCATGCAAGATCAAGTTCGAACGCTGTGTGGAAAAAGTTTCGCTACACTGAAACTTCTTCGTAGACTCTTCTCCTGGATCCCCTTAAACTGCAGAAAAGCTATTACCCTGGCCCTATTTTCTAGCAGATTGAACTATGTAAATGCACTTTATGTGGGCATGCCCGAGTATCTCTTCTCTCGCCTGCAGGTGGTTCAAAACGCAGCCTCTAGGCTGGTCTGCAATAAAAGCAGGCATAGCTCGGCATCGGATAGTCTGAGGGAGCTGCATTGGCTGCCAGTACGCCAAAGGGCCAAGTTCAAGCTCCTTTGCTACGCACATAGAACGCTACACAAGAGTGGCCCCTGCATCTTGCAAGACAAGATAGAATTCTATGCTCCTCCACGAAACTTGAGGTCTCGCCATCAGGCCCTTGCAAAGATCAAACGGACCAAAAGAGTTAGAGCAGGAGACCGATCCTTTTTCAAACTTGCCGCCGTCCAATGGAACGAACTTCCACTGGATTTACGGCTAACAGATGAATATCCGCTTTTCAGGAAGAAATTAAAAACTTCCCTGTTTCCCAGACGATAACTAAAGCGACCAACTATCCACTGATGCCCCACCCTGAAACTGATTACTTTCGTCTTCCCCACTACAGGATTATGCTCTCCTAGCACCGTGATGTCCCTTGGGATGAATGATGCGCTCTACAAATACAAATACAAATTTGCAAGACTGGCTATGAGAAAAACCAATTATTCTGTTCGACCATGTGGGTTTAAGAGCTAATTGCTGCAGAGTAGATAATTAATTAGACTTAAGATTGATAGCAGAGCGCAGTCTAATGTGCATTTCAAAGGCATATGTAGCTTTTATCGATCTGTTCAGCACCTTTGACAAAGTAAACCGCCCTACATTATGGAGGAGGTTATCCTCTTGGGGCATCTCAAGCTGCCTTTTGAAATAACTGATTTAATATCCCAGCATCACTTGAGTCAGAATTTTACTCAGACCAAGAAGTAAACACACCTCTAAGATTGCAAATATCAGTGGTCTAAAACAGGGGTGTGTACTTGCCTCTCTGTATTTGACTGATTTTACATAGACATTGGTACTAAATATGTATTATTCACCTGTACTGGAAGGGTACCCTGTTACTTGTAATATTATATGCGGATTATATGCAGATGGTAATGCATTACTAGATTATACACCTGTACAACTGCAAAAGCAGCTACAGAGCACTTACAGCTTTATGCAATCTCATAAATTACTTGAGGAAACTCAAGATCATGATATTAGGTAAAGCAAGTCTGAAAAATCCCACACTTTGGAAAATCACACATTCTGAATTCCAAGTTGCAAAAGAGTATGTGTATCTTAGAATAAAATTCCATAATCAGCTGAGCTGTTCAGGCTACATAGGCAATCAGGTGACTATAGTCACCTCAATGGGAATGGACCTTTTACTTTTCTCTAATGGTATGAGTAGATGAAGTGTGCCCTCTTTATTAAGGAAATATACTTCTAAAATGCCTACTGTATACCTATATTGTCTGGAATGTACATTATGTAAGCAAAGAACCCATGCTGATAAAGTTAAAAGTTGATTATGGAAAGCTTGCCTTTCATTAAGGCAGCACCTATCAATGGATGCCATTAGACTAATACTGGAACTCACTGCTCTAAAGCAGTGGTTCTTAACCTTTTGACTTTTGTGGATCCCCACTAAAACACTACTGGAAGTCAGGGATCCCAGTCTAAGCAGTTTCTATGATCTGAACCGCAAAGCAATACTCAAAAATACAGAAATATTTATACATCAAACACATAATCAAATTATGATCTATTTATTTCACAAACAAAAAATATACAAAGAACAACATTTTAATTTTAAGCTTTTCAAAATATAGCTTTATTTCTAAAAGATAAAGCAATATGTTGGACTCCCATGTATCATTTTGTCTTTTTTCCTCCTAATGCATGATCTCTTTTTGTTGGCACATACCCATGCTTCATAAAACCATCAATTATCCATACTAGATTCCATTGTTTTACTTGTTCTGCTCACACAAATCAAGCCAAGAATACCAACTTAGGGCCCGATTACGATGTTGGACGGAAAGCCTCCGACCAGCTGTTGGAGGCTTTCTGCCCGACATCGTAGGTTTCAGTCTGACCGCCGTATTAGGATGATGGCAGTCGGAGTGAAACCTGCAGGGGGATTCCAACAAGCTTCTGACAGGCTCAAGGAGCCCGTCAGAGCGTCGGGAGCCACCATAATACCCTAATGGCGGCAGCGCCAGGTTCAGCTCCACCGTCGGGATTTGATGGCACATTCCGACAGCCTTTTCATATCGGCCTTTCCGACATGGAAAGGCTGTCAGCAAGTGTCTTTGGGGGCCATTAGTAGGGCACCCTTACCCCCTGGCCCTCCACTATGGGGCTTGTGGGAAACCTATGGTGCCAACCCAAACCTCCCTGCACAGTGGATTTTAAAAACATCCCTTTTACAATGGCAGCTTGTGCTGTGGGCCTTTTCCGCCCGCCGCACAAGCTGCCATTATAAAATGGATGTTTCCGACCACCCATAGGGTGGTTTCATTCTAATACTGAGGTCGGAATCGCCGACCTAAGGTCGGGCAGTTCCAGACCACTATGGTGTTGGGCGGATGTAAGTCCGCCTGGCATCCTAATGAGCCCCATAATTTTTAGCCACTAGTTAAAATTCCTTGACATTTACACAGCATTTCAAAATGTTACATTTTGCTTATCTATTTGTGTGCATATAGATATATATATATTCACTGAAAAAATCATAGGTTTCAGGCACGTTATAGTTAGAAATTAGCATTTAAAAAACCTTAGAAATTCACTGAAAAAACCATAGGTTTCAGGCACGTTATAGTTAGAAATTAGCATTTAAAAAACCTTAGAAATTCACTGAAAAAACCATAGGTTTCAGGGACGTTATAGTTAGTTGGACATTTCACTCGTACAAAACCAGAGAAATTCCCCATTATAGTTAGTTCAGCTAACTATAACTCGCGCCCCACAATGCACTGCTGATGACGTCACATATTACATCATTCATGACATGGTCAGTGACATCACCAATGGTTTTTTCAGTGAATTTCTATGGTTTTTTAAATGCCATTTTCTAACTATAATGTCCCTGAAACCTATGGTTTTTTCAGTGAATTTCAAAGGTTTTTTAAATGCTAATTTCTAACTATAACATAGCAGTCTCGTTTTCAGGAGTGGTGGAGAAAGGTGAGCGTGGCCTCCAAACACCTTTTAGCAATCCCACTGTGTGGGATTTACTGGAGGTAACAGGAGGGGTAGTTAGCCCCCAACGTCAACCTTGGGGCCAACTACCCCTTTATTACCTCCAGTAAGTCCCACACAGCAAGATTGCTAACTTGTTATATCAGGCCCGGCCCCTCCCTGCACCACTGTGCAAACGCGCCCCCTGGCACGTTGTAAATTGGGGGATTAATTCCTCTTGAGTCCTGAGGGTCCTTGGGGGCCAACTAGCCCACCAGGTACCTCCAGTAAGTGCCAGAGAGCTGCATTGCAGAGAGGTGTGAAAAGGGGCGTCGCCTCAGAACACCTCTCTGCAACGCAGCTCTGTGGTGCATACTGGAGGTACCTGGTGGGCTAGTTGGCCCCCAGGGACCCTCAGGATTCAAGGGGACTTAATCCCCCAATTTACAATGCGCAAGGGGGCACACTTTTACACCTGTTTTGTTAGGTTCCGCCCCCTCCCTGCACCACTGTGCAAACGCGCCCCATGGTGTGTTGTAAATTGGGGGATTAATTCCCCTTGAGTCCTGAGGGTCCCTAGGGGCCAACTAGCCCACCAGGTACCTCCAGTAAGCGCCACAGAGCTGCGTTGGAGAGAGGTGTAAAAAGGGGCGTGGCCTCGGAACACCTCTCTGCAACGTAGCTCTGTGGCGCATACTGGAGGTACCTGGTGGGCTGGTTGGCCCCCAGGGACCCTCAGTATTCAAGGGGAATTAATTCCCCAACTTACAACGCGCCAGGGGGCGCATTTGCTGAGTGCTGCAGGGAGGGTGCGGGGCCTCTTTTAAAAAAAGGGTGTGTGGCCCCCCTTATTTTACAATATTTGAGGCCCTGGGGACCCCATCCCCCAGGGCCTGACCTGTTTTTTACAGTTAAAAAAAACGGGAAGGGTTATGGCCACATATAAAAAAAATGTAAAATAATTTTTAAGGAGGGGGCTGCGTGGCCCCCCTCCTGAGGCCTCTATTGGCCCCGGGGACCCCATCCCCCGGGGCTCTGCCTCTATTTTTTATTTTTTTTAAATATTTTAATGACGGAGGGGGGGGCGTGTGGCCCCCCTCTCGGGCCACTCCTGGCCCTGGGAACCCCATCCCCCGGGGCCGGCCCTTTCCGTTGGGGACCGCGGGGGAGCCCCAATGCCCCCATGGTCCCGCCGGCACCCCGCCTCCTGCGGGAGCCGGCATTGCTTTTGAGCAAGGGGAGCTGCTGACATGCAGCTCCCCTTGCTCAAAAGCAATTCTGCTTTGCTTCCTTGAAGCCAGAGCAGGTTTCCCTGCTCTGGCTTCAAGGAAGCAAAGCAACGTTTGCTATGGCAGGGCAGGAGCCGCACGGCTCCTGCCCTGCCGTAGCAAACAGCAGTGTCCCGGGGGTGGGCACCCCGGGACACTGCAGGAGCCGACCCTGGGGGGTGGCGGTCCCCAGGGACATCAAGGGCTTCTGGAGGGGGGCCGCGCGGCCCCCCTCCTTCCATTTCAAAGCCCCAAGGAGGTGGTGGTCCCCGGGGCCAGGGGGTCCGCAACGGACCTCCGTATTTAAATATTAAGTGCCCCGGGAGGTGGTGATCCCCGGGGCAGTGTGGGGGGCTTGAGCCCCCCACACTAATTATTCTGTATAGCCCAGGGGAGGTGGCGGTCGCTGGGGCTCGGGGGCCCAGTGAGGCCCCCCCCATTTTCATCAATGCCCCGGGGAGGTGGCGGTCCCCGGGGCAGCATGGAGGGGTTTGGGACCCCCCATGCATTTATTTTCAAAGCCCCGGGGAGGTGGTGGTCCCCGGGCCTGCGGGGGGGCCACGTGCCCCCCACATATAATTACTATAGCCCTGGGGAGGTGGCGGTCCCCGGGGCTGCGGGGGCCCCCACGTGCCCCGGCAAATTAAATACACATTCCCCCCGGGACCTGGCCCACCCGGGGACCTCATTAAAATGAAGCGCGGGAGCCCGCGCTTCATTTTTTAAAACATTTTCGGTGGGATTCGCGACCCCAACATGAATTCCGCCGAAATTATAAAAAAAAGATGCTTTTTTTGGCCCTGGGGGTCCTTGTGGGACCCCCTGAGCAGGCCTACGGGGTCAGGGTGTTTCTACCCTGCCCCCTTTTCTTCTTTTTTACCCTCTTTTTCACTGTTTTCTTGTGACTCGGTTCTACCGAGTCACAAGATGGCTGCCAACACTTCCTGGTTTGGAGAGTTGGCAGCCAATCAGAGTGAAGCTCGTGCCCGGGAGGGTTTGCGAACCCTCCTCGGTGCTCAGATATATACATTTTTTCTTTCTTTAATTTCTCAGCAACTATTGAACGGATTTACACCATTTAACAAAAAGGGCTCTTTCTCAACCAAGGGCTACCTTTTTGCCAAATTTGGTGTCATTCCGTTCAGCAGTTCGGGCTGTAGCTTTGTCTAAAGTTTCCTATGGAAATTAACATGGGGAAAACGCGTTTTGAGACCCCCCTTTTTTCTTGGCCCCGGCTTGACGAATCACCCCAAAACTTTCAAAACAGGAGCTGACCGGAGCGGGCCACTAGTTTTGAAAATTTCACGAAGATTCATCAAACGGCGCCAAAGTTATTAGGGAAACAAAAAACGCGTTTTGAATTGAAACGAGGTCCTAACTATAACTACCTACTGGCGACCGCCAGTAGTTAATACATATACATATAAAAAAGGGGGGTCCCAAAACGCGTTTTCCCCATGTTAGTTTCCTTAGGAAACTTTAGACAAATCTACAGCCCGAACTGCTTAATGGAATTACACCAAATTTGGCAAAAAGGTAGCCCTTGGTTCAGAAAGAGCCCTTTTTGTTAAATGGTGTAAATCCGTTCAGTAGTTCCTGAGAAATTAGAAAAAGAAAAAGTTTCAATATCTGTGGGTGCGGTGGGTTCGCGAACCCTCCCGAGCCCGAGCTTCACTCTGATTGGCTGCCAACACTCCAAACCAGGAAGTGTTGGCAGCCATCTTGTGACTCGGTAACCGAGTCACATGAAATCAGTAGAAAAAAGGTTAAAAAACAAGAAAAGGGGGCAGGGTAGAAACACCCTGACCCCCTAGGGCTGCTCAGGGGGTCCCAAAAGGACCCCGAAGGCCAAAAAAAGCATTTTTTTTTTTTAAACAGCAGAATTCACGATTGGGTTGCGAATCCCACCGAAAATGTAAAAAAAATGAAGCGCGGGCTCCCGCGCTTCATTTTAATGAGGCCCCCGGGTGGGCCAGGTCCCGGGGGCAATGCCCCCAAAAAATAGTGGGGGCCCATGGGGCCCCCCACTGCCCCGGGGACCACCACCTTCCCGGGGCTATGCTAGTTAAGTGCGGGGGCACGCGGCCCCCCCGCAGCCCCGGGGACCGCCACCTCCCCGGGGCTTTAAACAAAATGCATGGGCCCGCCACCTCCCCGGGGCTTTTTTAATTATATGTGGGGGGCACATGGCCCCCCCGCAGCCCCAGGGACCGCCACCTCCCCGGGGCTCTGTTTTTTTTTTATAAAATAAGAAGTGGGGGGGCAAGAGCCCCCCCACACGCCCCGGGGACCACCACCTCCCCGGGGCACTCTTTATTCAATTTCAGGGGTCCGTTACGGACCCCCAGCCCCGGGGACCACCACCTCCCCGGGGCTTTGCACTCGTAGGGAGGGGGGCCGCGCGGCTCCCCTCCTGGAGCCCTTGATGGCCCTGGGGACCATCACCCCCCAGGGCCAGCTCCTGCAGTGTCCCAGGGTGCCCACCCCCGGGACACTGATGTTTGCTATGGCAGGGCGCCCTGCCATAGCAAACTCTGCTTTGCTTCATTGAAGCGAGAGCAGGGAAACCTGTTCTCGCTTCAATGAAGCGAAGCAGATTGCTTTTGGGCAAGGGGAGCTGCATGTCAGCAGCTCCCCTTGCCCAAAAGCAATGCCGGCTCCCGCAGGAGGCGGGGAGCCAGCGGGACCGTGGGGGCATTGGGGCTCCCCCCACGGTCCCCAAGAGAGAGAGGCCAGGCCCCGGGGGATGGGGTCCCCATGGCCAGAAGTGGCCTGGGAGGGGGGCCACGCGGCCCCCCTCCCCTGTGAATAAAAAAAAAGGAAAGGCCGGCCCCAGGGGATGGGGTCCCCGGGGCCGTAATTGGCCTGAGGAGGGGGGCCACGCGACCCCCTCCAAACAATTCAATGATAAAGAAAAAAAAAACGACTGGCCATGCCCCGGGGGATGGGGTCCCCGGGCGAAATTGGCTTCGGGAGGGAGCCACGCGGCCCCCTTCCCGTTTAAAAAATTTTTAAATAAAAAATAGGGTAAGGCCCTGGGGGATGGGGTCCCCAGGGCCACAAAAAAGTTTAAAAAAAAGGGGGGCAACACAGCCCCCCTTTTAAAAAAAAAAAAGCTGGCATCTCGCCGGAGGCCACGCCCCCTTTCTCCACCACACTGCAAACGCACCCCCTGGTACGTTGTTAGTTGAGGAAATAATTCCCCTTGAATACTGAGGGTCCCTGGGGGCCAACTAGCCCACCAGGTACCTCCAGTTTGTGCCACAGAACTGCCTTGCAGAGAGGTGGTCCGAGGCCACGCCCCTTTTTACACCTCTCTGCAACGCAGCTCTGTGGTGCTTACTGGAGGTACCTGGTGGGCTTGTTGGCCCCCAGGGACCCTTAGGATTCAAGGGGACTTAATCCCCCAACTTACAACGCACCAGGGGGCGTGTTTGCACAGTGGTGCAGGGAGGGGGTGGGGCCTGATATAAGAAGTGTGCAAACACGCCCCCTGGTGCGTTGTAAATTGGGGGATTAAGTCCACTTCAATCCTGAGGGTCCCTGGGGGACAACTAGCCCACCAGGTACCTCCTGTAAGCACCACAGAGCTGTGTTGCAGAGAGGTGATCCGAGGCCACGCCCCTTTTTACACCACTCTGCAAAAACGCCTCTTGGCGCACTGGTGGTGGGGCGATGAGGTCCTCTTGTGTCCTGAGGACCTCAGGACACAAGTGGACTTCATCCCCCGAGCAGCAGTGCACCAAGAGGTGCGTTTGCAGAGTGGTGTAAAAAGGGGGCGTGGCCTTGGATCACCTCTCTGCAATCCAGCTGTGTGGCGCTTACTGGAGGTACCTGGTGGGCTATTTGGCCCCCAGGGACCCTCAGTATTCAAGGGGACTTAATCCCCCAACTTAGAACGCGCCAGGGGGCGCGTTTGCAGAGTTGTGGAGAAAGGGGGCGTGGACTTTGTCCACCTCTCAGCAATCCCACTGTGTGGGGCTTACTGGAGGTAAGAGGTAGGCTAGTTGGCCCCTAAAGGACCCCCAGCAGCGAAGGGGACTTCAATCCCCATCCAAGAGCGCACCAGGGAGCGCGTTTGTAGAGTGGTGGGCAAAGGGGGCGTGGCCTGCTCTTCGAACTTTGCAATGCTGCTGTGTGGGACTTACTGGCGGTAATAGGAGGGGTAGTTGCCCCCAAGGATGACCTTGGGGGCCAACTACCCCTCTTGTTACCTCCAGTAACATTCTGCAAACGCGCCTCCTGGCAGACTACGGGATGGGGGATGAAGTCCAATTTACTCCTGAGGGACTTTGGGGGCCAAGAAGCCCTCCTGGTACCTCCTGTAAATCCTATGCAGAGGAATTCCTGAGCGCTGGTCGGAGGCCCAGCACCCTTTCTCCACCACTCTGCAAACGCGACTACTGGTTAAAGAAGTGTTTGCAATGTAATAGGTTTCGCATTTGCGAGAATTAGAGCTATTGGCGTTGTAAATGCAAAAGTTTTTACTAATGTTTTTTGGAGTTGAGTGCATGTACGTTGTGTGTAGTGGAATTATGTGGTATGTTGTGCTGTGAAATTATGTGGATAGAAAGTATGTGGTATTTAGTGTATAGGAATTATGTAGAGTGGGATTATGTGTTATGGAGAGTAATTATGTGGTATGGTAGTCTGTGTTGTGGAGTGGTAACCTCAGGTTTAGTCTCCCTCGTTTCCATAGAAGCTCAACTATGAACTCAGTGAGACAAAAAAGATGGAATCACTGAGGAGCACTTGTGGACCTAGTCAGAGGTATGAACAGTGACACTGGAATTATGTGACTGTTTGGCTGCACCGACTTTCGCACAATTATACATTTTCTGCATTAGCCACATAATTCATCATCTGCACCCTAATCTGCAGATTTGAACAAAAAAGCCTTGTTTCTAGCTGAAACGGGTCAAACGTTACCAAAAATGCAGCGACAAGTGTTACAGCGTGGTGGAAGGCCCTTTGCAAACCTAGAATGGTCACCTGTTACTTATTGCTAAATGTGGGTGTTGAATTGGTACTAATGGTGTGCAAGCCACTCATGCTTCCCTCTGCGCCTCTCTTGCCTCTTTGTGCATTTCTGTTGCTTCTTTCTGCACGTTTCTTTCTTTTTCTGCACTTCTCTTTACCTCATTCTGAAAATCTCTTGTACTTTCTGCACCTCTCTTCCCTCTTTCTGCACGTCTGTTGCCTCTTTCTGCACCTCATTTGCTTCTTTCTGCACCCCTGTTGTCTCTTTCTGCACTCGTCTTCCCTCTTTCTATACCTTTCCTGCCTGTTTTTGCATCTCACTTGCCTCTTTCTGCACTTTTCTTGCTTCTTTCTACACCTCAGTTGCTTCTTTCAGCAATTCTCTTGCCTCTTTGTGCACTTCTCTTGCCTGTTTCTGCACCTCTCTTGCCAATTTGTGCACCTCTGTTGGCTCTTTCTACACCTCACTTGCTCATTTCTACACTCCTCTTGCCTCTTTCTGCACCCCTGTTGCTTCATTCTGCACTTTCCATGCTTCTTTCTGCACCTGTCTTGCTTCTTTCTGCACCCCTGTTGTCTCTTTATGTACCTCTTTTGCCTCTTTCTGCACTTTTCTTGCCCTTTTCTGCACTTTTCTTCCCTCTTTCTGCACATCTGTTGCCTCTTTCTGCACCTCATTTGCTTCTTTCTGCACCCCTGTTGTCTCTTTCTGCACTCGTCTTCCCTCTTTCTGTACCTTTCCTGCCTGTTTTTGCATCTCACTTGCCTCTTTCTGCACTTTTCTTGCTTCTTTCTACACCTCTGTTGCTTCTTTCAGCAATTCTCTTGCCTCTTTGTGCACTTCTCTTGCCTGTTTCTGCACCTCTCTTGCTCCTTTCTACACTTCTCTTGCCTCTTTCTGCACCCCTGTTGCTTCATTCCGCACTTTCCATGCTTCTTTCTGCACCTGTCTTGCTTCTTTCTGCACCCCTGTTGTCTCATTATGTACCTCTTTTGCCTCTTTTGGCACTTTTCTTGCCTTTTTCTGCACCTCTCTTCCCTATTTCTGCACATCTGTTGCCTCTTTCTGCACCTCATTTGCTTCTTTCTGCACCCCTGTTGTCTCTTTCTGCACTCATCTTCCCTCTTTCTGTACCTTTCCTGCCTGTTTTTGCATCTCACTTGCCTCTTTATGCACTTTTCTTGCTTCTTTCTACACCTCTGTTGCTTCTTTCAGCAATTCTCTTGCCTCTTTGTGCACTTCTCTTGCCTGTTTCTGCACCTCTCTTGCTTCTTTTTGCACCTATGTTGGCTCTTTCTGCACCTCAGTTGCTCCTTTCTACACTTTTCTTGCCTCTTTCTGCACCCCTGTTGCTTCATTCTGCACTTTCCATGCTTCTTTCTGCACCTGTCTTGCTTCTTTCTGCACCCCAGTTGTATCTTTATGTACCTCTTTTGCCTCTTTCTGCACTTTTCTTGCCTTTTTCTGCACCTCTCTTCCCTCTATCTGCACGTCTGTTGCTTCTTTCTGCACCTCATTTGCTTCTTTCTGCACCCCTGTTGCCTCTTTCTGCATTCGTCTTCCCTCTTTCTGTACCTTTCCTGCCTGTTTTTGCATCTCACTTGCCTCTTTCTGCACTTTTCTTGCTTCTTTCTACACCTCTGTTGCTTCTTTCAGCAATTCTCTTGCCTCTTTGTGCACTTCTCTTGCCTCTTTCTGCACCTCTCTTGCCTCTTTTTGCACCTCTGTTGGCTCTTTCTGCACCTCACTTGCTGCTTTCTACAGTTCTCTTGCCTCTTTCTGCACCCTTGTTGCTTCATTCTGCACTTTCCATGCTTCTTTCTGCACCTGTCTTGCTTCTTTCTGCACCCCTGTTGTCTCTTTATGTACCTCTTTTGCCTCTTTGCGCACTTTTCTTGCCTTTTTCTGCACCTCTCTTCCCTCTTTCTGCACATCTGTTACCTCTTTCTGAACCTTATTTGCTTCTTTCTGCACCCCTGTTGTCTCTTTCTGCACTCGTCTTCCCTCTTTCTGTACCTTTCCTGCCTGTTTTTGCATCTCACTTGCCTCTTTCTGCACTTTTCTTGCTTCTTTCTACACCTCCGTTTGCTTCTTTCAGCAATTCTCTTGCCTCTTTGTGCACTTCTCTTGCCTGTTTCTGCACCTCTCTTGCCTCTTTTTGCACCTTTGTTGACTCTTTCTGCACCTCAGTTGCTCCTTTCTACACTCCTCTTGCCTCTTTCTGCACCCCTGTTGCTGCATTCTGCACTTTCCATGCTTTTTCGCACCTGTCCTGCTTCTTTCTGCACCCCTGTTGTCTCTTTATGTACCTCTTTTGCCTCTTTCTGCACTTTTCTTGCCTTTTTCTGCACCTCTCTTCCCTCATTCTGCACGTCTGTTGCCTCTTTCTGCACTTCATTTGCTTCTTTCTGCACCCCTGTTGTGTCTTTCTGCACTCGTCTCCCCTCTTTCTGTACCTTTCCTACCTGTTTTTGCATCTCACTTGCCTCTTTCTGCACTTTTCTTGCTTCTTTCTACACCTCTGTTGCTTCTTTCAGCAATTCTCTTGCCTCTTTCTGCACTTCTCTTGCTTGTTTCTGCACCTCTTTTGCAAATTTATGTATCCGTCTTGCCTCTTCATCCACTTTTCTATTTCTCCACCTCTTTTGCTTCTTTCTGCACTTCTCTTGCTTCTTTCAGCAGTGCTCTTGCTTCTTTCTACACCTCTGTTCCTTCTTTCAGCAATTCTCTTGCCTCTTTCTGCACTTCTCTTGCTTCTTTCTACACCTCTGTTGCTTCTTTCAGCAATTCTCTTGCCTCTTTCTGCACGTGTCTTCCTTCTTTTTGCACCCATCTTGCCTCTTTTTGCACCTCTGTTGGTTCATTCTGCACTGCTCTTGCTTTTTTCTGCACCTCACGTGCCTCTTTCTGCACTTCTGTTGCTTCTTTCTACACCGCTGTTGCTTCTTTCAGCAATTCTCTTGCTTCTTTCTGCACCTCTTTTGCAAATTTCTGTTTCCCTCTTTCCTATTTCTGCACCTCTGACTTAGAGGTAGTTTTAATCCCCCTGCCCTATTATGTTCTAGGGCCTTACAGGGGAGGTCATGCCAATCACAGGGGTACCCCAACCCATAGTGTACCCTAGTGTATGTAGGTGTTTTCACAGTATTCTAAGTGTCTTTCAGGATAGCACTGGCTCAGGGCCTGGTTAGTCAGAGTCAGTTACCACCAGTACCAGTCAGCAAAACGTTGTGGGCACAGGATGACTTTGCAACAAGGCCTCTTTCTGTACCTCTGTTGGTTCTTTGTGCATATCTCTTGCTTCTTCCTCCACCTTTCTTCATCTTTCTGGACTTCTGTTTTATCTTTCTGCATTTCTTTTGCTTCTTTCCGCGTGTTTCTTCCTCTTTCTGCACATGTCCTACCTCTGTAGGAATAGTTAGAAATTAGCATTGAAAAAACCTTTGAAATTAACTGAAAAAACCATAGCTTTCAGGGACGTTATAGTTAGAAACTAGCATTTAAAAAACTATAGAAATTCACTGAAAAAACCATAGGTTTCAGGGACGTTATAGTCAGTTGCACATTTCACTCGTACAAAACCAGAGAAATTCAGCCGTTATAGTCAGTACAGCTAACTATAACTCGCGCCCCCGCAATGCACTGCTGATAACGTCACATATTACATCATTCATGACATGGTCAGTGACATCACTGATGACATCTCTGATGACATCTCAAATGACATCACTGATGACATCACTGATGACATCATCCACGTGATAATCTGATGCACCTCCTCACACCCTAATATAACCTTTGATACACCCACTCTAAAATACAGACTACCATTTTCGAAACCATAGACACACCAATACCAGTTACTACATACCCACTTACTGATTCCTAGGTCTACACACACGTCCACTCATTCACCCATTCAGCCACTCATAGATGCAGTCACTCATTAATACAGCACTATCATATGCACTCAAACACCTATACAGACACTCACACACCGCCACTCATCCATAGAGTTACTCACACACCTAGTCAGTCATGCAAAGAATCATTCACACTCCCATTTACTCACCTATACAGTTATACACACACCACCTCACTTATTCATACAGATACTAACACATACTTACTCTCTTATACAATCACTGATACAAGCACACACTCATCCATACAGACACTCTCACAATCACTCACTCTCACATATAGTCATTTGTATACTCCAACACTCACATATACTGTCTTTCACATATGTAGTTACTCACACATGTACCACTGAGACATCCATTCACTCACCAACACAGCCATACACACACTCACCCACCCACACAGCCCTTCACAAACGCACTCTTGAACTCAAACACCCACTGAATCACCCACTCACACATCCGTGGAGAGAGTCACACACCCATCACCGACACACACAGACACTCGGGCACCCATAGAGATACTCAGACAACCAATCAATAACCCATATAGACACTCATGTAGCTACTCTCCATCCCATGCAGCCGCTTACACACCAACTGACAGACTAATACAGACATTCAGACAGTTTCGTCACTAACCCATGCATTCAGTAAGACACAATTAATCACTCACTTATACAGTCAGTCACACACCTACTAAATCATCCATTCAGACACTTATACACATACTCATTCTTCAATATACCTTGGCATATATATATATAACACATATTTAAATTTTACAGAAACACATAGTCACTGGATGATGTCATCAGTGATGTCATCAGTGATGTCATTTGAGTTGTCATCAGTGATGTCACTGACCATGTCATGAATGATGTAATATGTGACGTCATCAGCAGTGCATTGCGGGGGCGCGAGTTATAGTTAGCTGAACTATCTATAACGGCTGAATTTCTCTGGTTTTGTATGAGTGAAATGTCCAACTGACTATAACGTCCCTGAAACCTATGGTTTTTTCAGTGAATTTCTATGGTTTTTTAAATGCTAGTTTCTAACTATAACGTCCCTGAAACCTATGGTTTTTTCAGTGAATATATATATATATATACATATATATATACATATACATATAGTCCAAAGTTTGAAAAACATTTATTCGGAACATAGAATATGAGCATGAAAGCATATAACATAGCAGTAAACCAAATGTGCAACATACCCGCCCAAACGTTATTAGTTAAAATATTATTATAAAAAATAGAATACAAGTAAAATTTTAAAATAACAGTAAAACTCATGATTGTGCAAAATATATTATTGATAAAGAGGTATCAAACCATACATGTATCTATCCTATGTCCCTTAATGATTTCCTAATTTTCATCACATAGGCAAGAAAGGACGCAAGATCAAAACTAGTTTCTGTATCTTGCATATCCTTCAAAATTGATAAGATGCTGTGTGTGACCACAGCCCTTCACTTAAAAAAAGGGGCCTTAAGTACTTTTTTCTGCTTTCATGGTAAAATTTACTGAAGATGACTACATGCTTTGTAGATTGGGGGCGTTACATTGTCACAAGCGCACTTAAAGTCCTTGGGAGCTCAAGTAGAGCCTGTGAAAAATGCTATCAGATGGTGGAAGATTGACAAGCAAAATCTAGGCAGTAGGAATCTGTGTTAGGTGTTATGAGTCCTTCCCAGGTACTGCTGCAGTCCATAGGAACTTTGATATTTGGCATTTTTAAAGAACCGCCCTATGTCCCCCGGGTGCTCCCACGGGTTCGTATTGTTGTCAGCTAAAGTGTGCAGGGCCTTTTTAATTTCAGACAGCCACGGAATCTTATGTGCTTCATCTAGTGACATACAGTCCCTTATAATGTTCCTGGGTCAGGATAGCTTAGTTTTTTGTCCAGACTGAATGCCAAAGCAGCAGCAGTTTCACTTCTAGTAACGCTGCTATAGGCTGTAGGCCAAGTTTTAAATGAATAATGATAGTGGAGGTTGATCCAGGGACCGATAACAACCGTCTTACAAATGTATCTTCCTGCATTTGCAAGGTTGTGTTGTCTCCTGAACCCTAGATTCCCGCCCCATATGGGGCAGCGGCAATTGCCTTGCCATTATATAATGTTATCATATCCGGTATATGCTTTGACCCAAGCTTAGCGGCAAATCTAAAAATAGTCTCATTATTCCAGACCATGTTAGTGACAGGGAAATCTTTAAGCTCTAAAGCAGTGGTTCTTAACCTTTCGACTTCTGTTGATCCCTACTAAATCACTACCGGAAGTCAGGGATACCAGTGTAAGCAGTTTCTATGAGTTGAACCTCAAAGCAATACACAAAAATACAGAAACATTTATACATTAAAAAAATAAACAAATGATGATATATTAAATACACAAACAAAAAATATACAAAAAAATAAAAAATTATTTTAATGGCACGGTTAGAGCTTTTCAAAATATATTTTTATTTCTAAAAGATAAAGCAATATGTTAGGCTCCTGCGTATCATTTTGTCTTTTTTCCTCCAAATCTCTTTTTGTTGGCACATACCTGTGTTTCATAAAGCCAACAATTGTCCATACTAAAGTCCATTGTTTTACTTGTTCTGCTCACACAAATCAAGCCAAGAATACCAACTTAATTTTTAGCCACCAGTTCAAATTCCTTGTCATTTACACAACATTTTAAAATGTTACATTTTGCTTTTTTATTTGTGTTTGTGAGATTGTGTGCTTGTGTGTGCACATGTGTGTGTGTATATATGTATATATGTAGATATATATATATTCACTGAAAAAACCATAGGTTTTAGGGACAGTTATAGTTACTTGGACATTGCACTCGTACAAAACCAGTGAAATTCCCCAGTTATAGTTAGTTCAGCTAACTATAACTCGCGCCCAGCAATGCACTGCTGATGACGTCACTTATTACATCACTCATGACATGGTCAGTGACATCACTGATGACATCACTGATGACATCTCAAATGACATCACTGATGACATCATCCAGTGACTGTGTGTTTCTGTAAAGTTTAAATATTTTTAATATATATAGGAAAAGACGTATTGAAGAATGAGTGGGTGTATAAGTGTCTGTATGGATGATTTAGTAGGTGCGTGACTGACTCTATAAGTGAGTGATTAAACGTATCTTACTGAATGCATGGGTTAGTGACTAAACTGGGTGAATGTCTGTATCCGTCTGTCTGTTGCTGTGTAAGTGGCTGCATGTGTTTGTGAATAGCTAAATGAGTGTCTATATGAGTTATTGAATGCTTGTCTGAGTATCTGTATGGGTGCCTGAGTGTTTGTGTGGGAGGGGTGTGTGCAACTCTGTGCATAGATGTGTGAGTGGGTGATTCACTGGGTGGATGGTTTCAAGAGTGCATCTGTGATGGACTGTATGGGTGGGTAAGTGTGTGTAAGAGTGTGTTAGTGAGTGAATGTATGTCCCAGTGGTACATGTGTGAGTAACTACATATGTGAAAGGCAGTATATATGTGTGTTGGAGTATATAAATAGCTATAAGCAAGAGTGAGTGATTGTGATAGTGGCTGTATGGATGAGTGTGTGCTTGTATCTGTGATTGTATAAGAGCGTAACAATGTGCTACTATTTGTATGAGTAAGTGAGCTGGTGTGTGTATAACTGTATAGGTGAGTAAATGGCAGTGTGTTTAATTATTTGCATGACTGACTAGGTGTGTGAGTATCTCTATGGATGAGTGGCGTTGTTTGAGTGTCTATATAGGAGTAAGAGTGCATATGATAGTCCTGTACTGAGTGACCGTAAGTATGAGTGACTGTACGGGTGAGTGAGTGGATATGTGTGTGTAGACCTAAGAATCAGTGAGTGGGTATGTAGTTATTGGTGTTGGAGTGTCTATGGTTTTGCGAATGGCAGTCTGTAATTTAGAGTTGGTGTATCAAAGGTTATATTAGGGTGTGAGGAGGTGCATCAGATTATCACGTGGATGATGTCATCAGTGATGTCATTTGAGATGTTATCAGTGATGTCATCAGTGATGTCACTGACCATGTCATGAGTGATGTAATATGTGACGTCATCAGCAGTGCATTGCGGGGCGTGAGTTATAGTTAGCTGAACTAACTATAACGGGGGAATTTCACGGGTTTTGTACGAGTGCAATGTCCAAGTAACTATAACTGTCCCTAAAACCTATGGTTTTTTCAGTGAATTTCAAAGGTTTTTTAAATGCTAATTTGTAACTATAACGTGTCTGAAACCTATGGTTTTTTCAGTGAATTTCAAAGGTTTTTTAAATGCTAATTTGTAACTATAACGTGTCTGAAACCTATGGTTTTTTCAGTGAATTTCAAAGGTTTTTTTAATGCTAATTTCTAACTATAACGTGCCTGAAACCTACGGTTTTTTCAGTGAATTTCAAAGGTTTTGTAAATGACAATTTTTAAATGTATTAATTGTTATATTAATTTTTTTCATACTGATTTACTACATTTTTAGAAACAATTTTTTTTTACATATTTTATTTTTTAAATTACATTGTAATTACATTATACATTACATTACAAAAAATACTTTCTCAGAATGAATTACTTTAGTTTAAATACTTTGCAGATAGGCAATAGACTTTTAAGTACAGTAGTTACAGTTGTTGCAATGGGCAACACATTTTCAAACACAATGCAACATTCAGCTCAATGTGAATTTCTAGTTAAATGCAATTAGTTACTTTATGGATTACTTTTGTAACCACAGGACTGGATCCTAGATTCAGTCCTGGTACATCTCCTGTAAACAGTTGAGTAAAAGCGTTTTGGTTACAGTCGTGATTTTTAAGGAATATTATTGTATTTTAAAAGTTGACAGAAACTTTTTCTCATAGAATCACCAATGTTATCCTATGGAAGGAAATTCACTTAGCAGGTAAAAACTGTTATCGTTACTTTTTCTTACTCAGTGTTGGATCCTGGATCCAGCACTGGTGCATCTCCTGTAAACAGTTGAAAAAATGCGTTTAAGTCATACAGGCGATTTTTAAGGAATATTTGTAGTTTGTGAAAATCAACACTTTGAAACTTTTTGCTGAAAACCAGTCAATCTTAGCCTATGAAGGAAATTCAAGTTACCGGTAAGTACGGTTAAAATTACTTTTGAGGATCAGTACTGGGCTGAAAGATGCAGCACTGAGGTCTCTCCTGATAACAGGTGAGTAAATCGGAATTCGTATTTTGGCTGATTTTAGAGGAATATTTTAAAGTTCCAAAACTCCACACTTAGAAGAATTTCCAAGTGAAACCAGTCAATGTTAGCCTATGGAAGGAAATTCAAGTTACTGGTAAGTACGGTTAAAATTACTTTTCAGGACCAGTACTGGGCTGAAAGATGCAGCACTGAGGTCTCTCCTGATAACAGGTGAGTAAATCAGAATTCGGATTTCGGCTGATTTTAGAGGAATATTTGTATGTTTCAAAAATCAACACTTAGAAACTTTTTCAGCAAAAAGCAGGCAATGATATCCTATGGAAGGAAATTCAAGTTACTGGTAAGTACGGTTAAAATTACTTTTGAGGATCAGTACTGGGCTGAAAGATGCAGCACTGAGGTCTCTCCTGATAACAGGTGAGTAAATCGGAATTCGTATTTCGGCTGATTTTAGAGGAATATTTTAAAGTTCCAAAACTCCACACTTAGAAGAATTTCCAAGTGAAACCAGTCAATGTTAGCCTATGAAGGAAATTCAAGTTACCGGTAAGTACGGTTAAAATTACTTTTCAGGATCAGTACTGGGCTGAAAGATGCAGCACTGAGGTCTCTCCTGATAACAGGTGAGTAAATCGGAATTCGTATTTCGGCTGATTTTAGAGGAATATTTTAAAGTTCCAAAACTCCACACTTAGAAGAATTTCCAAGTGAAACCAGTCAATGTTAGCCTATGGAAGGAAATTCAAGTTACTGGTAAGTACGGTTAAAATTACTTTTCAGGACCAGTACTGGGCTGAAAGATGCAGCACTGAGGTCTCTCCTGATAACAGGTGAGTAAATCAGAATTCGGATTTCGGCTGATTTTAGAGGAATATTTGTATGTTTCAAAAATCAACACTTAGAAACTTTTTCAGCAAAAAGCAGGCAATGATATCCTATGGAAGCAAATTCAAGTTACTGGTAAGTACGGTTAAAATTACTTTTGAGGATCAGTACTGGGCTGAAAGATGCAGCACTGAGGTCTCTCCTGATAACAGGTGAGTAAATCGGAATTCGTATTTCGGCTGATTTTAGAGGAATATTTTAAAGTTCCAAAACTCCACACTTAGAAGAATTTCCAAGTGAAACCAGTCAATGTTAGCCTATGAAGGAAATTCAAGTTACCGGTAAGTACGGTTAAAATTACTTTTCAGGACCAGTACTGGGCTGAAAGATGCAGCACTGAGGTCTCTCCTGATAACAGGTGAGTAAATCGGAATTCGTATTTCGGCTGATTTTAGAGGAATATTTTAAAGTTCCAAAACTCCACACTTAGAAGAATTTCCAAGTGAAACCAGTCAATGTTAGCCTATGGAAGGAAATTCAAGTTACTGGTAAGTACGGTTAAAATTACTTTTCAGGACCAGTACTGGGCTGAAAGATACAGCACTGAGGTCTCTCCTTATAACAGGTGAGTAAATCGGAATTCGTATTTCGGCTGATTTTACAGGAATATTTGTATGTTTCAAAAATCAACACTTAGAAACTTTTTCAGCAAAAAGCAGGCAATGATATCCTATGGAAGGAAATTCAAGTTACTGGTAAGTACGGTTAAAATTACTTTTGAGGATCAGTACTGGGCTGAAAGATGCAGCACTGAGGTCTCTCCTGATAACAGGTGAGTAAATCGGAATTCGTATTTCGGCTGATTTTAGAGGAATATTTTAAAGTTCCAAAACTCCACACTTAGAAGAATTTCCAAGTGAAACCAGTCAATGTTAGCCTATGGAAGGAAATTCAAGTTACTGGTAAGTATGGTTAAAATTACTTTTCAGGACCAGTACTGGGCTGAAAGATACAGCACTGAGGTCTCTCCTGATAACAGGTGAGTAAATCGGAATTCGTATTTCGGCTGATTTTAGAGGAATATTTGCACAATGGTGAAGGGAGGGGCGGGGCCTGAGGTTACATCTGTGCAAACGCGCCCCGTGGCGCGTTTTAAGTTGGGGGATTAAGTCCCCTTGAATCCTGAGGGTCCCTAGGGGCCAACTAGCCCACCAGGAACCTCCAATATGCGCCAGGGGCTGCGTTGCAGAGACGTGTAGAGAGGCCACACCCTTTTACACCTCTCTGCAACGCAGCTCTGTGGCGCTTTCTGGATGTACCTGTTGGGCTAGTTGGCCCTCAGGGACCCTCAGGATTGAAGGGGATTTAATTCCCCATCTTAAAACGCGCCACGGGGCCTGTTTGCACACATGTCACCTGAAGCCCCGCCCCTCCCTTCACCACTGTGCAAACGCGCCCGTGGCGCGTTTTAAGTTGGGATTAAGTCCCTTGAATCCTGAGGGTCCCCGGAGTCCAACTAGCCCACCATATACCTCCAAAAGCACCACAGAGCTGCGTTGCAGAGAGGTGTAAAAGGGGTGTGGCCTCTCTACACGTCTCTGCAACGCAGCCCCCTGGCGCATATTGGAGGTTCCTGGTGGGCTAGTTGGCCCCCAGGGACCCCCAGTATTCAAGGGGAATTCGTTCCCTCTCTGCAAACGCGCCAGGGGCGCGTTTGCAGAGTGGTGAAGGAAGGGGGCGGGGCCTGCGGGCCCGATCGTTTAAAAAAAAAAAAAAAAATTTGTCCCCTGAAGGGGGCTGTGTGGCCCCCTTCCTTTTTCCTGTTTTTATGCCCTGGGAACCCCATCCCCCAGGGCCTTACCCCTTTTTTAAATTTTTAATAAAAAAAAAACGGGAAGGGGGCCGCGTGGCCCCCTTCCCTGGGCCTGTATTGGCCCCGGGGACCCCATCCCCCAGGGCATGGCCTCTATATTTATTATTTTGAGGGGGCAGCGTGGCCCCCTCCTCTGGCCATTTTAAGGCCCCGGGGACCCCATCCCCGGGGCCGGCCTTTCCATTTTTTTTTTACTTTTTTCTTTCTCTTTTTGGAGAGGGGGCCGCGTGGCCCCCTCCCGGGCCACTACTTGCCCCGGGGACCCCATCCCCCGGGCTGGCCCTCTCCGTTGGGGACTGTGGGGGGTCCCCAATCCCCCACAGTCCCGCCGGCTCCCCACGTCCCTTGGGAGCCGGCATTGCTAGTCCCACATGGGGAGCAGCTGACATGCTGCTCCCCATGTGGAAAGCAATCGCTTTGGATATTGGAAGAGAGAGCAGGTTTCCTGCTCTCTCTTCCAATATCCAAAGCAGTTTGCTATGGCAGGACGGGAGCCGCGAGGCTCCCGTCCTGCCATAGCAAACTACAGTGTCCCGGGGTAGGCACCCCGGGACACTGCAGGAGCCGGCCCTGGGGGTGGTGGTCCCCAGGGCCATCAAGGGCTCCAGGAGGGGGCCGCGCGGCCCCCTCCCATTCAGTACACAGCCCCGGGGAGGTGTACGTAACGGACCCCCATATTAAAATGTTTAGTGCCCCGGGAGGTGGCGGTCCCGGGCGTGTGGGGGCTGGAGCCCCCACACTGGTTTTATTTTTAATTTAAAAAAGCCCCGGGAGGTGGTGGTCTCCGGGGCTGCGGGAGGGCTGAGAGCCCTCCCGCACCATTTTTAAAAAAGCCCCGGGGGTGGCGGTCCCCGGGGCTTGGGGGGCCTTTGAGGCCCCCACACATTAAATTATCCCCCCACCATGCCCCCGGGACTTGGGCCACCCGGGGGCCAATTACATCGAAGCGCGGAGACCGCGCTCGATTTTTTTTCGGCAGGATTCGCGCACCCTGAGCGCATCCTGCCGATTTAAAAAAAAAATGCTTTTTGCCCAGGGGTCCTTGTGGGACCCCTGAGCAGGTCTAGGGGTTAGGGTGTTTCTACCCTGCCCCCTTTGTGCGTTTTGCGCACTTGTTTCTTTTTTTCCTCGGCGGGATACGCGCACCCTAAGCGCATCCCGCTGATTTAAAAAAAAAAAAAATCTTTTTCTGCCCAGGGGTCCTTGTGGGACCCCCTGAGCAGACCTAGGGGTCAGGGTGTTTCTACCCTGCCCCCTTTTGCGCTTTGCGCACTTGTTTCTGTCCCTCGGTTCTACCGAGGGACAAAATGGCTGCCAACACTTCTTGATTTGGAGTGTTGACAGCCAATTAGCATGCAGCTCGTGATCGGGAGGGTACGCGGATCCGACGCGCCCATAGATATATATGTGATTTTAATTGTGAATTTCTCAGGAACTACTGAACGGATTTACACCATTTTAGCAAAAGGCACCAGTCTGAACCAAGGGCTACCTCTTTGCCAAATTTGGGGTAATTCCGTTCAGCAGTTCGGGCTGTAGCTGCGACTAAAGGTTCCTATGGAAAAATGAATGGGGAAAACGCGTTTTGGGACCCCCCTTTTTTCTCGGCCCCCGCTTGACGTATCACCCCGAGACTTTCAGGGTAGGAGCGGACCGGAGCGCCCCAACAAGTTGGAAGCTTTCGCGAAGATTCGTCAACCGGCGCCAACGTTATTGCAAATAGAATGTCGCGGATTTCCTATGGATAATAGGTTGTAACTATAACTATCTACTGGCGACCGCCAGTAGATAATATATATATATTCACTGAAAAAACCATAGGTTTTAGGGAAAGTTATAGTTAGTTGGACATTTCACTCGTACAAAACCAGAGAAATTCCCCAGTTATAGTTAGTACAGCTAACTATAACTCGCGCCCCGGCAATGCACTGCTGATGACGTCACATATGACATCACTGATGACATCATCTAGTGACTGTGTGTTTCTGTAAAGTTTAAATATGTTTAATATATATAGGGAAAGGCGTATTGAAGAATGAGTGGGTGTATAAGTGTCTGAATGGATGATTTAGTAGGTGTGTGACTGACTCTATAAGTGAGTGATTAAATGTATCTTACTGAATGCACGGGTTAGTGACTAAACTGTGTGAATGTCTGTATCCGTCTGTCTGTTGGTGTGTAAGCGGCTGCATGGGTTTGTGAATAGCTACATGAGTGTCTATATGGGTTATTGATTGGTTGTCTGAGTATCTGTATGGATGCCTGAGTGTTTGTATGGGTGGGGTGTGTGTGACTCTGTGCATAGATGTGTGAGTGGGTGATTCACTGGGTGCATGGTTTCAAGAGTGCATCTGTGATGGACTGTATGGGTGTGTGAGTGTGTGTATGGGTGTGTTAGTGAGTGAATGTATATCTCAGTGGTACATGTGTGAGTAACTACATATGTGAAAGGCAGTATATATGTGTGTTGGAATATATAAATAGCTATAAGTGAGAGTGTGTGATTATGAGAGTGACTGTATGGATGAGTGTGTGCTTGTATCAGTGATTGTATAAGAGCGTAAGAATGTCCTAGTATTTGTATCAGTAAGTGAGCTGGTGTGTGTATAACTGTATAGGTGAGTAAATGGGAGTGTGATTAATTATTTGCATGACTGACTAGGTGTGTGAGTACCTCTATGGATGAGTGTTGGTGTGTGAGTGTCAATATAGGCGTATGAGTGCATATGATAGTCCTGTACTGAGTGATTGTAAGTATGAGTGACTGTACGGGTGAGTGAGTGGATATGTGTTTAGACCTAAGAATCAGTGAGTGGGTATGTAGTTATTGCTGCTGGAGTGTCTATGGTTTTGAGAATGGCAGTCTATTATTTAGAGTTGGTGTATCAAAGGTTACATTAGGGTGTGAGACGATGCATCAAATTATCACATGGATGATGTCATCAGTAATGTCATTTGAGATGTCATCAGTGATGTCATCAGTGATGTCACTGACCATGTCATGAGTGATGTCATATGTGACGTCATCAGCAGTGCATTGCGGGGGCGTGAGTTATAGTTAGCCGAACTAACTATAATGGGGGAATTTCTCTGGTTTTGTACGAGTGAAATGTCCAACTAACTATAACTTTCCCTAAAACCTATGGTTTTTTCAGTGAATTTCTAAGGTTTTTTTAAATGCTAATTTCTAACTATAACGTCCCTGAAACCTATGGTTTTTTCAGTGAATTTCAAAGGTTTTTTAAATGCTAATTTCTAACTATAACACACCTGAAACCTATGGTTTTTTAAGTGAATTTCAAAGGTTTTTTAAATGCTAGTTTCTAACTATGCCTACAGAGGTAGGACATGTGAAGAAAGAAGAAAAGCGCAGAAAGAAGGAAGACAAATGCAGAAAGAGGCAACAGAAGTCCAGAAAGACGAAGAAAAGTGCAAGAAGGAAGAGATGTGCAGAAAGAACCAACAGAGGAGTAGAAAGTACTCCTGTGCCCCCAACCTTTTGCTGATGGGTACTGGTGGTAACTGACTCTGTCTCTGGTGGTAAAAGACACTTAGAATACAGTGAAAACACCTACATACACTAGGGAACACTATGCGTTGGGGGTACCCCTGTGATTAGCATGACCTCCTCTGTATTTGCCATGAGTTAGTGCCTGGGTCATTGGATGAGTACATGGGTACTGTCTGGATGATTAGAGTACTGCAAGGAGAGTGGATGGTGAATTTATAAGTGCTTGTGTTTTGGCGGAGTGATTGGATAAGTACATGGTGCTCGCTGGTTGATTGGAGGAGTGCATGGGTAGTGACAGGGCGATGGCTGGACTGTATCAGTAGTGCTCAGGGTAAGTTGGAGGATTAATTTCCCTTGAATCCTGAGGGTCCCTATTTGATAAAAGCCCTGGCGGTGGCGGTCCCCGGGGCTTGGCTGGGCCTTGGAGGCCCCCCAAACATTAAAAAAACAAGCCCCGGGAGGTGGCGGTCCCCGGGGCTGCGGGGGCCCCGCGTGCCCTGCATATATTTGTTGGCAATGCCCCCGGGACCTGGTCCACCCGGGGGTCTCAATTAAATGAAGCGCGGGTTTTTTTAACTTTTCGGCGGGATTCGCGACCACAGCGCGAATTTCGCCAATTTCTTTTTAAAAAAAATGCTTTTTTTGTCCCTGTGGGTCCTTGTGGGACCCCTGAGCAGGCCTAGGGGTCAGGGTGTTTCTACCCTGCCCCCTTTTCTTCTTTTTCACCTTTGTTTCCCTGTTTTCTTGTGACTCGGTTCTACCGAGTCACAAGATGGCTGCCAACACTTCCTGGTTTGGAGTGTTGGCAGCCAATTAAAATGAAGCTCGTGGTCGGGAGAGTTCGTGGATCCACCGCGCCTCTAGATATCGATATTTGTTTTTTTACAATTTCTCAGCAACTACCGAACGGATTTACACCATTTTTAAAAAGGTCGCTTTCTGAGCCAAGCAGTTCTCAAATAGCGACAAAGCACTTTTGAATTATTTGTTATCTCTATGTTTTTTTATCCAGTAGACCACTTGATTAAATGTTACGCTTAGGGGAGAAAATGTGGTGTTACCAAGTTGGAGTTTCTGCTTCAGCTTGTCATTCTGTGATTCTGGTCAAATCGCTTAATCTCCCCATGCCTACAACCAAAATGAGTTTGTCCTTGTATGATGTAACCAATGCTCATGTAAAGCACTCCAATATCTGACCAGCCTGCACTATATAAAACTGCAAAAAAACAAAGGATAAAAAGTGTTTTCCACACTTCTGTCATTGGGCTATATGTGGGCTACTGTAGTGTAGCTCCTATTTCCCTAATAGGCTCTGCGCATTGGAATAATATATCCTATAGGTTTGACATAGGACTAAGGTCAGTATGTCCCTATCGAGTATATTAAACTTAATTACTTGTGCCAGCTAGCTCAGAGGCCACTAGAAACTCCTTGACAACAAGAAGGGAGTAGTTTCTGGCAGCCGCAAAACATGACCACTGTGTTTCCTTTAGAATCAGAACGTGTCCCAGAGTCGTGGAAACAATAGATAACTATTTCACTCAGCTCAGTCGTGCATGCTTAGTTTTCTCCAAGTTACACAGAAAGAAATAGACGGGCGTTTCAATAAAAGATTTATTGAACAGTCTTGTTTCTGGTGTAAGTAAAATGTGCTGTTACGATCACAAGACAGTATGCGAGATAAATAATGTACAGTGTGAGCAGTAGAAATAAATAATACTGCGAGAGCATTATCTTTTAGTACATATGCTGTTACATAAATAACACAGACTAAAAATGCGAGTACTCATACGATGCGTTTCTAATCTAGTTCTACCCCAATGTACCTAACCTAACCTAGGTATAGGACGAGGTATGAAGTAGGTGAAGTATTCCTTACTATGGTATACTAAGAGTACGCTAACCCCAGTATGCCTAGTATGCCAAGAGTCCCTCTAGGTTCTAGTCTGCTCCATACCTGAAGAATGAGAGAGGTAGGAATCTCTTTGCCAGACTCAAACTCCAACACCCCGCAAGGGAAGTCAGATCACTGGAAGCTGGACTCTCTGCGTGCAGGGATGACAGCGTCTTCTCAGTGCGTCAGGCCGGGAAACGGGCTTCTCTGAAGTCGAGGTCTCCTCTGATTTACAGGGGCTAGGGAAGGTATATTTATACCTGAGAATTACCTCAGAATGTTAGCATTGACGTGAGTCGGACAGCGGAAGACGTCATGAATGAACCCCTAAGGAATAATGGTTCATGCATAATATATGAGTCCTTGAAGAAATCAATAGTCCTGGACTAGGGAAACTCCTGCAGCCTAAGGGTCTGTTCTTCAAGAACTCGTTGTGACGTTAGGGTGGACGGATGTCAGAGACCATGCCTGTATTTGGAGTGCACGGTTAATGCCTAAATAAGGGCTGGGATTTTATGCCTATATAAGGGCAGGGCGAATTGTGCCTATATAAGGACATGATACTGGAAAGCCCGTTTATGGACACCCTAAGAGGAATACAACACTACATCTGGGTGATATTTGTGCTACATTTGGGCTCATTTTTCTCTGGTGGCCATTTTGGGAGACTTCAATTACATTCATTAAACTTTATTCGATCTGATTTAGAAACATAGATCATAAAAGTGTACATAAAAACAGTAAATCCTCTTTCTTAATACAATACAGTGAGAATTAATTAAAACCAGTAGGTAAAAACGGGTGTTACAAAGCCCGGTTCAGAGCAACTTCAGGTTAACAGAATAGTAAAGTTCAATGTTTCGCAAGATCAATCTCATGTACTTCGTGCAAAATACGCAATAAGGGGTCCAAGTAAGATGCAACGCTCCAATACCTGACCAGTCTGCACTATATAAAACTGCAAAAAACTAAAAATAAAAAGTGTTTTCCACACTTCTGTCATTGGGCTATATGTGGGCTACATGTGAGTGATATTTGTGCTACATTTGGGCTCTTTTTTCTCTGGTGGCCATCTTGGGATACTTATTTGTTATGAAGTTTCCTAATTTCCTCATTTACTGCAGTCTCCTCAGTAGGAAATGCTTTCAGTTTTTACTTTGATTCCATCAAGAAGGCATTCAGATGTGTCACACATTTGCCATAAATTCAGAATGTTAGCACTCTAGTTGCTCATTAGATCACTGTAGTAAAGCTACTGCTCACCAGGGAGTTAACTGGAAGTCTACTGCTGGTATTGAAAGTGATTGTTTCAGTCTGCATGTCAGAATTTTCTAATGAAATAGAAGAGGATTTGAGATCTCACTTAAAACATGCCCTAATTTTTCTTTCTGCAGAACTAACCATAATTTCTATGGCAAAATGAACCCCCTCATTTTTTTCCTTTTTAAATTAAATGTTTTAAGTGTTACCGGTTTATTCCAATCAAGATGGCTTCAGGTGTGCCATAATTTTGTCATAAGTAAGACTGTTAGCGCTCTAGTTGTTCTTTAGAACACTCTGGGAAGCTGTAGTAGAACACAAAGGAATCAACTGGCAGGCTGCTCCTATTGAAATATAACAGGAAGATATTTGTAATCTCACTTAAAACATGTGCTAATTTTTCTTTCTACAGCACTAACCATAATTTCTATGACAAAATGAAGCCCATCATTTTGTTCCTTTTTAAATTAAATGTTTTAAGTGTTACCAGTTTATTCCAATCAAGATGGCTTCAGGTGTGCCATACTTTTGTCATAGGTGAGGCTGTTAGCGCTCTAGTTGTTCTTTAGAACACTCTGGGAAGCTGCAGTAGAACACAAAGGAATCAACTGGCAGGCTGCTCCTGTTGAAATATAACAGGAAGATATTTGAGATCTCACTTAAAACATGTCCTAATTTTTCTTTCTACAGCACTAACCATAATTTCTAAGACAAAATGAACCCCATCATTTTGTTCCTTTTTAAATTAAATGTTTTAAGTGTTACCAGTTTATTCCAATCAAGATGGCTTCAGGTGTGCCATACGTTTGTCATAGGTAAGGTTGTTAGCACTCTAGTTGTTCTTAAGAACACTCTGGGAAGCTGCAGTAGAACACAAAGGAATCAACTGACAGTCTCTGCCCTTGTTGGATTTACATGTTTTGCTGTAAATGTCAGACTTCATTCTCACATGACTGAGAAAGATAATGTGAATCTACAGAAAATATGCTCTCATTTTAGCTTCTGGAGCACCTTCCAAACCTCTGTGGGACAAGCATGAGAAAATTGTTTTCTCTCAAACATGATTCATGAAATCCCAGCAGAAGGTTTTTCACAGGGTAAAATCACCCTAGAACACACCACAATTCCTAAAATTAGTATGGTACCATCAACAAATGAATTCTAATGTAACTAAAGTCTGTTATCACCCTTTATAGTTCTCCTTTTGGTGACCCTCAAAATCTTCTATTCACTACAATGCATTTCATTGGGGTGCTATCATGTATATTGGTCCCAAGATGGCTGCCAACACTTCTTGGATGAAGTGCTGACAGCCAATCAGATCTCACGATGACATGTGTAGTTAGGCTCCGCCCAGATATATATAGTTCTTTTTCCTTTAATATTTAAAAAACTACTGAACGGATTTACACCATTTTTGAAAAGGTCGCTTTCTGAGCCAAGCAGTACCTTTATGCCAAATTTAGGGGTAAATCCGTTCAGTAGCTCCGCTGTAGCCTTGCACAAAGTTCCCTATGGGAAATTGATTTTTGACTCTTATTTTTTGAATTTCTCAGCAACTACTGAACGGATTTACACCATTTAAAAAAGGTCGCTTTCTGAACCAAGCGCTACCTTTTGCCAAATTTGGTGTAATTCCGTTCAGCAGTTCGGGCTGTAGCCGTGTCTAAAATTTCCTATGGGAATTAACATGGAGAAAACACGTTTTGGGACCCCCATTTTTTCTCGGCCCCCGCTTGCCAAATCACCCCGAACCTTTCAGGATACGAGCGGACCGGAGCGCCCCACGAGTTTTGAAAATTTCGCAAAGGTTCGTCAACCAGCGCCAAAGTTATTGGAAATAGAATGTTGTGAATTTCCTATGGAAAATAGGTCCTAACTATAACTATCTACTGGCGACCGCCAGTAGATAATATATATATATATATATATATATATATAGTCTTTTTAGACAGTGGCATAGTAGCAGTTGCCACTTTGTAGATATATTTAGGTCAGACTTTCCATATCTTTGCTAATAACTTTGGTGCAGTTTAACAAATGTTCACAGAACTTTCCAAACTGAAAGTTCCACTATCTCCACTCCTTTGTGGAAAGTTTTGGAGTGATCGGTCAAGCAGAGGTTGAGAAAAAGGGGAGGTCCCATATTACAATTTTGACATGCAATTTCCATAGAGAAAATTAGAAAACGATATTAAAAAAAAAGCTGAACAGAATTACACCAAATTTGGTAGAGAGCTAGATCTTTACCCAGAAAGCATGCTTTTTGTGATTTGTTGTAAATCCTTTCAGTAGTTTTTAAGAAATTAAGGTTAGAACGGCAGTAGGTAATATATCTATCTATATTTCTATATCTATATCTATAGCTATATACATATTACCTACTGGCAGCCACCAGTAGGTAGTTATAGTCAGGACCAAAGTTTCATTTGCAAAAGCGTTTTTGTTTTGCTAATAACTTTGGCGTGGCTTGAAAAATCTCCACGAAAGTTTCACAAAACGTCCCCTTTTTAGTTCAGCTTCTGTGTTAAAAGTTTTGGGGTGATCTGTCAAGCGGGGGATGAGAAAAAAGGGGAGGTCCCATATTACAATTTCCAAATGCAATTTCCATAGAGAAAATTAGTCCCTAAAAGCATTTTCCCCATGTTAGGTCTATGGGGATTTTTCATTTTTTGAACACGACTACAGCCCGAACTGCTGAATGGAATTACACCAAATTTGGCTGAAAACTAGATGTTGGTCCAGAAAGCGTGTTTTTTGTGATATGGTGTAAATCCGTTCAGTAGTTTTTGAGATATCTATCTTCAAAAAATATAGGGCCCGATTCACAAAAGTAATCTGAGACAAAATCCTAATTTTATGACTTTCGGTATTCACAAAAGGCATTTAGTAGTAGTAAAGTTAGCAATTTGTCTTAACTTTGTCTTAAGATTTTGTCTTAAGACCAAAACGTAAGACAAACTTAAGACAAAATCTAACTTAAGTTTAACTTAAGTTTAACTTAAGACCAAAACTTAAGACAAACTTAAGACAAAATCCTAAGTTAAACTTAAGTTAAACTTAAGTTAAGATTTTGTCTTAAAACCAAAACGTAAGACAAACTTAAGACAAAATCCTAAATTAAACTTAAGTTAATCTTAACTTAAATTTAAGTTAGGATTTTGTCTTAAGACCAAAACTTAAGACAAACTGAAGACAAAATCCTAACTTTACTACTCCTAAATGCCCTTTGTGAATACCAAAAGTCGTAAAGTTAGGATTTTGTCTCAGATTACTTTTGTGAATCGGGCCCATAGATATCTGGGGACGCAAGTGCTTACAGTGGACTCGCAACTCCTACTAAAATTGGATTGGCTGTCAACACTTCAACCAGGAAGTGTTGGGAGCCATCTTGGGACTCGGCTTGAAGCTGAGTCCCAGAAAAAAAGTTTTTAAAAAAGGAAAAGGGGGCATGGTAGGAATACCTTGACCCTCCAGATATGGTAGCAGGGGTCCTGAGGGACCCTGCCGGGGGTAAAAAGCATTTAAAATAAAATCGTTTGCTGCGGATCCGCGAATCCGCAGCAAAATAATAAAAAAAAGGCATGCGCTGCTCCCACGCTCGCTTTAAAATAACCCCCGGGTGGGCCAGGTCCCGGGGGCATATGGTTAATTTAGGACGGGGGTGCACGTGGCCCCCCTCCTAGGGATTATTAAAGCCCTGGGGACTGACACCTCCCAGGGGGGTATATTAATTATTAATGCTGGTGGGCCACAGCCCCAGGGACCGCCACCTCCCCGGGGCTAATTTCATAAATGTGGGGTGCCTCGCAGACCCCTCTGCCCCGGGGACGGCCACCTCCCCGGGGCTAATTATAATATTATGGAGGGGCCACGAAGACCCCTCTGCCTGGGGACCACCACCTCCCCTGGGATAATTTCAATATTAACAGGGGGCTCGCGGACCCCCCCTGCCCCGGGGTACGCTACCTTCCCGGGGCACACTGTTTTTTAAATTAAGTAATGCGGGAAAGGCCGTAGGGCCTCCCCCACTGCCCCGGGGGACCGCCTCCTCCTCGGGGCACAAATGCAATAACTAAGGGGGTCCGTTGGGGCCCCCGCACCCCGGGGTCTACCACCCCGAGGGGCAAATTTAAATATGGGAGGGGCTGCGTGGCCCCCCTCCTGGAGCCCTAGATGGTCCTAGGGAATGTCACCACCCCAGGGCCGGCTCCAGCAATGTCCCACGGTGCCCACCCCAGGAATATTTCAGTTTGGTATGGCATGGCGAGAGCTCCGCTGCTGTTTGCATTTGCATCCATGTCCGGGGTATAAAAAAGGGACTGGTCTGCCCTTTGGTTTTAACCAAATCGTTTAACAAAGCCCATGGAATACTTTCGAAGGGGAAAATGGTAAATGATGGAACCCTGGAAAATGCGTTCTAAAGGCTGCAATGCTTTTATATTCCACAACAGTGAAGTGGTGAAAGCGGGCAACATTGTTATGAGCCATGACTTATTCCTTTGAATAATCTTGGGGTGTATTGTGTTTTCAAGAAATGTATTGGTACGATGATTAGCGTGACATGACGTCTAAGGATTTTCTGCCAGTTATGCATCGTTGAGTCCACTGGATGTCACGTGAGAAAATGAATGAAAGAGATAAACAGTGTAATGTTTCTTTGTCCTCCTGTGGCAATGAGAAATAAGAGGTTTTGGCAGAAGCATGACAGACTTGTGAAAGGAGCGCCTTTGTGGCGTAATGGCCAGAGCTGCTGACTTTGGAACTGGGAAATTGGATTTGAGTCTCGTCGGCTCAACATACTATGATTTTGGGCAAATCACTTAGGGGCATATTAACAACGGCCAGCGATAATTATCGCTGGCCGTGCTTAGCGATAATTATATTATCGCCGCCTATCTCTGGTATTTATCGCCCTGGTAGCGCGTTATTAACAACGCGTTACTCCAAGGCGATAAAGATTCCAGAGATAGCGAGGTTATCGCCCTTTGTAGGGAACATCGCTGGTTTTCCAGCGATGTTCCTTCAAAACTAGCGATAACCTTGCTGATACGACCCTGTGGTCGTATCAGCAGAATCCATCTCCTATGTCTAACATAGGTAAGTCAGGATTATAGCAGACGTTAGATTTTGGCGAAAACAGCCGTTTCGCCAAAATTTAACGTCTGCTATAATCCTGTGAGCTACCTTGTAAATATCGCGATGTGCACATCGGCGATATTTGCAACGTAGCCCATCCGGGTACGCCTAGTAACGCCCACTTTGCATCTCATTAGAGATGCAAAGATGGGCGTTGGGGGAAAGGAGCGATAGTGCAAGGATTCACGCGATAGCGTGACCTTGCTGATTAGGCGATAAGATTATCGCCGCTTTTCGTCCGAAAACGGACGCTAAAGCGGCGATAATTGTTTATCGCCTCGTTGTTAATATGCCCCTTAATCTCTCTGTGCCTAAATATGAATGTGACATTTAAAGTGCTCCGATACCTTGGGATCGAGTTTGCGCTATATTAAACTGGCCAAAAAAAAGAAAACAAGTGCAGACATAGAGACAGCCTGAAAATGATGCACTCTGATGGAGTGCTACACTTCAAAATAATTAAGAATACACAACTACAGGAACAAGTTTGATTACTATCTTCAGATCCCAAAAAGATGTGCAGTCGACAATCGAGCTGCACGACAAAGAAAAAAGTAGCTTGAGTAAGGCAGATAAAATCTGCAACAGGAAGGAGCACTTGGTCCACACTCCACAGAATCGAAAACACACAAAATCTCGCCCAGAAACAAAGAGGAAATAACATGCCCAAACCAAAAAAAAGCAAGATAAATAGAGTGGAAAACAAATAGAAAGTTGAAAGCGGGCTGTAAGCCCATTTGAAGATTTTTTTTTTACTTAAAAAAGTATCCACAAACAGCGCAAGCGCTGTGCAGGCGAAACCTAAAATCAAGCGCTGTCTCGATCACTTGTTTTCTTTATGCCCCCCAGGTGAACCAGGTCCCGGGGATACAGTTAATACTATAAAGAGGAGAGTGCGTGGCTCTCCTCCCCATGCCAATTTTCGCCCCAGGGATCACCACCTCCTGGGGCCCAGCCGAACGTATTAGGGTGGCGTGGCTTCCCTCCTAGGCCGTATTGGATTAACGTATAGTAATTCAATATTAAGTAATTCAATATTACTTTACATTAAAAAAATAGACATTCACTGAAAAAAACTAAGGTTACAGGGACGTTATAGTTAGAAAATACCAATAAACAAACGTAGAAATTCAATAGAAGTTAAAAAACCTTAGAAATTCACTAAAAACCAAAGGTTACAGGGACGTTATAGTTAGGTTCAGATTTTACATGCACAAAACCATAGATATTCTGCAGTTATAGTTATACTTATCTCAAAAAATGATAGCTCATTCCCTAAGGTAGCTATAACTCGTGCCCCCGCCATGCACTGCTAAGTACCCTATATATTATATCACTAATGACATCTTCTATGAAAAGATTAATAATTAGGGCTCCCGGTTTTATGGTATTTTTTGTTTATTTTAACTGTATTTACCAAAATTTTATTTGGGTTTTGTGAAAAAAATGAAGCTGAAACTGGTATATTTCCACATTTATTTAACAAATAAAAATAAACTCAGGCTGGAATGCCTGCCAGGTTTCAGTGATATGAACAACCACAGAAGATAAATCAATGAACTTATATGAAAATATGCAAATTTCAGAATCAACCTTGTGCACATCTACTGCAGTTTAAGCCTCTTTACTAAAATTCCTTTCTTTTTTAACCCTCTTATCTATCATTCCACACAGCTATTGACCCGGCAGTCATGGCAGAGAGTATATAGAATCACTCAAAAAGTAACCCAATTTTCGTTTTCATCCACATTTAAAAATAAATACGGACAAGGAAATAAATGTTTTTCTGTCTGTATTTATCTGTGAAAATCAGTAAAAACAAAAACAGGGAGCCTTATTAGTAAAATCACTGCAACGTTTGCAGTAAAATTATTAGTTCTCCTGCATGATAATCTGCAAAGGTCCACAGCAATCACCACCTGAGGCACACATGTGTTTTACAGAAATGGTGGGTTTCATAGACCTACCCCATTTGGCAATTTAACCAAAGACTGAATGCAATGGATTTCATTTAAAAACCACTTACCTCTAAACCAGGACAATTCCCACAAATTCCGAAACGACAAAAACAAACAACATTACATTCACAGATATTTGCTCACTTCCATCAAGGTCATCAGGATGCATTATATACATGTTGAGATGAGATGAAAGTCCCCTGCATGGCTCGAAATAGCTGTTCTGCCCTGTCCTATGTGTGTTTTTCCGGCCGCTCTGCTCTTTTTGCAGTGAACTTCAATCTGTGAATTTACTCGAAAGTGTTCCACATTTTTTACTTCACAGGTTATGAGCAGGGCAAGGCTCTTTCCCCAAGGGGGTACACCCAAAATGTCTCTCTAACCCGAGTGAGTGACTTTCCCATAAAGGATCCCACCGTTTGTGCTGTAATCTTCTATCTCAGATAATTTGTGATGTATTTCTTTGTGTCATTGATCTGTATTTATTTGCCTATAAAAGTGCTCTAATTATGAGAAATCCTGATATTGAGACACTAGAGACGCCTTAAGTGAAAGGATGAACACAGGGAACTGTATAGTGACTAAACTTGTGGAAATGTATGGCTGCTATGTTATAATGACTGCACCAAACTCATTTGTTTACTTGTTAAACTAAAAAGATTTATTTTTAAAGTACTCTAATTATAGGTTAGCCCTACTGGAGGCTTTCTTCTAGTTAAAAGAAGAAACATTGATGTATGCTTAAAATGAAACACTTCCCACAGAGACATGGATAAAGGTAGCACTTGTAGCCATAAATACTTTGTGTATATACACAGTATGAGAAATTGAGTTATTGGTTGAGGGGGTGAAACCCTTCTCCATCAACAACCACAATTGTTCTTAGAGTGAACCACAAAAGTCACTAAATTAAACTGTGCTTAGCGTTCTGTGCGTGGGAACAAAAGCAGCCAGGCTTACCTTAAAGGCACTGTGTTAAGTATTAAAGTGAAACCACAACACAAGAGATATCCCACACCAATTTGAAAAATAGAGAAAAATGTTATAAATAAAACGAGACCAAAATGACAAAAGACCAGACAGTAGAACCAGACATATGCAATTTTACAGGTTTAAGTAAAGATAGTGCAATGAGGCAGAAAGCGCTAACTGTGGGTATCTGGTTGCGCTATACCAGCACAAAGTCACAAGTTCAGGCCGACTGTAATGAAGTGTGTGCTGGATACAGGTTCCAGATTAGTCCTGCTGAAAAAGTTACCTTCTCAAAGTCCGGCGCACAGTGTTCAAAACTTCAGGATTTCACAGGTAAACTCAGCTGATGCCTGCCAAGAGCCCAAAACCTGGAGAGGCACCTCTTGGGGATCAAGAACTTACTCCAGCAGAGGGCAGCAGGGCTAAAGCAGGTCCAGTTGCACACAGCATGCTCAATCCATATTTCTAAATAATTCTCTTGTGACCAAAATGGACAGTGTGTCAATTGTATGTGGTTTAATATTATGTATTTTACTCTTTTATAGCTGCCTTTTGCTGTCTCAATAGCCTCATGTTTCCAAAAATATTACCAAACCTAAATAATAAATATACTAATAATATAATAATAAATATTATAAAATATTGTATAACTATGTGTATGTGTATCTATATCCATACATATATATATATGTATATTCACTGAAAAAACCATAGGTTTTAGGGAAAGTTATAGTTAGTTGGACATTTCACTCGTACAAAACCAGAGAAATTCCACCGTTATAGTTAGTTCAGCTAACTATAACTCGCGCCCCCGCAATGCACTGCTGATGACGTCACATATGACATCACTCATGACATGGTCAGTGACATCACTGATGACATCACTGATGACATCTCAAAAGACATCACTGATGACATCACTGATGACATCACTGATGACATCATCTAGTGACTGTGTGTTTCTGTAAAGTTTAAATATGTTTAATATATATAGGGAAAGGCGTATTGAAGAATGAGTGGGTGTATAAGTGTCTGAATGGATGATTTAGTAGGTGTGTGACTGACTCTATAAGTGAGTGATTAAATGTATCTTACTGAATGCACGGGTTAGTGACTAAACTGTGTGAATGTCTGTATCCGTCTGTCTGTAAGCGGCTGCATGGGTTTGTGAATAGCTACATGAGTGTCTATATGGGTTATTGATTGGTTGTCTGAGTATCTGTATGGATGCCTGAGTGTTTGTATGGGTGGGGTGTGTGTGACTCTGTGCATAGATGTGTGAGTGGGTGATTCACTGGGTGCATGGTTTCAAGAGTGCATCTGTGATGGACTGTATGGGTGTGTGAGTGTGTGTATGGGTGTGTTAGTGAGTGAATGTATATCTCAGTGGTACATGTGTGAGTAACTACATATGTGAAAGGCAGTATATATGTGTGTTGGAATATATAAATAGCTATAAGTGAGAGTGTGTGATTATGAGAGTGACTGTATGGATGAGTGTGTGCTTGTATCAGTGATTGTATAAGAGCGTAAGAATGTCCTAGTATTTGTATGAGTAAGTGAGCTGGTGTGTGTATAACTGTATAGGTGAGTAAATGGGAGTGTGATTAATTATTTGCATGACTGACTAGGTGTGTGAGTACCTCTATGGATGAGTGGTGGTGTGTGAGTGTCTATATAGGCGTATGAGTGCATATGATAGTCCTGTACTGAGTGATTGTAAGTATGAGTGACTGTACGGGTGAGTGAGTGGATATGTGTTTAGACCTAAGAATCAGTGAGTGGGTATGTAGTTATTGCTGCTGGAGTGTCTATGGTTTTGAGAATGGCAGTCTGTTATTTAGAGTTGGTGTATCAAAGGTTACATTAGGGTGTGAGAAGATGCATCAAATTATCACATGGATGATGTCATCAGTGATGTCATCAGTGATGTCATTTGAGATGTCATCAGTGATGTCACTGACCATGTCATGAGTGAGGTCATATGTGACGTCATCAGCAGTGCATTGCGGGCGCGAGTTATAGTTAGCTGAACTAACTATAACGGGGAATTTCTCTGGTTTTGTACGAGTGAAATGTCCAACTAACTATAACTTTCCCTAAAACCTATGGTTTTTTCAGTGAATTTCAAAGGTTTTTTAAATGCTAATTTCTAACTATAACGTGCCTGAAACCTATGGTTTTTTCAGTGAATTTCAAAGGTTTTTTAAATGCTAATTGCTAACTATAACATGCCTGAAACCTATGGTTTTTTAACTATGCCTACAGAGGTAGGACATGTGAAGAAAGAAGAAGAAAAGCGCAGAAAGAAGGAAGACAAATGCAGAAAGAGGCAACAGAAGTCCAGAAAGACGAAGAAAAGTACAAGAAGAAGGAAGAGATGTGCAGAAAGAACCAACAGAGGAGTAGAAAGTACTCCTGTGCCCCCAACTTTTTGCTGATGGGTACTGCTGGTAACTGACTCTGTCTCTGGTGGTAAAAGACACTTAGAATACAGTGAAAACACCTACATACACTAGGGAACACTATGCGTTGGGGTACCCCTGTGATTAGAATGACCTCCTCTGTATTTGCCATGAGTTAGTGCCTGGGTCATTGGATGAGTACATGGGTACTGACTGGATGATTAGAGTACTGCAAGGAGAGTGGATGGTGAATTTATAAGTGCTTGTGTTTTGGCGGAGTAATTGGATAAGTACATGGTGCTCACTGGTTGACTGGAGGAGTGCATGGGTAGTGACAGGGCGATGGCTGGACTTCATCAGTAGTGCTCAGGGTAAGTTGGAGGATTAATTCCCCTTGAATCCTGAGGGTCCCTATTTGATAAAAGCCCTGGCGGTGGCGGTCCCCGGGGCTTGGGAGGGCCTTGGAGGCCCCCAAACATTAAAAAACAAGCCCGGGAGGTGGCGGTCCCCGGGTCTCGCGGGGCCCCCGCGGGCCTTGCATATATTTGTTGGCAATGCCCCCGGGACCTGGCCCACCCGGGGGGTCTCAATTAAATGAAGCGCGGTATCCCGTGCTTCATTTTTTTTTACATTTTGGCGGGATTCGCGACCCCAGCGCGAATTTCGCAATTTTTTTTAACAAAATACTTTATTGGTCCCTGGGGGTCCTTGTGGGACCCCCTGAGCAGGCCTAGGGGGTCAGGGTGTTTCTACCCTGCCCCTTTTCTTCTTTTTTACCTTTGTTTCCCTGTTTTCTTGTGACTCGGTCCTACCGAGTCACAAGATGGCTGCCAACACTTCCTGGTTTGGAGTGTTGGCAGCCAATTAAAATGAAGCTCGTGGTCAGGAGGGTTCGCGGATCCACCGTGCCTCTAGATATCGATATTTGTTTTTTTACAATTTCTCAGCAACTACCGAACGGATTTACACCATTTTTGAAAAGGTCGCTTTCTGAGCCAAGCAGTTCTCAAATAGCGACAAAGCACTTTTGAATTATTTGTTATCTCTATGTTTTTTATCCAGTTGACCACGTGATTAAATGTTACGCTTAGGGGAGAAAATGTGGTGTTACCAAGTTGGAGTTTCTGCTTCAGCTCGTCATTCTGTGATTCTGGTCAAATCACTTAAGCTCCCCATGCCTACAACCAAAATGAGTTTGTCCTTGTATGATGTAACCAATGCTCATGTAAAGCACTCCAATATCTGACCAGCCTGCACTATATAAAACTGCAAAAAAACAAAGGATAAAAAGTGTTTTCCACACTTCTGTCATTGGGCTATACGTGGGCTACATCTGGGTGATAATTGTGCTACATTTGGGCTCATTTTTCTCTGGTGGCCATCTTGGGAGACTTCAATTACATTCATTAAACTTTATTCGATCTGATTTAGAAACATAGATCATAAAAGTGTACATAAAAACAGTAAATCCTCTTTCTTAATACAATACAGTGAGAATTAATTAAAACCAGTAGGTAAAACGGGTGTTACAAAGCCCGGTTCAGAGCAACTTCAGGTTAACAGAATAGTAAAGTTCAATGTTTCGCAAGATCAATCTCATGTACTTCGTGCAAAATACGCAATAAGGGGTCCAAGTAAGATGCAACGCTCTAATACCTGACCAGTCTGCACTATATAAAACTGCAAAAAAACTAAAAATAAACTTCTGTCATTGGGCTATATGTGGGCTACATGTGGGTGATATTTGTGCTACATTTGGGCTCTTTTTTCTCTGGTGGCCATCTTGGGATACTTATTTGTTATGAAGTTTCCTAATTTCCTCATTTACTGCAGTCTCCTCAGTAGGAAATGCTTTCAGTTTTTACTTTGATTCCATCAAGAAGGCATTCAGATGTGTCACACATTTGCCATAAATTCAGAATGTTAGCACTCTAGTTGCTCATTAGATCACTGTAGTAAAGCTACTGCTCACCAGGAGTTAACTGGAAGTCTACTGCTGGTATTGAAAGTGATTGTTTCAGTCTGCATGTCAGAATTTTCTAATGAAATAGAAGAGGATTTGAGATCTCACTTAAAACATGCCCTAATTTTTCTTTCTGCAGAACTAACCATAATTTCTATGGCAAAATGAACCCCTCATTTTTTTCCTTTTTAAATTAAATGTTTTAAGTGTTACCGGTTTATTCCAATCAAGATGGCTTCAGGTGTGCCATAATTTTGTCATAAGTAAGACTGTTAGCGCGCTAGTTGTTCTTTAGAACACTCTGGGAAGCTGCAGTAGAACACAAAGGAATCAACTGGCAGGCTGCTCCTATTGAAATATAACAGGAAGATATTTGTAATCTCACTTAAAACATGTCCAAATTTTTCTTTCTACAGCACTAACCATAATTTCTATGACAAAATGAACCCCCTCATTTTGTTCCTTTTTAAATTAAATGTTTTAAGTGTTACCGGTTTATTCCAATCAAGATGGCTTCATGTGTGTCATAATTGTTTCATAAGGAAGACTGTTAGCGCTCTAGTTGTTCTTTAGAACACTCTGGGAAACTGCAGTAGAACACAAAGGAATCAACTGGCAGGCTGCTCCTGTTGAAATATAACAGGAAGATATTTGAGATCTCACTTAAAACATGTCCTAATTTTTCTTTCTACAGCACTAACCATAATTTCTATGACAAAATGAAGCCCATCATTTTGTTCCTTTTTAAATTAAATGTTTTAAGTGTTACCAGTTTATTCCAATCAAGATGGCTTCAGGTGTGCCATACTTTTGTCATAGGTAAGGTTGTTAGCGCTCTAGTTGTTCTTAAGAACACTCTGGGAAGCTGCAGTAGAACACAAAGGAATCAACTGACAGTCTCTGCCCTTGTTGGATTTACATGTTTTACTGAGAATGTCAGACTTCATTCTCACATGACTGAGAAAGATAATGTGAATTTACAGAAAATATGCTCTCATTTTAGCTTCTGGAGCACCTTCCAAACCTCTGTGGGACAAGCATGAGAAAATTGTTTTCTCTCAAACATGATTCATGAAATCCCAGCAGAAGGTTTTTCACAGGGTAAAATCACCCTAGAACACACCACAATTCCTAAAATTAGTATGGTACCATCAACAAATGAATTCTAATGTAACTAAAGTCTGTTATCACACTTTATAGTTCTCTTTTTGGTGACCCTCAAAATCTTCTATTCACTACAATGCATTTCATTGGGGTGCTATCATGTATATTGGTCCCAAGATGGCTTCCAACACTTCTTGGATGAAGTGCTGACAGCCAATCAGATCTCACGATGACATGTGTGGTTAGGCTCCGCCCAGATATATAAAGTTCTATTTCCTTTAATATTTAAAAAACTACTGAACGGATTTACACCATTTTTGAAAAGGTCGCTTTCCGAGCCAAGCAGTACCTTTATGCCAAATTTGGGGTAAATCCGTTCAGTAGTTTCCGCTGTAGCCTTGCACAAAGTTCCCTATGGGAAATTGATTTTTTGACTTATTTTTTTAATTTCTCAGCAACTGCTGAACGGATTTACACCATTTAACAAAAAGGGCTCTTTCTGAACCAAGGGCTACCTTTTGCAAAAGTTGGTGTAATTCCGTTCAGCAGTTCGAGCTGTAGCTTTGTCTAAAGTTTCCTATGGAAAATAACATGGAGAAAACACGTTTTGGGACCCCCCTTTTTCTCGCCCCCGCTTGCCGAATCACCCCGAAACTTTCAAGATAGGAGTGGACCGGAGCGCCCCACGAGTTTTGAAAATTTCGCGAAGATTCGTCAACCGGCTCCAAAGTTATTGGGAATAGAATGTTGTGAATTTCTTATGGAAAATAGGTCCTAACTATATATATATATTCACTGAAAAAACCATAGGTTTTAGGGACAGTTATAGTTAGTTGGACATTTCACTCGTGAAATTCCCCCGCTATAGTTAGTTCAGCTAACTATAACTCGCACCCCCGCAATGCACTGCTGATGACGTCACATATTACATCACTCATGACATGGTCAGTGACATCACTGATGACATCACTGATGACATCTCAAATGACATCACTGATGACATCATCCAGTGACTGTGTGTTTCTGTAAAGTTTAAATATGTTTAATATATATAGGGAAAGGCGTATTGAAGAATGAGTGGGTATATAAGTGTCTGAATGGATGATTTAGTAGGTGCGTGACTGACTCTATAAGTGAGTGATTAAACGTATCTTACTGAATGCATGGGTTAGTGACTAAACTGTGTGAATGTCTGTATCCGTCTGTCTGCTGGTGTGTATGCGGCTGCATGGGTTTGTGAATAGCTACATGAGTGTCTACATGGGTTATTGATTGGTTGCCTGAGTATCTGTATGGGTGCCTGAGTGTTTGTGTGGGTGGGGTGTGTGTGACTCTGTGCATAGATGTGTGAGTGGGTGATTCACTGTGTGCATGGTTTCAAGAGTGCATCTGTGATGGACTGTATGGGTGGGTGAGTGTGTGTAGGCACCCCGGGACACTGCAGGAGCCGGCCCTGGGGGTGGCGGTCCCCAGGGCCATCACAGGCTCCAGGAGGGGGGCCGCGCAGCCCCCTCCCACCATCTACAAAGCCCCGGGGAGGTGGTGGTCCCCGGGGCTTCAGGGGTCCGAAACGGACCCCACATTTGTTTAATTAGTGCCCCGGGGAGGTGGCGGTCCCCGGGGCGAGTGGGGGGGCTCGAGCCCCCCCATACAGGTAATTTTTTTTTTTTTAAAAAGAAGCCCCGGGGGTGGCGGTCCTCGGGGCTGCGGGAGGGCCGAGAGCCCTCCTGCACCATTATTTTTAAAGCCCTGGAGGGGGTGGCGGTCCCCGGGGCTTGGGGGGCCTTAGAGGCCCCCCACATAAAAATCAAAAACCCAGCATGGCCCCGGGACTTGGCCCACCCGGGGGCCAAATAGCATCGAAGCGCGGGAGACCGCGCTTCGATTTTTTTTTTTTATCAGCTGGATCCGCGCACCCAGCGCGTTTTTGCCGATTTAAAAAAAAAAAAAAATGTTGTTGGCCCTGGGGGTCCTTGTGGGACCCCCTGAGCAGGCCTAGGGGGTCAGGGTGTTTCTACCCTGCCCCCTTTTTGCTTTTTTCGCGTCTGTATTCGTCTTTTCTTGTGCCTCGGTTCTACCGAGGCACAAGATGGCTGCCAACACTTCCTGGTTTGGAGTGTTGACAGCCAATTAGCATACAGCTCGTGATCGGGAGGGTACGCGGACCCTACGCGGCCATAGATATCTCCCGCGCTTCGATGTTAATTGGCCCCCGGGTGGGCCAAGTCCCGAGGGCATGCTGGGGGTTAATTTTATGTGTGGGGGCCTCTAAGGGCTCCCAAGCCCGGGGACCACCACCCCCGGGGCTTTATGTATAATGGTGCGGGAGGGCTCTGAGCCCTCCCGCAGCCTCGGGACCGCCACCTCCCGGGGCTTCTTTTTATTTTTGAAAAACCTGTGTGGGGGCTCCAGCCCCCACACGCCCGAGACCACCACCTCCCGGGGCACTAAGAAAATTACAATGGGGGTCCGTTTTGGACCCCTAAGCCCCGAGGACCACCACCTCCCCAGGGCTTTCAAAATGTAAGGAGGGGGCCGCGCGGCCCCCTCCTGGAGCCTGTGGTGGCCCTGGGGACCGCCACCCCCAGGGCCGGCTCCTGCAGTGTCCCGGGGTGCCTACCCCCGGGACACTGCTGTTTGCAATGACAGGACGGGAGCCTCGCGGCTCCGTCCTCTCATTGCAAACTGCTTTGGATATTGGAAGAGAGAGCAGGAAACCTGCTCTCTCTTCCAATATCCAAAGCTGATTAGCTTTCACATGGGGAGCAGCATGTTAGCTGCTCCCCATGTGTAAGCAATGCCGGCTCCCATAGGACACGGGGAGCAGGCGGGACTGTGGGGGTTTGGGGACCCCCACAGTCCCCAATGAGAGGCCAGGCCCGGGGGATGGGGTCCCCGGGGCCATAGAGTGGCCACGGAGGGGCCACGCAGCCCCCTCCCAAAGGTAAAAAAAGTAAAAAAAAAAAAAAGTGCAAGGCCGGCCCCGGGGATGGGGTCCCGGGGCCTTAAATAGCCTGAGGAGGGGGCCACGCAGCCCCCCTCCAAATAAAAAAAGAGGCCATGCCCCGGGGATGGGGTCCCCGGGGCCAATACAGGCCCAGGGAAGGGGGCCACGCGGCCCCTTCCCGTTTTTATTTTTTATTTTAATTTAAAAAAAGGGTAAGGCCCTGGGGGATGGGGTCCCCAGGGCCTAAAAATAGGAAAAAGGAAGGGGGCTACACAGCCCCCTTCAGAGGGAAAAAAACGATCGGGCCCGCAGGCCCCGCCCCTTCCTTCACCACTCTGCAAACGCGCCCCTGGCGCGTTTGCAGAAGGGAACAATTCCCCTTGAATACTGGGGGTCCCTGGGGCCAACTAGCCCACCAGGAACCTCCAGTATGCGCCAGGAGCTGCCTTGCAGAGAGGTGTACAGAGGCCACACCCCTTTTACACCTCTCTGCAACGCAGCTCTGTGGCGCTTTGGAGGTATATGGTGGGCTAGTTGCACCCCAGGGACCCTCAGGATTCAAGGGAGTTAATCCCCCGACTTAAAACGTGCCACGGGCGCGTTTGCACAGTGGTGAAGGGAGGGGCGGGGCTTCAGGTGACATGTGTGCAAACAGGCCCCGTGGCGCGTTTTAAGATGGGAATTAAATCCCCTTCAATCCTGAGGGTCCCTGGGGCCAACTAGCCCAACAGGTACGTCCAGAAAGCGCCACAGAGCTGCGTTGCAGAGAGGTGTAAAAGGGGTGTGGCCTCTGTACATGTCTCTGCAACGCAGCCCCTGGCGCATACTGGAGGTTCCTGGTGGGCTAGTTGGTCCGTAGGGACCCTCATGATTCAAGGGGACTTAATCCCCAACTTAAAACGCGCCACGGGCGCGTTTGCACAGATGTCACCTCAGGCCCCGCCCCCTCCCTTCACCATTGTGCAAATATTCCTCTAAAATCAGCTGAAATACGAATTCCGATTTACTCACCTGTTATAAGGAGAGACCTCAGTGCTGTATCTTTCAGCCCAGTACTGGTCCTGAAAAGTAATTTTAACCGTACTTACCAGTAACTTGAATTTCCTTCCATAGGCTAACATTGACTGGTTTCACTTGGAAATTCTTCTAAGTGTGGAGTTTTGGAACTTTAAAATATTCCTCTAAAATCAGCCGAATTACTGAATTCCGATTTACTCACCTGTTATCAGGAGAGACCTCAGTGCTGCATCTTTCAGCCCAGTACTGATCCTCAAAAGTAATTTTAACCGTACTTACCAGTAACTTGAATTTCCTTCCATAGGATATCATTGCCTGCTTTTTGCTGAAAAAGTTTCTAAGTGTTGATTTTTGAAACATACAAATATTCCTCTAAAATCAGCCGAAATACGAATTTCGATTTACTCACCTGTTATCAGGAGAGACCTCAGTGCTGCATCTTTCAGCCCAGTACTGGTCCTGAAAAGTAATTTTAACCGTACTTACCAGTAACTTATATTTTCTTCCATAGGAATCCATTGTCTGGTTTTCAGCAGAAAAGTTTCAGTGTCGATTTTCACAAACTACAAATATTCCTTAAAATCGCCTGTATGACTTAAACGCATTCTTTCAACTGTTTACAGGAGATGCACCAGTGCTGGATCCAGGATCCAACACTGAGTAAGAAAAAGTAACGATAAAAGTTTTTACCTGCTAAGTGAATTTCCTTCCATAGGATAACATTGGTGATTCTATGAGAAAAAGTTTCTAAGTGTCAACTTTTAAAATACAATAATATTCCTTAAAAATCACGACTGTAACCAAAACGCTTTTACTCAACTGTTTACAGGAGATGTACCAGGACTGAATCTAGGATCCAGTCCTGTGGTTAGAAAAGTAATCCATAAAGTAACTAATTGCATTTAACTAGAAATTCACATTGAGCTGAATGTTGCATTGTGTTTGAAAATGTGGTGCCCATTGCAACAACTGTAACTACTGTACTTAAAAGTCTATTGCCTATGTGCAAAGTATTTAAACTAAAGTAATTCATTCTGAGAAAGTATTTTTGTAATGTAATGTATAATGTAATTACAATGTAATTTAAAAAATAAAATATGTAAAAAAAAATTCTAAAAATGTAATAAATCAGTATGAAAAAAATTAATATAACAATTAATACATTTAAAAATTGTCATTTACAAAACCTTTGAAATTCACTGAAAAACCGTAGGTTTCAGACATGTTATAGTTAGGAATTAGCATTTAAAAAACCTTTGAAATTCACTGAAAAAACCATAGGTTTCAGATAAGTTATAGTTAGAAATTAGCATTTAAAAACCTTTGAAATTCACTGAAAAAACCATAGGTTTTAGGGACAGTTATAGTTAGTTGGACATTGCACTCGTACAAAACCCGTGAAATTCCCCGTTATAGTTAGTTCAGCTAATTATAACTCGCGCCCCGCAATGCACTGCTGATGACGTCACATATTACATCACTCATGACATGGTCAGTGACATCACTGATGACATCACTGATGACATCTCAAATGACATCACTGATGACATCATCCACGGGATAATCTGATGCACCTCCTCACACCCTAATATAACCTTTGATACACCCAATCTAAATTACAGACTGCCATTCGCAAAACCATAGACACTCCAACACCAATAACTACATACCCACTCACTGATTCTTAGGTCTACACACACACATCCACTCACTCACCCGTACAGTCACTCATACTTATGGTCACTCAGTACAGGACAATCATATGCACTCTTACTCCTATATAGACACTCAAACACCGCCACTCATCCATAGAGGTACTCACACACCTAGTCAGTCATGCAAATAATTAAACACACTACCATTTACTCACCTATACAGTTATACACACACCAGCTCACTTAATCATACAAATACTAGCACATTGTTACGCTCTTATACAATCACTGATACAAGCACACACTCATCCATACAGCCACTATCACAATCACTCACTCTCGCTTATAGCTATTTATATACTCCAATACACATATATACTGCCTTTCACATATGTAGTTACTCACACATGTACCACTGGGACATACATTCACTCACTAACACACTCTTACACACACTTACCCACCCATACAGTCTATCACAGATGCACTCTTGAAACCATCCACCCAGTGAATCACCCACTCACACATCTATGCACAGTCGCACACACCCCATCCACACAAACACTCAGGCACCCATACAGATACTCAGACAACAAATCAATAACTCTTATAGACACTCATGTAGCTATTCACAAACCCATGCAGCCACTTACACAGCAACAGACAGATACAGACATTAACCCAGTTTAGTCACTAACCCATGCATTCAGTAAGATACGTTTAATCACTCACTTATAGAATTAGTCACGCACCTACTAAATCATCCATACACACACTTATACACCCACTCATTCTTCAATACGCCTTTCCCTATATATATTAAAAATATTTAAACTTTACAGAAACACACAGTCACTGGATGATGTATATATGTATATATATATATACATACATATATATATATATATATGTATGTATGCATCGCAGGTATCTCCACAGCACTCCCGCAGGTACGGACCACTTGCTCCTTTCTGATGTAGACAAAAACTATTCCAGGAAACGTCAGGTTAACAACACCATAGCTTTATTTGATATTTCACCAAAGTCATGTGGACAAATGTCCGCCCCAGACGCGTTTCGATCGCAAAGCCAGTAGATAATATATATATATATATATATATATATATATATATAATCTCAAAATTATACTTATAGTTCAGCTGCACTTTTCATTGAAACTGTATTTTTCACGTGTTTATAACTTTTTTACACTGTGGACAGATTATAGATTTGCATTAAACTTGCCAATCTATTGTCTCAGTCGACATGCCTCATTTCAGGAAGATCCGTCCATGGAGAAACATTTTAAGTGGCTGTGAATTAGTGTGAAATATTGCTAAAAGACAGAACAAAACCCACTGAACAGACTTACACCAAACATGGTATTAAAGGAAAGTGCTACTCAGAAAGCTTATTTTTTTGATTTAGTGTGAATCTAATTACTAGTGTTTAAGATATTCATGTTTAAAAAAGGTGCTAGGCAGGATTTAAGGCATTAACACTTTTGTATATCTCTTCCATTTCAACTCATGAGTCAATCCTGCCAATCACATTTTGCATTTTTTACACAATGGGATTGGCTGCATTAGGGCTGAATTGTTTTTTTGCCCATCTTGAAACACAGGAGTCAGCGCTGTCTCGAGAGTTTCATGTGGTGAAATAAAAACTGATAGCCATGGGGGTCCAACCCCAAATGTGACTGGTCCCTGGGCAGTGGTGAAGGGTACCTAGATGTGTGGAAAATATAAGGCAATCCTGAGAAAAAACAGACATCTTTTGACATCCAACTTGCGAGTAGGGGCCAACTTTCGAACTCGCCAATGGCCCTTTTATATGCTGAATTTGACCACCATTTTGTCCCTGAGTCTCGAGTTTCATACAGTATATAACAAGCATTGACAAAGCCTATAGGTCTCACCTACGCAAGAGCTATTGTCTTTGCCGATATGTTTTAGCTACGATATAAACCAGCCTGGCTGCTGGCATGACTAAAGGTTAGAGGCATAAAGGAGAGTGGAGTGGAGTGTTGAGGAGTAGAATGGAGTGTTGTGGAGTGGCATTGAGTGTCAGAGAGTAGAGTTGAGTGCCATGAAGTGGCGTAGAGTGGCTTAGCGATGTGGAGTGTCATTGAGGAAGTAGAGTGTCATAGAGTGGAAGGGTGTAGAGTGGAGTTGAGTGGCATAGAGATGAGTGTCATAGAGTGGAGTAGCATAGTGTGTCATAGAGTGAAGTGGCGTAGAGCAGAGTGGAGTGGCATAGAGCGTGTTGCGTAGAGTGGAGTAGAGTGTTGTAGAGTAGAGTGGCATAGAGTGGAGTAGATTGTAGTATAGTGGAGCGGCATAAAGTGTAGTAGTGTAGTAGAGTGGAGAGGCATAGAATAGAGTTGATTGGAGTAGAGTGCTGTAGAGTGTCCTAGAGTGGAGTAGAATGTTGTAGAGTGGAGTGACATAGAGTGTCAGAATGGAGTGGTGTAGAGTGGAGTGGAGTAGTGTGTCATAGAATAGAGTGGAGTAAAGGGGCATGGAGTGGTGTGGAGAGAGGTGCGTAGAGTGTTGCAGAGTGGAGTAGTGTCATAGAGTGGCATAGAGTGGAGTAGAGTGCTGTGGAGTGGCATAGAGTGGAGTACAATGTCATAGAGTGGAGTAGAGGTTTAAGAGGTAGAGCGGCATTGAGTGGAGTATCGTGTACTGTTGTGTTGTAGAGTGGAGTGTCGTAGAGTGGCCTAGAGAGAAGTGGCGTAAAGGACAGAGTAGATTGGTGTAGAGCACAGTGGCATAGAGTACATTGGTTTTGAATAAAGGGGTGTAGAAGGCATTGGCATAGAGGGTACTGATGTAGAGTAGATTGCAGTGGCGTAGAGTGGTGTAGAGTAGAGTGGACTGCAGTGGTACAGAGTGCAGTGGCGCAGGTTAGAGTAGAGTGGCATAGAGTGAAGATGCATAGAGTGCAGTGGCGTGGAGTAGATTGTTCCTGAATAGAGTGAAGTGGTGTAGAGTGGAGTGATGCAGGGTAGAGTGGAGTGGTGCAGGGTAGAGGGCAGAGGTGTAGAGTAGATTGGCATAGAGTGCAGTGAAGTGCTGAGTAGATTAGAGTGAGTGGAATGCTGCAGAATAGAGTGTAGTGGCATAGAATGCATTGGCGTACAGTGCAGTAGAGTGGCATTGACTGCAGTAGAATGGCTTAGAGTTCAGTGGTGTAGAATAGAGCGCAGTGGCGCAGAGTAGAGTAGGGTAGAGTTCAATGGCGGAGGGTGCAGTCTTGCAGAATAAAGTGTCATAGAGTGCAGTGGTGTGGTGTAGAGTGCAGGGTTGTAGAGTAGAGTGGTATAGAGGGCAGTGGCATAGAGTACAGTGGTGCAGAGTAGAAAAGAGTGGCGCAGAGTAAGACATTTACAAAAGGAGGCCTAGACTTTCGATGCCGCACTCATCAAACATGTAGGGTACAATCCAAAAGAGTGGTGCACAGGTCAGGGGAAGACGGCCTCCTGAGTCCCCATAAATGGATACAAATCCACACACTTATATACACAAAAGACCGGCACCCACTATATGTTATGTTATGTAAATATGATCTTTCTGATCCGATCTGAATCATTAATTACGACACAAGTTAGAACACTATTCAGTTAGCCAAGTTTGCTTCTGGTTTTTCCAAGTTCATGAAACTGGCTTCAGACATGTCGTGTGTTGAAAATTCTTTATTATTTGCATAAAAACAGATTCACATCAAGGTAGCCAACGCGTTTCGTCTCGTTTTGCGAGACTTCTTCAGGGCTACATAGCCCATAGCTACATAGCCCATGTTGGCATTTGAACCAGGTTCAAGTGCCAACATAGGCAAGAAAACTCAAAAATATTCCTGACTCTGTACTCTTCGGTCTTCAAACATAAATTTTCAATTCTAATAATCAAGGTATGTCTGGACAATAAGTGTTATACAGATTTTTAATGCATACTTGTCTGTATAGGATAGATTCATAACTCCATGTTTCTCATGTTGTTACCAGGATTTTCCTGAACGTTTCAAAACAAGTATATGCTCTCAGAAAAATTTCTCTGCTAAGGACAAGGGTAAAAATGATGGGACTATAATTACAATTTAATGAAGGGTAATACTAAGTATGATATACAAAGACTCCCTAGATTAGTGAAGGTAAAGATGACTAGTGATTTGATATACAAATGCGATACGTGATTGGAAAGAAAAGAATGCGTATACAAATGTGATACCTTTGCTCTGTTTTTGGTGAACGAAAAGACGGCCAGTGGTCTAGCTTAGAAATGTGACAGCTATGCTTTGTTTTCTTCCCTGTCGCTTCCTATTTTGTCAACAGTAGGCATTATATTTAGATTTGAATGATTAGAATATGATTACAACTTGGGTAGGGTGTCAAGAATCACTAGAAATGGACAGTGACTTTTTCTATAAACAAATAGAATGTATACGAATAGCATGATGCCCATATAATACGAGTATCATTGAATGCAAATGAAATGTAAAAATTGAATTTATAAAAATATATCTGGGTTTGGGTTTCTTTTTGTGTATGCACAATGTTTAGTATAAGTACATATGAATGGGCACCACAGTGTTAGGCCCTGAAGAGGTCACCCAGAATGAGTCGAAATGTGTTAGTAATTGGCACTATGTTTTTAAATTTGTCGTGTGTATATAATTTTAATAGGTATATATGTTATTTATGTGTTCCTTCTTTTGTAGCCCTGAAGAAGTCTCGCAAAACGAGACAAAACGCATTGGCTACTTTGATGTGAATCTGTTTTTATGCAAATAATAAAGAATTTTCAACACACGACATGTCTGAAGCCAGTTTCATGAACTTGGAGAAACCAGAAGCAAACTTGGCAGACTGAATAGTGTTCTAACTTGTGTCGTAATTAATGATTCAGATCAGATCAGAAAGATCATATTTACATGACATAACATATAGTGGGTGCCAGTCTCTTGTGTATATAAGAGTGGCGTAGAGTGCAGTGGAGTAGAGTAGAGTGTTCGGAGTAGAGTATAGTGGTGTAGAGTGAAGTGGTGCAGAGTTGTTGGCTTAGGGTGCAATGGCGCAGAGTGCATTGGTTTTGAGTAAAGTGGTGTGGAGTGCAATGGCGGAGAGTGCAGTGGTTTAGAGTAGAGTGGCGTAGAGCGCAGTTGTGTAGAGTAGAATGGTGCAAATTAGAGTAGAGTGCAGCAACGCAGAGTGCAATGGTGTAGAGTGGAATGGTGCAGAGTGGCATAGAGTGCAGTGGTGTTGACTAGATCGATTGAAATAGGGTGGAGTTGAGTAGTGCAGGGTAAAGTGTAGTGGTTTAGAGTAGAGATGCTCAGAGTTGGAGAATACAGTGCACTGGCATGGTGTGATATAGAGTAGCATGCATTGGTGTAGAGTGCAGTGGCAGAGTACAGTGTTGCACAGTAGAGTGGGGTAGAGTGGAGGGCCTAGACTGGAGTGGTGTAGAGTGCAGTGGGGAATAGTGGAGTGTTGCATAGTAGCACAGAGTGGGGTAGAGTGCATTGGCATAGAGCAGAGTGGTGCAGAGTAGAGAGTAGTGGTATAGAGCTCAGTGGCAGAGAGTGCAGTTCTGCAGAGTAGATTGTTCTAGAGTGCAGTGGTGTAGAGTGACGTAGAGAACAGTGGCATAGAGTACAGTGGTGCATAGTAAAATAGAGTAGCATAGAGGTTAGAGTAAAGTACAGTGGCATGGAGATGAGTGGTACAAAGTAGAGTCGAATGGCGCAGAGTAGCCTGGAGTAGCATAGAGTGGAGTGGCAGAAAATGGAGTGGCACAGAGTGAAGTGGCACAAAGTAGATTATTTCAGAGTAGAATGAAGTGGTGTAGAGTGGAGTGGTGCGCGGTAGAGTGGAGTGGTGTAGGGTAGAGTGCAGTGGCGTAGAGTGCAGTGGCATTGAGTGCAGTGGAACAGAGTAGCTAGAGAAAACCATCAACCAGCAGCTCACCGAATTTCTGGAACAAATCCCCCTACTGGACACCTCACAATCAGGATTCCGTGCCAACCACAGCACTGAGACCACACTGATTGTCGCCACAGACGACATCAGAACACTTCTCAACCAAGGAGAAATTGTGGCCCTGATCCTCCTCAACCTCTCCCCGGCGTTTAACACCATCTCCCACAACACCCTCATCAACAGACTCTACAACTTAGGCATACAGCAAGACGCCCTCAAGTGGATCGCATCCATCCTTACAGGTCGCACACAGAGCATATGACTGCCTCCCTTCACCTCCGCCCCCAAAGACATCATATGCAGCATACCACAAGGATCATCCCTCAGCCCCACCCTGTTCAACATCTACATGACCCTCCTCACAGACGTCGTCAGATCCCACAGATTCAACCTAATCTCCTATGCAGACGACACTCAACTGATCCTCTCGCTCACTGAGGACCCCTCCAAAACCAAAACCAACTTCTGCAACGCCATCACCAACATAGCCAATTCAATGAGAGACAACTGCCTCCAACTCACCTCCAACAAATCTTCGGGAAGAACACCTCCGTATGGGACCACAGATGGTGGCCTGAGGAACTTGGACCTACACCCACATTGACCGACCATGCATGCAACCTCTGTATCATCCTTGACAGCCAACTGACCATGAAACGTCAAGTGAACGCATTTGCCTCCTTCTGCTTCCACACACTTCGCATGCTCCGCAGAATCTTCAGATGGATCCCAACCAACACCAGAAAGACCATCGCTCAGGCCCTGTCACCAGCCACTTCAACTATGGCAACGCCCTCTGCGCCGGCATCTCCACTCGGCTCCTCAGAAGACTTCAGACAATACAGAATGCTACAGCCAGACTCATCCTAGACCTCCCCTAACAAACTCACATCGCCCCCACCCGAGAGACCTCCACTGGCTCGCCATCCAGATGAGATGCCAGTTCAAGATCCTCACACATGCCTACAAAGCCCTCCACGACCTAGGACCTGTCTACATCAACCATAGATTAAACTTCCACCAAGCCTGTAGACACCTGCGCTCCTCTTTGCTCGCCGTTGCACCCCCCACCTCTGTCACAGACGCTTTGGTGGCCGCTCCTTCTCCTACATCACAGCCAAGACCTGGAACGACCTTCCCCTCCAGCTCCATACAGCCCCCTCACTAGCAGACTTCAGAAAGAGGCTCAAGACTTGGCTCTTCGACTGAGACACAGCACCTAGATACCCCAGGGGTGACAGTGTTGCCTTTACAAATGCTAATTGATTGATTGAAAGATTAGAGTGGCTTAGAGTGGATTGGCATAGAGTGCACTTGAGTAGAGTGGAGTGGCACAGAGTAGATTAGAGTGCATTGGCGCAGAGTGGTGCAGAGTAGAGTAGAGATGCATAGAATGAAGTGGCATACAGTGCAGAGTACAGTGGAATGGCGTAAAGTGAAGTATGTATAGTGTGTTAGCGCACAACCATTACAGGCAACACATCTTCAATTGAAATAACTATTGCATTTGCACAGACATACAGTTTTACTGATAAAACTGTACAGTGCACAAACGATAATGTGTGGAAATGTCATCACCTACTGTATTGACTTTTTTTGATCATATTAAAAATGTGTTGCCACCACACTTCAGAATTACCAAAAAAGTGCTTGATTTGTTCTTCCCTAATTCTGATATATTCTGAAATATCTGCACAGTTAATTTACAGAAATGTAAATTTTGTTGTGTGTTAGAAATAAATTACATCGTACAGCCTTCCGTCCAGCACACCCCAATAGACAGCATGATTGCCACATAAATCCTCTCACTTTAAAGTCGGAGAAAGGAAAGTAAACACCAAGCTTTCTTGGAAGACAAAGCCTCACATTTGACATCAGTCATTGAATGCACAGCAAATGTGCCAAGATAAGAACAAGATTTAAGGGCCTGTTTACAGAAATCGAGCACTGGTGGAAGAATACCGTAAATAAGGTATGGGCTACGGAAGAGACAAACTCAAACTGGACAGCCTAAAGCAAATAAAGCCAGCAAATAGAAAGGAAGCAAAGGTGAGTACAAAACACAAAGCCAATGGTAATCAATGGGCGGAATACATTACCAGGGAAGTTTTCCGAATGTCCCCAAGATGTCATTAGCAAACCAGACAGCTGTGCTGTCTGGTAGGCTTCTACCTAAAAAGCACAAGGAAAGCCAAAACTAAAATGAGTGTCTGGCTTTGCCTCAAATGGGTGTGAGGCACAGAGCCTGGCCATCTGCCAAAGCTCCGCTGTGAAGGGCCCCCTGAAGGTTAGGCACAGGGTCTAGCCACAGGCCGGGCCCTGTGCCCACCCTCTGCAGTGCCAGGCTGAAGGTCATGCACAGTGAGGGATGGACATCCATAGCAGATTGGGCACATGGTCCAGCTGCATGCCAGGCTCTGTAGCCAGTCCCTGCTGTACACATCCAAAGGCTGTGTGCAGCAGGTGTGAAAATTAAGAATATAAAAAATAAACATTAAATTCACTGAAACAACACAGCTAAAAGTGAGCTATGGTGCTGCCTCAAACTCGTCAAAACACTGAATCACTTGTTGTAGTTAGAAACCACACAACATGCACCATAAGTTATGCCACCTGTCATGGCAGCATGAGCTTAATTAAAGCTGAAGTATAAAAAATGAAAACAAAACCTGACCTTTCCTTTTTCTATGTTTTTCTAGATGAAAAGTGTTGGACTGGCCCTTTTTGCAGGGTCATCCCTAAACTTTTTGCCTTTCTCCTAGCCTTTTCTCTGACATGGTGTTGGTGGTTTTAGGCCTCTGGGCACTTTAACACTGCTGTCCAGTGTAAAGTGCGTGCGCTCTCTGTGTTACATTTGATAAGATTGGTCTACACCTGTTTGGCATATTTAATTTACCTGTGAGTCCCTTGTAAAGTGGTATCTCATATACCCAGGGCTGGTAAATTAAATGCTACTGGTGGGCTTGCAGCGCTGATTGCGCCACCCACCAAAGTAGCCTTTCAAACCTATCTCAGGCCTCTGCCATTGCAGGGCCTGTGCGCGCAGTGTTACTGCCGCTGTGACGTGGCACCTAAAGTGTGTGCCATGTCCGTGACCCCCCTTTTACTGCATGTCAGTCACCCCTAAGGTAGGCCCTAGCTAGCCCTATGGGCAGGGTGCATTGTGGGTAAAAGATAGGACATGTACCTTAAGTGTGTGACATGTCCTGGTAGTGACAAACAGCCATTTTGGTTTCTCACTACTGTGGGGCTGCCCTCCCATAGGAATGCATTGGGGATTCCCTGATAAGTGTTTCAGTGGTAATTCCTGATATTGGAGGAGCAGCGTGGTCAAGTTTAATATATTTGGAATTGTCATAATAAATACTGCGCAATGGTGTGCGCAGATTTATTATAACTATTTTAGAAATGCCACTTTTAGAAGTTGACATTTCTGTGTGCTATGTGTCTGCCTGCCTGATGTGAATTGCATGTCTGGCTTTTTGAGTGACAGGGGCGGGGAGGTGTGTGTGGCTCCAGGAGGGCAGGGTGAGTCAGCACTAGGCTGAATGGGACACCTGCATTGGGAGTAGTGGGAGGAGTAATCCCCTGACCCTGAATAGGACTGTGCCCAGCCTGTACAATGCTGGCTCCGCCCCTGTGGTGTGTCTGATCACCTAGCCCCCACCTGACAAAGGGGAAGAGGAGCTTGGTAAACAAAGTGCTCCAATTCCCCCCTGAACCAGTTGCATCTGGTTCCCCCTCAAGCCCTGTGCTGCAGACAAAGAGATTGTGTGGTATAAATGTAGGGGCTGTGACCCCATGTGCTGAGCTGGTGCTTCTTCCTGAACCTGCTGGGGCGTGCTGCTGCTGGGCACAGTGTATATTGTGTGATTACTATTCTAATGTGTTGATGACAATACATAACCTTGTGTGGAGTTCCTTTTGTGGTGTGCCTAGTATGTTGTTGCTGTGTATGTGTTGCGCAAACACTTTACACATTGCCTCTGGGATAAGCCTGCCTGCTCGTGCCAAGCTACCAAGGGGGTGAGCAAGGGTTATCTTCAGCGTATAACTCCCTTGCCCTGACTAGAGTGGTGGTTTCTGTCTGGCTTAGGCGCAAGCCCTAGCCAACCAGAAATCCAATTTCTAACAAAAAGTGATTAGCACAAAGGACATATTTATGCAACTTGTTAATTTTTTTCACATTTTTGGTAATCATAGGAAATATAAATCTCTCTGCATGTTTTTTACATATTCTGATTGACAGTACTTTTTATCTGACTTGTACTGAACCGATTTATTTTTGCAACAAATATCTAACTGCTTTTTGGTGTGCTTAGTTTTGCTGTAGAAAATCTAATTTTATTCTTCATGTTTACAAGCATCCTATCTCTTTCATATGAAAGAGTACCACACTAAGGATTTGAATGAATTGTGGGAAGGGTTATGGTGTGACTTTGTATTATAAGGAATAAAGTACTCCCTGCCATACATTATAAGGAAATTGTAAGTCACCTTGGAGATACATGGTCTTATAAAGGCCATTTGTTGTAGTCTAGCATTCTCCTGTAGCCTTGAAGTTTTGCCTAGAGTGGTCTTAAAATAGTACTGCCGTTGATGTGCCTTTGAGGAGGTTGTGTGTAGCTCTTATTTATACATTTTTGCGACCCACTAATGACAATTATCTCTTTTGTCTCTCAGTTGCCAAAAAGTGTTACAGAGGGCATTTAAAGACACATATGTCTCCGTCTATGAAACAAATGAAATAAATACATAAATATTGCTTTGCTGACCCTAGCAAAATACAGACCTTGTCATTGCACTAGGTAAAAATGGCACAAACATCGCCACTTACGTCATCGAAGAAAGAACACTTTATCAGAACTGTTCTTGAGTAAACAGAGTAAGATTTTTCTAAAATTTAAGCGTGACTTCTTTATGTACAGTGTTAGCCGAAATGGCATGGGAACATGCAGGAAAGTAACGGAAGTGTAGGAACAAAAAACAGAGTCTTAGACTTGGGAAAATTTGTGGTGTTGTAGAAGAAAAGGAAATAGGCCTCGTGGCCTTTGTACCGTGGCTTCACTAAAGTCCCATGTAAACGTCAACCTATACTTCCATTGACTTTCGCCTACATTTAGATTTCTGCCTTTTTGGAACTGAGAAAGGTTTCCAAGAGTACACCTTGATATCTATGCAACTTGATCAGTTCAAATCAGATTTATCAGGAAAATTGAAATCCATACTCAGGCAAATAAACACATTTTTAAACAATACAGTATCTTTTTAGTTCTGGCCTACAGAAAGTATTAGCCTTATGCAATCAAAAAAGTTGATAAATGAAAAACACAAACATGTATACATAGAGAGGCCTTGCATCAGCCCTCGTCTTCCATTGGTCTGTTCAACAATCATTTGCTTTTTGTTTCCGCCCACCACAGCACACAAAATGGTGCAATGGTTCAGCCACATCAGCCATTGGCTCTTGTGCACTGTAAGCCATATCCTCCTTACAATTCCACACCTCCCTGAAAAACAAAAGAACTTTAGTGCCAGAGCTGGTGGGCCAGTGCTTTGTTTAGCCAATGCTTTTTTCCTCTCCATTCTTTATTGTTTTTTCGCCATCCTTGTGTGTTGAAAAAAAGTCTTCATACTAGAGTACAGTAGCGAAACAATGAGCGTCATATTCTCCTGTGATGTGAATTAAAACTGAAAAGGCTTTCCATATCTGTTTTAAGTCTGGATGCCATCTAGAAAACACCCATACTATTCTAGTAAAATGTCATACAATCGCTAACGTCTTGTTTAATTTCGCCTTTGTTTATGAGCATAGGGGCACCACTTCCCCCTCCTTTTTAGTTTTGTGACTCATGCTAGTAAAAGAAAAGAAAAACAAATATGACTATAGCGTTTGCCAAACCTTGTTTAAAAACTGCATCACAGCAAAATGATGCAGGCATAGGAAATAAGATACCCAAGTTAATAAATCAAAAAGATGAGTTGCATAATATACAATAGGCATAAGAAAGACAGGTCAAATATAAAATACTAATGCACAACATAATTATTGCTAGCAAAATAAAAAGGACTTATATTTCCTTATGTAGTATAATCAGGACCTCTGGAATTATACAGAAGTAGACGACCAACTTATGCAGCAGGGTTGACTATATTATGGGTCAATAAAAGACAGGTTACGCCACACAATGCAAAACATTCTATGGAATTATTAGTTCGCAATTTTGACAGTTTATCACAATGTATTACAGACTGGGCAAGGGTTTCACCTCATTGGTACCAGTTTATTAAAACCTTAGTAAGCAGTCAGTAGCATATATGTGAAGAGTTAAACTTTGTAGAGGGGCTGCTGCTGTGCAACACCGTATGTGGCACAATTGTAAGTAAGGTTTGATCCATAAAAAACATGTTTTAGTTGAAACTCGCAAATTGTGCAGAAGTTGGTGATTTATGTGGCTGGCAAATGGGATACATTTATAATTATGTAGAAAACGCTGACGCCGCAGAAAGTAAAAAAAAATCCAATATTCCTGATAATAATATACTATAATTTGCTCCCCCTAACAGGACTTGTAACACGAGTCACACCATAAGATGGCCGCCTGTGAATGGGGGCTACTCCACTCCCAGCATGAGAACAGCATAAATGATCAAACAAAAGCAAGTTCAGTGGCGGCTCCTCTGCTAAGTCGGAGGAGCGTCGCCCCACTCAGCTGCAACAGTGAAGAATATGAAAAAAAAATAATAATAATAATGTGATGTTATTATCATTTTATTTGTTCCTGCTGTGGCAGCATGGGGGCTGGGCGAGGCTGCTCTGCTCACAGAGCAGGGAAGGGAGGAGTGGTGGGCACACTGAAGTGTGCATGGCGCTTGGCGGGCGGTCTCGGGCCTGCCAATGAGTCATGCGCACTTAGCATGTTTTCCACCCAGGCTGCATTACAGCCTGGGTGGAGGACATGCCTAGGCCCCTAGTCCCCGCCTGAGCGCCGAATTTCGGTGCACAGACCAATCAAAACGCAGCATTGCAGCGTTGTGATTGGCTTAGGGAAGCCAATCACAATGCTGCATTGCAGCGTTGTGATTGGCTCAGGGGAGCCTGGTTGCTTCCTGTTCGGCTGACGGAGGAGAAACGATGTGGGACAGAGTGGCGAGGAGGTAAGAGTATGTTTCTTTTGTTTTACTCCCTTACCCCCTCGCCCCATGCCCCACGACCTCAGATCTGTGCTGGCCGCCACTGAGCAGGTTGTTCAATAAATTCATTGGCTAATTTAATTGAAAATGACATATCCCCAAAGATGATCTTATCTTGAATGCTGCTGCTAAAAAAACATCAAACCAGCAAACGGCACTCTTATAGACCGAAGTAACTGCGAATATACAAAGGCCAGTCTAAATTGTGTGCTACCCCTATATTTTAGGATTGGAAAAACAGATGTATGATGTGGGCATTCATAAAAGGAAAAAAAGAGAAAGAATGCACAATAAGTTTGCTCATCACAATAAAAGGAAGCGATGTCATTTAAAGGTGTTCATCTCAGAGGAAATCATAAGGCATAATTCATGATCTCAAAATGGAAAGAACTTGAGCAAACGTCCTATATGGGAACTGCTTTCCCAGAATATGTAGTGTTCAATTTCTGGCCAATATTTCAACATAGTAAACGTCACTGTGGGTTTTGTCAGTTCTTCCTCTGCTTTGAGCAGCAGACGCGAGTAGCAGCATTAAACATCCATTTTACATACCCCGGACCCGATCTGCAGGAATTGTAAACAATCCTGATCTGCCATGGTACCTTAAGGTCTCCACAATATATTTGATCCAGGTATTAGTAGTTTTTGTTTTGCAGCGAAAAGTCTTGTAAATATAAATATTGATAGAAGTGTCTGCGGATGTAACCATTCAGAAGGCCACAACTTTAGGGGGACAAGCTTCTTATGACCTTGTAAATTAATAACAGAAAATTCCTTATGAGTGGCAATGCCTGGTACCAAATGATGGATGCCCAATAATTTCCCTGTGAACCAGGAAGACACCATGTGTATGCATGAAGAATTTATGTAGTGCCAAACGCCAGCTCTGTAAAATGCAGAGAGGACACTGTTAGCTCTACAAATCTTTAACATAGATTCAACTAATTTAACGCCTAATAACTGGCAAAGGTAAATATGTCTGCACTAGTTTGAGCTAACCATGCATGCACTCCTGCCAGCTAGCAAGAGACTTCAATTAATATTAGCATCAAACAAGATACCTAAATATAAACAAGCATTGACAAAGTCAATAAGTCTTGCCTAGCACACAAGGGATCAGATCTATTGGATGGCTGCCATACATGTGCAGACATTGTGACCATCTTGGAATGCTTTTTCGTAATCTTTATGAGACAACATTTCATGATGGCTACTGTCCATGGCAATCTTGGAATAATTCGCAACCGGGCTTGACAGACCTCGTCAAATGCCTCCCGATCTTATCCAAAGAACCAATGCTAACCACATGGCCTATCATCACCCCAGAAGAAACCGTCATCACCATGAAGTCCATCCACTCAGGGGACACATTGGACCCCTGCCCTAACTATGCCTACTCCGAAAAACTGCAATTCATCAGCGCATGCTCACACTCATTTTGAATGCCTCCATCTCTTCTACGACATTCCCAGATGCTTGGAAACACGTAACTGTCCTCCCATTGCTGAAGAAACCCTATGCTGACCCGTCAACCCTCACCAACTACAGACTGATCTCCCAACTACCATTACCGGACAAAGTCTTAGAGAAAACCATAAACCGACATCTCACTGAATACCTCAATGACCACCATCTCTTCAACACCACTCAGTCTGGTGTCAAACCCAGCTGTAGCACGGAAATTGCCCTCATCGCTGCCACGGATGACATCCGCATGACTCTGGATAGAGGAGACATGGCAGCCTTCATCCTCCTGGACCTTTCCTCAGCATTTGAAACAGTCTCCCACCCAGTCCTCATCCAGCTCTTACACAACATTGGAATCCAAGGACATGCACTCTAATAGATCTGCTCCTTCCTGATTGGAAGGATCCAGTCAGTCAGCCTGTCACCACATACCTCGGACGCCCACGACCTCATCTTCCAAGTTCCGCAAGCATCCTCCCTGAGCCCAACCCTCTTCACTGCATAAATGATCCCTCTAGCCAGCCTCATCCACTCACACTATATCAATGTCCTCTCCTAAACCAACGACACCCAGCTCATTCTCTCCCTCACGGATAATAGGTCCAGTACCCGGATCATGTTCAATGCCTGCATGACTGAAATCAGCCACTGGATGAAGACCTACTGTCTAAAACTGAACACCGACAAGACCGAAATCATGATCTTCAGGAGGAGAACATCATCATGGGCCTCCACTGGGGACCAACAGAGCTAAGACTGACACCCACCCCCTCCACCCACACCAAGAACCTCGGGATCATCACCGACAGGAAACTCAACATGAACGCCTAAGTCACTGCTGTCACCACTTTATGATTCCAAACCCTGAAGATGCTGAGGACGTATTTTCAAATGGCTCCTAATCATCACTCAGAAAACCATCATGCATGCCCTGGTCACAAGCAAGCAGGACTGTGGGAACACCCTCTAGGCCACTATCAACAAAAAACTCACCAGAAGGCTGCAGACGATTCAGAAATTGGCATCCAGAATCACTCTCAACCTCCCACGCTGCACTCCCATCACAGCACACCTGACGTAGCTCCACTGGCACCCATTCACAAACGAGCACAATTCAAATTCACCCACACTTTCAGGGCACTAAATACCAGAGGCCCAGCATACTTCAACAATTGCATCTGCTTTCACAAACCTTCTAGACACCTCCACTTGTCCAGAATCCTACTTGTACAGTCCCACGCATACCAGATTCGGTGGTCAAGCCTTCTCCTACATCAGTCCTAAAGCATGGCATGACCTGCCGCTATACATGAGAGCCTCCTCCTCACTTCTTGAGTTCCGCAAGAAGCTGAAGACTTGGCTTTTCAAGTAGTCCTACTAGGCTCTAGGTGTGCCTAGACTCACCTGCTCAGCGCGAAGATGTCCTCCCGGGTGACAATGCACTTTACAAATCTGCATTACATAACATAACATAACATGACATGACATGACATGCGTTCCACTGCGGCTGCCATGCATGTAAGTGTACAAGCAGACATCCTCGAATGGTTTAGACAACTTTCAAAATGGCTGTTTGCCACTGTATTAGCTGGTGGCGGCAAATAGAGCAGAGTGATGCAAGTGGACACTGGGGTAATGTAATTTCGTACGTTTTTAATAAAATGAGTGCAGCCGAAAATAATGGTGGAGCAGGGAGAAAAAGGCAGAGGACCAGATAACTTAGTCCTTCGTGCACTGCAGTGCAAGGTCCTAATGTTAGTAGTGGAAGGACGCAGCTCATCCACTCGAAACATAGTGAGACCAAAATGGTGGTTGGCAGGACAAACAGAACACTAGAAAGGAAATCTATTAGTCAGGAGCAGGGAACTGAGAAAGGCAAGACAGCCATTAAGTCATAAACAAGGGACTGGCCCACTGTAAGGCTATGGTGGATACAATACATCTCTTTCTGAAAGCAATGATTTCTACCAATAGCTCGCAAATGTTGCTGCATGTGGTTTTTCAAGATAACGTCGAGATGTTTGTACCTTTTTTAAGGTGTTTCAAGCAAAAATGATCACCGACTTCAAACGGTGAGAAAAACAGTTTGCAAGTTGACTCTTAAGAAAATGAAACGCTTATTCACTGAGCCAACCTGCACCCACAAAGCAATGTTGCAGTTTGCGATGGGAACTGTGTGAAGCTGTAAACATGTGAAAAGCAGGGAACTCTGCTTGCTAGGTGTAGGCAAGCAATTGAGATCTATGCTAGACTTTACTCTCCTAATAAACACTTTTGAACCCCCTATTTGGATCCTTACCTTTCCCTGCCACCGGTCCTCTACTTTAGTTTTATAGTAGTGTTTATACTGTAGTTGTATACAAGTTTGGTGGCTGTTAACTTTCCAATCTATACACATTCAAACATCACCAACTAGACTGCATTCTCAGGCCTAGATTTACAACACATTCACGTGGGCACTTATGTGACGCTAGGCTGAGCTTCACTGTATTAAGTATTAATACTGGCAGAGCCAATCAACTTTAGCATGCAAAGGTATTTTGCACCAAATGTTCAAGCGGGCGCAGCGCCGAATTACTGTGCATATCAGGGAATGTAAAATATTCCAGGCACAAGCAAGGGGCAAGGGAAATATTGTGTGATATTTCTGCAAATGTCCATACTTGACGCACCTTGCTCTTGGGTGATTGTGGTCGCTCATGGCACAGCTGGCTTGCCTTTGCGCCACAGCACAATGCTAAGCATCGCCCTAAAAAAAAAATTTTTCATACCAAGCTGGACCGATGGCATCATTAGTGTGCAACTCATTATAAACAATGGCGCTGCACAATATTTTACTGTTGGCGCAACACATATTTTAATGCAGTGCTGCATAAAGCGTTGTAAATCTGGACCAATGTTCACGATACATGTGAAAGTCTGGGCACAGTGCTTAATTTGGGCTGGTGGTTTCCAGTGCTTGCACCGGCACTTAATTGCAAACCCGGGCACTTATGACAGTGTGCCACATGGTGGCGTTGTTTGTCCTTTTTGGAGGTGAACATAACAACAGTTGTTTATTAATTCAACATACAATAAAATGACTAATACCTACCACCCAAGCCATTCTTATAGCTTTTAGGCCTGGAATAGTCTGAGTTGTCACACTTGTAGGACTGGGATGGTTAGTAGGTGTGTTTGTACTGTCATTGGCAGCTCCTGACAAGGGCTCTGCCACTTTTTATTTTTTTATTTTACAAATTAACCACTGCTTGGATCATCATAACTTTACAAAAATAGCCCATCTCAATTCCAAAGTTCCTCGCACTCAGCGCTACCTTTGCAAATATTCTAAGATTCAAAGGAAAATATGATGAAATCATCCGCATTCCTTGCATCCACCAGATTTTAAGATGCGTACAATTAGCCAGCCTGCTGCTCCTTTTCTACAGAGGATTTTTGGCATTAAGTTGACCATTCCAAAACAGGACTAAACGTGTCTGTGATGATTGCATATGTCTGTGAGCTGCCTCGCTGACAAAGTCACATATAAAAGTACCTTGCTAATCATTAAGGGGCATATTAACAACGGCCAGCGATAATTATCGCTGGCCGTGCTTAGCGATAATTATATTATCGCAGGCTATCTCTGGCATTTATCGCCCTGGTAGCGCGTTATTAACAACGCGTTACTCCAGGGCGATAAAATTCCAGAGATAGCGAGGTTATCGCCCTTTTGCAGGGAACATCGCTGGTTTTCCAGCGATGTTCCCTGCAAAAGGGCGATACCTTGCTGATACGACCCTGTGGTCGTATCAGCAGAATCCACCTCCTATGCCTAACATAGGTAAGTCAGGATTATAGCAGACGTTAGATTTTGGCGAAAACGGCCGTTTTCGCCAAAATCTAACGTCTGCTATAATCCTGTGGGCTGCCTTGTAAATATCGCGATGTGAACATCGGCGATATTTGCAACGTAGCCCATCCGGGGTACGCCAGTAACGCCCACTTTGCATCTCATTAGAGATGCAAGGATGGGCGTTGGGGAAAGGGCGATAGTGCAAGGATTCACGCGATAGCGTGACCTTGCTGATTAGGCGATAGAATTATCGCCGCTTTCCGTCTGAAAACGGACGCTAAAGCGGCGATAATTGCTTATCGCCTCGTTGTTAATATGCCCCTAAGTGAGTTTTTCAGTTGAATTGGAGGTCCCATTTCGAGAAACTATGTCAAAATAGCAGGGCAGAGTTCAACACGAGAGAAGCTGCCTCCATAACGCAGGTCCTGAAAGTGTATTTCCTGTCCCTCCCGAGTGTCACAAAGGTGACACTATTATCATTTGCAGAATATTAACTATTTCGCAGTATACCTCAGAAAATAATATTTTATTAAATATTCATGATTTGATGAATTTATAATATGTTAGGCTAAGGAATACATTTGTATTTTATTTGAAAGGTGTAATTAATGCTTTGAAAGACCTACGAAATTTACTAAGCTTACAAAGTATAGAGTGAGATGGAAATGCTCTGTATTTTAATTATTTTAATCATGTAGACTATCTCAGCGCTGATTGTAATTTGTAATACTGTTTGCAAGGTTTGGCAATACAAGAAAACATCTATCTATCTATCTATCTATCTAAGCGTGTGTGTACGTGAGTATAACAATAAATACCAACAAAAATGAAGCTTAAAAGTGGGCGTTTCTTAATGAACAGCCCCAAAATGTGCTTTCGAGCCTGAGGTGCAACACCTTGATAAGGGACTCCCGCAGGCATGTGAGGTGCGTGGAGGATCATGTGACACTCATTTTCCCATTTTCTGGATTCTCCGTATCATTGAAATTGCATAGTTTTAATAACCGCTCAATCAAATGCACCCAGTGAAGGAGTCTCTGTTTGACCTGATGGTCACATGTAAGGTTATCACGTACACTCAGTTTTTCATCCCACCCAGGTTAGTAAAATGGTTGACGCTTAATTGGGTAAAAAGGAACATCTGTTTGTTGTTCAGTGCCAAGAGGCCACTGATGCGAATGCGCGCTTAACAAGTTCACACTGTTTTATTGAGTATCTCAAAACAGGAGAAAGTTCATCTGTGGTTAAAGAATATCTTCGAGTAATGGCTGTCTTTGTTTAGTAGACACGTTTAGTGACCGGTGCTAACAAAGCTTCACAGTGAAGTATTGCTGACTCATTATTTCTGACCATACCTCGATTCTGAAGTGAGCTCCTTTGAGTTAGGCCTGTAGAGTTCCCATATTTATAGAGAGGCAGGTACTGGGGATCATCCGTGCGGTGCGGTGGAGCCTCGCCCCACTGCTTTCTCGCAGTGCAAGAAGCAGGGACATAAAATGGTAATAACTATCATTTTATGTTTCTGCTTCCCGCACTGCGAGTAAGCAGAAGGGTTTGGTTGCGGGCGGGCGGGTGGGCAGGGCTGCTCTGCGAGCAGGCTGGGCAGGGGAGGAGTGGTGTGCCCACTCCTGAGTGCGCATGACTGATTTGGTCGGCCCTCTGGGGCCGACCAAACCAGTCATGCGCACTCTGCTTTACTTCATGTAGGGTGCAATGCAGCCTGCATGGAGAACATGGCCGGGCCATTAGCCCCTGGCTGGGCGGCGTCCCGACCAATCACAATGCTGCTTGCAGCGTTGCGATTGGCTTAGGGGTGGGACTGGGAGCCTGGCTGCCTGCTTCCTGTTCCTGCGGGAAGGTAAGTTTAATTTTTTAAATTATTAAATTAATCCCTCCCGCGCGAACCCCCGCCTCCCCCCCCACCCGTGAGTCATGCCGTCCGCGACTGCATCCGTGCCCTGTAAGTATAAGGAGGACATCTCACCATCCTCTCAGGTAGTGTCACAAGCAGAATGGGGTTGGTGACCGGAGTCCTGGAGCTGGGAAATGGTGGCTAAAACAAAGCTGAATCCTGGGCAGTTTGGATGTAGGGATACCCAGCCATAATGTGTGACTGAGTGAGCATACATGCCTAGCCCATTGGTTGTACATATTCCTAAAATAAAAGATGGGTTAAATACTGTTGGACATGACCCTTTTTACAGGGTTCTCCCCAAACGTTTTGCCTTCTTCCTCCTATTTTTCTGACCTTCTTTTTGTTGGCTATAGGACTCTGGGCACTTTACCACTGCTAATCAGTACTAAAGTGCATATGCTCTCTCCCTAAAAGCATTGTATGATTGGCTTCTCCATGATTTGGCTTATTTGATTTACTAGTAATTCCCCAGTACAGTACACTGTGTGTGCCCAGGGCCTGTAAATCAAATGCTACTAGTGGGCCTGCAGCGCTGATTTTGCCACCCACATGAGTAGCCCTGCAAACGTACCTCAGACCTGCCACCCCAGTGTCTGTGTGTGCAGTTTTAAACTGTCATTTCATCCCATCAAGTGCACCCACTTGGCATACCCAAACCTTTCCTTTTATTACATTCAAAGCACCCCTAAGGTAGGCCCAAGGTAGCCCTATGGGTAGGGTGCAGTGTATTTAAAAGGTAGAACATGTACTGTTGTGTTTTACATGTCCTGGTAGTGAAATACTGCTAATTTCGTTTTTCACTACAACAAGGCCTATCTCTCCCTTAGGTTAGCATTGAAGCTGTCTTGTAACATTTTATAAGTGTATCTTCCAATTGGGAGCTGATAGAAAATTGGAGTTTGATGTCTCTGGACTCACAATTTAAAAATACATTTTTTAGTGAAGTTGGTTTATATTGCAGGTCTGAAAATGCCACTTTTAGAAAGTTGACATTTTCTTACTTTCTACCATTCTGTGCCTCTGCCTGTCTCTGAATACACATCTGGGTTAGGATGAGATGACAGTTGGGCTGCTTGTGAATTCACTCTAGATAGTCACACAAAGGGAGCTGACGTGTGCCCTGCATATCCTGATGGCCCATCACCAGGCTGATGGGGCTTCCTGAGCAAGAGTGGTGGGAGGAGTTGACACACTGACACCTGAATAGGGCTGTGCCTGTCCTCACACAAAGAAGTCCTGACCCCCTGTAGTGTGTCTGGAGCCAGGGTAGGAAAAAGGCAGGGTCTTGTGCACTACAAAGAGTTTCCTTTGAAGTTTGCCTACTTCAAAGGCTGAAATGGGTATAAGTACTGGACCTCTGACACCATATACTCAGAACACGTCTGGGTTGAGGACATTCTGCCAGGAGAAGAGCTGGATAGCTGTCAAGAGGGACTGCCACTTTGTTGTTTGCTTTCTTCTGTTGGCCTTCTGCTTGCTGCTTCTGTCCTGGAAGTGAAAGGACTGGACTTTGCTTTCTACATTCTGCTTCCAAGGTTCTTCAAGGGCTTAAGTTGAGCTTGCCTCCTGTTAAGAAGCCTCAGGGCCATCAAAGACTTCACCTGCAACCTCTAGGCACCTCTGCTGAGGAGTCCTACTTGCCAAGTACTGCCAATTCCAGTTCCTGGGCCCTTGGAAGTGAGATTAGGGTGCTACTAAGCAGAAACCAAGGCATCAAGGCTGATCAGCTTTGGAAGCGGAGCCCATGTGCAACTCTGACGCCATGCTGCTGCCTGCACCAGAGCCATGGTCCCGCTCAACGCACCAACTGCGACTTGTACCGCGGGTTCCGATGATGCCGCAGCGCCTCCAAAGCTCTGCCACTACATGAGTCTCGAGCACCGCACCACCGAAGTCCGTGGTGCACCGCTCCGACTCCGGTACCTGTGGTCTGGTCAGACATCGACACTGCGGAAACCGAAGCCTCGCAGCTTGACTCTCGACACCTCATGCTGCTTCACAATAAGGAACCAGGGTAACGCACCAGCAACCGCTGTGTCACCTCCCCTGCAGTAGTAAGGAACTGATGCATCACCTCCCCTGCCTTGCCTTTAAGGAACCGATGAATCAATTCCCCTGCAACAATAAGGAACCAATGCCGCACTGGCCTCTGCAACGCATCTTCTCCTCTGTGTTTTGCATCGTCTCTGTTTTTCATGATGCTTCCAAGGTACTGTACTGGGGTGTGCTGGACACCCTAACCAGCCCTTGCTCCATTGAGGTCGGACTCACTTTGTGGATTGGTCGAAATCGACCAAATAGCCCCAGTTGGGGCTATTTTTGATTTCTAAGAGCTATGCTTGATTTAATCTTTAAAAAGCATTATCTTGATTTGTGTATGTTGGATTTTCTCGTTTTGGTCTTGTTTTATTCATATAAATGTTGGTTATTTTTCTAACCCGGTATGGAGTCCTTTTGTAGTGTTTTCACTGTGTTATTGTGTGTGTGTGGGTTTACAAATACTTTACACATTGCCTCTGGGATAAGCCTGACTGCTTTGTGCCAAGCTAGCAAGGGGGTGAGCATGGGTTATCTTAGGTGTGTTACTTACTTACCCTGACTAGAGTTGTGGGTTCTGTCTGGGTTAAGTGACTACCCTAGCCAACCAGGAACCGCATTTCTAACTGTAGGAAGGTAGAATCTGACTGCATGGTTGTCCCCACTTTTTGCCTGGTGTTTTGCTGGTTATTGACTAGTCTGACTGGGATCCTGCTTATCAGGACCCCAGTCTATCTGCTTTCTCCCTAAAATGTTATGTCATGTACTTAGGTACACTCTGTATTGGATACTGGGGTACCCTTATCAGTCCCTAGTATATGGTACACATGTACCCAGGGCATAGGTACCCCAGAGGCCTCCCATGGGCTGAAGCATGTATTATGCCACCCATGAGAGGCCATGCAAAATGGAACTACAGGCCTGCCATTGCAGCCTGTGTAAGATGGTGCATGCACCACTTACTTTAGGTATAGGTTTACTATATCTATAAGTCACTACACTTAAAACTTATAAGTCACCCCTATGGCAGGCCTTGACAATCCTGAAGGCAGGGTGCTGGGTTTTACGTGAGAGGGTGCCACTGCATGAGCAGAGCACCCCTGCATGAGCAGAGCACCCCTGCAGCCTTCGGAGACCATTCTCCCAGGTTGTCGGGGACGCAGCCCGACATATAGGTAGAGGTGCATTATATGCTCGCGTAAAATGCTATCTCGAAAATAGCTGCAACAAACCATGTCGTGTTTGGTATCAAACACCTTGGAATCATACCTCCACACCGGTAACCGGTGTGGGAGGTATGATTCCACCCCTCAGAAGCAAGCTTCATGGGGTCCCTGGTCTTCCCGGTACCAGCCTTCTCAACCCTGACAGCACAAAATGGTTGCTGCCGACCAGAGACACATTTCTGCCCTCCTGCTGCTGAGCCAAGCTCAAGCAGAGGAAGGCAGCACAATAGGCATCCTGTCACAGGGAGGTGTGACCACCTCCCAGATAGGATTTAGTGTATTGGAACTGGGTGGGTGCACTTCCAAAGTGCCTGAAAGTCTGCACGAGGGGCACATTTGGTGTCCCTGTGCATAGTCCAGCTCAAACCAGTTCTGGGAGCTGTTGGCTCCTGCTCTGGCGCGAAACTGGACAAAGGATATGGGAGTAACCTCCCCACTGTCCTGACCCTCCCCTGGGAGGGTCCCCTGAATCTGTCCAACCCTCTCCCGTGGGTACAAAAGGGCTTACCTGGCTGTAAGACCCTAGATTCAATGTGGACAAGATTCTGAACAAGAAACCACTGACCTTCGACCGTCTGGACACTCTGGACTTCGCTGGACTTCGACTGGGCCCGACTATGTCTCCCTCTCCGTCAAAAGCATCGTCTGTGCCCGTGCACCATACAGGCTCTGTGCAGGACCTGTGGAGCATCAAGGACAACTGAAGTATCTCCCTTGGGGTGAAGGAGTCACTCCCCTGCATTTGCAGTCAAATAGCAACTGACTGGTCTGCTGATCCTGAGCTCCTGCGGACTCCGAAGGCTCCAGCAACACAGGAGGTGGGTTCCTACGTTCCTTGAGGTTGAGCTGCCCTCTCATTAAGTTTGAGGCCAGTATCCCTCGAGGGGACCGCATAACTCGAACCCTGCGCACCGCGTACTTTTGCAAGTGCATATGCTTGTTGGTGTTCCCCAACTTCATGCATTGGGCTGTAGATAGCCCCAACCTCTGTGCACATTTCATACAAAGGACTCTAGCCTCCTTGCACTCTGTGCCCTGCAAGCTGTGACTTTGTGAAACTGCTAGAGGTCCCCTTGCGACTCCTGTGCCTTCAGCCTGTGGGTCCACTTGAGGGAAAACACTGCTTTTCTTGGGCTCCCCTGGTTGCTCCAGGCCTGCCCTGACTCCCCTTCCTGTGGTGAGTCCTCTGGTCCTTGCTGGGCCAGAGGGTAACCTTCTTTGACCTTCTTCGTGGGTTGCCGCTGCCAAGGCTTGTTGGTGCTCCCGCCGGACACCGACCTCTCAGCACTCGACATCCTTCATGGGACAGCTTGTATCCGTCTCCTGGTTGTCCTCAACGTCTCCTGGTCCCTGCAGCTGTAGAGTCAAGGTCTTCTTCTTCACACCTGAAACACCCGACATCGGTGGGCATTCGTCTACCGAGCCCCTCTTTCCATCAAGAATCCACCTGTGGGTTCCACCGGACACTTTTCTTCTTTCCAGCAGTGGCATTTCTTTGAAGACTCCCATTGAGAACGACGGCGGTTTCCGATGCCACTTCAGCCCTATGCACCCGGCTTCCCTGGGATAGGTAACTCTGGTACTTCGGTATCCACGGGTGGGGTGGCTCTCCAACCTTCTATGTTCCAAAGGGTTTCCTCGTAATCCACTGGGAAGGGTCCTTAAACTTTAAAACTGCAACCACGACTCTCCCATTGAATTTTACGTAGCACGCGGTTGTGTTCTCACACTGCACCCGTCCTCCGTGGGGTCCCTACTTACTCACCTTGGGTGGTTCCTTGGGGTCCCAGCGATTCTACATCCTCTAGACTCTGTCTTGACTCGCGTCGTGGTTCTTATACCACTATTTTAGTATATGGTTTGGTCTCCCCCGGGTGCCCACTGTGTATTAGTGCTACTTACTATTGTTTCTGTGCTACAGTATTGTGTGCTTTGTGTTTCTCTGCTTGTAGCAGATACTGTGAGGTATTTAAGGTGTGTTATAATAATAAACATATATTCTTATAACTACTGTGTGGTTCTCCTTTTATTTAACCAATACAATAAGATTGCATTCTGGTAAAACAAGCCGCTTAACATTCCTTCAAGACTAAGCCTGAAGGCTGCTCTCCACAGCTACCACTTGGATAGCTTTCTAAGGTTATCTTTGACCTCTTAAATCAACATAAGGGTTGTTTGGACTGGTGCAAGGTGCCCACTTTAATTAGTGGACATCATATACCAGGCCAACTTCTCACACTAACAAATAGCCATAATTCCAAGCAGAAAATCTGTAAGACAGATGACCACGCCAGGCTTTCTTACTTAGCACACACACAACATTGAATGCAATTTAATTAAACAATTCTAGTGGTGAGATTGTTTATTTATAAACGTAATCCCGAAGAAACAAAGTTGGGAAAATATACTCATAATTGGTGGGGCTCAGCTTGCTGATCAGCAGTGGCAGATTTTCCACTGCAGATGAAGTTGGCCTTGTCCCTCTATAGGGGCCCTTCAGCTAAGCAGCAGCAAGCTCCGAGGAGCTAGTCCTAAAGAAGAAAGATACAAAACTGTAGTCCATCTGCCCTTTCAGGACCCAATAGAGTGAGTTACTAGATACTATCAATGGGCCCTCAAAGGCAGTTGCTCCCTCAGGATGACAGGCAGCTCTGTAGAGCCAATCGGTGAGGAGGGAGGGGAACTCACTTTGGTGGATCAGCGCATCCAGGAGCTCACACATGCCAACCTTTGTATCCCTTTCTACCAAAAGAGCATGGGTCTCAACTCAAGGAGCTTGCATCCGTCTTTACGGTGGCCTGGCCCTGGCCACAGGAGTCAGGATTCCCCACCTGGCTGTCGGGTGCAGGGTATCACATCACACACACATGTACAATAAGCTCCTTTCCTATAAATCTGGTGGGGCAGGCCTCTGGAAGGATCTTGCAGAGATTCTGCAGTGGCCTGTGGTGTAGATACACCTGAAGCACCCCCCAGAGGCACTTCTGGCAATTACATGAACTGAGGAGGCCTGTCATGAGTGTGGAGTGGCCTAACGTCAACTGCCAGCAGTTGAAAACCAGGCATGGCCCACTTGCTGGGTTCCTCAGCCTCACCGAGCTGTCTGTGGCATCCACATAGTGCCAGCAATAGGCACAGTGAAACAGCACTGGCCAGAGTGACATGTCCACTCACCAGGGCCGGACAGGACACCAAAACGTGCTGTAATATAATGCAATGTTTCTTTAATGTTATGCAATGTTGCTTTAATGCATCTTTTAAATGTATGTTAACAGCACGCGCTATGTTTCAAGCGTGTGCTGTCTTTGTGCAGGGCTTGGGATATCACTGTAGAGCGCTATGTTTGTATTTGAATCTGCGCTCGTGTTATTGTTACTGAGTGCATGTATTTTCCTTTGAAATTTCTTCCACATGCGCTTTGTGTTTAGTAAGTTTGTTTCCCATTACTGAGCTTAGATAGCTGTTGGGAATCTAACTGTCTAGACACAAAGTTTTGTGGGTTCATAATTATGAAATAAAGAACCATCCTGGATTGGATCTGCCGCTTTCAAGTCTCTTCATTACACATGCCCTGGCAAAAAATATGTAAACCAGACCCACTCTGCAGTGACTAAAGTGGGGCCATAGGGCATGACCGGGTTATGGCAGCCACCCTGTTCCGAAAGCAGCTCCATAACCTGCAGCCTGCAGGAGTAATGCCAGAGTGGCTGAATGCCCTGCCACTCGCCTCTGCGAAGAGAGAAGAGGCGTACCTGGAGTTTTTTAGGTCGAGCCTAGCAACGCGCATACTCTGTTCTGCGAGACGTGTAGTATCTAGAATAGGGCTCGATGCACCGCCTATGTTTTCTATTGGCTCCTGTTAGTGCCCATCATTAAGGGCTGCTTTTGTTTGGTGGATATGTTTAGTTAGTCCTACCTTTTAGTGTTTTCGACCCTCCCAGGCCACTGCCCCTGTTACTGTGGTGTTCCTCTTTTTTTTAAATTTAATGTCCTTTGTGCACTCTTTTCTTGTTTGCCTCGGCTGTGCAGAAGCACGGTGCCCACTTCAGGGACGCCTACCGACTCACTCCTCTCTCGTTCTCTTCACCAGGGCTGCCTCCTCATCTCCTCCATCCCAGGAGCCTCATATACTATCAAGTCAGGCTTCTCCTCACCACTGACTCTCCCTCCTCCTACTCGAGATGCGCCCGCTTCAGGGATGCCTACCGACTCACTCCTCTCTTCTTCTCTTCACCAGGGCTGCCTCCTCATCTCCTCCGCCCCGGCAGCCTCATATACTTTAGAGTCAGGCTTCTCCTCACCACTGACTCTCTCTCCTCCTACTTGTGTCTGGCAGCAGCTTCTCCTCAGCCCTGACAGTCTCCTCCTGCCTTTAGAAGCTCTCCCTTCTACCTTCCTCAGAGCCTCTTCCTCCCCTCCCAGGCACCTCCCCTCTCCAGCTCTTAGCAGACTTGATAAAAGGTTTGCCTTGTTCATCAGGCTCATCACTTCTTCCCCCCACCGGAATAGGATTTATAAATACAGCTTAGTGCCTTTCCTATCATTCCGTACAAACAGTCACCCAAAACTCCAGCTGGTTATAAGTGGGGCTGCATCGTCCTTTCTGCTAAGTCACTGCCTGTGTTCGTCAGGATCCTTGCCGCCCCCTTATAAGTGTGAGTTTAATTTGTGTCCGTACATGGCATTATTTCTCTCACTAGCAGTGTTGGGTACCACACACTCTTAGAAGCACCAGTCATGGCGCAGCAAAGGCACTGTTTCTGCCGCAGGCATGGGTCTGTGTGAGGGCATTCTGCCATGGCACTTTATTACTATTTTATTGTGTTTGTTAGTCACGCTCACTCCATGCTGCTGCTATCTCCCACCTCTGGGCGGGCCTCTGTCTATCACTCAGTCGCTGAACGAGGCTGGATGTAAACACAATTGCGCTTGCTACTTCCCAGCCTCGTTGACATGGGCACCACTCGCCTCTCCGGGATGGGAGGAGAGATTCCAGTTTCAAACCAAGGAGGTGCAGGGCACAGGGCAGCTGTAGACAACATATGACCGTTCTTTCTGGGGACCTAGATAACTGTAATGTGTGTTCCAGATAGGCAGAGCACAGGAAAGGTGTCAACATAAATGAATTACCAAAACCAGAAATAGCTTGCCCATAAATATTTGAGTGTATTGATCAGGAGCGAGGCCTTTTCTGGGTTACACTTTCAAAGAACACGGCTGTAACATTCTTTAGGTGAATTGTGTGAGTTTATAAATATCAGGCGCATGGAGTCAGCAAGAGGCACGTTTAATCAGAATTGTGTGACTGTTTCAGCCTAGTATCACAAGATCGGGCGATCAGACTTCCACATTGTGGCATAAGTTTTCATGGTTAGCAGGCACTGAGTACCTTTACTTCTTTGTTGTGAAAGGCAGAGTATGAGTACCTGCACTTCTCAGCAGAGGTTCAGTACTTTAATTGGAAGAGTACAGACACTTATTTCATTGCACTTCTAAATTTCCAATTCAAGCACTGATTTAAACGGTACAAAAATGTACATAATGTAGAATGGAATTCTCTGATGTACGGACATTCAAGCTGTGGCATGCGAATACAGGGTCAAAGGCCTTTTCTGATTAGATGAAGGAACTCAGCTGCCCTATAGAATGAGTACACCCACCTGACTACACGTTTTGTTCATCTTTTTCATTTTAAGCCTTGCCCTACATTTTTATATAAACATACAGCTACCTACCTAAATTGTCAATTATGATGTATTCGTGGCGAAACTTTGCACCTGAATTACATCCCGGTGCAAGAAGTGGTGATTAATGTATACAGGTATTGTTTCTGTATACATTATTACATTTTCTGCACATGCTTTTATCCTCAATTCAGAGGTAGTGTGACAAGTGTAAAGCCGTAGCAAAGGGAAATGTAAATCGCTCTTCCCTCTAAATTTGTGATAATGCACAACCTCAGCACCAGCACAGCATCATCACCTCAGCACCAGCACAGCAAAGACCACTTCAGCATCAGCACAGAACCATCATTGCATCAGCACAGTACCACTTCTCATCAGTGCACCACCACCACTGCAGCACCAACTCAGCTTCAGCGCAGCATCAATGCAGCACGACCTCAGCATCACCTCAGCACAACACCAACTCAGCATCACTCAGCACCACCTGAGCACCAGCTCAGCTCCACCTAAGCACCACCACACCATCACTAAGCACCACCACATCACCACTCAGCACCACCATGTCATCACTCAGCACCACCACACCATCACTCAGCACAGCATCACTCAGCACCATCACCACTCAGCACCACCTCATTATCACTCAGCACCATCTCAGCATCAACACAGTACCACCTCCTCATCAGTGCACCACCACCAGTTCAGCACCACCTCAGCATCAGCGCAGCATCATCTCAGTGGCAGCGCAGCACCAGCACTACACCACCTCAACATTAGCACAGCACCATGTCAGCATCAACACCACCTCCGGATTAGTGCACCACCAGCAGTGCTGTGCCACCTCAGTGGAGCACCACCTCAGGCCAAGCACAGCCCCACTTCAGCATCAGCAGAGCACCACCTGAGCAGCAGCACAGCATCACCTCAGCACAGCACCAACTCAGCACCACCTGAGTACCACCTCAGCACCACCACCTCAGCATGACTCAGCACACTTCAGCCTGACTCAGCACCAACTCAGTATCACTCAGCATCACCTAAGAACCACCACAACACCACCTCAGAATCAGCACAGCACCACCTCCTCATCAGTGCACCCCCACCAGTGCAGCACCAACTCAGCATGAGAGCAGCCCACGTCAGCACCAGCGCAGCACCACCTCAACATCAGCACAGCGCCATCTCAGCATCAGCACAGCACCACCTCCACATCATTTAACCACCACCACCAGTGCAGCCCCACCTCAGCAGCAGTGGAGCACCACCTCAGCAGCGGAGCACCACCTCAGCCCCAGTGCAGCACCACTTCAGCATCAGCACAGCGCCACCTCAGCAAGAGCACCGCACCATCTCAGCATCAGCACAGCACAATCTCAGCATCATTCAGCACCATCTGAGCACCAGTGCAGCACCACCACCACAACATCACTCAGCACCACTTGAGTATCATTCAGCATCACCTGAGCATCATATCTGCACCAGCACACCACCCCCTCAGCATCACTAAGCACCACCTCACTCTGCCTTTGGAATCTGGCATCTGTTGATTCTCCCCTAGTTTCCCTCTGCTGCTCATGTCCCAACCTCCACCCTCCCGTTGTTTATGCCCTCCCCCATAACAAACAAGCATTGGCATAGCCAATAGGTCTCGCCTTTCGGACCTTATAAGTGTTTAGCCATGCAACACTTGATGTTGTTGCACCAAGGATATTGTGCTGGATAACTAAACACTTATAAGGTCCCAAAGGCGAGACCTATTGCCTATGCCAATGCTTGTTTTTTATCTGGAACGAGCAGCACAGTATTCCTAATTACAGCAAAAACACCACAGACCTAACTTGCTGCATAAGGACAAAAATGTATATGTGTCTGTGGAGTAGTGAACCCCCACTTACCCAGCTTAAGTGCCAGCTTAAGTGGCGAGGTCTGGACCTGGGTGCCAGGGGCAGGAAAATTGGGTACCACTAAAACATTAACTAGTTGTTTATGGGCGTCTTCTGTCTGCAGCTCTGCAGCTAAAAGCTCATAAATAACACTGTTAGGAAATACCATGACAGAGGTGTGGAAGGTGGGCTTAAATGTACAGGGAAGGAAACAAAAATTAAAATTAAAAAAAAATGATGACATGCAGACAACAGGGGAAAATACAGAGGGGTGAACAATTTTTTTTTTTTTTAAATAGAATGATAAAATGAGGAAGAAAAAGTAAAATGTAGCATAAAAGGGTGAATGGATCGGGTGAAAAGCTGGATAGTGGGGATCAGAGGGAGACAGTGGAGATCAGAGGGAGACAGTGGGGATCAGAGGGAGACAGTGGGGATCAGAGGGAGACAGTGGGTATCAGAGGGAGACAGTGGGGATCAGAGGGAGACAGTGGGGATCAGAGGGAGACAGTGGGGATCAGAGGGAGACAGTGGGGATCAGAGGGAGACTGTGGGGATCAGAGGGAGACTGTGGGGATCAGAGGGAGACAGTGGGGATCAGAGGGAGACAGTGGGGATCAGAGGGAGACTACAGACATTAGATGGACTCTTCAGGGATAAAATGCAGGCTGTTGGTATAAGAGGGAGACGGAGAATAAGAGGGAGACTACAGGAATCAGATGTGGACTCTGAGGATCAGAGGGAGACAGTGGAGATCAGAGGGAGACAGTGGGGATCAGAGGGAGACAGTGGGGATCAGAGGGAGACAGTGGGGATCAGAGGGAGACAGTGGGGATCAGAAGGAGACTGAGGATCAGAGGGAGCTGTGAGGATCAGAGGGAGACTGAGGATCAGAGGGAGACTGTGAGGATCAGAGGGAGACTGTGGGGATCAGAGGGAGATTGTGGGAATCAGGGAGATGATAGAGATTAGATGGGCCCTCCAGTGATAAAATGCACAGTGTGGGGAGCAGAGGGGTCCTTTGAGGATCAGTAGAAGAATACAGGGATCGGAGGGAGACTGTAGGGATCAGAAGGAGACTGTGGGGGCCAGAGGGAGCGTATACCAATCACATGGACATTGCGGGGTTCGGAGGGAGACTGTGGGGGTCAGAGGGAGTCTACAGGGATTAGATGGGCCCTACAGGGATAAAATTCACACTGTGGGGAGCAGAGAGAGACTGAGGATCAGCGGTAGACTACAGGGATCAGATGGAGACTATGAAGATCCGGTGCAGACAGTGGGGATCTGAGGAGACTGAGGGGATGAGAGGGATACCCTGGAGATTAGAGGGAGACCACAGAGATTATGTTGCCCCTACAGGGATAAAATGACACCTGTGGGGATCAGGGGGAGACTATAGGAATCAGATGGAGACTATGGAGACCAGATGGAGGCTGTAGGGACCAGAGGGAGACTATGGAGACCACATGGAGGCTGTAGGGACCAGGGGGAGAGTATGGAGATCAGAGAGAGTCTATGGAGACCAGATGGAGACTATAGGGATCAGATGGAGACTATGGAGACCAGAGGAAGACTATGGAGACCAGATGGAGGCTGTAGGGACCAGAGGGAGACTATGGAGACCACATGGAGGCTGTAGGGACCAGGGGGAAACTATGGAGATCAGAGAGAGTCTATGGAGACTATAGCAATCAGATGGAAGCTATGGGGACCAGAGGGAGACTGTGGAGACCAGATGGAGGCTGTAGGGACCAGGGGGAGACTATGGAAACCAGATGGAGGCTTAGGGACCAGAGGGAGATTATGGAAACTAGATGGAGGCTGTAGGGACCAGAGGGAGACTATGGAGACCAGATGGATGCTGTAGGGACCAGAGGGAGATTATGGAGACTAGATGGAAGCTGTAGGGACCAGGGGGAGACTATGGAGACCAGATAGAGGCTGTAGGGACCAGAGGGAGACTATGGAGACCAGATGGATGCTGTAGGGAAAAGGGGGAGACTATGGAAACCAGATGGAGGCTGTAGGGAAAAGGGGGAGACTATGGAAACCAGATGGAGGCTGTAGGGACTAGAGGAGACTGTAGAGATCAGAGAGAGATAATGTGGGGATCAAAGGGAGACGATGGCGGTCAGAAGGAGACCATGGAGGTGGAAGGGAGGCTGTGGGGGTCGGCGTGAGCCTTTGAGGTTCAGAGGGAGATTGTGCAGGCTGAAGCTTTAGGAATCAGAGAGAATATTTTGCGTTTGTTGAGACCTTCGAGCTTAGAGAAAGATTGTGGTGTCCAGAAGGCAGAAGGGTTTGTTCAAATGCCAAAAATACAAAGGTATTCGTGAGTAAAGCGGAAAAACACTCAGATATGTGAGCTAAGGGCTTTTTTCCCTCTGCCTGCTTAAAAGACATTAAAATTTGGTCAAATAATGCAGAAAAGGCTGGTCTCCGGCTAGCCCACCTCCCTCCCCCCTCCTCTGGGCAACGTCATGGCAGAGGGTATAAAGTTTCACAGAGTAGGAACAGAGGAGCCAGTCAAGCTAGAAGTGAGTGAGCGAGGCAGAGTTAAAGGAAGAAAGAGCGGGAGGAGGGGGAGGGAGCGCGCGAACGAGAGAGCAACGAAGAAAGAGGGGGCGAGACAAAGCAGGAGACAGGGTGACAGCAGCGGGTGGAGAGAGAGGAGGGCAGCAGGACGAGAACGGGAAAGAGAGCCAAGGAGAGAAAGCGACGAGGTGAGGGGAGAAAGAGAGGGGAAGCAGGGAGACAGACAAAGAGTGGGAGAGACAGAAGGACACAGGCACGGAGAAAGACGGAGAGATCAAAAGAGACACGAGAGAGCGCCGAGGGAGTCTGCAGGAATAAGAGACCAGCCTCTTAGGGATTCTGTGTTGTATGGATTTTCTCTGCCGTATTTCACCTCAAGGAACCGAGAGACACACTATCCCTCTTTGGAAAGCACCAGCAGCCCGGGGCGGGTATCAAGGAAAACAAGCGCGCACGCCTCACGCGGCAGCAAGAAGAGAAAGGAGGGGGCCTGCGCGATTCCCTTGCGGGAGCGAGCAGCAAGGCGCTATAATTGCTACCATATGGCGCCAGCTGCTCGCTCCCGCAAGTGAATCGCCAAACGTGCACGCGTTGCCATTGAAGGCAATGGAACACGTTCACGTTTTTGGCTGAAAAGCCGAAGCGATCCCAAAAGGTCTTTTTGCCTATGCAGCGCATGCGCGCTGCGTAGGCGAGACCTAAAAAAACCTATAGCAAGCAAGCATTAGAACAGGCAGGAAGAAGTTGCCAGCATTGCAAGGACAAAAATACTAGTAGACATTTTTGAATGTTAATTCTTTTTTTACTGGGGTCGTTCAGTTGTACATAATGTCTTCTTGGTTAAATATACGGTAACAAAAATGCTTATAACACTTTTTTTATAACTTTTCAACATGTTTCACAGTAGCCGCTATGTTCTACAGCATAGTTTGAAGACATTGGCAAAGCCAATAGCTCTGGCTAAACACGTATAAGGTTCCCAAAGGCGAGACTTATTAGCTATGCCAATGCTTGTCTTGCTATGGGGCTCTTCATGCTGGGGGGAAGGAAAGAGGGATCCCCCACAGAGACATGAGAACAGTGGGCAACAGCTTGCCAGTTAAAGGTGCCTACTGGCAGAGGGGAATGCCATTCTCACTGCCAAGCAGGCAAGGGCTCAAATCTGCCACCCTGTTGAGGTGTAATCCCTAACAAACATATTTTTCATCCACTTAAAGTCACTTTGATCTAGAGATATTTTATCCCAACTCCATGTCTCCATTTTAGCTCTGTTGTACAAACCGCATCATTAGAGCGCCTACTCTTAAAACTTGACACCTACTGATTTTAATCTTCTTTTGTCTGACTATTTTTTTATTGAGGAAAACAATGCAGCGTGCCAGAAAACATGTGCTCTGTTTGTTTTGTTGCTTGCAAGCGAGCCACTGATTTCCACAACATAAATTACCCCCATGCTGCTTCTTCAACTGCAGGCTCCAAGGGCTCTCATGCACGAATTAGGTTTGCTATTTTTTATGCTCGCCGGCCGCAAGCAGGTGCTTGGATATAAATGGGTTGAAAATTAGCTCTTTATAGAGCGCACACATGCAAATACCATTTCCAGGCGCCTGACATTTCCCAGCCGCACCTGTGGCACAGAAATGGCTGTACAAATTATCTATAATTAAAATTATAGCAAGCACTTCATCCCTCTAAGCGGGGCACAAGTCCTAAAAAAAGAAGTGGGAGGACTAATCTAATTAATCAGTATGCAAGTGGAATCACGGCGGGTGACATCATGGCGTGTGACATCGCGGCGCGTGACATCACAGCGCGTGACATCACAGGAAGTGGCATCATAAGAAGTGATATCAGATCTTAAGCCCTCACATATATGTTTAACATGTCTATCATGAGTGCATTGGAGCATATTTCGAGTATACAGGGAATCTCTCCTGATTTAGGCAGAAGATTCACACTTTTGTAAGTTACACAGAAAGCAATGTTGCTTTTGTCAGCGTAAACTTCCTCTACCCATAGTGCTTCAAAAGAAAAAATAGTGATATTTAAATTATTACAACGCCTCCTCAGGGGTAGTATGCGCTATATAAATGCTATTTACTTTGTGAAAATACTGGGAAAGATCAACACATCTGACGTTCTTACAGTGCATGCATATCTCCTAAACAGAGCCTGAACAAAATGAAAAGCTGCCTCTCTTAAGTACGTGTGAAGTGCTTACAAGGTGTGAGCCTTTGTTTCCCCTCTGCTGCATTTGCTTCTAGGTGTGGGGCTCCTGACCGCTCCCACCCAGGAGACTCCAACAAAATGAGGCCGGATGACCCCTCAAATTCGGCCTTTGTTATGGGCCCAGCAGGAGTCAGAAATAAGAGAGCCCCCTCCCATCCCCGCCTGCACGTTGTTGCAGATCGAAAGCAGATAACAACGTGCACGCGCTGCTGAAAGTGTCCCGGTGTTTGGAAATTACACCGGGACGAATTCAGCATCTTTTTCAGTGGGGCCCAACTTTTTGGCAGGGTGGACGGTGTCCACCCTGTGAAAAAAGTGGGTGGACGACGTCCACCCGCGTGTACCCCCGACTCGTGCCCTGCCTCTAAGGGGAGAAGTGGCTTTTATTGTACAATTGAAAGTACGTTGAGGGTAGTTTTTAGGCCTGGCTTGAGAGTACAGCTCTATGCTACACGTATTGTTTGCAGTTCTTTAAAATACTCACATGGTAAAGTGAGGCTCCACCCAGAGAAGCAAAGCTATCTCACCTTATTCTATTGGATGTTGGATGTATCAGTCCACCTCCTACCAGAGGCGCAACTAGAACGAAATTTCGGGGGGGGTGGTGCTAATAAAAATTTCAGGGGGGGCTAATTCTTCCAGCAACTAACTTGGCATCCTGGTTGCTCCAGGCCTGCCCTCACTTACCCTCACTGGGTGAGTTCCCCAGACCTTGTTGGTCTGCACCATTGACGATCTTCCTCTGCATCGAGACTTGCCGTTGCCAAGGCTTGTTGGGTCCAATCCGGTCGCCGACACCTCAGCACTCGACAGACATCGTGTACCAGCCCGAATCCTGCTCCTGGTCACCGACAACGCCTCCTGGACCTCATGGCTGAAGAGTCAAGACGACCGTCAACGCACCTGAAGCACTCGACATCGGTGGGCATCTGTCCATCGCCTTCCTGGTCACTGGCTAGTGACCCAGACTCTGTCCCCTCTGCTTTCAGGTTCTTCAGAACTCCGATCCACTCTTGGATCCACCCGGACACTTTTTCACTTGGTCGCCAGCAGCACTTTGCAGCAGATCGCCATTCAAATCGACGACGAAACCCGACCCCGAAAGGCACCTATGCACCCGGCTTCCCTGGGTGAGGTAACACGAGTAGTCCGGTGCTCCCGTGGGTAGAGACTCTTCAAAGTCCTAGATCTCAAAGGGTTTGCTCCAAGTCCTCCTTTAAGTGTCCCTTTTCTTTAATTTCCCGATCACGACTTTCTCCATAGAAGTCAACGGCGTATCGCGGTTGTGTATTTACACTGCACGCGTCCCCCGTGGTTCCCCTGTGTCACTACCGTGGGTGGTTCCTTGTGGTCCAAGCACTTCTAGAGGCTCTAGGCCTAGTGTCTAGTTCAGTCGTGGTTCTTATACCACTTTATTGGTATATGGTTTGGTACGCCCCTAGGGCCCAAACGTGTATTTGTGCTATTACTGTGTTTAAATAACTTCTAACTTATGTACTTCGAACTCTAGCCTCATAAAGAGACTAGAGGGGTGTGTTTAGCAATAAATACATATATTTTGAATATATACCTGGTGTGGTGCTCTTTCATTTGATCACTCAAGAGATTATAGACTGGTAAAACAAGCTGCTTTACATTCCTTCAAGACTTAGCCTGAAGGCTGCTCTCCATAGCTACCACTAGGATAGCTTTCAATAAGGTTGTCTTTAACCTATCTCCAATAAGGGGTTGTTTGGACTGGTGCAAAGTGCCCACTATAATTAGTGGACAGCATATACCAGGCCAACTTCTCACATTGGTGTGGGATTCCAGCTTGCTATTGTTTTACCAGATAATCTCAATTGAATTGATCAACTGAAAACCACTAAAGGTACCTAAGGTACATATAATTTAAGCTTAGAATACAGTAAGTTCTACTGAACTTAGAGTTGTGTGTTAAGGGATAGCACGACCCTTTCTACAACTCAAGAGAGTTTAGTAGGCCACACTAGAGTAGGTAGTGCATACACCACACCACACTAGTAATGTCTTTAAGGGTAGGATCTAAAGAATCCTTGCAGGAAGCCACTGAGCTTCCACCCTCCAAGTATGATACACTCCCATTCTTGGAATTGAGAGCTTTATTCAACTTGAGAAAAATAAGGACAGGCCAAAGCCCCACCACCCAACACCTCAAGGAGTTGTTGGTGGCTTATGACCTTAGTAAGCCCTTGGGGACTGAAGGGGTAGGAGCTGAGGGTGGGGCAGATGATGAGGATGGGACCAGGGGTACCAATACCCCCAGCCCCCCCTCTGAAACTGGCCAGGAGGGCGACAATGGCCCTGACCTGGATAATCCAATCCCTCCTGAGGAAGATGAAGAGGATGATCAGAATGATGCCCTCTTTGTCCCCCCAGGAAGGATTATGAGTGTGCCCAGAAGGTCTAGGTCTCCTTCTCAGGAGTCTAACCACTCTGGCACCTCCATAGGGAGCTCTGTCTCATCTCATAGGAGGGAATCCTCTCATGAGAGAAGAAAGAGGCTGGTTCAATATGAGGAAGCTCAGCTTGAAATCAAAAAGAAGCAACTGGCTATAGACAGGGAGTCCCTAGATCTCTTTAGAGAGAGAAGAAAGTTGGGACTAGAGTCCCATGGTGGCAGCCATGTCCCTAGAGATAGGGAAAGGTCCTATGACCATAGGAACCTGAGCAAGATTGTCCCTCCCTATCAGAATGGGGATGACATCCACAAGTGGATAACTGCTCTAGAGAGGGCCTGTAAGGTACAGAAGGTCCCCCAGGAGCAGTGGGCAGCAATCTTGTGGCTCTCCTTTGCAGACAAAGGTAGAGATAAGCTCCTCACTGTTAGAGAGGAGGATGCTGATAATTACAAGGTCTTGAAGAGTGCTCTTATTGATGGGTTTGGCCTAACCACTGAACAGTACAGGTTGAAGTTCAGAGATACCCAAAAGCACAGACTGAAGACTGGGTAGACTATGTGGATTGTTCTGCCAAGGCTCTGGAAGGCTGGTTGATGGGCAGTAAGGTGTGTGACTTCTCAGGATTGTACAATCTGATAATGAGGGAGCAGATTCTTAATAACTGTCAAAATCAGCTGTTGCATCAATACCTGGTAGACTCTGATCTGACCTCTCCCCAAGAATTGGGAAAGAAGGCAGACAAATGAGTCAGAACCAGGGTGAAGCAGAAGGTACAGAACCAAGGTGGGGAAACCAAGAAGCAAGATGCTAAGAACTCTGAAAAGGGTGGGGAGAAGGGTAAAGATCAAAAGTCTTCATCAGGCCCCCAAAAATCTTCTTCTGGTGGGGATTCACAGTCTACCAAAGGGAAAGGCCAAAGAAAACCATGGTGCAAGGTCTGTAAGCAAAAGACCCACTGGACCAGTGATTGCACCAAGTCCAAAGACTCCAGTCCAGCACCCACCAATGCCCCTAAGGCACCTGTTCCCCCTAGTACAGTTGGTGGGAGTGCTCCAGCCAAGGGTATAGTAGGGTTCACCCTGGGTACTGAGTTGGGCTCTGACCTAGTCAGAGAACTGACTCAGGCTGTGTTAGTCTGTGATGGAGGCATGGATGTGACCTCCTCTGTGAGTCCCAGTAATCTGGGCAAGTACAGACAACAGCCTTTAATCAATGGACGTGAGGCTTTGGCATTTAGGGACACAGGGGCAAGTGTCACAATGGTGCCACAAGACCTTGTGAATCCTGGGCAAGTTATACTTGGTGAGATGTACCAAGTGACCAATGCTAGCAATGTCAGAACAGACCATACTCTGGCAGTTGTTAACTTCTCCTGGGGAGGGGTAACTGGCCTTAAGAAGGTTGTGGTAAGTGCAAACCTACCAGTCGAATGCTTGCTTGGCAATGACTTAGAGACTTGTGCTTGGGCAGAAGTGGAGCTCAGGACCCATGCAGAAATGCTGGGGATCCCTGCAGATGTGTTTGCTGTGACCAGGTCACAAGCCAAACTGTCTTGCACTGAACAGGCCTTGGATTCTGGAAGAATGGACCAAGTGCCTTCCAAGAGGAGGAGTAATAGGGTTAAGGCAGTGCCTTCCCCCTTGGCTCAGGAAGAGGATCAGTCCCTTGAGGGGGATGATCTCAGCCCTGAAGAAGGAACTGTCCCAGAGGAACTTGAACCTGACCAGGTTGAGTTCTTGGGGACAGGGGGACCTTCTAGGGCAGATCTGAGCCAGGAGCAGCAGAGCTGCCCCTCCCTTGAACCCCTCAGACAGCAAGCTGCTGCTGAGCCTGCTGGGAAAGCTAGTGGTCCCCATACAGTGTATTGGGATGATGGACTCCTGTACTCAGAGAGTAGAGACCCCAAGCCTGGTGCTACCAGGAGGTTGGTTATACCTCTGAAGTTCATTGGCTTCCTATTGACCCTAGCCCATGATATTCCCTTAGCAGGTCACCTGGGCCAGAACAAGACTTGGGACAGAATTGTCCCTCACTTTCACTGGCCCCATATGTCTGAAGACAGCAAGGAGTTTTGTCGCTCCTGTGTAACCTGCCAAGCCAGTGGCAAGGCAGGTGGCACTACAAAGGCCCCCCTGATACCACTACCTGTGGTGGGGGTGCCCTTTGAAAGGGTAGGGATTGACATTGTTGGTCCCATGGATCCCCAAACAGCCTCTGGGCACAGGTTTATCCTGGTGGTAGTGGATCATGCCACCAGGTACCCAGAAGCTATTCCCCTCAGGACCACTACAGCACCTGTGGTGGCAAGGGCCCTCCTGGGAATTTTCTCAAGAGTGGGCTTTCCTAAGGAGGTAGTATCAGATAGGGGTGCTAACTTCATGTCTGGGTACTTAAAAGCAATGTGGAAGGAGTGTGGTGTGACTTATAAGTTCACCACACCCTATCACCCACAATGCAATGGTTTAGTTGAGAGATTCAACAAAACCTTAAAGGGCATGATTAAAGGGCTCCCAGAAAAGCTTAGGCGTAGATGGGACATACTCTTGCCCTGCCTTTTATTCGCATATAGGGAGGTGCCTCAGAAGGGGTTGGTTACAGCCCTTTTGAACTTCTGTTTGGCCACCCTGTGAGGGGTCCACTGTGCTTGGTGAAGGAAGGATGGGAGTTACCTCTCAAGCCCCCAAAGCAAGATATAGTGGACTATGTACTTGGTCTCCGCTCCAGGATGGCTGAGTACATGAAAAAGGCAACCAAAAACCTTGAGGCTAGCCAGGAACTTCAAAAGGCCTGGCATGACCAAAAGGCTGTTCTGACTGTTTACCAGCCAGGATAGAAGGTGGCCCCAGCAGCTCTCCAAGACAAATGGAGTGGACCCCACACTATTGTTGAGCAGAAGGGTGAGGTTACCTACTTAGTAGACCTAGGAACACCCAGGAGTCCCCACAGGGTTCTCCATGTCAACAGGTTAAAACCATATGTGGACAGGGCAGACATGGGCTTGCTCATGGCTACTGATGAAGGGCAGGAGGAAGAGAGTGACCCACTCCCTGACCTGCTCTCACAGAACCCTGACGATGGGTCAGCAGATGGTGTAGCCTTGGCAGGCAGCCTCACTACCCAGCAACAAACTGATTGTAGGCAAGTTCTCAATCAGTTTAGACATATGTTTTCACTGACACCCAGTCAGACCACCTGGTGCACTCATGAAGTGGACACTGGGGACAGTCTGCCTATTAAAAATAAGATTTATAGGCAACCTGACCATGTCAGGGACTGTATCAGGACTGAAGTCCAGAAAATGTTGGAATTGGGAGTTATTGAACCCTCAGATAGCCCTTGGGCTAGTCCAGTGGTCCTTGTACCAAAACCTCACACCAGTGGTGGAAAAAGAGAGATGAGGTTTTGTGTGGACTACAGGGGTCTCAATGCAGTCACTAGGACTGATGCCCATCCAATACCCAGGGCAGATGAGCTCATAGATACTTTGGCCTCAGCCAAATATCTCAGCACATTTGACTTGACAGCTGGCTACTGGCAGATCAGACTAGCTGATACTGCAAAGCCCAAAACAGCATTCTCAACCCCTAGTGGGCATTATCAATTTGTGGTGATGCCCTTTGGTCTGAAGAATGCACCTGCCACTTTCCAGAGGCTGGTGAATACAGTTCTCACAGGTCTGGAAGCCTATAGTGCAGCATATCTAGATGATATTGCTGTCTTTAGCTCCACCTGGGAGGATCACCTGGTCCACCTCAGGAATGTTTTACAGGCCCTGCAAAAGGCAGGCCTGACTATCAAGGCCACTAAGTGCCAGATAGGGCAGAGTCAGGTTGTGTACCTGGGCCACCTTGTGGGTGGAGGCCAGGTTCAACTTTTGCAGAGCAAGATCCAGACTATCATGGACTGGACTGCTCCCACTACCCAGACTCAGGTGAGAGCCTTCTTAGGCCTGACTGGGTACTATAGGAGATTTGTCAAGGGGTATGGATCAATAGTGACACCCCTGAATGACTTAACTTCTAAGAAAATGCCCAAAAAGGTTCAGTGGACAGTTAGCTGTCAAAAGGCATTTGATGACCTGAAGCAGGCCATGTGCACTGCTCCCATTCTACAGAGTCCTGATTACTCCAAGAAGTTCATTGTTCAAACTGATGCATCTGAATTGGGGGTAGGGGCTGTACTGTCACAATTGAATGAAGAAGGTCAGGATCAGCCAGTAGCTTTTATTAGCAGAAGGCTGACCCCTAGAGAGAAACGTTGGTCAGCCATAGAGAGGGAGGCCTTTGCTGTGGTCTGGGCTCTGAAGAAGTTGAGGCCATACTTGTTTGGTACACACTTCCTGGTTCAGACAGACCATAAGCCCCTCTTATGGCTAAAACAAATGAAGGGTGAAAACCCCAAACTGCTTAGGTGGTCCATTTCCCTACAGGGGATGGACTTCACAGTGGAACATAGACCTGGGAGTAACCATGCCAATGCAGATGGACTCTCTAGGTACTTCCACTTAGAACATGAAGACTTAACTGGGCAAGGTTAGTTTAATGTCCCTACGTTTGGGGAGGGGTTGTGTAGGAGAGTAGGATCTGCTTCACATGGGTACCCCCACTTTTTGCTGATGCTTCACTGTTTTTCGACATTAGTCTGGCTGGGGCCCTGCTAATCAGAACCCCAGCCTAGCTGCTTCCTCTCTAAAATGGTTTCCATTTGCCTTAGGCACATCACTGATTGGAATCTGGAGTGCCCTTATAAGTCCCTAGTATATGGTATACTATGTACCAAGGGCATAGGTACCTCAGAGGCCTGCCAGGGGCTGCAGCATGTATTATGCCACCCCTGGAAGGCCATCCAAACTGACACCACAGGTCTGCTACTGCAGCCTGGGTAAGGTGGTGCATGCACCCCTTACTGTGATATAGGTTACCTATATCACTAAATACATACACACATATAAACCTATAAGTCACTCCTAAGGCAGGCCTTATCAATCCTAGAGGCAGAGTGCATGGTTCCTATGTGAGAGGGTGCCCCTGCATGAGCAGGGCCCCTCTGCAGCGTTCGGAGACCCTTCTCTGATGCTGTTTGTAGTGCAGCCTGACCATATACTCTTAAGCGCATTATAACCTCGCGTTAAATGCTAACGTTGGAATGGCTGCACCTAAACATGTCGTGTTTGGTGTCAAACATCTTGGAATACTACCCCCCGCCAATTCTGGCGGCGGGGGTAGCATTCCACCCTTCTAGAGGGAGAGACATGTTAACCCTGGCCTGGCCGGTAACTTCTTTTCAAAGCCCTGGCATCACAAAATGGATGCTGCTGCCACAGACACGAGTCTGGCCTCCTGCTGCTGGACGAAACTCCGGCAGGGGAGGCCTGGACAACAGGTTTCCTGTCCCAGGGAGGTGTGACCACCTCCCCAGACAGGATAATGTGTATTGGGGCTGGGCGGGAGCACTTTCGGGTGCTTTGAAGTCCTGCACTGGGGGCACACTTGGTGTCCCTGTGCATACCCCAGTTCAAACCGGATCAGGGGCTTGCAGCCCCTGCTTTGGCGCGAACTGGACAAAGGGAAAGGGGTGTAGCCACCCCTCTGTCCTGACCCACCCATAGGTGGGGCCAAAGAGTAGTCCAACCCCTATCCTTAGTATAAGTATAGGAACCCAGTCCTTAGGACTTTAGATTATCCCTGGACGAAACTCTGAAACTGAATCCTGGACCTTTGACGCTCTACTCACGATTAGAGGACAGAAGAATCTCCCTTGGGGTCAAGGAGTGACTCCCCTGCTTGGCAGGCACCAAAGAAGCATCTGTCCGGTTCGCATTTCTGAAGCTCCCGCCGGACGCCAAAGTCATCGTATCACCAGAGGTGGATTCTCAGACTTCCCCGAGGCTACCCTGAGTCCCCAGCAAAGCTGAGGCCCGTGGCTATCGTGGGTGACTTGAGACCGTGACCCCTGGACACCGAGCACATTTGCAAGTGCATCCTCTTCTGGGTCTCCCCCGAAGTCGTGCTTTGGGATCCGAGTAGCCCTAGCCTCCAGCACCAACTGCATCGAAGATCACTGGCCTCCACTCCACGAGTGTCCTGTGAGCCAGATCCACGTGCAGCGTCTTGAGGCTCCTTTGCGGTCGCTAGCCCGTTGGCTAGTACCCCTTAACGAAGGCCAATCTTTTTCTAACTTGGCATCCTGGTTGCTCCAGGCCTGCCCTCACTTACCTTCACTGGGTGAGTTCCCCAGACCTTGCTGGTCTGCACCATCGACAATCTTCCTCTGCATCGAGACTTGCCGTTGCCAAGGCTTGTTGGGTCCAATCCGGTCGCCGACACCTCAGCACTCGACAGACATCGTGTACCAGCCCGAATCCTGCTCCTGGTCACCGACAACGCCTCCTGGACCTCGTGGCTGAAGAGTCAAGACGACTGTCAATGCACCTGAAGCACTCGACATCGGTGGGCATCTGTCCATCGCCTTCCTGGTCACTGGCTAGTGACCCAGACTCTGTCCCCTCTGCTTTCAGGTTCTTCAGAACTCCGATCCACTCTTGGATCCACCCGGACACTTTTTCACTTGGTCGCCAGCAGCACTTTGCAGCAGATCGCCATTCAAATCGACGACGAAACCCGACCCCGAAAGGCACCTATGTACCCGGCTTCCCTGGGTGAGGTAACACGAGTACTCCGGTGCTCCCGTGGGTAGAGACTCTTCAAAGTCCTAGATCTCAAAGGGTTTGCTCCAAGTCCTCCTTTAAGTGTCCCTTTTCTTTAATTTCCCGATCACGACTTTCTCCATAGAAGTCAACGGCGTATCGCGGTTGTGTATTTACACTGCACGCGTCCCCCGTGGGTCCCCTGTGTCACTACCGTGGGTGGTTCCTTGTGGTCCAAGCACTTCTAGAGGCTCTAGGCCTAGTGTCTAGTTCAGTTGTGGTTCTTATACCACTTTATTGGTATATGGTTTGGTACGCCCTAGGGCCCAAACGTGTATTTGTGCTATTACTGTGTTTAAATAACTTCTAACTTATGTACTTCGAACTCTAGCCTCATAAAGAGACTAGAGGGGTGTGTTTAGCAATAAATACATATATTTTGAATATATACCTGGTGTGGTGCTCTTTCATTTGATCACTCAAGAGATTATAGACTGGTAAAACAAGCTGCTTTACATTCCTTCAAGACTTAGCCTGAAGGATGCTCTCCATAGCTACCACTAGGATAGCTTTCAATAAGGTTGTCTTTAACCTATCTCCAATAAGGGGTTGTTTGGACTGGTGCAAGGTGCCCACTATAATTAGTGGACAGCATATACCAGGCCAACTTCTCACACTACTGCACTGCCCTAAACCCTGAAACACCACCCCGTGCACGACCCCCTACACTGCCCGAACACCACTGCACTGCCCTAAACCCTGAAACACCACCCCCAGCACGACACCCTACACTGCCCGAACACCATTGCACTGCCCTAAACCCTGAAACACCATTCCCCCTGCACGACCCCCTACACTGCCCGAACACTACTACACTGCCCTAATCCCTGAAACACCATCCCCAGCAAGACCCCCTACACTGCCCGAACACCACTGCACCGCCCTAAACCCTGAAACACCAGCCCCAGCACCACCCCCTACACTGCCCGAACACCACTGCACTGCCCTAAACCCTGAAACACCAGCCCCAGCACAACCCTCTACACTGCCCGAACACCACTGCACTGCCCTAAACCCTGAAACATCAGCCCCAGCACGACCCCCTACACTGCCCGAACACCACTGCACTGCCCTAAACCCTGAAACACCACCCCCAGCACGACCCTCTACACTGCCCGAACACCACTGCCCTAAACCCTGAAACACCACCCCTGCACCACCCCCTACACTGCCCGAACACCACTGCACTGCCCTAAACCCTGAAACACCACCCCCTGCACCACCCCCTACACTGCCCGAACACCACTGCACTGCCCTAAACCCTGAAACACCACCCCTGCACCGCCCCCTACACTGCCCGAACACCACTGCACTGCCCTAAACCCTGAAACACCACCGCCAGCATGACCCCTTTACTGCTCGAACACCACTGCACTGCCCCAAACCCTGAAACACCACCCCCAGCATGACCCCCTACACTGCCCGAACACCACTGCCCTAAACCCTGAAACACCACCCCTGCACGACCCCCTACACTGCCTGAACACCACTGCACTGCCCTAAACCCTGAAACACCACCCCTGCACGAACCCCTACACTGCCCGAACATCACTGCACTGCCCTAAACCCTGAAACACCACCCCCAGCACGACCCCCTACACTGCCCGAACACCACTGCACTGCCCTAAACCCTAGAACACTACCCCCAGCACGACCCCCTACACTACCCGAACACCACTGCACTACCCTAAACCCTAAAATACTCCCCCAGCACGACCCCCTACACTACCCGAACACGACTGCACTGCCCTAAACCCTAAAACACTCCCCCAGCACGACCCCCTACACTACCCGAACACCACTGCACTGCCCTAAACCCTAAAACACTCCCCCAGCACGACCCCCTACACTACCTAAACACCACTGCACTGCCCTAAACCCTAAAACACTACCCCCGCATGACCCCTACACTACCCAAATACCAATACACTACCCTAATCCCTAAAACACTACCCCCGCACAACCCACTACACTACCCAAAGACCACTGCACTACCCTAAACTCTAAAACAATACCCCCGCACGACTCCCTACACTACCCAAAGACCACTGCACTACCCTAAACCCTAAAACACGACCTCCTACACTACACAAACACCACTGCACTACCCTAAACCCTAAAATACTACCCCCGGCACGAACCCCTACACTACCCAAACACCACTGCACTACCCTAAACCATAAAACACTACCCCCAGCAGTACCCCCTACGCTACCCAAACACCACTGCACTACCCTAAACCCTAAAACACTACCCCCAGCAGTACCCCCTACACTACCCAAACACCATTGCACTACCCTAAACCCTAAAACACTACCCCCAGCAGTATCCCCTACACTACCCAAACACCACTGCACTACCCTAAACCCTAAAACACTCCCCCAGCACGACTCCCTACACTACCCAAACACCACTGTACTACCCTAAACCCTAAAACACTCCCCCAGCACGACTCCCTACACTACCCAAACACCACTGCACTACCCTAAACCCTAAATCTACCCCCAGCATGACCCCCTACACTACACAAACACCACTGCACTACCCTAAACCCTAAAACACTACCCCCAGCACGACCCTCTTCACTACCTAAACACAACTGCACAATTTGTTACAGGCATTGCAACGCAGGCCTGTGGTGCTTACTGGAAGTACCTGGTGGGCTGGTTGGGCCCCAGGGACTCTCAGGATTCAAGGTGACCTAATCCCCCAACTTAAAACGCGCCACGGGGCGCGTTTGCACAGTGGTGAAGGGAGGGCGGGGCCTCAGGTGACATTTGCGCAAACACGCCCTGTGGTGCGTTTTAAGTTGGGGAGTTAATTCCCTTTGAATCCTGGGGGCCAACTAGCCCACCAGGTACCTTCAGTAAGCACAACAGAGGTGCGTTGCAGAGAGGTGAAAAAGGTGCGTGGCCTCGGAACGCCTCTCTGCAACTCAGCTCTGTGGTCCTAACTGTAGGTACCTGGGGGGGCTAGTTGGGCCCCAGGGACCCTCAGGATTCAAGGGGACTTAATCCCGCAACTTAAAACGTGCCACGGGCGCGTTTGCACACGTCACCTCAGGCCCCCCCTCCCTTCACCACTGTGCAAACGCGCACTGGCTCTGGTTAGTCAGAGTCAGTTACCACCAGTACCCGTCTGAAAAAGTTGTGGGCACAGGATGATTTTGCAACAAGGCCTCTTTCTGCTCCTCTGTTGGTTCTTTCTGCACATCTTTTGCTTCTTTCTGTGCATTTTTCTTCTTTCTTCACATGTCCTACCTCTGTTGGCATAGTTAGAAACTAGCATTTAAAAACCTTTGAAATTCACTTAAAAACCATAGGTTTCAGGCACGTTATAGTTAGAAATTAGCATTTAAAAAACCTTTGAAATTCACTGAAAAAACCATAGGTTTCAGGCACGTTATAGTTAGAAATTAGCATTTAAAAAACCTTTGAAATTCACTGAAAAAACCATAGGTTTCAGACACGTTATAGTTAGAAATTAGCATTTAAAAAACCTTTGAAATTCACTGAAAAAACCATAGGTTTTAGGGACAGTTATAGTTAGTTGGACATTGCACTCGTACAAAACCCGTGAAATTCCCCTGTTATAGTTAGTTCAGCTAACTATAACTCGCGCCCCGCAATGCACTGCTGATGACGTCACATATTACATCACTCATGACATGGTCAGTGACATCACTGATGACATCACTGATGACATCTCAAATGACATCACTGATGACATCATCCATGTGATAATTTCATGCTTCTTCTCACACCCTAATATAACTTTTGATACACCCACTCTAAATTACAGACTGCCATTCTCAAAACCATAGACACTCCAACACCAAAAACTACATACCCACTCACTGATTCTTAGGTCTACACACACATCCACTCACTCACCTGTACAGTCACTCATACTTACAGTCACTCAGTACAGGACTATCATATGCACTCATACACCTATATAAACACTCACACACCGCCACTCATCCATAGAGGTACTCACACACCTAGTCAGTCATGCAAAAAATTAATCACACACCCATTTACTCACCTATACAGTTATACACACACCAGCTCACTTACTCATACAAATACTAGCACATTCTTACGCTCTTATACAATAACTGATACAAGCACACACGCATCCATACAGCCACTCTCACAATAACACACTCTCACTTATAGCCATTTAAATACTCTAACACACATATATACTGCCTTTTACATATGTAGTTACTCGCACATGTACCACTGAGATATACATTCACTCACTAACACACCCATACACACACTCACCCACCCAAGCAGTCCATCACAGATGCACTCTTGAAATCATGCACACAGTGAATCACCCACTCACACATCTATGTATAGAGTCACACACACCCCACCCACACAAACACTCAGGCAGCCATACAGATACTCAGAGAACCAATCAATAACCCATATAGACACTCATGTAGCTATTCGCAAATCCATGCATCCACTTACACACCAACAAACAGATGGATACAGACATTCACACAGTTTAGTCACTAACCCATGCATTCAGTAAGATACGTTTAATCACTCACTTGTAGAGTCAGTCACTCACGTACTAAATCATCCATTCAGACACTTATACACCCACTCATTCTTCAATACGCCTTTCCCTATATATATTAAACATATTTAAACTTTACAGAAACACACAGTCACTGGATGATGTCATCAGTGATGTCATCAGTGATGTCATTTGAGATGTCATCAGTGATGTCATCAGTGATGTCACTGACCATGTCATGAGTGATGTAATATGTGACGTCATCAGCAGTGCATTGCGGGGGCGTGAGTTATAGTTAGCTGAACTAACTATAACAGGGGAATTTCACGGGTTTTGTACGAGTGCAATGTCCAACTAACTATAACTGTCCCTAAAACCTATGGTTTTTTCAGTGATATATATATATATATATATATTAGTCAGGACTAAAAATGCAAGCCAGACGTATTAGCTTTGCCAATGCTTGTATGCTTGTTGAGACTGTCACTGCTTGAGTTTCAGCGTCTCATCTGCACGCAGTCTTTGAATAAATAGGATAAGTTTTGTAAAATAGGAAATACGAGGTGTGCATCCTGTCCTCATAATGATAAACAATTTCACCTCACCATACCTTCATCTCCACGTGCGCACGGCTCTCAGTGCAAGGTTTAGAAGGAGTACATTGTCTATGTTAATGCATGTGGTATTTACCAGGTGCGGTACTACTTCACCATTCTGAAAACCGCACCTCAGAATGGAGGAATAAGATGGCAATGCAGCATGTTGTCCCTTGTGCGAGATGCAAAAATTGAAACATTGCTGTTTTTTTTTCCTGTAGAAGTTCCCTTACATATTACCTTCTCAAAATGTGTGGACGGAAAACAATTTGAAATGTGCACATGACAGGGTTACCGGCCCAATTGACATGTGGGCCTTAGTAGGCCATAAAGGATAAGCAATTAACTGACGTGAATGTATGGTGATTTGACTTCTGCCACTGTCATGTTACTTACACAACTAATTATTGTTCCGGATAATGCGTGCATGTAGCTTTGCCAAAGTTCATTGTGGGTCAACTACAGTATTGCATCTTTGTGAAACACTATAATATAAACAGGTGCAGGTCAAGCTTAAGAATCAAAAGCCCGAATTCTAAGACTGCAGCACCCTCCCAGGCACCGACGCTGAGGTTTTTTCCCCCAGAACTCCCTTCGGCAGCTGTACGGTGGTGATCTGTATGAGCTGTGATGCACTATTGTTGATCAAAATAAATTGTAAGAAAGAAATGTTTTCTAAAAGCAAAAACAAAAGTTCAGTAAGAGGAGCACCTTCTTACCTAGCACAGTGTCATTATTGATAATGATAACTATTCTTACAGGACACCACAAACCAAAAAATGTCCATTGGTACTTAAAAATCAGCTGTTAATATTTTCTATTTCAATGGTGTTCGCATTGTCCGTATCATGAGTGTGAAAAGATTCAAGCACGTGCCTTTCAACATGTAGACATATGTGTGCAGTAGACACTCAACCCTCCGACCCATTTTATAGTACTGGGAAGTTAGCCGGCGGCAGAGAAAGAGTAGGTACCGTTTCCCTACAACCATCACACGGTGCAAGCTCTGTGTTCATGACCGTGACTGTCTGTCACGAACAACAAAAGATTGATTTGGTACTAGCAATGAGGGCTTTGGGGAAGGTGCTCCCATGAGCTAGGGTGACCAGAATTTGAGAAGCAAAAACCGGGACAGGTCAGACATAAAAGTAGGACTAAAGCCTTTAGTCTTACTTCTATCTGGCCTGTCCCGGTTTTTGCATAGCCTTAAAAAACCATGAATTAAAAAAAAAAAAAACATGTGTGTATACACACACACAAGCCTACAAGGCTATATTTACATAGCTTTAGCTGCTTTGCCCCCTCCTCCCCACTCTGCTTCTCTGCTGGGAGTAGGCAACGACCTACTCCTGGGGTGCGTGGTAGAAACAAATAAATTATGTCAGACTTCAGAGGCTCCTGAAAGGAGAGCATAACATTAAATTCTGCTGTGCAGGGAAACTTGACCTTTGTCCCAAAAACCGGGACATGTATTTAAAATTTACAAAAGTGTCGGGACACCGGGACAGTCCTCTGGAAACCGGGACTGTCTGGGGAAATCCGGGACGTCTGGTCACCCTACCATGAGCGCTTTGGTGAATGTGTTATATTTTAGTATGCACAATCGGTTATCAATCATCCGTCTTTTAGATGACCCTCCCCTTAAATTCGTTGGAGTTTTATATATCCGTGAAAACATAAAGCCTACTACCTTGGTCTCTTTCCCTTCAGTGCTGAAATTGGAAAAACGTTACTCTGGCAACCCAATAATTAGTGGTCAAGGTGTGGCAGGGAAAAGGGGGTGGATTCACGTTGGGCGGAGGCAGGCAAGGCAGAGTCTCACAGTCAACTTATTTTTAACAAAAAACTCTGCTGCAAAGAGAATAGTATATCTGCTCTGGTTTAGGTAATTGCTCGGCCACAAAGAGACTGCATTGTAATATATCTTATGGAGTTGAGGGATTAACCTGCTGCAGAGATCTTGTTTGTCCAACAATTTTCAGGGGATAAAATGAATGGTAAGATAACTGCGGTGGTTAAAGCCCTTGCTGGATAGATCTGTGTTTTCTCTAGTCACAAGTTTTGACTCATAAAGTAGGATAGAGGGTTAATGTGCCTGCTGCAAAGCACACCCTGTAACATGGAAAATCACAGATTTGTATTTTATCTAGATAGGTAAGTGGGTTACTGCTTTTGACACAGAGATCCTTTGCTACTGGCAGCTCATTAGCTGCAAACCTCCTAAAATAGTACAGTGATCTATGGACTGGCAAAAATGAGCTGAATGTAAACTGCGTGGCATAGGTTTAGAACCGTAGTTTTTTCTCGATCTGTCATTATTCTGAGGTTGCTAAAAAAGGGTTTCTTTGGGTAGGAATAAAGTCCTATTAGTACAGACAACCCCAACCACTGTGTTATGTTTTAAATTCTGACTTTGTGTTTCTCCCGACCATGCACTCTTAACATATAATGCTGAATAGTAAGGACGATATGTGGCTCCTCTACCTTGTAACCGTAATCCTCTTATGTAATATTTCCTGTACATAGATTAACACACATGTATAAAAAATAAAAAAAATGTATGATTTGTTGTCTCAGAATAATGTGTGCTCCGACAGGCTGCATTGGGATGAGTAGCGCTATAAAAATAGTGTGCCTTTGTTTTTTCTATTTCATTGACATCTAGGTGTTATGCTCCAGATAGCTCCCAGCCTAGACGATGCTCAAACAAAAGGAAGGCCCATGACCCTTTAATCAGGCCTTTGTTTTGGGCTCAGCTGGAAGTGAAAATAAGAAAGCACCTTTGCCACCTGCAGGTTGCTGCCCGGAACAGAAAGCACATAAAGTGGGGGCACTGCTGAATGTGTCTTGGTGTCGGTCAATTTCACCAGGACAAATTCAGCATATTTCACTGGGGTGAGCCCAGATACCAGATTGGCTCCATAACAGCTGCCTGATCCCTGCCATTTCCTGCACTGTTTCCCTTGATCAATAAATTTAGTTGTGACCTTGTAAATCATTATTTGGAATTCATAGTCTGATTGCATAACTCATAGTAATGACACAAGCATAATTTGGTGGACTATTTATTCTGTACTTCTAGTTGGTGAGAAGTTTTTGCATGATTTTTGAAGATTCAATGAAAAAGCATATATATACCTATATATATATATATAGTCACTGAAAAAAACAAAGGTTACCGGGGCGTTATAGTTAGGCTCAGATTTTACACATGCAAAACGATAGGAATTCAGCAGTTATAGTTACCTGAGCTAACTATAGCTTACACCCCCGCAATGTACTGTTTATGACCTCACACATTACATCAGTCATGGCATGGTCAATGACATCACTGGTGACATCATTGATGACATCTCAAATGACATCACTCATGACATCACTGATGACATCATCCAGTGACTGTAAGTGTTTTGTAAAAGTTTCTGAGACTTAAAGATATATACTAAGCTACAGCATAATTTCAATTAGTATTCTTTCTGTACTAGTAATGAGTCATACTATTTCTAACATATCCCATCTGAGTGTCTAAAGAGTCTATGGGAATTAACATGGGAAATGCACTTTATTTGACCCCCCCTTTTTCTCAGCCCCCCACTTGACGGACCACCCCAAAACTTTCCACACACAACAAGACTCGCTATGACACATTTTTTTGAAAATTTCGTGAAGATTCGTCAAATGACGCCAAAGATATAGGCAAGTCAAAAACCGCTTTTTCCATAGAAACATGGTCCTAACTATAACTACCTACTGGCGACCCCCAGTAGGTTATATATATTGCCAGTAGGTAGTTATAGTTAGAAGGTAGTTCCCATAGGAAGAGTGTTTTTTCATTTGCCAATAACGTTGGTGTCGTTTGACGAATCTTCGCAAAATTTTCAAAACTAATTCACCAGTTACTTCAGCTGCTGTCTTAAAAGTTCCGGGGTAATCAGTCAAGCGGGGGCTGAGAAAAAGGAGGGGTCCCAAAACGCCTTTTCTCCATGTTAATTTCCATAGGAAACTTTAGACACGGCTACAGACCGAACTGCTGAACAGAATTACACCAAATTTGGCAAAAAGGTACCTCTTGGTCTAGAAAGCACTCTTTTTGTTAAATGGTGTAAATCTGTTGAGTAGTTGTTGAGAAATTTAAAGATTTCTCAGATACACAACTGAGGCTGCGATAGATCCGAGACCCCTCCCTATCTAGGGCCTGAGATCTGATTGGCTGCCAACACTTCAAACCAGGAAGTGTTGGCAGCCATCTTGTGACTCGGTTGAACTGAGTCACAAGTAAAAAAGATTTAAAAAAAGAAAAGGGGTCAGGGTAGAGACCCCCTAGGCCTCTTATGAGGGACCCCCCAGGGCCAAAAAATATTTTTTTAAAAGTTCGGCAGAATTTGCATTGGATTCGCGACTCCCACCAAAAATGGAAAAAATGAAGTGTTTTGTTTAATTTCGGGCCCAGGTTGGCCAGGTACCGGGTGCATCATTAAAATATAGGAGGGGGTGTGCAAGGCCCCCCTCCTTGGGCTGTTCAAAGCCCCGGGGACCGCCACCTCCCTGCAGCTGTCATATAATTATATGCGGGGGACCCTCGCGGCTCCCCCGCTGCCCCTGGGATAGCCACCTCCCTGGGGCACAAATGTTATATTAAAATAATGTGGGGAGGCCCAATCGCCTCCCCGCAGCCCCTGGGACCGCCACCTCCCCAGGGCACATATATTCTATAAAAAAAAGAAAAATGCGGGGCAGGCCCTACAGCCTCCTCTGCTGCCATGGGGACCACCACCCCGGGGCACAAAAAGACAACAATGAAGGGGGTCCGTTCTGGATCCCCCGGCCCCAGGGACCACCACCTCCCAGGGGGCTTAATTAAGAAAGTAGGAGGCCGTGCGGCCCCCTCCTGGAGGACTAGATGGCCCTGGGGACCGCCACCCACCAGGGCCAGTTCCAGCAATGTTCCGGGGTGCCCACCCCCGGGACATTGCAGTTTGCTATGGTTTGGCGGCAGCACTGCCCCGCCATGCCATAGCAATCAGTGCTCTGCTTTGAGCAAGCAAGAGCATTTTGCTCTCGCTTGCTCAATGTGGACCACACTTTGCTTTTACACACATGTCAGCTGCTCCCTGCGTGTAAAAGCAATGCTAGCTCCCGCAGGACCATGGGGGCCTACGGGATCCCCTGTGGTTCCCAACAAAGGGGCCTGGGCCAGGGGAATGGTGTCCCTGGGGCTGAAATCGGCCTGGGAGGGGGGGTGTGCAGTCCCCTCCCCTTTAAAAAAAAATATATAAAGGCCTGGCCCCAGGGGATGGGGTCCCCGGGGCCGAAGTTGGCCTCAGGAGGGGGGCCGCGCCGCTCCCTTCCTTTAAAAAAAAAAAAAAAGGGAGAAGGCCCCAGGAGATGGGGTCCCTAGGGCCACAAATTGCCCAGGGAAGGGGAGGGGGGCACGCGGCCCCTTTCCTTTATTTTATTTTTTTTTTAAATGAAAGGCTGGGCCCCGGGTGGGGGGGAATGGGGGTCCTTGGGGCCGAAATCGGCCTGGGAAGGGGGCCACGTGGCCCCACTCCCTTTTTTAAAAAAAAAATTAAAAAAGGGGCAGGCCCCGGGAAATGGTGTCTCTGGGACCCAAAACAGCCCAGGGAAGGGGGGCCACGAGGCCCCCTTCATAAAAATTGGGTGAAAAAAAGCAGCAACTCGTCTAGAGGCCCATCCCCTTTCTTCACCACTCTGCAAACGTGCCTTCTGGTGTGCTGCTGTTTGGGGGATGAAGTCCCCTTCACTGGTGAGGGTCCTTAGGGGTCAACAAGGTCTCCTGTTACCTCCAGTAGGCCCCATACAATGGGATTGCTGAGAGTGGTCAGAAGCCATGCCCCCTTTCTCCACCATTCTGCAAACATGCATCTCTGCGCACTGCTGGTGGGGGGATGAGGTCCCCTTGCCTCCTGAGGGCCTCAGAACTAAAGTGGACTTCTTCCCCCAACCAGGAGTGCACTAGAAGGCATGTTTGCAGAGTGGTGGAGAAAGGGGGCATGGCCTCTGACCACTGCTCTGCAATCCAGCTGTGTTGGTCTCACTGGGGGTAACAGGAGGGCTAGTTGGCCCCCAAGGACCCTCAAGAACCAGGGGGACTTCAACAACCAACTAGTAGATCACCAGGAGGCGCTTTTGAAGAGTGGTGGAGAAAGGGGGCGTGTCCACTGAAAACCTCTCAGCAAACCCACTGTGTGGGACTTTCTGGAGGTCACAGGAGGGGTAGTTAGCCCCCAAGGACCCTCAATAGCTAAGGGGACTTCATCCCCCTACTAGTAGTGTGCGAGGAGGTGCATTTGCAGAGTGGTGGAGAAAAGGGGTGTGGCCTCCTACCAGGTCTCAGCAATCCCACTACATGGGACTTACTGGGGGTAACAGGAGGGGTAGTTGGCCCACAAGGACATCCTTGGGGGCCAACAACCCTTCCTGTTATCTTCAGTAAGTCCCACACTGCTGGACTGCTAAGAAGTATTATAGGCCACGCCCCCTTTCTCCACCTCTCTGCAAACGCAGCTCATGGTGCACTTCTGGTTGGGGCATGAAGTCCACTTTATTCCTGAGGGACCTTGGGGGCCAAGAAGCCCTCCTGGTACCTCCTGTTAGTCCTACACAGCGGGATTCCTGAGAGCTGGTCAGAGGCCTACCCCCCTCTCTCCACCAATCTGCAAACGCGACTGCTAGTTAAAAAAACCTTACAAATTCACAGCAAAAAACAAAGGTTACAGGGACATTATAGTTAGGAATTAGCATTTAAAAAACCATAGAAATTCACTGAAAAAACCAAAGGTTACAAGGACGTTATAGATAAGAATTAGCATTTAAAAAAACATAGAAATTCACTGAAAAAAACAACGGTTACAGGAACGTTCTAGTTAGCAAATAGAATTTGAAAAACCTTAGAAATTCACAAAAAAACAAAGGGTACGGGGATGTTATAGTTAGGGTCAGATTTCACTCGGGCACAACCAATGAAATTCAGCCATTATAGTTAGTCCCCGCAATGCACTGCTTATGACCTCACATATTACATTACTCATGACATGGTCAGTGTTAGAAATGGGTTTTCTGGTTGGCTAGGGTATACACCCTAAGCCAGGCAGAACCCACCACTTTAGTCAGGGTAAGGGAGTTACACACCCAAGATAACCCCTGCTCACCCCCTTGGTAGCTTGGCAGAGCAGTCAGGCTTATCCCAGAGGCAATGTGTAAAGCGTTTGTGCAACACACACACACACACCAGTGACACACTAGGCACACCACAAAAAAAGAGACTCCACACAAGGTTATATAAAAATATCACTGTATTATAAATGACACATAGACCATAAATCACTTTGTAATATGTAAATCACATTTAGACCACAATCACATAAATCACTGTGCCACTATGCATTTGTCATAATACATATAGTTTATATCAATCACTTGGCCACTAACCATTGTCATAATATCACAAGTAGTGCACTGAAGTAAACACTCAGGTGTTGCACAGGTCATAACTCACTTTCCCATCTAGGCCATCATCATGACGCAATATTTAGGGCAATAAGGCAAATACTTATACCTTGTCAGGGAAAACATAATTGCTGGCCAGGCCCATGAATGCAAAACATCACGACCCCATGCCTTGTTAAATCATGGCATAAGGTGCAGTTAGGTCATACCTATGTCACCCACATATCATTTTTAAACACGTAGGGTGCAGTGTCCCTGCACTCCTATTACACTTGGTAGGGCAATTCCCCCTGAATACACAGGGCACCAAAACTCCTGCGTGCCTTTCACGGGGATTATGAAAATCCCCGGGCTGAATCAGTACTAAGGGATTCCTCAGTGCCTGGGCGTGGTAACAAGTAGCAGCCTGGGGCCGCTTAGCAGAGCCCCGGCTGCCGATCAAGAAACTTTGCCGGGACGGCAGGCCACCCGGGAGAGGGAGAGCGCTTCCTGCGCCTCAGGTCTCCCCTCCCTTTACTGGAACAAATGGTATGAAAACAGAAAGCACTCCTCATATGCTTTACTTTAAAAATAAGAAAGGAAAGAACAGTCCTGTCCTTTTTCTGCAGAAGCAGCAACTTCAGACCCACCCACCCCCTGCACTATAGAGGGGGGTAGTGCTGCTCACAGCTCTTCAACTCTCCTTGTCTTGCAGGTTTCCTTTTAGATCTGGTATAGATCTCCAATGAAGTCTTTGATTTCCCTGAGACTTCCAACAGGAGGCCAGCACGCACAAGCCCTTGGAGATTCTTGACAAGCAGGATACCACAGCAGGGCAAAAAGAGTCAGTCCTTTTCCTCCTCCATAGACAGAAGCAGCAACTGCAGGCCAACCCACCCCTCACACAGAAAAGGCAGCGCTGCTCACACAGTCCTTCCGCTCTACTTCTTGGCAGGGTCCTTTTGTTCCTTGAAGTAATCTAAAGTCCTGGGATTTTAGGTGAAATACTTATATCCCAAAATGTCATTGTTCTCTTTGTGGCAGGGTCTCTGAACCCAGTCCAAACCAGTCCTGTCCTCCCTGGTGCAGCATGACAACAGAAGGCGGAGACAGCATTGTGAAAAAGGAGACACAGCTTATTCAGGTGCAAGCAAAACTCCTCCCACCACTCTAAATGCAGACCAGGTCTATTCTGCCCTGCAATGAGTCACCAAGGCAAGGCAGGGCACACCTCAACCCCCAGTGACTGTCTAGAGTGAATGCACTTCCCAGCTCTTGTCAATCAAACACCAGACACTGAATACACAAACAGCCAGAGGCACACAGAATGGTAAAGCAAGAAAATGCCCACTTTCTAAAAGGGGCATTTTTAAATGCAGAATTTAAAAAGCACCTTTACCACAAGGTGCGTTAATAAATTCTGAGTTCAGAGAGCCTCAACTCCATTTTCCTATCTTGTCCCTATTGCAAGTTACACATGTAAAAATGTTGCAGTGCAACCCCAATGATAACGAAACGCGCTGGCTACGGTTTTATTTGTTGTGAAGAAGAATTTACGAACAAAGAAAACTGGAATAACACCTGCTGAATCAATGTCGGGTATAATCATGTGATATAATCTGAGTAGTTGCAATAAGGAGTGCTGGACCGAATTGTTGTTGTCCCAATGATAACTCTATGGGACAGATAGACTTTCAACAGTGAAAAACAAAATACACAGTATTTCACTATCAGGACATGTCACACACACCATTACATGTCCTACCTTTCACATACACTGCACCCTGCCCATGGGGGTACATTGGGGCTACCTTAAGGGTGCCTTACATATAAGGAAAGGGAAGGTTTGGGCCTGGCAAGTGGGTGCACTTGCCAGGACAACATGGCAGTTTACAACTGCATGCGCAGACACTACAGTGGTAGGTCTGAGACACATTTACAGGGCTTCTCATGTGGGTGGCACAACCAGTGCTGCAAGCCCACTAGTAGAATTTTATTTAGAGGCCCTGGCACACACCGTGCACTCTACTAGGGACTTACCAGTAAATGAAACATGCCAATCATGGATAACCAACCATTGTCATAATTTATGCAGAGAGGATATGCACTCTAGCACTGATCAGTAGGGTAAAGTGCCCAGAATCCTGTAGACAACAAGAACAGGGTCAGAAAAATAGGAGGCAAAAGACAACATTTTTGGGGATAAGCCTGTCAAAAGGGCCAGGTCTAACAGTCAGTGACATCACTGATGACATCTCAAATGACATCACTAATGACATCATCCAGTGAATCTCTGACGCACCCACTCACACCCCCATATCGCCTTTCATACACCCAATCCAACTTCCACACTACCATTCTCAAACCCATTCACACACCCATACCATTACTTACACAGCTACTCATTGTTTCATAGATCAGCACACACATACACTCACTCACCCATACAGCCACTCATACACCCACTCACTCACTAATAAAGCCATTAACATATCCACTGAGGCTTAGGGGCGAACCTGCTGGGGGGTGAAGCAGTGTGATCCCACATTGGTTTCCTGTTTAAAAGGCTCCCTCGAGCCGCTTGAGCTGACGAGCTCGTGGAGAGGCACCTGCGCGCCTTGAGAGGTACTGTGACCCGAGAACACTTTGGCAGCCTGCTCAGCAACCCCAAATACTTGAACGCCTAATCTCTACTGACGACGGATAAGAATCCAGAAACACGTGTATAGAGATGGCCAGAATTAATCTGCACCAACCTGGTGAAATACTCGAAAGACTTTTGCAAGTACACACGCTTGGCGAACTGCATTCACCATAATGCTTAAGGGCGAACCTGCTGGGGGGTGAAGCAGTGTGATCCCACATTGGTTTCCAACATATCCACTGATACACCCATACAGCCACTTACACACTCAGTCAGTCATCCATAGAATTACTCACACACCTAGTCACTCACCTATACAGTCAATCACACAGCCACTTACTCACCCATACAGTTACACACACCCACTTACTAACTCATACAAATACTAACACGTACCCACTCACCTATACGTTCACTGAGAGAAGCACGCACTCACCCATATAGCCACTTTCACATTCACTCACTCACCCCTACAGCACTGATATACCCCATCACTTAACTATAGTGCCTTTCACATACCCAGTTACTCACCCATATACCACTGACACATCCACTCACCCACACAGCCATACACATATTCACTCATCCATACAGACCCTCTCTCTCACACACACACACACACATACTCACTAACCCATACAGCCACTGACTCACCCACTCACTCATCCATGCAGGCAGTCACACACACCCTCACCCACCCACACAGACACTCATCACCCATACAGGTACCCAGGCAACCAATCAATCACACATACAGCCACTCACGTACCCACTCACCAACCCATACAGCCACTTAGACACCAACTGACATTCTGATACAGACATTCACACAACCTAGTAACTCACCCATACATTCACTGAGACACATAATCACTCACTTATACAGTTAGTCATGCACCCTCTGAATCGAATCATACATACAGGCACTCATACACCCACTGATTCACCAATACACCTTGGTGTATTTATTTAACACTCATAAACTATTTAAAAACATTCACAGTCACTGGATGATGTCATCAGTGATGTCATCAGTGATCTCATCAGTGATGTCACTGACCATGCCATGTGTGAGGTCATAAGCAGTGCATTGCGGGGGCGAGAATTTCACTGGTTTTGTATGAGCGAAATTTGACCCTAACTATAACGTCCCTGTAACTTTAGTTTTTTAGTGAATTTCGAGGTTTTTTAAATGCTAATTCCTAACTAACAAGTCCCTGTAACCTTTGGTTTTCTCATATATATATATATGTGTGTGTGTGTTTTTTTAAAGTGTGTGCTGACTGTGTGAGTAATTCAAATGTAATAGGCTTTTTACAGCTTCCAGTTGTGGGAGATTGTTATTTCTGCAGTTTAAGGGGCAAAGGTATCTCAAAATGTAGTGCTTTTGGCCAGCCCCCAATATTTCAAAAACGGCCTACTCCTTTCAATGGCCCCTGACAACAGTGGCCCATACCAAAGCATTATTCCTTCTTACAACTATTCAAAATTTATGAGGAAAGGCCACTAGGGTGTACCAGAAATTAACTCAGGGAGTCATCATTGTTGGTTGGTGTTTTGCAGGGCAAAAACCAAGGAAAAACAAAGCAGCACCCAAAAATACTCAAGCGCAAAAAAGGAGATGACAAATGATAAAAAAAGAGAAAGACCTACATTTATTAAGCTTTGAAAATCGGCAGTGCTGCATTGTGCAAATGGTAAAAAAAATTGCAGTGACGGAGAGCCTGATTTAGAGTTCAGAGCTATGGCGGAAGAGCGTTGCCCCCCCCCCCCCCCAAAAAAAAAAATAGCAGGAATGGAAAAATAAATCAACACACGTTTTATTTTTCCTTTCCTACCGAGTCTTGGGGGCAGGGCCTGGTAGTGACAGGCACTGAAGGGAGTGATAGTGCACTCCCTTCACTGTGCATGATGGTTTTGCTGGCCGTCTCAGGCAGGCCAAGCCTTCATGCTCAGTGAAAGCTCTCTCCAACATAGCAACCCAGCTGGCTTGAACAGAGCAGGCACAGACTCACAGTCTGTCCTGGAGCGCAAATTGAGGGTGCTCAGGCCAATCCCGAAGCTGCTCTCATGCAGGAGAGCAGATTCAGGATTGGCCGCAGGGCATTCTGGGAGCCTGTGTCTTCCTGATGAGGTGAAGAGGAGCATCCCATGCCGCTTCCCCCGCCAGCCCCGCCGCTCCTCCAGCATACCGGCCACTCCTGGGTCAGCGGGCAGGATACTCCACTACAAACGGGACTGATATCTCACCCGCATTATTAAAAGTGCCCGTAAGCTATAATGCACTTGAAATATGGTGGATAGGACATCCGACCCTATCTCGTAAGAAATGTATATATTTCATTTGGAGATGTGAGTAGGCACCACCAGATTGATAGTGGGGTTCAACCTAACATTTTCTTTCCTATTGATGAAAAAGACATATTTACGAAGGAATGGACAACTGAGGGTTTTTTGATGATGGTTAATTTTTAAATCAGTTCTAGGACTTGTTGCTCTATCAACTGTCCATGATTCGGAGGGAAAGTAATAGAAGAGGGAAGAAAGAGTTGAACGAGAGAGTATTTTGACCCTCTAAAGAGTAAAAAAGGCTGTCTTCTTTAGAGAGGTAAAAGGAAGGTTTGAAGGAGGACGTATCTGAAGAAGCTTTCCCATGACCAGTATTTGTGTCAAAGAATCGGCCAGCACCTCAAAATCTTCAAGTAAAGATTCTTCCTACTATGAAACACACATGGGCGAACCTATGCAAAAAGGAAGTTTGTCTGCCAAGGAAGTGGCCCATAGGATCCCTGCCCCAAGTGAAAAAAGGTCAGTGGAAATTCTACGCATATCTCATTGTAGCTTTTAGATTAAGGCCCATGAATATTTAGAGAGCTCCAGGAGGGATGTGCCTTCAAGGAGCATGTCATCCAGTCTTTCTCGATGGAGCCTCGTTCTGCAAGTTTAGGAATTACTTTTATGAATGAGAATGCATTTCCTCCTCTCAGAGGAAATGAGTATATTGTTAATCCACACACGGTGGGAAAACTGGGACCACTCTCTTAGTGGGGTTTGAGATCTAAGGGAGATCCAAGGGAGATTGTTCAGAAACAGATGATTCAGCTAGATCAGGGCTTTGGAGAGGGGAACAACAACATCGAATAATCTGTCTTTGCAGGTTGTGAGGTCTTTATCTATGCTCTTTTAGGGTCATTGCTAGGCATGCAGAAAAGTTATACATTCTAGGGGTATCCGAATGTGGACCACACTAAGAATTCCACTTCTCATTCTACAGTTGGCATACTCACCTACATGTGGGGACAAGAGATTTTTGGAAAAAAGTGCAACTGAACATGGGATTCCCCAATGAGTGCTCAAGCACAAAAGGTTGTTTGTGATGCTGGGCTCAGAAAGTTTTTCATTCTGAAGAGTCAAGATTATATGAGGTAGAGATAGAAAGATCCTCAATGCTAATTGGAGTTCTTTAAATCAATTCTCAAAACCAAAGCATAAGGGATCTCCCTGGAGAATACCTAGCTTGGGCAAACAAATGTTCATATGCAAAGGAAGAGAGAGACCACCCCCTGTTCTAAAGTATTCAAGTGACAGTTTTGGTCAAAGCCTTGTGCAGCCATTATCCTGTAAAGGAATAGTATCTGATCTGAAGCCCTGGGCTAGAAGGAGAAAGGTCTATTAAACACTTTAAACTGCATCATATGAGGGCAGTGATGGCAGGGTGTTGTGTACCCCCTTTCAGTTGGATTTCTGTGGTCCGCAGATTTATGGTGATAGCCAGCCTGCTGCAGAGAAAGAGAATGCAGACAAGAATCTCACACCCTCCAGTAGGGTATACACAACTGGAGGAGAGATGTTAGGACAACAGACATGTAGGGATTGTAGGAAAGTGCCCCTTTTTGACATGGTCACCTCCACTTTTTGCCTGGTATTTGATGCAATTTTGACAGACGTGAGCTGGGTCCCTGCTAGTCAGGTCTCCAGTGCCAGTGCTCTTTCCCTTAAACAAGGTAACTATGCAACTGTTCCCCAATTGGCAAGACTTTTAGCACACCTGTAAGTCCCTGGTAAATGGTACCCCAGGTACCTAGGGCATGGGTAGTAAAGAGGGTCCCTAAGGGCTGCAGCATGTATTGTGCCACCCCAAGGGAACCACCACCAAACTCATGCAGACTGCCATTGCAGGCTGCGTAAAATAGTGCAGGCAAAACTGAAAACACAACATGGCGCACACCCTGTTTGCCATGCCCACAGCCACTGCATGCAATATATGTAAGTCACCCCAACAGCAGGTTCTATAGCCCTAAGGCAGGGTGCATTATATTACATGTGAGGACATATCTCCATGAGCCGATATGCCCCTGTGCTGTCTAGTTTGCTAGATAGTACAAGAGAACAGGGAAGCCATCTTTAGTATCTGTACTGGGCACTGGTCATTACCAGTTCCCCAGCTACATGATGGCTTCACTGAAACCTATGGTGTATGGTATCAAACACTTTGTCTTAATAAATCCATACTGATGCCAGTAGTGGATTTATTAGAACATGCACCCAGACAACACCTTAGAGGGGCCCCCTGAAAATCTACCAGCCTCTCAGTATGCTGGCTTACTGGTATTGTCCAGCCTGTCACCACAGACAGGTTTCTGACCCCGTGCAGTTGATAGCCCAAACTCTCTGAGTCCAGAAACAATGCCTGCTCCGGAGGAAGGTGTTCACACCTCCCCCCAGCAGGATGGCTTGTAAATCTGCATACCAAGGCCAGGGACTTCAATGCCCCTGCTGCCTTTGATATGTGATCACAGCTTCCCCCAGACTTGGTAGATTCCACCTCCTGCCTTGAGGCCCATTTGGCACCAGTACAGGTGGGAAATTATCTTTGCTAGGAGGCGTGGATCACTTCCAGGCCAGTCACACCCCTAAGGTGGGCTGTCTGATGTGCCCCACAAAAAAAGCGTTTCACCATTTTGATTTTGGTGGAAATAGGAATTCTTGGACAGGATTATGCCCTCTCCCCACAGGAAGTCATAGTGACCCCAAGCGTAAATAGCCCATTGGCTACAACTCTTCACTCCACTTAAAAACTCTAAATTTAGTATTTAGGTGTCCCCTCTGACACCAGGGACTCAGATTCAGATCTGCAGACTGCTGGTGGACTTTGCCGTCAAACCCTGCCTGCCTACCTGTCCCGACAATTGCAACAACCCGACTTGTCCTGCAGCTGTGCATCATCCAAAAACCTCTGAGGGCCTCTGGCACTATGCCAAGCTGTCAGCATCTTCCTTGAAGTGGAGGAGCCACTTCCCGGCAGCCTGCAGGCACCAATTGCAACATCTGGTTTACCCTTCTGCTGTTCACTGGGTCCACTGATGCAGCAGATGCCCAGGAAGAGACCACCAAGCTCCCAAAGGTCATATCCATCTCCCCACAAAGTGAGAAGATGCGAGGTCCAACCAGAGCTGCCCTGCACCAATACCCGGGGTACCAGACCCCTTGCAGCAACCAAAGCTTGTTTGAGTCCAATACGGACTCCAGACACTATAAAGACCGAGCAGTCAATGAAGGCTGTCAGCACTACAGAGGACAGCACTGAGAGTGGCCAGCTGTCCTGTTTTGCCCCCCTTCGTAGGTCTAACCGAGATCTGTGGGTGCCTTAGGCTCACCGGCACCAGCCGACCAAAACCCTCTGCACTCGAGCTCCCCGGCCCAAGTCCACGACAACCGAAGTTGCTCCCAGGACCCCCATGAATGGAGCTCCCCGTTGGGAGCTCCCAGACTTGTCCCTAAGTCTCCCTCTGCAGCCTGTTTCTAGGAAGCCCCCCTCTTTGCTACGGTGTCGCGCCACAAGGTTACCAACCCATCCAGCACCTCTGGACCCGGTAAATTGGCCAGGCCAGGTAAATTTGAACTGCTGGTGGTACTTTGTACCTTGGCCCCCTAGCACCTTCAGTCCTTAAGGGGATCCCTGAGAATCGTGTGCAGTATATGCTTTTTTCTCCATAGGAAAGCATTACAACGTAAAAACGCATTTGCGTTAGCATTTTTACTTCCCTGCAAAAACTGATCAACTGAAAAGTACTTAACCCATAACAAATTTCTTGATGTTAAAATAAATATAAAAATATTTGTTATTTTTCTAAATTGGTCTTGAGTTTCTTCTTGAGTGTGTGTCTCATTTATTGACTCTGTGGGTGTTCAACAAATGCATTAACATGACACTCTGCTAAGCCTAAACTGCTCGCCCACACTACCACAAAAAAGAGCATTTGGGATTATTAATTTAACCCCTGTAAGCCAATAAGGGTCATCTGGATTTTCTACATAGTATTCCTCATTTTGGTATACTACGTAGAAAGTAGGCCTGGGCTGAGCTCGCAGAGTTTCAATGCAGAATTCCGTGGAGTTTCTGAAAAACTCAGTGAGATTCCGTGGAGTTCCACAAGGGGGCGGAGTATACTGGTGCTACTCCATCAGAAGTTGCAATGCAAACAGTGCCCTGTTATTGTAAAACAAATAGCTTACCTGCAAAAGGAAATCCTTCTTTGTATTAATAAATTAAGACTGTAACACCTGTGAAACAAGCATGAAGCACCGAAGACGTATGTGCACATTTCTGATGGGGGACGGATAAACAGGTGTGAGTTAATCCCAATCAGTGCTGGCATCAGCTGTGATCATGCGGTGCCATAGTGTAAAGCAGAAGGTGTATGATAATCTATCATTGAAGTATCGAAAGTCATGGCCTAGGTGTGAAGACATCTACACCAGATAGGGATTTCCACCAGATTTTCTAGGCGTAGAGCAAGGCAGTAGAGAAGCAAGAGAGGATTGGATAAGCACCGACCTGGTTTCTGCTGCTGACTGTGAATTCAATTAAAGCTGAGGAGTAGTTGGGCATGTGTTACCATGCTTACATCAGCTGCTACCAGGGTGTCAAATTTGTGTTTCTAAGGAGATTGAATGCTTTAAGAGCCAGATGCTGTGACAGTGTAAAAGTATTTGTTCAGACAGGGGCAGAAACAAAATATTTTTTTTACCTTGATTTCTAAGTACGTAAAATTGTGGAATTAACAGAGCTCATGCACTCTCGAAACGTATAAACGCCTAACTGGAAAGAATTAGTCATGAACGGCTGCAGGCATATGATTCTGCTATGTATGACAGGGGCTCGCCGTTCCCTAGGGAACTATGAGTAACTGACAATAAATGCACTCCACATGTAGGCCAAACAATATAAATCATCCAATCAATGGATTCACCAATATGAATGATGCGTGTCTTTATCAGCACATTCCCTTCCATATGCTCAGGTTGCACATCAGGTTAAGAAAAGCCAATTGAGGTTACCTGACCCTTTCGTGCTGTTTGTGTGGGACCCCTGCCCAGTTAAAGTACTCACTTCTTCAAGGGTACAGTTGTCCGCCTGCACTACACCTACTTGACTCTCCTTCGCCGCCGCCCTGGTCCATAGTAGATCCCCAACGTCTTGCCCGTTCCCACACTCCTTTTTAGTGGGTGGTGCATCATTAAGAGCGTGCCCGCTGAATATCCAGGAATCATGGGTCATGTATACTGATCGCGTGCACTCCACTTCTGGAACTACCCGCCGTGTAGGAACTTCGGAAGCTCTTTTGCGTCTTCTCTTATGGCTGCATAATGGGATAGATTTATTGCCAGTGTTGATAATTCTGCCGGTGCAGCAGAGCGGTGGAATTTAGTAATTCCGCGTTACAAGAGTAACACGGAATGGCTACATTCCGCTGACGGAATTCAAAATTCCGCCCACCCCTAATAAAAATTCAGCTTCCTACAGGGCTTATCACATGCTTACCATTTTGAATCCCACAAATCAGTAAACACACGCACAGCAATTGTAATGGCAGTTTATTATACCCTAGCCTTTTCTAAAAAAAATGTATTAGAATCACCATGCTTATAAAGCAGACAACTAGCAAAGGCAAATAGAAATATACAAAGACGTATAAAACACTAGCATAATTGCTCATTGGTGGGAATCCTTGTTTACACTTGTTCTCAGATCTACAGAGCTATGTAAAACTTTGTTTAAATATGATGTACAGCCCAAGGGACATGGCCACTGCTACCTGAAGAAAAATATCCATGGTACAGGTAAGGCTCTGAGGCATGATTATGCTCCACTCCTTTAGGAGAGAGATATGATACTGTTGCTTTGTGCCTGGTTACAGTGGTTGCCTGCCAAGGATGATATGGCAACTGTAGTGTCTTTTGAGTTAGAGATGATGGGACCCTTTTGGCTCCTAATGGACTCTGTAGAACAGTTACATAAGTGATTGGTTGTGGTTGATAGAATTCATGATGTAGAATGTTCAGTTAATGGTTACACGCTGAGAAATAAAGACGTGTAATACTGAGCTGCTTGTGTGGCGTAATCATTTACATGCTCCAAGGCTGGGGAGGATGCTACAACTGGCAACAAGATAGGGGATACGTAACCCAAAGAGCCGACAGTGCTCTCCCAGAGAGTTTGCCGTGGTCCAGGAAACTGCTCATGCGTACCACACATGCCTCAGTTGAAGTGAAGATCGACGGTTGGCATATGTGGAGTCAAAGCGCCACTCCAGGCAATGCAAAGCTTTCGAAGAAGACGAAGGCCTTACAGAGAAGTTTGTGTTTTATCAGCCAGGAAAATGCTGTTGAGGCTGTGAAAGAGGTACTGTGCAACAACACAATACTGAGCCATGAGCCATACAGAATAATAATGCTAAAGGCAGCAACAGCTAGGTACAGAGGAGCGCTAAAAGCAGCGATAGCCAAGTGCAAGGAAACACTAGAAGACAAATAGGTAGTTACAGAAAAATGCTAAAGATAGTGGAAACCAGGTACAATGCAGAAAATTGAAATTGATGATGCACCCATGCGAGAAACAAAACAAGTACTTACTGTAAAAGAGAAACAAGGTGCTGCATGTCCAGTGAGTGAGCCAGACGACCCGAGTTCAAGTATTGAGCCAGTACTTCAAGAAGGTACAGAAGTAGGTGCCCAACAAGTGCTATTCGTAGAGCACATACTCTCAATGTCAGTAAGTTCCACAACTGGTTATAACGCTGCCGTTTTCCTGAAACCAATGCTTTCATGCAATAATGCCAAAAAGCAGAATATTGGTGCCTTATGGACTGCCTGGATTGAAACCTTTGATGACTTAATCGATGCTTGGAAGAAGCAGATAAAAAGATCATCAAATATCTCAAGAATCTTGTAGGTGAAGGTGTAAAGAAAGTAATAAAGAAAAATCACGAGCTGATGAAGTCTCATACAGTCAAATCAAAGAGGTGTTAAATATGAAGCTCAACCCAATGCCGAATGTCGATTACAAAAGATACATTTTCAACCAAGAAAGGCAGAAAGCTGGTGAAACAATCAACGAGTTTGTCAAAAGACTTGATATGCTTATCAAACATTGTAAGTTCAATTAATTCAATGATGATGAAGCCATACGTCTGAGAGTCATAGATGGTTGCCTTTCCAATTCATTCAGACGACGAATGCTGAGAGAAACGCTTAGTCTGGAGCAAGAACTTATAGCTGCAAGAGCCGGAAAATGTGCAGACTGAGAAGCTAGTAACATGGAGGCCGGAGGAGGAGCCCAGAGTGAATCAGCACCGAACATGAAAAGTAAGCAGAGACAGGAGTTCGAGGGCCACAAAGTGATGTCTCCAAAGAAAAAGAAACTATGGTTCAGATGCAGTTTTTCTTTTCCACATGAAGGCAAATGTCTCGCCATTGGACCAGTATGCAAGGGCTGCAGGAAAAATAACCATTTTGTAACGGTTACAAAGTGCCTCATGTCGAGAAAACAAAATGGACGCCCGAGCATTCCAGAAGCGATGTTCTACTCACACTCACAAGGCCAAGAGGCCATATCAGTTGAGGCAAATGGAAACTAAATGAAGTCGATCGCCATCTAAATTTTCGTCCAAAAGTTCTTCTATATCATTGTCAATCGACAGTGAAGAAGATGGATGTGCGATGTCAATGTTAACTAAAGATAAACGTGTGCATGTCGGACTGGTCGGATGCAAGGAAGATGTGAGTCGAAGAAAGATCAACATGGGTAGTCACAAAATTCACTTAGACACTGTCCTAAAATCACACTAAAGGTATATGGCTGTTCCATAACTTTTATCAGAGACAATGGTGCATCGATAAATATGATGCTGAGGAGAAGTACAACGAACTGTCTCCAGTGCCCCGTCTCACACCGTTGAAGACTAAAGTGTATACATGGGCTACACCAACGCCATTAAAAAGTTAAGGTTAATTTGTAGCAACCACGAAGCACAAAAAGACAAAATTACAAGCACCAATTCACGTACTTCAAGGTACTTTGTCAAGTGCCTGTTTACTCAGTTTCAGTACTGCTGCTGAAATGGGACTGATATCTGTAAATTACACCATAAATGCTCATCACGAAATAGTGATTCAGTTTCCATTGTTGTTTTATCGATTAGGAAAACTTAATCCAATGAAAGTGCAACTGCATATTAATGAGGACATTTGTCCAGTTGCTCAGAGCCATCGTCAAAATGCATTTCATTTACAGGAAGCTGTTGGAAAAGAACTTGAGACATTACTAAAGCATGATATATTGAGTGATCTACCGGTCCGAAACCAGGGATTTCGCCCATACTGGTAGTGCCTAAAAAGGACAGTGAAGGAGCTGCACACATCTGAGTTGAAATGCGTCAAACTAACAAGGCAATTGAAAAAGAAAAACATCCAGGTCCACACATTGCTGATATGATCACCAAGCTGAATGGTGCCAAAGTCTTCTCTCGCCTTGATCTGAGCAAAGGATACCATCAGTTGGTTCTAGAAGAAGATTGAGGGTACATTGCTACCTTTTCTACACATATTGGTTTGTTCAGATATAAGAGATTACGTTTTGGTGTGTTATCAGCTGCAGATCTGTTTCAAGATGTCATTTGCTGCCAGCCACGGCCGCTGCAGGTAAGAGCGGTGGGGCCAGGTGATGGGGGATTTCGAGAGACGACCACAAGGGAAAATTAAATAAATAATTACATTTCCCTCGTGGTCGTCTCTCGAAATCCCCTACCTGGCCCCACCGATCTTACCTGCAGCAGCTGTTTGCTGCCTAATATAGACTGTCAAGCATGCTTTCAATTACAGTGATGATACACTGGTATTTGGGGCCACACAAAAGAAAGGAACATGATAAAGCTCTTACACAAGTGCGCCGTTTACTTGTTAATACAGGTCTCACTTTGAATGCAGAGAAGTGTGAGTTCCACAAAACAAAACTCAAATTCTTTGGCCATATTTTCTCTGATGGGGGAATGACTCAAGTTCCAGCTAAAGTACAAGCTTTGTCAGCTATCTGTCCCCCACAAGATGTTACCATGTTGCGCTCTTTTCTTGGCATGGCCAGCTACTGTTCTAGGTACATCTGTGATTTTGCCACAGTAAGTGCCCCATTAAGAGACTTACCGTAACAAAATGCTTCATTTCAATGGTCACATGAATGTGAACAAAGTTTCAGGAAAATCAAACATGCAATAGAGAATGCCACTGAATTGGCCAACTTTGATCCAAAGCTACATACAGAAGTTGTTGTTGATGCAAGCCAAGTAGGGTTGGGCATGATTCTTCCTCAACACAATGGTCATTCAAATGCTCGAAGGCATATTGTGGCTTATGCTACCAGATGTTTGTCACAAAATGAACATGCCTATTCACAACCTGAAAAAGAGAGCCGCTGTCGTGTGGGCTTGTGAACATTTGCACATGTTTCTATATGGAATGCATTTCACTCTTGCCATAGATCATCAAGCATTGCTTACCATCTTTGGCAATCCTAAAGCCAAGATGCCCGCTTGCACTGAGAGGTGGGGGTTGCGACTGCAGGAATATGACTACATTATTGTGCACCAACCAGGGAAAGATCAAAACCCTGCTGACTACTTTTCACAAGTGCCAGTACAATGTAATAGTACCACTTCCAAAACGGCTGAAACCTACATTAACTTCATCGTGAAATCCAGTACATCTGCTGCTATATCAGTGGAACAAATCATTGCTGCCATGTGCACAGACATTGATATGCTAATCCTCAAAGACATTATTGCACATCAATCCTGGAAACAGCACACTCGACCTCTCACAAATGAGTGCGTATCAGAAGTTCATAAATGTGAAAGATGAACTTTCTGTTATCCAAGAAGGTATCGTCCTATGAGGTTTGAGAATTGTCATACCAGAGAGTCTGAGACAGCAAGTCATTGAAGTGGCACATGAGGGACATTATGGAATTGTAGCCACTAAGCGAGCTGTCCAAGATCGAGTTTGATTTGCCCATCTTGATGAAAGAGTTGAAAGGGAATTAAAGACCTGTCATTTGTGCAACTGTTTATCTCTCAAAACAACTCAGCAGGCATTGAACAGGTCTGATTTTCTAAAACTTGTGTGGGAGAAAATCGCTGTTGACTTCTTTGGGCCACTTGACGATGGACTGCATTTAATCATAGTCATTGATGAGTATTCTCGTTTTCCCTCTGTAGAAGACCTCTTGTCGATCACTTGGGAAATGGAGCCTAGATGGTATTTTTGCAACATGTGATGTTCCTTCAATTCTAAAGTCTGACATTGGCCCACCTTTAAAAACAGTAGAGAATTCAAAGATTTTATTACTCATTTGAACGTTAAGCATCAGAAAAGCACACCTCTTTGGCTACAAGCAAACAGCGTCGTTGAGAGTTTTATGAGCACCATAAAAAAAGACTGTTCAGCATGCTATACTGGAGAAACTTGAAATCAAATCAGCTTTTCATTCTGCTCTTCGTGCATACAGGTCAACTCCCCATTCAACTACAAGGGAAAGTCCTGCAACCCTGATGTTTGGGAGAGCCATGAAGACCAAGTTGCCACAATGGACGACTACAAGATTGATGAACAATGGTGAAGTTTGTCAAACAGATTCATATCGCAAACACAAAAGGAAGACCATTTGCACATAACAAACATTTTCGGCCTTATAGGTTTTGCTTGAAAATCAATTAAGCATGGTAATGGTATGTAATGAGTAAATTCTATGGTGAAGACAACACCAGAAGGGAATGGTATCCCATGGCACATTATACAGAAGCCTCATTCTATCAGAGGAAACCTTGGTGGTCGTAGTTAAAATGAGTGTAACAGGCACATAATCTATGACTGCTGCTTTGATGAACAGGAATACAAATGGCTCTTAGTAGTAGCTGGAACATAAGGCAAAACACTGAGGGTACAAATCCCAAGGGGAGGTGCAGGTAAAGACCTGGAAGCAGGTACACAAAATTAGTTAAAAAAACCTTTGAGTTGAAAACCTTTTAGAAGAAAAGATTACTCTGCATCCTTCACACTGTAGCCCTTCTTTTTCTTGTGTTGCCTTTTGTATAGATAAGTAGGAGAGCACAGAAAATCTCATGTGGAACGCAGCCAACATACCCAACGTGAGTCCACTAAAGAGAGGAAGAGCATAGCACAAATATGAAAACAGTATAGTTGTGCGGAACATGAAAGAGAGTGGAAGTAGGTGTCAGAAACTACTAAAGAAATGAGAAAGAAAATTAACGGGTTAAAAAGCATATTACAAGTAAAAGTCAACAACTGAATACAATCAAAACAACAAATAAAACATATGCCAAGCGTTTTAGTAAATGCAACAAGAAAGCTATGGAATATTTATAAGATACCTTAGAAGCAAGAAAGAAGGTAGTGTCTTGCCTAGTGGGCCTTTAATCCTGTGGGCCTGTTTTGTGATGTCATCAAAAATGTATAATGTTAGCCTCTGTGCAATGAAGTGAAATTTAGATCTTTCAATTAGAGAGGGCTATAGATTGTTCACACTGGCCCTGAAAATAGGAGGTTGTCTACTTCTTAAAATATGTCAGGATCCAAGCTAAGAATGTCCCTTGGAGTATGATGAGTCCAGTAATTCCAGAATTTTAGTGTCTTCCCTCTCCTGGCCTGTTATAAGAACAATGCCATTTTAGATGTCTAAAGACTGCCAGGTTTGTATTGAAGCTCTCTATGAGTGCTTTCACTAATTTAGATGGAAATAAAAGTGACTATCAAGGAAGGATATAATAGATAAGTCTAATTTACTTTTTCAATGTGGCTAAGGGCCAAAGTTGGTGAGTGAGGTTAAGACCATATTAAGTGACAGTGGCTAAAGTGGACTGAACATCGAAGTCAAAGTTTGTTACTTCAGTAGGCATTTACACTTTAAACAAAAAAATGTCAGGTCCATTAAACAAATAAAAAAATTAAAAGTAAAAAAATGCAACATTTAACATTATAGCAGCCAAAAGAATGTGTAAAGGTTCAGTTACAAGGAATAAAGAAATATAATTGAACGTTAAATTAACAAATGACCAAAGTCTAACTTTCGGATCAATTCATCAAACACTAACATAAGCACCAGGTAGAATTTTTCACCAGTTGACTTTCCTTCTGTACTATTCAAGATGAATAAACTAAAAGCTAAATATATTAGTATTCATTCATATTGACAACTTCATTTTTTGGATACCACACAAGCAGTCAGTCAGAAAAAAAGAATGTTTATTTAGACCATTGGTCCAAAAACATATACAAACATATCGATCTTCCTCTAAAAGCCGTCTCAAAGTATGATCTGTATAAAAACTCTATAAAATTCCATTAATAAAAACAGGAATAAATTCAATTTCTTTTACATATCACACAAGAATATTTTCCTTAAAGACAAGAACACTGTATAGGCCAGCATTATGATCTCAACAATTGACAGATAGTTTTGAAGGAATTGATATTTTCTTTTTGTGCTTGAGACCACAACTCCATATTCATTCGATGCAATGAAATGGTACTTGTTAAAATCCAAATTCTGTGATTTTCCTTAATTTAAAGGAAAATCTTTGAGATATCACTTGACCCGAACTAAGTCTTTTTTCGCCAAACCAAGATTATGAGGCTTTCTAATAGAAGTGGAAATTATCTCCTAGACCACTTTAATCAAATAACAATTAATACAATGCTTTAAACAATTTCACGAAAGCCTTGGTGGCAGAATCAACCACAAGCAGTTCCATATTAGTGAACAATTACGACCTGATTCATGCAGTAGGAAACAGAAATGAAAGCTCATTGTTACACATTTCAAAAGTCCTTGACCCATCAAGAACACCCTTTCCACATCTCAAGAGAAATGCCAGATTTTGCATTTTGAAATAGTGTTCAACAAACACAAGAGCCGAATCCAGTCTTTCTACTTGAATCAGCATCATAACTCTAGTGGAGTCTTGTTTTCTACTTTCGCTAGTTCTGTGGCCTTTTTCAAATCTCAAACTTTGGGCCTCATGAATGCTTATAGCAATGACCTTTGCATAGTATGCTTTAACAAATGGTTTGGTGGAAAACCTACACAAGGTCAAATTAAACTTTGCAAAGGCATGCATATTTATTGTAAACTTGTTACCTCAATTTTGTTCTGGTATTTTCTAGTTCTATTAGAGTTGAAGCTAACTTCAACATACCTATGTGTGTCTTCTGTTTCTATCTTTATATCCCCAGATAACCGCATAAGGTTACTTTGCCTGGTTAACCCCTTCATATACCTCATCATTTTAAGGGCTTATTTACAAGCCCCTTGCGCCGCCGGTGCATCGCGTTTTGTGACACACCAGCGGCCCAACCTGCTGCGTGATATTTACAAGCACACATAAAGCCACCCTGCGTGCCTTTACCTGTGCTTGTAAATATTGCCCCTTTTCACGCAACACTTTGCATGTTAGGGGCGTGAAATGGGTGTTGATGTGGGTGTTCCCAAGCAACACCCATGTCCACTGATGCGTTTCCAGATTTACGAGCAATCGTACATCTGGAAATGCGTCAGAATGCTACGCCACCCTAGGGGTGGCGTACCGAGGTGCAACGAGGAGAAATGTTTTCATTTCTGCTCGGTTTTTTTCTCTTTCAATGGGTGCTGCATTCTACAGCACACATTGGAAGAGGAAATCACCTCAATTGATTGTTTTTGTGCAGGAAGGTGCCCCTTCCTTTACAAAAACAATCTCCCCACGACGCTGCATCTTTGCACCATGATGCAAGGGTGCCTGCACCGGGGCACGGCAGCAGTTTGTGCGCCAGCGCAAGGGGAACCACAGAGATACAACATATTGTTGTAAATATGTTGCATCCCTGTGCTTCGAAACCAATGCAGTGCGGCGCAGTAAAATGACTTGCGGCACCACGCTGCGTTAGTTTCTTGTAAATCTGCCCCTCAGTGTTTACCAAAATTGACATGCGGTCTCTCTATACTCTAGTGTAGGTATGTGAACAATAAGGTCTCTGTGGGCATCTGAACTGAATCCCGTATCTATTTCACAACTCAATATAGCCCATTTCCCTTTTAACATTTATTGTGGTGCTGTGGTTGTGTCAACCAGAGTGGAGGGTCTTTCTTTCTCCGTGTAAAGTTAAGCACAAGAAAACCACAGCCCTTTACTTGTAGGAGGAACGAAAGAAGAGTAGGTTTCTACATATAGGATTAGTGCTGGTAAAACAACAGCTTTATTTAAATTCACTTTCTAGTGCATGACTCCATCCATGGCTTAAATGAATGCATTCAATGATGTAAGCAGTACTGTCCTTAAGTAATGTCTATAAAGTAACTGTATGATGAAATAACATTAAACACAATAATTCAAGTACCAACCCACATGCATAGGTTAAATAAAATAAAACATTTAATAAACGTGTTTCAATGTGAATGCTTATCAGCCTATTTAAATGCGCAAATATATACATCTTCCCTAAAAAATAATAGTTGTTCTAAATGAATTATATGCTATCCTAAATCTGACTTTGATAAGTAAATGTGTCAGTTCATGTGTAGTTCAACTGCTAAATTCAGTTACAGTCTTAACTTCACTTAATCAAAGTAAAAAAAAATTCCCTTGATGTAAGTTTGTACCGGACCTGTATGCCGTTTCACTTTCAGTTAAACTGTAAATATGGATAGTAAACAGCACTTATACTGTTTTATAAATGTGGTCATGTAACTGCAACTTTGAAAAATAATGTTTTTTTAACACCTGCATGTACACATATAGACCAGTTTGTTCTGATGTTATTGCAGAAAATTAAAAAGATATCTCGAGCATGGTGCTTTCAATCCATGTAATTATGTCTTTAACGGGGATTTAAGAAATATGTTTCATAAAATAAATCCACTTTCCTCGTGTTGTTTCGGAAAGCTCCTTTGCACCTTACAATAGTGTTGACTTCCTCACCTTGGGTCAGCCTGCGTTATCAGGTCACATTATTCATGGCAGTCTCTGCAGTGAAATACCTCTTAAGTTCAGTGTTGACTGTTCACAGAGCATGGTATTCTGCTTTCTTTCAGCCTGGAACTGAAATATTTTATCATAATTGAAAGTAAACAGTCCCAAAGGGGTGTGCAAAATCTTCTTCTCTTTGTGACATTGGCGATCCTGCCCTTTCCCACTGCCTACTCACGCCAGGCAGTGTCCTGAAAACCTGATGATTAATCAAGTCACATATAATCCTCATGAATTCCAACTGTGCTGCGGGACTTGGCTAGATAAATACCTACTGCTAATTCATTAAAATGCATAGATTGAAGCCCTGGCCCTGCAAAAGTGAATGTTGAGCATGTATTTTAAATACAGAATAATTAGCAATCACTGAATTGTTCATATTAATACTGATATACTCATGTTCCGCTTGAATTGCAGTTCCTAAAAATACATTTTCGGTCATTTTAAAAACAGACATTAAGAGCCTGATTACGATGTCGGTCAGAGTTGCCTCAGACCGACATTGCCGCAGTTGCGGAACCGACCGACCTCCGGTCGGCAGTCCCGACACTGCAGTTAGAATGCGACCACACATGGTGCAGTCTCAAACTTCCATTTTACATTGGTAGTTTGTGCGGCGGTATGAAACCGCCCGCAGCACAAACTCCCATTGTACAATTGAAGTTTTTGAACATCCTTGCACCGTGAGGTGCCTGCCACACGGTGCAGAGATGTGCAGAGGGGCACCATAGGTGCCCCCCAGGGCCTCAACCGTGAGGCCAGGGGAGAAGGGGGCCCTGCTAGGGGCCCCCAAAGTTGCTTTCCGACAGCCTTTCCATGTCATAAAGGCCGACATGAAAAGGCTGTCGGAAACCGACATCATAATCCCGATGGTGGAAACGCCGTCTTTAGGGGATTATGAGCAGTTTCGGACAGGCCCACGGGCTCCTTGAGCCTGTCGGAAACGAGTCAGTTTCCCCAGCCAGTTTACACTCTGACCGCCGACATTGTAATTCAGCGGTCGGAGTGTAAACCTACCATGTCGGTCAGAAAGCCGCTTTCCAACCGACGTCGGAAAGCTACTTTCTGACCGACATCGTCATAAGGCTCAATATGTTAATATCATCAAATCCTGTACTACCTTAATAGCATACACTGTGGATTTTGAAATATGAGTACAGCTGTAAATAATCAATATACAACTTATTTAAAGAAAAAGTTTATGACCTCTATATGCAATTTATCTGCCATAGATAAAATAAGCAGTGCATTAATTGATTTCTGATTTCAGCGTGCTCCAATAATATTTTAACTTTTAGCTCAGTTTTAATATGAATACATAGAAAGACAATGTTAGAATGGGAAGATATGTGCCTCAGCAATTACATTTGACATATCTGCAATACATAATTTAGGGTATTAAATAACAGTCACACTTGAACCTATTTTCAGTATGTCTTTTCTGGGAGCTTTCAAAAGAGCTAGTATGGCAATCCCTCACTTCTTAGGAATAATCCAATTAATATTGCAATACACAGAGTCGAAGGCTGTCCTAAAATTACAAAGGGTAGAAGAATGTGGTACTTGTTAAGTTGCACCCATGCTCTTCATATTTACAAGGCCTAAGTGTGATCTATGCTATCACCTTTGGATTTTGTCACCACAGTCTATTTGAGCTAAGCCCCCCTTATCATGTAAAGCAGGTTTGGAGACTAGAAAAGACTATGTGTTACCAACTAAATAGTCACAGAAAGACAGATCATTTCTCAGTTGTCCTGCATTTCAAGCATTGTTTGCATTCGGGACAGAGGATTGACGTTAAGACCCTTGCTTTAAATCACCAGGAATTCTAAGGTATTGAGCTCTTCCTTTTTGAGATCCAACATCACACAACAGATTCCTTCTAGGTCTAAAAGGCCCCCCCCCCCCATTTCTTCGATTAGAGCTTACTTGTTCTAGACAATTGTACACTGAGAGAGATCTTTTTGATGGTTGGCCCTAAACTGTGGCATTCCCTCCTACGCTCAATCCAGTTCATTTAGGATAAGGCCGGAAAAAACAATTCACCTTAAACTACGACAGGGCAATGTAGAACTCATGCAAATAGACTGCCAGTTACCATGCAGCCTCAAAGCAGACGTGTACTTTAACAGAATACATAATATAAACATTGACTTGAATGATTCGCCCAGGAGACACATTTGGAATACTGGTCAGTTCTTTTTGAGCCCTGTCTGAGTGTACAATAATATATTGTTCTCTGTCACACAATTTGGAAAATGCATTAGCAATTTTTTTTCCCTCTGAATCATGAATAACTATCAATTGATGACTCCTTGGGTTTGAACTTGTCCTTTTGAATAATGATGTACAAGATATTCCTTTTTAACAAACTAACAACATGTTAAATACAGTTAACAGAAAAATGCCCAAGTTTACTTTACAATTTGGGAGGTCACAAGGACCTGGAGTGCTAATAGTTTGAAACATTAAATGACCTATTTTGATTTCTCAAGGCTCATCCTCCAATTCACAGATATTTGTGCATAGCTTGCTACAAAACAACCATCTGCCACTGAAGAGGCATAAAGATTTAACAAGTATTGTTTGCATACTGCATAAGGAATATCACAACTCTATTACCACAACCCACAGCTACCAGCTACCAAAAACATTTCAATAGTGACTAGTTCTGCACATTTAATTTAATGTAATTCAATTCTATTTATAAAGCGTTTATGCCTAAGAAATCTACAGAACAGAATTATAAGAATAAAACTGTTACAATCAATCAATAAGAATGCCACTAGGTGCACAAAACGGATAATCCAGCTATGCTTTGCAAGACTAAAAACTATCAGGGACCACCTCATGGAGAAATAGGGTATCAAAGAGGTACGAAAGATACGCAAGCTAGAAGTAAAGTGTGGAAGAGAGTTTCCAAACATAGGGGCAAGGATGGTGAGGGATTTGAATCAGGAAGGGCTACATGGAAGAAAGTAACTACTCATAAATGTGAGGCATAGCATAATGGGCAGAGTCGGACAAAAGAGGAGAGGTAACAAGGGGCTAGACTATGAACACATTTGAAGACAATCCATAAAATACAGGAACCGGAAAGGGGCAAGAGAATGGTAACCTGCAAAGAGAACTAAAGTTAAGAGAGGGATGAGCAGACTAGAATCAAAAGCAACACCCAGATTGGCAGAAAAAACATATTGGTAAAAAAAATGAGAGGATCAGGACTGAGCCTAGTGGGACCTGATTGCAAAGAGGATGTGAAGGGAAAGAAAAATTAGCCTAAGAGACAGAATAAGATAGTAAGGCAATCAAGAAATAATTGTGCCCGAAATACCAAAAGAAGTAAGGGTAAAAAGCAGAATAGAATGGTCCATTGTATCAAAAGCACCATAGAAGAGGACAGAGCTCAGATACATAAGTGGCAGGTCTAGGGCTAGTGAGGGCTGCTGTGGGGTTGGCCATTTTAAGGAAGATTATGAGTTCTGAGTTAGTGATGGGGAGAATGAGGAAAATAAACCTTTTGTTGTTGGAGGAGCAATAGAAGACAAAGTAATGCACACATTAAATTGTAGAGATTGATTTCTGAAGTGAAAAGGTTAGTAGAAAAGAGTGAGAAGAGCTAGATGAAAGAACAGGAGGAGGAGGGTCAGTGAAATGGTTAATGCTAGAGATGAGGTATCAAGGGTGAAGACAAAGAGAGATTACTATATTTTGGAAAAAAGATTTGTTGGTATGAAAGGGGAAGAGTCATAGGCAGGATAAACAGATGAGAGGTGGGCATAATCAAATGGCTTATTGGATCTAATCACTGCTGCTCTGCTATAGGTATTGGTAGCTCTTTGAGATCAGAAGGAAGGAGTAAGGCAAGGTTGAGGGCACTTCCAAGATGGGGTGAAAAGGAGAGGATGAGAGAAGCTCAGGCAGTGCAGGCTAGGAGATTAAAATAACTGGGTAACGTGGTCTATATTAAGTTGATCAAGGCGTCAGGTTGAGGCAAAAGAGAAGAAATAGATGGGGCAAAGGCATGAGCATTTTCCAAGCAAAGGTCACATCAAAAACATGTGGCCCGAGAACTAACAGATCCAAATATGTAAGTGGCAGAAAAAGCATAACACAAAAGGAAATGAAAGATGAGAAGAAGGACGTGAAACAAGTATAACAGGAGGCATAATGGACTGAGCTAAAAACTAGGTTGAGATATCAACCAGTGAAATACAAGGAAGGAAAGGGACTTGTGAAAGATAGTTCAAGTCAATTATAGAGAGAAAATGAGTATTAGCTTGTGACAAATGTAAGTGGAGAGTAAAGCCTCCAAGGACAAACAATGGGTTGAGACACAGGGTGGAGAGAGGCAAGCATAGTGTCCAGGTCAATTCAAAAGAAAGAGAGATTGCCTGGGTCCTCATATAGCCTTAGAAAAGAAATAAGGAAGAGCAGATAAAACTGTTACTCCTGCATCCTCACCCAATTGTTTCTATGCCTTTTCTTCTTTATGTACTTAGCACAATTTTTAAAGAGTTTTTAAAATGTGTTATTGTGATGAACATTGTCCATATCATATGTAATTAGCATATTTCTGACAAGTTTCCTCATTATTTTTTAGAACTAGCTTTCAATTCATATTGTTAAGGGCAACTGTTTCTATAATATAATCAAGCAGTCATACATGACTCAATATGGATGAAGTTACATTTGACACGCACTTGCAACAACTGGATCATCTCCCAAGCTCACCAATATTTTGCACTTCTTTAATGCTAATTAATTTGCAAAGCTTTAACACTGTCACTGGTAAATAGAATCAAATTTTCATTTTATTTCCCTTCTAACCCCAAGCAGAACATTTGTACCAAATGGTTGCTTTCAACATTTGGCGAAAACTCATATCTTCGACAATGTATGAGCATTTTTTAGATCATTTGTCCAACTCAGGAGTAATAATGGTTGGAATCTCTGGTAGATTATGGACATCGCTAGTATTTGGTGATGCTATCAGCATTTAAAGAAGAATCTCTCTACATGTTTTAGTAACACATGATGAAAATGAGAAGTTAATGTTTGAGGATAAGCATATATTCACTACAAATAAAAACATGGTATTTTGGGCCAAAAATAAGCTCAGATATATGCTATGATTGGAGTGTATTTAGTCCATGTGCCCAAAATAAAACGCCTGTGTCTGAAAGTAAAATATGTGCATTTACAGAAACTGACACGCGTATGTTTGGATGCAAAATTATTTCATTTCTGAAATATATATAAATCTGGTTGATGATTCATACTGGCTGTGAGAGATTTATTGCTAATGTCGGTTCATAGATTCCAGGTGGCTCTGACGTCTAGTGCTGTCATTTTATGAACCATTTATATCGATAACGTTTTTATGATACTATATTGCTATTTAAGGTATGAACCTGCAAGAGAGATGACATCTATCTACTCTCCAAATCTTTAACCGCTGTAACCTGAGTGGCAACATTGCTGTATGGTTTGGTAGGATGTGTATAGCTCTGGTACATACATTTTGAGATTGTGAGATTTGTGTTTCTTTTGATTTTCCAACCTGTTCCTTACAAGAAGATTCTAAGTAATAATATAATAAATGACTGAGCACTTGGAAGGGCCAGCACAGAGAATTAAAAGGAAGAGGAATGTAGAAATTAAGTAAGATGATAAATGCTATTCTGCGAAAGAGAAAGTGCATACCAGTATTACAAACTGATATTATACATGTGAGTGAATGATATACACATTTTCCTTAGTTCTATTAAAGCTAGCAGCATTTTGTTAGCTGATATTCATCAAGTGTAGGGAAAGATACATTGGAAAATATATTTCAACTTCTTAAAATTCAGTCCCACAAAACTGGACGTTCTCCTTAGTGATCCCGATTCCCTACTACGGGATGCCAGGACTGGCCTTTCAGTATGGGCCAATGCTCTCAAATGACCTTGACTGTGCATAACATGGGATTGGTGGAAGGCTCTAATCTCACACTGGAAGCCAAAAACTTAGCAGTTCCTAGTGTCAGAATTTTCCAGCTGCAATGATGTACAGTATTTTTGCACTTCTGCTGCAACTTGTCTGCTGTGTGGACTGGGAACATTTGTCCATGTTTCCCCAGCCATGAAACCCCTTCATTGGCTCTTAGTTACTAGGTGCATTCAGGTCAAGGAACTAGCCATGGCTGACTGCGCTTTTGACAAACAATACCTTTATTTATGTGCAAATAAAATGTATCCACTGTCAACTAGATATTTGCTTGATTTCATAGGCCAGTCGAAACTTGCTGTGCCTAAATTCAAACTTAAGCAAGTGGGCAGAGATTCTTATGGCACAAGCAGCAGGGTTGTGGAACAAACCACGACTCGAAAGCTGAAATACAAAAACAATAGTCTGCAAAGTGGCTAAACTTGCCTGCCAAGTTGTACACTCTTATGCCACGCTCTAATTATTTTTCTCCTTTCCCTCTTTCCATAGAACCAGGAAGCCTTCAGATGTTGCCCTGCACTTTATAAATGCTCCAAGAATTAACACGCATTGGTAATGCATCGGTTTCGCCTATATGATGAATAAAGTACAATTTTTATCAATTATCGTCCGGTAGAAGGAAAGAGCTCCCTGACAAATAACACGGGAGTAGAGAGGATGTGGCGCAGCGGCCAGAACTGCTGACTCGAGAGCTGGGGTCCCGGTTCGATTCTCGGCAGCAGCAACATCCTGTGATTCTATGCAAATCACTTAATTTCCCTGGTGATAAATTGTTATATAAATATGCTGCAAGAGTAAAAAGCAAAAAGAGGCAAAACTGTATGAAAAATAGTTCCAACAAAGCGGTTGTTAACAGTAATTCAGCAACGGGAAACTGATAAGAGAAGCAGATGAGGAACAAACCTTGGTAAATGCAGGAAAATATGCTTCAGCCAATAGAAATGGAGGCAAAGTAAGTAGCACGCACATGAGCCAATGAGAAGCCAGGAAAGAGAGGAGGCGGGATTGAAGTCCCATTTAAGTTTATATTACAAACAATAGATTTTTCAAGCACAGCACAAGCTCTGTGCAGGCAAAAACCTAAAAAGGCTTCGCTACCAATGACTAACTGGATTTCAATAGAGCAGCTGGGTCTTGACCGCACAGTTGTCAAACAGACCCATTGCTTAAATGTACCGAGAGTGGGCTTTGAGTGCTCCCATTTCTGACCTTGGTTTTCTTTGGCTAGCCTCTTTCAGCCAATTGCTAGAGACATTATCAATGATGTCTCTGCTCAGCCCGGTAGATTATTCATCTCTCAGTTAATGCTATTCGCCCTTTGGAGGTATCCTTCTGCCTCCTTTAGACTGCTTACATTGAACTGCATGTGGGACTACTTTACAATATAGCCCTATTTCTGCTCCTGTTGACTTTTTCGAATGTTGGAATGCTGCATGTGTTAGGGCAGACTATTGGCTAAGCAAATGCTTCTTACTCAAATGGGTTTGTGTGTCGGAATTACGCATGTTTAAAACGTTTGCCCAATTTTGAAGCGATCTGCAGCTTTTATTCAACTTAACTATTACCTGTAAATTAAATCAGCATGTTTTGACTTGGTTTAGCACAATCTTGTTTAGTTACCAAAATGCAGCCTGAAAAAACTGCACTTTTTTTCTTAATAAGTAAGTTTTTGTAGTTTGTCTTAAAATCTACAAGACATTTTTTTACATGCATGCAATTTGAAGAACCAGGCTTTTCACGTTGGTACAATAAACATCCCCAGGTTTCGTGCCATTCGACATGAGTAAATGTGTGCCTGTACGGCTAGAATGCTGTCAGGACTCGAGACATCACTTGTCATGGTTGCACAATACACAGATGCCCTAACAGAGAAGGCAGTTTCACAGTGTAAAGTCAGACAGAAGCTGTAGCCTGAAGCCTATATTGCATTACTTCTCCAAGCCCCAAACTGAACGCAGATGTCTGTGCCTGGCACACACTTCACATTTGAAAATGGCAAATGCAAGACTACTGGTTAAAGAATCTGTTTGACCGAACATGAACCCCGCCCAGCCACTTTCCATTACTCCTTGATGGAACCACGGGAGGAAAAGTCTGTGTTGAGGCAAGCATGATTCTGGGCCTCGGTTCACAAAGGTCTGTGAAAAAAGCAGTACGTTATGAAAACGCCAAACTCTGTTTAACCATAGCTGTAAATTACAACTTTTTGTAAGTTCATTCCATTTCAGTGGGAGTCAAGTATAATGTCATTATTGCACACATTGCCTGTGTAACAATATGATTTTCGTATGCACTTGTGAGTCTCACCTATGTATCTAATTCACAATCAATCATGCACAGGAGCTCAGTAAATTCACCAATTCAAAAATGTCAATTTCTTTTCCGTCTAGATGCCTTTTTATCTATGCCAGCCAGTCCCTCATAACAATCGGAAACAAAGCATTGACAAAGACGAATGATTTGTCTTTTGTATAGTGCATGCACACAAGCAAACAACATCTACTCACACCTTGACATAGTTGGCACATATTTGTCAATATGCACAAAGAGTAACATACATGCACCCATCCATGCACACACAGGCCAACACAGCTACCAATATACACAGAAGAACAGGAAATCATGCACACATATACATAGGCCTACAGGTACTTTGCACACAGTACTGTTGACCTGCAGTCACACAGTGTAAAAACATTATACAGAACATCAATTAGGCAAGAATCCTCAAATAACAATGTTACAGCATCAGAAAACTGTGACCATCAAAAATAAATAGTCAATAAAGACATAAAAACAGTAAAAGCAGTTTTAAAAGGACAATTAAAATATCACATATAAGCTATAGCCCTGTGCTTGATGGCATGTTCAATGTAAACAGCAGTTGAAAAGCAAATCTTGGTAGAGAGCAATGTTTGCAAAAAGTGAAGGCCGCTCGACAGTAGCGTATATTCGCCTCCTTTAAGTTGGGTGACATATCGTTTTCTCAATAATGAATAACATTTACAAAAAAACATAAAATGTATCGAGCTGTAGGCATTGGGGTCATCGCAATGAAACACAGGCAAATAAGAGAAATAGGAATCCTGAATAGGAAAGGCAACAAGAAAGAGCACAGTCCATAACCACAGTCTGATTAGAAAATATCTTTGACCCTGGCTGCTCACCCATGTTAAATATGGTTCATTGCTAGTACTAGTGCAAATCCTCATATAAGCCTAGACCATTGATTTATCTACAGTCCTCGGCATTCTCTCCTCCAGGTACCCAGTTAGAAAAGTATTCTGCACAGTGGGAGAAAACTAGCTGACACACTACTAGTAGAGGTAAACAAATCCTCCCGACCCATACTAAGGCAGATGTTCCGAATGCACCTTAGCCAGGAAATGCTCAGCCTAATTTCAAGCAATCAGCAAGGACAATCCTGTTGAATGAGGTCTGGCTCTTCGTCCAGATTCTGAACCATAAGAGGAGTGGTTGCAATTTAATGAGGTCACTAATGTACCCAATCCCAGCCTCTAAATGGCAAATGAAGGAGCTGGTACTCTTTGAGACAGCTAGTAGCCTCTTGATAAAATCATTCTCTATTGACTCCAAGCCCCCCTGTTCACTAATACCCCACACCCCGGCCCCATCAGAAGTAACAGCACAGAAATTAGCTTTGTATATGGCCGTGAGTTCCCTATTAGGCTTCTACCCTAATCTACGGGCAAAAATGCAGGACAGCTTCAATTTATTTGCAGAAGGCTATAGATCTACTGGCCTTGAAGGGTCTCCACGTGAGATGTGTATCAAACAGAATACCTAGATATCAAAAAGTGGGGACAATGCCTATTTTCTTGGCTTTGACTACTAAGGTAGCGCTGCATGTCTTCTTTGTCCTGCAAACCATTATGTGTGTTTTGGCCTTTTTGACCCTTAAATCTAAGCTGGTCATAAACGTGTGGAAGCGATCCAGCAGATGCTGCAGTCTAATGGCAGTCCTGGCTAATAGAGCAGCATGGATTAATGTAGGGATACTGCGGTCGCCTATACGAGCACAATCCATCCTGGCTTCAACCAACTGGTCCTGCAGGCCATTAACATATAAGGATAAAAGAAACGGGGCCAGCACACAGCCCCGACGTATGCCCCTGGCAAGACTAAAGGCTGTTGTGCCCTCCAGCCATACCTCACGCTAGCGGTGACATATAAATTTACCTCCTTCAGAAAGTTGACGATATACCGTTCAACCCCCATGTCAGACATAATACTCCACAATTTTGACCTATTAACGGAGCTGAAGGCAGAACTCAGGTTCATAGATGCCAAGAATAGCTTGCCCTGCTTAGCAACTGAGTATTTGCTTATTAGCATATACAGGTTCAAGGACTGTTCGACTGTTCCCAGGCCAGGACGAAAGCCAAATTGAAGGTCCGAACATATGCTATGCTCATCGGCCCAGGTCTGTAGGCAATCCAATAGAATTCTACCCATGACCTTAGCAGTCAAATTAATCAATGAGATGGGGCAGTAACATTGTGGATCACTTTTTGAACTATTTAAAAAAATGGGAACAATGGTAGCATGGGACAAATTCTTAGGGGGGCCTCTGACTAGTATAGTGTTCAATATGTTAGTCAAAAGGGGAGCGCTTTATGTTGCTTTGAGCCCATCTCAAATCACTGGACGAGCAGAGGAGAGGAAAGGAAAGGAGGGAACAAGAGAGAGGAAGTCAAATGATCTTCCTCAGAGTGGAGATTGGTAGCCAACCGTAGGCAACTGGTTGCGAAGTAGCAGGAGAGCAAAACATGTTTTAGGAAAGAGAAGCTGGGGGGCAGGAGAAGACTGGGGGTGTAAATAAAGGGGAATAGCAAAACGTGTGAATATCAGGGCCTGGTGGAATGTCAGGGAAATGGGAGGGCAAGCCAGAAAGAGTTGATTATCCACTGTCCATAAACCATCTCAGAGAGGCTGACATCCACTGACAATAATGAAGATGTGGCCTAATGGGCAGAGCTGCCGGCCTTGTAACCACCGAAGCAGGTTCGAATCCCAGAATCGGCTCAACGTCCTGTGGTTTTTGGGCAAATCACTCTAAGTCCCTGAGCCTAAAACACATGACTCTCACCTTGCGTAATTTGAAGCACTCTAATGCCCTTGGGCCGAGTTTACGCTATATAAAACTGCAAAAAAAACACTCCAGGTACACATATAGTTCCACAGATACCAGCAAACTGTTTACAAGCAAGCACAGTGGGACCAATTGGCAAAAAACCAGATGTGAGCGGATTTATGGATTTAGATAACATGCCCACTTAAATCCTTATTACAAGTTGCATGGTACTAGGGTAATGTAAAATTGGATTCCGTTTTGCCTCTACTATTAAATAAATCCACACCAGTACCATGCACAGTACCATGAAGTTCTTAGTAAAAGCCTATGGAATGGAGTAGACCATTGTTTCTGGTCATAAAACCTCATGGAATTCCCAGTTCCATGGTGTTTTACCATAAGTATTTGCCATCTGTTCTGAGGATGTGGTTAATGTATGCTGGGTGATGTATGTGAATTAATGGATAAACAAAACTGAGAAACCACATTCGAGGAAACCAAATCATGAAAAACCAATTTTAGGGAAAGACAAATTACATATAAATAAAAAATAACGGAAACATTTTATATGAAAGATAATTTTAAGGAAACATCCAAAATCACACCATTGGGTGAAGATTAGGGATAGTTGTAGGAGAGTAGGATCTGCTTCACATGGGTACCCCCACTTTTTGCTGATGCTTCACTGTTTTTTGACATTAGTCTGGCTGGGGCCCTGCTAATCAGAACCCCAGCCTAGCTGCTTCCTCTCTAAAATGGTTTCCATGTGCCTTAGGCACATCACTGATTGGAATCTGGAGTGCCCTTATAAGTCCCTAGTATATGGTATACTATGTACCAAGGGCATAGGTACCTCAGAGGCCTACCAGGGGCTGCAGCATGTATTATGCCACCCCTGGAAGGCCATCCAAACTGACACCACAGGTCTGCTACTGCAGACTGGGTAAGGTGGTGCATGCACCCCTTACTGTGATATAGGTTACCTATATCACTAAATACATACACACATATAAACCTATAAGTCACTCCTATGGCAGGCCTTATCAATCCTGAAGGCAGAGTGCGTGGTTCCTATGTGAGAGGGTGCCCTGCATGAGCAGGGCCCCTCTGCAGCGTTCGGAGACCCTTCTCTGATGCTGTTTGTAGTGCAGCCTGACCATATACTCTTAAGCGCATTATAACCTCGCGTTAAATGCTAACTTTGGAATAGCTGCACCTAAACATGTCGTGTTTGGTGTCAAACATCTTGGAATACTACCCTCCCGCCAATTCTGGTGGCGGGGGTAGCATTCCACCCTTCTAGAGGGAGAGACATGTTAACCCTGGCCTGGCCGGTAACTTCTTTCTAAAGCCCTGGCATCACAAAATGGATGCTGCTGCCACAGACACGAGTCTGGCCTCCTGCTGCTGGACGAAACTCCGGCAGGGGAGGCCTGGACAATAGGTTTCCTGTCCCAGGGAGGTGTGACCACCTCCCCAGACAGGATAATGTGTATTGGGGCTGGGCGGGAGCACTTTCGGGTGCTTTGAAGTCCTGCACTGGGGGCACATTTGGTGTCCCTGTGCATACCCCAGTTCAAACCGGATCTGGGGCTTGCAGCCCCTGCTTTGGCGCGAACTGGACAAAGGAAAGGGGTGTAGCCACCCCTCTGCCCTGATCCACCCATAGGTGGGGCCACAGAGTAGTCCAACCCTAAACTTGGTATAAGTATAGGAACCCAGTCCTTAGGACTTTAGATTATCCCTGGACGAAACTCTGAAACAGAATCCTGGACCTTCGACGCTCTACTAAAGACTAGAGGACAGAAGAATCTCCCTTGGGGTCAAGGAGTGACTCCCCTGCTTGGCAGGCACCAAAGAAGCAATTGTCCGGTCTGCATCGCCTAAGCTCCTGTCGGACGCCGAAGTCTTTGCATCACCAGAGGTAGATTTCCAGACTTCCCCGAGGCTGCCCTGAGTCCCCAGCAAAGCTGAGGCCCGTAGCTGTTGTGGGTAACGTGGAACCGTGACCCCTGGACACCGCACGCATTTGCTAGTGCATCCTCTTCTGGGTCTTCCACAAAGTCATGCTTTGGGTTCCGAGTAGCCCTATTCTCCAGCACCAACTGCACCGAAGATCACTGGCCTCCACTCCATGAGTGTCCTGTGAGCCAGATCCACGTGCGATGTCTCGAGGCTCCTTTGCGGTCGCTAGCCCATTGGCTAGTAGCCCTTCACGAAGGCCAATCCTTTTCTTCTTGGGCCCCCTGGTTGCTCCAGGCCTGCCCTCACTTACCCTCGCTGGGTGAGTTCCTCAGACCTTGCTGGTCTGCATCATCGACGATCTTTACTTTCATCGAGACTTGCCGTTGCCAAGGCTTGTTGGGTCCAATCCGGTCACCGACACCTCAGCACTCGACAGACATTATGTACCAGCCCGAATCCTGCTCCTGGTCGCCGACAACGCCTCCTGGACCTCGTGGCTGAAGAGTCAAGACGACTGTCAATGCACCTGAAGCACTCGACATCGGTGGGCATCTGTCCATCGCCTTCCTGGTCACTGGCTAGTGACCCAGACTCTGTCCCCTCTGCTTTCAGGTTCTTCAGATCTCCGATCCACTCTTGGATCCACCCGGACACTTTCCACTTGGTCGCCAGCAGCACTTTGCAGCAGATCGCCATTCAAATCGGCGAGCGAAACCCGACCCCGAAAGGCACCTATGCACCCGGCTTCCCTGGGTGAGGTAACACGAGTACTCCGGTGCTCCCGTGGGTAGAGACTCTAGAACGACCTAGTTCTCAAAGGGTTTGCTCCAAGTCCTCCTTTAAGTGTCCCTTTTCTTTAATTTCCTGATCGCGACTTTCTCCATAGAAGTTAACGGCGTATCGCAGTTGTGTATTTACACTGCACGCGTCCCCGTGGGTCCCCTGTGTCACTACCTTGGGTGGTTCCTTGTGGTCCAAGCACTTCTAGAGGCTCTAGGCCTAGTGTCTAGTTCAGTCGTGGTTCTTATACCACTTTATTGGTATATGGTTTGGTACGCCCCTAGGACCCAAACGTGTATTTGTGCTATTACTGTGTTTAAATAACTTATAACTTGTGTACTTCGAACTCTAGCCTCATAAAGAGACTAGAGGGTGTGTTTAGCAATAAATACATATATTTTGAATATATACCTGGTGTGGTGCTCTTTCATTTGGTCACTCAAGAGATTATAGACTGGTAAAACAAGCTGCTTTACATTCCTTCAAGACTTAGCCTGAAGGCTGCTCTCCATAGCTACCACTAGGATAGCTTTCAATAAGGTTGTCTTTAACCTATCTCCAATAAGGGGTTGTTTGGACTGAGTGCAAGGTGCCCACTATAATTAGTGGACAGCATATGCCAGGCCAACTTCTCACAATAGTGAGGATTTTTGGTTTCAGGATGGGTGATGTTTGGGACCAATTAGGGTTTTTGGAGTTTTAGGCTAAGGGGTGGCTGGAGTTTTTGGGTGGTGAGAGTTTTTTAGGGATTCGGCATGAATGGAGTTTAGGGTGGTGAGGGGTTTTAGGGTGCAGGGGTGGGTGGTGTGTAGGGGAATTAAGGTTTTTAAAGTTTTAAGGATTAGTGGAGTTTAGCGCTGGTGAGTGTTTTTAAGGTTCATTGATGGGTAGAGTTTTTGGGTGGTGAATGGTTTTTAGTGATTGGGAATGGGTGTAGTTAGGAGTGGTGTGGGGTTTTAAGGACTCAAGGATAGGTAGAGTTTATGTGTAAGAAAGTGTTTTTAGGGTTCAATGATGGGGGAGTTTAGGGCCCAAACGTGTATTTGTGCTATTACTGTGTTTAAATAACTTATAACTTGTGTACTTCGAACTCTAGCCTCATAAAGAGACTAGAGGGGTGTGTTTAGCAATAAATACATATATTTTGAATATATACCTGGTGTGGTGCTCTTTCATTTGGTCACTCAAGAGATTATAGACTGGTAAAACAAGCTGCTTTACATTCCTTCAAGACTTAGCCTGAAGGCTGCTCTCCATAGCTACCACTAGGATAGCTTTCAATAAGGTTGTCTTTAACCTATCTCCAATAAGGGGTTGTTTGGACTGGTGCAAGGTGCCCACTATAATTAGTGGACAGCATATGCCAGGCCAACTTCTCACATTGGTGTGCAGCGTGTGGGATTCCAGCTTGCTATTGTTTTACCAGATAATCTCAATTGAATTGATCAACTGAAAACCACTAAAGGTACCTAAGGTACATATAATTTAAGCTTAGAATACAGTAAGTTCTACTGAACTTAGAGTTGTGTGTTAAGGGATAGCACACCCTTTCTACAACTCAAGAGAGTTTAGTAGGCCACACTAGAGTAGGTAGTGCATACACCACACCTCACTAGTGATGTCTTCAAAGCCAGGACCCAGTGAGTCCTTGCCAGAAGCCCATGGGCTTCTCCCCTCCAAGTATGATACACTCCCATTCTTGGAATTGAGAGCATTATGTAACTTGAGGAAATTGAAGACAGGACAAAGTCCCACCACCCAACATCTTAGAGAGATGTTGGAAGCTTATGATCTCAGTAAGCCCTTGGGGACTGAAGGGGTAGGAGCTGAGGGTGGGGCAGAAGATGAGGATGGGGCCAGGGGTAGAAATACCCCCAGCCCCCCCTCTGAAACTGGCCAGGAGGGTGACAATGACCCTGACCTGGATAACCCAATCCCTCCTGTGGACGATGAAGAGGAAGATCAGAATGATACCCACTTTGTCCCCCCAGGGAGGATTATGAGTGTGCCCAGAAAGTCTAGATCTCCTTCTCAGGAGTCTAACCACTCTGGCACCTCCATAGGGACCTCTGTCTCATCTCATAGGAGGGAATCCTCTCATGAGAGGGAGAAAGAGGCTGGTTCAATATGAGGAAGCTCAGCTTGAACTCAGAAAACAGCAACTGGCTATAGACAGGGAGTCCCTAGATCTCTTCAAAGAGAGAAGAAAGTTGGGACTAGAGTCCCATGGTGGCAGCCATGTCCCTAGAGATAGGGAAAGGTCCTATGACCATAGGAACCTGAGCAAGATTGTCCCTCCCTACCAGAGTGGGGATGACATCCACAAGTGGATAACTGCTCTAGAGAGGGCCTGTAAAGTACAGAAGGTCCCTCAAGAGCAGTGGGCAGCAATCTTGTGGCTCTCCTCTGCAGACAAAGGTAGAGACAAGCTCCTCACTGTTAGAGAGGAGGATGCTGATAATTACAAGGTCTTGAAGAGTGCTCTTATTGATGGGTTTGGCCTAACCACTGAACAGTACAGGTTGAAGTTCAGAGATACCCAAAAAGCACAGACTCAAGACTGGGTAGACTATGTGGATTGTTCTGCTAAGGCTCTGGAAGGCTGGTTGATGGGCAGTAAGGTGTGTGACTTCTCAGGATTGTACAATCTGATAATGAGGGAGCAGATTCTTAATAACTGTCAAAATCAGCTGTTGCATCAATACCTGGTGGACTCTGATCTGACCTCTCCCCAAGAATTGGGAAAGAAGGCAGACAAATGGGTCATAACCAGGGTGAAGCAGAAGGTACAGAACCAAGGTGGGGACCCTAAGAAGCAAGATGCTAAGAACTCTGAAAAGGGTGGGGAGAAGGGTAAAGATCAAAAGTCTTCACCAGGCCCCCAAAAATCTTCTTCAGGTGGGGATTCACAGTCTACAAAAGGAAAGGCCAAAGAAAACCATGGTGCAAGGTCTGTAAGCAAAAGACCCACTGGACCAGTGATTGCACCAAGTCCAAAGACTCAAGTCCAGCACCCACCAATGCCCCTAAGGCACCTGTTCCCCCTAGTACAGTTACAGTTGGTGGTAGTGCTCCAGCCAAGGAGTTTAGTAGGGTTCACCCTGGGTACTGAGTTGGGCTCTGACCTAGTCAGAGAACTAACTCAGGCTGTGTTAGTCTGTGATGGAGGCATGGATGTGCCCTCCTCTGTGAGTCCCAGTAATCTGGGCAAGTACAGACAACAGCCTTTAATCAATGGACGAGAGGCTTTGGCATTTAGGGACACAGGGGCAAGTGTCACAATGGTGACACAAGACCTTGTGAATCCTGGGCAAGTTATACTTGGTGAGATGTACCAAGTGACCAATGCTAGCAACGTCAGAACAGACCATACTCTGGCAGTTGTTAACTTCTCCTGGGGAGGGGTAACTGGCCTTAAGAAGGTTGTGGTGAGTGCAAACCTACCAGTCGAATGCTTGCTTGGCAATGACTTAGAAACTTCTGCTTGGGCAGAAGTGGAGCTCAGGACCCATGCAGAAATGCTGGGGATCCCTGCAGATGTGTTTGCTGTGACCAGGTCACAAGCCAAAATGTCTAGCACTGAACAGGCCTTGGATTCTGGAATAATGGACCAAGTGCCTTCCAAGAGGAGGAGTAGTAGGGTTAAGGCAGTGCCTTCCCCCTTGGCTCAGGAAGAAGATCAGTCCCTTGAGGGGATGATCTCAGTCCTGAAGAAGGAACTGTCCCAGAGGAACTTGAACCTGACCAGGTTGAGTTCTTGGGGACAGGGGGACCTTCCAGGGCAGATCTGAGCCAGGAGCAGCAGAGCTGCCCCTCCCTTGAACCCCTCAGACAGCAAGCTGCTGCTGAGGCTGCTGGGAAAGCTAGTGGTCCCCATACAGTGTATTGGGATGATGGACTCCTGTACTCAGAGTGTAGAGACCCCAAGCCTGGTGCTACCAGGAGGTTGGTTATACCTCTAAAGTTCAGGGGCTTCCTATTGACCCTAGCCCATGATATTCCCTTGGCAGGTCACCTGGGCCAGAACAAGACTTGGGACAGAATTGTCCCTCACTTTCACTGGCCCCACATGTCTGAAGACACCAAGGAGTTTTGTCGCTCCTGTGTAACCTGCCAGGCCAGTGGCAAGGCAGGTGGCACTACAAAGGCCCCCTGATACCACTACCTGTGGTGGGGTGCCCTTTGAAAGGGTAGGGATTGACATTGTTGGTCCCATGGATCCCCAAACAGCATCTGGGCACAGGTTTATCCTGGTGGTAGTGGATCATGCCACCAGGTACCCAGAGGCTATTCCCCTCAGGACCACTACAGCACCTGTGGTGGCAAGGGCCCTCCTGGGAATTTTCTCAAGAGTGGGCTTTCCTAAGGAGGTAGTATCAGACAGGGGTGCTAACTTTATGTCTGGATACTTAAAAGCAATGTGGAAGGAGTGTGGAGTGACTTACAAGTTTACCACACCCTATCACCCACAATGCAATGGTTTAGTTGAGAGATTCAACAAAACCTTGAAGGGCATGATTAAAGGGCTCCCAGAAAAGCTTAGGCGAAGATGGGACATACTCTTGCCCTGCCTTTTATTTGCATATAGGGAGGTGCCTCAGAAGGGGTTGGTTACAGCCCTTTTGAACTTCTGTTTGGCCACCCTGTCAGGGGTCCACTGTGCTTGGTGAAGGAAGGATGGGAGTTACCTCTCAAGCCCCCAAAGCAAGACATAGTGGACTATGTACTTGGTCTCCGCTCCCGGATGGCTGAGTATATGAAAAAGGCAACCAAAAACCTTGAGGCTAGCCAGGAACTTCAAAAGGCCTGGCATGACCAAAAGGCTGTTCTGACTGTTTACCAGCCAGGACAGAAGGTGTGGAGTGTTGGAGCCAGTGGCCCCAGCAGCTCTCCAAGACAAATGGAGTGGACCCCACACTATTGTTGAGCAGAAGGGTGAGGTTACCTACTTAGTAGACCTAGGAACACCCAGGAGTCCCCACAGGGTTCTCCATGTCAACAGGTTAAAACCATATGTGGACAGGGCAGACATGGGCTTGCTCATGGCTACTGATGAAGGGCAGGAGGAAGAGAGTGACCCACTCCCTGACCTGCTCTCACAGAACCCTGACGATGGGTCAGTAGATGGTGTAGCCTTGGCAGGCAGCCTCACTACCCAGCAACAAACTGATTGTAGACAGGTGCTCAATCAGTTTAGACACATGTTTTCACTGACACCCAGTCAGACCACCTGGTGCACTCATGAAGTGGACACTGGGGACAGTCTGCCTATTAAAAATAAGATTTATAGGCAACCTGACCATGTCAGGGACTGTATCAGGACTGAAGTCCAGAAAATGTTGGAATTGGGAGTTATTGAACCCTCAGATAGCCCTTGGGCTAGTCCAGTGGTCCTTGTGCCAAAACCTCACACCAGTGGTGGAAAAAGAGAGATGAGGTTTTGTGTGGACTACAGGGGTCTCAATGCAGTCACTAGGACTGATGCCCATTCAATACCAAGGGCAGATGAGCTCATAGATACTTTGGCCTCAGCCAAATATCTCAGCACATTTGACTTGACAGCTGGCTACTGGCAGATCAGACTAGCTGATACTGCAAAGCCCAAAACAGCATTCTCAACCCCTAGTGGGCATTATCAATTTGTGGTGATGCCCTTTGGTCTGAAGAATGCACCTGCCACTTTCCAGAGGTTGGTGAATACAGTTCTCACAGGTCTGGAAGCCTATAGTGCAGCATATCTAGATGATATTGCTGTCTTTAGCTCCACCTGGGAGGATCACCTGGTCCACCTCAGGAATGTTTTACAGGCCCTGCAAAAGGCAGGCCTGACTATCAAGGCCACTAAGTGCCAGATAGGGCAGAGTCAGGTTGTGTACCTGGGCCACCTTGTGGGTGGAGGCCAGGTTCAACCTTTGCAGAGCAAGATCCAGACTATCATGGACTGGACTGCTCCCACTACCCAGACTCAGGTGAGAGCCTTCTTAGGCCTGACTGGGTACTATAGGAGATTTGTCAAGGGGTATGGATCAATAGTGACACCCCTGAATGACTTAACTTCTAAGAAAATGCCCAAAAAGGTTCAGTGGACAGCTAGCTGTCAAAAGGCATTTGATGACCTGAAGCAGGCCATGTGCACTGCTCCCATTCTACAGAGTCCTGATTACTCCAAGAAGTTCATTGTTCAAACTGATGAATCTGAATTGGGGGTAGGGGCTGTACTGTCACAATTGAATGAAGAAGGTCAGGATCAGCCAGTAGCTTTCATTAGCAGAAGGCTGACCCCTAGAGAGAAACGTTGGTCAGCCATAGAGAGGAGGCCTTTGCTGTGGTCTGGGCGCTGAAGAAGTTGAGGCCATACTTGTTTGGTACCCACTTCCTGGTTCAGACAGACCATAAGCCCCTCTTATGGCTAAAACAAATGAAGGGTGAAAACCCCAAACTGCTTAGGTGGTCCATTTCCCTACAGGGGATGGACTTCACAGTGGAACATAGACCTGGGAGTAACCATGCCAATGCAGATGGACTCTCTAGGTACTTCCACTTAGAACATGAAGACTTAACTGGGCAAGGTTAGTTTAATGTCCCTACGTTTGGGGGGGGTTGTGTAGGAGAGTAGGATCTGCTTTACATGGGTACCCCCACTTTTTGCTGATGGTTCACTGTTTTTCGACATTAGTCTGGCTGGGGCCCTGCTAATCAGAACCCCAGCCTAGCTGCTTCTTCTCTAAAATGGTTTCCATGTGCCTTAGGCACATCACTGATTGGAATCTGGAGTGCCCTTATAAGTCCCTAGTATATGGTATACTATGTACCAAGGGCATAGGTACCTCAGAGGCCTACCAGGGGCTGCAGCATGTATTATGCCACCACTGGAAGGCCATCCAAACTGACACCACAGGTCTGCTACTGCAGCCTGGGTAAGGTGGTGCATGCACCCCTTACTGTGATATAGGTTACCTATATCACTAAATACATACACACATATAAACCTATAAGTCACTCCTATGGCAGGCCTTATCAATCCTGAAGGCAGAGTGCGTGGTTCCTATGTGAGAGGGTGCCCCTGCATGAGCAGGGCCCCTCTGCAGCGTTCGGAGACCCTTCTCTGATGCTGTTTGTAGTGCAGCCTGACCATATACTCTTAAGCGCATTATAACCTCGCGTTAAATGCTAACTTTGGAATGGCTGCACCTAAACATGTCGTGTTTGGTGTCAAACATCTTGGAATACTACCCCCCACCAATTCTGGCGGCGGGGGTAGCATTCCACCCTTCTAGAGGGAGAGACATGTTAACCCTGGCCTGGCCGGTAACTTCTTTCTAAAGCCCTGGCATCACAAAATGGATGCTGCTGCCACAGACACGAGTCTGGCCTCCTGCTGCTGGACGAAACTCCGGCAGGGGAGGCCTGGACAATAGGTTTCCTGTCCCAGGGAGGTGTGACCACCTCCCCAGACAGGATAATGTGTATTGGGGCTGGGCGGGAGCACTTTCGGGTGCTTTGAAGTCCTGCACTGGGGGCACATTTGGTGTCCCTGTGCATACCCCAGTTCAAACCGGATCAGGGGCTTGCAGCCCCTGCTTTGGCGTGAACTGGACAAAGGAAAGGGGTGTAGCCACCCCTCTGCCCTGACCCACCCATAGGTGGGGCCACAGAGTAGTCCAACCCCTAAACTTGGTATAAGTATAGGAACCCAGTCCTTAGGACTTTAGATTATCCCTGGACGAAACTCTGAAACAGAATCCTGGATCTTCGACGCTCTACTAAAGACTAGAGGACAGAAGAATCTCCGTTGGGGTCAAGGAGTGACTCCCCTGCTTGGCAGGCACCAAAGAAGCAATTGTCCGGTCTGCATCGCCTAAGCTCCTGTCGGACGCCGAAGTCTTTGCATCACCAGAGGTGGATTTCCAGACTTCTCCGAGGCTGCCCTGAGTCCCCAGCAAAGCTGAGGCCCGTAGCTGTTGTGGGTAACATGGAACCGTGACCCTTGGACACGGCACGCATTTGCTAGTGCATCCTCTTCTGGGTCTCCCACGAAGTCGTGCTTTGGGCTCCGAGTAGCCCTAGGCTCCAGCACCAACTGCCCCGAAGATCACTGGCCTCCACTCCATGAGTGTCCTGTGAGCCAGATCCACATGCGACGTCTCGAGGCTCCTTTGCGGTCGCTAGCCCGTTGGCTAGTAGCCCTTCACGAAGGCCAATCCTTTTCTTCTTGGGCACCCTGGTTGCTCCAGGCCTGCCCTCACTTACCCTTGCTGGGTGAGTTCCTCAGACCTTGCTGGTCTGCATCATCGACGATCTTCACTTTCATCAAGACTTGCCGTTGCCAAGGCTTGTTGGGTCCAATCCGGTCGCCGACGCCTCAGCACTCGACAGACATCGTGTACCAGCCCGAATCCTGCTCCTGGTCGCCGACAATGCCTCCTGGACCTCGTGGCTGAAGAGTCAAGACGACTGTCAACGCACCTGAAGCACTCAACATCGGTGGGCATCTGTCCATCGCCTTCCTGGTCACTGGCTAGTGACCCAGACTCTGTCCCCTCTGCTTTCAGGTTCTTCAGATCTCCGATCCACTCTTGGATCCACCCGGACACTTTCCACTTGGTCGCCAGCAGCACTTTGCAGCAGATCGCCATTCAAATCGGCTGACGAAACCCGACCCCGAAAGGCACCTATGCACCCGGCTTCCCTGGGTGAGGTAACACGAGTACTCCGGTGCTCCCGTGGGTAGAGACTCTAGAACGACCTAGTTCTCAAAGGGTTTGCTCCAAGTCCTCCTTTAAGTGTCCCTTTTCTTTAATTTCCTGATCGCGACTTTCTCCATAGAAGTTAACGGCGTATCGCGGTTGTGTATTTACACTGCACGCGTCCCCAGTGGGTCCCCTGTGTCACTACCTTGGGTGGTTCCTTGTGGTCCAAGCACTTCTAGAGGCTCTAGGCCTAGTGTCTAGTTCAGTCGTGGTTCTTATACCACTTTATTGGTATATGGTTTGAGTACGCCCTAGGACCCAAACGTGTATTTGTGCTATTACTGTGTTTAAATAACTTATAACTTGTGTACTTCGAACTCTAGCCTCATAAAGAGACTAGAGGGGTGTGTTTAGCAATAAATACATATATTTTGAATATATACCTGGTGTGGTGCTCTTTCATTTGGTCACTCAAGAGATTATAGACTGGTAAAACAAGCAGCTTTACATTCCTTCAAGACTTAGCCTGAAGGCTGCTCTCCATAGCTACCACTAGGATAGCTTTCAATAAGGTTGTCTTTAACCTATCTCCAATAAGGGGTTGTTTGGACTGGTGCAAGGTGCCCACTATAATTAGTGGACAGCATATGCCAGGCCAATTTCTCACAATAGTGAGGATTTTTTGGTTTCAGGATGGGTGATGTTTGGGACCAATTAGGGTTTTTGGGAGTTTTAGGCTAAGGGGTGGCTGGAGTTTTTGGGTGGTGAGAGTTTTTTAGGGATTCGGCATGAATGGAGTTTAGGGTGGTGAGGGGTTTTAGGGTGCAGGGGTGGGTGGTGTGTAGGGAATTAAGGTTTTTAAAGTTTTAAGGATTAGTGGAGTTTAGCGCTGGTGAGTGTTTTTAAGGTTCATTGATGGGTAGAGTTTTTGGGTGGTGAATGGTTTTTAGTGATTGGGAATGGGTGTAGTTAGGAGTGGTGTGGGGTTTTAAGGACTCAAGGATAGGTAGAGTTTATGTGTAAGAAAGTGTTTTTAGGGTTCAATGATGGGGGAGTTTAGGGGTGGTGGGGATTTTTAGGGGTTGGGAATGGGTGGTTTTCAGGATGTGTTTTTTAAAAGGTTTTTCAGGGATGAGTGGAGGTGAAGGGTGGTATGGAATTTGAAGAGATCAGGAATGGGTGGGGGTTAGGCATAGACTGGGGTTTTTAGGGTTCAGGAATGGGTGGAGCTTAGTGGTAGGGAGAAGTTTTAGATTGAGAAATAGGTAGAGTTTAGGTGTAGAAAGGGCTCTAAAGTTAGGAATGGGTGGGTTTAGGAGTCAGAGATGGGTGAAGGTTATGTGTGGGGTGGCATTTTTAGGAGGCAGAGATGGATGGTTTTAGGGGTGGTCAACGTTCAGCAAATTAAAAACTTCCAAAGTAATTGATTGACAATGTAAAATATATAAATCGGAAATAATGACCCCTGATGTAAAAAAATTAAATAAATACCTTCAGCAAATTATTTTCTGAAAGTAAGACCTGCAATCATTTCATCTACACCTCAAAAATAAGTATGCAGAAGCCAATAAAAAAGACTTTCTATGAATTGGCTTCTAATAAATGGTAAATGCCATTCATCCTGAAAATTTCCATTAAACTGTTTAGATGAAATGGCTTCTCAGTAATGGTATTCCATGAAATTGGTTTTCTATGAAATCACATACAACCATGCAGGGACCTGTGTGTGGGGTGCAGGTGAGGGAATGGGGTTTAGGTAGTAGGGAGTGAATGGGAAAGTACTTTCTAGCAGGAGGAGTATCTATATTCCCCATTAAAAAAACAAACAGGGGAATGAGGCTTAGCTGCTGCTGCAGCCAAAGCCTCAAGTGATTTTTTCAGATTGAACTCCTGGACAGAAAAATCAGGTATGGTTCTACCAAGCCTGTTAAAAACAGGAGTCAAAAAACTGCCCTCTTGGAATCTAGCAGATTGAAATTCTATACAGAAATGCCACCCTGCCTGACTTAGAATCAGGGCCTTAATGTTTAGACCCTATGCTGTGAAATTTAATTTGAGATAGAGGAAGGACTTCCTGCAATATATAATCAAATCTTAGTCTCACCACAGAGAAATCACTTCTACAGCGTGATGGAATACTCCAGTATCAATGACCTCTTAATCATTGGCATTTTTGACCAATTAGTAGCAATGCAGTACTCTTTAAATGCTTTTTCCATCTTTGGCCACTTGCTATAATCATGCTCATGCAGCACTTGATTCTGATCTTTAAAGTCTGTATTTCTAACCTGTGGCACACCAAACATTGTGCATCCAGTTCACAATTATAAATCATTAACAAATACATTGGTTAATTAAAGCAAATGGGGCTCAGCTCCAAGGCGGCATTGATTGGTTACTGCAAAAGGGCGGTCTCATATAGTTACTGCAAAGCCCAGACCCAAACATTGTCTCCAGTGTACATAGAGCAAGCTAGCTAAATATGTATTTACTTTAAGATTGCTCCATTGAAGCAAACTCAATGCATTGCACAAGATGTGAAAATAAAAGAAAACATTACACACATCAAATGAATGTCTGGCCGTAGCGGGCATCAGGAGTTTCCCTGGGAGGCTGGAAGGGTGGGGGGCGTTTTTGCAGCGGGAGGGCTGGTTTTGCAGCAGTGCTGCTATATTGGCCCCCAGTACAAAAAGCAGCAGGGGGGCTGGCCCGTCAACATTGCCAGGGCTGCTATGGGCTCCCAGTCTGGCCCTGAATGTCTCTCCCTGTGCCAGATGTACATTTGATGTCTATGATGTCCTGTTTTTTCATTCCTGCTTTCACTTGAATTAACCAATTGTGCCACTTGACAACAGCAGCAGCAAGTCCTGAACACGTTTGTCTTAATTCTGCTGCCATGCTTTGCTACCTGCATCTGTTTGTTTTTTTTGTTTTTTGTGCTGCCGATTGCTTACGTGAAATAAACGCCAGTAATGTGAGGGTGAATACAAGGCACAGAACCATGCTTTTATTATGAGGACATGTTACTGTAAGTCTGTGGGCACTGATGTGAAACAAATAGCCATCGCAGCATCTGCCTATCTGAATGTGGTGTACTTCGTTTCTACCAATGTCTCTAGGACACCAATGAAAGCAGCAACAATTGTATTCGAATGTACTTATGTTTCTATCCAGAGCTATAGCATTACTTCTGGCATGGTGATTAAAGCCGTAGACTCTCAGCCTGAAGGTTCAGTGTTAGAGCTGCCTGTCTCTATGCGTGTGAGTTTCCTTAAAGGTCAGTTTCATTGCAAAAAGAAACGGAAATAAAAAGTTGATAGTTTTCATATTGCAAAAATATATTCGAATTTGTGTTTGTTCAAAAAAGAACTGTAGGAGTAGGTAAAACATATTTTAAATCATAAGGAAATATTTCTATTGACAAGCTGCCAGGATTTGTTTTTACTGTAGCATTTCCCAAAGAAAATTATAACTTCTCTCTTTCTCACACATTCTCTGATGGTCTTTGCACAAAGTATCGGAGAAAAAATTGCATGCGGACAAAATATGGTGACAAGAATATTGAGGACAACAATATTGAGAAGCTACGTTTCTATGGGTAAGCAAACTTTAACTATACTTAACCGCACATATATGTACCTTCACAATATATATATCGTCAAGGTATGGGGCTGTGGAGTTAAGAATAGTGAATCTATAGTTACCTCATTGTACTTCCTTCTTGATATTTTTGACACAATATTTGTTTCCCTGATATTCTGTCAGACAATATAGCTCCTCAAAGACACCAATTAAATGACCCTATTTATATAGCCCTTTTTTCCCCACCTATAGATGATATTGTGTGTAAAAGGTGGAAACTCCACATGCAAAATTATATACATTTAATTGCATACATTTTGGAAGTCAGAGGCAGGGTAAGGAAATGCTAGAGGCTTTTGATAATCAAGAGGATCAGTCATAATTTGTTTTCATTGTGGAGGAATCTGGTGATTACTATCTATATCTTAATTGGGCCCTATGCCGTTCACCTCCGAGTAGTCTTCTAACAGAATTCCACACAGGGTTAATATAACTATTCATGTTATGCATAATTGCTTAGCACCAACTGCCAGTTCTATAAGTATATGAAAATGTAAAAGGGACCTCCAGCCTCAGAAGCATCACAGCAAGGTCGGAGTCCATATTCACACGCTTACCCTTCAATATGTATCACACTTACAATTCGGCAACACAACAGGTGGCAGAGGGCTGGGGAATACCCTCAAGGAAGATCTCTGAGCAGAACCAAGCGACCTGCACTTCATTGGACTTCGGAAAAATGGAATTGTTCAAGCAAATAATAACAAGCATTGAAGGATGCAACAAACCATGCATGTCGAATATTGCACTGCTCCTTTCCTCTCCCTGAGAGACCATCCCCTGGCAGTTCATCCCTTGTTTACAATCTGTAATCTACTTCGCGTCTGGAGGGTCTGGATATAACACTTTCCCTAGAAACACAAGACCCAGGGTAGCTTTAGTGATTATTTTATTAGCTACACTAGTCACAGTCCTTATAGGATTGAACCAAAAGATGAAGACTAGACAGCAATGTTGGAGATTCTCTTGTCGTGATTCTACATATAGGCCGGGTCAACAGGTGTGTCCATGCTACTCTCGGCTCCTCGTCTCGCTCCTGGGCTGCACCATCCGGGTCCTCTTCCTCTCAAAGGTACCAGAAAAAGAGATAAGCATAGGCAGGGGTAAGGGTATGGGAACTCTGAAAGGTGGGTGGGGGGGAGGTCAAGTGCACCCTTCACCGTCCCTACTGTGCCTCGTGCCTGAGTGAGGGAAGAACTGTGCCCAATTACCCTTGGGTGCCCTTTAACCCTGCCCACCACCCCTTAACAAACGATAGCGGCGTCTCTGTCACTTGCCTGAACCCACGACCCTCCTGGGCCGTGGGCTTGGGAGCCACAGCCTCCTCTTCTCCTGGGGAAGGGCTGGTCCCGCTCGCGTTGCTCCTGGAGCTGTTTCCTCGGATGACGGGCAGCTTCACGACGTCCTCTCCGACCTCCAGCTCTCCGTCAGGACCCTCGGCTCCGGCGTGCTCCTCTGTAGACTCCTGTGTCTCCGTCGCGTCCTCCGGTCTCCCTTCACGCTCCGCGTTTGCCGATCTCCCGAGAGCGTCCTTCCTCGTTTCCGCCCCTTTTCTGCCGTTCTCCTCTCTCGCGGGTGGAGCGATGCCTGCACTTCCGCTCGGGGTCATTGCGGCCGCCATGTTGGGATGGTCGGGTCGATCCGCGACCCGATCACACTACCTTCCCTCCTGGAATGGATGTGAGGGCCATTCAGCAGCAGGATACCGGGACAGAAAATCCACATTTGATTGGAGTTTGCCGGGAAGGTGCATGGTTTGAAAGGTAAATGGCTGCAAAGCAAGGAACCATCGGAGAATTTTAGGGTTGGAGTCCTTATGCAAAGAAAGCCAAGTCAGAGGTGCGTGGTCTGTGAGGAGGAAAAAGGAACGCCCTAGAAGATAGTACTGAAGTGCCTCCATGGCCCATTTTACTGCTAGGCATTCTTTCTCTATGGTCGCGTATCGGGTTTCTCTGGGGAAGAGTTTCCGGCTAAGAAATAGAACAGGATGTAGATCCCCGTTTCCATCAGGCTGGGACAGGACTGCCCCGAGTTCCCTGTCAGAAGCATCCGTTTGTAGAACAAAGGTTCTGTTATAGTCAGGGTACGACAGGAGTGGAACGCGGCATAAGGATTCCTTCAGCCTGCAGAAACTGCCCTCCAAACTGCTATTCCAAACAATGGGCTTTCCTGCTTTTGGTTTTGTTAGAAGATCTGTGAGGGGGCTGGCTACATCGGAAAAGTGGGGGATGAATCTCCTATAGTATCCTACTAACCCCAAAAAGGAACGAACGTCCTTCCTGGTGGTGGGCCGCTGGATTTTGGTAATGGCCTCCAATTTGTTCATCTGAGATTTGATACACCCTCCCTGGATCTCATAACCTAGGTATTCAATGTGATCTGTACCAAAAGTGGTTTTCTTTGGATTAATAGTGAGGCCTGCTTGCTGAAGTGTGTGTAAAACTCTCTCTAGATGATACAGATGTGTCTCCCAGGCCGGGCTATACACCACTATATCATCCAAATAGGCTACGGCAAAGTCCTGATGGGGACGTAACAGGATATCCATTAGCCTTTGGAAGGTGGCTGGGGCACCATGAAGGCCAAAGGGAAGTACTTTGAACTGATAGAGACCCGACGGGGTGGGAAAAGCCGTCTTCTCCTTTGCTTCTGGTGAGAGGGGAATTTGCCAGTAACCTTTGGTCAGATCAATTGTAGACATCACCCGGGCCTCCCCCAATCTTTCTATCAACTCATCGACCCGAGGCATTGGATACACGTCGAATTTCGACCTCGCATTTAGTTCGCGAAAGTCAATACAGAATCTTATACTCCCGTCTGGTTGGGGTACTAAGACAATTGGGGATGACCAGGCGCTGTGAGACGGTTCTATGATATCCGCCTCCAACATAGACTTTATCTCTTGATCTACGGCCTCTCTTCTGGCGGCCGGAATCCTGTAGGGTCGTAACCGAACCGGACCGGCGTTCCCTGTGACAATGTTGTGCTCGACTAGGGTAGTCCGTCCTGGAGTTCCTGAGATTACTCTAGGGAAGGAGTCACAGAGACCCTGTAACTGTTGTCTCTGTTCTGCTGTGAGGTGTTCCCCGAAGTGAACAGCCTCGCTTTTGTGGGGATATTCCGTGGCCAGGGAAATCTCCAGGGGTCTCTCTGTGGTTATCTGACATATGCGAGAAGTGGTACAAAGAGACACTGGTAAGGGACCCTCCCATGCTTTTAAGAGATTCACATGGTAGGCTTGCCCTGTCCGGGGTTTGTGTGGTACCGCCACCCTATATGTAACAGGAGTAATCCGTTCTAAGACTTGATAGGGACCCTGCCATGTGGCCAACAACTTTTTTTCAGTACTTGGCAATAGGATGAGTACATGACTCCCCACCTGAAATTCCCTGAGCTTGGTCTTTTGGTCATAATGCTGTTTTTGGTGTACTTGTGCTTTTTCCATATTACTATGTACCTCTTCCCATAAGGCTGACAGGGTATCTTTTAGGGTCGAGCTATACTGTATCAGGGGCTTGCTCTCATCTTCTTCTTCTACCCATTGTTCCATCGCCATGTCAAGAAGAGTACGGGGTTTTCTACCGAACAGAAGTTCAAATGGGGAGAAACCCGTGGATTTCTGCTCATGGTTACGGATAGCAAAGAGCATCAAGGGCAAATGCTTATCCCAGTCACGCCCTGACTTATCTATGACCTTCCTAAGCATTGTCTTTATCGTTTTGTTGTATCGTTCCACGAGACCGTCTGTCTGTGGGTGATATACCGCTGTTCGTATTTGCTTGACCCCCAGGATATCACATACCTGCTTCATTAACTTCGAGACAAATGGTGTGCCTTGATCGGTTAAGATTTCATGCGGGAACCCCACACGAGAAAAGAAAGTAACCATGGCTTGGGCTATGGTGGAAGAGGTAGTGCTGGACAATGGTATGGCCTCTGGATAACGTGTGGCGTAATCTACCAAGACCAGAATATACTGGTGTCCTCTGCCAGAAGAGAGTAAGGGTCCCACTAAGTCCATCCCCACCCGTCTAAAGGGAACATCAATTATGGGAAGGGGTTGTAACGGGGCTCGGGGAAGGACCGGTGTATTGACTAGCTGACACCTAACACAGGAAGCACAGAATCGGGCTACTTCCTGATAAACTCCTGGCCAATAGAAACGGTCTAGCAAATATTTCAAGGTATGTTCTTTGCCGTAATGACCACCCCCTGTCTGACTGTGTCCTAACTCCAGTACTTGTTCTCTGAAGGCTTTCGGGACTAACAACTGCTCCTTCGGGTGACCATTCTCTCTCGTCACTCTATACAATAAACCTCTCTTTTCACAAAAGAAGGGTCCTACCTGTTCAGGTTGATCGTCTTGTACTTGATTCCAAGCGTGTTGTAGGGTAGAATCATCTCTCTGAGCTGTTCGGAAGCTTCTGCTGGGTATTTGTGGTTCGTCTGGGGAGAGAAGGATAGGTAAGACAGGTCCTACTTTGCTATATAGGGCTCTTTCTTCCCTCCGAGACTTTGGCACTTTGGGAGAGGACCCACTAACTTCTTCCCGGGAAAACGGGGCTTTTTCTAACCATCCTACCGTTGGGGAAGGTGGAGACAGGGCTGCAAGGTAGTCGTGGAACCTCGGGAGATCAGTGCCTAATAGGATTGTTTCTGGGAGGGAAGGAACTACCCCTACTTTCCTCAATTGCGGTTCTCCGTCTATCTCCAACAGAACTTCTGCTAGCGGATACATTTTCTCCTCCCCATGTACACAGGTAACCCGTACGTATTCTCCCTCTAAGAGTAGAGCGTCGGGTATCAACTCCTTACTGACAACCGTGTGGTGACACCCAGTGTCCAGAAAGGCCATCACAGGTTTACCGTTAACGTGTATTTTCTTCTTGTATCTCTCAGGAGGACCACCTGCCACTAGTACCCTTCCCCGGGTGTACCCTACCTCCATGGGTTCCTGGGGTGGTGTACGTCTAGGACAATGACGGGCAATGTGACCCCACTCAGCGCAATGAAAGCACTGGGGTCCCTGTAGGGCACCTGTCCCTAAACTAGGTTATAACAGTGCTGGTGGTTTAGATTCTGTCGTTGCTAGGGGAGGCCTAATCCCGGGTCGAGGGAGGTTGGGAAGAGGGCGAGTAGGTTGGGCTTTAAACTCAGGGGACCTATGGTAGGGACAGGCTAGGTCAACAGCCACAGTGACCAATAGATTAGGATGTTGTTTAACCCATGCTCTGGTGTTGGGGGGGAGGGCTTCCAGATACTGTTCCAAATACACTTTTTCTGTAAGATCCTCTATGGAGGAAGATGTGGGTTGCAACCAACGGTTTCCCAGATCCCGTATATGATAGTACAGGGCTCGTGGATTGTCTCCCGCAATCCATTTCTCTTTTCGAAACCGGTTGCGGTAATACTCCTGGTCACAGCCTAAGCGCTCTAATATGGCTCTCTTTATGTCAGGGTAGGCTGTTGTTCCTGCCGGATTGGCGGCCTGATATGCGGCTTGCAATTCCCCCGATAACAAGGGAGCAACATATTGACCCCATCTTTCCTGAGGCCAGGAAGCGGTCGTGGCAACCCGCTCAAAATTCACAAAAAAGAAGTCTGGGTCATCACCCTCTTGGAACTTTTGTAGTACGCTGCCTGGTACGTTAGGATGGACCCTAGCACTTGAGATAGCGTCAGTTAACCTTAGGATGGCAGTATCCTGTACTTGTTGGTTGGTGGTCAAAAGGGTGGCCTGTTCTTTTAAAGCTCAATGAAGAGCGTCGCGTTCTTGCTGGGCGGTTTTGGTTTGCTGTTCGAATACTAGTTATAGGTGTCTTTGTCCTTCCGCCAGTTGCGTTATGATGGCCTTCATAGTAATGGGTTGTGTCATAATTGCTAGACACCAGTTATCCCACTTCTGACACCACTTGTAATCTTCTTCGCGTCTGGAGGGTCTGGAGGGTCTGGATATAACACTTTCCCTAGAAACACAAGACCCAGGGTAGCTTTAGTGATTATTTTATTAGCTACACTAGTCACAGTCCTTATAGGATTGAACCAAAAGATGAAGACTAGACAGCAATGTTGGGGATTCTCTTGTCATGATTCTACATATAGGCCGGGTCAACAGGTGTGTCCATGCTACTCTCAGCTCCTCGTCTCGCTCCTGGGCTGCACCATCCGGGTCCTCTTCCTCTCAAAGGTACCGGAAAAGAGATAAGCATAGGCATGGGATAAGGGTATGGGAACTCTGAAAGGTGGGTAGGGGCGAGGTCAAGTGCACCCTTCACCGTCCCTACTGTGCCTCGTGCCTGAGTGAGGGAAGAACTGTGCCCAATTACCCTTGGGTGCCCTTTAACCCTGCCCACCACCCCTTAACAAATGATAGCGGCGTCTCTGTCACTTGCCTGAACCCACGACCCTCCTGGGCCGTGGGGTTGGGAGCCACAGCCTCCTCTTCTCCTGGGGAAGGGCTGGACCCGCTCGCGTTGCTCCTGGTGCTGTTTCCTCGGATGACGGGCAGCTTCACGACGTCCTCTCCGACCTCCAGCTCTCCGTCAGGACCCTCAGCTCCAGCGTGCTCCTCTGTAGACTCCTGTGTCTCCGTCGCGTCCTCCGGTCTCCCTTCACGCTCCGCGTTTGCCGATCTCCCGAGAGCGTCCTTCCTCGTTTCCGCCCCTTTTCTGCCGTTCTCCTCTCTCGCTGGTGGAGCGATGCCTGCACTTCCGCTCGGGGTCATTGCGGCTGCCATGTTGGGATGGTCGGGTCGATCCGCGACCCGATCACACAATCCCAGAACTCTGAATGGGAAGATGGTTCAGTGAGCAAAATGCCTGCTACTGTAATCAGCGGTTTGAATCCAGCAAGGTCAATTCAACCGTCCATCCTTCTAATGTTATGTTATGTGTATTTGTATTGAGCACAACTCACCCGAGAGCGTATCCTGGCGCTGAAGCAAGAGCTGATTGGGCAGAGTCAGGGTCAGGGCTAGCTAAAGAGACAGGTCTTCAGTTTCTTGTGGAATTCAATATTTTTGGAGGAGGCTATGATGTGCAGGTGCAGACCGTTCCAAGCTTTAGGAATAAGGTAGGAGAAAGCACGACTGTCTGGTCTGGTTCTGCATATGCAGGTTTGTGAGTATTTTAATGCATATGCAGTGGGTGTGCGCAGGTTTTATAATGAGTATTTTAACAGTGGGAATTAGCTATTGATACAGTCTGCCCTTTATTGATTCACCAACTATCTTCTGGGCCATCAAGCCAATACTCAGAAGTCACACAGGGGAAACCCCATACAACCATATTCACCAAGTGTATATTGGCACAGTACTAAGCAGCTGTTGCCAGTGCTTGTAAGAAATAGCTGAAGTGGACTCGAAGAATCATGTTATCAGTATAAAAAGAAACATACGAAAAAAAGAATATAATATTAGGAAATGGAATTTCTGCTATAAATATTAGCATGTGCCAGGACCAGGAAATGTTATCCAAAAACAACAGAATGGTGCACGCACACAATCAGGCCAGCAAATCACTTACAGGTGCAGTTCATGGCTTAAATAGTCCTTTCTTTCTTTCTATTCATACTTTGAAATATGGAACATGTAGTTTTGTCATCTGAGGCCCTCCTTAATAGTTTGGTGGAACAGAGTGGGGCACTTACCACACATCATAAATACCATTACCCCAGGCTAAGGTATTTACCACTTATGGTAAATACCTCCTATTCTGAGTTTTCAACAGGAAAATGAGGCATAACATGGGCAATCGGTTTTTAATGTATCAAATTCCATGTTTTTTCTTTTTTCTGGGCCTTTTCCCCTGATAAATCTTGGTAGGTTCAACCTGCAGCAATTTATCAGAGAGAAACTAGAAAGGTGTAATTATTACACAACTCGTAATTCTGACCCATGTGTAAACACGTGTTTGAACAGGGATCACAATTTTTCCCGTGACTCGTAATCGGGGCCCGCAAGGTCATCTTTATCAATTTCATTATATCCGGTCCTTAGGCCATGTAGCCAATGCCGGTGCAGAGCATGTAATGTTAAGTTGTATTTAAAAGATTCTTATAAAGCTTCTTGTTGGATGCACCCTGCTTTCTGCTTCAGAGTATCTGAATCCTTGGATCCCATGGGCTATCATGAGTGCACAACCGAACAGAACACAATCTACCCACTGCAGAACTCAGCCATAGTCTACCTTGTTGAATTATGTACCAAAAAGCTTTGCTTTTACAGTCTTCCTAAATTTGAGGTGGATTGCTGGGGGAGGAGTCTAGACCTTGGCTCCAGCCACTCCTGGAGCCTGCCTGCCAGGAACTGCTCTTTTGAACACTGATCCCCTAGAAATGGAGAGGTCTCAGGCTTCTCCCTGACACATACCTCAGGTGGGCTCAGTGAAGATAAAGGGGTCTATTACCCCCACATAACTGTGCACCAAGATCGGTATGCAAAATGTGATTCTGGATGCAACTGGAAAAGGGCCATATTTAGAAACATCGGTTCCGCACCCCCAGTTTACAAATGGGTCCCACATTCTATCCAGCACCACCTAAAGTATTCCATCAGCATAGGCTGGAAGTATGGAGCAAATTCCTGGAAGTCATTACTGACAGAGTTGTGGTTCTTATCAGGTACGCCCAGTTTGATGCGACAGTATGGCAAGATATTTTTTTGACTTCCTAAGGTGCAAGTTACAGAACTTGCCCACCTCAAATCTGTTTTGCCCGGGCAGCTCATAATCATGCCAAATATTTAAGTTCTTAAATGTAGAAGTGGTGACTACAGGGGCGATAATGGTGAAAGGTATTTGATTACATGGATCCATGACCTACATGTAGTATCTTTTAATGGCAGAACCATATTGTATTGCTTAATGGTTTATGGAAATACATTCCAAATTCTTATTCCAAAACAGGAAAGCACATGCCCTCATTCTGTCTCTGACATTTTCTGATAGGCAATACTTCCTCTGTTTAAGGTCTTATATACTGAGAAAGCATTTTGCATTTTGGCTTAATGCGATCTTCCACTTTGAGCCAGTATACAGTTGTCCTCTCATTTGAGATAGGGTACAAATTGCAGACACTCATCAGCAATTTGGCTTCAGAATTTTGTGCCAGTCGCAGTTTATTAAGGAATATGAGGACATACATGTTTAGAGTCTGTGGGTGATGTCCAACCTTGAACTGGCCCAACCACCATCCATCAGTCTTGAGGGGTGGGGAGCAGCCTCAAGAAGATAGTGTGAATGACTTCCATGACTTAGGGCTTGATTATGATGTCGGTCGGACCGCCACCGACAGGCTGTCAGTGGCGGTCCTAACGACTGTCCGAGCGCTGCATTATGATGCTGGCGGTCAGACCCAATACGGTCGGAGTCCACACCGCCGCCTCCACCAGGATATCAAATCCTGATGGGGCAGCGGTTGGAGTCGCAGCCCATAATGACCATGATGCCGAGCCTGGCACCGCAGACAGGATTTGGATATCCCTTTCTGACAGCCTGTCCATGCAGGCACACTGCCATGTACAGACTGTCACTAAGGGATATTGGGGGCCCCAAACAGGGCCCCCGTCCCTCGTGTGCCACTGCAAAGTGGCCTTGGGGGCACATGTAGTGCACCCACTCACCTCCATGCACCATGTGCCTTGCACCACATGGTGCATGGCACACATACATGGACGTGTAAGAAGTGCTCCTTCTCACGGCAGCTTGTGCTGCGGCCCTTTTGCTGGGCCGCAGCACTAGCCACCGTGAAAAGTAGCACTTTGCGACCACCAGCCCTGCGGTTGCATCGTAATACAATGGTCCGACTTCCTCCTGCTTGTTGGGCGGTCTCCTGACCACCGCGATAGCGGGTGGCGGACCCAACTGCCCTACATCGTAATAAAGCCCTTAATCTTTCTTGAAAAGTTCACTGACAAGTTTGACCCCAGATTTTTAACTTTAACACTTGCGTCAAGTGACTGTTCAAGTACTTTGAGTACAGAACCTCTTATCATGGAGTCAACTTTTTGGATGAAAGAATATAATCTCAGTTTTGGCTACACTCGACTGAAGGCAGCTAAATTTAAACAAGACCCTGATTTGTGAAAGACATTCATACTGTGACCTCTAGCCATTAAGCTTCATCAGGCTTTGGATTATAGCAGGAGGTCAAGGACCCATTGAGGATGAAAATATACCTAGTTTGGCGAGAAGCAGAGCCACTTGTTCCTCTTGGCAGTAGACTACATGAACTTTCATAGATGGTGTCGTAGCCAAATAATAACATTTTACTCTCTTCAGAAAGAAAGAGAAACACAGACGTATTAACTCCCAGGAAGAGCCAACCTGTAGATCTGCTTTTTTTTTTTTACCATTTATCAACTATCTTAATGAACTGTTATGATTGATCTGTTTTATGGATCACTGTGTCCAAAATAAACACTCTTGATGATGTTATGATTGGTTCATGGGTAAAACCTTGAAAACAATAATACATCTTTAACAATGCAATACATAGAAATGGCATTTTTCTGCAGCTCTTTTCTCCATTCATGTGTGACTGGCTGCTGCTATTTTAATTTTAGCAGATTCAGGTTATTAATGCTCCTGCTAAGTAACATATTTGGCATACCTCTGAAGCGATTAGTCTCTTACTGGAAAATAACTCCCTTTTAATATTTTGTTGGCGCCATTCGAACTAATTGTGTAATCTTGTTCAGCAGGTCTTCTAAGCTGGAGAATTTAAGTCATACGCATGAGGGATTTTCAACCTAAAAAAAAAAAGAAAGAAACTGCGGACTTGCAGTTATGGGTGCTACGTCACCTAATCAGGTTCGGAACTGGAGAGCAGCTCATTCAGTCACGTTTGAGTAGTTAACTTACCCAAGAAGTTTCAATGGCCACCGAAAGTGGTCTCTTTGACTATGAATTCAGACTTGTTTTTAGCATTGGAAAACTAAATATAGGTTAGGCAAAGTCAAAGTGAAAGCTCGCCATACTCGCCAAAATGGGGCAGCTCCCTTCCAAATTCAATGCACTTTCAAAAAAATTTATTTATGTACTGTGAATGTTACTTTTCACTATGCTTTCATTAGTTGCTCCTTGGTGGCAATCGGTTGGATATATCTGAACCAGGGTCATGTAAATACACACCCATTGAACAGACTGAAAATGAGCAATCTTTGAAGGGGTGGATAGAGAAAACTGGATTTCATTTGTAATAGAGGTATATTAATAAATAGGCAATGTCGAGTTTTCAGAGCTGTTTTAAAAGGGAACGCATTGTTGTGGGGCAGCAAGCAGAGAAATGAGGACCAAAGAAATGAGAAGCAAGAAGAGTACAGTAAATAAAAAGTGGTCCAGCTGCAAATTCCTAGATCTTAATCCCAGATGTGTAGGGACGGATGATAGAAGACAACCTAGAAATGGTTGCCTCATGGTTGCCATAATTGGAATATGGCCATACCCATGTTGGAAAAGCAGTGTATCATCAAACCTATGCTTTCTGGGATACTGTAAAAAGGGTTAACAGAGCTCAGAATCATATTGATGAAGCACACGTGTCACCTTTTCAATGCCAGAAGATGGAGAAATATTTTATTCAGGGTGTTCACAGGCTGCCAATCAAAAGGAAGCCACAAAGGTGATGGATGGGTTGCTTGAATTAGCCTCAGCCACTGACATTTACTCCCGCCTGCATTCCAGTCCAACATTGTTTTACCCATTGTGAAAATCCAGATAGGGAGCAACAACATGGAAATCAGTCCTGGCCCTGTTTCAACATGCGCCTGTGTGAACTGCAGGATCTTCTTATAGGCCCTGATGAAGGCCAACAAATGATTGTCTTCACCATGAGGGGCTGAAACGCGTTGACCACTTAGGATTAGAGGGAGATGTCCCAATAGCATCAGTACCCTCACATTCCTTGTTTGTGCTTTCAACCTTGTACAGGGTAGGCTTTTAATTATATTTTCAATCAATTCAGTCAGCGTAGTCCTTAACCTGACACAATTGTAACAGCATGTATTCTATTCTATCCCTTCAACAAACAACCTAGAAATACCATGCAAAGATCTCCAAGAGCTCAAATTGAGCCCACTGAGCACTACGTCTGGTGCAAAGAGGGCAATCCCGATGATGAAGCATGCCACTATTAGTGGGTGAGGGGTTTCATTTGTTTATAAAAACAAATATTTTCACTAACTCAACAGGGTATGTCCCATAGCAGCTAACAAAACATTTTTTTCAGGGGACACAGAGATGTGGAGTTCCCACACATTGTATGGTGTGACTCTCACAGGAGACTGACAGTCTTATATTGATTAATTGTGATATTCTGAGAGAGCGACTACTCGAGCTCATAAAGTATTCCTGTCATATCCTTGTGGTCTAACAGGAGCGATTCAGTCCAAATTGTTTAGGCACGTTCCCTCTGATCTACTCTCAAATAACTTCAGGTTACCGCCAAAAGTTTTGGGTCAGTATCTAAGACTTTGCCCTTATCTTTCGATAGATGGGGACAGGGCTAATGATGTTAAGCTAGGGTCACACCAGCAGGGGCGTAGCTATAGATGGTTCAGAAGGTGTAGTGGTACCAGGGACCAGGGGTATGAGGACCCAAAGAAGTGGACGACTGACTGCAGTGGGCCTAGGGGGCCTGGGGCTCTGGTCTCTGGTCCAGCCAGGGCTGGTTCGCTTCTCTCTCCTCAGCTGGCGGGCCTGAGACCACAGTGTGTGTGAGCAGTGGGAATGGTTAAGGACGCCGATCGAGCCGGGCGGTGGGTCCTTGCCCGTACCCAGGGAGAGGGTGAAGCCCAGGATAGCCCGAAAAGCCAGCGATCGCCTTTGGGACATCGGATCCTGTATCCTCAGTGAGCAGGGGAAAAGAGGCAAGTTCCTGCAGTGCATAGAGTGGAGTAGCCTGTACGCAGCTTGTGAGCAGCTCAGGCTCACCAGAAAAAGGAAGAAGCTGGATGGCTGCGGGATGGCTGTGAGCATTGGAACGCCGTGTGGAGCGTGAATGAAGGTTAGGCTATAGGGCTGCAGCCCGCAATTAGGCCAGTGCGGCTTATTCCTTTCCAGGTTATTGCCTCGCACCAGCTCAGCTCCTCTCTTTCCGACAACCACAGTGGGCTCCGTGCAATTATTCCCCCTCCCCCTGAATCCGGCCTCTGAATCAGGCTTATGTCGCAACTCACTGCCATGACTCACTGCGCTAACCACTCCTTTTGAAGAGCTACAGGGCTGTAAAGGGCTGTGAAGGGCTGCAAGAGGACATCATTGCCAAATTAGGACTGTTGCAGTGAGGCCTGAACCCCCAAGAAACTATAAAGAAACCAAAGGGGAAATCTGAGCTGCAATACAAGTTGGGAGCCAGTGCGCTCGTGCCTCTCCTAGCGGGCAGCGAACTGACACGGTGTGACGAAGGAGGCACTAACCCTGGCTTCACTAGAGGCCAACTGGGACTCAGCTTCGTGATATGTGCAAGATGCTGGGATCCTGTGCTAGAAGTGCTAGACGCTCTCCATGTCCCTTCTTAACATGCTGGAGACACCGTGGCCCTCATTTTGTTGGATCTGAGCGCAGCTTTTGACACGGTGTCCCACGCTGTGTTAATTAAAACCCTAAGTTTGTTGGGCATATGTGGGCCGGCTCTGAAATGGCTCACTTCCTTCCTCACAAATCGTACTTTCCAAGTTTTTTCTCCCACAACCAGCTCTGATATCCACTCTCTAACTCATGGGGTACCTCAAGGCTCTATCCTTAGCCCCCTACCTTTTAATTTATATGTAAGACCGCTGGCGGATATTGCAAAGAAATCTGGGCTGACCCTCTTCTCCTATGCGGATGATTCGCAAATTATTTTTCTCTATCTATGAAGAGTACGACAGGGATTTCTCCCCTTCAGCTGGGGTTGAGGAATATTGCATCATGGATGCAATCTAATTACCTCAAACTGAATGGAGGAAAAACCGAGGTTCTTATATTTGGGAAAAATAGGGAACTTTGGGGTCCTCAACATTGGCCCTGCGAGATGGGTGCTCTTCCTATACCGGTCCGCCAAGCTCGAAACTTGGGTATAATTATGGATGATACACTAAGTATGCATATCCAAGTCGTTAAAGTAGCTGCTACCTGCTTCACTATTCTGAAGTGGCTAAAAAAAGTTATCTGGATGCTACCAGAACCCACTCAGAAGACTGTCGTTCATGCCTTGATTACTTCAAGACTTGACTACGGCAATGTTCTGTACTTGGGATCAAACAAAGAGGTGACACGCAGGCTGCAACTGGTTCAAAACTCTGCAGCTAGGCTTTTATGCCGGATCCCCAGAACTTCCTCTGTTTCCGGCCATCTTCGTGATTTGCACTGGCTCAGGGTGGAGAACCGAGTTAAGTTCAAAGCCCTGAGCTACTAGTTTAAAATCAAAAGTGGAACGGCCCCCAAATACCTTCAATCACTGGTTCATCCCTATGTCCCTCTTCGTGACCTTCGCTCATCTACGCAGGGAGGTTTTCTGTCCCAAAATCAAACTAGCGAGGATGGGCGGTAGGTCTTTCTCACATCTTGGCCCCTCACTCTGGAATGCTATGCCCTTAGCTCTTCGAACCGAAACTAATTACATCCAATTCCGTAAATCCTTGAAGACATGGCTTTTTAATCATTAGCCTGCTGCCTTTGCTTTGACATCAGCCTCTGATTCTGCGTTTGCGCCGGGAAACCCTTTTTGGGTAGCTGTTGCGCATTATAAGTTCAATTAATAAATAAATAAATAAATAAATAACATGAATTTAACCTGTCCGAGCCACAGCCCTTGAGTAAACAGGCGATCTGGTGCATTGCTTTAGAGGGGATTTTAAGCCCTCTTGATTCTCAGTGGAGTTTACCTGTGACAAAGGTTCACACCATGTGATGGGGGAGACTTGCCTCAGGAAAAATCTGACAACCATCCTGGTCCAACCAACAAGGACTCACAAGATGCTGATAATGACGTCTTGTACCTTTATTCAAAGGAATGGGAGAGGATGCTTGCCTCATATGGCAATGAGTCACCAACAAACTCTAGCCCCAATCCAAAAGGAAGTCCGAACTCACAACGGGCACTTTGTACAACATTGTTAAGAATCCTGCAGAGCGCAGTTGAGGCGCTAAACTTTCAGGCAAACAAAATGGACATACAAATCAGCCTCCTGAACACTCTAGCAATGTATGTTGTAGGAATCGAAGAGAAAATGTCAAATAATTTGATAAAAAGAGCACAGTGTGCTACACTGGGAATAGGACAGGGATGCTGCTGGTCCCCTGTTCTAGACAAACTGTCAACACTTCCAGAGACGATGTCGAATCTACTTGTCGACCTTAAGGATATGATTAAAGACAGGCCCCAAAAGGGGCCAGGACACTTGCAAGCAGAAGCCTGCATCTCGGGTGAAAATTGGGAGGGGCAAGACCATAACTCAGAGATGGCATTCATAGTGGAGCCAGAGGGATTGCAGTGTGGAAACCTTCCAGGTGGAATCAAGGAAGACATGATCATCGGCTTTAGGGCCGCTGGATCTGACCCTAGGGTGACACCAGCACTATTGGCAGGCTCATTGGTATCTGACAGAACTCAACAAATATGGATGGGTCACCAAAACCAAAGAGAGCAAAAAAGCGAAAGGGTCATAATAAAAAGCTCCCTCTGTCAAGCAGGTTGGAAGCCTACCCAATCTTTAATACAAGATCCAGACTGCCCCTCCCTGCTAGGGGCGCAGACCACCACAAGCAATCGACAGCTTTGGACAAGGGAGAGGATTCAGTGACAGTGGCCACCACAAAGGAAATTAGAACTGTGAACAAAACTCACAGCGGTGCAGGGACCATCCAGGTTTCTGCACCGACCGTTCCACTGGTCACCTTAGCCCCAGCCATGGTAAATCATTTGGTTTCATACCATATCATCACAGGCCATCTGCGTAAACGAGCTCACAACCTCACAGGAAAGCATAATTACGAGGTCTCTTCTAAACATAAGGACCAGACTCTGCAAGGAAGAAGGAGACACAACTGCGGGCACTGGGGCAGGAGTCGCTTCCCTCTATCTGCATAGGCCTCACACTCTTCTGGATAGGGACTCCCATCCCACAAGAGAAACTGCAGCCACCACCGGCTGGGAGAACAGAGTGCAATTAACAACAGTGCCAAAAGCTGCCCCTAAAGAAGATTTGAGATACACACGAAAATCTCCTTGTACATTATTCCACCCGAAATACATCTCTAGGGGCCCTTTTAATATCCTAAATATAGGCAACATTCTCAAGCTCATTCGGACACTGGATGGGTTGGGGAGGTTGCTTTAGAAGATATAGTGTCAATAGAATTCATCAATCCAGGTCCTGGTCAGCGAAACAAATCAACTAAAGCAGTGTGGGGCTCCAACCAGATGGCTGAGAAGATTCTGAACGAGGCTGAAACCTTTAAATGTTGAGGGATTGCCATGACACCTTTCAAGGGAACAGGATACCCTCATGTCCTGGAGTCACAGGAAAAGGCCGGTTGAATACAGGCTTGACCCAGAACTGTCTACTCCGTTCTAAGGAGCGCATGGAGTAAATCCCCGGGCCTCTAAATTAAACATGCAGGACGGCCTTGGGGCAGGCCAGCCCTAGAATCTGAGGTGGCTGCAGAGTGGGGCTGGCTGTCGAGGTGCCCTGAATACAACCAGACTCTTACAGTGACATGATACCTGTCCAACTCTTACTATTGACAACATACTTAGGGTCTGGTCCTGGAACATTAACTGTCTGGCCCACAAGCTACAAGATCCAGAAACCATTCAATACCTCTGCTCATTTCAAGTAGTCCTCCTCCAAGAAACTTGGTCACAGGTGGCAGTCCATTTTGAGGGTTTTACAAATTTTTATACTCCGGCAACTAAAGCACATAAATATAGGCGCAGTAAGGGAGGTCTGGCAATATATGTTTCTGCTGCTAGTGGAATTGAATGCCTAGAGCAAGGTAGCAATGAGGTCGGCCTACAGGCAGTGGAACTGACTCTCAAAACAACAAACGGCCTGCCTAGGAAAGTTATAATGGCAAATGTTTACATACCAATGCAACATCCAGGGCCAAGCTAACCAATACCTTGATCGAGATGATATTGGGCCAAAGACTAAAGGGACTGGACAAAAAATGAATTGTCACAGGCAACTTTAACATGTGGCTAATGAGCAAATCATCCAAGAATTAGGTCATAGTGGCTCAAGGTGCTCTTTGGATGACTCCAACTCAAGAGCCTCCCCAATGGCAAAAAGAAGATAGGAGAGGTCAAAGATTGCAAGGAAATCTAGAACATGTAGGCCTTAGAGCATTAAATGTCCGTTGCAATCCTGATAAACTACCTGGACCTTCGTATCTAGCCCTGGAGCATCTCTTATCAACTATACATTTGTGAGCCTTCCACTATTGCAGGTTGCCACAGCTTATGAATTCGTCAAGAAACTGGAAAGCGACAATAGGCCACATGAAATAATTCTAGACATAGGTTTAGTTGCTCACGCACCTGCAATGTATCAGGGGATTCCAGGTTAAATGATCAACCTCAAATGTATAAAGTGCACGGTCGTCTCTTTACAAGCAGTAGCACAAGCTGCTAAACTACTGGTGGCAAAGTTAAAAACAGGCAAAAACCCATAGACCACCTGGGAAACGTTTAACATCAGTGGCACAAGCTGCTACACAAAGTTCTCATAAGCAAAACCAAGGTCAGTTCACAGCGTCTGTAGGAGGCAACTCTCGCTTACTCTGCGAGAAATGGGCTGAACATTAACAGAAATGTTTATTTTTTTTAATAGTACAAGGGAAAAGGGCACAGAACCATACCTGGCTTCTTGGGCACGAAAAAATTGAATTAGTAAAAAGCTTTAAGTACCTTGGAGTTCACTTCAATGGAAATGGAGGATATAGGGACCAATTAGAGGAAATAAGGAAGAAAGGCAATGCGTTGGCTTTTTGCCTGAGGTCTCTGTACAACAAACTAAAGGGCCCCACTCTCATGCCTAATTTGTAGGTGGTACAAGCTAAGATCGTCCCCACTTTGACCTATGGGAGCAAGGCACTCAGGGGTTGGGACTGTGCCACCTTGGATGGAATGGTACTCAAAATATACAGGTCTACTTTCCAACTACCACCCAACACATCGCCCGCACAAATTAGGCTGGAGTTTGGCACTGCCAAACAGTCTCTGGCTTGGAAGGCGTCCTTCGCGATCTGGTGTCACAGGTCAAGAGGGCTTCTTGGGCCTTCACCTTTGGCATGAACTGGTACTCAGGCTGAGCTCTCCAGCACGGGTCTACTTAAATCAGGCCTTGCTCTCTCTCGGCCTAACAAATACCTGGGAATTATTCTTAGGGAACCCGGAGTACAAAACCTTAACTAAACCCAGCGCACAGTTGCTATCAATGCTTGAGGACAAGGACAGACTGTCCAAGCGCAGTCATGGGTGGATGACACTTCAAAATTATACCAGGTTAAAACCACAGGGCTACCTAAGAGAAACATACACTTCCTGAAATAGAGGCTGGGATTATTACCCGCTATTAACACATCTTCCCCCATGGAGTAGGGGGCCGGGGCAAGACACCTGTTGGCTATGCAAGCAAGAGCCGGGGATCATTGTTCACGTCTTATGCCTGTGCCGAGCTAGCATGGGGAATCGAAGAGAGCTCCTGTGCAGGAAGTGGAGAGATCGGGGCATAGGGTTATGTAGGGAGGCGATACTGGCCTGTTTTGAACCAATAGACATTGGTCTGAACTTCACAATGGTTAAGTTCCCACAGAGATTTGTTAAAAAAGCCTGCAATCAAGGATCTTGCTGAAGGCGGTGAGGCGGGACCTGTCTGAAAAAATATTGGTGCTTCTGATTTTCGTCTATGCACTCACACCTCAAGCCTTCCCTAGCATCCTGCCTGAATTCCAACTGTCTAAAGAGTAAGCACTTGCACTTTAATTTAAAAAACGCACGGCTTCTGACATCTTAACAAGCACTTTGGACGTTCTTTTCTCAAATTGTACTGTTCCCAAGTCCAGTGCTCCCCCAGACTTTACTACAAGCATCTGCTCACTAAATTTAAAAAAATTAGATTTTATAAATTAACAACTGTACTTTAATGTTTCACAGTGCACTGCCCTAGAGCACCCAAAAGAGCATTTGCTCTTTCACTTCAAAATGGACTCTGCTTAATGGTGGTAATGCTTTCTTTGATTTTATCTTTCCTTGATTTCAAATAAGTGCTCACAATTTTAACAGGTTTTAATTGATTTTATGTCATGGATTTTTGATAATGTTTCGATTGTATGTGTTTCTGTATAGGTGTTTATTATGTATTATATTGCAGTGGTTTTTATTAATCAAGCAATAAAGAATTGCTTATTTACATAAAAACTGCCCTAAAATGGTTTTGCTGAGCCTCACTTAGAATGAGACACCTAAATGAAGCACATCCCAAAAAGCTAATTTTATCCAGGCATTTATCCACCCCAACCAAAAGCCCACTGATGCATCATTTAGCAAAAAAGAACTGACACATTGGCAAAGAAAATCATTTCTCAAAAACACGCACTTATGGGATGCAGTAGAGGACATTAGTGGACTTGGCAGAAAAAAAAACACACCAACAAAGAAAAACCTCATGGTCTTAATTGAACACACCAGTACAGCCAGATGAAGCAAAAACACACATTGCATACTCCGCACTCATAATAGTACCAAAGGAAAAGCCATGGATGGAAAAAGATGAGGCAAACCTTGCACATCTTTGATCTCTTACCTCAACTGCCTCACATATGCAAGCAATACATATGCATACATTAAGGAGGAGAGGACACAGAAGATAGCACTGAGCTACTAAACCCACTCAAAATACCGACAGAAACACCAACTCTCCAACTACATCATTGTGGATCTGCTGCCACCAGTGATGCCCAAAACAAACCCCTGAACAAACATGCCATACCCTACGACAGCCAAAGCTGCTGAATGCTCAGTATGGAAGGTCACTGATGACACACTTGGCATCCAGACCCATCTGTCTGCAAGAGACTAGGGCAGGTCACAGCGGCACTCATTCACTATATGGGCAGGCTTGTCACCTTTCCCCACACGCCACAGCAGATATAGCATTCAGATTCAGAGTGGCCTTTACAACATCTTGTATATCGCTATCACCATTGGTGGCATAGATTGCACACACTGTCCCGTAAAGAAGCCACAGGGTCCTTCATCTAATACAACTGCAATGGTTGCATCAGTTTCAACAGTTTGTGTGTGAAGTACAGTTATGTTACATCTTGTTTTGTTACGTCATGGTATGTTATGCCGTGTTATGTCGTGTTGCGCTCTGTTGTGTTATACCATGCACAATCTACTATTGGTATGGCAGCATTTAAACTTATTCCCAGGGTGAATTCCTGAAGGGGTATGAGATTTCCATCACAGACCTCCTTCTTGTGAACGTGTGCTTATACCAGCTTAAATGGGCATGTTCCCATGTTAGGTGAATATGTTAGCTTCAAAGTTTTTCTAGTCAACACATACATTCAGTGAGCTACCACATTCTCCACACATAAACAATGGCACAGATGTGGCTACTGCGACCTGTTAGGTGAGTCATAGCAGGGCCAACAGAAATCAATCATTCACAACACTCATAATTACAACATGATGCAATGCAAGAGGGACACTCTTTAGCTACACCTAAGACTCAGGTATTCGGTGTGTGCAAGAAACCAACTGGAAGCAGAGTAAATACAGCAGGCGCATGGCCAGGTATAATCCTCTATTGGGTGAGGTATTGGGGTTCCTAAACAGAGATTAATGGATCTGTATTTCAGTGTATATCATTGTCAAGTTAATCCACTTAAGGGAGGCTGCCTACCACAAGTCTGCGTCATGAGCAACAACAGGCCATCAACAGAAGGCTCACATGCCTCGACCACCATCTGTCAGGGCACAGCTGCAACTACTCAGCAATGGCACCCACCACCAAGTCCTTGTCACTATAACAGCATCTTGACTTTACTCTGAGGCATAGGAGGGCAGCATCAGTCCAATGTTTATAGGTCTCCTGGCTACCACTAGAAGTTGCACAATTTCTCTTGCATTTCCTTCCAAGATACCTAAGTTAAACCCATCTCATTCAATTCTCTCAAATACCTGCAGCCTACATAGGGATGAAAGCGTAAGGAAGAGATAGGCCATGAACTGTATAACCCACCAAAAACGAGTACATAGGTCAGTGTCCGGAGCAGAGGGGTGGATCTCTCTGAGTATATGACCTTCACACAGTCTGCAGGGACAGCATGAGGGGCCTTGTCACAACATTATGAGGCCGGAACAGAAAAGACTCCATGGCAGCTGTTGTTGTTTATGAGAACTGATTGCGTCATCAATATCACTCTCTGGGAATGGGCTCCCAGATGAATGAACTAGACTAGAATATCATCAACCCCAACCTCTGTTACCTTACCCATGCATTTTGCAAATTTACAGCATTATATATTCCCTACCAAACTCCAAGAAATCCACATTGCACCCCGCACACCATATCCACACCCTGCTCTGCTGCACTGTCCTTCACAAGTGAGGCATGGTGGTCCTGCATAGGAAAACACAGATTGCCCCCCATGCACAGGGAGAAAACTCTTTGCGCTCCAGGGGCAATGGGTTTTTTTGTTTGCGAAAAACAAACTATTGATTTGGGAGTTTGTTTTAAGTAAACCAAAGAACTTTGCACCATACATTACACTGGCTCAGGGAAGGATCAGGTCCCTCGACATGGCCTCCCCAGCAGCAGTGAAGGCGCAGATATAGTCGCTAGCCATTATATGGCAGACCGTCCTTTACCAGGGGAACGAAGATCATAGCCTCTGCTGACCTGGGTGGCCAGAATGGTACAGATATTAATATAGGGGAACATCATATAACGACCACCAGAATATTTATTTAAACTATGAGCAGCTGCAGTGTTAGCACCCTCTACATCAAAGCCATGGCCTGACTATCGGTAGTGCTGAAAACTTATTAGGAGGGCAACACCTTCACCCTTTTGAAAACAACGAAGGGAGATGAAATAGCAAGCTGCAAAGCTTTCCTCAAAAAGGACAAAAACAAAGTGAACAAGCATTGGTAAATCCAATACAGCTTGCTTCAAAGTGCTACTGCATGCAAGCACTCAGATATGTACGTACTAACATGCGTCTCATTAAAGCAAGGCATACTGGTTTTGTCGATGCTTGTTTGAATAGTGCACCATTTTGACAGGGTTATGCTAACCTAAAGACTTTGACAGTATTTCTTTTTGAGGTCTCTGAGCTAGCTGTCTCGTGGCACAGCAGTTAGAATGACATCATTGTTGCTTGCAGATATTTTGTGTTTGTTAGTCAAGAGTTAAGTACCTGCCTAGTGTTAGTTATGAGAATGAGGTTTCCTGTGTGGTCGGCTCTAACTGTTCCTCACAGGACTGAGGTTCAACACGTCTTGCAGATAAGGAATGATTTATATTTTTATATGCCTTTAGCTAATGTTCGCTTCGACAAAAGGTGCGTCAGCCTGTGCCATCTGTTTAGAGTGATGGCAGGATGTATTATTGTCATCTGTGCATTAGAGCCCAGACATGGCCAGATATGTATCGATCGATCAGTGCTGTATTTCACTTCCCTCTGATCCACGGGTATCTCTTTGACTGGGGTTAATAAACAGCTGGTGCTGATTTCCACCTTATCTGTATGATCGATTCAATCACTGAGTGAACGTGTTTGTCAGTGACTGTCAGGGTGGCCTGGTGTGCGTCCTTCTTCTTTGTCTTTTGAACCCTGCTCCCGAGGCAAATGCTTCCATTTCCCCTTGATTTGATGAATGCGCAGAACTCAGAAATAAGGGGCTGCAGTAGCACTTCTCTGCAAGGCAAGTTACAAGCTTCCAAGGATGCTGATGGCACAAGTTGCCTGGCTGATGGGGACAGTAACTTGACCATCATAGAACTGCCCATTCCAGTGCCACCTATGTCAGCTGATACATGTGGTGTGGCGAATGGTAGTAGGGATGACAAGGACCCAAAAGTAGCCCTGGCAAAAAGGTTCAAACCTGTCCAGCGCCTTCCTCTCTAAACCCTCTCTTTTATTTCATCTATATTCTGTCTCCCTCCTTCTCTCCTCTCTCTCTCTCTCTCTCACCTCCCTCTCTTTATTCCTCTTTCACTCTCGTGCCCCCACTGTTCCTGTTGCAAAAACACAGAGGAGTGAGAGGCGCATAGAGGCGCCAGGCCATGTGCCTCCAATGCTGCAGCCCCTCCCACCCCGAGAAATGACTGATGAGATAAGTGACCATTCCGGCCCGACTGAAAAGCTGCAGTCAGTGGAAACCAACCAGAATGCCTTACCTGGCAAACAATAAGAATCAGAGGGAGACAGTACAGCATGACAGCAATCAGCAACCCTTGTAGTTGACACCACCACCAGCACCCTTCTCTCGTCTATGCACATCAGAATCAGGACCGTTGACCTCTGGCCTGCAAATCACTTTGAGACCCAGACAAAGTTTAGGCAAGTGCTACTGAAATGATGCAATACAATGCAGTCTGTTGCCTATCGGGTGATTAACCGTGCTTTATAAATCCCGATTGATTGATTGCACAGGTTACAACTGAGATAAGTCAAAGTGGCAAAAGAATGGCGCACACAGGAAGAGAGGAGCTGCAGAGGGAATAAGTCTGGGATGAGGGAGAGAAATCCCATCGTATCAGGCAGGCCACTGCTCTCTTGCCGCCTACTATCTCATGATTAGCCTGGGGATGGAGGCAAGTAAGCCTGCCACCAAAAGCTGTTCTCACACCTTGCCATGCTACTTGAACAGCGCACACGGCCCACAATTCACACAGAAAAGCATGGTAGGGTTTTGCCACTTCAAATGGGTTTCACTAATGTGACAAACTTGCCCATGAAAGCAGAACCAATTTGATGATGGACCATCAAAATTCAAACATGTTCCTCTTTTATGAGTACAAAAGAGCTTGAGTTAGAACAATCCACATAGTTTGTAAAAGGTTCGGAGATTGCAATAGATTTACAAATTCAGGCAAAGCACCGTTTTATTTAATGATGTTCCCCGCGTTTTCTTCTCTGTGTCTGCCTTGCACTCAGAAGAGCACATTAACACAGTCTTGAATTTGCTCCAATTATTTCTGACAACCCTGCCAGAGTTATATCATTTCTATGTGAAATAAGCGATCGCTCGTGTTGTTGGCTGCATTACAGTCAGTGTGGCTGAGATAATTTCGCCAATTTTCGTAAACATTTTGTGCTACTTTTCTGTTGAAGTGCTTGTATTCCTACCAAATAACATTGGCTGACAAGTTGCTAAGGTACTTTAGTGAATGATCTGCATCGCCGCCTACTCAGGATCACATTGGTTCACTATGGTGCAGCTTCAAAGCATGCAACACCACAGTTGTTGTGTTGTTGGCCTAAGTGGCATGCATGCCTCGTTGCATTGTATTGTATTCTCTTGCAGATTTATATAGCACTTACTACCCTTTTGTGGGGCGCTGAAGCACTTGCTTTCATGAGTAGCAAGGTACACCATGTAGGGTGTGTGGTTGAAGGGATGTTGTTTTTGTTTGTTATGTGGGAAGTGTTTCAATGTAATGCGTGATGGCCACCGCGGTGCGGTTATCGTGTTATGGGACCCAGGGCCTCATTTACAAAAAAATGACACGGAGCGGCACCGCAAGCCATTTTGTTCTGTCGAGCTGCGTCATTTTAAAAGCATAGGAACAGGGATGCATTGTAATAACAACAATAGGACGCATTCGTGTGCTTTCCCCTGCGCTGGCACACAATTGGCTGCCATGCTCCAGCACAGGCACCCTTGCGTCATGTTGCAAGGGTGTCTGCGTTGCGCGGATGATTGTTTTTGTGCAAGAAGGGACACCTTCCTGCACAAAAACAATTATTGTTGGCATTTTCCTCTTTCTATGTGTGCTGCAGAATGCAGCACGCCTAGAAAGAGGAAAAAACGAGGAGAAATAAAAGTATTTCTCCTCGTTGCACCACTCCTACGCCTCCCCTGGGGAGGCATAGGATTCTGACGCATTCCCAGCTTTACAAAACTGGGAATATGTCAGGTTCCATGGATGTTGCGTGGGAACACCCACAGCAACACCCATGTTTCGCCCCTTTCACGCAGAGTAATGTGTGAAAGCGGCCCATATTTACAAGGCCATGAAAAGTCACACAGGGTGACTTTACGTGGCCTTGTAAATATGGGCAGGCCAGTGCATCAAAAAAAGTGATGCCCCAGCGACGCAGTAGCCTTGTAAATGAAGCCCTCAGTGCGTAGCAGTGGGTTGGATGATGGAGTGTAAGAGACAGACGTGCAATTTTATGGTTTTCATCATGCAGATAGCTTTGAATAGCTCTGCAGGTCCTTTTATGGTATTTCACATGATATAGTCTGCTTAGCTGGTTACTGCATTTGGTTGTCCGATCTGCAATTTTGTGTATAGTTGTGGTCCTGTGTTGGCATGTTTTGAGGGAGAGAGAAGTGAAGAGATCTATTGGGATGGACATTTTTATTATCATCCCATTTCTGAGTGTCTGTGAGATGTACAGAAGCGGTCAGATTGTATAGATATTTGGGACTTGCACTGAATGAACTATATTAAAGTCCTCCAAAATTGTCCAGTAATGTGTGACAGATCTCTTCAGTTATTCCTTGCCTGTTAATTTGGTGATGTTTGGCTTTGCAGCGCTGATGATGGACAACCATCATGCCAGATATTTCTTATGTGAATGTAAGGGGTATAAGTTACAATTTGTTGCTGACCACTGCGTATTATGGTTTTAGTATCATTATGGGCCATAACTCGTAAATATGGAAGTACAGAATTATATAAAGCCACAGCGAACAATAGGTCAGCCCTTTTTTACTTACCTGCATAATGAAAGCAGTTAAGGTTGAGTTGTTTGTAATTTGTGGTTTGTAAGCAGAGGATTATGCTTGAGGGTGCCACGGTTTCCCGGGCTCTATTGCTGGGATGCTGGTGGTAGAGTTATCTAGGAAATAGCCAAGATTTTTAACTGTCTTCAGAAGTGTTTATGGTCCTGAGGTCTTCAAGTCTTGGCTGGTACTGAGTTCCAGAGCTTGGTGGCTTCTACTGCAAAAGCAGTGCCTCCTACGGATTTCCTATGGTACAGTGGCATGATAAAAGGTGGTGCAAGCCTGGAACACAGTGTTCTGTTTGGTTTATATAGCTTGAATTTACTTGTAGGTATAGCAGTCCTTTTCCTGGGAAGGCTCTGTGGAGAATGCAGAGTGCTTTGAACATTGCTCCTCTTGATATCAATAGCCAGTGGAGCAATTGCAAGACTGGTGTCGTGCGTTCTCTTGAGTGAAGGCAGAGAAGAAATCTTGCTGCAGCATTTTAGGTGAGTTGTATTATTTATACACTAGATGCAGGTGAGGAATAGGCTGTTGGGTTAGTCAAGCTTAGAGATTCCGAGCGTGAGGATGGTTAAACAGATTGGTTTAGTTTACTTCTGTAATGCACACGCAGAAAACTCACCTAAGCAGGTCTGAGCCCGCTACACCCTATGGATTCCAGTAACATCACATATATTGTTCCAGAGCAACATATCTGGTCCACACACAGAATATTTCTCTAACTGTATAGAAAAGGCCTCTGCAATCCGTGTAGGTTTCCATCCTTACTTTGCCAATAAGTTCTTGTTCTCTATAGAAGACTACATCTTCTCTGTGCTCTGATGGACAATCTGACCTATACACAGCCCATCTTTTCAGTTTGCAATGTCTCCTTGCCAGTGCTTAAAACGTATGGGTCATTTGATTACAAAATTGCATAGTACAAATTGCTTGCTTCGTTATGCCAAGTAATCAGTAAGCAAATCCTTACCTCTTACAAAAGGGAGGAACTCATGCCTGTACCTAATATGTTAAGACAGCAGCAAATAACACAGCACTCACTTTGCCCAGTTAACTGAACTCACTATGGTTTGCCTTCGGTCCTGTGGCTTGTAGTAACATGGCCACATTCTCTCAGTGATATATTCAAAATATTTACAAAAAGTTAATGTTTACATATTTGGTCAGTAGTGCTGTGTTTAAACCACAAGTGCCTTTCATGTCACCTCTTTTTCCTGTAATGCTTTTAAGTCCATATATGTGAATATTATTCAGAATTACTGCTGGTCCAGTTAGTGGTGCTCATATGTGTTACAATAGCCACTGCAGAAGGAGCAAACGTCAATGAAACAGTACTGAAAAAGGCAGAACTGGGGGTCAATAGTTCTGAATTTGTGAGAAATCATCTGTATCATCCACACATTTTGCAGTCTTAACATGAATTTTTGATCTTAGTGAATGAAAGCTGTTTCCCTGTTATAGGGTCGTTTTCATGCCTCAGACCAAATATACCTTTGTATTACTTAGGGCATGTCAGAAATTAGTGTGGGCCCTGGGCCATTAAACTGAAGTGGGCCCTTTGTAGGAGTAAAACCTGTTTCAAAGTGTATTTATTTTTTAGGGAAAGAGAAAATATGGCAAATCAGCATCTGGTGCCATATGTTGGAATCAGCTGTGTTACCTGCCTCCTCATTAATAAAAAGGCATCTTTGAATTTAAAATCGATAAATAAATATGTTGCAGCATGAGTGCGGGCCCTCAAAAAGCAGGAAGCATGGCGGAAAATAACCCCTTTGCCCTCTTCCCCTCCAGAAGGCCTGCTTTATTGTCTACATAGAACAAAGAGAAACAAAACTTGTGCTTTTTTACATTAGATTTTTATAGTTCTACATATAATCACAAGTGATAGCAAAGGATGCTACCTTTTTGCTTCCGGATCAATCTATCAGTGATGTAAGCTAATGGAGAACATGAAGATGCAGATTAAGTAAACATCCTTCCAGCTCTCGTTGTAGTTAAAAGGGACATTTTAAATAGCACATGTCAGATTTCATTTTTAAGAACAAAAATGAAATTGCAGTGAGCGTTTTTTTTTGACTTGCCTATATCTTTGGCATCGTTTGACGAATCTCCAGTAAAATGTTCCCCAAAAAGTTCCCCGGTGATTCTTGTTGTGCATGGAAAGGTTCGGGGTGATCTGTCAAGCAGGGGCTGAGAAAAGGGGTGTCAAATAAAGTGAGTTTCCTCATGTCAATTTCCTTAGGAACTTTAGACACTGCTACAGCCCCAACTGCTGAACGGAATTACACCAAATTTGGCAGGAAGGTAGAGGTTGGTTCAGGGAAGTGCCTTTTTGTGATTAGGTGTAAATCCGTTCAGTAGTTGAGGAGTTATTGAAAGAAATTTCCAGTTGTATACCTAGGGACATGGAGGATCCGCGGTCCCTCCCGATCTCATGCTGCGATCTGATTGGCTGCCAACACTTCAAACCAGGAAGTGTTTGCAGCCATCTTGTGACTCGGCTTGAACCGAGTCACTGTAAAACCGTACAAAAAAAGAAAAAGGGACAGGGTAGAAATACCCAGACCCTCGCCTCTTGAAGGGGGTCCCAGAGGGACCCCGCACGGCCCAAAAAGCATTTTTTTTAAACATTTCAGCAGGAGTCACACTGGATCCGCGGATCCCACTGAAGATTTTTTTTAAAAATGAAGCGTGGGCTCCAGTGCTTCTTTATTAATCGGCCCCGTGTGGGCCAGGTCCGGCGGCATTTAAATAATAAAGGAGAGGGGGCGCACGGGCCTCCTCCTGGGGCTTATTGATGCCCCAGTGACCACCACCTTCCTGGGGCTTTATCGTTAAAGAATGTGGCCCTGGGGACCACCACCTCCCTGGGGCTAAAATTGCAAATAATGCAGGGGCCGCATGGCCCCTCCACAGCCCCGGGTACTGCCACCTCCCCGGGGCTTAAATTGCAAATAATACCACGTGGTCCATGCAGCCCTTGCAAATAATGCCAGGGGGGCAGTGCAGACCCCCCCCCACAGCCCCGGGGACCACCACCTCCCCAGGGCAAATTCTAAAAAAGAAGGGGGGCCACACAGCCCCCCTCCTAAAGCCATACATGGCTCGGGGGAATGCCACCCCCCAGGGCCGGCTCCTGCTATGTCCCGGGGTGCCCAGCCCTGGGACATAGCTGTTTGCTATGGCTTGGCGGGAGTTTTACTGCTCCTGCCCAGCCATAGCAAACTTTGTTCCACTTCTAGCAAGCGAGAGCATAAAAAATGCTAGAAGTGGAGTAAAATAGCTTTTACAGAAGGGGAGCTGCATGTTAGCAGCACCATCTCTGTAAAAGCAATGCTGGCTCCCTCAGGAGGCGGGGAGCTGGCAGGGACTGCTGGAGCCTTGAGGCTCCCCCCACGGTCCCCAACAGAGTGGGTGCCCTCGTTGGGACCAGGGAACCCACAATTGAGGCCTGGTCCTGGGGGATGTGGTCCCCAGCCCGAAATTGACCCGGAAGGGGAAGCTGCGGAGCCCCCTCCCCTTTTTTCTTAAAAAAATATATAAAAAGGCCGGGCCCTGGGGGATGGGATCTACGGAGCTGAAATCAGCCCGGAAGGGGGGCCGCTTTGCCCCCTCCCATTAATGTATCATTTTTGTTTAAAAAGGCCGGGCCCCGGGGACATGGGGGAAATTGGCCCCAGGATGGGGGACACGCAGCCCCCATTGAAAAAAGACCTGGCTCCAGGGGATGGGGTCCCCAGGGCCAAAAGTGACCCAGGGAAGGGGGGGCTGCACGGCCCACCTCCCAAAATAAATTTTAAAAAAGACCAGCAACTTGCCGGAGGTCCCACCCACTTTCACCACCACTCTGCAACAAGTCCTCTTGTTACCTCCAGGAAGTCCCACACAGTGGGATTGCTGAGAGGTCGTCGGAGGCCACACCCCTTTTCTCCACCACTCTGCAAACATGTCTCCTGGCACACTGCTTTTTGGGGGATGAAGTCCCCTAGGCTCTAGAGGGTCCTTGGGGGCCAACAAGCCCTCCTATTACCTCCAGTAAGTCCCACACAGAGGGATTGCTGAGAGCTGGTCGGAGGCCCACCTCTTTCTCTTTCTCTTTCCACTCTTTCCACTCTGCAAACGCGGCTACTGGTTAAAAAAATATAGAAATTCACTTAAAAAACAAAGGTTACAGGGAGGTTATAGTTAGGAAATAGAATTAAAAAAACCTTAGCAATTCACTGAAAAAGCAAAGGTTACAGTGAGTGAGATGGTGTGTGAGTGGCTCAATGGGGGAGTGAGTGGGTGTGTGAGCACTGATATGGGTGTATGAATGGGTATGTGAGTGGTTGTGCGGGTGAGTGAGTGGGCGTACGCAAGGTTGTATGGGGGTGTGAGTAGGTGTGTGAGTGGTTCTGTGGATGATGTCATCAGTGATGTCATCAGTGATGTCATTTGAGATATCATCAGTGATGTCACTCACCATGTCATCAGTGATGTAATATGTGAGGTCATAAGCAGTGCATTGCAGGGGCGTAAGTTATACTTAGCTCAGGTACCTATAAGTGCCGAATTTTACTGGTTTTGTACGAGTGAAATCTGAGCCTAACTATAAAGTCCCTGTAACCTTTGTTTTTTTCAGTGAATTTCTAAGGTTTTTTCAATTCTATTTCCTAACTATAACGTCTCTGTAACCTTTGTTTTTTTACAGTGATATATATATATATATACATACAGCCCCCTATTCCATACAACAAGCTAATTAGGAAAAGCTGTTTGAGCTCAATACAATGGTAGTTCCCAAATAATTAGGATGATAAATACTGTAGCATGCTACATTTATCTTCAAACAAGAGATATTCGGGAGATATGACTATTTCTACGATATAGAGTAGCCTTGTGTCTTATTGCAAACCGGATCTCTAATCGCAGTTCAGTTGGTTTCAATGATGAGTAGCCAACTCCTTGGATCTCACATTCATGTCCTTCTATTGATTTCTTCTGTCTTTTTTGTTCTAGTGCCAGGATTACAGAGAAGAAACCCTAACAGGAGACCTCTGTGACGACCTTTGTGTGGCTGAAAAGTTGGTGTACAAGCATTGCCTTTACTATGACAAAGGCAAGAAGGTCATCCAGCTTGACTGGCAGGGACGTCCCGTGATCCTGAAGTCAAAGAAGGACATCTTTTCCAGCTACCAGAGCCTCAGTGTGCTTGAGGAAGCAGATGCCCAGGACCTTCCTGAAACAGAACTTCTCCTTTTGGTGGCACTGGAGGTTAAAAATGTTCTTGGACTGGATTTATCCAATAGTACAAGTATACCCTTTTGGAGCCGAAGGAAGAAAAGCCCACAATGGAAAGCGCAGGTGGCCAGCATGTGGTCTCTGCTCCAGCAGGAGGAATACGTCTACTTCAGTCTCTTGCAAGACTTCAGCAAGCATGTCTTGCAGGTGATCGGTACCTGTGGCCACTTCTATGCAGTGGAGTATCTTGACAGTGGACAAGCATGGCACCCTACAATGTTTCCCCTAAAGGAACTAAGCAGGTCCCTGTTCACCAGTGGCAAAAGCAGGGTGGAAGCAATCAATGTCATTGCACTCAGTTTCCTAGATATGGTGACACAGTTTGACAATGACTTCACTCACCGTCTTCACCTCTGTGATATCAAACCAGAAAATTTTGCAATAAGAAAGGACCTTACAGTAAGTGTATTTGGTGCAAGCGGAGAAGCTGGAAAAATGTGCATTTGCACTCTCTCTTCTTATGTGGGGTAATGTTTTTTTCCTGAGCCACAAGCAATCCATCTTGCACAACACATTAGAGATCTGTTAGAATGTACCGGCAGATGAATTGGTCAAAGAGAGAATGCATGAAAATGTTTTCCCCATTGAGGTAAGAAAGCAACAAATCTGAAAACGTATCACATTTTTTTCTACACTATTAGCAGCTTTTGAAATGACGATATTGTTACTGGTAGCCCACCAAGCATTTGACTCCTGAATCACTGGGAGCCCACAGGGACATTAAAGAGTACATATTGAAAAACGAGCCCTGAATGCTGGCATTCCGAGGGTCAACACATCCTCAGCCCCTCCAATACAGGCCTTTGCCCCCCATCTGCACATACTTTTAACCCTGATCCGCTCACTGTCTCCGACTCCCCCACTCCCTCGAGTCCTCTATCTGCAACCTCGTGCCACTGTGCACACCATGTTCTCTGCTCTGCACATGCCAGACTCAACACTGCATGCCCTCTTCCATTCTTTAAGCACTCTCTGTTCCAATCTGCACATTCTGGGCCTCGCTAAGCATACTATTCAACGTTCTCTGAATAACTACACATTACCTCCTACCAACTCAATTTTATTTTATCTTCTTAGCCCGCACAACTTTTTATAATTGCTTTTATTATCCTACATACTTTTATTGATTCCTTATTTGCACTGTAGTTTTTCTTGTTCATTTTGTTTTCTATTTTTGCACAGATTTTTAGTAAATAGGCACTGGATATTTTTCAACAATCTTAGCTCTCGTAATCCTGCTCCTGATTTTTCAGGAAGGAGATTCCCTTGCGATATTGTAAAGACAATCTCAGTGCTTGGGAATAAGTGAGCATCTCTGGGCATTGGCTGGGTGGAAGAAGAACATCTCTGTACTTGAGTGGACAACTAGACACACATCATGTTTTGTGCTTTGGAGAGACACATTCACGGAAAGTATAAAAATGGCTGTGAGGTGTGAATAGCAATATGTATGTATGTGTATGGTATAAAGTCAATGAATGATAGAAGAGGGAGCTGGATTGTGGACGGTTAATGCATTGTGATGTAGAGTACTCTAAAGAGGTGGGTATTCAACCCTTTTCTAAATTGGAGCAGCACTAGGGAAGTCCTGATTGGTATAAGGATGATGTTTCAGATCCTGTGTGAATACATAGAAAAAGTCTGCTGCCTTGGTTTTTCTTTTTTAAACTTATTTGTCTGCAGTTTTATGGTGTCCTGTCTGCGGGTGTGCTGAGAACCACTGGAGGTGGTCAGCTTGTCTGCAAGATAAGTGGGAATGCTGGTTGTGATGGCTTTGTAAATGATGCAACTGGTTTTGAAGATGGTGTGGACTGGCAAGGAGAGCCAATGGGGTTCCATCAGGATGTGGTTGATCATATTTTTTCAGGCTCTGGATGAGATGTGCTGCGGCATGTAGGATGCCCCTAATAGGTGCCAGTGTGGAATCCAGTAGGCCATGGAGCATGGCGTTATCACCATCCAGTTGCAAGGACACACAGAGTGCAAGAAGCTCTGCTGCTGATGGCCAGTTTCTTTGAGCAGCTGGGAGTTATAGGCTTCTTGACACTTTGTGCATTCTCTGCCTTTGAACACAGAGAATCTTAACTGAAATGTAGGAGATGGCTATATGCATACAGCCATAGAAGCTTCGGCTGGATCCTAATGTTGCAAGGTAATAGAAAAAGCAAGGAGCCTACTGGCTACCTGTAGTGGCAAAGCAAGGAACCCAACCTGTAAGCAAAGAGTTCGGATATTTTAAGCTCCCACCATCATCATAAAATAACTCTGTATATTTGTAAAATGGAGTCAGGTGCCCACCAACACATGTCCATAAATTGTATACATATTTCTAACAAAGGCACTTGTTATTCATCATAGATGTAAAAACTACAAGGCAAAGCATGCGTACAACAAAATTGGTAACATCTGCTTCCTCAGCAGAGACAATACACCTAGAATTACATGCTCTTTCTATAGATATACAAAGATTCCAAGTGGTTCTTATTTCCCAGTTCATTTAGAGTTTACATTTAGCTTGCAACTGGGCCTGATCATTTAATGTAGGTATATGCATGCACACTGACAGTTTAAGACATCAAACTATATCAGAACCTTAACTGCAGTAAAATAGGCTGGAATTAACAAGCAAAATAAGCCACTTTTAGGCCATATTCCAAGGTCGATGAATGTTTGAGCGCTCAGTTCAGGGTCTTTGTCCCCATTTCCAGTGTTTTCTGCTTGTGTTTATCCATCCCAGACACCATCTCCGTTCCTTTGTATCTGTATCTCCATGATGCTTGGTCATGTATCTTTGCTCCAGTGCCTTAATCTGTGTCGCCAACCTCCTATTTCAGTGTGTTTCTTCCCAAGGCTCTGCCTGTATGTCTCTAAGTCACACTGCTTGTGTCTCCCTTCTCTCCTGTGGTGTATGCCTTCCTCACAGCTTGTATCTGTGTTTCCTATTCAATGTCAATGTTTCTCCCCACCCCAGCATTTACGTCTCCCACCTCCAGTGTCATTGCTTTTAATTAACAAATCAAGAGGGTTGAGACATAGGACCGGGCCAGAGTGAGTCTCAAAAGATGATAGCCCTTATGCAAATAAGAACAAGCATTTGCAATGCAATAGGTCTCACATTTTCTAAACTTTGACCTATTGGCATTGTAAATGACAATGCCTTTTATTTATGTGCACTTTATACTTCTAGTCATTACTTGCAGGTTTTCAAAACACATAAATAAAAGCCATTGTCATTTACAATGCCAATAGCTCAAAATCTCGCAAATGCAAGACCGATTGCATTGCAAATGCTTGTATTTCAAGGCCAGGAAACATTTGGCAATAAAATCAGCAAAATATAACGCATTTGTCTAATAAAAACAATCTGACATTAGCAGATTACTTTAAAAGTACTATTTTTCTGAATTATTTGAAAGCAAACTGTGGGAGAACCGGCCATGTTAAAATATAATAGGAGTTTACAAAATTTGTGTGCAACCAACCACCAGTTCTTGCCCTTTACAAGATATGAAAACTTTTAACATCCAGACGATGCTCATTTCTGAGAAGGTGGCAAGCCTTTAAGGAAGCAATATATGTGCTTCTAGTTTACTGAAAATAATCAGATAATCATTTCTGACATTAAGGAGTACCATGACAAAGGGAAGAGCAGGGACAGGTACACCAACCAGGCGCTGCGACCCGTGTCGAAAGTGTGTATCGTTGCCGCACGGGTGGGCGGGTCACTTCCAGGGAGCTGATCGCGGCTCACCCAGTGGAGTGGGAACGGTGACCCTGGATATGCTTCAGAGTGACAGCACTCCCTTTTCCCCTCTCGAGACACTGCGCGGCCCCATGCGCTCTCCAGGAAACCGGGCCTGTAACTATGCACGAGGGTGCTTGAAGGAAAGGAGCACACCTGCATGGAGAACAGACACGAACGCTTCAGAAGAGCTGCCATCTTCAGAAATAGAGGAGGAGCGGAGAAAGAGGCGGGGAGGGGCAATAACAAGGGAGGAATAGAAGGGATTATGAGAAGGGAGGCGTGGCCGGGGAGACGAGAAATACACACCCAGGCAAAGAAACACGTAGCGCACACACGAACACACATGAAGAAACCCAGAGAGAAACGCTGGCACACAGAGAGAGAAACACACATACACACAAAATGTTTACACCAATACTCGCACATAAACATACATGCACACATATTAAATGACACTCATGCGTGTGTGCAGGGGGGTTGGATGAGCAAAGAACGAGGGGGGAGGGAGCAAGCAGCAACAAGAGGGAGGTGGTGGAAGGGGCAGGATTTAGCAACCACGTAATGCAATTGGGGTAGGTGGAGGCCATGGAGAGAGTTATGGCTTAGTGCCAGACTCCTCCCTCCTACTGAAAAAACAAAACCTTGAATGTCCCAGGAAGGTCGCGAAACAATCCCCATGGACTTTATTTGTAAGAGAAAAAAAACAACGAGTTGGGCGAGCTGCGCACAAGACACGCGGCTGCCATGATTTAATGTTAAAAATACAATGAGTTGAACGAGCTGCCCCTCCCGCGAGTGGTGCATTGCCCCATTGTGAAATTGAAAGTGCGCATTGCGCGCAGCAAATAAGAAAAAAACTTAAAAAGCAGCCGCCATTGCTAAAGCTCTTAATTAATTAGGCAAAGAGTTCTCCCGAAGGGCTAATGCAAGCAATACCGTAAGGACACACGTAAAAGGTCCAGTCCTGATGGAAAGTTACAAAAGAATACAGGAAGGTACTAAGAAGGGACTCATGAGCATATTAACAAATCAAAAGCCAACATTTAGGAAGGACAGTCACAGCAGCCAATTAAAAACATGGGCCGAGATTGGGAGGAGCTTCAAATCCCTACCTGAATACAGCATGCCTCGCAGAGCAGCACATGTGCTGCCCAGGCTCGACCTAAAAACCTTCATAGCACAAAATTCAAAGTCAAAACCATAAAGGTTTATTCAAATTTAAGAATCATTACAGAAGGCAAAATGTAATTAGTCAGTACAATTTGAATCCACCTCAATAATGTATCAAATAATGCAAATGCGAGAGGATCAACATAAGGCCAATTTCAAAAGCAAGTAAATAGTCAGAACCAAAGTATAGGTCAGCAAAAGGACTAACACAGAGTCCATTCAAATAAGGTCAGAAAGAGTTTAAGTATAAATCAAAAGACAAACTAGAACCGAGCCTGCACAGTTCCAAAAGCAAGAAAAGCCCGAGTATAGACAGACTGGCATGGAGTCTACATATGTGGATGGAAATAAAAAGTCGGTACATCTCCCAAAAAGGGCTAATTTTTATAGGTTACGGGCAGTGAAAGCCACACACTCTACATGGTGAGATCTGACATAATAGGGCTATTCTAATAAAGTTACATAAACCAATGGCTTTAACATATTTCAGCACTATGAAATAATTCTATCTTGCCTATTATCTGAAATGGAAGGACACAGAAGGCAAACACAGACTAGAAAACTAATTCTTGTAATTTAAAAGCGCAATTCTTTCTGTCACTGTGAAATGAATGTCAATGCAGGCTGACTAGGCCACAGACAGGTTAACTGAAGCCTGATTATGTTTACTATGACACATTTGAAAAGCATTATTTTAGTTACAAATGCTCTCGCACCTGTGTCTGTATCCATTTCTCAGCACCCAATGTCAGTGCCTACATTTTCCTGTCCCAAGGTACTTTCTTCCTTAGTGCCCTTGTCCCAGTCGGGTATGCCCAGACGTGGGTCCCGTGCTCTCCATGCCACTGGAGTCAAGCTATCCTGGCTGATGAGGGCTGAAAGCCCGAAACCGGTCCTAGGATGCTTGTTTCCAGTCCAGGGAGGACCTGGCCTGGCAGTTCGGGCTGGACTGTTCCCATTGGGCGCAGGGGCAAGACTGATTTGCATATGGCTGGGTCCAAACTGGAATGGCATGGTGAGCAAAAAAACGATGGATTTAGGCCCAGATCTTTGTACTGGGGTGAATGTATGACTTTGTTCTGCATTCTGTCCATCAATTGTTGTTTTTGCATTTGTCACCCCGAGTGGGACGGGTATGCCCAGACGTGGGTCCCGTGCTCTCCATGCCACTGGAGTCAAGCTATCCTGGCTGATGAGGGCTGAAAGCCCGAAACCGGTCCTAGGATGCTTGTTTCCAGTCCAGGGAGGACCTGGCCTGGCAGTTCGGGCTGGACTGTTCCCATTGGGCGCAGGGTCAAGACTGATTTGCATATGGCTGGGTCCAAACTGGAATGGCATGGTGAGCAAAAAAACAATGGATTTAGGCCCAGATCTTTGTACTGGGGTGAATGTATGACATTGTTCTGCATTCTGTCCATCAATTGTTGTTTTTGCATTTGTCACCCCGAGTGGGACGGGTATGCCCAGACGTGGGTCCCGTGCTCTCCATGCCACTGGAGTCAAGCTATCCTGGCTGATGAGGGCTGAAAGCCCGAAACCGGTCCTAGGATGCTTGTTTCCAGTCCAGGGAGGACCTGGCCTGGCAGTTCGTGCTGGACTGTTCCCATTGGGCGCAGGGTCAAGACTGATTTGCATATGGCTGGGTCCAAACTGGAATGGCATGGTGAGCAAAAAAACGATGGATTTAGGCCCAGATCTTTGTACTGGGGTGAATGTATGACATTGTTCTGCATTCTGTCCATCAATTGTTGTTTTTGTATTTGTCACCCCGAGTGGGACGGGTATGCCCAGATGTGGATCCCGTGCTCTCCATGCCACTGGAGTCAAGCTATCCTGGCTGATGAGGGCTGAAAGCCCGAAACCGGTCCTAGGATGCTTGTTTCCAGTCCAGGGAGGACCTGGCCTGGCAGTTCGGGCTGGACTGTTCCCATTGGGCGCAGGGTCAAGACTGATTTGCATATGGCTGGGTCCAAACTGGAATGGCATGGTGAGCAAAAAAACGATGGATTTAGGCCCAGATCTTTGTACTGGGGTGAATGTATGACATTGTTCTGCATTCTGTCCATCAATTGTTGTTTTTGCATTTGTCACCCCGAGTGGGACGGGTATGCCCAGACGTGGGTCCCGTGCTCTCCATGCCACTGGAGTCAAGCTATCCTGGCTGATGAGGGCTGAAAGCCCGAAACCGGTCCTAGGATGCTTGTTTCCAGTCCAGGGAGGACCTGGCCTGGCAGTTCGGGCTGGACTGTTCCCATTGGGCGCAGGGTCAAGACTGATTTGCATATGGCTGGGTCCAAACTGGAATGGCATGGTGAGCAAAAAAACAATGGATTTAGGCCCAGATCTTTGTACTGGGGTGAATGTATGACATTGTTCTGCATTCTGTCCATCAATTGTTGTTTTTGCATTTGTCACCCCGAGTGGGACGGGTATGCCGAGACGTGGGTCCCGTGCTCTCCATGCCACTGGAGTCAAGCTATCCTGGCTGATGAGGGCTGAAAGCCCGAAACCGGTCCTAGGATGCTTGTTTCCAGTCCAGGGAGGACCTGGCCTGGCAGTTCAGGCTGGACTGTTCCCATTGGGCGCAGGGTCAAGACTGATTTGCATATGACTGGGTCCAAACTGGAATGGCATGGTGAGCAAAAAAACGATGGATTTAGGCCCAGATCTTTGTACTGGGGTGAATGTATGACATTGTTCTGCATTCTGTCCATCAATTGTTGTTTTTGCTAAAAACCTTCATAGCACAAAATTCAAAGTCAAAACCATAAAGGTTTATTCAAATTTAAGAATCATTACAGAAGGCAAAATGTAATTAGTCAATACAATTTGAATCCACCTCAATAATGTATCAAATAATGCAAATGCGAGAGGATCAACATAAGGCCAATTTCAAAAGCAAGTAAATAGTCAGAACCAAAGTATAGTTCAGCAAAAGGACTAACACTGAGTCCATTCAAATAAGGTCAGAAAGAGTTTAAGTATAAATAAAAAGACAAACTAGCACCGAGCCTGCACAGTTCCAAAAGCAAGAAAAGCCCGAGTATGGACAGACTGGCATGGAGTCTACCTATGTGGATGGAAATAAAAAGTCGGTACATCTCCCAAAAAGGGCAAATTTTTATAGGTTACGGGCAGTGAAAGCCACACACTCTACATGGTGAGATCTGACATAATAGGGCTATTCTAATAAAGTTACATAAACCAATGGCTTTAACATATTTCAGCACTATGAAATAATTCTATCTTGCCTATTATCTGAAATGGAAGGACACAGAAGGCAAACACGGACTAGAAAACTAATTCTTGTAATTTAAAAGCGCAATTCTTTCTGTCACTGTGAAATGAATGTCAATGAAGGCTGACTAGGCCACAGACAGGTTAACTGAAGCCTGATTATGTTTACTATGACACATTTAAAAAGCATTATTTTAGTTACAAATGCTCTCGCACCTGTGTCTGTATCCATTTCTCAGCACCCAATGTCAGTGCCTACATTTTCCTGTCCCAAGGTACTTTCTTCCTTAGTGCCCTTGTCCCAGTCTCCCTCCCCTAATACCAACGTCTTTGGCTCCATATTTCAATGCCTGTGTTCATGTCTACCTGCCCCAGTGTCTGTATCAAACTATCTCAGTTTACATGGTGCACAGTGCCAGCGTTGTCATCTCTATTTCTGTGTCTGTGTCTTCCGGCCCTGGTATCTGTATCCCCCAGGTCCAGTGTCCATTTCTTCCCCAGTGTCTGTCTCACTGACCCAAGGTCTGTGTCCCCATGTATAAGTGTTCATATCTTCCTGTCCCAATGCCTGTATCTCCCTAACCTAATGTCTTGGACACTCTGTGCCCATCTCCCTGCTCCAATAAAGGCAGCCCACTATATAAGGCATTGAGCCACAAAAAAGTGAATACAGCAATGAAACTTTGACATATGCCCTAAATTTGTGTAGACTTCCTACTGTCTGGGAGTTCACAAAATCCCCACAACAAACGAGGGAAATCTAAGAAATTGTAGATTTCTATGAATACTCCTCCTGAGCAACTTTTCGTGAGGGCTGGATGCAGGGCAGACAATCCAGATCAGTAACTGAACTGGATTAATGAATTTGCACAGCACACATTTTTTTCACTGTGAACCACTTCCCTAAGAAACCTATTTGTGTTCCTTTTCCACCATGGAAACACATTTACATCAGCTGTGTAAGGAGTAGTGTTACATGTGTTTCCAAGGTAGGAATGTGTGCAAAATGCATGGACATTGTGCCACACCCTCTTTGTACTCCCTACCCCTACACTTAGGAGTGTAGAAATCCATCAAACTAATAGATGTTCCACAGTACTAAGTTTCATTTGCACGTACACTGATTCTGTGAACCAGGATCTTGGGATCTACTAGAGTTTGTAAATATGACAGATTAGATAGTTAGCACTCTTTTCCTGAGCAGACTCCGACCCCCCCTTTTCCTCGGCGGATGTTCCTCATATATAGAAATGTCGAACCTCTTTTGGTGTTTTCAAGGACTTGAGCATTCGCTCATTGAACCATAAATGTCACACACACATCAACACACGCACGCTCACGCATCCATGCAGGCACACAGGTGATTTGCCAGCTTTCTTTCTCATTGACCAATCAGTACAGCTGTTTTGTTAATGGGGCTCTCCTTCCTTCCCAAACTTCCCATCTGTTTAGGCAATCATTCTAGAGGGCTAGCAATCCTAATTTGGGCTAAAATGTGATTTTGAGGCGAATTTGATACATAATGTGCAGTCTTTTCCTGTGCATATTGTGCCACTTAGTTCTTCACAAAAGATGTGCTGAGAAACACCGTCATATTTTACATTTCACAGCTCAGAATAAAGGGAAAACGTGAAGTACTGTTGCCCTATACTACATTCTGAGGGACTTATTTATGAGCCGTTTGCGCTGCGTTACATTTTGTGATGCTGTGGCAGTGTAAAAAATGCGCCACGTTGCGCCATATTTACAAAGTGACGCATCTAAGAAGATGCATCACTTGGTAAAGCCCTGCACTACATTACACCTGCATCAGATATAACGTATCAATCAATCAATCAATCAATCATGTCACTTATAAAGCGCACTACATACCCGCGAGGGTCTCAAGGCGCTGGGGGAAGAGGGGGGTGGTGCTGCTACTGATCGAAGAGCCAGGTCTTGAGGAGTCTTCTGAAGGCCAGTAGGTCTTGGGTCTGTCGGAGGTTGGTGGGGAGGGTGTTCCAGGTCTTGGCGGCGAGGTGGGAGAAGGATCTGCCGCCGGCGGTCGTTTTCCGGATGCGGGGGACTGTGGCGAGGGCGAGGCTGGTCGAGCGGAGCTGGCGGGTGGGGGTGTAGAAGCTGAGTCGTCTGTTGAGGTAGGCTGGTCCGGAGTTGTGGAGTGCTTTGTGTGCGTGGGTGAGGAGCTTGAAGGTTATCCTCTTGTTGACAGGGAGCCAGTGCAGGTCTCTCAGGTGGGGTGTGATGTGGCTGCGTCGGGGGATGTCGAGGATAAGACGTGCAGAGGCGTTCTGGATGCGTTGCAGCCATCTCAGGAGCTTAGCCGTCGTTCCTGCGTAGAGGGCGTTTCCGTAGTCCAGCCTGCTGGTGACGAGGGCCTGGGTGACTGTTTTTCTTGTTTCGGTGGGGATCCACTTGAAGATCCTGCGGAGCATTCGGAGGATGTTGAAGCAGGATGAGGAAACGGCGTTGACCTGCTTAGTCATGGAGAGGGTGGGGTCGAGGTTGACCCCTAGGTTGCGTACGTGGTCGGTGGGTGGCGGGGCTGTTCCCAGTGATGTTGGCCACCAGGAGTCGTCCCAGGCTGAAGGGTTGGAACCAAGGATGAGGACCTCCGTCTTGTCCGAGTTCAGCTTCAGGCGGCTGGTCCTCATCCATTCGGCGACGGCCTTCATTCCTTCGTGGAGGTGGGCTTTGGCGGTGTGAGGGTCTTTGGTGAGGGAGAGGATCAGCTGGGTGTCGTCGGCGTAGGAGATGATGTTGAGGTTGTGCTGTCGGGCGACGTGGGCGAGGGGTGCCATGTAGATGTTGAACAGCGTTGGGCTGAGGGAGGAGCCTTGGGGTACGCCGCAGATGATCTTGGTGGCCTTGGATCGGAAGGGGGCGAGGCGGACGCTTTGTGTTCTGCCGGAAAGGAAGGATGTGGTCCAGTCCAGGGCCTTCTCTTGGATCCCGGCGTCGTGAAGGCATGTTCGTAGTGTGTGGTGGCAGACCGTGTCGAAGGCGGCTGATAGGTCCAGGAGGATGAGGGCTGCTGTTTCTCCGTTGTCTAGCAGGGTCCTGATGTCATCGGTGGCGGCGATGAGGGTGGTTTCGGTGCTGTGGTTGCTGCGGAAGCCGGACTGGGAAGGGGCCAGGATGTTGTTCTCCTCGAGGTAGCGGGTCAGTTGTTTGTTGACGATTTTCTCGGTGACCTTCGCGGGGAACGGGAGCAGAGAGATGGGTCGGAAGTTCTTGAGGTCCTTGGGGTCTGCCTTGGGTTTCTTGAGTAAGGCGGTGATCTCGGCGTGCTTCCAGCTTTCCGGGAAGGTTGCTGTCTCGAAGGAGATGTTGATTATTTTCCGGAGATGGGGCGCGATGGCTGTACTGGCTTTGTTGAAGATGTGGTGAGGGCATGGGTCTAGCGGTGAACCGGAGTGGATGGTGTTCATGATCTCGCTGGTGTCCTCGTCGTTGATGTTGGTCCAGGAGAGCAGGCGGTTGGTGGTTGTGGGGGCAGTGGTCTCGGTGGTTGCCGGGGCGGTCGTGGTGTTGAAGCTGTCGTGGATGTCGGCGATTTTGCGGTGGAAGAAGGTGGCCAGTGAGTCGCACAGGTCTCGCGACGGCTGGATGTCGTTGGTGTTGGAGCTGGGGTTGGAGAGTTCCTTCACGATGTTGAAGAGCTCTTTGCTGTTGTGTGCGTTGTTGTCTAGGCGGTCTTTGAGTGAGGCCCTTTTGGCGGATCTGATGAGGTGATGGTGACTGAGGGTGGCGCTCTTGTGGGCGGCGTAGCTGTCCGCTGTCCGTTCGTGGAGCCAGATCTTCTCCAGTTTTCGGCATGTTCGTTTGGAGGCCTGGAGGTCTTCGGTGAACCAGGTGGCTTTCTTGCTGGTGTGGCTGTTGGGCGGATTCTTGAGCGGGCGAGGGTGTTGGCACAGTCGTCGATCCACTGTCTGAGGTTGCGGGCGGCGGAGTCGGGGTCGGAGGGTTCGGCGGGTGGGCTCAGGGCGAGGGTTGTGGTTGGCTGGTCTTCCGTGACTCTGCTCCAGCAGCAGCGAGGCATTTGTTCGGTGCGGTGGTGCGTGGTGGGCTTCCTGTAGGTGAAGTGGATTCAGTAGTGGTCAGTCCAGTGGGGTTCGGAGGTGTGGTTGAAGGAGACGTGTGGGCTTGCGGAAAAGATGGAGTCGAGCGTGTGGCCGGCGGCGTGGGTGGGTGTAGTCACGAGCTGTCTGAGTCCGAGGGTGGCGAGGTTGTCGATCAGGGTGGTGGAGTTGGTGTCCTTGTTGTTCTCGAGGTGGAAGTTCAGGTCCCCGAGGAGGATGTAGTCCGTGGAGGCGATGGCGTGTGTGCTGACGAAGTCAGCGATGGAATCGCTGAACTGTGGTCGGGGTCCGGGGGTCTGTAGATGAGGGTTCCTCTGAGGGTGGTGTTGGGATCGGTGTGGATCTGGAAGTGCATGTGTTCGGCGGTGCTGAGGGTGTCGTCGGTGTTGGTTGAGACTCTGAGGGTGTTCCTGTGGACGATGGCGATGCCTCCTCCGACTCCGTTGGTGCGGTCCCTGCGGGTGATCTTGTATCCGTCCGGGATGGCAATGGCGATGTCGGGGGCTGAAGCGGGATTCAGCCAGGTCTCCGTCAGGAATGCGACGTCTGGGGAGGTTGAGTCGAGAAGGTCCCAGAGTTCGATGGCGTGTTTGCGGGCGGAGCGGGTGTTGAGGAGGATGCATCTGAGGTAGTTGGGTTCTTTCCTGGGCGGTGGTTTGGCGGGGCGGGTGCTGGCGAAGCTGCAGTTCCGGCAGGTGAAGGGCCCTTGGGTACGCTTCGGGGTGGCCTGGTAGCAGGCGTGATCTTTTCCGGGGTTGAGTGCGTGGAGGGTGCTGGCGTCGTATTGGCGTCTGTTGATGTGGCGGGCGCGGGGATGCCCGGACCAGGGGGTCTGGCGCTGGGCGCGGTCACGGCGCGGACGGGCTCAGACGGGCTTGCTTTAGGCGTGCCTTCGGCGCGCCAGCGGCGCGCCCGCTGCGCACAGCGGCCGCCATAAATGGGGAGGTGGGAGGGAGGAGCAGGGAATGGGGCAGCGAATGGGCAGTGAAGGGGCGGGGCCGCAGGGGCGCAGCGGCGGGAAACAGGCACAGAAGGGAAAACGAGCACAATCAGGGCATCAAGGGGGCACATAAAGGAAAAACGAGCACAATCAGGGGCAGCAAGGGGGCACAGAAAGGAAAAAACGAGCACAATCAGGGGCAGCAAGGGGGCACAGAAAGGAAAAACGAGCACAATCAGGGGCAGCAAGGGGGGTACAGAAAGGAAAAACAGAGCACAATCAGGGGCAGCAAGGGGGCACAGAAAGGAAAAACGAGCACAATCAGGGGCAGCAAGGGGGGCACAGAAAGGAAAAAACGAGCACAATCAGGGGCAGCAAGGGGGCACAGAAAGGAAAAACGAGCACAATCAGGGGCAGCAAGGGGGCACAGAAAGGAAAAACGAGCACAATCAGGGGCAGCAAGGGGGCACAGAAAGGAAAAAACGAGCACAATCAGGGGCAGCAAGGGGGGCACAGAAAGGAAAAAACGAGCACAATAAGGGGCAGCAAGGGGGCACAGAAAGGAAAAACGAGCACAATCAGGGGCAGCAAGGGGGCACAGAAAGGAAAAAACGAGCACAATCAGGGGCAGCAAGGGGGCACAGAAAGGAAAAACGAGCACAATCAGGGGCAGCAAGGGGGCACAGAAAGGAAAAACGAGCACAATCAGGGGCAGCAGCAGGGCACACAGACGGAGCTGTGTGGTGGGGGAGCGACCTACCAGTCAAGGTCAGGGGTCGCTCCCCCACCACGTATTGGGGGCTCCCCCGTAAAAAAGGGTCATAGAAGTGGCACAGTGAAATCTATGAGATTTCACTATGCCAATTCTAGGACGCCACTGCATCAAAATCTTACGCCTGCCTCACAGCAGGCATAAGACTGATGCAGGCGCCTTTAACATGGCATTGCCAATATTTAATGACCCATTGCTGGAGTAGCGTAACTTTTGCGACACACTCCAGCAATGAGTCATTACTGCGCCGACAGATACTTCAGAAATACTGACGTATCTGTCCATGTCCAAGTCGCAAGGATTTACAGATACGTCAGTATTTCTGACGAATCTGAAAATCCTTGCGACATGGAGCGCCATACAGTAAATAAGGCGCATCCATGGTGTCACAAGGAGGGCGCACTGAAAAGTGTTGCATCGCTGTTTTCACGCAGCAATGCGACACTTTTCATAAATGAGGCCCTGAGTTGCGAAACAAGGAATGGGCAGGAAAACCTCCGCAACCGGTAAATACTATTTGTACTGCAGTATGAGTATTTAAAGAGTGCGAAATGACTGCACCAAATAACAGACAACTCAAACTGAGGCCCTAAGTACTCATTTATCTACTGGGAACCACTTTCTATGCAACATACAACTGCTTTTCCCCCAGAGAATCTTTGCCTATCTACCCAAAGGGCATGATTGTCTTATAAGGTACACGAATGTAATAGACAAAACAAATTATTACTCCAATGAATGTCATTCTTTCGCATAAAATACACTATATATTATTTTGTTTATTTACCCAGGACGAGAATGAACTAGGTCGATGAAAAGGAATTCTTTTAGCTTGATTTTCAGCTTGTACTAGTCGCAAATACCGTTCCACGTCACATTTCCCCATTCAAATGTTAGTCCATTGTACGTTCAGTCAGCCTGCCTACTAATAAATAAAACACTGCAGCTCTGAAAACTGCCAGAAGCAAGGGCCTGCCAATACTGGCAGACGGTACATCCATTCCAGTGACACGACTTCATTACTGCTGAGTACACCCATCGGTCGGTTTGCAGAACATTTTTCACATGCGCTTTTGCTTCTGCTTCTCGGTACTTCTTTTCTCTGAGTGGGGGATCCTGTAATTGACTACAGCTGCGATCGAAGCAAGTTTCACTGTCTATATGGGTTTGTGTCTAACCTTCCTTTGCGACAATACTCGTGCCATTTCGAGAGGATGTTTGGGTATGCATGCATCCAGGGCTTTAAGTGGAATGTAGAAACTGGGGGGTCTCTAAAATGGGCTTGGCCAATGTAATTAAGGGCGTGGCTTAAAAACGCGTAAGCTAAAAAATCTGTGCTTAGCATAATGTGCCGCCCGACTGGTATTTTGCTGCCTCTGTCATTGCATCCAGATAGATAATTCAAGTAACAATACACCTACAACAAGCCAGAACTATTGGCTTTGTCAATGGTTGTTAGTTGCCCAAGATAAATAAGCAACAACTATGACTTAGTTGTATAGAACATTGAAAATGCTTCAGTTCTGAAATGATGAGACTGAAAGAACTATAACGAATCTCTTTGAAGTTACCTCAAAGGCAGTAGTGAAGGGTGGTACTGCTGGAGAGTTAAGAGGTTTTTTTCACCCTGAGTGTGAGGGGAAAAAATGAAGAGCCCAATAGGGATCCGTCTCATCACCTGCTTTTTAGAACTGCCGGTGCTGAGCACCGGCAGAACCCGGCCCACTTAAAGCTTTGCATGCGGCTCATCATGACGCGCTATTTTCTAACAGCACATTGGTGTATATTACAATATTCAACTTATAGTGTAATTAGCAGCCTGTACTATCTTATTACAGATGAGGAGTGATGTTACAAGACACTTGTGTATTCGACTGCCAACCAGCAGTGGCGTAGCTAGCCCTATGGGCGCCCGTGGCGGTCTCTGCGTTTGCCGCCCGCAGCGGCCGCATTAAAGAGTGGGGGGTGGGGGGGGGGGGTTTGGGGTGCTGGCACGTATTTTCTCAGTTTGCCGCCCCCTTACGGCAAACTCATTGAGGAGCGGGGGGGCTGTTGCCGCCCCGAGACAGTCACCACCCCCAAAACTTGTGCAGCCCGGGGCGGATCGCCCCCCCTGCACCCCCCCCCCCATCTATGCCACTGCCAACCAGGTGTTGTACTTCACTCTTCTCTAGTCTGCAAGCCCAACTACAGGAGGAGTGAGGTCCACGAAGCTTCTGCCACTGTAGATCTGCTCTTTTGTACAGTGGCAGGCTGGCTGCTTAGGAATGTGCCTACCATGCAACCTTCCACCCTGCCGCATATTGACAGAGAGGACAAGGATAGACCAACAGGGCTAGAAGGGATGACAGGGGGTAGCAAGTACCATTGCTGGGAGAATGATCAGCTCATGTATGGAATGAAGGCCATCGTAAAGTCTCTCCAAGGTAGGAGAGATGTGCAGAAATGCCCTAAGGCTAGGCTAGCACCATGATATTCGCTTGACATGGCACCAGAAAATGTGCATGAGGAAAAAAGGCTGAAAGTAGGCCATTTTGGGAAAAGAGGAAGAAAGACTATCCTTGGGCAAACAGACCAGGAAACATAGAACCATGATCTCTCCTGTCCTGGGCAGACAAGGAGGTATTAGGAAATATGCCCCGGTGAGGGGGCTCTACTACATGTGATTTGTCACTTCATGGCTTCCTGGGCCTGGCCAAAGAGCATAGCACAATGACTCCTGGTCTTGGGCACACCCACACAGATAAGGAGGAAACCACTCAGCTAATCAACACCTCTCCGTTCATGACACATATCTGAGGAGGTAGAGCTTACTTAATCATAAGCAATATTAGAGACTGTGCATCAAAATACCATGCAAATCACCCCCAAGTTCTCTGACCTTATGAAGATAATTGATCTCTGACCTCCAACTGACCGTGAATCTGACTTGCTATATCTTTTAAATGTAAAGATGGGGCAGGTGTACTGCAACTAATATGTATTGTTGGATGCTGTCCCTGTCATAAAGCTATAGTAATGTGGAATAGGATATGGTTAATGATTTCCGTCAATGCCACATCTAATAAAAATGGTTGCCATTGAAGGGACACAATGCCATTTTTTCCCTTGCTGGCAATCAAATGCTGCAGCAACAAAAGATGGACGGAATGCTGAATGAATCAAAAATTCACCCCCAGTCAAGAGATCTGGGTTAAATCCATTGTTCTTTTGCTCACTACACCACCCCAGTTTGGACCCAGCCATATGCAAATCAGTCTTGACCCTGTTCCTCATGGGAACAGTACAGCCTGAACTGCCAAGCCAGGTCCTCCCTGGACCGTAAAAAAGCATCCTGGGACTGATTTTGCGGTAACACCCCTCATCAGCCATGCTAGCTTAAATCCAGAGGGACAGTGAGCAAGGGACCCACGTCTGGCATAAACATCCCACTTAGGGTGAAAAGTGCTGTAGCAACAAATGATAGACGGAATGCTGAATGAATCAAACATTCACCCCAGTCATTAGATTTGGGTTAAATCCATCTTTCTTTTGCTCACTACGCCACTCCAGTTTTGACCCAGCCAAATTCAAATCAGTCTTGATCCTGTTCCTCATTGGAACAGTCCAGCCTGAACTGCCAAGCCAGGTCCTCAAGGACCGGCAACAAGCATCCTGGGACCGGTTTCAGGGTAACACCCCTCATCAGCCAGGCTAGCTTGCATCCATTGGCACAGTGAGCAAGGGACCCACGTCTGGGCACAAGCATCCCACGTAGGGCAAAAAGTGGTGCTGCAACAAATGATGGACGGAATGCTGAATGACTCAAACATTCACCCCAGGCAAAAGATCTGGGTTAAATCCATTGTTCTTTTGCTCACTACGCTACGCCAGTTTGGACCCAGCCATATGCAAATCAGACTTGACCTTGTTCCACATGGGAACAGTCCAGCCCAAACTGCCAAGCCAGGTCCTCCCTGGACTGGAAACAATCATCCTGGGACCGGTTTTGGGGTAACACCCCTCATCAGCCAGACTAGCTTGAATCCAGTGGCGTAGCGAGCAAGGGACCTTCGTGTGGGCATACCCATCCCACTTAGGGCAAAAAGTGCTGCAGCAACAAATGATGGATGGAATGCTGAATTAATCAAACATTCACCCCCAGTCAAGAGATCTGGGTTAAATCCATTGTTCTTTTGCTTACTATGCCACACCAGTTTGGACGCAGCCATATGCAAATCAGTCTTGACCCTGTTCCTCCATTTAGTTGATTTAGGGTATTTTTATGAGGAAAGCTGCAATGTAGTACAAACAGCGCAGGTCAATATCGTTGCCTAATGTGCTCGAGCAGCTACCGCGAGCAGGAGAGAGGGCGTGAGCGCTCGCTGTCAATCGAAACTTCTTCCTTCCTCGGGGGGAGAGTTGAACTCGAGTGAGCGAGATGAGAGCGTGAGCTGAGTGCAAACGCTCAGATTATACTCCGGGCTATGCTGGAGGTCTGAGCGGTATGGACTTGTGTTTTTAAGAGAAATTAAACAACGGTCTTCCACCTGCCCACGCACATCGTTAGTTAGACAGTATTTTGCATAATTAGCCTTCTGAGCCGCCGTAGGAGCGTTGGCTGAAGGCGGCGGCCATTTTGGATTGGATTAGTTGTAGGAAACTGAATCATTCTTTTGTCAGCCATCTTTTGGGAAGAAAAAAGGCAGGGAGATCATTATTACTGCATTTGGAGACAAAGGGGAAGAGAGGAATACAGGTATTTGTGGTCTCGTCATTTTGGGTCTGAGACAGTTGATTTGGAGGACAGCGATTTTTAAAGTGATTAGAGGAATATAACTTGGGCTTTATTAGACAGTTCATTTGACAGTATGGAGGAAAATAGAACAGTTAAAAAAAATGTGGAGGACAGAGTGCAGGGTTGTGTTAATAAGGCGGTTTCTGTTTTGGCTACACAGTTGGGGGAAAAAATGTATGGATAAACTGGAAGGGAAATTTGGAAACAGGATGGAAGATGAACAATTTTGGTCAGTTGAGGAGGTCATAGGTGATGCTACAGCTGGTGGAAGTGGTTGGAAGGCTACTCAAAAAAGAAAACATGGCTGTAGAGAGAAGGTCAATAAAAAAGGGGCCTTAATCAGATAGGCGGATATAAGACAACTCGGGGAGACTTGAGTGGTAAGGCTATAAAGGCCGCTAAAGTTGATCACAGAGCTATCTCCTGTGATGAATCATCCAGCACTGGAGATATTATGATTTCATGCTCATCCGAGTTTGATGCCTCTGAAGAGGAAGAGATGGAAAGGAAAATAATTAAAAGGGAGAGAAAAGAGAAAGATGATTTACATCAAGTAAAGGATCCCTTGGGTGATTTCATTTGTGACCCACATGCAATCCAACACCCACTCTCTCCTCAAGGGGTCCCAGCTAAACATGTAGCTGAATATGTGGAATTTTGTATTAGGCGAGAGATGCCTAAAGAGGTTAGAACAATACTCCGTTCGGAGTGCCCTAGACCTTCTCTGGCCAGCAAGGTGGTGTATACGCCAGAATTAGATGCTAAGATGCTTGCATTTCTAAATAAATTTGGTAGGGATCCAAGACGTGGTCTTGACAAAGGGCTGAAGGGGTGTCAGGACCGCCTTCTAGATGTATTTGGACCCTTAACAACATTTTTTGATATATGCGAAGAAGCACATCTGCAAGAGACTGCAGTAAATGTGTTGGAGCTGCAACAATGGGTGCAACAAGCAGTATGCTTGTTAGGTAACACCAATGCAGCGTTGTGCGCAGAGCGCAGAAAGAGCCTTTTAATGAAAATAGACCCGAAGTCAGGGAAGGAATCGGGTCAGGATGCTAATGGTCTCCTTTTTGGTGAGAAGTTTGTTAAAGAGATGGCTCGGTATGCCAAAGCATTTAACTCTAGTCCAAAAAGACATTAGGAAGGTTTTTGGAACGGGCAGGAGAATGCGGGGTCGATTCCCCGGCCGGGGATTTGGGGTCACACGAAGTTCCTTTAACCCAGTGGATTTCAGTCGTCTGGGTTCTATACATCCAGTTTCTAACCCCAAAGGCAGAGGGAAAGAGGAAGATATAGAGGAGAAAGAAGGACAAGACAACAAGGTATGTTTGGGAAATGATACTTTGTGTATTCAGGAAAAATTGGGTGGCAGACTTGCCCATTTTTTAGACAGATGGAAAGAGATAACATCAGATCCTTGGGTGTTACGAAGGTAAGTGGTTATCGAATAGATTTTGTGGAAACTCCGGTCCAGGTAAGATGACCAAGACCTTTGAGGTTTTCAAAAGAGGAGCAAAGATTGGTAGATCAGGAGGTGCAGGAGTTAGCAAGGAAAGGTGCCACGAGAAAGCAGATGATGTTTCAGCAGGATTTGTAAGCAACCTATTTCTTGTAGCGAAGCAGGACAAGGGCATGAGACCGGTGATAAATTTGAAAGAGTTAAACGACTGGGTAGAATACAGTCACTTCAAAATGGAAGGGATTCATATGTTGAGGGATCTCTTGAGGAAAGGGGATTGGTTGACCCGGTTAGATCTAAAGGATGCGTACCTGACAGTTCCAGTATGTCACGAACAGAGGGATTATTTGAAGTTTCAATGGCAAGGGACTATGTGGAGATTCAAAAGCCTACCTTTCGGTTTGACATCGGCCCCTTGGTGATTTACAAAGGTGATGAAACCAATAGTAGCATGGTTGCGCACACGAGGGGCGCGATTGATAGTATATCTAGACAATATCCTGATTATGTCACAGAGCAGGGAGTTGGCACAGGAACATACGATGCTTGCGGTTCGAGTATTAGAGGATCTAGTTTTTGTAATAAAAAGGAAAAAGCCATGTTTGCAACCGACACAGGAGACCGTGTTTTAGAGTTTTCAGATCTGGACGTTGGAATGTTTATTGAGGTTGCCGATAGAAAAGGTAAAGAAGATTTGCAAGGAGGTTCGAAGAATGTTTGTGGGCGAGTGGATAACTTTGAGGCGGATAGCGAGGATTTTAGGTCTTCTTTTGGCCTCCATCAGGCAGTCTTCCCAGCTCCTTTGCATTATCGAGCTCTACAGAGGTTGAAGACAAGTTTGTTGCGCAGAGGGGTGAAATATTCACAGAGAGTGATGATAGATGCAGAGACGAGAGAGAAGTTACAGTGGTGGCTAGAAAATTTGGAGGCATGGAATGGAAGGGGCATTGTCGGACCCACCCCAGATATAGTAATAGAATCGGATGCCAGTCTTCAGGGCTTGGGAGCAAGATGTGGCTCATTGAGGACAGGGTGGAAATGGACAGGTCAGGAACAGGAGATGCACATCAACTATCTGGAATTGTTGGCAGGTTCTTTTTCTAGTGAAAAGTTTTGTCCGTCATTGTATGAGATGTTGTGTACTTTTGAAGATGGACAACATCTCTGCAGTGCAATATGTAAACAAATTGGGGGAACCTCGGTCAAAAGCTTTAGCAGAATTGTCAAGAGAGTTTTGGCATTTTTGCCTGAGCAGAAATATTATGATTCAGGCACAGTACTTACCAGTAATGAACAATACTATAGCCGATTGGAATCCAAGACAGCTGAAGGATTTCAGCGATTAAAGATTAAACAGGGAGGTGTTCAGGTTGATCAACAAGACATGGGGTCCTTTAGTGGTTGATCTGTTTGCGAACAGGGTGAATGCTCAGATTAGCAGATTTTACAGTTGGAGACCAGATCCAGAGGCGGAGGCAGTGGATGCATTTCTGCAGGATTGGAGGAGAATTCGGAGTTATGCATTCCCACCATTTGCTTTGACTCAAGGATCGTTACTAAAGGTCAAAAGAGAGGAGACAGAAGTACTGTTGGTAGCACCATTTTGGCCATCCCAGGAATGGTATCCAGATGTTATGGAGATGTTGGTAGCCGACCCAGCACTTCTGCCGAATATTACAGATTTGTTAATGATTACAACAGGAGACAGGCACAAATTGGTTCTGCAGGGGCAGTTGAGGTTGATGGCTTGGTTGATTACGGGAGAGCCTGGCAGGCGTCAGGGCTATCGTTGGAAGCTTCAAAGCTCATTAAGGAGTCATGGGCTCCAGAGACTTTAAAGGCGTACAAGTTGGCCTGGAGAAGATGGGTTCGTTGGTGTGTTTCGAGGTGTTTGGTGTCGCGGTCTAGGAGCCCAAATCGGAAATACCAATATCCACGGGAGCGAAGATAGAATCTCTCCTCTCCCCTGAGATACTGTCTCCCTCTGTTTATATACTCAGAGCGGTAGAACAGTATCCCCAGGGAGCGAGGAAACAGGGAGGGACCACCAGGGACTTCCAAATCAAGACACAGAGGCAGAGGGGACGTCTCAGTAGATATGAAGGAACCTGCAGCAATAGAAAATGAGAAAGAACAGATTAAGGAAAACTCTATACTTTCCTCACTATTAATCTTATATCTGACTTAGGTGTGTTCATTGTGCTCTCACATACTCACGAGGGGATTATTGTCAGGGAACTTGTTCGTGGCTTTTATAACCAATTCCAAACAACAGAAAGCAGGCAAATCAAGCCTTCAAGAGACAGGAGGAGTTTGATGTGTCACTAGTTTCTCCACCAAGACACAAGTCGTCGCCACCTCTGTTTTGGCAAAAAGTCACTTCAACAATTTAAAAGTACTCACGTTGCTCTCCCTCCGTAAGATCAGGAGCAGCGCGTCCGAGCACTGCGACGAAGGTTTCGTTTTAAGGTGTTGGAAAAGGGGGAGGCGTGAGAGTCCCTTCACTCCGTAAGATAGGAAACAAAATAATTGAAGTATGACAACGCTTCCTCGCGTTTTGTGGTTAAGGAATCAAAAATAAACAGAAAGGGAAAGAGAAAAAACAGCTCTTCCTCGAGATGGTGGGAGAGCGGTGAAGGGAACAGCGCGGGCTCGCGCTGGCTTCTGTAATTAGAACCAGGTGAGGGTAGCGAGTCCAGGCGCTGATAGAAGTGATCCGCAGAGGTTGTGCACCGCTCTTCCTAGCACTGGCGGTCAAAAGGTGATTCCACGAAGAGGCAGATTGTGGTTACCGGGAACAGGAAGGTCCGAGGAAATCCAAACAGGCAAAGGGCGAGGTCCCAACAGGAAGTGAAGCCAAGCATCATAGATTGGGTGCTCACTGCTTATAAGCCGAGTTTGTCAGCTGATCAGTCCCTGTGCAGCATGGGAAGGCACAAAGCAACACACCTTTCTGAGGCATTATGGGAGATGTAGTTTCTAGAATTATACCTGGAATAGGGTACAGGAAACCTGACGTCTAACAGTTCTCCTCCCTAACGGTCTATACACCGGTCTAGGTTTAGAGGGGTGTAGAGCGTGAAACCTTCTCATTAACACAGGAGCATGTACATTCTCTGCAGACTCCCAAGTTCTGTCTTCAGGGGCATACCCCACCCAATCTATGAGGTACTGCAATTCTCCATTAAATAGTCTGGAATCTAAGATGCTTTTCACCTCATATTCTAACTCTCCTTCTACGACGATAGGAGGGGGTGGAGGTTCAGGGCAGGAGGGAGGGATATACTCCTTGAGCAAGGAAGTATGGAAAACGGGATGTATCCTCATTTCAGGTGGGAGATCTAGCTTTACTGTAACTGGGTTGATCGTTCTTACAATAGTGAAAGGCCCTACATATCTGGGTTGTAATTTACGAGGGCCTGGTAACCTGAGGTTTTTCGTGGACAGCCATACCTGTCCACCTTCTTTGTAATCTGGGGCAGGACGTCTATGTTTATCTGCATCTGTCTTCATGGAGTTTTTGGCTTCCGTTAGTTCTAATTTGGCTTGTTCCCATATAGATAAAAGATGAGTGTAGTGGTCTGTGACTGCGGGGACATCGGAGAGAGGGAAAGAGAGGGGAAGAAATTTTGGATGATATCCTGTGGTGAAGAAAAAGGGTGAAACCTTGGAAGCAGAATGGGTGGAATTATTATACGCGAATTCAGCCAAAGGAAGAGCCTGGAGCCAATCACTAGTAGTAGTGCTGAGTAAACATCGGAGATATTGTTCCAGAGTCTGGTTCGTTCTCTCGGTTTGACCATCCGTTTGCGGATGGTAAGCCGAGGAGAGACGATGGTCTATATGAAGAATTTTACATAATCCTTGCCAGAATTTAGACACAAACTGTGGTCCTCTATCGGAGAAAATAACTGAGGGCAACCCATGTAGCCTGACTATGCTTTCAATGAATGTGTCTACGAGTTCTTTGGCGCTAGGTAGTTTCTTAAGAGGGATGAAATGGGCCATTTTGGACAACATATCCACCACCACCAATATAGTGGTGAATCCTCTTATGGTGGGTAGATCTGTGATAAAATCCATGCTGATGGATGACCAGGGTATATCTGGGACGGGCAGAGGCTGTAAAAGACCTGCAGGAGCACAATGTGATGATTTCTGACGGGCACAAGTTGGACACGCTTTGACAAAATTGAGTATATCTTGAGTCATGCCTTTCCACCAGAACCATCTCTGACATATTTGAATTGTCTTTTCTCCTCCAGGATGACCAGCCAATGGCAAGGCATGACACCATCGTATTATCAAGTCTTGGGTTTCTTTTGTAGGGATAAACAAACGATCCTCATGATAAAACAAATCGCTCACTATTTTGTTCACGGGATCTGTCAACCACTTCTCACGATCAAGCGCCAAAAAGGCATGATTTAGTTGTGAAACAAAAGTGTCGGTTTTTTCGCTAATGGATATGATTTTATCCTCAGGTATAATAGGTAAGGGAGTTTCCACTGTGTGTTTCTGATCTTTTCCTAAGCGGGAGAGAGCGTCTGCTTTACCGTGTTTTGAGCCAGGGCGAAAAGTGATAACAAAATCATATTCAGAAAAAAAGGATACCCATCTCATTTGTCGAGGAGTAAGGGCTCGGGCAGACCTAAAAAACTGAAGATTCCTATGATCTGAGTAAATAGTGATGGTATGAGGTGAACCCAAAAGATAATGGCGCCATTCTTGAAAAGCCATTTTAATGGCTAGGAGTTCTCTTTCTCCGATGGTATAATTTTGCTCAGCTTGTGAAAGAGTTCTAGAAAAGTAGGCCACTGGATGGAGTGTTCCTGATTGTGAATCACGTTGTGAAAGAATTCCCCCAACTGCATATTGAGAGGCATCGGCCTCTACATAGTATGGCTGATTTTCGTCCGCATGTCTGATAATGGGAGCGGAAGTGAAACTATTCTTCAGCGTTTGGAAAGCCTGCTCGGAAATATCATTCCATTCAAAAGATATTCCTTTTTTCAATAATCTGGTGATGGGAGTGACCAGATCAGAAAAACGATTGATAAATCGTCGGTAGAAATTTGCAAATCCTAAAAAGGATTGCACCTCTCTGACAGTCTTAGGACTTTTCCACTCAGTTATGGCTGAAACCTTGGCAGGATCCATATGTATACCTTCAGGAGAGATGACAAACCCTAAGAATTCCACCTTTCGGGCATGAAAGAGACATTTGTCTAATTTAGCAAACAGATGGTGGTCTTGTAGTCGCTGTAAAATTAATTTGACATGTTCCACATGTTCGTTTTCAGTCTGAGAATAGATTAAAATATCGTCAATATAGACAATAACGAAAATATCCAAATATTCACTTAAGATCTCATTTACAAAGAATTGAAATGCCGCGGGGGCATTGCATAATCCAAAGGGCATGACGCAATACTCATAGAGTCCGAACTTAGTGCGGAAAGCCGTCTTCCACTCATCTCCTTCTCTGACTCGGATCAAGTGATAGGCTCCCCTCAGGTCCAGCTTAGTAAAGATTTTAGCCTTACGCACCTGATCCAAGAGACTGGAGATGAGTGGAAGAGGGTATTTATTTTTTATCGTCACCTTATTCAAGGCCCGATAGTCCAGGCACGCCCTTAAGCCACCTTCACGTTTGGGAATAAAAAAATAGGGGAAGAGACAGGGGAAGTCGAATGGCGTATGAACCCCTTTTTTAACATGTCTTGAAGGTACTCATGGAGATATTTTGTCTCAGGTTCCGTAAGAGCATATATTCTACTGACAGGAAGTACTGCACCCGGCGTTAGATCTATCCTGCAGTCGTAGGATCTGTGAGGGGGTAGGGCCACGGCTTTTATTTCGTCAAATACTCCTGCAAACTCATGATACTCAGGGGCAACGGCGTCGAGTCCGGTAATGATACTGCACAACTTAGAGGAGTGTGCCATAGGGCTGTCTCATTGTAACAATGCTTTAGACAATACGAAGAGCGGAGCGTAACTTTCCTAGAGACCCAATCAATGAGCGGATTATGTAGCTGTAGCCATGGGACTCCAAGAATGGCACCAAAGTTGGGGGTGTTAATGAGATCAAATGAAATAGATTCAGCATGTCCGTTATCACACATCATTACAAGTTCCGGGGTTTGATAGGTGATTAAACCAGATGACAATTCAGTTCCATCAACAGCTCTCACTTTTTCAGGGCGCGTTTTAGGAACGAATTCAATCCCGAGTTTCTTGGCCAATGAGATGTCTAGGAAGTTTCCTGTTGCTCCAGAATCTAATAGTATGGGCATAGTCTTTCTATGTTGTGACGGCAATATAACTACCACGGTGATGGTGAAGTGTTTAGGCACTAAAATCATCGTGTTAGCCAAGAAGTGTGAGATCTGCATGGGAGAAGGACTTGGAAGAGCGACCTCGGTACTCCCCAAGTCCTTCAGTTTTCCGGATACAAGGCTGCACCCATTCTGCTAGCTGGGGTTTTCAGAGGTGATCTTGGTTTGACAAGACATTCTCTAGCAAAATGGCCACCCTTGCCACAGTAAAGACAGAGGTTCAATTTCCGTCGTTTTTCACGTTCTTCTGCCGTTATTGGTCCTCTAACTCCTCCTATCTGCATGGGCTCACTTGTGTCCTTTAACTCTTTCTTCTCACTTTTGGCAAAAAAAGACGGGTGTATTCCCCCTTGGACTTTTCTCCTTTTCTTTCCCTTAATCTATGGTCTAGTTTGACCACTAGGTCTATAAATGAAGGACAATCTTCAGGCGGGTTCACTATTTGAGACAATATATCCTTTAGTTCGTCTTTTAAACCTCTGTAGAATAAAGAAGTTCTCTTCTCTTCAGGCCATTGTGTTTCAGTCACTAATCGGTTGAAAGTGGTGATATATGTTAACAGATCCCCTGAACTTTGTTTAAGACTCAACAGTTCATTGTCACTAGCCTGCATATAAGAGTGACGGGCAAAGAGGCTTCTCATTCTTTCTTTGAATTGTGGGAGGTTGTACAAAATGGGGTCGTCATTTTGTACAAGAGGCACCGCCCACAGAGCAGCATTCCCACTGAGATAGGAGATAATAAAAGCTATCTTTGCCGCGTCGTCTGGAAATGAGGAAGCTCTACATAAAAACTGGAGGTGACACTGGTTCATAAACACTCCGTACTTGCTAGTGTCTCCACTGAATCTCTCGGGCATTGCTAAAGGGGTCAGTGGAGGGGTTACAACTGTCACACTAACAGGAGAAGGGGGAGAGACTACTGATTCTGAGGTAGAGGCAGAAGCGGAGCCTTGGAAATGCGCAGGCGGTATGTAGCTCTTTTTGAACTTGGGATAGGTGGCAGCCTCTCTGACTTCAGTCTGTCTTTGTGTTTTCATTCCATCTAACTCAGAAACCAGACGCTGATTTTCCCCTTTCATTACTCTAAGCTCTGTTTGTAAGTTTATAACTGCTGCCGCTAACTCATTCATAGTGGGTAAAGAAGTCTCAAGGGATAGGGAGTCATCCATAAGGGTATCAAATGAGGCTCCCGTGTTCATCTTCGCTCAGGGGATAATATAACCGTGGGCTTGGCTTTCTGTCGCGGTCTAGGAGCCCAAATCGGAAATACCAATATCCACGGGAGCGAAGATAGAATCTCTCCTCTCCCCTGAGATACTGTCTCCCTCTGTTTATATACTCAGAGCGGTAGAACAGTATCCCCAGGGAGCGAGGAAACAGGGAGGGACCACCAGGGACTTCCAAATCAAGACACAGAGGCAGAGGGGACGTCTCAGTAGATATGAAGGAACCTGCAGCAATAGAAAATGAGAAAGAACAGATTAAGGAAAACTCTATACTTTCCTCACTATTAATCCTATATCTGACTTAGGTGTGTTCATTGTGCTCTCACATACTCACGAGGGGATTATTGTCAGGGAACTTGTTCGTGGCTTTTATAACCAATTCCAAACAACAGAAAGCAGGCAAATCAAGCCTTCAAGAGACAGGAGGAGTTTGATGTGTCACTAGTTTCTCCACCAAGACACAAGTCGTCGCCACCTCTGTTTTGGCAAAAAGTCACTTCAACAATTTAAAAGTACTCACGTTGCTCTACCTCCGTAAGATCAGGAGCAGCGCGTCCGAGCACTGCGACGAAGGTTTCGTTTTAAGGTGTTGGAAAAGGGGAGGCGTGAGAGTCCCTTCACTCCGTAAGATAGGAAACAAAATAATTGAAGTATGACAACGCTTCCTCGCGTTTTGTGGTTAAGGAATCAAAAATAAACAGAAAGGGAAAGAAAAAAAACAGCTCTTCCTCGAGATGGTGGGAGAGCGGTGAAGGGAACAGCGCGGGCTCGCGCTGGCTTCTGTAATTAGAACCAGGTGAGGGTAGCGAGTCCAGGCGCTGATAGAAGTGATCCGCAGAGGTTGTGCACCGCTCTTCCTAGCACTGGCGGTCAAAAAGGTGATTCCACGAAGAGGCAGATTGTGGTTACCGGGAACAGGAAGGTCCGAGGAAATCCAAACAGGCAAAGGGCGAGGTCCCAACAGGAAGTGAAGCCAAGCATCATAGATTGGGTGCTCACTGCTTATAAGCCGAGTTTGTCAGCTGATCAGTCCCTGTGCAGCATGGGAAGGCACAAAGCAACACACCTTTCTGAGGCATTATGGGAGATGTAGTTTCTAGAATTATACCTGGAATAGGGTACAGGAAACCTGACGTCTAACATTTGGATCCCATATCAGCACCTATGGTAGAGGTGGTGAACTACCTGATGGAGGTTTTCTTAGAGGGAAAAGGATTTGCAGCTTTTTGAAATCTAAAGAGTTTTTTAAAGATATTTGCTCCTTGTGACATGGCGGTTGGTAAACTCACATGGTGTGCAATCCTTGTATGCCATCAAAGATGGATCATCAAAAAATGCAAATTTGTCGCAATGCTCTACCCCAACTTTCTACCTTTTCCCCAACCTAAGTGGGACAAATGGAGAACCTTTTAAAATTCAGATTTTCCATAGCAGGGATGGATAGAAAATCATAATTTTAATAAAGACACGGAGGCTGATATTATGCATGTCTCTTTATTAGCAAACTCACATCAGCAACTACAAAACAATAAAAAGAACTTAGAATAAGAGTCTATTCACATTCCAATCTCTATATAATTCCCTGTCTGGCAGCCATCTTCCTTCTTTTGCTGCGAACAACCTCAACAGTCCAAATTTCATTGAATATTCTTAAAATAGGCTAATCCCAAAAAGAAAACTGGAACAAAGTCTCTTCTTTTCCACCACTCAATATTTACTTCCTTCATTCTCCTCCTCCTGACAACAAACCAAAAACATATTATTGGGTGGGAATTTACAGGGTGGGATAATATCAGCCTCCGTGTCTTTAATCAAATCATGATTTTCTACCTACCCCTGCTGTGGAAAATCTGAATTTTATGGCAAGGCACAGAGACCAATATTATGCATTTTTAAAGCCTTGCCATAATATTCTTCACTGCACAATCCACAGGTTTGAAATAAAACTTCTTGAATAGCGACTCTGATGACCAATCTGCTGCAGCTAAAATCCCAGTTGATCCTCCTCCTGACAAAAATGCTTTTGATACCATAGCCCCTCTAGCAGAATGCGCTCAAACCTTAGCCAGATCTATTCCTGCTCCCCTCATTACTTCTCTCACCCAACGAGCCAAAGTAGGTGTGGACACTGCTTTATGAGGACTTCTGAAAGAAATTATCAGTTGCGAATTCATGTTACATCTCAAACTGCCCGTTCTCCTTTCATACTCACACAAACATCTCACTACACACAACTTTCCACATTTGTCCAAATTCGGATAAAAAATTGTTTGAGACATAGTCTTCATTCTTTTACTGATATAGAAACAAACCCCTTCTGGCACATACCTTCACCCTGAAATTTCTAACGCCTTAGCATCTGAAAGCCTCCTAAATGAAACTAGACAAAGTAACATAACTAATTTTAAAGAAAGCTTCCTTGAATCCAAAAATTCATTTTCATATCAACTAGCTAATTCTTGCAGTACAAGGTCCACATCCCACAAAGACAAATACTTAGGTCCTGGCGGGGCCATCGTACACTCCTTACAATCTCTTTACCAAATCATGCTGCCGGTAAACTATCTATTAATTCATGACCTGCAGAAATTGCCGACCTACTGATATTCACAGAACTGTACGATTTTCCCTCTAAGAAAACCTCCATCAGGTAATTCACCACCTCTACCATAGGTGCTGATATGGGATCCAAACACCTCGAAACACACCAATGAACCCATCTTCTCCAGGCCAACCATGCATACCTAAGCTGTCTTGGATGTCTGTGATATATTTTGTCTAATGTGCTTCACTCTACGTGAGAGTGTCCTGTGAGAGCAGTGCACCAGTGCAAATATTATCTTGCTTGTCGGAGATGGCTATCATTAAGATAAGAACATCATTGAACAATTGTCTACGATTGATTTTATGGGATAGAATTTTTTTTCATTTTAACAACATAACAGATCCCAATTCATTATATGCCATGTATTACAACTGAACATTTTATTATATTTGCAAAGCATTCTGCTAATGTGTTATTTTACATGATGGGATATTGGCATAGTATTTCAGCTAGGCATCTCACTAAGCACGTTTTTGGTACTGTATCATTGTTTGCGTAGTAGATATATTAACTTCTCTTTCTTACATTGCACAAATATGTCATGTTTATTGCAATGTTTGTAGTCCATATCCTGTTATCAGGTATTGCCTATAGCTCTTTACGCATTTTGTTTACTTTCCACGTGGAGTTCGAGGTTACAATCACAAGCCACTATCTGCTGCAGTTTGTAATGATTTGGCAGGTGTATTATTATGGTCGTGTTCTCCATTGTTGTTGTGTATTTTCTAGATTAATAGGCATGCATATTTTCCAGCACATTTGCCAGTGACTCAGTGTCAGTGCCTCCTTGCTGGTGCCTTGTTGTTGTGTTATTTCTTAGTTTTAATATACATGTACTGTACCATCGTGCATCAGTGCCCGAGTGCTAGTGCCCTTTTGACAGTATTTCAGTGTTAATATTTGAGGACTTGTCAGGATTCCTGGATTAGTGTCCACATGCAAGTGTTAGTGGACACATCAGTGTTCTTCTGTTTGTTTCCCCTATAAGTGTTCTACTATTAAGTTCAGTGCCCCTAGTACTCCATTCACCCACCGTCAGTGCCCAAGTGTAAATGCCCCTATGTCTGTTGTACTATGTCATTGTCTATGTGCCAATGTCAGCATCTCAATGTCAGTGTCCTCTTGTCCCAATGTCTGTGTTTCCAGGCAGAGTTACTGTGGCAGTAACCCTTTCCAGTGTTTCATTGCCTAGTGTCCATGTTAATGTTGCAGTGCCAATATAAATGCCCAAGTCCCTATGTCGACGTATCCTTGTTAGTTCCATTGGGTCAGTATCCAAATGTCTGTGATACTTGTCAGTAACCAGTACCCAATTTGGTGTTCCCAGTCAGCATAATTTTTTGGTGCCCTTGTACCATTTCACTGTCCTGGTGTTGTCTCTAAGCATTAGTGTCTTAGGTGAGAGTATCTGTCAGAAACTATCAACTTTTGCATGGCTCCCCCAGATGTTTGACTTAACTGTTTTTGTCGGCTGTAGAACTCTGTATTTTATCCCTACTAACCAGTGGTAAAGTGCATGTTCTCCCCTTTCAACAAGATGAAATTAGCATACCCCATATTATATATTTAGCATATATACCTTACCTATAAGTCCCCAGTATCTGGTACCCACCCTGTAAGCTAAATGTTACCAATGGGCTGCAGCAGCCATTGTGCCACCCTCTGCAGTGACTTGAAAAACATGACTGCAGGCCTACCAAGTGTAGCACAGTGATGTAGGTTTTAACAGCAAATCCGACCTGTCAAGAACTCATTTTTTATAGGTCTAAATCCTCTGTTTCAATATTACTAATCCACTTCTAAGTTGACATTGCTGCCCATTAATACAGGGTGCATGGTATTTAACAGTAGGACATGCAAAGGTTTATTGTTAAACATGTCCTTACAGTGACTAGCTCTTCAAAACTATTTTCACTGTAGTAGGGTTGGCTGTTCCATATGAAAGAACAGGGGGTGCAATATTATGTCTAATAAATGATATCTGCACCTAGGAATCAGCAACACATTTAATTGTTGGAAGTTTTGAAATATCTTTATTATGAGCCCAATTCACTGGTGAAGTCAGATTTGTAATAAATATTTTGGAAAAGGTGACTTTCAAAAAGTTACCTTTGCCCTGCCTGAAGTCCCGGAAAGCTAAATCTGCATTTTGCTCTTGCCCTTATGTAACTCACTAATTAGCATTTCAATGACCACGAATGAAGTGTGCACTGGCACCTAGGATAAGGACAAAAGGCTGTGGGTATGGAAGGTGTTGTTATGCCCTTAACAGGATGTCCTGTGGGCTGGACATAAGGACTTGATTAACTTCAAAGAGCCCTACTCTGTCACAAGCAGATGTAGCTAACACCCAGGCCTGCAACCTTCTTTTGTCCCCCCTCCCCTAGCCAGACCGGCTTCATAACAGTGGGCCTCTTGCTGAGATCAAAGTGTCAGATCCTGTTGGAGTGTCAAGACCTGCTTGACAGATTTTTTTTTTTTCCATATGACATTTCGGGTACACTTCAAAGGGGGGAACAAGATGTCAAAACAATTCTTGTGTTTCCACTGTCTGGTTGCAGATGAACTTTTTGTTCTACCAGATCTCTGTCTCTGGGTTTGTTGGAGGGACAAGGACTGACTAAAACTGGAGGTTAGTGTTAGATGTGGGAGAACACTAGAATTACTGTAGCACACTACATATACACACCTTCAGAGCCCAAGTTTAGTGTGGCCGAAGACTTTGGTCATTGTGAAAAATGCCCAAACTAGGTAGAGTTAGTTCTGGAAACCTTTACCCCATTGCTTAGGGCCTCCCCTGCGGTCATTCCTACCCACTAGCTTGTGCCAAGCATAAATGTGGCATTTCCAGGCACCCACTTTCGAAAACTCCTGGACCTGTACAAGATCAGAAGAGGACTGAACCTGCTGTCTGAGACCTGAGAAGAGCCTGGAAGACTAGGCCTGTTCTCCTGCTTGTACCCAGGACAAAGAAGTGGACTGCATGCGTCTTAAGGCTGACCTCCAGTTAAAGCTTTAGGGAGACAGCAAGCTACAGGAGGTCTTTTCCTGCACCTGCCCACCTGACAAATGGCAACTGGACTTGGACTGGACTCACCTGTTGACCTCTGCCAGCCACCCTGGAAGACTCTGAATGCCTCCACAGAGGTCCTGGGTGGCTTTAGAACTGTACTCCTGTGGTGGATTGTGACTTAAGGGACTAAATTCAGCAGGTAAAATATTTGACCAGAACAAACCTGTTTAGTGTATCCGGCCCACGCTCCATGGCTGTCAACATCAAATTGTGCCTAAGTCCCGTTCTACAATGACCATTAACTATCATTGGCCCTTTGTGCTTCTTGGTGCTAGTTTCACTTAAAACTTTAAATACTCATATCTCTGGTACCCTTCATTGGATTTTTTTCATTTTGGTATCATTTTGATTATTAGATTGTACTCTATGTTTTCTAAACCATTTTGGGATTTTTATATGTCTTGCATTTCATCTTTATTACTTTTCTGTATAAATACTTTGCACATTGCAATTTATTTAAGCTGCCTGCTCTGTGCTATAGCTAACAAGGAGTGAGCTCAGGTTGCTTTAGTGACTTTGAGGGTTCACCCTGTCAAGGATTGTGGTTATTAACTGGGGTGGGTACCTACCCCCCAACTTATATCTCAATTTTTACAGTATCCTAGTGCCTCTGTTTTAATCTCCCAGTGTCACTGCACCTAGCCATTGTTCCAGCATCAATGTTTGCGCCCCTTGTCAGTGCTCCAGTGTCACTGTTTCCAAGTTAATATCCCCAAGTCGTTATTGGTGCTTTCATATCTGTATCCCAGTGTTTTTTTTGTCCTTGTGCCAATGTAGCTGTGTGATTGCTGGTGCCCCTGTATTAACGTCCTCATGTCAGTGTGCCCTATTTTTAATGTTTGTGACTCATGTCAATGTTCAGATTTCACTGTCACCATGCAAAAATCCAAATTTCATTATTGATATCCTTGTGTCAGTGTGTCCTTGTCATTGTCCAGTGACAGTGAACCAGTGCCAGTGTATCTGTGTCAGTGTCCTTGTATCAGTACCCCCATGTCATTATCCACATATCAGGATCGTAATATCTCATCCCCCAATTCAGTGTCCCTGTGTCGAGTTACTGAACTGGTATTGTTGCCTAGTGATAATATCCTTGTGTTCCTCCGTCCCTGTAGCTGTGCCCCAGTGAAACTCCCTGTCTGACTTGGCCCTTTCTGCAGGGTCATCCCCAAACATTTTGCCTTCACCCTCTTGTTTTCTAAACCAGTTTCTGCTAGATTTTAGAACAATGCACACTTTACTGCTGCTAACCAATGCTAAAGTTGGTAGAATTGGCTTACACCCAATTGGCATAGTTGGTAGAATTGGCTTACACCCAATTGGCATAGTTAATTTACTTGCAAGCCCCTAGTAATGTGGTACTACGTATACCCAGGGCCTGTAAATTAAATGCTACTTGTGACCCTCCAGCACTGATTGTGCCACCCACTTAAGTATCCTTTACACATATTTCAGGCCTGACATTGCAACCTGTGTGTCCAGTTTTAAACTGTCATTTCAACCTGGAAATATAAACCTTTTGCTAGGCCTAAACCTTCCTTTTTAATTGGGTAGGCACTTAACAGCCCTGAGGGCGGGGTGCAGTGTATGTAAAAAGTTACACATGTACTTTAAAAATTTTCATGACCTGGTAGTGAAAAACTCTCAAATCCGTTTTTCACTGCTGCAAGTCCAACCTCTCCATAGGATGACATTGGGTTCACTTTTTACATTTAATAAGTGGTAACTTTCAACTGGCAAAGGCAGGGCTGTTGAGTTTGGCATCTAAAGAATTTTAATTTAAAACCCTCTTTAATGATAAACTCGGATTTCAAGTCACAATTCTGAAATTGACACTTTTAGAAAGTTGACTTTTCTTGTCCTAACCATGTGGTGCCTGCAGCCTGTATCCTGGGTCGCATGACTAGGTGTAGCTGGCAGTTGGCCTTTGTGTATTGCTCCCAGACTGTGTGACAAAGGGGGAATAGGTGTTAGCAAGATGGGCCATCTCTGACTTGATGAGGGGGAGGAACTGTCAACTACCACACTTACACATCACAAAGCCTCGGCCTGAGCACACTCACAAAGGGTTTGATACTAGTCTTTTGTGACACCAGACATGCTGGGGCCAGGGCAGGGAGGCAGGAAATTCTAAGGACCTCTGAGGGTATAAGCCTCTAGAATCTTCTTCTACTTCAAAGTGGGCACCAGTTATAAATAATGAACCTTCAGACCCAACTCCTTAGTACACCTCTGGGCCCGTGGAAGACTCAGAAAGACTGCTGTGTTGCTCTGCAAGAAGGACTGCTACTCTGCTGCTCTCCAGCCTGAGTGAGAAGACTGGACCTGCATCTTGAACTCAGGACTACCAGAGTGACTCTAAGGGCTAGTTCGCTGGCCTTATGATCAGAGCCTCAGGGACAGAATATGCTTCAATGACCTTGAACCCAGCACTTGGACTCTGTCAGCATTGAATTCTAACCCCCAATTGTTGCCACCCTTGTCCTGGACCCTTGGAAGTGGGCCTGAAGGTGCTCTGCCAGCCCAGCTGTGGTCTTATGGGCAGAACCGATGCAGCGTCTTGCATCTCTTTGCAGTTTGACTTCAGAACTGCCATATCACGCTGCATCCCCAATGCCTGATTCACATCGCATCCTCTGAACTGCCGCTGCACAAAGCATGTCCAGTATTTGTAAAGCGCAAACAATTACCCGAGGGTGTCAAGGCGCTGGGGGCCGTCGGGAAGATTAAGCAAGCTATTGCCCAGAGTCACATGGTGCTGGGCTGATCTGCCACCCGTGCCGGGGTTCGAACCGTGAGCCCCCGGGTTCCGGAGTCAGTTGCCCTGGCCGCTGCGCATCCTCGCTGCAGGCCTTTGCATCACAAGCCTCTCATCAATGGCATCCTCGACGATGACGCAGGACTTTACATCGCTGCCCCACAGCTTCTTCGGAACCACCGATATACGATGCATCATCGACGCCAGACTGTACATCGCAAGCCCCTTGTCGATGGCATCCTTGACAACGCAGGACTCCACACTGTAGCCCCGCATCTCCTCGGAACTCCCACAGTGCGACACATACTCGACGCGGGTTCTCATAGCACTCCACAAACCAGGATTTAAGGTACTTTGTTCAGTGGGCTAACTTGGTCCCTGTATCCAACCCACACTGCATCCCAGTCAGCCTGAACTTATGACTTTGTCCCGGTCTGGCGTGACCAGATAACCACAGTTGACCCTTTGCGCTTCTAAGCACTGTTTCGCTTAAATCTTTAAAATTGCACTTCACTGGTTGTACTCAATGGATTTTTGTCGTTTTGGTCTCAAATAATGTATTACATTTCACTCTATTTGTCCAGGTTGGTGTGGGATTTTTCTTGTTTTGTGTTTTCCCTTTATTACTGTTTAAAGTGCTGCATAAATACTTTACACATTGCCTATAAGTTAAGCCTGACTGCTTTGTGCCAAGCTACCATAGGGTTAAGCACAGCTTAATATGATGTTTGATTGTGTTTCACCCTAACAAGAATTGTGGTTGCTGCTTGAGTAGGGCTTAACCCCCCTTAAACAGTAGCTCAATTTCCTACACTTCCCCATGCCAGTATCCTGGCATTAGTGATTGAGCTCATGTCGGTGCTCAGGTGTCACTGTTCCTATGTCCGTATTGGTGCTCTTGTTTAGTTTAGATTTTGGAAAAACAACCTGGGGAATTGATTTTCCCAATTGACTAACATTGAAAAAGAGGAGATTTTAGGCAGGAGACAGATAAAATATAGGGGCATATTATCAAGGGCTTTATCGCCGCTTTAGCGGCACTTTTGCCGCTAAAGCGGCGATAATTTTATCGCCCTATTAGCAAGCTGTCGCTAACAGGCGTTAGCGACAGCTTTCAGGCGTTAGAGGCCGCGTTTACCATCGCCTTGCATGTCAGCGATAATTATTGCTAATGACATGCAAGGAAGGCGTTCCCTACTAAAAGCGACTGAAAACAGTCGCTAATCCCACTACCCCCTATTAGCAAGGCAGGCGAAGCGATATAATAATTTGCGCTAAGCGCGTTTATCGCTAGATTCTAACACCTGCTAGTGAGGACGACTTACCTGTTTAAAGTATAGGAGGTGGATTCTAATGCTGAATCCACCTTAGCGTTAATGCGAGAATATCGCTGGTTTTCCAGCGATATTCTCGCTTTTTGCCGCTATCGCTGGAAATATTATCGCTATGGAGATAAACCTTACTAATAGGGTGTTATCTCAGCGGTAATTTCCAGCGATAGGCGGCGTTAACAAAAAACGCGCTAAGCGCGGTTAGCGATAAATATCGCTAATCCTTGATAATATGCCCCCATAGCTCTTTTGGGCTTAAAAATATTGGAAGTCTCCTGCCTGAATCGGGCCTGTTGACATGTATGGTTGTACTGCCACTGCATTTTCCTTATGCCCTCAACGGTCTGTTATATTGCCACAGCTTCTCTTGCCTGTCCTGCATGGTTGGTTTGTTCCCCTGCTCCCCTTTCCTCTGCCCTTCATGGTCAACTTCTTGCCTCTGCATCTTCCTTCCTGCCCTCAATTATACGAGTCCATGCCCCTGACCTTAGCCTCCCCACAGTATTCTAATGAACAACTAGATTGCTAACTTTCTATATTTATTACAAAAGTGTGGCAAGCCTGACGTCATCTTGATGTAATCAAGACTATAACACCTAAAGCATTTCCTTTAGAAATTATAAAAATGAGAGGGTCTTATTCCTATAGAAATTATGGTTAGCGCTCTAAAAAACTAAAATGAGGAATAGTGACAAAACACTTTTAAATTATTTGCTTTCGTAATGTTTTTTTATCCAGTTCATTACTTGATTACATGTTACATTTAGGGGAGAGAATGTGGCGTTACCGCCAGAGCTGCAGACTTTTCAACTGGGGAACCAGTTTTGAGTTTGGCATCAGCTTGACATCCTGTGATTCTCGGCAAACCACTTAATCTCCCCATGCCTAAAACCAAAATAAATGTGTCCTTGTGTAATGTAACTGATGCTCATTTAAAGCACTCCAATACCTTCAGATCAAGTCTCTTCTATATAAAACTGCAAAAAAAAAAAACAATTAAGTGTTTTGCACACTTCTGTCATTGGGCTATACTTGAGCTACATTGGGTAATATTCGTGCTATATTTGGGCTCTTTTTTTCTCCAGTGGCCATCTTGAGAGGCATATTTGTTATGAAGCTCCCAAATGTCCTCATTTACTACAGTATCTGCAGTAGAAAATGCTTTCAGCTTTCTACTTCGATTCCATCAAGACGACAACACTTTTGGCATAAATTCAGAACGTTAGCACTCTAGTTTCTCATTAGAACACTGTAGTAAAGCTGTTGATGACCAGGGAGTTAACTGGCAGTCTGCTGCTAGTGTTGAAAGTGCATGTTTCAGTCTGCATGTCAGAATGTTTCAATGAAATAGACGAGTAAAATATTTGAGAACTCAATTAAAATGTTTCCTACATTTTCTTTCTACAGCACTAACCATACTTTCTATGACAAAATGAACATCCCTCATTATGTTCCTTTCTAAATTAAATGTTTTAAGTTTTATCAGTTTGATTCAATCAAGATGGCTTCAGGTGTTCCACACTAATGTTATAAGTAAGACTGTTAGTGCCGTAGTTGTTCTTTAGAACACTCTGGGACGCTGCAGTAGAACACAAGGGAATCTTGTTGTAAATACATGTTTTACTGAGAATGTCAGACTTCATTCACATATGGCTGAGAAAGATAGTGTGAATTTACAGAAAATATGCTTTCAGTTTATCTTCTGGACCACCTTCAATAACCTCTAGGCGAAAATCATGAGAAAACAGTTTTCTCTCAAATATGATTTATGAAATCCCAGCAGAAGACGTTGTCACAGGGTAAAATCACCATAGAACCCACCACAATTCCTAAAATTAGTATAGTACCATCAACAAATGATTTATATTGTAACAAAAATGTGTTATCACCCTTTATACCTTCTCCTTTTTGTGACCATCAAAACCTGCCATTCACTACAATGCATTTCAATGGGGACCATGCTTCAGAGTTCTGTAAGTGCTGCAACAGCATGTTGTCCATGTTGTGGCCAGCCAATAAAGGGAGGGGCATTTGGGACCTCCATATATGCCCCTTGGGGTCTGGGTGTGCTCACCCTGCCCACTTACCTATTTGTTTTAATTCATTTTCAGGACACAGGGACCAAGTCCCTGAGTTTTGTAATGGCTCCCTAAGCATATTGTTCAGGTTGTCACCAACCAATCAGGATTGACTAGTCTCCTTTAATTTGACCAATCAGAACATTTCTAACACCACTGTCCAGATATACAAATTTATGTTTCCTTAAATATCTCAAAAACTACTGAACTGATTCACACCAAATAACAAAAAGCATGCTTTCTGGACCAAAAGCTACATTTTTGCCATATTTGGTGTAATTCCGTCCAGCGGTTCGGGCTGTAGGCATGTCTAAAATCTCTATGGGAATTAACATGGGAAATGCACTTTTTTTGACACCCCCTTTTTCTCGAACCCCGCTTGACAGATCACCCCTTGCACAACAAGACCTAACTTATTACTTATTTTGGAAAGTTTCATGATGATTCGTCAAACGGCACCAAAGATATAGTCGTCAAAAAACACATTTTCTATCTAAACTAGATCCTAACGATAACTACCTACTGGCGAGCGCCAGTAGGTAATATATATGTATATATATATCCCAGTGGTGGTCTCTACTGGGTAGTTAGGATAATGTTTCCATAGGATATGCCTTTGTTTGCATTGCTTATACCTTTGGAGCCATTTGACAAATCTCCACGAAACCTTCTAGAAACGTACTACTTTTGGACTAGTTTGCACATGGAAAGCTTCGGGGTGATCCGTCAAGTGGGGACAGAGAAAAAATCAAGGATCCAAAGTGCGTTTTCCCCAATCCTTTTTCCATAGGAGCAATTTTATTTTGGGAAGGGGGGCTCATTGCACTCCTCCCCGAGCCTCTCAGAGAACTCAGTGATCCCATCCCCTGGGGTTGAGGTGAAAACAATTGAGGGGGTGCATGGCCGTCCTCCCAGAGCCTAAAAAGGCCCCAGAGATGCCAGAGCAGAATAATTAAAGGAGGTGGAGTGCGGACCCCGTCCTGGAGCCAAATTTGGCCCCTGGGACCCAATCCCCCGAGCTGTGTTTCTAATTAAAAGGGAGGGGGCCCCCCTCCTTGAGCCTTTAAAAGCCCCAGGGACCCCATCCCCCAGATAAGGCTCAGTGACTGTGTCCTGGGAAGCCCATCCGTGGGACCCATTAGTTTCTCTGCCCTCACTAGCGTGGGCAGGGAAACATATGTTTGCTTTCGTCGGACGGGAGCATTTTTAAATCTCCCACTAAACAGGAGCAAGCATGGAAGTCTGTGCACAGCCGGCTGGAGTTACAAACATGCGCCTTCCAGCTGAGAGCAGACGTGTGCTCTGTTGCCCTGCCCGCATTCCTGTAGGCAAGGAAACAGAACACATATTACTCCCACTCAAAGGAAGCATGCAGAAAACAGCTGCTCCATCCAGGTGGGAGCAATGCCAGGTCCTGCACTATGCAGAGAGCCGACTGAGGCAGCAGGAGTCCTGTGGCTCCGCCATGCCCCCAACATAGGTACTTGGTGGGTGCCCTGGGTGGGCACCTGGGCACCCACAAATATTTAAGGCAGGCCCCAGGGGATGAGGATCCCATGTCATAATAGGCTCGGGGAGGAGGGCTGCGTGGCCCTCCTCCCCATTTTAATAAGATACAGCCCCAGGAGATGGTTTTCCAGGGCCTATGAAGGCTCCGGGAGGGGGAAAGCATGGCCCCCCTCCCCTGTTTTATTGGCTTTGGAGCTTGGGGATGGGGTTTCCAGGGCCTGATAAGGATCAGGGAAGGGGGCCTGCACACTCCTCTCCCCTTAGAGTTCCGCCCTAGGGAATGGGGTCCTCAGGAACATGATAGGCTTGGGGAGGGAGGCATGCAACCAGGACTCATGGCCAACCCCCTGCTGTGCATGGCCAAAGTCCATGCCCAGCATGGGGTTGGCTGTCTTGCATCCTGAACATTTCACCTATAACGTTACTTTAACTTTTGTTTTTTTCAGTGAATATATCTATATATATTTATACACACATTATCTACTGGCGGTCGCCAGTAGATAGTTATAGTTAGGACCTAGTTTCCATAGGAAAAGCGTTTTTTTGTTTTCCCAATAACTTTGGCGCCGGAAGACGAATCATCGCGAAATTTTCAAAACTAGTGGGGCGCTCCGGTCAGCTCCTGTCTTGAAAGTTTTGGGGTGATTCGGCAAGCGGGGCCGAGGAAAAAAGGGGGGTCCCAAAACGTGTTTTCTCCATGTTAATTTGCATAGGAAACTTTAGACACGACTACAGCCCGAACTGCTGAACGGAATTACACCAAATTTGGCAAAAAGGTAGTGCTTGGTTCAGAAAGTGCCCTTTTTTTTTAAATCGTGTAAATCCGTTCAGTAGTTGCGGAGAAAATCAAAAAATAGAGGTCAAAAAATCAATTTCCCATAGGAAACTTTAGACACGGTTACAGCCAAAACTGCTGAACGGAATTACACCAAATTTGGCAAAAAGGTAGTGTTTGGTTCAGAAAGCGCCATTTTTTTTAAAGGGTGTAAATCCGTTCAGTAGTTCCTGAGAAATTCAAAAAATAAAAGTTTCGATATCTATGGCCGCGGAGGATCCGCGCACCCTCCCGATCACGAGCTTCATGCTAATTTGCTGTCAATACTCCAAACCAGGAAGTGTTGGCAGCCATCTTGTGCTCGGGACCGAGGCACAAGAAAACAGAAAAACTAAGGCGCAAAACAAGAAAAGGGGGCAGGGTAGAAACACCCTGACCCCCTAGGCCTGCTCAGGGGGTCCCACAAAGACCCCCAAGGCCCAAAAAAGCAGGTGCGTGAATTCGGCCATGAAAATAAATAAAAACGAAGCGCTGGCTCCCGCGCTTCGTTTAATTGAAGCCCCCGGGTGGGCCAGGTCCCGGGGGCAGTAAAAAAATGTGTGGGGGAGGCCCCAATCTCCCCACACTGCCCCGGAGACCGCCACCCCCCGGGGCTTTCCAAATATATTTGCGGGGGCACACAGCCCCCCCACAGCCCCGAGGACCGCCACCCCCGGGGCTTGTTTTTTTAGAGTTTGGGGGGCCTCTAAGGCCCCCCAAGCCCCGGGGACCGCCACCCCGGGGCTTAAATCAATTATAATTACGGGGGCACACTGCCCCCCCCGCAGCCCCGGGGACCGACACCCCCCGGGGCTTCTTTTAAAAAAAAAAAATATATACCTGTGTGGGGGGGCTCGAGCCCCCCCACATGCCCCGGGGACCACCACCTCCCCGGGGCACTAATATTTAAATTTGGGGGTCCGTAACGGACCCCCGAGCCCCGGGGACCATCACCTCCCCTCCGCTGTGCAAGTAAAGTGAGGGGGGCCGCACTGCCCCCCTCCTGGAGCCTGTGATGGCCCTGGGGACCGCCACCCCCCAGGGCCGGCTCCTGCAGTGTCCCGGGGTGCCCACCCCCGGGACACTGCTATTTGCTATGGCAGGACGGGAGCCTCACTGCTCCCGTCCTGCCATAGCAAACTTGCTTTGGATTTTGGAAGAGAGAGCAGGAAACCTGCTCTCTCTAGTCTAGTCAAATTAGTTCAAAAAATGGGCTAACCTAGAACTAATTGCAATACAATTTCTGTGAGTGGATTGTTATTGAAATTTTTTCATAGGAAACGATGGTGAAAAGTCTACCACTCTATCATGACGCGTTAATCCAATATGGCGGATTTTTCAAAATGGCTTCCCATTATTTGAGATATAGGGTATAACTGTTTATATGCCCATGTGTGGTATCATTTTATATGTTTTTAGGGACGGGAAAGTCAAAAATAACATCAAAAATTGTTTCTGATGACTATAACATCAAATTGGGATTAATACAATAAACAACGATAATTATATGTTAATATGCCAAACATAGTTTTGACATTATTTTTTATTTACATTTTTTTAACATCATTTGAAAAGGATAAACAAATTTCAACTAGATAATATAGCACTTCTCAATATGACACTGACAAATGAAAATTGTTAAAGAGATAAATTCAAACAGCACTCCTCAGTATAAGAATAGTATGATTTCAATCATCGTCCATGTCCACTTCCATGGAATTGCAACAGCTTATTCCTCGACAATCCGTGCACGCATCTGTGCACACTATTCCCTGTCTTTTGCATATACATTGCAGAGTCGCACATTGACTCTTGATACAGCCCCATTTCACAAATTTTAATAAATGATCTGGTGCTGGTGCTTGACTCATTCTAATGGGAGCCAATCTTCCATCTTTCACTTCAAATCCCCACTGTAATGGATCCATATGAATACTAATCCACTGCTGCACCTGATGATATACTCTGAGCGAATGAAATTTGCAGGCATCCTCTGTAGGAGGGAAGACTTCCGGTTTCACATGTATTGTTGATTTTGTTGCCTTTGAAGTGAAAGTTCGAAGTCTCATATCATGTAGTGTGCTGTCTCCTGTTATTCCTCCATACAACTCTATAATAGCATTAAGACCAGCATTTTCAATTTCTTCTGTTGATTTTTGTGAAGTTTGGAATACGGCAGCACTTTCTTTGAAGCTGCCTGATTTTCTTAGCAACTTTATGGAGTCACGTTTTCCTAATCCAAATGGTTTGGAGGTGGTATCACATCCTAATACGGCGTGAGCAAATAAGATGTGAGAGCAGACGTCATTACCTAAAGCTTTTGCTAATTTCCTAATATCATACACAGTTATGTTTTTGGAAGATTTCTTAGGTTCTGGGCAAAGGAAAATATCAAATTGTTTTCGGAGGACTTTCAGAAGGTTCCACAAGGACAGGTATAGTATTTCCTCTTTCTGCTGCAGCTGAACGTTCAAAACGAAGAACTTCTGAATAGGAGCTGCAGAATCCCATATGATTTACTGCTTCAACTACAAATCTTGAGCTTGTGTTGTCATGTAATTGAACTGCCAGCCCTAACTGCAACGGTACAACTAAGACTCGTGGGCGCACAGCTTGCATAATTGCCTGTCCTATAGAAGCTATTTTTCTCTCTCTGTTGGTTTTATCAGTAACAAAAACTGCTAATAAGAGCCTTAACGAATCAGGAATATAGCTCACATTATAGTCAACACTACTCATGTTTTCAATGGGTGGATATGTTTCTGGTTCTACAGGGATGTCTTTAATATCATTTCTTATTATTTCAGCAGCTGCCATAAGGAGATTGTTTCGATCCTCTTCAACATCTTCATGGCTATGACTGTGGTACTCTTGCAATACATGAGCAGCTGTACTTTTAAAAGTAACGACATCAGCAGTCCCTGCAACTGTTCCTATGAAGATTTCATCTTCAAAATGCTCTTTGAGTTTTTGTTTCATATACTTCGAACTGTATGGTTCGCTATCTTCTGGCAGTAATTCTCGCATTTTATTAACAAGTTCTTTAACAGTAGTTTGTTCTTCATCATTTTCCTCCATGTATTTAACTACTTGAAGAAAAGTTTCCTGGCGAACTGAGTCCTCTGGTCGACCTGAAGATATTGGAGGGTTATCAGTTATAGCCATTTATATACTCCAACACACATATATACTGCCTTTCACATATGTAGTTACTCACACATGTACCACTGAGATATACATTCACTCACTAACACACCCATACACACACTCACCCACCCATACAGTCCATCACAGATGCACTCTTGAAACCATGCACCCAGTGAATCACCCACTCACACATCTATGCACAGAGTCACACACACCCCACCCACACAAACACTCAGGCACCCATACAGATACTCAGACAACCAATCAATAACCCATGTAGACACTCATGTAGCTATTCACAAACCCATGCAGCCGCTTACACACCAACAGACAGATGGATACAGACATTCACACAGTTTAGTCACTAACCCATGCATTCAGTAAGATATGTTTAATCACTCACTTATAGAGTCAGTCACGCACCTACTAAATGATCCATTCAGACACTTATACACCCACTCATTCTTCAATACGCCTTTCCCTATATATATTAAACATATCTAAACTTTACAGAAACACACAGTCACTGGATGATGTCATCAGTGATGTCATTTGAGATGTCATCAGTGATGTCATCAGTGATGTCACTGACCATGTCATGAGTGATGTAATATGTGACGTCATCAGCAGTGCAGTGCGGGGCGCGAGTTATAGTTAGCTGAACTAACTATAACGGGGGAATTTCTATGGTTTTGTACGAGTGAAATGTCTAACTAACTATAACTGTCCCTAAAACCTATGGTTTTTTCAGTGAATTTATATATATATATATATATATATATACACATGTATATATATAAACACACACACTCATATATATGTATATATATATATACATACACACAAACATATATATATATATATATATATATATATATATATATATCACTGAAAAAACCATAGGTTTCAGGCACGTTATAGTTAGAAATTAGCATTTAAAAAACCTTAGAAATTCACAGAAAAAACCATAAGGTTTTAGGGACAGTTATAGTTAGTTGGACATTGCACTCGTACAAAACCCGTGAAATTCCCCGTTATAGTTAGTTCAGGTAACTATAACTCGCGCCCCGCAATGCACTGCTGATGACGTCACATATTACATCACTCATGACATGGTCAGTGACATCACTGATGACATCACTGATGACATCTCAAATGACATCACTGATGACATCATGCAGTGACTGTGTGTTTCTATAAAGTTTAAATATGTTTAATATATATGCCAAGGTGTATTGAATAATGAGTCGGTGTATAAGTGTCTGGATGGATGATTTAGTAGGTGCGTGACTGACTCTATAAGTGAGTGATTAAACGTATCTTACTGAATGCATGGGTTAGTGACTAAACTGTGTGAATGCCTGTATCCGTCTGTCTGTTGGTGTGTAAGCGGCTGCATGGGTTTGTAAATAGCTACATGAGTGTCTATGAGTTATTGATTGGTTGTCTGAGTATCTGTATGGGTGCCTGAGTGTTTGTGTGGTTGGGGTGTGTGTGACTGCACATAGATGTATCAGTGGGTGATTCACTGGGTGCATGGTTTCAAGAGTGCATCTGTGATGGACTGTATGGGTGGGGGAGTGTGTGTATGGGTGTGTTAGTGAGTGAATGTATATCTCAGTGGTACATGTGTGAGTAACTACATATGTGAAAGGCAGTTTATATGTGTGTTGGAGTATATAAATAGCTATAAGCGAGAGTGTGTGATTGTGATTGTGAGAGTGACTGTATGGATGAGTGTTTGCTTGTATCATTGATTGTATAAGAGCGTAAGAATGTGCTAGTATTTGTATGAGTAAGTGAGCTGGTGTGTGTATAACTGTATAGGTGAGTAAATGGCAGTGTGATTAATTATTTGCATGACTGACTAGGTGTGTGAGTACCTCTATGGATGAGTGGCGGTGTGTGAGTGTCTATGTAGGTGTATGAGTGCATATGATAGTCCTGTACTGAGTGACCGTAAGTATGAGTGACTGTACGGGTGAGCGAGTGGATGTGTGTGTAGACCTAAGAATCAGTGAGTGGGTATGTAGTTATTGGTGTTGGAGTATCTATGGTTTTGAGAATGGCAGTCTGTAATTTACAGTGGGTGTATCAAAAGTTATATTAGGGTGTGAGAAGATGCATGAAATTATCACATGGATGATGTCATCAGTGATGTCATTTGAGATGTCATCAGTGATGTCATCAGTGATGTCACTGACCATGTCATGAGTGATGTAATATGTGACGTCATCAGCAGTGCATTATGGGCGCGAGTTATAGTTAGCTGAACTAACTATAACGGGGGAATTTCACGGGTTTGTACAAGTGCAATGTCCAACTAACTATAACTGTCCCTAAAACCTATGGTTTTTTCAGTGAATTTCAAAGGTTTTTTAAATGCATATTTCTAACTATAACGTGTCTGAAACCTATGGTTTTTTCAGTGAATTTCAAAGGTTTTTTAAATGTTAATTTCTAACTATAACGTGCCTGAAACCTATGGTTTTTTCAGTGAATTTCAAAGGTTTTTTAAATGCTAATTTCTAACTATAACGTGTCTGAAACCTATGGTTTTTTCAGTGAATTTCAAAGGTTTTTTAAATGCTAATTTCTAACTATAACGTGCCTGAAACCTATGGTTTTTTCAGTGAATTTCAAAGGTTTTTTAAATGCTAATTCCTAACTATAACTATAACGTGTCTGAAACCTATGGTTTTTTCAGTGAATTTCAAAGGTTTTTTAAATGCTAATTTCTAACTATAACGTGTCTGAAACCTATGGTTTTTTCAGTGAATTTCAAAGGTTTTTTAAATGCTAATTTCTAACTATAACGTGCCTAAAACCTATAGTTTTTTAAGTGAATTTCAAAGGTTTTTTAAATGCTAGTTTCTAACTATGCCTACAGAGGTAGGACATGTGAAGAAAGAAGAAGAAACGCACAGAAAGAAGCAAAAGAAATGCAGAAAGAAGCAACAGAAGTCCACAAAGACGAAGAAAAGAGCAGGAAGAAGCAAGACATGTGCAGAAAGAACCAACAGAGGAGCAGAAAGAGGCCTTGTTGCAAAATCATCCTGTGCCCACAACTTTTTCAGACGGGTACTGGTGGTAACTGACTCGGACTAACCAGGCCTAGAGCCAGTGCTATGCTAAAAGACACTTAGAATACAGTGAAAACACCTACATACACTAGGGAACACTATGCGTTGGGGTACCCCTGTGATTTGTATGACCTTCTCTGTAAGGCCCTAGTACATAATAGGGCAGGGGGATTAAAACTTCCTCTTAAAACGCGCCCCGGGGTGCGTTTGCACAGTGGTGAAGGGAGGGGGGGGCCTGATGTGACATGTGTGCAAACACGCCCTGTGGCGCGTTTTAATTTGGGGAATTAATTCCTCTTCAATCGTGAGGGTCCCTGGGGTCCAACTAGCCCACCACATACCTCCAGTAAGCGCCACAGGGCTGCGTTGCAGAGAGGTGGCCCAGGCCACGCCCATTTTTACACCACTCTGCAACGCATCTCTGTGGCGCTTACTGGAGGTACGTGGTGGGCTAGTTGGACCCCAGGGACCCTCTGGATTGAAGAGGAATTAATTCCCCAACTTAAAACATGCCACAGGGCATGTTTGCATACATGTCACCTCAGGCCCCGCCCCCTCCCTTCCCCACTGTGCAAACGCGCCCTGTGGCATGTTTTAAGTTGGGGGACAAAGTCCCCTTGAATCCTGAGGGTCCCTGGGGTCCAATTAGCCCACCAGGTACCTCCAGTAAGCGCCACAGAGCTGCGTTGCAGAGAGGTGTAAAAAGGGGCGCGGCCTCTGAACACCTCTCTGCAACGCAGCTCCCTGGCGCATACTGGAGGTACCTTGTGGGCTAGTTGGCCCACAAGGACCCCCAGTATTCAAGGGGAATTAGTTCCCCAACTTTAAACACGCCAGGGGGCACGTTTGCTGAGTGTTGCAGGGAGGGGGCGGGGCCTAGCCGCGATGCCGGCTTTTTTTTTCATTTTTTTTCTTTAATAAGGGGGGCTGTGTGGCCCCCCTTCTCTTGCCTTTTTTTGTGCCCTGGGGACCCCATCCCCCAGGGCCTGCTCCTCTTTTTATTTTTTTTAAATGTTAATGGGATGGGGGCCACGTGGGCCCCCCTCCCATGGCCAATTCCGGCCCCGGGGACCCCATCCCCCGGGGCATGGCCACACATATTGTTTTTTATAGGAAGGGGGGCTGCATGGCCCCCCTCCTAAGGCCTCTATTGGCCCCGGGGACCCCATCCCCCGGGGCCCACCTTTATTTAATAATTTTTTTGTTTGGGAGTGGGGCCGCGTGGCCCCCCTCCCGGGCCACTTCTGGCCCCGGGGACCCCATCCCCCGGGGCCTGGCCATCCTTTTTTATTTTTTTTTGTGAGGGGGGCCGCGTGGCCCCCCTCCTCAGGCTTAATATGGCCCCGGGGACCCCATCCCCCGGGGCCTGGCCTCTACTTTAAAAAAAAAAAAAAATGTAATACAAAGGGGAGGGGGGCCGCGTGGCCCCCCTCCCGGGCCACTTCCAGCCCCGGGGACCCCATCTTTCGGGGCCTGGCCTCTCGTTGGGGACTGTGGGGGGTCCCCAATCCCCCCACGGTCCCACCGGCTGCCCGCGTCCTGCGGGAGCCGGCATTGCTTTTCCACATGGGGAGCTGCTGACATGCAGCTCCCCTTGTGGAAAAGCAATCTGCTTTGCTTCATTGAAGCGAGAGCAGGTTTCCCTGCTCTCGCTTCAATGAAGCAAAGCAGTTTGCAATGACAGGGCCGGAGCCGCGAGGCTCCCGCCCTGTCATTGCAAACAGCAGTGTCCCAGGGGTGGGCACCCCGGGACACTGCAGGAGCCGGCCCTGGGGGGTGGCGGTCCTCAGGGCCATCAAGGGCTCCATGAGGGGGGCCGCACGGCCCTCCTCCCAACAATTGCAAAGCGCCGGGGAGGTGGTGGTCCCCGGGGCTCGGGGGTCCGTTACGGACCCCCAAATTTAAATATTAGTGCCCCGGGCAGGTGGCGGTCCCCGGGGCATGTGGGGGGGGGCTCGAACCCCCCACACAGGTATATATATTTTTTTTAAATGAAACCCCGGGGGTGGCATTCCCCAGGGCTGCGGGGGGAGCAGTGTGCCCCCCGCTATTATAATAAGTGAAAGCCCCGGGGGTGGCCGTCCCCGGGGCTTGGGGGGGCCTTAGAGGCCTCCCAAACTTTAAAAAAACAAGCTCCGGGGGGTGGTGGTCCCCGGGGCTGCGGGGGGCTGCGTGCCCCCCACAACTCATTAAACAAGCCTTGGGGAGGTGGCGGTCCCCGGGGCAGTGTGGGGGGTATTGGGGCCCTCCCACACTTTTTTTTTCACTGCCCCCGGGACTTGGCCCACCCGGGGGCTAATTATTAACGAAGTGCGGGAGCCCGCGCTTCGATTTTATTTGTTTCGCGGCCGGATCCGCGAATCCGGCGCGCATTTTGCCGATTTAAAAAAAAAAAGCTTTTTTGGGCCCTGGGGGTCCTTGTGGGACCCCCTAAGCAGGCCTAGGGGGTCAGGGTGTTTCTACCCTGCCCCCTTTTCTTTTTTTTCGCGTTTCTTTTTCTCTTTTTTTGTGACTCGGTTCTACCGAGTCAAAAGATGGCTGCCAGCACTTCCTGGTTTGGAGTGTTGACAGCCAATTAGCATGAAGCTCGTGGTCGGGAGGGTGCGCGGATCCACCGCAGCCATAGATATCAAAACTTTTATTTTGGGAATTTCTCAGCAACTACTGAACAGATTTACACCATTTAAAAAAAAGGGTGCTTTCTGCACCAAGCACTACCTTTTTGCCAAATTTGGTGTAATTCCGTTCAGCAGTTTTGGCTGTAACCGTGTCTAAAGTTTCCTATGGGAAATTGATTTTTTGACCTCTTTTTTTTTATTTTTTCCGCAACTACTGAACGGATTTATACCATTTAAAAAAAAGGGCGCTTTCTGAACCAAGCACTACCCTTTTGCCAAATTTGGTGTAATTCCGTTCAGCAGTTCGGGCTGTAGCCGTGTCTAAAGTTTCCTATGGGAATTAACATGGAGAAAACACGTTTTGGGACCCCCCTTTTTTCTCGGCCCCCGCTTGCCAAATCACCCCGAAACTTTCAAGATAGGAGCGGACCGGAGTGGGCCATAAGTTTTGAAAATTTCGCGAAGATTCGTCAACTGGCGCCAAAGTTATTGGGAAAAGAATGTCACAAATTTCCTATGGATAATCGGTCCTAACTATAACTATCTACTGGCGACCGCCAGTAGATATATATATATATATATATATATATATATATATATATATATATATATATATATATATATATATATGTATATATCGCACAAAACCTTGTTTTTGAAGTTCCCTGGATATGCGGAACGAAAACAGGAACGGACTCCACTTTCTTGGTGCAAGTTTTTTTATTTTTCAAAAGTCATCTTTGCCGCCATGACTCGTTTCGGCCTTCTCAGGCCTTGATCACATGACGCGTCTACGAACCCTCCTCCATTTTTAAAGTGCCAGGTGCATAAACAAGTTGGAAGACAGACTATCGTCCTGTCTCCACATCACAAAACAGCATAGCAGAAAAGTTTGCATTTTTAAATCTGGACAAGAAAGATGTACTTACTAAATACAAAAGTAATATCTGTGTAAATACAAAGATATATCACACATTTAAGAACATAAAAAAACATATAAAAGCCCCTAAAGAACCAATCAAATCACAGTTGCAGTTTAATACATGCATACTGGCCATCCTATTGTATCATGGTTCCTATGCTATATTGATGTTATTAATATGTTCAATACATAAAAACCGGATTTAATAATTGCCTTATAAATACCGCCCAAAGTGGGCTGATTTCTTCTGCTATCATTGTAAAGTGCATGATTACTAAAGTGCAAAAGTGATAAAGTGCAAAAATTCACATATGAAAGTGCCAATGTGCAAAATGCTAATTCCTAGAAGACATTCTACTAAAAACAGCACAAGGGAGGTTATTTACAGGGATTGTGGAGTGCAGAGATTTCATAAAAATGTACAAAGATATAAACATATTATTGCGGGATTGGTAAAATGAATCTAAACTCATACTGACAAACTGTTACAGCCAAGTGTGCAGGTCCTCAGTTGTATTCAGCCCCTGTGGGCTTTTACTATCTAGCTCCAGCCTCTCTGTTGCCCCCTCGTCTTGGCTGTGGGACCGAGTCCACCACAAAGTATTTTAGCTGATTTAAGTCGTTGTTGTGGACTTCCCTGAAATGGCAGGCCACCGGATATGTTGAATCTGAGTTTGTGATGGCCCTCAAGTGCTGGAGAATTCTCTTGTGGACCTGCAGTTTCGTGCTGCCCACGTATCGCAGTCCACAAGAGCACTCCAGCACATAGATGGCAAATTCAGTTTTACAAGTAAGAGGCTTCTGTATTGTAATAGGCTTATCTTTAAATGGCGTAGAATAGGACATTTTGCTAATACCAAACTTGCACGCCCGGCATGAGGAGCATCTGATAAACCCTTTCCTTTTTGAGAGCCAGCAAGATCCTACGCTTATTTCTGGGCTGCTGCTCACCAGAAAGTCACTTGTTGAAGAGGCCTTCCTAAAGACTATTGTTGGACTTTGTGGAAGTATGCTCCCTACAACAGGATCATTCAACACTAAATGCCAGTTCTTCTTGATAATCCTGCATAAGCTATACCTTTGTTTATTATACGTCAGGATTAATCTTGTGTTGTCAGTATCTGGCATCGTGTTGTTTGTTTGTTTTCTTTGTCTCTTGCTGTTTGATGTTTTAAACAGCAGATCATTTCTACATTGATCCTTTGTTTTTTCCATTGCTATATTGATGGTTTTCTCAGAGTATCCTCGCTCTAGAAAGCATGACTTACAATCTGGCTGTGCCTTAATCAGGTCACTGTCTCTGCTGCATATCCTTCGCATCCTAAGCATTTCCCCATATGGGATGCTGTGTATGGTATGCTTAGGGTGAACGCTTGATGCATGCAGGATAGTGTTTCCTGCTGTCGGTTTACGATGTAGCTTGGTCTGAAGTTGACCATTGGCAACAAAGACCTCCACATCTAAGAAACAGACCGAATTATCACTGATGTTATGCGTGAAGTGCAAATTAATATCATTGGTGTTGATGTTGGTGACACTCTGGCTGCTTCCTCACCAAATCACGAAAAGGTCATCTATATACCTTATCCATTTGACTACATGGTCTTCCAAGGTTTTAGCATATACTGTGTTCAAGATCATTCCTTCCCACCATCCCATATGGAGGCAAGCATAGCTTGGAGCAAAGCTTGCCCCCATGGCTACCCCTCTTATCTGTTGGTAGACTTGCTGTTGGAACAAAAAGAAATTATTCTCTAGGCAAAATTTAGTCAGGCTAATAAGCATTTTGTTATGTTGATAAAATTCAATCGGCCTAGTGCCCAGAAAGTATTCTAAAGCCCTAATACCATCTTTATGATGTATACTGGTATATAGATTAGATACATCCAGTGTCATTAACAGGTAATCATCTTGCCACTGACAGTTATAAACTTGTTTTAAAAAGTCAGCAGTGTCCTGTATAAAAGATGGTAGAGCTCTGACATGTTCCTGTAGGAAGAAATCAATATATGTGGACACATTTTCCAGCAGACTCTGTTTTGCCGAAATTATCGGTCTGCCTGAAGGTTTTAAAATGTCTTTATGCACCTTGGGGATAAAGTATATAACGGGCATGGTTGGGTAATCATTCTTTAAAAATCTATACTCCTCTTGGCTGAGTAGTCCCGCACTTTTCCAGGCCAGAAGCTTGGCAAACAGCTCATTTTGTATAACATTGATTATTTGTTTGTTGCTCAGTTTATAACAGTTGCGGTCATTTAATTGCAACATAGCTTCCTCCATATACTGTGTTTTTGGCCATAACACCACGTTCCCACCCTTATCAGAATTTCTTATAACAACTGCATCGTTCTCACGGAGTTTCTTTATAAGTTGGTGGTATTTGTGCTGATGTGCGCTTTGTTTTTTGGAGAGTATTTGGATCTTGCGATTTAACGTCTTCACCTCAGCCGTTATTGACTCATTGAAAATATCGATTGAGTCTCTAGGCAGGATTGGTATAAACGTGGATTTAGGTTTAAATCCTGTGTTTACGGTTGCAGAGACGTTTATTTGTTGTTGTTCCATTATGCTCTGTGTAGACCCCTGTTGATTCACTGTAGATTCATGATTTTGTAGGGCTTGTAAGTCACATAACAAATTGACATCAGATGCTGGCAGGATACTAGCACCACTTGGAGGGGCCTCTCCAATTGTTCTCATTGATGAGTTACTTCTTTTTAGTAGATGAAACTTTTTTAATTTTAGTTTTCAAATAAACTTATAGATGTCAGCCCTTGTTTGAGGATAATCAAAGTTGCTGTCAGGGCAGAATGATAAGCCGAATGCCAGGAGTTGTTGTTCAGCATTGTCTAGGTTGATTTCTGACAAGTTGATTATTGTATTGGTTTTTCCCATTGTTTGGGTCACTTGCGCTTCCAATTTTTGTTGGCAGGTTTCTTGTTTGCACGCGTTCTCTCATTGTTTCCTTCTTCGCCTTCTTTCCCGGCGGTTTGCATTCCTCCTCTGTCTAATTTGGGATTTGCAATTCTGGGGCGCAATGTTTGGCGCCTTTCCTGTCGTAAAAAATTCAATTCTTCGGCTAGTGTTAATTTAGTTCTTTGATAGATTGTCCCACCTACAGCGACTGTATTTTGTTCTGACTCGATTCACTTTCCACTGCTGAACTGAGGTCAGACGTTGATGAAGTAGCCTGCACCTCGCGGCTAGAAACTGCTGTGGCTCCTGTCCCTGTAGCAAATCTTACTCCTTTAAATGTGGCTTTAGCAGCATCATATTTCTTTGAGAAAGTGAATATCTGCCCGTTATCATAATCATTCTTATCCCTTTGGAATTTAAAGGTCTTACGTTTTTTGATTATATCCTCCTCCTTCTTAAGTCTGGTTAGCATGTCCTCGCTAAGCTTAGTTATAACATTGTTACACTCCATTGCCTCTATTTGTTCATTTATTTGATCAATCTGCCTTTGTATATATATATATATATACATATATATAGATAGATAGATATATCGAAAAAGCGGTTCCTCACACTCCGTAGAAAGGATCCCACAGCATTCCGGTAGAAGTTTTCAAAATGCTTATTTATTCAAGCAGATGCACAAACGCCAACGCGTTTCGATGCTTACAAAGCACCTTGGTCACGACGCTGACCATGTTTTCTCGAGCTTTTTGTATACTTTCGTGTTTCAATCAGGACAATAAATTTAGTAAATATCGTTGATGGACTTCATACATACATTTTACCGTGGCAACCATTTTGGAGTATAACTTGTTCTATCGCTGTCGATAGACATAAAGCCTAATACAACATTGCACATTCTTCTGTGCAAACTTATATTTCATTCATATATTATTCTTGGCTCTGTGTAAAACCCTAATTATACTGAGCATTTAATTGATTCCAATTTCTAAAATTAATATTAATATCATTTTTTCATGATACTTGTGGTTGCTTTCTAACATTCCATTTAATAACACACACAATATTATCACATTAGGGTTCACAATTCATATACCATATTCAACAAAAGATTCACTTAAACTTCTTTTCAATTTAAGTATAGCCTCTGTGGGCTCTTTGTTAAGTCTGTTTACACTATTAAAACGTATTTACTTGTTGCTGTGTAGTCTTGTGACTCTCTCTTGCTGCTCTCAACTAGAGTAGAAGACTCCTATCATGTTGCCCCAGTAATGCATCTCTACTGTTGTTCCACCTGTGAACAAAAATACAACCAACAAAATTATTACAACCTTTATCAACCGGACAGTCTGACAAAAAACAAAGTTTACCTACTTTTTAGACATTAAAATTTTAAAAACTTAACATGATCATGGAGCTAGCAACAGGTTTAATCTTTAGAGATAAACATAGAGCTCATCGTCAATGTTCAATCCTGTCGGTTCTCTACTGTCTATCTCAAGGATGTACCTTGATTCTAGTCTTCTGAGCTCTTTCTCCCTGTCGCCATCTCTGTTCCCTTTGGGCACACTGTCTATAGCACTGTATTTTAGTAGTTTATGGTCTCCCCCATGGGTTTTATGGAAATGTCGAGCTACGGGGTAGCTGGGGTCATTGTTTTTTATTGCTCTTAGATGCTGCAAAATCCGTTTGTGGACCAGCAGTATAGTGCTGCCCACATAGTATTTGGAGCATGGGCACTTCAAGGTATACACTGCATACTCTGTTTTGCATATTAAATGCTGTCTGATTTTCAAGGATTTACCTAGTGGTGTTGTTAATTCCACTAGGTTCTGGCCATTCTCACAGGCTTTGCATTTATTGCACTTTTTAAAACCTTTTAGTGGCCTCAGCCATGTTTGCCCTGTAAATACCACTTCGCTTTTTACTAGTACGTCGCACATAGATTTTGCCTTCCTGAACGTGACCTGTGGCCTACATGAGAAATCTTTCCCTAAGATAGGGTCATTTCGTATTAAGTGCCAATGTTTTGTCAGTGCCTTCCTAAGTAGGATGTGTTTGTCATTGTACGTTATTATGAATCTTGTTTCTTCTTTCCCTTCCTTTCCAGAAATCGAGGGCACCTCTTCAGAAAAGAGTATGTCCTCCCTCTTTATCTCAGATACCTTTTGTTTTGCCTCCTCTAGTGCTTGTTTTGTGTATCCTCTCTGCTGTAATCTCATCGTTATGTTCTTCTGTGTCTGATTGTAGGTATCTGCCGTGCTGCAAATTCTTTTAGCTCTTATTAATTCTCCATAGGGAATGCTTCATTTTAATGTGTGTGGGTGGAAGCTTTTGGCATGCAGAATACTGTTGCCTGCTGTGGGTTTTCTGTACACGTTTGTGATCAATTTTGAATCCTGCACTGTGATCTGTACATCCAGAAAATGTATTTCTTTATTACTTATGTCACTAGTAAACTTCAAATTCAAATTGTTGCAATTTATTCTTTCTCCAAATGCCTTTGCAGAAACGTCACTGCCCTTCCACAGTGCAAACACATCATCAATGTAACGGACCCACATCACCAGGGGTTCTGTCCAGTCCTGTAGGTAATGTCCATGTAGCACCTGCTCCTCCCACCAGCCCATATGCAGATTAGCAAAGCTGGGAGCGAAGCAGGTGCCCATCAAAGTCCCCTGTAGTTGTTTGTACAATTCATCATTAAACCAAAAGATATTGTATTACAGACACCATTCCATAATTTCTAGGATCATAACGTTATGTTTGTAGTATTTCATAGCCCTGGCTCGCAAAAAATGTTGTGTTGCCTTCAGGCTATCCCCGTGCCGGATGCTCGTGTATAACGAGGTCACATCCAATGTCATCATATACATGTCATCCTCCCAAGTAACATCAAACATCAATTTAAGGAACTCAATTGTATCCTTAATGTACGACGGGAGATTGCTAACAGGTGGCTGTAAAAAACTGTCAACATAAATGGAGGTATTTTCTAGCAAGCTACCTATATCAGCTACTATGGGTCTCCCTGGTGGTCTGGTTTTATTTTTGTGGATTTTCGGAATTAGGTAAAACACTGGTATTTTGGGATTCTCTTTTTTCAGAAATTTCCATTCATCCCAACTTAACAAGGTATCATCCCTCCATTCAAGCAATTGATTGTGAAATTTCTCAACTACCTTCTCATATTCTATCCTTGAAATCTTAGCATAGCATTCTCGATCATGTAGTTGCGCATACACTTCCTGCATGTACATTTTTCTGTCCCAAAGTGTAGTGTAGTTCCTATTTCCCTAATAGGCTCTGCGCATTGGAATAATATACCCTATAGGTTTGACATAGGACTGAGGTCAGTATGTCCCTATCGAGTATATTAAACTTAATTACTTTGTGCCAGCTAGCTCAGAGGCCACTAGAAACTCCTTGTAAACAAGAAGGGAGTAGTTTCTGGCAACCGCATAAACATGACAACTTTGTTTCCCTTTAGAATCGGAACACTCTCAGAATCGTGGAAACAATAGATAACAGTTTCACTCAGCTAATCGTGCATGCTTAGTTTCTTCAGAGTTACACAGAAAGAATAGACGGGCGTTTCAATAAAAAGGATTTATTGAACAGTCTTGTTTCTCGTGTAAGAGATATGAGCTGTTATGATCACAAGACAATATGCAAGATATATAATGTACAGCGTAAGCAGTAGAAAGAAATAATACTGCGCTAGCATTATCTTTTAGCTATGACACATATATTCATATACATAAATAACATAAGCTAAAAATGCGAGTACTCATACGATGCATCTCTAAGCTAGTTCTACCCCAGTGTACCTAACCTAACCTAGGTGTAGGACAAGGTAAGAAGTAGGTGAAGTATTCTATAGTATAGTATACTAAGAGTCTGATATGCCAAGAGTCCCTCTAAGTTCTAGTCGGCTCCATACCTTGAGAATGAGAGAGGTGGGAATCTCCTTCCGGATCTTCGAACTCTAACACCCCGCGAAGGGAGTCAGAACACTGGAAGCTGGATTCTCTGCGAGCAGGGATGACAGCGTCTCTTCTCAGTGCGTCAGGCCGGGACACGGGCTCCTCTAAAGTCGAGGTCTCCTCCTAACTTGCTTGGGCAAGGGAAGGTATATTTATACCTGGTAGGTGCCTTGGAATGTTAGCATTGACGTGAAGTCGGACAGAGGAAGACGTCAGGAATGAACCCTTAAGGAATAGTGGTTCATGCATAATAGATGCGTTCTTGGAGAAATCAATAATCCTGTGCTAGGGGAACTCCCAAGAGCTTAAGGGTCTGGTTTCTAAGAACTCGTTGTGACGTTAGGGTGGACGGATGTCGGTGACCATGCCTGTATTTGGAGTGCATGGCTAATGCCTAAATAAGGACTGGGATTTTATGCCTATATAAGGGCAATGCGAATTGTGCCTATATAAGGACATGTTTCCGGAAAGCCTATATACGGACACCTAAAGCGGAATACAACACCCACTCCACTTTCGAATGAACGATAATACTAAATGCTAAACATTAAATGCTAAACATTAAACTGAGTACCACATGTTGCTAAAAACATTTCTAAAAGCATATTAAAAGAAGTCTTTAAAAGAAACTGTTGCTAAAACATGTAATGCAATAGGTACTGTACATTTTAAAGCATTTTTTTTCATTCTAAGCATATATCATAAATAAAATGCAACATGAATGAATAAACAGAAATATATACATTTGACGAAATGGTTGACAAGTTTTCAAAAATCAAAGCCATTTTGTAACATGAAATTATAGTAAAATAAGGTGACAATGTGTCCCTGGAAGTATTCAAAGAAGTCTGTTTTATATGAATAGTTCTACTGTAAGCAGATTGAGTTGCATGTATTTTCAAAAAATAGAGAAAAAGAAAAAAGTTCAATTTTAGGAAGAGTTCCAAGTTTTGTTCTGTTTTGAAAATATGGAGGCCAAATTTCATTGCGTCCCTGGCACACTGAGAGCCGAATCAAAGTCAGTGTATGGGTCTGGTGTAAACATGAAATCATCTATTTCTGTAGACAAAAGATCGTCTACCGATGTCGGTGACAGTTGGAATACCTCATTTAGAAGGTTAACTGCACAGAGATGTGAAGCATCGCCTTCAGCATAGGATGCCGCAACAATGTTCGCGTCCGTTGTTACCTGTGTGCCTGTTGATCCATCTCGTACCTCAGCAGCAGCAGGAAGCGTCTGTGAGATCTCAAGGAATGCCGTCATCAGGATTGGTAGCCTCTGGGGACAACACAGAGCATGGGCCATTATCGGGTCCAGCAGAGTATCGATATCCTTTGGCATGACTGATGGAAGTGTTAGACAGGAGTCTAGCACGCATTCTTCACCGCAAAGCAGGCAGCGTAGAACAGGTAAGATGCAATCTTGCCAGATTGGTCTGAATGACAGAAACCATGTTGTATTAAGTTCCCGTAGACGAGGCATGCCCAAAAGTTGCACTATGTGCTCACGGCACTTCCGTTCTAGGAGAGCTTTCTCCACATCGCTCGGAGTGATGCCGGTGAATAGGCTTGCCATAGCGTAGTAGTAGGAATAGAAACAGGATTCCTGCAACGAGTGCTAGAATTAATGGCACACCACCAAACACCAAATGTGCGAAGTTTGGGATGATTCCGAGGACTGCTTGGAAGGGTGCTAACAATCCTGAACAGATGGTCTTAAATACATGTACAATCCCGCTCGTATCAAACATGTTTAAGATACGTCCCATCCTTTCTGCGAAATGTATAGGGCAGTTAGTACGAATTAAAGCCTGTATCTCAGCCGAAGTCCTTGCAATTTGTAGATCATAGGTTTCTTTGGCCGAGGTCAAAGGCACGGTCTGTTGCAAAAGCATGGCTTTCATTCTGCTTAAAGTATCAAAACGTATAAAAGAAACATTCAATAAAGGCCATAGAGGCGACTCCCTGACTGTCTCTGTTTGGGGGAACAATACTTGCATACAGCAAGTAACCCTGGAGTCGACCGTTACCAGATATGGGATTCCTGGCAACATGCCACAGCAACTCTGATCAATCAACATGAGGTAACTCCCATTAGAAAGTTGGCCAAACGTTGGATTAATCACAGCAGCCGGTGTACCTTGCAGGTGGCAGGATAAATTTGCCACAGAACCATTACAAGCCCCGTGCAAAGAAATGTCCTGACATATGAGAGAACCGCTTAATGCCTTTTCACAGTTTGTACCGCTTAGAAACACTTCACAATCCCCACTCCAACATCTGTATTCGTAAGGTAAATCCCAGGATGTCTTAATGTATTCTTTACCCAACCTTTCATATTTGCCTGCTTGCATTTGCTTGAGGCAATACTGAAAATGAAAAGTCGAGACAGGCAGAGTTATTTTGCCATGGATAAGCCATTCTGTAGCTGGTTTCTCTGCCACTGTGAATGGTAGTTTTTCCAGTTTTTCAATGCTCAGCACTGTATACTTTGCTCCCCTTTGTGCCAGTTCGATCTGTTTATCTGTTAGATTGTATTCCGAAAACAGAGACGACGTGTTGATAAAACGCCAAGGCACATAGCCCGCACGCAAAGATTGCAGCGTCCAGCCTAATAACATAATAGAACGTAACTGAGATTGGCCTTGTTGTAACATGGCTGAATCTTGTTAAAGTATGTCAATAGCAGAGGATACAATGTTGTCCAATGAATAAAATCTGGATGACAAAGTTGTTAACCCATTGTCGACCACAGTGAGAGATTTCTCTAAGTTAATACGATCAAGTTCACGTATTCTTTCTGTGGCCTCTGCCTGTGAAACCTTCCATATTTCATTATAAGCAGCATAAATGCCGGCATATATGAAACGTTTTTGACGCGGTTTTCTTGGTCCTAGCAAGAATTCCCTAAGGTCTGCGTCTTCTTTAAGTAAAGATAAGTGTTGTTTCACATCCTCAAGTGTAGATTTTTGTAACCAGTCAAGGCACAATTTTCCTACACTGTATGTTGTTACTACCCCCGTATGTTGTCTTTGAACATATCGTGGGTCTGGCCTATGGATAGTAAAGCCCTGTGTTTTATTCAGGAATCTTTCTTGACAGATGTTTGTGTCTATGGGCCAGAGCAACCATTTTTTCCAATCAGGATCTGTTCTGTTGTTTTGTAGTTTTGTGTCTACTGTGACCGCTCCCTGTGTAGTGTTATTACTTGCAGGTGTTGGTACAGAAGGTGTGTTCATGTCTTTGATCTTGGCTAAACCAAGGCAAGACGTTTGTTGCAGAGTGTCATTCAAAAACATTATTTGATGTGGGATGATACATGCTCTAAATAAAGCTTCTATCCCCTGCACTTGCCAATCTTTAGAACCCCATACAGATTTTGTGTCTATTGTGTCTTTCCAAAAGTCAAATCCTTGTCTAGACAGTTGGGTAATAAAGGATGCAGAATAAATCTGTTTTGTAATAGTTAACATAATTTTCTGACCTGTTTTGTTTACATTCTTATAGAAAAATGTTTCTGGATCAGATGTATTGTACCCTGAAAAATATGGAAACTTATTTGCAAACGTTTTTGAGCTACCCCTTGGTGGTGTAGGACAATGTTCCCATTGGTTAAATTTAAAAACATTTCTAGGTGTTGCAGATTTATGCAAGAAATGATGACCTTAGTGGTTGTAACAATATAGTTGTTCATAGTCTGATGAACCCTCTAAGTATTCATTGTTAGAGAATGCAGCAGACCTTTCTAAGTCAGACATCATATCATTCACAGTCTCAAAGTCCCAATCATCAGAATAGGTACTGGAGGTAATAAAATCACTTAATGAAATTTTAAACAAATGTGGAATCTTCAAAAGTTCCGTGGGGCCGAATATATCGAAATCGGTTTTGTCCCAAACTATACCATCCTGTATAGGACCGGCTGTGATGTTCACTGCTGTCAAGTCTCTTGTTTCACGATGGGAAGATTTGTGTTGTTTTAAAAGTAAGTTCACATTTTTATTTTCAGTTTCCAAACGGATGTATCTGCCATTTATAAGCATGCTAAGAGTCATAACCAAAGCTAGCCAAAGCAGAAAGAAAAATATTCCAGAAATAATCCATAGTTCAATCCATGGTGAAACCAGATAAGTCTTTCTCAGGAAATGAAAAAGGTCTTGTACTTGTTGTTTGAAAGTTTTTGATGCTGGCGTCGTTTCAGGTTCACTCGGATCCTCAGAAAACGTATCAAAGTTAATGAAATAGCCAGAAGCAGTACGGTCAATTGTTGGAATTGCATCAGGATTTGTTGAAATCGCTGGAACCAGTTGATCACTTGTTACGTTGGTGTAGACAGGTGTATTTGGACGAACTGTTACTTGAGTTTCAAGAGGGATGAGTTCCATAGCATTGTTGCTTAGTCCTTCATCTGTTACTGCTGAATTCTCGATGGTTATGAGTCTTTCAGTCTGAACCTCTTGGGTAGTAGCGAGGGGAGTGCGTCTGCTACTAGGTCGGATTCCACGAGGCCTACTATTTAGTATTGGCCACATACTGTGGTTTGATGAGGTCGATTGACACAAATCTTTTCTCCTTTTTTCCAACAAGGGGCGGCAGAAGTACTGTTCTTGTTCCGTGGATGGCTAGGACAGGTACTGGTTGTCTGTAAGAAGGTCCAAATTCCTTCTTGTCCGCAATCTTCTCCCTGACTAGATCCCCAACTTTTGGGATCCAGACAGGCCTTGCTGGGACTGCCGGTGTTTCCCCAGTGGTGGTTGGCTGCAGGAACACGTTGCTTTGTTTCGATCTTAGTTCATTTAGATCCTGTAAAACAGCCAAACGGTCTTTGATATCAAAGGGTTTATTTTCCACCACTGTGCCTTTACATTCGAGATCAGGAACCCACATTCTTGTCCCAAATAGGACCTCATATGGAGTGACCCCCCCTAGAGAACTTCTTGGCAAATTATTTAATGAGCGTTGGACCCCATAAAGATGTTTGATCCACCCATCACCCGAACCTAATACTCTAGCTGTTATAGACTGCTTTATGTCCCGGTTTTTCCGTTCCACAACAGAATTTCCCTCAGGATGAAACATAGAGGAGTACCGCAATACAACGCCCAAACTGGCCATGGCTTCTTTGTAAGCCCGAGAGCTAAACGCAGGGCCCTAGTCAGAATGTAGTGTGCCAATTGCGTATGTGCCGATAAAGACTCGCAAATCTTTTATAACAGTTCGAGTGTCAGCCGAGCGCCGAGGCCATATCCATAGGAACCTTGAGCACGAATCCACTGCGACCATTATATATTTATAGTTACCGTCCCTTTGCAAGGGACCGCAGTGGTCCAGGTAAACACAAGCTAATGGACTGTCTGAAATCAACAGGGGTGTCTGCGCAGGACGTTTCACTGTGGAGACTTTCGTCTGTTGGCATATTTCACATTCCAAAACATAGTTCTTGGTCTATTTCCTAATGCCAGGCCACCAATATCTTTGTTTAAGTAAAGATACTGTTGCAGAAACACCTGCATGGGCAGAGGCTATCCCTTCATGTGCTGCTAGGATCAGTCCTAATCTACGTTCCTTGTTTGGAATTACCCTATCCCCCACTCCAGGGATTCGAGCAAAAGGAACGTTGTTCACATTAATTACATAAGAGTACTTGAGTGGAAATTTTTTGGGTAACGCTGCACCACTGCCTTTGCTTGAAGCATTGACAGCCAATAATATCTCACTGTCTATTCTCGTTTTTGAACGAGTGATCGCAGCTATGGAAGCCGTCTGGACAGCCCCCTTTGCGGCCTCGTCAGCCAATGAATTCCCTGCAACGTGAACGCCATCACATTGATGACTCAGCGTGTGTATCACGTGAGCTTTTGGTAGTTCGTTTTTCAACTGAACTACTTGTTCCCAAAGCGTTTTATGCTTTATTGTGCCACCTTTTGCATCTTTGAACCCATTTTCAAGCCAATTTTGTATATATTCATTATACGACTGAACACAGTAAAAAGAATCGCACACTATGAGTGTGGGGAATTCGCGATCTGTACTTTCAAGTGCCAGTTTGAATGCTTGTAGTTCAGCTCGCTGAGCTGTACAATCTCCTAGAGATTGAGTTTTAGTGACCATTGGTCTGAAGTTACCATCTTGCATGCGACCTTTCACGATTGCGCATGCCGCACTGTAAGCTTGCTTACTCCCTGTAGCGGGTTGTGCTGATCCGTCAGTGTAAATTATGAATTCGTACTGATCGAGAGGCAGAATTTCAGTGGGCAGAGGACATTCATGTTCATATTGCAGGAACGCTTGTGTTTTTAAATCAGGATCAAAAACATATTCAACATCTGTTGCAGCAAGAGAATTAACCCATTGTATCCATCTAGGATGTAAAGCTTTTGCATTTGGAATGCTCGCTTTTGTAACCGCCTCTAAGGCTGGTACTGGGGTTACGACCATAATGCGTTTCCCTTGGGCTAGAGCTCTTTCTTTTGCTACTGCAGTTTGAACTGCTGTCAGTATTTTTTCAGTTGAAGTGAAGCACATTTCTGCTTGTGTATACAAATGTGATTTGTATGCTATTGGTACTTTTTCACCCTCATTAAATGTTAAATAGGTGAATCCGCATTGTCCCGAAATTATTCGGATCACTAAATTGCGTGTATTTACGCGTGTTTGTAAGTGATTTGTTGTTAACATGTTAGCTTGGAGTGAACGCAGGATTTCTGTGTGTTCTTGTGTCCAATGTTTGATTGAAAAATCAGGTTTGATTAATTCGTAGAGAGGTTTAACCCTTTCTGCGTAATTTAGAATGTAAGTTCTTCCAAAATTTAGGAAACTTGGGGGGCGTGGCTTGGCGAGCCATCATGGCGGACGTGTGTTGATCGCACTCCGTCCGGCCCCATGATATCCTGCATATTTATCCTGTTTCTCCGACGCTGACACGATCCCTGAGCTGCCCCGCCGAATACTGAATGTGGCGGCGTACCCCTGGGCCGATCTCCGTGCTGCGGGGGATCTGCTCAAGAGATCGCGGGGATCGAGGGAGGACGCGGCCGGCGTGCCCACACAAGGAGCAGGGGAGTTGCCTGATCCCTTGCCCGTCCGGAGGTGCCATCGCTGCAGCGGCGGAGGGGGCGGGTCGCGCCTCGGCGATCCCGTGAGCCCGGGCTGGTGCCGGCGGAGTGGGGCTCATCCCCGGGGTGTTAGCGGCCCCTGTTCCAACGGGGCCTGGCTGAGTTGCGGAGCGGCTCGGTGACCGGATCGGGTCACGGAAGCGAGGCGCCGTTCAGGGTATGCGACGCGGTCGGCTGGCCGCCATCTAGCGGTAGAGGATTGCTCCGGGAGGTGCCAATATTGGATCCCTGGGAGTGTGTGGGCCCTTCAGGACATTGTGTGTGATGTGGGGTCTGGGGACCGCCTGAAGGCCCGCCGGCACGACTGCGCTCTCGACCCGTGCCTGCCCGCCGCCTCCCTCTCCCCCCCTCTTTGAGTTAATACTTGCTGGGGACTCGGCGGCTGGTCGGGCCGCAGGGGGAGCGGGTATTTGTGGAAAGACTGCATCGCTGGGGGGCTGCCCTGATTTTCTGGCCGTGTGGAGGTGCTGTCGCGGCGGCTGCCGGAGGGGCGAGTTGCGCCCGGTGGCCAAGTGAGCTCGGACTGGTGCGGAAGGAACAGGGCTCATCTTTGGTGTGCGGGAGGCCCCTGGTCCGGTGGGACCCGGCTGCGCTGCAATGTGACTCGGTGGCCGGATCGGGTCACGGAGGTGAGGTGCCATTGGGGGTGCGTGATGTGGTTGGCGGGCCGCCATGTTGAGGCCATAGACTTCTCTGGGAGGCGCTCCTACTGGCTCCCTGGGGGTGTGTGAGGCCCTCCACGATATCACCTGTGCCGCTGGGCCTGAGGGCTGTTCGGGGCCTGACACCACCAATACGACGCTGTGAGGCACCTGCCTCCCTCTCCTCTTTGAATCAGCACCTGCAAGGGATTCGGCGACCGTGTCGGGCTGCAGGTGGGGCGGGGATCCGCTGACCACCAACACCCGCGCGCGTCTTGGTGGAGCCTCGGCCCATCTGTTCCGCCGCTGGGTCCTGGGCGCAGTTGGGAGTGCGATCCTGGCTCCATCCTAAGGTGAGGGGGCCATCAACCATCTCGGGGTGAACGGGACCGCTGGAGCGGTATCCCTATCTCCCTTGATTTCTTGGGCCACTATGACACGGGACAAACCAGGCAGCGGCTCTGGCAAGCAGAGCACAATGGATAAATATACGGGACAGGGGGCTCCGGCAGCTGCATCCGGGGGACCACAAAGTGCGGTACCTGATAATGCGGCCCTCCTGGCAGCTATCACCCAATCCAGAGATGCTTTGGAGGCCAAGATTGGGGCGGTCAGCTCTGATGTTATGCTCTTACGCCAAGATTTGAGGAATGCGGTCGCCCGCATTACTGAGACGGAGACGAGGGTCTCAGGTGTGGAAGACGCGGTCGCCATCCTGCAGCAAAAAGTATCGTCCCTGGAGACTACACAGCGGGGCCTAGCATCAAGAGTGGAGGATGCAGAGGGGAGGGCGCGACGTAACAACTTGCGCTTTGTGGGCTTTCCGGAGGGTTGCGAGGGCGACAGTATGGAGCGGTTTCTTCCAGACTGGCTCAAGGGCTGGCTCCCTCCTGAGGAGCTCTCGACATGCTTCGTGATAGAACGGGCTCACCGGGCCCTGATGCAGAAGCCCCCACCAGGAGCCCGCCCGCGGCCTGTCATTGCTAAGCTTCTTAATTACCATGACAGAGATACCATTCTTAAACAGGCCCGGGCAAAGGAGCCGTTGCTGTTCGACAACTCCCGTATCATGATCTTCCCAGACTACACAAAATTAGTGCAGCAACGGCGGCAATCGTTCCTAGCCGCCAAGGCCCGCCTCCGTGAACTCAAGCTCCCCTACACGTTGCTATATCCTGCCCGGCTGCGGGTGGTGTACCTGTCTCGCACCCACTTTTTTGATTCACCGGAGGAGGTGTTCCTATGGACAGATGAGACGGTGCGGCTGCGTCCCCATTCGCCACCGGGGCGTGAGTCCGACTCCTCTTCGGGTGGGCCGGCCCGGGATCGGCCGCGGCCGCGGGGAAGAGGTGGCGGGCGCTCTAAATCCAGGTGTCGCTCCCAATCTGTGGGGGCCTCGGGGCGTGAGGGGTCTACTACTCGACAACATGCTTCGGCAGACTGAGTTCAGGGTCCTCTTATGGGGGTTTTGTTTGGGATGACCTGTATTGACCGGAGAAACACGTATGAAGGTCCATCTCCTCGTGGGGCTCTACCCGTGGAGAAAGGGCCGGTGGACCATGGGTTGTGAACTGGGGCTCCATTGGCGAGTGAGGGGTGGGACCTTTTGTTTGGGTCAGCCTGCTCTGCCTGCCGCGACAGGTACTTCACTGTTCTTGAGGTACAGGGTGGGGGGGGATTTGTTGGGTTGTGCTTGGGGGGAGGGTGTTTCTGGGTTGTTGGGAGGGGGGGGTTGTTGTGTTGCTTGGGGGGAAGGGGGTTCTATTGTTTGATCGCACTGGCCTACGCTACATCAGAGCCACCGTATCCAGACCACATACTCTTGCCTTGTACACATACACGCTCTGATTTTCCTCATGACTGGGAATTCTAGTGCTACGCAGGATCCCTCTGGGATCCTCCACATAATGAGTTGGAATGTTAGGGGGGCGCTGGATAAAATCAAACGTGGCGCCATACTTAAACAGGCAAAGCGCGCGCGTGCAGATGTCCTGATGCTGCAGGAGACACATCTTATGGGGACTAATTGTAATTGTAATTGTAATTGTAAAACATTTGTAGAGCGCATGGTTACCAAAGGCATCCCAGCGCTAGAGGCCGAATTCATGGTCTACATCTCAGTCATGGAAACAGGAAGGTTTTTATGCGTTTCCGAAAGGCCAGATGGTTAGTTTCACACCGAATGGCAAGGGGGAGGGAGTTCCAAAGCCTAGCAGCATTATATGAAAAAAGGCGACCCCCTGTGCGGGCCTTCCTAATTCTAGGAACAACAGCCAACTGTTTATTACATGATCGCAGGGTTCTCTCAGGATGATAAAAGGACATGAGAGAACGTGTGATAGGTGGGCCAGAACCTAGCAAAACCTTATGTGTGATACAGAGAGCCTTAAACTGCACTCTCTGCTGGATAGGCAGCCAGTGAAGGGCGGCCAGTGCAGCCCCTGCTGACTGTCGGCTGGGGATATTCAAGAGTTGTCGTGCCGCACAGTTTTGAACAATTTGTAGTTTCTTAATCGTGGAGCAAGATGTTCCTAAGTATAGGGCGTTGGCATAGTCGAGCCTAGAAAGTATAAGGGACTGGACTACCACTTTCCTTGCAGAAATAGGGAGGAGGGGAATGATTTTCCGTATCATCCTCATCAGCCCAAAACAGCTGCCAGCAACCTTCCTTGCTTGTTCCCCAAAATCAAGGTTACGGTCTAGCCAGACTCCCAAACTCTTGATATAATCTTTGGGGGAAGGGGAGGACCGAAACAACTCGGCCAAGAGGATATTATGTTGGGTATAGAAGGTTTACCCAGGAACATAAGCTCCGTTTTAGATCCGTTGAGCTTCAGGAATGAACCCTCCATCCATACTGCGATCTCTCGAAGACACATTGCCCAGTCCGGGACGATGGTGTTGAGCTGATTAAAAGAGACAATCAGCTGCGTATCATCGGCATATGTGATAATTTGAATGCCGAAAGGCTCCACAACACCTGCCAAGGAGCTCATATATACGTTAAAAAGAGTGGGAGACAGGGAGGATCCCTGAGGGACCCCACATCGGAGGGGCAGAGGGTCAGAGATACAGTCTTCATGAAACACTTGAAAAGATCGGTCATCCAGAAAGGAAGAAATCCATTCAAGGGCCAGATCAGTCACTCCTATATCTCTAAGCCTCTGAATAAGCAGCTGGTGATTAACCGTATCGAAGGCTGCGCTCAGATCTAAAAGCACGATGGCAGCGCAGCCCCCGTTGTCTAGGATTTTCCTAGTACCCTCAACCACCGCTAACAGAGCGGTTTCTGTGCCTTGTTGGGGCCTGAAAACCAGTTTGAGATGGATGAAGGCAGTTATTGCTTTCCAAAAACCCGGACAGAGCGATATTCACATGTTTTCAGCAATTTTGCTGATCCTGGTAACAATGAAATGGGGCGATAATTCCCTAACATTTCAGGGTCCAAGTTTGGTTTTTTCAGCAAGGCTTTAACCATTGCTTGTTTCCAAGGGAAGGGGACTATGCCTGTCCGGAATGTAGCATTAATCAAATCTAGGATAGTTGTAGACACTGTATCAAAAATCCGATTTAAAATGAGGGGGGGAACTGTATCCTTGGGAGAACCTGACTTCAACTGGCCAAGAATACCTTGCAGGGCAGAATGGTCCAGGAGAGGAATTTCCGCTAAAGTGCAATTATCAGTGCCTCCTTTGTTGTTGATTGGGGAGACATTAATTGAAACAGTGGTCTGATGAAAAGAGGAATAAATATCTTGAATTTTATTAAAGAAAAAAGTAGCTAAAAGATTGCAGCGAGATGACATATCATCGCAAGAAATAGGCGGGGGGAAGTTTAATAATGTGCTATGCTTTCAGCGCTTTGGGTACATATATGTCTTTCACTCCGGGTTTGTGAGGGGTTCCCGGGGGGTTGCGATCCTTCTACATCGGCGAGTTCCATACACACACATGAAGGCTTGGAGGGATACACAGGGCAGGTACTTGTTTCTTCAGGGACGGGTGGGGACGGAATCCGTCGTTTTGGGATGTGTCTATGCCCCCGCCCCTGTCATGGAGCATGGTGGAAAAGATCATGACCTTGTGGCCAGATATGCCGGATGGATTGACTGCGGTGGGGGACTGGAATGATGTGCTGGACCTGGTCGGTGACCGTTGGCGGCCTGGGGCCCCGTTGACTGCGGATGGGACTACTAGGCTGCAGTCACTGATGGCCGGTTTGGACTGGGTGGACCCTTGGCGTCGCCTACATGGGTCGGCACAAGGCTATACATATCTGCCGGCCGTCCACAGTTCCTTCTCCCGCCTTGATTACATCTTCGTTCCCCGAGCCATAGTTGATAGGGTGGTTGCCGCAGATATTCTTCCGCGTGGACTGTCCGATCATTCACCGATTACTCTCACATTATGTATGGGTTGGGCACAGCAGCCATTTCGGTGGCGGCTATCGGTGTGGAACCTCCAGGGGGAATAATATAGAGAGCATATGGAAGAGGCCATTGCCAAATATTTGTCGACTAATGTAGGGACTGTGGAGGGGGCTGACTGCCTCTGGGAGGCGATGAAGCCTAGGCTTCGTGGTGTGGATATCTCATTTTGTGCAGCTGCCCGCAGATTGCGTAGGGAGGCTCTCGTCCAGGTGGAGGCGAAGCTATTTGACTTGGAATCTCGCAGCGGGGAAGGAGCGGATCGGCAGGCTCGTCGCCGACTCCTCCTGGCGCAACAGGAATACGCCCATATTCTCCTAGACGAAGCCCGGCAGGCGTGGTTGGCGACACGCAGCAGGATCTACCAGTGGGGAGATAAGTCTAGCAAACTATTACACAGGTTGTGTCAGAGGTCGCTGTGTCCTCAGTCCCTTCCGGGCATTTTGGGTCCGGATGGGTCCCCTCTCACGGATCCCTCCGTGATCGCCGAATGTTTTGCTACATATTATACAGACCTTTATGCCCCTCGGGAATGCCTTCCTGCAGCCGCAGTCGGCCGCTTTATCGACGATCTGCCACCTAACACCCTCGCTGATGACGTGCGCGAGAAGCTGGATCTCCCGCTCACGGAGGAGGAGCTGGGCGCGGGGCTGGGCGAGATGCAATCTGGAAAGGCCCCCGGGCCGAATGGCTTCCCATGTGAATTTTTTAAACGTTATTTCCTGCAATTGGGACCCCATTTCTGTAGGGTGGTTGAGGAGGCCAGGGAACAGGGGTACCTGCCTCGTGATTGGCGGCATGCAGAGATTGTGGTGTTCCATAAGCCTGGAAGACCCCCAGACCATCATGCGTCCTACCGTCCCATATCCCTTCTTAATGTGGAGGCTAAGGTGTTGGCCAAGGCGTTGGCCAATCGTCTGCGGGCACATATTACGTCTTTGGTCCACCCCGATCAGGCAGGGTTTATGCCCCAGAGGGCGACCTGCCATAATATTCGGCGCGCACACGTAGCAGTGGCGACTGTCCAGGGGTTGGGGGAGCGGGCCGCGTTATTGCTGGCGGATATGGATAGGGCTTTTGATTCCCTTAGTTGGGTCTACCTATTCGCTCTTCTTCGCAGATTGAACTTTGGAGCGCGCTTCCTGTCCTATCTGACTCTCCTGTATACAGATCTGACGGCGTCGGTGCGGGTGGCGGACTCTGTTTCCCCCGCGTTCCCTATCGGTCGGGGCACCAGGCAGGGCTGTCCGTTGTCCCCCTATCTGTTTGCTTTAGCGATGGAACCCTTAGCGTCTTGGGTGCAAATGGATGCTCAGGTGACGGGTCTGGAGTGGGCGGCGGGTTTGTCGGATCGCATCGCTCTGTATGCTGATGACGTACTCTTTTTCCTTACAAACATAGATAGAACGGGACCGCGCCTTCTCCGCATTATGCAAATCTTCGGGGAGGCCTCGGGCCTCTACATGAACCCGAGCAAATCTACACTATGGGTCATTGGGGGAGGGACGGGTCCGGGTTCCTGGGCCTCGTCTGTTCGGGTGGCCACGGAGGGATTGAAGAATTTGGGGGTGTTCCTGTCGGATTCGCCTACCATCTCTTGGGAAAGGAATTTGGTTCCTGTGTGGGACCGTGTATGCGGGGATCTAAAAACCTGGTCTCTCATGCCCCTGTCGATTTACGGTTGGTCGGCCATCTTTAAGATGGTGTCGCTTCCCCGTCTCCTCTACCAACTACAGAATCATCCCTATCCGATTTCCCCCGGATGGTTCCGACGGATTAATACGGCCCTGGGCCAGTTTCTGTGGGCTGGTAGAATGGCAAGGGTGGCTCTGCGGACCTGCTTCCAATCTACGTATTGTGGGGGACTGGCGACATCTGATATTCTATCCTATTATATGGCTTCTCACCTGTTGGTTCTCAATGAGTGGTGGTATGGGGATAGGGGCGACCCAGCCTACGCGGTCGAGCGGCGTTGTATGGGGGATCATACCTTGCACACTATACTCTATTCTGCGCCACTACACAGCTACCTACCACCGGCTACGAAACTCATCTTTCAAATATGGCGACAGACGCTGCGGCGGAACGGGTGGTGGAACAAGTTGACATGAGAGACTCCCCTTTGGCACAATGGACAATTGCCGCAATTAGCTGCATTGTCCGGTTTTAGAGGCTGACACGTATTGGTATCTCCACTCTCGGGGACGTTATGCGGGGATTGGTACTGAAGTCCTTTCAGGATCTACAAAAAGTCTTTCAAATGCCTAAGACTCAATTTTTCCGATATCTGCAGCTTCGGCATGCTATTACCCCCTATATTGAAGGATTGGAGTCCCTGGCTGAGTTTAGTCCTATAGAGGCAAAGGTCTTTATGGGTGATCTCTGTGACCACAAGATCTCCAAGATATATCAGTCCTTTGTCACGCATAGTTCCCCCACACTGCAGCGTCTTAGGGAGGCCTGGGAGGGGGATGTAGGCCCGCTGGAGGAGGAAGACTGGGTGGAGGCCCTGTCCTCCCCACGGGGGTCCTCCATAGCCATAAGTCTCCGCCTTATCCAGTTTAAGTATCTCCACCGGGTCTATTTCATTAGGGTCAGGCTCTGGAGGGCGGGATTGGTGGCCTCCCCGGTGTGTCTCCGATGCCATCATGAGGAGGGCACGTTGCTCCACACTGTTTGGCACTGCGCTGCCTTGGCACGATTTTGGCGGGGAGTTCTGTCGTGCCTCTCTGAGGTTCTGGGATGGGATCTCCCCAGCTCTCCAAAGCTAATCCTATTACATGTCATGAATGATATTGGAGGTAACATATATAACGCCATCTTCTGTTGTTGGGATTCACCTTAGCCAAGAGAGATATTGCCAAAGCTTGGAAGGCTCCGAGGGCGCCCTCGGTATCTGTGTGGAAGAATGGCATGGATTTCTGTATGGGACTGGAGACCCGGTCTTTGTGGCCAGGGGTGCCCGCTTAAACATTATAAAATCTGGCGGAGGTGGGCAGAGTACCGCGGCCTGGAGTTGGAACCTGCCTCAGTAGTCAGGTCTACTGACCTGGCGTCCCTTCCATAATAGTAGATGTGTACTGTTGCTCTGTATATGTAGGCATGTTGTGTCTGGATAGAGGCGACTGCTCTTACCTGATGCTGCTTTGGGGTAGGCGCCAGTGCGAAGGGGGGTGGGCTTTGGGGTTTGTTACCTTTTTATGTTCTTGGGTATTATTTCAAATGTATCGCTCTTAATTTGTCCTCATACATTATTGAAAGTGTCAAAGTCATTTCTATGTACATTGTATGTGCATGAGTTGCTGGGTTACAGCACTCTGCGGTATATTTGTTATTTGGCAAATAAAATTTGTTCTTAAAAAAAAAAATTTTGGAAACCCAAGATGGTTTGTAAGTTTTTCAGCATTTTTGGAGGTTGGAACAGCGCACACTTTTCTAAAAAGTTAACTGCCAGGCTTTTGCCTTCACTTGAAAGCTCATATCCTAGGAAAAAGACATTGAGATGGGCAATTCTTGATTTTTTAAAGTTGAATTTATAGCCCTCAGAGGCGAAGTCCAATATAATGGTACTCCCCCTGTTCAAGTGCCTATCTAGGTCATCGTCTGTCAGATAGATGTCATCGACATATGACAATGCCTCATTATCATAAATTTCTAGTAACTCTGTTACCCTCGCTGAGAATAACCCTGGGCTGTTTTTGAACCCTTGTGGGAGTCTACAAAATTGACGCTGGGTCCCCATTATTGAGAAAGCTGTTAAGTACCTGCTTTCAGGTGCTATGTTTTGACAAAAGAAACCATTTGAAATGTCCAATGTGGTTTTATATTTTTGCGCACAATGTTATTCATTAATGCTGTACTATGTGCATTTTGCACTGCAAATGTTTTAGAACAAGTGTTCAAGTGTCTGTAATCCAAAACTAGACGATATGTATTGTCTGGTTTGGATACAGGAAACAAAGGATTGTTCATTGAGGAGGTGCATGTTTCAATCACCCCTTGGTATTCAAGTTGATCTAAGATCTCCCTGACCTGTTTTTAGCTTCTTGCTTTATTGGGTACTGCCTTTGTGCAGTAGGTTCATTTTTTAACTGTATTTTATGGTGAGGTGAGTCCTCATCCCATCCTACATGATTTTTATATAATGCTGGGGCCTGGGCAACTGCCCATTTCGGCATATGTATATTTTAGGTGAATTGGAATATGGTTGGAGAAGGCTGGCATAATGATGTCCTCGCCATGTGGGCACTCCCTGACAAATTGTGGTGGCCAGTCTTTTTCTGCTAGAAGTATATCATAACCCCTTGAAAGTTTTTCCCAAAAGCGTATTTTCACTTGTCTTGGTATGTCTCCCTCCATTCGGAGTGTTATTTCATATAACTTTTGTGGAGTACTAACCCTGGTGTCTACAGTTTCTACTGTGATGTACTCATTCAAGTCCACTATCTCCAGAAGTACTTCAGGTTCTGGCGAGCTATTGTGACTTCTGCTGCACTTTCCAGCATTGTCTGAGCCCATTCTCCGTTCTTGAGCTGTGCTCTCAGTATTCTCGGCATGTCTGATCTTCAGACCTGCTACCTTCTTTTTCGAGAATTGAGGTTTTGATTTATTTTTCTGAACGTGTTTGTCGTCTTTGGATTTCACACGTTCTTCTCTATGTTCTGACCGTCCTCTTCTTTCCGATGTCTGTGATGATATCTGAAAGGTACGAGAGGAACGTGTATCAGTATCTTGATACCTGTCAGGTTTTCTTAAATTATCCCTATTCCTGAGGTTATACCTCCTTTCAGAGGGCTCCTTTTGAGGACACCTACCTCGTGATTGAGAACGTTTCACGTTTGAATTTTGTTTATTAGTTTCCCACTTCTTTTTAGAAGATGTAGGAGTTTGTTTAATAGAGTCCTTCTCAGGACTTTCAGATAGTTTTGGCTTCAATGGTTTTCCACCCAAACTATCTCTATCTAATTCTGCATAGGATTGTTCTATTATTCTGGGTAGTTCAGTTTGATGTTCTGTTACATCAAATTCCCTTAATCGTTGGCGGATCGCCACTGATGCTGCCTCCCCTTTAATATTAGATAATATTATTGTTGAGACCTGGTCGAAGTTTTTAGTAATTTCATACCTAAATTCAGAGCAGGTTCTGCCCCGTATTCGTTTTGAATTTGTTTCAGGACATGTGGTATTACTGCAATTGACGGAACACCATGTGTTTTAGTATAGATGGCAGCAAAGACTGCGCCCCAAGTGGTGCAGTCTTCCAGTTGTGGTGTGATCCCCATTGGTAAACAGATTGTTAGGATTCTGTGTTTCTCATAAGGGCTAGTATTAGGAAATACTGCTTCGATTTGAGTAATTTTTGGAGCTATCCAGAATGGAATTTGCTCACGTTTTGTGGGCATTTTACCCATGACTGCGTGTAAAGTCTGTGGAGTAATTTTTAGTGTATTCCCCTGTTGAGGGGTTTGATTTGGAATGGTCAATGGTGCTTGGACTGTGAAAGTCCGCATGACATATTGGACTAATTGTCTGTAAATTTTATTAACTCTGTAAGTTGAGTAAGTAATTCCTCGTCTGACATTATATCGAGGTCAGGGTGAGGAGTGTAGCCGGCTAGAATCGGCCATGTTGCTCCTGGTCTACCTAGTGGACCGAGCCTGGTAATGTTTCTGTGATGTTTTAGGGCGCCTTTAAACCAGAGATGATGCTCCTGGTATGTGAGTGGAATTTCAATATCCTCGAAAGGAATATATTCCTCTGGTGGTTCATCTTCTTTGTAGAAGTGAAACACTCTTGTTATTGGATTTGATTCAGGGATTACTATCCATGAATAGAATACCTCTGTCTGAAAGTATTCGTGTGCCTCTATCACGAAAACTGCTCTACCTCCTCTTGGTGGTAGGCCGTGTTTTATAAGTTTTAGAGTGATGGATCTTCTTAAGTTTGGAGCATTGTCTATAACACCCTCCTCTGTTTCATTTAAACCTGTAAAGTTAAAAGCTGTTACGACTGGTTCAGCCGCAGCTACACCGTTCCCGGTGTCATTGTCCCCGTGTATGGACATTTGTTTTTTGAAAAATGTAGCACAAGTTTCAAGGAAATAAAAGATAAGGTGCACAATATTTTGGAACACTGTATCCTTCAACGTTGAACAAACCAAACAGCTAATATATAGGGTTTTTTGTCCTATATAGCTTTGGCGGATATTTAACCCTACCCACTCCGGACGTCTTATGGAGTATGTGAGTAGGGGGTCTCTGAGAAAAGCACGACTGAGTTACTCAGTATCTAGCGTTAATTTACTGCCTTACCAAACGGTTGGGCGCCATGTAGTGTAGTTCCTATTTCCCTAATAGGCTCTGCGCATTGGAATAATATACCCTATAGGTTTGACATAGGACTGAGGTCAGTATGTCCTTATCGAGTATATTAAACTTAATTACTTTGTGCCAGCTAGCTCAGAGGCCACTAGAAACTCCTTGTAAACAAGAAGGGAGTAGTTTCTGGCAACCCCATAAACATGACAACTTTGTTTCCCTTTAGAATCGGAACACTCTCAGAATCGTGGAAACAATAGATAACAGTTTCACTCAGCTAATCGTGCATGCTTAGTTTCTTCAGAGTTACACAGAAAGAATAGACGGGCGTTTCAATAAAAAGGATTTATTGAACAGTCTTGTTTCTCGTGTAAGAGATATGAGCTGTTATGATCACAAGACAATATGCAAGATATATAATGTACAGCGTAAGCAGTAGAAAGAAATAATACTGCGCTAGCATTATCTTTTAGCTATGACACATATATTCATATACATAAATAACATAAGCTAAAAATGCGAGTACTCATACGATGCATCTCTAAGCTAGTTCTACCCCAGTGTACCTAACCTAACCTAGGTGTAGGACAAGGTAAGAAGTAGGTGAAGTATTCTATAGTATGGTATACTAAGAGTCTGATATGCCAAGAGTCCCTCTAAGTTCTAGTCGGCTCCATACCTTGAGAATGAGAGAGGTGGGAATCTCCTTCCGGATCTTCGAACTCTAACACCCCGCGAAGGGAGTCAGAACACTGGAAGCTGGATTCTCTGCGAGCAGGGATGACAGCGTCTCTTCTCAGTGCGTCAGGCCGGGACACGGGCTCCTCTAAAGTCGAGGTCTCCTCCTAACTTGCTTGGGCAGGAGAAGGTATATTTATACCTGGTAGGTGCCTTGGAATGTTAGCATTGACGTGAAGTCGGACAGAGGAAGACGTCAGGAATGAACCCTTAAGGAATAGTGGTTCATGCATAATAGATGAGTTCTTGGAGAAATCAATAATCCTGTGCTAGGGGAACTCCCAAGAGCTTAAGGGTCTGGTTTCTAAGAACTCGTTGTGACGTTAGGGTGGACGGATGTCGGTGACCATGCCTGTATTTGGAGTGCATGGCTAATGCCTAAATAAGGACTGGGATTTTATGCCTATATAAGGGCAATGCGAATTGTGCCTATATAAGGACATATTTCAGGAAAGCCTATATACTGACACCTAAAGCGGAACACAACAAAAGGACTACATTGCCCCCTTTAACAGATAATCTCACCACACATTTGTCATTATTGTTCCATTTACTGGTCACCTGTCTGAAATGTTTCTCCTGTTTTTCACTCTTTCTAGTCTTTACATATGTCTTCATTTGAATTCTTTTTAGCTCTGCAGCCATCAAATCTGAAAATAGTTCTATCCCATCATTAGTGTTCGGGGGATAAATCTGGATTGTGTCCTGAAACTTGTATTCCCTCCCTCACTTATATTGATGCCTGCCCCTTCTAGGGTTTCCATCTCATTGTTTGTTGTTACTTCTACATTAGAACTGTCTAATACCAGCAAAGTTCCCAAACCCTGTGCATCCTGAACCTGCAAGTTTCCAACATCCAATTCCACCATAGGCATTAATTGTCTGGTTTCGGGTTTTGATTTAAAGAGTTTCCTCAGTTTAAGTTTTCGAAGTATTTAAATAAAGCAATTCTGGTCTGTGCATAATCAAAACCCAAAACTGGGCAGAAGGAAAGGCCCAGGGAAAGTATTCTTTCATCTGCTTTAGTTAGTTCTATAGAGGTAAGATTTATTACCGTTCTCTGTACTGGTTCTATTTCTTGTGGCTGTGTCACTCGCCCCACCGATTCTGATTCGTCGGCCTTTTCCACCTCGCCTCTGCTTCCTCTTCCTCTTCCCTTTTGCTGGAATTTATTCCTTGGTCGGTGATTTGGCCTTCTGTCCACGCACAAAAAACGAAATTCCTCTTGTAGCGAAGTACTAGGTTTTTCTCCTGGGTTCCACCCTGCTCGGTCGCCTTCTGACTCTGTGCCGGTATCTGAGCTGAAGTCACTGAGTGAGACTTCCTTTCTAAGTTGGTTCACTTTGCTCTGGCGTTGTCTTCGCATGCTATCAAAGCGTTTCGCAAAGGTGAATATTTGTCCCCTTAAGTAATCCATTTTGTCTCTATGGAATTTTTGTGCTTTACGTTGTTTGACTCCCTCCTCATGTTGAATTATTCTTTGCTTCATCTCTGTTCTAAATTGTGCTATTTTGTCTTTGTTTTCTTCCTTGCTGAGTTGTTCATTGATGGATTTAATTTGGTCTGACAGTTCTATTCTTTCCAGTTCGGCATATTTTATCAAGATTGTCATCATCTTTATGGAGCTTGCTGTATTACACTCAACCCATTCCTTGATTAGTTGCGGGTGTGGGTTCTCATAACTCGATGTAATCATGATGCGGAGACCTCGGGGGATTCTCCCTATTTCAACATTTTTTTTAGGGCTACAGCGTCCCACCATTTAGAGATCTCAGCTCGTGTGAGTTTCTCTAATTTTTTAAAGAGCATTTGCAGTGTTCCTCCCAGTGCTCTCATAACGCCCCTCGCACCCGTGTCTTCATTTCCTCTTATTTCGGTTGTAAACAGGGTTTCAGCTGCCTTTTCCCTTGCTGCTAGCTCCGCAGCCTCCGCCATGGTAAATGGACTATCTTTGCAACTTGTACCGCTGCTACTCGTGACTCCGAGGCAGCCCGGCTCCCGCTTATCTTCACTATCGGATAAGTTAATAAACACGTCTCTGGGGTTTCTCAACTCCAGTTCCGCATGCCGAACTCACCCGATAGACTTGTTGCTTTCGCGGGGGCCCGAGGGTTTCGATTCCTCTTGGTTTCTGGCGTGTTTCCCTCCAGGCAGCCCAATCGCCGATGGTGCTGTGTGCTGCAGCGCTTCGCCGCGCGCTGATTATAATCGAAAAAGCGATTCCTCACACTCCATAGAAAGGATCCCACAGCACTCTGGTAGAAGTTTTCAAAATGCTTATTTATTCAAGCAGAGGCACAAACGCCAACGCGTTTCGATGCTTACAAAGCACCTTGGTCACGACGCTGACCATGTTTTCTCAAGCTTTTTTTATACTTTCGTGTTTCAATCAGGACAATAAATTTAGTAAACATCGTTGATGGACTTCATACATGCATTTTACCGTGGCAACCATCTTGGAGTATAACTTGTTCTATCGCTGTCGATAGACATAAAACCTAATACAATATTTCACATTCTTCTGTACAAACTAATATTTCATTCATATATTATTCTTGGCTCTGTGTAAAACCCTAATTATACTGAGCATTTAATTAATTTCAATTTCTAAAATTAATATTAATATCATTTTTTCATGATACTTGTGGTTGCTTTCTAACATTCCATTTAATAACACACACAATATTATCACATTAGGGTTCACAATTCATATACCATATTCAACAAAAGATTCAAGTAAATTTCTTTTCAATTTAAGTATATATAGATATATACGCATCAACTCCTCCCAGCGAAGAGACAGAAAGCCAGCCATACCAACGGAGCTATAATCCACAGTTTTTTATTGTTGGCATAAACGAAAGGATGCGGTCCAACCTACATCGGTCTTGGTCACATGACCACAATATCCCGGTAACAGGAATAAATACTGCATCACACAGGACACAGGACGCACCAGACAGAAATAGAAAAAATACTTTAGGGAAAAGTTCAGCCATTTCTTTCCTCCCATATTTAATGAATTCTTTCAAATCTTAGGTAATTGTATTTAACAAAAATAATAACAACTTCAGACAGTATTACCTTAAAAGGTCATGTGTGCATTCGTCATAATATAGAAATATCAAAACAGGAGCCCGGTTATTCTATTTCACGAAAATAATTCATTTCAGTTCGGGTTGGTACAATTATATATTAAATGTTTTGCATAGGAACTCAATTGCTGGTTGTATGCTTTGTAATGTCTCACATTCAACAGTGAACTAGTTTCAGGTTTAATAACAGTAAATTCAATGAGGGTAGAGGAGTAACCAAACTTCATTGCCTCATGTTGTTATATACATAAAATAAAGGTATAGTACCAAATTAATTTCTGCTTACAAGGTATGGTCGGGGTTATGTAATGTAAAAGACTTAAGGCAACAATAATATAAAATCACAGCAATAACCTAATGAATTGAGACACATATATAAACAAAGAGAGAACCACAATATCTGATAATTATATATAAAATTAAAAAAATGTTTTATTGATGAACAATAAGATAGTGGCAGAAATGTATAATATTAAAACAATACCCCAATTATACTAATTCAATCATACTATCATTCATACATTAAAAAGTCACAATTGATTTTGACAGTATAATAAAAACACTTAATGTCTAATAGTCTTGATCAATAAAGTACAATGTGGCAAAATGAACTATTATGTTCGTTCTACGCGCGTTTCGGCACAAACCAGTGCCTTCGTCAGGAAAAGGGGCCACAAGGGATCAAGGATGATTTCTTAATTCACTCCTATAGGATGGTAAAAGAGTGACGAAGACTGCTACTGTTATTGAAACATGTCCAAAATCTTGTAAATGGATTTAACCTAACATCACAACCCAAGGGTTTAAAAGACTGACGTCCACCTCAATTTGGATCAATTTGGAGTTCCCGCGTGGATATCGTAGCGTGTGGAGGCAACCCTTATCCGGCATCTTTAAAACTTCCTAAAAATATAATTTTTATCTAGTTGTTAACTATCGGAATTAAAATCATTTAGACGATCCAAATTGAGGTGGACGTCAGTCTTTTAAACCCTTGGGTTGTGATGTTAGGTTAAATCCATTTACAAATTGGACATCCATTGCTTAAAGATTTTGGACATGTTTCAATAACAGTAGCAGTCTTCGTCACTCTTTTACCATCCTATAGGAGTGAATTAAGAAATCATCCTTGATCCCTTGTGGCCCCTTTTCCTGACGAAGGCACTGGTTTGTGCCGAAACGCGCGTAGAACGAACATAATAGTTCATTTTGCCACATTGTACTTTATTGATCAAGACTATTAGACATTAAGTGTTTTTATTATACTGTCAAAATCAATTGTGACTTTTTAATGTATGAATGATAGTATGATTGAATTAGTATAATTGGGGTATTGTTTTAATATTATTCATTTCTGCCACTATCTTATTGTTCATCAATAAAACATTTTTTAAATTTTATATATAATTATCAGATATTGTAGTTCTCTCTTTGTTTATATATGTGTCTCAATTCATTAGGTTATTGCTGTGATTTTATATTATTGTTGCCTTAAGTCTTTTACATTAGATTCACTAACCCTGCCTTAAGGAACTGTACCCTATTAGCAGGGGGCCTCTATCTTTACAATATATGGTCGGGGTTATGGCAATCACCAATAGGGCAATCAAACTCTTTCATGTTATATGGTAATACAATTAAGCTCAAGTAGCTATGGATTGTCCATTATTTTTTAAATTCTGACCCTTATTTACCAAGGGGTCCTGTCTTCTAATACTCCCACTAGTAAGAAGAAAAGGTTTCCATAATGAGGAGAGCCTCATTCGTGCAGATTAACCCCCTAAATGCCATTTTCCCAGTGTTGAGAATCTTAGCGAACCTTCCTTAATTCTTTAAAACAAGATAACAATTGTTATTCCAGGACTAAATAGCACACATTATATGCGTAACATCACAAAAAGTACAAGGGAAGAAAAAAGGGGGGAAAAGGAATTACATTGATCCTAATTATTAAAAACTCTTCGGGAACTGTGTGGGTTACAGAAACTGCTCAATCCTACCTACAGATGTGTATGTAGTTCTTCATCATTGTTCATTCTATGGGGGATCAGACATCCAGCTTGCATGAAATATCGGGATTCCAGTCTGCGTAAAGCAGAAATCCTATTACACCCTCTGCGATGTCTAGGTACAGTATCAATAACAAAAAACTTTGCTTTCGTCCAGTCCCCATCATGATGTTCTCAAAAATGCCTCGCTGTATTGTAGCTCATGTCTGTGTTTGTGATTGCTCGCCAATGTTCCAGTATCCGTTTTTGTACTGGAAAGGTGGTAGAGCCTATGTACCACTTGCCACAAGGGAAAGTGATAACATATACTACAAAGTCAGTCTTGCATGTGATTAATTTGGAGATACACCATTTCTTTTTTATCCTTTCCAAGGTAACCTCTTGAACATTAGCGCTGTATTTGCATGCTTTGCAATGTCCACATCGTTTGAAGCCTTTGCTTTGGTGGAGCCAATTCAAACTTTTTGGTGTTAAATGACTGTGTACCAGCATGTCCTTCAAAGAGAGGTTACGTTGAAAAGTGATATTGGGAGTGTCTCCAATTCTGGCTCTCAATGTGCTGTCTTGAGTAAGTATTGCCCATCTACCTTTTAGTATCTTACTCAGGTGTACCACCTGTCTACTGAATTTAGTGATGAAGCGTATCGATTCACTACTGGGTTCCATATTTTGCTCTAATCTCTGGTGTAATGTCTCTTCTCTGGTTTTGGAATCTGCTCTCTCACTAGCTTTTAAAAGGGCTTTCTGTGGATATTTCCTGGCTACCAACCATTCAGTCATTTTCCTCTTTGTCCTTCTGTAACTTAGCTCTGAGCTGCAATTCCTTTTTGCTGTCAGAAATTCACTTTACGGAATACTCCAGCGAAAGCTGGGTGCATGGCAGCTGTCTGCATATAGAATTGAATTGCCAGCTGTGTTTTTTCTGAATAGTTCAGTGTGTAGGTTGTCCTCATTGATAGTCAATCTGATATCTAAGAAGTCAATTGTTTCTCTGCTGTATTGCATGGTACACCTAAGATTTACGTCATTCTCTTTAAGTTTGCCATAAAAGTTATTTAAATCAGTTTCATTGCCTTCCCAGACGAAAAAGATATTGTCTATATAACGCAACCACACACTGACGTAGCTGGTCCATTTACTGAGATTATTGCCCCAGAGCACCTGCTCCTCCTGCCAGAACACAGGCAAATAGGCGTAGCTGGGGCGAAGCAGGTGCCCATCGCAGTGCCTTGTATTAGTTTGTAGAGGGTATTCTCAAACAGAAAATTTTTCTCTTTCAAACAGATGTTAATCATTTCTAATAACATCTGTGTGTGATGTAGGACAGTAACGTTCCTGGTCCGTATGTAATATTTACATGCATTGATGCCATCATTATGTCTGATGCTGGTGTAGAGACTCTCTACATCCATACAAGCCAACCAACTCTCATTTTTCCAACATAGATTTTGTGTCTTCTTGATAACGTCTTTTGAGTACCTGATATAAGAGTTTAGATTTTGCGCAAATGGTAAAAGGTAGTGCTCAACGAAAATTGATGTATTTTCGAAAAGACTGTTTTTAGAGGAAACAATAGAGCAGCCTGGGAGATTCTTATGATCCTTGTGTACCTTTGGTAACAAGTATAATGTTGGAATTGTGGGTGTATCATTTCTCAAAAACTGTAATTCATCTCAATTTAAGAGTTGGTCCTCATCCCAACTTAGTAATCTCTCTGTGTATTTTGTTTGTACATTCTTGAGATACTCTCTGTCTACTTTAGTGTAGCATGTTGTGTTCCTTAGTTGTCTGAGTCCCTCCTTCACATAGTCTTCCCTATTCATGATGACTATTTTACCCCCTTTGTCTGAGGGTTTGATGACAATAGTCTGGTCTTGTTGGAGGGCAGCTAGAGCTTCCCATTCTGATTTGCTTATATTATGTTTTTTCTGTGGTTTCTTACTCAATGTTAGAATGTCATTTGCCACAACATCCGTAAAAACATCAATGTTGTCCCTGGGAAGCTGTGGTATATATTTTGAAGGTAATCTGAAGTCTGTGCTACAAATTCCCCCAGTATCAATGCCAAATCTATTGGTGAGTTCTTCCAGACATGTGGGATCGAATGGATCTATCAAAATTCTTTGTGTTGATCCCCCCTCCCCTGTGTTTTCTAAATTCTATAGCATTTGTGAGGTATCAATATCACTAATAGTTAGATTGCAAGCGGTAGGGGGGATGTCGGGTACATTGGTTCTAGATAAGTCATTTGATCTAAGACAATGTGTTTTATACAGTTTCAGTTTTCTAGCACATTTATAAAGATCAATTCTCAATTGTGCATAGTCAGTCCCTACATCAGGGCAGAAAGAGAGTCCTAGTTTCAAAGTCTCGCATTCAATATCAGAAAGTTTTCGATTAGACAGATTCATTACTGTAAGTTGAGTTGACTTTGTTGCCATTATACTTTCTTCTATGTTCGATCCCTTGTTCCCATGCCGGTGCTCTATTCCTTATGTGCGTTCTGGTCGTTTCTGACTTTGGTGTTTGCGCCTTTTCCTTTTCCTCTTGGTTTTCCTTTGAAAGACTGTTCGTGTTCTCTTTGTATCATCCGAAGTTCCTCGGAAAAAGAAATCTTTGTTGTTGGGTTCTTGGTCAATTCTTCTACTGATCCAAGGTCCGAACTTAAGTCAGTGCCTGATTCTGACCTGCCCTTGTCAAAAGCTCCAAGGGTTCTGTCTTTCACTAATTCTTGTCAGGCTTTGTCAAATTTCCTTGCAAAGGTCAGAATTCTCCCTGCCGTATAATCCTGTTTGTCACTCTGGAATTTGCGTTGTTTTCTCAGGGTGACTTCTTTCTCATGTATTTTCACTCTCTCATTGATCAATTTCAGCATATTTTTTACTGTTTCCTGATCCTGTTCTTTCTCAAATTCCTCCATCATTGCTGTTATTTGTGTTGTTGTTCCCTGTGTTTTTCCAACGCATGCTTGATCATTCGTTTTGGAGCAGGCGTTGGTTCTCTGCCCAATCTTTCAGTAATTCAGGTTTTGGGTTGGAAAGTGTTGGAATAATGAATATTCTCAAGCCTCGTGGTATTCTTTCTACCTCCAAATAATTTTGTAGTGATGTTGCTTCCCACCAACAGCTGACTTCCCTTTTTCTTAGCCTCTCCAGTACATTGCCTTTTTGTTTGTTGCTGGTTGCTGTCCCACTCCCACTGGGAACATCAGCAGTTAGCTGGCTCAGTCCTGCATTTTTTATATTTAAAAATTAGGAGAATGGACGCTTCCCGTCCCTTCAGAAATTCGTCTGCCATTTTAGTATCTTATATATTACCTGCTGCCGATTACCAGTAGGCAATTATAGTTAGGACCGAATTTCCGTAGGAAAAGTATTTTTTGACTTGGCTATAACTTCGACGTTGTTTGACCAATCTTCATTAAAGTTTCCAAATACAAGTGTCAATGTCGATTCTGTGTGTCATGGGAAGTATGGAGGTGATCCCTGCAGTAAGAACTGAGAAATTGGGGTGCGAAATAAGGGTGAATTTGTAATGTTAATTCCCATAGCAACCTTTAGCCACAGCTACAGCCCGAACCACTGAACGGACTTCCACCAAATTTGGCAAGGAGGTAGATGTTGGTTCTAGGAAGTGCCTTTTGCTTATTTGGTGTAAATCTGTTCAGTAGTTGTTGAGAAATGTAAGTTTAAAATTATAGGGATATCTCTGGTTGTGAAGTGTTTGTGAACAAAGACGAGTTCGTGCAGGGAAATGCACTGCTCTGATTGGCTGCCAACACTTCAACCAGGAAGTGTTGGCAGCCATCTTGGGACTCAGCTTCACTGAGTCCCAAAAAAAGAAAAAAGAAAGAAAATGGGGCAGGGTAGGAATACCCTGACCCCCAAGCAATGGTCTTGGGGTCCCCCTGTGACCCTGCCACAGCATATAGGCATTTTGTTTTAAAAACGAATTGCCGTAAATTTGCAGCAAACAAAAGTAAGTGCTTGCTTTAAAATTACCCCCTGGTGCCACGTCCCGGAGGCATATAATCTATACAGGAGGAGGTGCACTGGGCCCTCCTCCTAGGATTTATTAAAGCCGTGGGGCTGCCACCTCACTGTGGCTATTATTATTATTAATGCAGATGGGCCCACTGGACCCGCCCGCAGCCCTGGGGACCGTCACCTCCCCGGGGCTATTGAGTCTTATGTGGGGGGCCCACACGGAACCCCCTGCCTCAGGGACTGCCACCACCCCTGGGCTAATTTCAATAGCATGGGGGGACCTTGCGGCCCCCATAGCCCTGTTGACCACCACCTCCCAGGGGCTAAAATAAATAATGATGCGTGGGGGGCTCCGGCCCCCTACTCAGTGCCGGGGCGCCACCTCCCCGGGGCCCCAATTCACTAATGAAGGGTGCCCATTGGGGACCCCCGGAGATCACCACCTCTCTGGGGCTATCTATATACCTCTATATACTGCCCCCTCCCAGAGCCCTACATGGCCCTGGGGACCGCCACCCCCCAGGGCTGGCTCCCTGCCATCCCATAGCAAACAGTGTGCTCCGCTTTGAGCAAGTGAGAGCATTTTGCTCTTGCTTGCTCAAAGCAGGGCACACCTTACTTTTTATACCCAGGGAGCTGCGTATTAGCAGCTCCATGGGTGTAAAAAGCAGTGCCACTCCTGCAGGAGGCGGGAGCCGGCCGGGACCATGTGGGGCCTTCAGGCTCTCCCTGCAGTCCCCAACGAGATGGCCATGCCCCGAGGGTTGGTGTCCTCGGGGCCGAAAATGGCCCTGGAGGGGTGCCACTCAGCCCCCCTCGCAGTTAAGAAAATAAAATGGCCGGGCCCCGGGGTATAGGGTCTCCAGGGTCGAAATCGGGTAGGGGAGGGGAGCCATGCGGCCCCTTCCTTTTTTTAGATATAAAAAAATATAAAAAGGAGCAGGCCCCAGGGGATGGGGTCCTGGGGCCAAAAATGGCCCAGGGAAGGGGGGCCAGACAGCCTCCCTTCCTTTAATTAAACCCAAAAAAATGAAAGGCAAGGCCTGGGGGATGGGGTCCCTGGGGCCTAAAATGGTTCAGGGAAGGGGGGCCACGCAGCCCCCTTTCCTTAAAGCATGCAAAACCTTTTTTTTAAAAGCAGGCAAATCATTGAGGCTCCACCCCCTTTCTCCACTACTCTAAAAACGTGCCTCCTGGCATGTTCCTGGTTGGGGGATGAAGTCCCCTTGGCTGCTGAGGATACTTAGGGGCCAAGAAGACCTCATCTTACCTCAAGTTAGCCCCACACAGTGGGATTACTGAGAGGTGTTCAGAGGCCATGCTCCCTTTCTCCACCACTCTGCAAATGTGCCTCTTGGAGCACTGCTCGTGGGGGGATGAGGTCCCCTTGCCTTCTAAGGGCCTCAGGACTAAAATGTACTTCATCCCCCAAGCAGCAGTGTGCCAGGAGGTACGTTTGCAGAGTGGTGGAGAAATGGGGCGTGGCCTCTGACGACATCTCAGCAATCCAGCTGTGTGGGTCTTACTTCAGGTACGAGGATGGCTAGTTGGCCCCCAAGGACCCTCAAGAGCCAAAGGGACTTCATCCCCCAACTAGTCCTGCCCCAGGTGGTGCATTTGCGGAGTGATGGAGAAAGGGGGTGTGGCCACTAAAGGCCTCTAGCAAACTCACTGTGTGGGGCTTTCTGGAGGTAACAGGAGGGGTAGTTGCCCCCCAAGGACCCTCAATAGCCAAGGGGACTTCATCCCACTACTAGTAGTGCGCCACGAGGTGCGTTTTCAGAGTGGCGGAGAAAGGGGGCATGGCCTCCTACGATGTCTCAGCAATCCTGCTGTGTGGGACTTACTGGAGGTAACAGGAGGGGTAGTTGGGCCCCAAGGACATCCTTCGGGGCCAACTACCCCTCCTGTTACGTCCAGTAAGTCACACACAGCAGGATTGGTAAGAGGTGTTTGGAGGACACGCCACCTTCCTCCACTACTCTGCAAACACAGCTCGTGGTGCACTACTGATTGGGGGATGAAGTCCACTTTACTCCTGAGGGACATTGGGGGCCAAGAAGCCCTCCTGGTACCTACTGTAAGTCCTACACAGCAGGATTCCCAAGAGCTGGTTGGAGGCCCACCCCCCTTTCTCTACCACTCTGCAAATGTGATTACTAGTTAAAAAACCATAGCAATTCACTAAAAAAAACAAAGGTCAGAGGTACGTTATAGTTAGGAATTAACATTTAAAAAACCTTAGAAATTCACTAAAAAAGCCAAAGGTTACAGGGACGTTATAGTTAAGATATAGAATTTAAAATACCTTAGAAATTCACTGAAAAAACAAATGTTACAGGGACGTTACAGTTAAGGTCAGATTTCACTCACTGATGACATCTTAAATGACATCACTGCTGACATCATCTACTGAACCACTCACACACCTGCTCTCACCCCATACAACCTCTTGTATGCCTACTCACACACCTATACAAAAACTGACATACCCATTCACCGACCTATACCAGTACCCACACAGCCACTCACTCTTCCATAGAGCCACTCACACACCCCCTCATTCACTCATACAACCACTCACAAAACCATTCACTCACTCATACAGCCACTCATACAACCAGTTACTCACCCATACAGCCAGCCACATAACCAGAAACTCAGCTATAGAGCTACTCACACACCCACTTATTTACCTACAGAGTCACACACACACCCACCTAATCAGACTCTTAACACAGCCACTCACTCACTCATAGAAGCACTCATACACTCACTCAATCAACAGCTTACATACCCATTCACACATCCATACAAGCACTAACACATTGCTGACTCACCCATACAGCCATTAACACAGTCACGCACTGTCCAATACAGTAACTCATACACAAAGTCAATTAACAAAACACCTACTCAAACAGCCATTCACCATACATCCACTTACACACACAGTCACTTACTCAAACAGCCATTCAGACATCCACTCACTCAAACATACAGTCACTACTCACCCACTTACACACTGATAGAGCCACTTACATCATCACACACCCACCCATACATCCAATAGCACACCTACTCATTCACCAATACAGCCACTCACACAGCATCTCACTCACCCACACAGCTACTTACACAACCACTTATATGGCCACTCACACACCCATACACACAAGGATACATACAGTCACACAGCCACTCACATGATATATACATTAAATTTAGTACCACTCATTAGTAGTACACCTATTATGCTACTTTAAGTTTTATAGTACATTAGGATATATGTTTAACAATCATAAACTCTTACAAAATACACTCACTGGATGGTGTCATCAGTGATGTCACTGATCATGTCAAGAGTGATGTAATATGTGAGGTCATAAGCAGTGCATTACAGGGGCGTAAGTTATAGTTAGCTCAGGTAACTATAACTGCTGAATTTCTCTGGTTTTGTACAAGTGAAATCTGACCCAAACTATAACGTCCCTGTAACTTTTGTTTTTTTCAGTGAATTTCTAAGGTTTTTTAAAATTCTATTTCCTACCTATAACGTCCCCGTAACCTTTGATTTTTTCAGTGTATATATATATATATATATCTCCATGTTGTTGCCCTGCATTAAGGACGCACTCCGCATGAGATGATTTTCCAAACCTTTATTCCAAGTGAAATTGGCATTGCATTCCGATTATTTTCACTTCAGCCTGACGCGTTTCGAGATTTTCTTCCTCCTTATTCATAGGCAACGTGAAACCACAGCAAAGCGCTTCTCCCAGCGTTCCCTGCATTCTTTCATTTAAATAGGCCTCCAGTGTGCCAGCTCAGGTGCGTACAATTTCTAATGCATGCCGGCATTTGTAGTCTTTTGTTGAGCCAATTTTACCCTCCGGTGGGTTGCTGTGTGATTTCAACGTTAATTAAAAGTGTTCTTAGTGTAAAACCCTCCAGTGGGCCTCAGAGTGTCAAACATCCAATTTCAAAATTATTTATCTCGTGCGCTGCTCACCGGACTAGAACAGTTCAAACTCCTGCAGCCCCACATTGTATTCCTCGGGTGGTGCAGTCCTCTACGGCTGGACCTGCCGTAATTTACATCTCCATGTTGTTGCCCTGCATTAAGGACACACTCCGCATGAGATGATTTTCCAAACCTTTATTCCAAGTGAAATTGGCATTGCATTCCGATTATTTTCACTTCAGCCTGACGCGTTTCGGAGATTTTCTTCCTCCTTATTCATAGGCAACGTGAAACCACAGCAAATCGCTTCTCCCAGCGTTCCCTGCATTCTTTCATTTAAATAGGCCTCCAGTGTGCCAGCTCAGGTGCGTACAATTTCTAATGCATGCCGGGATTTGTAGTCTTTTGTTGAGCCAATTTTACCCTCCGGTGGGTTGCTGTGTGATTTCAACGTTAATTAAAAGTGTTCTTAGTGTAAAACCCTCCAGTGGGCCTCAGAGTGTCAAACATCCAATTTCAAAATTATTTATCTCGTGCGCTGCTCACCGGACTAGAACAGTTCAAACTCCTGCAGCCCCACATTGTATTCCTCGGGTGGTGCAGTCTTCTACGGCTGGACCTGCCGTAATTTACATCTCCATGTTGTTGCCCTGCATTAAGGACGCACTCCTCATGAGATGATTTTCCAAACCTTTATTCCAAGTGAAATTGGCATTGCATTCCGATTATTTTCACTTCAGCCTGACGCGTTTCGAGATTTTCTTCCTCCTTATTCATAGGCAATGTGAAACCACAGCAAGCGCTTCTCCAGCGTTCCCTGCATTCTTTCATTTAAATAGGCCTCCAGTGTGCCAGCTCAGGTGCGTACAATTTCTAATGCATGCCGGATTTGTAGTCTTTGTTGAGCCAATTCTACCCTCCGGTGGGTTGCTGTGTGATTTCAACGCTAATTAAAAGTGTTCTTATAGTAAAACCCTCCAGTGGGCCTCAGAGTGTCAAATATCCAATTTCAAAGTTATTTATCTCGTGCGCTGCTCACCGGACTAGAACAGTTCAAACTCCTGCAGCCCCACATTGTATTCCTCGGGTGGTGCAGTCCTCTACGGCTGGACCTGCCGTAATTTACATCTCCATGTTGTTGCCCTGCATAAGGACGCACTCCGCATGAGATGATTTTCCAAACCTTTATTCCAAGTGAAATTGGCATTGCATTCCGATTATTTCACTTCAGCCTGACGCGTTTGATTTTCTTCCTCCTTATTCATAGGCAACGTGAAACCACAGCAAAGCGCTTCTCCCAGCGTTCCCTGCATTCTTTCATTTAAATAGGCCTCCAGTGTGCCAGCTCAGGTGCGTACAATTTCTAATGCATGCCGGGATTTGTAGACTTTTGTTGAGCCAATTTTACCCTCCGGTGGGTTGCTGTGTGATTGCAACGTTAATTAAAAGTGTTCTTAGTGTAAAACCCTAGAGTGGGCCTCAGAGTGTCAAACATCCAATTTCAAAATTATTTATCTCGTGCGCTGCTCATCGGACTAGAACAGTTCAAACTCCTGCAGCCCCACATTGTATTCTCGGGTGGTGCAGTCCTCTACGGCTGGACCTGCCGTAATTTACATCTCCATGTTGTTGCCCTGCATTAAGGACGCACTCCGCATGAGATGATTTTCCAAACCTTTATTCCAAGTGAAATTGGCATTGCATTCCGATTATTTTCACTTCAGCCTGACGCGTTTCGAGATTTTCTTCCTCCTTATTCATAGGCAACGTGAAACCACAGCAAAGCGCTTCTCCCAGCGTTCTGCATTCTTTCATTTAAATAGGCCTCCAGTGTGCCAGCTCAGGTGCGTCAATTTCTAATGCATGCCAGGATTTGTAGTCTTTGTTGAGCCAATTTACCCTCCGGTGGGTTGCTGTGTGATTTCAACGTTAATTAAAGTGTTCTTAGTGTAAAACCCTCCAGTGGGCCTCAGAGTGTCAAACATCCAATTTCAAAATTATTTATCTCGTGCGCTGCTCACCGGACTAGAACAGTTCAAACTCCTGCAGCCCCACATTGTATTCCTCGGGTGGTGCAGTCCTCTACGGCTGGACCTGCCGTAATTTACATCTCCATGTTGTTGCCCTGCATTAAGGATGCACTCCGCATGAGATGATTTTCCAAACCTTTATTCCAAGTGAAATTGGCATTGCATTCCGATTATTTTCACTCCAGCCTGACGCGTTTCGGAGATTTTCTTCCTCCTTATTCATATGCAGTCCTCTACGGCAGGACCAGCCGTAGAGGACTGCACCACCCGAGGAATACAATGTGGGGCTGCAGGAGTTTGAACTGTTCTAGTCCGGTGAGCAGCGCACGAGATAAATAATTTTGAAATTGGATGTTTGACACTCTGAAGCCCACTGGAGGGTTTTACACTAAGAACACTTTTAATTAACGTTGAAATCACACAGCAACCCACCGGAGGGTAAAATTGGCTCAACAAAAGACTACAAATGCCGGCATGCATTAGAAATTGTACGCACCTGAGCTGGCACACTGGAGGCCTATTTAAATGAAAGAATGCAGGGAACGCTGGGAGAAGCGCTTTGCTGTGGTTTGACGTTGCATATGAATAAGGAGGAAGAAAATCTCCGAAACGCGTCAGGCTGAAGTGAAAATAATCGGAATGCAATGCCAATTTCACTTGGAATAAAGGTTTGGAAAATCATCTCATGCGGAGTGCGTCCTTAATGCAGGTCAACAACATGGAGATGTAAATTACGGCAGGTCCAGCCGTAGAGGACTGCACCACCCGAGGAATACAATGTGGGGCTGCAGGAGTTTGAACTGTTCTAGTTCGGTGAGCAGCACACGAGATAAATAATTTTGAAATTGGATGTTTGACACTCTGAGGTCCACTGGAGGGTTTTACACTAAGAACACTTTTAATTAAAGTTGAAATCACACAGCAACCCACTGGAGGGTAAAATTGGCTCAACAAAGACTACAAATCCGGCATGCATTAGAAATTGTACGCACCTGAGCTGGCACACTGGAGGCCTATTTAAATGAAAGAATGCAGGGAACGCTGGGAGAAGTGCTTTGCTGTGGTTTCACGTTGCCTATGAATAAGGAGGAAGAAAATCTCTGAAACGCGTCAGGCTGAAGTGAAAATAATCGGAATGCAATGCCAATTTCACTTGGAATAAAGGTTTGGAAAATCATCTCATGCGGAGTGCGTCCTTAATGCAGGGCAACAACATGGAGATGTAAATTACGGCAGGTCCAGCCGTAGAGGACTGCACCACCCGAGGAATACAATGTGGGGCTGCAGGAGTTTGAACTGTTCTAGTCCGGTGAGCAGCGCACAAGATAAATAATTTTGAAATTGGAGGTTTGACACTCTGAGGCCCACTGGAGGGTTTTACACTAAGAACACTTTTAATTAACGTTGAAATCACACAGCAACCCACCGGAGGGTAAAATTGGCTCAACAAAAGACTACAAATCCCGGCATGCATTAGAAATTGTACGCACCTGAGCTGGCACACTGGAGGCCTATTTAAATGAAAGAATGCAGGGAACGCTGGGAGAAGCGCTTTGCTGTGGTTTCACGTTGCCTATGAATAAGGAGGAAGAAAATCTCCGAAACGCGTCAGGCTGAAGTGAAAATAATCTGAATGCAATGCCAATTTCACTTGGAATAAAGGTTTGGAAAATCATCTCATGCGGAGTGCGTCCTTAATGCAGGGCAACAACATGATGATGTAAATTACGGCAGGTCCAGCCGTAGAGGACTGCACCACCCGAGGAATACAATGTGGGGCTGCAGGAGTTTGAACTGTTCTAGTCCGGTGAGCAGCGCACGAGATAAATAATTTTGAAATTGGATGTTTGACACTCTGAGGCCCACTGGAGGGTTTTACACTAAGAACACTTTTAATTAACGTTGAAATCACACAGCAACCCACCGGAGGGTAAAATTGGCTCAACAAAGACTACAAATCCCGCATGCATTAGAAATTGTACGCACCTGAGCTGGCACACTGGAGGCCTATTTAAATGAAAGAATGCAGGGAACGCTGGGAGAAGCGCTTTGCTGTGGTTTCACGTTGCCTATGAATAAGGAGGAAGAAAATCTCCGAAACGCGTCAGGCTGAAGTGAAAATAATCGGAATGCAATGCCAATTTCACTTGGAATAAAGGTTTGGAAAATCATCTCATGCGGAGTGCGTCCTTAATGCAGGGCAACAACATGGAGATGTAAATTACGGCAGGTCCAGCCGTAGAGGACTGCACCACCCGAGGAATACAATGTGGGGCTGCAGGAGTTTGAACTGTTCTATTCCGGTGAGCAGCGCACGAGATAAATAATTTTGAAATTGGATGTTTGACACTCTGAGGCCCACTGGAGGGTTTTACACTAAGAACACTTTTAATTAATGTTGAAATCACACAGCAACCCACCGGAGGGTAAAATTGGCTCAACAAAAGACTACAAATCCCGGCATGCATTAGAAATTGTACGCACCTGAGCTGGCACACTGGAGGCCTATTCAAATGAAAGAATGCAGGGAACGCTGGGAGAAGCGCTTTGCTGTGGTTTCATGTTGCCTATGAATAAGGAGGAAGAAAATCTCCGAAACGCGTCAGGCTGAAGTGAAAATAATCGGAATGCAATGCCAATTTCACTTGGAATAAAGGTTTGGAAAATCATCTCATGCGGAGTGCGTCCTTAATGCAGGGCAACAACATGGAGATGTAAATTACGGCAGGTCCAGCCGTAGAGGACTGCACCACCCGAGGAATACAATGTGGGGCTGCAGGAGTTTGAACTGTTCTAGTCCGGTGAGCAGCGCACGAGATAAATAATTTTGAAATTGGATGTTTGACACTCTGAGGCCCACTGGAGGGTTTTACACTAAGAACACTTTTAATTAACGTTGAAATCACACAGCAACCCACCGGAGGGTAAAATTGGCTCAACAAAAGACTACAAATCCCGGCATGCATTAGAAATTGTACGCACCTGAGCTGGCACACTGGAGGCCTATTTAAATGAAAGAATGCAGGGAACTCTGGGAGAAGCGCTTTGCTGTGGTTTCACGTTGCCTATGAATAAGGAGGAAGAAAATCTCCGAAACGCGTCAGGCTGAAGTGAAAATAATCGGAATGCAATGCCAATTTCACTTGGAATAAAGGTTTGGAAAATCATCTCATGCGGAGTGCGTCCTTAATGCAGGGCAACAACCTGGAGATGTAAATTACGGCAGGTCCAGCCGTAGAGGACTGCACCACCCGAGGAATACAATGTGGGGCTGCAGGAGTTTGAACTGTTCTAGTCCGGTGAGCAGCGCACAAGATAAATAATTTTGAAATTGGATGTTTGACACTCTGAGGCCCACTGGAGGGTTTTACACTAAGAACACTTTTAATTAACGTTGAAATCACACAGCAACCCACCAGAGGGTAAAATTGGCTCAACAAAAGACTACAAATCCCGGCATGCATTAGAAATTGTACGCACCTGAGCTGGCACACTGGAGGCCTATTTAAATGAAAGAATGCAGGGAACGCTGGGAGAAGCGCTTTGCTGTGGTTTCACGTTGCCTATGAATTAGGAGGAAGAAAATCTCAGAAACGCGTCAGGCTGAAGTGAAAATAATCGGAATGCAATGCCAATTTCACTTGGAATAAAGGTATGGAAAATCATCTCATGCGGAGTGCGTCCTTAATGCAGGGCAACAACATGGAGATGTAAATTACGGCAGGTCCAGCCGTAGAGGACTGCACCACCCGAGGAATACAATGTGGGGCTGCAGGAGTTTGAACTGTTCTAGTCCGGTGAGCAGCGCACGAGATAAATCATTTTGAAATTGGATGTTTGACACTCTGAGGCCCACTGGAGGGTTTTACACTAAGAACACTTTTAATTAACGTTGAAATCACACAGCAACCCACCGGAGGGTAAAATTGGCTCAACAAAAGACTACAAATCCCGGCATGCATTAGAAATTGTACGCACCTGAGCTGGCACACTGGAGGCCTATTTAAATGAAAGAATGCAGGGAACGCTGGGAGAAGCGCTTTGCTGTGGTTTCACGTTGCCTATGAATAAGGAGGAAGAAAATCTCCGAAACGCGTCAGGCTGAAGTGAAAATAATCGGAGTGCAATGCCAATTTCACTTGGAATAAAGGTTTGGAAAATAATCTCATGCGGAGTGCGTCCTTAATGCAGGGCAACAACATGGAGATGTAAATTACGGCAGGTCCAGCCGTAGAGGACTGCACCACCTGAGGAATATAATGTGGGGCTGCAGGAGTTTGAACTGTTCTAGTCCGGTGAGCAGCGCACGAGATAAATAATTTTGAAATTGGATGTTTGACACTCTGAGGCCCACTGGAGGGTTTTACACTAAGAACACTTTTAATTAACGTTGAAATCACACAGCAACCCACCGGAGGGTAAAATTGGCTCAACAAAAGACTACAAATCCCGGCATGCATTAGAAATTGTACGCACCTGAGCTGGCACACTGGAGGCCTATTTAAATGAAAGAATGCAGGGAACGCTGGGAGAAGCGCTTTGCTGTGGTTTCACGTTGCCTATGAATAAGGAGGAAGAAAATCTCCGAAACGCGTCAGGCTGAAGTGAAAATAATCGGAATGCAATGCCAATTTCACTTGGAATAAAGGTTTGGAAAATCATCTCATGCGGAGTGCGTCCTTAATGCAGGGCAACAACATGGAGATGTAAATTACGGCAGGTCCAGCCGTAGAAGACTGCACCACCCGAGGAATACAATGTGGGGCTGCAGGAGTTTGAACTGTTCTAGTCCGGTGAGCAGCGCACAAGATAAATAATTTTGAAATTGGATGTTTGACACTCTGAGGCCCACTGGAGGGTTTTACACTAAGAACACTTTTAATTAACGTTGAAATCACACAGCAACCCACCGGAGGGTAAAATTGGCTCAACAAAAGACTACAAATCCCGGCATGCATTAGAAATTGTACGCACCTGAGCTGGCACACTGGAGGCCTATTTAAATGAAAGAATGCAGGGAACGCTGGGAGAAGCGCTTTGCTGTGGTTTCACGTTGCCTATGAATAAGGAGGAAGAAAATCTCCGAAACGCTTCAGGCTGAAGTGAAAATAATCGGAATGCAATGCCAATTTCACTTGGAATAAAGGTTTGGAAAATCATCTCATGCGGAGTGCGTCCTTAATGCAGGGCAACAACATGGAGAATATATATATATATATATATATATATATATATATATATATATATATATATATATATATATATATATATATATATATATATATATATATATATATATATAATCTACTGGCGGTTGCCAGTAGATAGTTATAGTTACAACCTATTATCCATAGGAAATCCGCGACATTCTATTTGAGATAACTCTCTTGCCGGTTGACGTATCTTCGCGAAATTTTCAAACTTTGTGGCCCGCTCCGGTCCGCTCCTTCCCTGAAAGTCTCGGGGAGATTCGTCAAACGGGGGCAGAGAAAAAAGGGGGGTCCCAAAACGCGTTTTCCCCATGCATTTTTCCATAGGAAACTTTAGACACGGCTACAGCCCGAACTGCTGAACGGAATTACACCAAATTTGGCAAAGAGGTAGTTCTTGGTTCAGAAAGAACCCTTTTGTTAAATGGTGTAAATCCGTTCAGTAGTTGCTGAGAAAATGAAAAGTAAAAAAGATAGTGATATCTATGGCCGAGTAGGGTCCGCGTACCCTCCCGATCACGAGCTGCATGCTAATTGGCTGTCAGCTGGCTGTCAACATTCCGATTCAGGAAATGTTGGCAGCCATTTTGTCCCTCGGTAGAACCGAGGGACAGAAACAAGTGCGCAAAGCGCACAAAGGGGGCAGGGTAGAAACACCCTGACCCCTAGGTTTGCTCAGGGGTCCCACAAGGACCCCTGAGCAAAAAAATATATATTTTTTTTAAATCGGCAGGATGCGCTCAGGGTGCGCGAATCCTGCCGAAAAAAAAAAAAAATCGAAGCGCGGTCTCCCGCGCTTTGATTGCATTTTGCCCCCGGGTGGCCCAAGTCCCGGGGGCATGGTGAGGGGGGTTAAATTTATGTGTGGGGGGCCTCAAAGGGCCCCCCAAGCCCCGGGGACCGCCACCCCCCGGGGCTTTCTTTTGAAAATGGTGCGGGAGGGCTCTGAGCCCTCCCGCAGCCCCGGGGACCACCACCTCCCCGGGGCTTTTTTTTTTATAATTGAAAAACCTGTGTGGCGGGGCTCCAGTCCCCCACACGCCCCGGGACCGCCACCTCCCGGGGCACTAAACATTTAAATATGGGGGTCCGTTACGGACCCCAGAGCCCGGGGACCACCACCTCCCGGGGCTGTGACCTGAATGGGAGGAGGGCCGCGTGGCCCCCTCCTGGAGCCCTTGATGGCCCTGGGGACCACCACCCCCAGGGCCGGCTCCTGCAGTGTCCCGGGTGCCTACCCCCGGGACACTGCTGTTTGCAATGACAGGACGGGAGCCTCGCGGCTCCCGTCCTGTCATTGCAAACTGCTTTGGATATTGGAAGAGAGAGCAGGAAACCTGCTCTCTCTTCCAATATCCAAAGCACATTGCTTTTCCACATGGGGAGCTGCATCTTAGCAGCTCCCCATGTGGAAAAGCAATGCAAGGGACGCGGGGAGCCGGCGGGACTGTGGGGGGATTGGGGAACCCCAACAGTCCCCAACGGAGAGGGCCAGCCCCGGGGGATGGGGTCCCTGGGGCAAGTAGTGGCCCGGGAGGGGGGCCACGTGGCCCCCCTCCCCAAACTTAAAAAAATAAAAAAAAGGGGTATGGCCGGCCCCGGGGGATGGGGTCCCCGGGGCCTTAAATGGCCAGAGGAGGGGGGCCACGCAGCCCCCTCCAAAGAATAAAAATAACAATAGAGGCCATGCCCCAGGGGATGGGGTCCCCGGGGCCAATACAGGCCCAGGGAAGGGGGGCCACGCGGCCCCCTTCCCGTTTTTATTTTAATTTTTAATTAAAAAAAAGGGGTAAGGCCCTGGGGGATGGGGTCCCCAGGGCCCAAAAACAGGAAAAAGGAAGGGGGGCCACACAGCCCCCCTTCAGGGGACAAAAATGTTTATTTTTTTTTTAAAACCGATCGGGCCCGCAGGCCCCGCCCCCTTCCTTCACCACTCTGCAAACGCGCCCCTGGCGCGTTTGCAGAGGGGAAACGATTCCCCTTGAATACTGGGGGTCCCTGAGGCCAACTAGCCCACCAGGAACCACCAGTATGCGCCAGGAGCTGCGTTGCAGAGAGGTGTACAGAGGCCACGCCCCTTTTACACCTCTCTGCAACGCAGCTCTGTGGCGCTTTTTGGAGGTATATGGTGGGCTAGTTGGACTCCGGGGACCCTCAGGATTCAAGGGGACTTAATCCCCCAACTTAAAACGCGCCACGGGCGCGTTTGCACAGTGGTGAAGGGAGGGGCGGGGCTTCAGGTGACATGTGTGCAAACAGGCCCCGTGGCGCGTTTTAAGATGGGGAATTAAATCCCCTTCAATCCTGAGGGTCCCTGGGGCCAACTAGCCCAACAGGTACATCCAGAAAGCGCCACAGAGCTGCGTTGCAGAGAGGTGTAAAAGGGGTGTGGCCTCTCTACACGTCTCTGCAACGCAGCCCCTGGCGCATATTGGAGGTTCCTGGTGGGCTAGTTGGCCCCTAGGGACCCTCAGGATTCAAGGGGACTTAATCCCCAACTTAAAACGCGCCACGGGGCGCGTTTGCACAGATGTCACCTCAGGCCCCGCCCCTCCCTTCACCATTGTGCAAATATTCTTCTAAAATCATCCGAAATACGAATTCCGATTTACTCACCTGTTATAAGGAGAGACCTCAGTGCTGCATCTTTCAGCCCAGTACTGGTCCTGAAAAGTAATTTTAACCGTACTTACCAGTAACTTGAATTTCCTTCCATAGGATATCATTGCCTGCTTTTTGCTGAAAAAGTTTCTAAGTGTTGATTTTTGAAACATACAAATATTCCTCTAAAATCAGCCGAAATACGAATTCCGATTTACTCACCTGTTATAAGGAGAGACCTCAGTGCTGTATCTTTCAGCCCAGTACTGGTCCTGAAAAGTAATTTTAACCGTACTTACCAGTAACTTGAATTTCCTTCCATAGGCTAACATTGACTGGTTTCACTTGGAAATTCTTCTAAGTGTGGAGTTTTGGAACTTTAAAATATTCCTCTAAAATCAGCCAAAATACGAATTCCGATTTATTCACCTGTTATCAGGAGAGACCTCAGTGCTGCATCTTTCAGCCCAGTACTGATCCTCAAAAGTAATTTTAACCATACTTACCAGTAACTTGAATTTCCTTCCATAGGCTAACATTGACTGGTTTCACTTGGAAATTCTTCTAAGTGTTGATTTTTGAAACATACAAATATTCCTCTAAAATCAGCCGAAATCCGAATTCTGATTTACTCACCTGTTATCAGGAGAGACCTCAGTGCTGCATCTTTCAGCCCAGTACTGGTCCTGAAAAGTAATTTTAACCGTACTTACCGGTAACTTGAATTTCCTTCATAGGCTAACATTGACTGGTTTCACTTGGAAATTCTTCAAAGTGTGGAGTTTTGGAACTTTATAATATTCCTCTAAAATCAACCAAAGTACGAATTCCAATTTACTCACCTGTTATCAGGAGAGACCTCAGTGCTGCATCTTTCAGCCCAGTACTGGTCCTGAAAAGTAATTTTAACCGTACTTACCAGTAACTTGAATTTCCTTCCATAGGATATCATTGCCTGCTTTTTGCTGAAAAAGTTTCTAAGTGTTGATTTTTGAAACATACAAATATTCCTCTAAAATCAGCCGAAATACGAATTCCGATTTACTCACCTGTTATAAGGAGAGACCTCAGTGCTGTATCTTTCAGCCCAGTACTGGTCCTGAAAAGTAATTTTAACCGTACTTACCAGTAACTTGAATTTCCTTCCATAGGCTAACATTGACTGGTTTCACTTGGAAATTCTTCTAAGTGTGGAGTTTTGGAACTTTAAAATATTCCTCTAAAATCAGCCAAAATACGAATTCCGATTTATTCACCTGTTATCAGGAGAGACCTCAGTGCTGCATCTTTCAGCCCAGTACTGATCCTCAAAAGTAATTTTAACCATACTTACCAGTAACTTGAATTTCCTTCCATAGGCTAACATTGACTGGTTTCACTTGGAAATTCTTCTAAGTGTTGATTTTTGAAACATACAAATATTCCTCTAAAATCAGCCGAAATCCGAATTCTGATTTACTCACCTGTTATCAGGAGAGACCTCAGTGCTGCATCTTTCAGCCCAGTACTGGTCCTGAAAAGTAATTTTAACCGTACTTACCGGTAACTTGAATTTCCTTCATAGGCTAACATTGACTGGTTTCACTTGGAAATTCTTCTAAGTGTGGAGTTTTGGAACTTTATAATATTCCTCTAAAATCAACCAAAGTACGAATTCCAATGTACTCACCTGTTATCAGGAGAGAACCCAGTGCTGCATCTTTTAGCCCAGCACTGACCCTGAAAAGTAATTTTAACCGTACTTACCAGTAACTTATATTTTCTTCCATAGGAATCCATTGTCTGGTTTTCAGCAGAAAAGTTTCAAAGTGTCGATTTTCACAAACTACAAATATTCCTCTAAAATCAGCCGAAATACGAATTCCGATTTACTCACCTGTTATAAGGAGAGACCTCAGTGCTGCATCTTTCAGCCCAGTACTGATCCTCAAAAGTAATTTTAACCATACTTACCAGTAACTTGAATTTCCTTCCATAGGCTAACATTGACTGGTTTCACTTGGAAATTCTTCTAAGTGTTGATTTTTGAAACATACAAATATTCCTCTAAAATCAGCCGAAATCCGAATTCTGATTTACTCACCTGTTATCAGGAGAGACCTCAGTGCTGCATCTTTCAGCCCAGTACTGGTCCTGAAAAGTAATTTTAACCGTACTTACCGGTAACTTGAATTTCCTTCATAGGCTAACATTGACTGGTTTCACTTGGAAATTCTTCAAAGTGTGGAGTTTTGGAACTTTATAATATTCCTCTAAAATCAACCAAAGTACGAATTCCAATTTACTCACCTGTTATCAGGAGAGACCTCAGTGCTGCATCTTTCAGCCCAGTACTGATCCTCAAAAGTAATTTTAACCGTACTTACCAGTAACTTGAATTTCCTTTCATAGGATATCATTGCCTGCTTTTTGCTGAAAAAGTTTCTAAGTGTTGATTTTTGAAACATACAAATATTCCTCTAAAATCAGCCGAAATCCGAATTCTGATTTACTCACCTGTTATCAGGAGAGACCTCAGTGCTGCATCTTTCAGCCCAGTACTGGTCCTGAAAAGTAATTTTAACCGTACTTACCGGTAACTTGAATTTCCTTCATAGGCTAACATTGACTGGTTTCACTTGGAAATTCTTCTAAGTGTGGAGTTTTGGAACTTTATAATATTCCTCTAAAATCAACCAAAGTACGAATTCCAATGTACTCACCTGTTATCAGGAGAGAACCCAGTGCTGCATCTTTTAGCCCAGCACTGACCCTGAAAAGTAATTTTAACCGTACTTACCAGTAACTTATATTTTCTTCCATAGGAATCCATTGTCTGGTTTTCAGCAGAAAAGTTTCAAAGTGTCGATTTTCACAAACTACAAATATTCCTAAAAAATCGCCTGTATGACTTAAACGCATTCTTTCAACTGTTTACAGGAGATGCACCAGTGCTGGATCCAGGATCCAACACTGAGTAAGAAAAAGTAACGATAACAGTTTTTACCTTCTAAGTGAATTTCCTTCCATAGGATAACATTGGTGATTCTATGAGAAAAAGTTTCTGTGTCAACTTTTAAAGTACAATAATATTCCTTAAAAATCACGACTGTAACCAAAACGCTTTTACTCAACTGTTTACAGGAGATGTCCCAGGACTGAATCTACGATCCAGTCCTGTGGTTAGAAAAGTAATCCATAAAGTAACTAATTGCATTTAACTAGAAATTCACATTGAGCTGAATGTTGCATTGTGTTTGAAAATGTGTTGCCCATTGCAACAACTGTAACTACTGTACTTAAAAGTGTATTGCCTATGTGCAAAGTATTTAAACTAAAGTAATTCATTCTGAGAAAGTATTTTTTGTAGTGTAATGTATAATGTAATTACAATGTAATTTAAAAAATAAAATATGTAAAAAAAATTGTTTCTAAAAATGTAGTAAATCAGTATGAAAAAAATTTATATAACAATTAATACATTTAAAAATTGTCATTTACAAAACCTTTGAAATTCACTGAAAAAACCGTAGGTTTCAGACATGTTATAGTTACAAATTAGCATTTAAAAACCTTTGAAATTCACTGAAAAAACCATAGGTTTCAGGAGCGTTATAGTTACAAATTAGCATTTAAAAACCTTTGAAATTCACTGAAAAAACCATAGGTTTTAGGGACAGTTATAGTTAGTTGGACATTGCACTCGTACAAAACCCGTGAAATTCCCCCGTTATAGTTAGTCCAGCTAACTATAACTCGCGCCCGCAATGCACTGCTGATGACGTCACATATTACATCACTCATGACATGGTCAGTGACATCACTGCTGACATCACTGATGACATCTCAAATGACATCACTGATGACATCATCCAGTGACTGTGTGTTTCTGTAAAGTTTAAATATTTTTAATATATATAGGAAAAGACGTATTGAAGAATGAGTGAATATATATATATATATATATATATATATATTATCTACTGGCGGTCGCCAGTAGATAGTTATAGTTAGGACCACGTTTCCATAGGAAAAGCGTTTTTTGATGTGCTTATAACTTTGGCGTCGTTTGACGAATCTTTACGAAATTTTCCCAAAAACTTCTCTTTTCCGTTCAGCTCCTATCCTGAAAGTTTGGGGAGGATTCGTCAAGGGGGGCTAAGAAAAAAGGGGGTCCCGAAACGTGTTTTCTCCATGGAATTTCTTTAGACAAGGCTACAGGTCAAACTGCTGAACGGAATTATGCCAAATTTGGCAGTGAGAAAGGTCTTGGTCCAGAAAGCACGCTTTTGTTTAAATGGGGTAAATCCGTTCAGTAGTTTTTGAGAAATATCAAATTTTTCAGATATCGATATTTGAGAATTCTGACATCTGATTGGCTGAGGCGTTACGAGCACGAGCGTGCGGCTCATTGGCTGCGAACTGTTGAAACTAGGAAGTGTTGGCAGCCATTTTGTGACTGAGTTGAAAGGCGTAGGGGGAAAAATAAGAGAATAATTGTTTAAGAGGGTATAGTAGGAACACTGTGGTCTTAGTTTAAGCAGTCTGTACGGTGCAGAGGCAGGGAGTTTGAATGTTGCGTAGGCCGTGGAAATCATGTCCGCAGAACAACGGTGTGCGGTATTGTGGCAAGGTTGCGTAGGCTCTGGAAATCCCGTCGGGAAAACAATGCGCCGTATTGCGGCAAGCAGTGTGTAGGGTGCACACACAGGTAGTGTGAATGTTGCGTAGGCTGTGGAAATGCGTAGGCTGTGGAAATCACGTCCGCAAAACAATGATGCACGGTATTGCGGCAATGTTCAGTAGGCTGTGGAAATCATATCGGGAAAATAACAATGCGCCGTATTGCAGCCTTCCTTTACCTTCCTTTAATATAATGCGCAGTAATGTTTACTTATAATGCGGTGTTCACTTTTATCACGGACAGTGAACAAAATTAAAGTTTAATTGGCTGAGGTGTTCCAACAACGAGCTCAATGTTCATTGGCTGCGAACCATTAAAAGTAAAAGTGTTGCCAGCCATTCCCTCCCCCTGCGTGGAGTAGCAAGGACATCTGATTGGCTCACATGTTTCAAGCAGGACCTTCCAGAGGTTAATGTTCATTGGCTGCGAACCATTGAAAGTAGAAGTGTTGCCAGCCATTCCCTCCCCGTCCGCGGAGTAGCAGGGACATCTGATTGGTTGACGTGTTCCAAGCAGGACCTTCCCAAGCTTAATGTTCATTGGCTGTAAACCATTTAAAGTAGAAGTGTTGCCAGCCATTCCCTCCCCTCCGCGGAGCATCAGGGACATCTGATTGGGTAATGTGTTCCAAGCAGGACCTTCCCAAGCTTAATGTTCATTGGCTGTGAAGCATTAAAAGTAGAAGTGTTGGCAGCGATTCCCTCCCCCTCTGTGGAACACCATGAACATTTTATTGGCTAAAGTGTTCCGAGTACAAGTTTGCTCATTATTGGTTGGGAAGGTTTCACTGTTGTGAAGCGTTTTGTGATGCACTTCAATGGAGTACGGGAAAACAAAGTAGTAGCGGGGAGGGTAGGAACACTATTAACTCTGTAAAGTGGTCACAAGGTGGTAAACAGGGATTGTGAAGGTAAAAATTGTTTTTTATATTTTTTAAGGGCCATTTATATAATTAGCGTGGGGTGTACAAATCACGGCGGGAAAATAACAGAGTGTGTCTTTTTATTAAGTTTGCGGGTGGGATACTTCCCAGTAGCACTATTTACTTAGAATGTGCTGTTTACTTTTCTGACGGGGAGGTGTGGTTGCGCAGCAAAAATTTCAGTCTAGGTTTGAAACAGTTTTTATTAAGCAATTACAAATAAACTTTCTTCGAAAACTGAAGCTGTATATATCAAAGAGGTGACAAATAAAAACGCAATTCATAAAATATCCCTTAAGCGTGGCCACACCCTCCCTTTTTTCTGCTATACTTTGTAAAAGTGTTGCCCCATATTCTTGATAATATAAGAGGGCATGAGTTACATTTAGATAAAGTAGAAAAGAAGTGCTACAAGAAACACTCCCGCACTACATCATCTCAGGTCACAAGAACAATAACAAGTAAAAAACTGTTAAACACAAATGACTTTATATTACATAGAAATGTACGCTTCATCATTTTTTACAATTTCTATTCTGTAGAAATTTGGAAAGTTCAGTCGTAGTGCTTAGAGGTCGCTCACTGCTCCGCTAACAGATCACGGACTCCTTTAAGAACATATAGGATAGTAGAAATATATACACTACTATTCCTATCAATTCTATAGGGAGAACGAGAATAGGAACCACAACAGAGAAAAAGAGAAATACCAAAAATCATTCAAAAATGTAGGGTTTATCAAAGGCATTCAGTAAGAAAGTGTCTATGCAAACAATCTGTTTTTTAAACTGCAATTTCGAAAAATATTCTCACTGTAAAAATATCTGATCAAGTGAGTTATAAAGGTCAGTAAGCTGTATTTCAGATGGTTTACTCCTGGCGGCGACAAATCTCCAATTCCTGTTGTGTGAAAATATGACACTCTACTACAATATAGAGAGTGACACTGATGCCACACAAAAAGGAAAATAAAGTCATGAACACAAAACAAGATCAATAACGAAATACTTTCCAGCGGAGAATATGTTCAGAGATTCTTTTATCCGGGACTTCGAAATCTTTCATCTTTGCGCCGACGTGTCATAAACTCTCTGAGATCATAATGACTGTGAATATTTTAATATACATATTCACAGTATATGATCCCAAGGGGGAAACAGAGTAAGAACCAGAAGCTGCTGACGTTACATATAAATCTTTAGTCTTCGCGCCGACGGGTCATAAACTCCTCTGAGATCACAATGACTGTTAATATTTTAATATACATATTCACAGTATATGATCCCAAGGGGGAAACAGAGTGAGAACGAGAAGCTGCTGACGTTACATATAAATCTTTAGTCTTCGCGCCAACGGGTCATAAACTTCTCTGAGATCATAATGGGTGGTTATTATAATAAACATAATCAGACTATATGATCCCAAGGGGGAAACAGAGTAACAACCAGAAGCTGCTCAAGTTACATATAAATCTTTAGTCTTCGCGCCGACGGGTCACCAACACCTCTGAGGTCAGGTACAGTGTCAATATTATAATATACAAAGTCACACTATATGATCTCAAAGGAGCCAGGAAAGGAACAATGTTTGCTGTATTCTGTCTGTTTCTGAAAACAAGCTGCTGACGTTACATATAAAGGGCAAAAACAACCAATAACACTTTTTTCTAAATACAAATGTATAAATATTAACAAATAGCTACGTATTATAAATATCTACTATGCCATAATCAAACAACTTACAACTCTGGAATATGTTTTGTTGCCGCAAAACAAGAATCCGACGCTAGAAAAGGGAACGTGCATCGCAGAATGGACACGCGTAAATAAGTCGCATAAACGAAACTAATCAAAGAACGGGTGTGGTTTATATACTTTTTGGTTATTGAGTAGTCTATGGAAGGAAGATGCGGCTCCGCCCATTTAGATGTCACGCTTTACAGTTGACACGTGCTCACGTTTTCACTGTTTAACTTGTGCACGTGTTGGGAAAAGTTACAAAATGTGAAGCGGTAAAGGTTTCGATTTCGATCCTAGCACGTATAAGGTCCTTAATATGTACATACGTTGGAGAGCTTAATAACTGTTACCCGGCAAACCGTGTCATTTCCATTCTCATGACTACAAACATCTATTAATTGCCGTAATTCTAAATAGAAGACATAAAAAAAATATTGTTCAGAATAGAAAAAAAAATACGTGCTAATATTTCTCATCACTATGGTTTTAAAGTAAAAAATGCCAGCATTTGTAAAGCGTACAGCTACCTCCAGAGAGGTGTCCCGGCGCTCGGGGCGTCGGGAAGATTAAGCAAGGTATTGCCCACAGTGACATAGTGGTGGGCTAACGTGCCGCCTTAGCCGGGAATCGAACTGTGAACGCTGTTGTTCTAAGTCAGGTATCATAGCTGCTGTGTCACACTTTTTCCACACTTATATGTTAATTAGTGCTAATTAAGTTTTAAACATTGTTAAATTATAACTTATAACAGACTACTGTTACAGTTAGTTTTTCACTACAAAAAGAATGCACGTATTTTTAAAATTTACTTAAAAACAATATAGGTTTCAGGGACATTGTAGTTACAAATTAGCATTTAAAAAACCATTGAAATTTACTGAAAAAACCATAGGTTTCAGGCACGTTATAGTTAGAAATTAGCATTTAAAAAACCTTAGAAATTCACTGAAAAAACCATAGGTTTCAGGCACGTTATAGTTAGTTGGACATTTCACTCGTACAAAACCATAGAAATTGCCCCGTTATAGTTAGTTCAGCTAACTATAACTCATGCACCCGCAATGCACTTCTGATGACGTCACATATTACATCATTCATGACATGGTCAGTGACATCACTGATGACATCACTGATGACATCTCAAATGACATCACGGATGACATAACTGATGACATCATCCAGTGACTGTGTGTTTCTGTAAAGTTTAAATATGTTTTATATATATATGCCAAGGTGTATTGAAGAATGAGTGGGTGTATAAGTGTGTGGATGGAGGATTTTGTAGGTGCGTGACTGATTGTATAAGTGAGTGATTAAACATGTCTTACTGAATGCATGGGTTAGTGACTAAACTGTGTGAATGTCTGTATCAGTCTGTCTGTTGTTGTGTAAGCTGCTGCATGAGTTGGTCAGTAGCTACATGAGTGTCTATATGGGCTATTGATTGGTTGCCTGAGTATTTGTATGGGTGCCTGAGTGTGTGTGTGGGTGGGTGGGAGGTGTGCGACTCTGTGCATAGATGTGTGAGTGGTTGATTCACTGGGTGTATGGGTTCAAGAGTGCATGTGCAAACAGCTGTATGGGTGGGTGAGTGTGTGTATGGATGTGTTGTTGAGAGAATGGATGTCTCAGTGGTACATGTCCAAGTAACTACATATGTAAAAGGCAGTGTATGTGAGAGTTGGAGTATATAAATGACTATACGTGAGAGTCAGTGATTGTGAGAGTGGCTGTATGGATGAGTGTGTACTTGTATCAGTGATTGTATAAGAGAGTAAGTATGCATTTGTGTCTGTTTGAATAAGTGATGTGGTGTGTGTATAACTGTATAGGTCAGTAAATGGAAGTGTGATTGATTCTTTGCATGACTGACTAGCTGTGTGAGTAACTCCATGGATGAGTGGTGGTGTGTGAGTGTCTGTATAGGTGTATGAGTGCTTATGATAGTGTTGTATTGATGAGTGACTGCATGTATGAGTGATTTTATGGGTGAATGAGTGGATGTGTGTGTAGACCTAGGAATCAGTGAGTGCGTATGTAGTAACTGGTATTGGTGTGTCGATGGTTTCGAAAATGGTAGTCTGTATTTTAGAGTGGGTGTATCAAAGGTTATATTAGAGTGTGAGGAGGTGCATCAGATATTCACGTGGATGATGTCATCAGTGATGTCATCAGTGATGTCATTTGAGATGTCATCAGTGATGTCATCAGTGATGTCACTGACCATGTCATGAATGATGTAATATGTGACGTCATCAGAAGTGCATTGCGGGTGCGCGAGTTATAGTTAGCTGAACTAACTATAACGGGGCAATTTCTATGGTTTTGTACGAGTGAAATGTCCAACTAACTATAACGTGCCTGAAACCTATGGTTTTTTCAGTGAATTTCTAAGGTTTTTTAAATGCTAATTTCTAACTATAACGTGCCTGAAACCTATGGTTTTTTCAGTGAATATATATATATATATATATTTTCCAAAAAATCCACACTCCTGGAATGTCGACAGGATAACAGGTACGGACCACGACGTGTTCAGTTTGATAAGCAGTGCTTTATTGCATAATGTAGATAAAATCAATCAGCATCATAGAATGCATAGACTAGTGTCCAGCCTGACACGTTTCGACCACGTTTCCGCGGTCTTGCTCACATGACGCGCTGGACCAATCAAGACAAATATATTGTGTGCACAATCAAAGAAACACCTCCTCTGGAGCCATAGCAATGAAAGAAATACTGAGCGCTACATGCAATATTACACATCGGTTATATGCTAGTGTCCACTGATATAACCAATTGATGTCAAACGGCATAAAATACTGGTTGAAAGATGGATTAGCTAAAAATGCAAACTTGATTGATATAAAACCGAATATAAATAAGGACTTCAATATTACTAAATTACCACATGTGCCAGCAAGGAGAGACATGTATAACATGAATACTGGATAATTCATTGAAAACAAAATTTGTTCCTCATGTCAATTCCTTGTATATGCAATACTTAGTCAATCACACAGTGTAGAACTTGCATGACGCTTACATCACCAAGTCAATGACTTGAACAATTGATCCTAGCTCCCCCATATAGTGCAAAACTATTTTAAAGTGCAAGTGCAAAATAAGGTGCAAAATAGGCTAACATGTGCAAACTATACATATCCTAGAATTGTATGTAGCACAAATAATGACAACTGTTTGAATCTCTGAGCAATAAAGTGCAAGTGCACAATGAATTCATCAGAAAAGTGCAAAGAGGCAAAGAATTGTCATGGTGGTATACGTTAACCTTGACTGAGACAACTTGGTACATCTCAGTTACCACCAAACAACAGCAACACATAACAGATAACAAACTGGGAGTGGAAATTTGAACTAGAAGCTCAAACAGATACTTTTAGAGTAAACACCAGGGTTCTGGGGTGTTAGTGTTGGACTTGGCCCTGCTTGCAGGGTCATCCATAAACTTTTTGGCATTCCCCCTAGTTTTTTTTCTGACATACGGTTGGTGGTTTCAGGACTCTGGGCCCTTTAGCGCTGGTTAGCAGTGCAAAGTGTGTGTGCTCTCTGCCCTCCATAGGCTAGTATTGGGAATTTCCCCCTATGGATAACTCCTAAATGAAACAAAATAAATATGTTATGTGTGGTGTGGTTGAACTGAAAATAATAAATGCTGCGCAATGGAGTACGCCGGTTTATTTTCCCTGTTTTAGAAAGGTCACTTTTAACAGTCGCCATTTCTGTGTGCTTTGTGCCTGCCTGCCTGAGGTGGGTTGCCTGTCTAGTTCTCGAAGTGACCGGGGCTGGGAATGCTAGCTCCGCCCCCTGGGGTGTGACTGTCTCCCAGACCCCAGCTCATGAAGGGAGGAGGGAAGTCTGGCAGACAAGGTGCTCTACACCTCCCCCAAAACCAGTTGGGACCGGTTTCCCCAGAGACCCTTCCAGAAGCTTCTGGCCCTTTCTGGTAGGTGGGGTGAGGGGTGTATATATAGAGGAGCTGAGACTCCATGTGGGTGTGCTTGCTTGGACTTTGACTGGGAGGGGACACTCTGCCAGGAGGTACCGCCGCAAGGGCCTGCGTGCTGGCCCCTGAGCCCCTCTGCTGTCTACAGGGCCAGGGAGAGACCTCTGCTGGAGTGAAGACTGCTGTTACACATTTATTGCTGATGGTCTTCCATTTATTCCCTGTGCTCTGTGATGGTTCTGGCAGCGACCCGATTGGTGCTGCCCTGTATATAATCCCCTGTAAATGTTGACCTGGCGCCAGTTGGCGCAGTGTATAGATTTCTGTGATTATCCTGTGTTTTACACAATACAAAAGTTATTTTTACATAACCTTGTGTAGAGTCTCTTTGTAGTGTGCCTAGTGTGTCGTCGTGTGTGGGTGCTGCGCAGATGCTTTACACATTGCCTCCGGAGTTTAGCCTACCCGCTCCGCGCCAAGCTACCCCGTTTCTAACATGGGGCAACTGAGTAGTAAAAAGATATATGAAATCAGTAAAAAATTATCATCATCATTACTACGGTACCCAGGGGATGAAAAATCCATGTAGGTCTATGTTGGCTAACTAAAACAGTAAAAAGGAGTGCACTACCTTGCCAGAGCTGAGGTGTCATGTCATTTATTGCTGCTTCATAAGAAATTATGGAGGTCTTCCCCGTGTTCAAACCGTTAGGCATGCGTGTGTCTAGTAAGACAATGAAGCGTGATTCCAGCTGGCGCAACTCCCTCTCCCTGTTGCCACCACATAGGGACTTGGGTACAGAGCCGATCACATAGTATTTCAGGTCGTTCAAGTTGTTGTTGTGAACATGTTTTAGGTGCCTAGCGACTGGGTAATTCGGATCCGAATTAACCGCAGCCCGGAGATGCTGTAAGATGCGGTTGAACACCTGGAGTTTGGTACTCCCAACGTACTTAAGTTGGCAGGTGCATTCAAGAATGTACACTGCGTATTCAGTACGGCACGTGAGATGACCCTGGATTTTAATAGGACTATCATCAAATGCTGTCGTGTATTCGGTGATGTTTTTACCGAATTTACACGCACGACACGTGTTACATTTGAAAAAACCTGATCTGGGGGATAACCAATTGTCAGATACAATTACCTCCGGGCTACTCTTAACAAGTGCATCCCTCATGGAGGGTGCACGGCTGAAAGTAAGATTGGGAGGTATTGGCACGATTTGAGAAAGTGTGAGATCTGATAACACTATCGGCCAGTGCTTATAAACAATCCTCCGAATTTCTCTCTCCTGGTTGCTGTAGGCAGTTATTAATCTGACTGGCTCTGAAGTATTAGCCCCCTGGATAGAACTAGACATGCTCGCATTAGTGGCCCCATTTTGACCCTGGAGAAACTCCTCTCTATCTTGTTCATTGGCCTTATTCATTGCAGAGAAAGGTAATCCTGCAAGCAGCCCGGTCACGTCCACCTATGCGAGGCTGGTGCGAGGTAGCGGGTGCAGGGTCCGTTATTGTATGTCCAAAAGTCAGGGTCAGGAATATTTACTCAAGCATGACACGCACTCCACAGATCAGATCTCCAAAATTGTTTATTCTGCAGCGTTTTTCACCCACATGGGGGCTTCATCACAGCTTATACAGATACAATGTGCCCAACCACCTTTAAAAACATTTAGAGTCAAAGCATAGACATAGAAGATTTTCAGTATTGTCATCAGACACAGAGCGTTTTAGAACAAGCCAACATGTATCAACATAATACAAAATTTTAAATAAACATTAAATGAAAAGTGCATATATTCAAATAAACTCTCGTAAGGCAAAGTAAACATTTTAAATTCCAAAAAGAGCCGTTAGCCCCACAAAATGCTGGTGTAAAGTGTGGTTCCATGTATGTTGGCAGTACCATCTGCCCCGTGAAGAAGAGAGTTCTGGAACATTACAGAGCTATTAAAAATCTGGATGTGAATTACCCTGTTGCTAGGCATTGGGACATGGTCCACAAGTAAAATTCTGATCTGATGTCATATTTTGGAATTGACAGGGTCATGAAGAGTGGTATACTTTACAAACAGACCCATCGTTTTTGCTTTTTGCCTTTTATTAATTTTCTCTGCAAACCAAAATGGGCATATGATATGTGCGTACTAATTTCTGAGCAATAAGCTTGTGGTTTGACTGTTCCCTTCCACCACACCCCCCTTGTTCCATCTGAATATATCTAGCACCCTTTAGCTCCCCAGTAGTAAAGACAAGAAATTTCACTTTGTGTCTTTCTTGGTGTCACAATTTTTATGTGGCTTTGCTTAGTGAATGAGCTTCTTTGACTGCCTAGTTTGTATGAGACATGTTGTGGGTGTTATGAGTGTTTTAGAATATTATTTCCCTTTCTTTGCGCTCGAAATTGGAGCAAGGTGATAGATGGTATGGCCAATCGGATGGCAAATGATTAATCACCATAACCCTCCCCCCTCCACCCTCCGTTTGTGAAAAAACCTCCTCCCTTTTGAAGGGCACTACCGTGACTTCATGGAGTGATTGGCTTTTGAGATTAATTGGATTGACTTTCTCCTCAATCGTGTTCCTTGATATGACTGTCACATGACACAAAACATGATAAGGTATTTCCTGACACTCTGTTTACATGATTTCCACACATATGTTAGTTACATCGCCAGCCACTTCGCAATATTCATATTATTGTTAGGTGGCATTGGAAACATAGTAATTATGGGCCTTTACCTGCTTTTCTCTATAACACCTAGTTTCTTTCTTTTTATTGCATTTACTGTAGGCATTTATTTCCATACCACACCTAGTTTTTGCATTTATTGGATATAAGGACAGGACCTTTTGTACTGTATGCCACATGGCATAATATCGTGCATGTTTTGATTTATGACAATGAATTATTGTATGAATTATGGCACTTTGCATTAGCATTTTGTGGGCCTATGGGCTCCATTCCAAATTTAAAATGTTTACTCTGCCTTATAAGAGTTTATTTGAAAAAAATGCACTTTTCATTTGATGTTTTTCAAAAATTATGTATTATGTGGATACATGCTGGCTTGTTCTAAAACGCTCTGTGTCTGTTGATAATGCCAAAAATCTTCTATGTCTATGCTTTGACTCTAAATGTTTTTAAAGATGATTGGGCCCATTGTATCTGTACTGGCCATGATGAAGTCCCATGTGGGTGAAATGCGCTGCCGAATAAACACTTTTGGAGATCTGATCTGTGGAGTGCAAGTCGTGCTTCATTCAATATTCCTGACCCGGGCTTTTGGACATATATATCTATATCTATCTATCTATCTCTTGAAACAAACAGTCCGTGATCGGTGCGCGCTTTGCTCCGCTGGTGCATGTGTCGAGGTCAGACCATACCTCGCAGTAGTTTCTTCAAACAAAATAAGGCACTGCGCTCCAGAAGTCGTGTGATTTAAGAAAGCTTTTAATAAAGCATAATTACCGCCACCATTACCACCACCAAACGTTTCGACCAAGAGATGGTCTTTGTCACGGTTACGTGAGTCCTTTGTCGATTTCACCCTTTATAGTGTTGGTTTATATTCCCAGTTGCAATGCATTCTGGGACTTATATTTTTTTTAAAAGTCACATTTGATGAATTTCCATTATACATTGGTCCATATATTCGTATAGGCACTCTGACAATATTACCCAATTGTTGTGATACACTTTATGAAGTTTTAGCGAGTATTTAACTTTTCCAACTTTATTTCTATTTCAATTTGAATAAACTTAATTGGCACTGTTTATTATGCACATGACGGGCTCGTCCGTTTTCTCTTTGTCTATTCTAGGTTTAGTACCTAATTTAAGAGTGATTCGCATATTTTTTAATTGTTGTTTATAAGCAGTTTATTTTCGGGTTTAGTACCCTAATATTGAAGTGCCAGTTCACTTTTTCGAACAATTTATAAATGTACATGTAATTCTTCATCTCCGTTAAGCCCAAAAGGAGTCTTGGTTTTGAACTTAATAATTAGGCGCGATTCCAATCTTCTTAGTTTAAGAGTGCGGTTGCCTCCTCTTTCGTGGGTTGGGATAGTTCCAATTCCAAAATATCGTATGTTTTCCCAATTTGTTTTATGTTGTGTGTGAAAATGTTTCGATATCGCATAGTTCATATCTTTATTGTGAATGGCTCTGAGATGTTCCAATATCCGCTTGCGAAGAGGACAGATGGTGCTACCAATGTAGCGTAATCCACAGGTACATTCAATCATATAAACAACGTAAGCTGTTTCACATGTGATTCTTTCAGTTATCATGAATGTCTTTCCTTTGAAATCCTCAATGCTGGTCACAGATTTGCCAATTTTGCAAGCCTTGCATTTGTTACAATGAACAAATCCTTTTTGTTTTTCTGTTAACCATACTTTTGGTTTCTGTGATACAAAATGGCTATTCACAAGTTTGTCTTTTAAGGATGCAACTTTGCGAAACGTTATGTTGGGTCTAGATCCAATTGTTTTTCCTAGGTCAGGATCTTTTCTAGAACATTCCAATATTTTTGTAAGATCTGTTTGAGTTTGAAACTCTCTTTACTATAGGTCAAGATTAACCTTGTTGTATCTTCTGTTTGATTTTTTACTTTGGTAATCAGAGTTTCTGCTCGTGGGATTGCTTTTGCCCGCTCTAGACCTTCTTTACGTCTCTGTATTTGTATCCTCTCCTCATGAATCGTTTTTCACTTTCTTTGAAGTTTTTTTCAGCCATATCGTTTGTAGAACAGTTTCTCCTCATTCTAATAAATTCCCCATATGGGATACTTTTTATTAGATTGGCTGGATGAAAGCTTTTACCATGGAGTATGCTGTTAGTTGATGTAGGTTTACGATAGACTTTGGTTTGTATCTGATTTTCCTCTATGTACACTTGGACATCCAGATATTGAATTGTTTTGGAACTGATGTTATAGGTGAATTTTAAACCTACATCGTTGGTGTTTAAGATGTTGAAATATTCTTTAAATTCACTTGGGCTGCCATTCCAGATTAGGAAGAGATCATCGATATATCTCAGCCAAAGTTCTATCTTGGCTGTATATCTTTCATTTTCCTCTTTCCATGCAACAAATTTCTCCCACCACCCCATGGTGAGATTTGCATAACTGGGTGAAAAGGATATTCCCATGGCAGTTCCGCGTTGATGGGTGTATACTTTTTGATTAAAAAGAAAGATGTTATTTTTCAAACATAATTCCACCATTTCCATTAGCATCTTTGTGTGCTTAAATTCCTGGATGCTCCTTTGACGTAGAAAATATCTTATTGCATTCAATCCGATTTCATGATCAATAGAGGTATACAAGGATACCACGTCAATGGTTACCAGCTGGAACCCTTTTTGCCATCCCATGTCTGACAATGTTCGTAAAAAGTCTCCAGTGTCTTTGATATAGGAACTTGGATTTGTAACTATAGGTGAGAGATATTTGTCCACATAGATAGAGATGTTTTCATATAAAGACTGGCAACTGGAAACGATGGGTCTTCCTGGCGGATTTATAAGAGTTTTGTGAACTTTAGGGAGAAAATATATGGTAGGCATCACAGGACTCTCATTGAGGAGGAATTGAGCTTCATCATCATTTAAAAGGCCATCATTTTTCCATGTCCTGATCTTCAATTCAACTTCCAATGTTAATCTATTGATCGGATTTGAGGACAGTTGAATATAGTTTTGCTCATCTCCAAGTTGTTTCATGGCTTCATTTACATAGTCCGTTGATACAAACCAAAGTCTATCGTAAACCTACATCAACTAACAGCATACTCCATGGTAAAAGCTTTCATCCAGCCAATCTAATAAAAAGTATCCCATATGGGGAATTTAATAGAATGAGGAGAAACTGTTCTACAAACGATATGGCTGAAAAAAACTTCAAAGAAAGTGAAAAACGATTCATGAGGAGAGGATACAAATACAGAGACGTAAAAGAAGGTCTAGAGCGGGCAAAAGCAATCCCACGAGCAGAAACTCTGATTACCAAAGTAAAAATCAAACAGAAGATACAACAAGGTTAATCTTGACCTATAGTAAAGAGAGTTTCAAAATCAAACAGATCTTACAAAAATATTGGTATGTTCTAGAAAAAGATCCTGACCTAGGAAAAACAATTGGATCTAGACCTAACATAACGTATCACAAAGTTGCATCCTTAAAAGACAAACTTGTGAATAGCCATTTTGTATCACAGAAACCAAAAGTATGGTTAACAGAAAAACAAAAAGGATTTGTTCATTGTAACAAATGCAAGGCTTGCAAAATTGGCAAATCTGTGACCAGCATTGAGGATTTCAAAGGAAAGACATTCATGATAACTGAAAGAATCACATGTGAAACAGCTTACGTTGTTTATATGATTGAATGTACCTGTGGATTACGCTACATTGGTAGCACCATCTGTCCTCTTCGCAAGCGGATATTGGAACATCTCAGAGCCATTCACAATAAAGATATGAACTATGCGATATCGAAACATCTTCACACACAACATAAAACAAATTGGGAAAACATACGATATTTTGGAATTGCAACTATCCCAACCCACGAAAGAGGAGGCAACCGCACTCTTAAACTAAGAAGATTGGAATCGCGCCTAATTATTAAGTTCAAAACCAAGACTCCTTTTGGGCTTAACGGAGATGAAGAATTACATGTACATTTATAAATTGTTCGAAAAAGTGAACTGGCACTTCAATATTAGGGTACTAAACCCGAAAATAAACTGCTTATAAACAACAATTAAAAAATATGCGAGTCACTCTTAAATTAGGTACTAAACCTAGAATAGACAAAGAGAAAACGGACGAGCCCGTCATGTGCATAATAAACAGTGCCAATTAAGTTTATTCAAATTGAAATAGAAATAAAGTTGGAAAAGTTAAATACTCGCTAAAACTTCATAAAGTGTATCACAACAATTGGGTAATATTGTCAGAGTGCCTATACGAATATATGGACCAATGTATAATGGAAATTCATCAAATGTGACTTTTTTTAAAAATACAAGTCCCAGAATGCATTGCAACTGGGAATATAAACCAACACTATAAAGGGTGAAATCGACAAAGGACTCACATAACCGTGACAAAGACCATCTCTTGGTCGAAACGTTTGGTGGTGGTAATGGTGGCGGTAATTATGCTTTATTAAAAGCTTTCTTAAATCACACGACTTCTGGAGTGCAGTGCCTTACTATCTATCTATCTATCTATCTATCTTTCTATCTATCTATCTATATATCTATCTATCAATCTTTATGTATATATGCTAATCAAATGCTTAAAAACTTTGCTAAAAAAACAGACATTTGAGTTGAGCAGATTCAGAGTGTCGCTGGTGTTGCAGGGTGCTCTATATAGGAGCTGCTCTCCACCTAAATTTGGGAACTACCCAGAGTTCTCTGCTTCCTATATTACATAATTTATTCGGAACTATAGGCCTGAAAGGGCATTGTTTTGACTTATACTGGGTGCTACCTTGTGTCTGGACTAACCTATACCTCTCTGAAGAGCTCTAATTAGTGCGAAACACGCCAGGGGTCGTTTTTATGCATTCCAGATTGGCTTGGATGGTATTTTACCAGTCCAAAGCTGTAGAACTGTGCCTGGAGTGGTAAAAGGCTTTTGTCATTTTATATCTCAGCATGGATAGCCCTTTCTTAATCCTATGCTTAAAGATTTTGCTGTATAAATGGCAAAAAGCGTTGTCCCTTTCTAGCTCGGCATGGATGGTGATGGAGTAAGGACTCACAATGAGACTTGCTCGTAAACAATCTTCTCACAGAATTAATCTGTACTAAACCTTGTAATGTCATTATTAATAATCTACACTACATCTTATCCGAGAGACGCTTGCCTATGTGTTTTCAGTAATAAGTAATCCTTGTCTAATGCAAAATGGTTGCTAACGCGCGGGAACTCTACTGCGCATGTGTCAACCATGTCACATGGTATGACGTCTTTCTTTGCTTGGAGGGAATCTTTGCTTCTGCGCAGTGTATGCTAAAATGGCTGCTTTATGTTCTCACATGCTAAAGCCTTCGCGTTGCTGAAATTATTAATGTGGTATTCTAACGCTACTAATGCGGGATAGATTTTATAATTAAATGGGAATAGAGTAGAAGTAGGGGGTATACAGTTTAAACATTTATTTTTGATTTTAATATGTTTCTTCTTTGAATTCTATTAGTACGTAAATTGGGCCTGGGTTAACTGAACAGCAGCTCAAGAGCCCTGGAACCTGCGCATGCGCTCTGAAACTAACAAGACAAAGCGATGAAGTCAACTTGGAAGATATCCAAGGCATGACCCGTTGGTCACCTTCACTGTACATCTGAGATGTCCTAAATTTGATACATATTGTATACACTTTGTATTGAAATTTGTCGTGAGACGGGTGGGAAATGAAGCAAATGTATTAATTGTGAGGGGCGGTACTTTAAAACAATGGGCTTAAAGAAATTGAACTAAATTGTCATGGTGTGAGGATCAACCCCCTGTCCCTGTCCAATCAGAAGTAGTGGGCCCATAATTTTGAAACATTAATGGGAGGTATGGAAGGGTATAATAGATATAGAATTAGCTAATTAGTTAGAACAGGCTTTGGGTGCTCAACGAGCTGATCGATTGCAGACCGAACCGCTGTCCAGAAAGGTCCTGAGGTGGGGGCGGTGGATTCCATTAGAAAGAAGACACGGAAGAATCGAGGAGGAAATGAAGTGTCAGAGAGGGGAACTACACAGGCGTCGTTGGTAGAGAGGTCATCTATCCTGTCTTGAACCTGGTCTGGAGGTCTTGGTCTTCATCCTTTCTTGGGGACCCTCTTCTAACTCCTTGGCCAAGGGGTTTGGTTTTCACACCTTTAGGTAACTATAAATGCGTAATCTAGTTTGTACTGCTGTCTCTATCTTCTCTTTTCTGAGGGACCGTCATTGAGGCTTAATAAGTGATACTATAGTATATTTCCTCCTTGATATGCGATTAAGTATTAAGTGCATTGTAATTTACTCTGCTAAAGAATTTAGATAAACATTTTAAAACTTCCTGAGTCAGTGGTTATTTCAGGTGGTTAATGAAAATTATGTTTTGTACATTCTCATTTTATCCCCAATTATCAAAGGTCCATTGGTAAGTCATTACTCTTCAAGCAGGGACTTTGATAAAGAGTACAACTGATTTCCCCCCCAGCGGTGATTGCTAGTTAGTGTGAATGAATGGGCCCAGGTGAGTATTCAGTGTATGAATGCTTGTTGCTAGTAACCCGCTGGATCAGTTTTCTGGTAGCAGAGGTTGGTTTTAATTTGTTAATTGGGTAATGAGAATTTTATTTTTATGAACTAACATCCGTTTGTTTAAAGTTTTGTTTTATGTTGTCTAGAATCCCCGGGGAATTTGAATAGCGGATGGTAAGTGGAAGCCATACTGCAGTGAGGTTATCTGTCAGGCAGAAATAGTACTGAAAAGTTAAGCAGGGCTATCAGTACTTGTTAGGGACTCTGTGCGTGTGAGTGACAGCAAAGGAATACGCTGGTGAAAATTTGATGTTATATCACCTAGAAAGGGTAACATTGAAGGAGTAGAAGGTATTTCCGAAGCTTATATGAAGAGTAAACGGAAGGGTTTTACTCGTAGTGTATGTTAGTAAACGGAAGGGTTTTACTAAGAAGTGAGAGAAATCTATCTTTTCCAATTTAGAGAAACTGGCACGATAGCGAATGTATTATGTCGTTACTGAATTTTAATAAGAAGCGTTGAAAGTTTTGCGTACGATTTTTGTAAAGGGAGGGTCAGCTGTCGGAGTAAAAGCTGACGTCAAAAACGCCGCGCTGGGATTGGTCGACACAGCGGGTGTGGAGCGAGCTTGTAAAGGAGGGGTCGGTAGACAGGAGTAATACTGACATCACAGGTGCCGCGCTGGGATTGGTTGAAACAGCGAGGGACAGAGAAGCGCAAATTGTAAAGGAGGGGTCATCAGACAAACGTCACAGAAAAGCCACGCTAGTATTGGCCCGGAGACAAATGTTAGCTGAAATTTGATTGGTTGTCAGCATAGAAGTCGGAATTTAGTGGATAGTGTAGATTATATGTGGAAACGCGATCCGACGTTAATAGGAACACGTCCAGACAGGAGATTCCTAGGTTTTGCCGAATATAATTCAATAAATAGATATTTACCCAAAATGTACGGAGAAAAGAGAAAATGTCATTTTTACAAAAGATTAAAAACTATTTTAAGAAAGATAAGCCAATCAAAACTAGGGAAGGAATTATCATTCCACCAGCAAAAACGACCATCTCATTCATGATGATGGAAAGGGGTTATCATACTTGCGTATGGTTAGAAAATTGGATAGAATATACAAAAGATGACGGAATATTAGCTTTCCCAGAGAATGGTACTTTCAATGGGAGAGTACTTCAAAATTTAAGAATAAGAATGAATGAATTAGAACCCAGACCAAGATTAACGAAATACGAAGCCCTAGAAGAATGGGAAACAGAGGCATTTGAACGTGATAGACCCAGAAGCAATAGGGGTTATAGGGGATTTTTCGCTAGACACCAAAATGAGACACGAGAAAGTCAGATGAAACAGTGGAGACGAGCGATGCTTACCGAGGGTTTGTATCCAGTATTCATGGCAGATGAGCCATTAGGGAGCAAATGCAAAGAAAAGACAAAACACATGACAGGGTTTGGAGAATCCGAAGATGAATTTATGGAAGAAATATTAAAGAACCCTCCACCATATCAAGAAGGGTTGGTTGGTTGTTCCCCAAGTGCACCAATTATGAGAACCCCATTGGTACCTCAAGTACTGCATAAACCACCAGTTAATAGGGTACTTCAGGATAAGGAAAGAGAGGCTGTAGACAGAAACAGAGCAGAATTGATACAGAAGATAACACAGTTGAATGTACATCCTGATTCCCTGACCATACCTGTAACCATTGGTCCTGAGGTCCCTTTATATGGTGACAAACTAAATTGTCCGAAACCTCTAGTTATGCCTACACCTGTGGACATTCCTAAACATGAAGCTGAAATAATTGATGATCATATCAGTGATTGTGAATCTATGATTTCACTAATGGATTTACCTATTCGAGACTCTGTAAATAGCACTCCCAGAAGAGTCACACCTGGTTGCTCAAAAGATGTGAATATAATAACATCATCAGGAACTAAAAGTGCAACAGTAGTAACTCCAGAAGACTTAGAAAGATGGGCACAAGGAATAGACAGACAAAGTTCACCCCAAAGATTTTGGACATTTATAAATTAAAAGTCGAGTTAGAAGAAATGATAGCAGGCAATGTAGGAGTAGATCGATTAAATACCTACAGTGAAGAAGAACTATTGTTCGTATATAGGAGCATAACAAGAAATGTAAAGATATTCCATGAAAAGTTAACGGATTTGGCCTCAGAAATGGGAATTGAAATAAGAAAGTCAAAAGTACTACAGAAACCATATAGAGCAGATTTTACTGACAAAGATTTAGAAAATATGAATGCATCTGGTAGGAAATTACAAATGAAAGAATTAATGTCCGTATTACAGAAATGGGGAGAACTGGATAAATGGAAAACTAGGTGGACAAAGAAAAAGGAAGAGGCACGGTTCAATAGAACGAATTCTGAATATTTACTGAAGGAAACAGAAAAAGTAGAACAGATGTACCCGATGCAGGAGGTTCCAGGAGGGGGTTATGTTCATGTCCCATGGAGCAGGCAAGACATTTTGTCATTTACAAATGATTTTCCAAAATTGAAAGAAAAACCAATTGAATGGTACAAGCAGGTTGAGAGGTTTGTGAAGGTTTCAAAGGTTTTGTTAAAGGACCTGGATGGTTTGTTTGACATAGTAGTACCTGCCGATTTATGGACAGACTGTAAAATTACAATCGACTGGCCTAGTGAAGAGTATCCTAGAGATGCAAAGACAGGTGCTCCATCAAATGATGTGATGAAAAAGTATCACCAGGTAATAACTTATTTGAAAGGGAAAATACCACCAAAAGAAACAGATTGGGTAAAAATAGACAGGACTACTCAAGAGGCAAATGAATCGGTACACGCCTACTATGAACGTTTATTACAGGTGTTTAAGCAGTACAGTGGTTTTGAAGATATTGGAGACAAAAATATGAGTCAGTTTGTCTATCGATTTGTTTATGGTCTAAAACCAGAGATTTGTCAGATGATTAAGCAACACATGTTATGTTGGCAGGGAAAGCCTATTGATGACATTTTGAAATATGCTAAATATTGTGGAGATGACATTGAAGACATGCACAAGAAACTACAAGAAAAAGTGATGTGGGCTCAAGTGAAAATGGCTGAGCGACAGGGAATTAATTTGGATAATCCAACAGAAAGTCAGGGAAAAGAATCTGGAACGAATGGTGACACAGGGAATGGTGGAAAAGTGAGAGGACGAATGAGTAGAGAAGAGGCTAAAAAGAAATTTCCTTGTCATGGATGTGGAAAGTTGGGACATTGGAAGAACGAATGTAAAAAGATTCAAAATAATAATGGCCCAAATCATAATTTAAATCCACAGACGTAGAATGACTCACAGCAAGGTGTAAATCCTCAGAGTCAGTTGCCACCTGCCCCTATACAGGGTAATGTAAGCAGAGCAAAGCACGGTACAGACGTCGGATATCAAGGAGGAAGTGGTAAGAATGAATATGTAACTTCACAATTTCTTTTACAGGACGATTTTAATCCATATAATTATCAATGACGGTGCCTAGGAGAGGGGTTGAAGGAGTGCGTACTTGGCGCATCCTTGCCGGTAGATCAGTCAGGTCCATATGTTGAAGGGAAAGTAAAAGGTAATGATATCACTTTTCTTTTGGACACTGGTGCTACCCGTTCTACTGTGAGAACAGAAGCCATCCCAGACCTCCCTCTCTCTGGAGAAGCTATCCAAGTTATAGGTGTAGCAAATCAAAAGATCAGAACACCTCTTACTGAGCCCATGGAAGTAAGAATAGGGAATTTCCGAGAAATGCACCAATTTGTGGTATGTGATTCCAGTCCAGTAAATTTACTGGGCAGAGATTTACTGTGCAAAATGAATTGCACTATTTTTTGCACACCGGATGGTGTTGCAATAGAGACCCCGGATGAAGATCATGTATACAAATTCATGATAGCCAAGCAAGGTACGGAAGTAGATGAGATGTTCTCCTTAATAACCAAAGATGAGTTACCAGAAGAGTTAAGAACTACAGTGAACTCTAAGGTATGGGATTTTACTGGGAAAGAAGTAGGTCTTATGGCAAAAATAGACCCAGTGGAGATCACTGTAAAGGAAGGCGCAATTTTCCCAAATACCAGACAGTACAAAATGAGTGCAGAAGTAAAAGCAGGAGTTACTGAAGAAATTTGCAGAATGGTGAAACAAGGCATATTAAAAAAGTTCTGAGTAGCCCTTGTAGTTCGCCAATTATGGGTTTGAAAAAGCCTAGTGGAAAATATAGGATCGTTCAGAATTTGCGGAAAATTAATAAAATTGTAGTACCTTGTTGTCCTATAGTGCCAAATCCTGCAGTGATCCTGTACCAGATACCATCGGATGCAGAATGGTTCACCGTGATTGATCTGTGCCAAGCATTTTTCTCAATACCATTGCATCCAGATAGCCAATATCTGTTTTCGTTTAAATTCGAAAACCATGTTTATGTGTGGAATCGTGTTCCTCAAGGGTACACAGAAAGTCCCTCTATTTTTAATCAAATACTGAAAAAGTGTCTAGAAAAATTAGTACTGCCCAGGAGCTCAGTCCTGGTGCAGTACATAGACGACTTATTAGTGGCGTCAAAAACTCATGATGATTATGTCGCAGATTCAATTGCATTACTCAACCATTTGGCTGAGGAAGGACACAAAGTGTCACCTGAGAAGTTACAATTTTGTACAACAGCAGTTAAATATTTGGGACACCAAATTGAAAGAGGGAAAAGAAGAATAACGTCTGAAAGAATACAAATAATTAAGCAAATGAAAATGCCAGTAACACAAAGAGAAGTGAGAATGTTTCTTGGAATAGTAGGATACTGTCAACAATGGATTATAGGGTTTTAACTACTAGCAAAGCCTTTAATTCAGTTAAGCAAAAAGAAAGCAAAAGATCCAGTTGAATGGGATGATGAAAGTGCCAGTGCATTTGTAAAATTAAGAAATGCTTTGTGTGAGGCACCTGCCCTGGGCATGCCTGACTATACAAAAGAATTCACACTGTTTTGCTATGAAAGAGAAAATTGTGCACTTTCAGTGCTAACCCAAAGACATGGACTAGACAGGCATCCTGTAGCATATTTTTCTGCTACATTGGACCCAGTGGCTGCAGCATTGCCAGGTTGTCTAAAATCAGTTGCTGCTACTTGTATGAGCATTGAACAAAGTGAGTCAATAGTGATGGGATATCCTGTTACAGTGTTTGTCCCACATGCAGTTGTGATCCTGTTGACAAGAACTAGAACTCAGCATCTCACACCTAGTCAGATGACAAGATATGAGCGAATAATTCTAGGAGCTGAAAATGTGACCATAGCTAGGTGCACAATTGTAAATCCTGCTACATTATTGCCAGATCCATATTGTGAAGAAGTTAAGGACGATCCAGAACATGACTGTTTACAGGTCACAGAGTTGTGTACCAAACCACGTCCTGACATACAGGAAATGCCCCTGAAAAACCCAGACAGGGAGCTGTTTGTGGACGGCTCATGCCTTAGACATGAGGATGGCAAATTGAGTGCAGCCTATGCTGTATGTGAACTTTCTGGAATAGTCGAAGCATCCTATTTACCAGGAGTCAAATCTGCACAAGTAGCTGAATTAATTGCTTTGATCAAAGCCTCCAAAATTGGGAAAAATCTAAAGGTAACTATATTTATGGACAGTCAATATGGGTACGGGGTTGTGCATGATTTTGGCCAACTGTGGATGCAGAGGGATTTCATGACTTCTTCAGGATCCCCAATCAAAAATGGGCAGTTTGAAAGGAATTATTGGAGGCAATACAATCACCAAAAGAATTGGCAGTGGTGAAATGTGCCGCACACCAGTCAGGAGATGATTGGGTGGTAGCCGGTAACAGATACGCAGACCTAATTGCTCAACATTGTGCCAGAAACAGATTGGCAGTAAACAGAAAAGTCGAAAGGATGGGAATCAGCTGCCAACTTATGCTATGTTCAACACCTGAAACATGGAATGATGTGAAACGATTGCAGGATGATGCTGAAGAGAGTGAAAGAGATGTTTGGATAAAAATAGGGTGTAGACGAAGAACAGATGATGACGTGTGGGTTTATTCAGATGGCAGACCAGTCATGCCTGATTGCCTGATTTCACAAATGGCCAGAATGTACCACGGAGACACACATGTAGGGAGAGATGCCATGATTAGACTTTTCAGACAGAGTTGGTGCAATCCAAAGTTTAGGACTGCAGTAGAGAGTCTTTGCCAGAGGTGTTTAACTTGCCAAATGAATAATCCAGGAAGGAGAACAGTAATTGTGTCGATGTGAGGATTTTTCAGTAATGACAGGGAGAATGGCGCTCAAGCTAAATTATGCGTATGTTTGGCAAGGTCACGTGTGTGTACGGTGCTACCAGGTCGGGGGAACAAAACACCTCAAAACCCCCGTAGTTATGTGAATCCAGAAACCCACAAAATAGGATGAGCAACGAAGTCCCGGGCACACGTAGTTGGGGTTAAAGTATGGTCATAGAATGTTCAGTGTTCAATAACAGAATTTGTGGTCAACACCAGAATGATGAGTTGCAGTAAATTTAATTAATGTGGCACAAAAAAGCAACCAGCCGACACGTGTTTTGTCACCTATGGGAGTGATCCCGTGACTTCTTCAGGGCTGGGGGGGGGATACAAAAGAAACAAATAAGCAAAGGGATAAAAGGGAAACTCAAATGCAATGGATGTTCAGGATGGAACAGCATGACCAGCCGGTCATGTTGCAGTATACTATTGCCTGTTTAAGTGGAAACCCTAAGTGAGTGGTGATTTTGTTGCTAAGTGAGGGAAGAAAAACAATTAAAACAATAAAATGGTGACTCAGTGAAGTGTGAGTGAATGCAAAAACATCACAATGACAGCGAGGAAAAAACTGGGGGAGGAAAATGGAGAATGCGTGACATGATCCTGACACATGCTGCGGGGTGAAATGGTAGTGACAACCAAATAGAAAAACATATTCGTGACAACACTAGTACATAGGACAAGACTCAAATAAAGCATACTAGTACTGGCGTAATGCTGATACTGAGAATGAAAGTAAATATTATGTAGCTAAACTGTTTAACGCAATTGTTGGGGCTGAGAACAGAGGTTAAAGATAGGGTGGGTAGCATAACATAATGTATCTGAGGCAAATTAAAACGGTACTTAGCAGAATACCATCAGTGGGAGTCATAATTATTGAAAATAAGGTCGGTAAATAGCGAATACGATAAGGAGAGTAATATGCCCCATAGTTGTGAAAAAAACAAAGGTCAGGATCTAGGGCTAGTGACTGTGGAAATATGTAATGAAAGACAGAGGTACCTGTAAGGGTAACGGATATCACTGGGATGGGCTGGAAGGGAGGAGGGAGAAGAAGAGAGTGGTAGGAGTAAGTATATGCCCAATTGAGGTAGAGATACTTAAGAAAGGACGCGGTCATTTAATGCAAAACCGAAATAATACTATTCAAAAATTAATAATTCGCCACAAACGCGATTGTGAACTCACCCACAAGCCGGTGATAATTCCAACCCAGCTGGGTGTCCAGAAATTTGAAAAAGTTGGAGGACGGTATCAGGAATCGATCATGGTGTCCACAAGCTAAACGAAGAATAAGAGGAAGTGAGGGGAATCTGTTAAGAAAAGGAAAGTGCGGCGGAAGGAAAAACCGGGGAAAAAGGCTTACCAGAGTGAGTGATCGCAAGTCTAAGGTAAGCGATCGCGATTCTTCACAAATTCAGTGTAAGCATATTAGGCGCTGGAAAAAATAAAAATGAAGCTAATTAGGGCGGGTTAAGGTGTAGCAAGGTAGCGGAGGGAGCGGGGAGGAATGAACGGGTAGAGCTTACCCGTTTGGCGGCAAAAACCAACGGTCCAGTGTTCGGCGTGAGGGAGGCGGGTGGGCCTGACCACGAGGGTCTGGAGAGGAGAAAACATACATGAATACAGGATAGTAAGGGCAGGTAAAGGTGTAACAAGGTAGCGGAGGGAGCGGGGAGGAATGAACGGGTAGAGCTTACCCGTTTAGCGGCAATAAAACAACAGTCCAGTGTTCGGCGTGAGGGAGGCGGGTGGGCCTGACCACGAGGGTCTGGAGAGGAGAAAAACGTACATGAATAGGGGATAATAACAGGAATGAACGATGGGGCAAGAATATTATCAGAAGACAAGTGCCCTATTGACATACCCTGAGTAGTAGGAGATAGACGGTGTAACACTGGTGCCGAGTCGCTGTCCGGATGCGGAAGCGATTGGAGAACAGTCATAGGCTTAAATAATGGTCATGTGACCAGAAAGACTAGAATGCTGCTGGTCGAGGCGCGTGAAAACCGGAAGTGAGGGAATGTCAAAAGGGTGAAACGAAGGAGAAAGCCGGCGAGAATAAAAGGGGAACCTGAGACTAGTGTATGAGTTCACCTGTAATATCATACGAGTAGCGAGCAATGAGGCGTGTTTATTAGCTTAAGAAATTATATGCCTATAGCGGGCTATGGAACCGGAAGTAGGTTATGTCAAAAGGCAATGTAAAGGAAGGAGCCGGCGAAAAGAAAAGAAAGACTGAGACTATTGTATGAATTCACTGGTAGGATCAATAGAGTAATAAGTCGTGAGGCGTAAGTAAATAGGCGATAGAATGGACGTAAGGGTAAAGGTGGTAGAGGGGGGGGGCAAAAAGTAGGTATCATAGAAACTTGCTAAAAGGCTGGAAAGATGCCAATTGACCGCTCCAGTACATGGTGGACAGAGATGGCGGTGGGGATCAGAAATGGAAACAGGGGGCGAAGTATTGTGCCCGACACGGCATTGGCTTAAACAATTAAGCCCGACAGAGCCTAGGCTCAAAGGAGATGAAAAATTGTAGCGGTGGTGAGTCCAAGCCGCACATGCAAACAGATAAAATTCACGAGATGCGTGGGGTGATGTAATGATAATCGGGAAGGAAAATGTCCAACCGGAAGTATAGCAGGGAGAGTACACTCAAGATAGTACCTAGTGGTGCAAGGTAGGGTCGTCACGGGAGGTGTAAGAGGGACAGGACATAATCAACGTAGTGCCAAAGAAGAGAATCCCCAAAGGATGACTTATCTCATTAAGACATGTGGAAAATCCTGAAGTCAACGTGGTGAGAGTAAAGAGGGTACATGAGTATGTGTGCTTATGCAAAACAATTACATAACAGTAAATAAAAGACAATAATGATTATTTTAAAAATAGGTTGATATGAGAGCAGAATAAGGGAAAACTGTGCACAAAATTATGTGCCTGTAACGGGCAACCATGTTTGAGAAACATCTATCTAGCATGATAATGTATCAACCACTTAACATCAATATGACTGTAATGTATAAGACAGACATACGGTCACTTTTGTGACCAAAACCACAACAGCAAAGAGAAAAACAGTGAAGACTGCTTGAGTGGCTATTACCGGTTCAGAAGGCAGTCTTCATATTATTCATGATGCATCTAGACCATAGATAGTACAGACTGAATTGTTCAATCACCCAGGAAGTAGTGCAGTTCATGGTCGGTGTTCAAACCGTATTGGACCGTCTGTAAGCGCATAATCCAAGTGGCTTCCAGACGTCTGAGTCTTAGTTCCCTGTTGCCACCTCTAGCACTGACGGTAGCCACGTCGAAGCCAAAAAAGGAGAAGCGTTTCTTGGAACTTTGGGTTGTGCAGTTGATGACATGTGTCGCCATAGGATATCTGCTATCCTGGTTCGAAAGTGCTCTGACATGTTCACCAATGCGGTCTTTCAATGGTCTGATGGTACTGCCGATGTACCACTGCTTGCATGTGCATTCAAGAATATAGACCACGAAGCGTGTATTGCAGTTGATGTTGTTTCTGATAGTATACTCAATCTTGTTTTTGGCAGTGAATGTCTTAATTCCATTCTGGGCTATTCTGCAGATACCGCAGCAGCCACACTTGTGGAATCCTAAGGTGTGGGTGTTGAGCCATGTTTGTCTGCTGAGGGGACTGGGTATACTCGGGCTCAATCTAGTTCTAAGTGTTCTTCCCCGTCTGTAGGTGATCTGTGGTCTCCCCGGGATGACATCTTTAAGAGATGTGTCCGCCAGTAGGATGCCCCAGTGTCTGTCTATACTCCTTTTCATTGCCAGACCCATGTCGCTGTAGTCTGTGATTAGTCTCACTTTCTGTTCTTGTTCCGTAACTACCCTTTTGTCGAAACACTACACGACAAAAGGGTAGTTACGGAACAAGAACATGCCAAAAACAAGATTGAGTATACTATAACAAAAGGATCTCTGTGTTGAAAGCATCAAATAAAAGTCTGTCATCTGTATCTTACGTGATGTGCTTTGCAGGAGACGCAGTAACTTTATACTACTTTGATACAAATCTGGGACTTCACAAAACACAAATCTCTCCAACAAATGAGTTAAACTCCAGAGTTATCTCACCATTATTACTAGTCCCTGAGATTTACTGGCACCTTTACAGCAGATGCCTTAACCTAATCAAATATTTTAAAATGTAGACTTTGCAACCAATCAAGCATAACAGATATATGGTCATGCTTCTTCTTCTTGCCAATTTCTTTGTGGCAGGGCTTAAAAAAATAAATGTATTAGTTGAGGCCCAGATTTTGCATCAGGATTGTGCAACTTTTTGGCACAACCCCGACCCCAAATCTTATTTGTTAAGTCTCATAATACGCTTAAATGTACTCATGATATACCTGATAATCATATGTGTGAGGTCTTAATATCTGATGTCACTTCTTGTGATCTCACTTCCAGTGAGGTCACTTCCTGTGATGTCACATGCAATGTCACGCATCGTGACATCATGTGCTGTGATGCCATGCGTCATGATTTTCCTTGCATACTGCCTAACCTGGTTAGTCCCCCCACTTCTGTTTTTTAGGACTTGTGTCCTGCCTTTGCTCAATAAAAGAACTGATATTTAACACCACCCTGGAGTGCCTGTTTCTTTGGTCCCTTGTGTCCAAAGTATGCTGTGGTTATTATCAGCGGGGAATCGCGCCCGCTATGGAGCACCCGCACGTCAGCTGCACATGACCACAATACGGCAATGACATTCTACAGGGATATATATATATATATATATATTATCTACTGGCGGTCGCCAGTAGATAGTTATAGTTAGGACCTATTTTCCATAGGAAATCCGCAACATTCTATTTGAAATAACGTTGGCGCCGGTTGACGAATCTTCGCGAAAGTTTCCAACTTGTTGGGGCGCTCCGGTCCGCTCCTATCCTGAAAGTCTCGGGGTGATTCGTCAAGCGGGGGCCGAGAATAAAGGGGGTCCCAAAACGTGTTTTCCCCATTCATTTTTCCATAGGAACCTTTAGTCGAACTGCTGAACGGAATTACACCAAATTTGGCAAAGAGGTAGCCCTTGGTTCAGACTCGTGCCTTTTGCTTAAATGGTGTAAATCCGTTCAGTAGTTCCTGAGAAAATCACAAGTAAAATCACATATATATCTGGGCGGAGCCTAACCACACATGTCATTGTGAGATCTGATTGGCTGTCAGCACTTCATCCTGGAATTGCTTGCAGCCATCTTGAGACCAATATACATGATAGTACCCCATTGAAATGCATTGTAGTGAATCAAAGATTTTGAGGGTTACCAAAAGAACAACTATAAAGGGTGATAACAGACTTTAGTTACATTAGAATTCATTTGTTGATGGTACCATACTAATTTCAGGAAATGTGGTGTGTTCTAAGGTGATTTTACCCTGTGAAAAACCTTCTGCTGGGATATCATGAATCATGTTTGAGAGAAAACTATTTTCACATGCTTGTCCCATAGAGTTTTGGAAGGTGCTCCAGAAGCTAAAATGAGAGCATATTTTCTGTAAATTCACATTATCTTTCTCAGTCATGTGAGAATGAAGTCTGACATTCTCAGTAAAACATGTACATCCAACAAGGGCAGAGACTGTCAGTTGATTCCTTTGTGTTCTACTGCAGCTTCCCAGAGTGTTCTAAAGAACAACTAGAGTGCTAACAGCCTTACTTATGACAAAAGTATGGCACACCTGAAGCCATCTTGATTGGAATAAACTGGTAACACTTAAAACATTTAATTTAAAAAGGAACAAAATGATGGGGTTCATTTTGTCATAGAAATTATGGTTAGTACTGTAGAAAGAAAAATTAGGACATGTTTCAAGTGTGATCTCAAATATCTTCCTGTTATATTTCAACAGGAGCAGCCTGCCAGTTGATGCCTTTGTGTTCTACTGCAGCTTCCCAGAGTGTTCTAAAGAACAACTAGAGCGCTAACAGCCTTACTTATGACAAAAGTATGGCACACCTGAAGCCATCATGATTGGAATAAACCGGTAACACTTAAAACATTTAATTTAAAAAGGAACAAAATGAGGGGGTTCTTTTGAAATAGAAATTATGGTTAGTGCTGCAGAAAGAAAAATTAGGGCATGTTTTAAGTGAGATCTCAAATCCTCTTCTATTTCATTAGAAACTTCTGACATGCAGACTGAAACAATCACTTTCAATACCAGCAGCAGACTTCCAGTTAACTCCCTGGTGAGCAGTAGCTTTACTACAGTGATCTAATGAGCAACTAGAGTGCTAACATGCTGAATTTATGGCAAATGTGAGACACATCTGAATGCCTTCTTGATGGAATCAAAGTAAAAAACTGAAAGCATTTCCTACTGAGGAGACTGCAGTAAATGAGGAAATTAGGAAACTTCATAACAAAGAAGTCTTCCAAGATGGCCACCAGTGAAAAAGAGCCCAAATGTAGCACACATATTACCCAGATGTAGCCCACATATAGCCCAATGACAAAAGTGTGCAAAACACTTTTTATTTTTAGTTTTTTTGCAGTTTTATGTAGTGCAGACTGGTCAGGTATTGGAGCGTTGCATCTTAAAACATGACCCCGCTACACTACAAAAACACCACTGCACTACCCTAAACCCTAAAACACTACCCCAGCACGACCCCCTACACTACACAAGCACCACTGCACTATCCTAAACCCTAAAACACTACCCCCAGCATGACCCCCTACACTACACAAACACCACTGCACTACCCTAAACCCTAAAACACTACCCCGAGCACGACCCCTACACTACCCAAACACCACTGCACTAACCTAAATCCTAAAACACTACAACCAGCACGACCCCCTACACTATCCAAACACCACTGCACTACCCTAAAACATGACCCCCTACACTACACAAACACCACTGCATTACCCTAAACCCTAAAACACTACCCCCAGCACGACCCCCTACACTACACAAGCACCACTGCACTACCCTAAACCCTAAAACACTACCCCCAGCACGACCCCTACACTACACAAACACCACTGCACTACCCTAAACCCTAAAACACTACCCCCAGCATGACCCCCTACACTACCCAAACACCACTGCACTAACCTAAATCCTAAAACACTACCCCCAGCACGACCCCCTACACTACCCAAACAACACTGCACTACCCTAAAACATGACCCCTACACTACACAAACACCACTGCACTACCCTAAACCCTAAAACACTACCCCCAGCATGACCCCCTACACTACACAAGCACCACTGCACTACCCTAAACCCTAAAACACTACGCCCAGCACGACCCCTACACTGCCCGAACACCACTGCACTGCCCTAAACCCTGAAACACCAGCCCCTGCACGACCCCCTACACTGCCCGAACACCACTGCACTGCCCTAAACCCTGAAACACCACCCCCAGCAAGACCCCCTACACTGCCCGAACACCACTGCCCTAAACCCTGAAACACCACCCCCAGCACGACTCCCTACACTGCCCGGACACCACTGCATTGCCCTAAACCCTGAAACACTACCCCCAGCAAGACCCCCTACACTGCCCGAACACCACTGCACTGCCCTAAACCCTGAAACATCACCCCCAGCACGACCCCCTACACTGCCCGAACACCACTGCCCTAAACCCTGAAACACCACCCCCAGCACGACCCCCTACACTGCCCGAACACCACTGCACTGCCCTAAACCCTGAAACACCACCCCCAGCACGACCCCCTACACTGCCCGAACACCACTGCACTGCCCTAAACGTTGAAACACCAGCCCCAGCATGAACCCCTACACTGCCCGAACACCACTGTACTACCCTAAACCCTGAAACACCACCCCAGCACGACCCCCTACACTGCCCGAGCACCACTGCACTGCCCTAAACCCTGAAACACCAGCCCCAGCACGACCCCCTAGACTGCCCGAACACCACTGTACTGCCCTAAACCCTGAAACACCAGCCCCAGCATGACCGCCTACACTGCCCGAACACCACTGCACTGCCCTAAACCCTGAAACACCAGCCCCAGCACGACCCCCTGCACTGCCCGAACACCACTGCACTGCCCTAAACCGTGAAACACCAGCCTCAGCACGACCCCCTACACTGCCTGAACACCACTGCACTGCCCTGAACCCTGAAACACCAGCCCCAGCACGACCCCCTACACTGCCCGATCACCACTGCACTGCCCTAAACCCTGAAACACCACCCCGTGCACAACCCCCTACACTGCCCGGACACCACTGCACTGCCCTAAACCCTGAAGCACCATCCCCAGCCAGACCCCCTACACTGCACGAACACCACTGCACTGCCCTAAACCCTGAAACACTACCCCCAGCAAGACCCCCTACACTGCCCGAACACCACTGCCCTAAACCCTGAAACACCACCCCCAGCAAGACCCCCTACTCTGCCCGAACACTACTGCACTGCCCTAAACCCTGAAACACCATCCCCAGCACGACCCCCTACACTGCACAAACACCACTGCACTGCCCTAAACCCTGAAACACCACCCCCAGCAAGACCCCCTACACTGCCCGAACACCACTGCACTGCCCTAAACCCTGAAACACCACCCCCAGCACGACCCCCTACACTGCCCGAACACCACTGCTCTGACCAAAACCCTGAAACACCATCCCCAGCACGACCCCCTACACTGCCCGAACACCACTGCACTGCCCTAAACCCTGAAACACCAGCCCCAGCACGACCCCCTACACTGCCCGAACACCACTGCACTGCCCTAAACCCTGAAACACCACCCCCAGCACGACCCCCTACACTGCCCGAACACCACTGCACTGTCCTAAACCCCAAAACACCAGCCCCAGCACAACCCCGTACACTGCCCGAACACCACTGCACTGCCCTAAACCCTGAAATACCAGCCCCAGCACGACCGCCTACACTGCCCGAAAACCACTGCACTGCCCTAAACCCTGAAACACCAGCCCCAGCACGACCCCCTACACTGGCCGAACACCACTGCACTGCCCTAAACCCTCAAACACCAGCCCCAGCACGAGCGCCTACACTGCCCGAACACCACTGCACTGCCCTAAACCCTGAAACACCAGCCCCAGCAAGACCCCCTACACTGCCCGAACACCACTGCACTGCCCTAAACCCTGAAACACCACCCCCAGCAAGACCCCTACACTGCCCGAACACCACTGCACTAAACCCTGAAACACCACCCCCTGCACGACCCCCTACACTGCCCGAACACCACTGCACTGCCCTAAACCCTGAAACACCACCCCTCAGCACGGCACCCTACACTGCCCGAACACCACTGCACTGCCCTAAACCCTGAAACACCACCCCCAGCACGACCCCCTACACTGCCCGAACACCACTGCACTGCCCTAAACCCTGAAACACCACCCCTGCACGACCCCCTACACTGCCGGAACACCACTGCACTGCCCTAAACCCTGAAACACCACCCCAGCACGACCCCCTACACTGCCCGAACAGCACTGCACTGCCCTAAACCCTGAAACATCACCCCCAGCAAGACCCCCTACACTGCCTGAACACCACTGCCCTAAACCCTGAAATACCACCCCCAGCAAGGCCCCCTACACTGCCCGAACACCACTGCACTGCCCTAAACCCTGAAACACCACCTCCAGCACAACCCCTACACTGCCTGAACACCATTGGTCTGCCCTAAACCCTGAAACACTAGCCGCAGCACGACCCCTACACTGCCCGAACACCACTGCACTGCCCTAAACCCTGAAACACCAACCCCAGCACGACCGCCTACACTGCCCGAACACCACTGCACTGCCCTAAACCCTGAAACACCAGCCCCAGCAAGACCCCCTACACTGCCTGAACACCACTGCACTGCCCTAGACTCTGAAACACCAGCCCCAGCAAGACCCCCTACACTGCCCGAACACCACTGCACTGCCCTAAACCCTGAAACACCAGCCCTTGCATGACCCCCCACACTGCCCGAACACCACTGCACTGCCCTAAACCCTGAAACACCAGCCCCAGCACGACCACCTACACTGCCCGAACACCACTGCACTGTCCTAAACCCTGAAACACCACCCCTGCACTGCCCCCTACACTGCCCGAACACCACTGCACTGCCCTAAACCCTGAAACACCACCCCCGCATGACCCCCTTTACTGCTCGAACACCACTGCACTGCCCCAAACCCTGAAACACCACCCCCAGCACGACCCCCTACACTGCCCGAACACCACTGCCCTAAACCCTGAAACACCACCCCTGCACGACCCCCTACACTGCCCGAACACCACTGCACTGCCCTAAACCCTGAAACACCACCCCTGCACGACCCCTACACTGCCCAAACACCACTGCACTGCCCTAAACCCTGAAACACCACCCCCAGCACATCCCCCTACACTGCCCGAACACAACTGCACTGCCCTAAACCCTAAAACACCACCCCAGCACGACCCCCTACACTGCCCGAACACCACTGCACTGCCCTAAACCCTAGAACACTACCCCCAGCACGACCCCCTACACTACCCGAACACCACTGCACTACCCTAAACCCTAAAATACTCCCCCAGCACGACCCCCTACACTACCCGAACATGACTGCCCTGCCCTAAACCCTCAAACACTCCCCCAGCATGACCCCTACACTACCCGAACACCACTGCACTGCCCTAAACCCTAAAACACTCCCCCAGCATGACCCCCTACACTACCCGAACACCACTGCACTGCCCTAAGCCCTAAAACACTCCCCCAGCACGACCCCCTACACTACCCAAACACCACTGCACTGCCCTAAACCCTAAAACACTACCCCCACATGACCCCCTACACTACCCAAACACCAATGCACTACCCTAATCCCTAAAACACTACCACCCGCACGACCCCTACACTACCCAAAGACCACTGCACTACCCTAAACCCTAAAACACTACCCCCGCACGACTCCCTACACTACCCAAAGACCACTGCACTACCCTAAACCCTAAAACACGACCTCCTACACTACACAAACACCACTGCACTACCCTAAACCCTAAAACACTACCCCTACATTACACAAACACCACTGCACTACCCTAAACCCTAAAGAACTACCCCAGCATGAACCCCTACACTACTCAAACACCACTGCACTACCCTAAACCCTAAAACACTATCCCCAGCAGTACCCCCTACACTACCCAAACACCACTGCACTACCCTAAACCCTAAAACACTACCCCCAGTAGTACCCCTACACTACCCAAACACCATTGCACTACCCTAAACCCTAAAACACTACCCCCAGAAGTACCCCTACACTACCCAAACACCACTGCACTACCCTAAATCACTACCCCCAGCACGACCCCATACACTACCCAAACACCACTGCACTACCCTAAACCCTAAAACACTACCCCAGCATGACCCCTACACTTCCCAAACACCACTGCACTACCCTAAACCCTAAAACACTCCCCCAGCATGACTCCCTACATTACCCAAACACCACTGCACTACCCTAAACCCTAAATCTACCCCCAGCATGACCCCCTACACTACACAAACACCACTGCACTACCCTAAACCCTAAAACACTACCCCCAGCACGACCCTCTTCACTACCAAAACACAACTGCACAATTTGTTACAGGTGTTGCAACGCAGGCCTGTGGTGCTTACTGGAAGTACCTAGTGGGCTAGTTGGGCCCCAGGGACCCTCAGGATTCAAGGTGACCTAATCCCCCAACTTAAAACGCGCCACGGGGCGCGTTTGCACAGTGGTGAAGGGAGGGTGCGGGGCCTCAGGTGACATGTGCGCAAACACGCCCTGTGGTGCGTTTTAAGTTGGGGAATTAATTCCCTTTGAATCCTGAGGGACCCTGGGGGCCAACTAGCCCACCAGGTACCTTCAGTAAGCACAACAGAGTTGCGTTGCAGAGAGGTGAAAAAAGGTGCGTGGCCTCGGAACGCCTCTCTGCAACTCAGCTCTGTGGTCCTAACTGTAGGTACCTGGGGGGCTAGTTGGGCCCCAGGGACCCTCAGGATTCAAGGGGACTTAATCCCACAACTTAAAACGCGCCACGGGGCGCGTTTGCACACATGTCACCTCAGGTCCCCCCTCCCTTCACCACTGTGCAATCGTGCCCTGTAGCGCGTTTTAAGAGGTAGTTTTAATCCCCTGCCCTATTATGTACTAGGGACTTGCAGAGGAAGTCATGCTAATCACAGGGGTACCCCAACGCATAGTGTTCCCTAGTGTATGTAGGTGTTTTCACTGTATTCTAAGTGTATTTTAGCATAGCACTGGCTCTGGTTAGTCAGAGTCAGTTACCACCAGTACCCGTCTGAAAAAGTTGTGGGCACAGGATGATTTTGCAACAAGGCCTCTTTCTGCTCCTCTGTTGGTTCTTTCTGCACATCTTTTGCTTCTTTCTGTGCGTTTTTTCTTCTTTCTTTACATGTCCTACCTCTGTAGGCATAGTTAGAAACTAGCATTTAAAAACCTTTGAAATTCAATTAAAAAATCATAGGTTTCAGGCACGTTATAGTTAGAAATTAGCATTTAAAAACCTTTGAAATTCACTGAAAAAACCATAGGTTTCAGACACGTTATAGTTAGAAATTAGCATTTAAAAAACCTTTGAAATTCACTGAAAAACCATAGGTTTTAGGGACAGTTATAGTTAGTTGGACATTTCACTCGTACAAAACCATAGAAATTCCCCTGTTATAGTTAGTTCAGCTAACTATAACTCGCGCCCCCGCAATGCACTGCTGATGACGTCACATATTACATCACTCATGACATGGTCAGTGACATCACTGATGACATCACTGATGAAATCTCAAATGCTGAGGACCTGAGGGAGCCTTCAACACATACAGTTCATTTTTACCCGCCACCACATGGCCCCCCCCTTTGTGAGGCAGTAACCAGCACTCACAGCAGTTTATCTAGAACCTAGCTGCAGTACTTACTCGAACAATGCATGATGGGAAATGAAGTTGTGCATTAAACTTCAGTCCCTATACGGCAGCAGGGTCAGCTGTTCTCCCGCCAATAGGAGTGCCAGGGGATATTTAAAGGAGGGAGCAGGTAACAGCGTGCTATCAGCAGCATCTGAGGAAGACATTAGTCGAAATGCATTATGCCAATGCTGAAAACAAGTGAATAAAGGCTTCCACAGAATCCCCGCTGTGTCCCTGGATTTCTTTGCAAGAAAGGAGGTCATTTTCGTGATATATATATATATATATATATATATATATATATATATATATTCACTGAAAAAACCATAGGTTTCAGGCACGTTATAGTTAGAAATTTGCATTTAAAAACCTTAGAAATTCACTGAAAAAACCATAAGGTTTTAGGGACAGTTATAGTTAGTTGGACATTGCACTCGTACAAAACCCGTGAAATTCCCCGTTATAGTTAGTTCAGGTAACTATAACTCGCGCCTCGCAATGCACTGCTGATGACGTCACATATTACATCACTCATGACATGGTCAGTGACATCACTGATGACATCACTGATGACATCTCAAATGACATCACTGATGACATCATCCAGTGACTGTGTGTTTGTGTAAAGTTTAAATATGTTTAATATATATAGGGAAAGGCGTATTGAAGAATGAGTGGGTGTATAAGTGTCTGAAGGGATGATTTAGTAGGTGCGTGACTGAGTCTATAAGTGAGTGATTAAACGTATCTTACTGGATGCATGGGTGAGTGACTAAACTGTGTGAATGTCTGTATCCGTCTGTCTGTTGTTGTGTAAGCAGCTGCATGGGTTTCTGACTAGCTAAATGAGTGTCTATATGGGTTATGGATTGGTTCTCTGAGTATCTGTATGGGTGCCTCAGTGTTTGTGTGGGTGGGGTGAGTGTGACTCTGTGCATAGATGTATGAGTGGGTGATTCACTGGGTGCATGGTTTCAAGAGTGCGTCTGTGATGGACTGTATGGGTGGGTGAGTGTGTGTATGGGTGTGTTAGTGATTGAATGTATATCTCAGTGGTACATGTGTGAGTAACTACATATGTGAAAGGCAGTATATATGTGTGTTGGAGTATATAAATGGCTATAAGTGAGAGTGTGTGATTGTGAGAGTGGCTATATGGATGAGTGTGTGCTTGCATCAGTGATTGCATAGGAGCGTAAGAATGTGCTAGTATTTTTATGAGTAAGTGAGCTGGTGTGTATAACTGTATAGGTGAGTAAATTGGAGTGTGATTAATTATTTGCATGACTGACTAGGTGTGTGAGTACCTCTATGGATGAGTTGCGTTGTGTGAGTGTTTATATAGGTGTATGAGTGCATATGATAGTCCTGTACTGAGTGACTGTAAGTATTAGTGACTGTACGGGTGAGTGAGTAGATGTGTGTGTGTAGACCTAAGAATCAGTGAGTGGGTATGTACTTATTGGTATTGGAGTGTGTATGGTTTTGAGAATGGCAGTCTGTAATTTAGAGTGGGTGCTTCAAAACTTATATTAGGTTGTGAGAAGATGCATTAAATTCTCACATGGATGATGTCATCAGTGATGTCATCAGTGATGTCATTTGAGATGTCATCAGTGATGTCATCAGTGATGTCACTGACCATGTCATGAGTGATGTAATATGTGACGTCATCAGCAGTGCATTGCGGGAGCGCGAGTTATAGTTACCTGAACTAACTATAACGGGGAATTTCACGGGTTTTGTATGAGTGCAATGTCCAACTAACTATAACTGTCCCTAAAACCTTATGGTTTTTTCAGTGAATTTCTAAGGTTTTTTAAATGCAAATTTCTAACTATAACGTGCCTGAAACCTATGGTTTTTACAGTGAATTTCAAAGGTTTTTTAAATGCTAATTTCTAACTATAACGTGTCTGAAACCTATGGTTTTTTCAGTGAATTTCAAAGGTTTTTTAAATGCTAATTCCTAACTATAACATGTCTGAAACCTACGGTTTTTTCAGTGAATTTCAAAGGTTTTGTAAATGACAATTTTTAAATGTATTAATTGTTATATTTATTTTTTTCATACTGATTTACTACATTTTTAGAAACATTTTTTTACATATTTTATTTTTTAAATTACATTGTAATTACATTATACATTACAAAAATACTTTCTCAGAATGAATTACTTTAGTTTAAATACTTTGCACATAGGCAATAGACTTTTAAGTACAGTAGTTACAGTTGTTGCAATGGGCAACACATTTTCAAACACAATGCAACATTCAGCTCAATGTGAATTTCTAGTTAAATGCAATTAGTTACTTTATGGATTACTTTTCTAACCACAGGACTGGATCCTAGATTCAGTCCTGGGACATCTCCTGTAAACAGTTGAGTAAAAGCGTTTTGGTTACAGTAGTGATTTTTAAGGAATATTATTGTATTTTAAAAGTTGACACTTAGAAACTTTTTCTCATAGAATCACCAATGTTATCCTATGGAAGGAAATTCACTTAGCAGGTAAAAACTGTTATCGTTACTTTTTCTTACTCAGTGTTGGATCCTGGATCCAGCACTGGTGCATCTCCTGTAAACAGTTGAAAGAATGCGTTTAAGTCATACAGGCGATTTTTAAGGAATATTTGTAGTTTGTGAAAATCGACACTTGGAAACTTTTCAGCTGAAAACCAGACAATGGATTCCTATGGAAGAAAATATAAGTTACTGGTAAGTACGGTTAAAATTACTTTTCAGGGTCAGTGCTGGGCTAAAAGATGCAGCACTGAGGTCTCTCCTGATAACAGGTGAGTAAATCGGAATTCGTATTTCGGCTGATTTTAGAGGAATATTTTAAAGTTCCAAAACTCCACACTTAGAAGAATTTCCAAGTGAAACCAGTCAATGTTAGCCTATGGAAGGAAATTCAAGTTACTGGTAAGTACGGTTAAAATTACTTTTCAGGACCAGTACTGGGCTGAAAGATACAGCACTGAGGTCTCTCCTGATAACAGGTGAGTAAATCGGAATTTGTATTTCGGCTGATTTTAGAGGAATATTTGTATGTTTCAAAAATCAACACTTAGAAACTTTTTCAGCAAAAAGCAGACAATGATATCCTATGGAAGGAAATTCAAGTTACTGGTAAGTACGGTTAAAATTACTTTTGAGGATCAGTACTGCGCTGAAAGATGCAGCACTGAGGTCTCTCCTGATAACAGGTGAGTAAATCGGAATTCGTATTTCGGCTGATTTTAGAGGAATATTTGCACAATGGTGAAGGTAGGGGGCGGGGCCTGAGGTGACATCTGTGCAAACGCGCCCCGTGGCGCGTTTTAAGTTGGGGGATTAAGTCCCCTTGAATCATGAGGGTCCCTAGGGGCCAACTAGCCCACCAGGAACCTCCAGTATGTGCCAGGGGGCTGCGTTGCAGAGACGTGTAGAGAGGCCACACCCCTTTTTACACCTCATCCCCCAGGGCCTTACCCCCTTTTTTTTAAAATTAAAATTAAACTGGAAGGGGGCCGCGTGGCCCCCCTCCCCTGGCCGAAAACTGCCCGAGGACCCCATCCCCGGGGCATGGCCACACTTTAACATTCCTTTTAAGGAGGGGGCTGCGTGGCCCCCTCCTCAGGCCTCCTTTTGCCCCGGGGACCCCATCCCCGGGCAGGCCTTTTTTTTTTTTTTAAATAATTTCTTGGGAGGGGGCCGTGTCGCCCCTCCCGGGCCACTCTATGGCCCCGGGGACCCCATCCCCCGGGGCCTGGCCTCTGGTTGGGGACTGTGGGGGTCCCCAAACCCCCACAGTCCCGCCGGCTCCCCGTGTCCTAAGGGAGCCGGCATTGCTTTCCACACGGGAGCAGCTAACATGCTGCTCCCCGTGTGGAAAGCAATTGTCTTTGGATATTGAGGCGAGAGCAGGTTTCCCTGCTCTCTCTTCCAATATCCAAGCAGTTTGCAATGACAGGACGGGAGCCGCGAGGCTCCGTCCTGTCATTGCAAACAGCAGTGTCCCGGGGGTAGGCACCCCGGGACACTGCAGGAGCTGGCCCTGGGGGTGGCGGTCCCCAGGGCCACCACAGGCTTCCAGGAGGGGCCGTGCGGCCCCCTCCCCACATCAGCAAAGCCCCGGGAGGTGGTGGTCCCTGGGGCTTCGAGGGTCCAAAACGGACCCCCATTTTAATTTGTTAGTGCCCCGGGGAGGTGGCGGTCCCCGGGGCGTGTGGGGGGGCTCGAGCCCCCCCCACACAGGAAAAAGTAAAAAAAGAAGCCCCGGGGAGGTGGTGGTCCCCGGGGCTGCGGGAGGGCTCAGAGCCCTCCCGCACCATTTTAAAAGAAAGCCCCGGGGGTGGCGGTCCCCGGGGCTTGGGAGGCCCTTTGAGGCCCCCATACATAAATTTAACCCCCCACCATGCCCCCGGGACTTGGGCCACCCGGGGCAAATACAATCGAAGCGCGGAGACCGCCCTTCGATTTTCTTTTCTGCAGGATTCGCGCTCCCTGAGCGCATCCTGCCGATTTAAAAAAAAAATGCTTTTTCTGCCCAGGGGTCCTTGTTGGACCCCTGAGCAGACCTAGGGGTCAGGGTGTTTCTACCCTGCCCCCTTTGTGCGTTTTGCACACTTTTTTACTGCTTTCTTGTTCCTCGGTTCTACCGAGGAATAAGATGGCTGCCAACACTTCCTGGTTTGGAGTGTTGACAGCCAATTAGCAGACAGCTCGTGATCGGGAGGGTGCGCGAATCCGACGCGGCCATAGATATATATGTACTTTTACTTTTGATTTTCTCAGCAACTACTGAACGGATTTACACCATTTAACAAAAGGGTTCTTTCTGAACCAAGAACTACCTCTTTGCCAAATTTGGTGTAATTCCGTTCAGCAGTTCGGGCTGTAGCCGTGTCTAAAGTTTCCTATGGGAAATTGATTTTTTGACTCTTATTTTTTAATTTCTCCGCAACTACTGAACGGATTTACACCATTTAACAAAAAGGGTTCTTTCTGAACCAAGAACTACCTCTTTGCCAAATTTGGTGTAATTCCGTTCAGCAGTTCAGGCTGTAGCCGTGTCTAAAGTTTCCTATGGGAAAATGAATGGGGAAAACACGTTTTGGGACCCCCTTTTTCTCGGCCCCGCTTCACGAATCACCCTGAGACTTTCAGGGTAGGAGCGGACCGGAGCGGGCTATAAAGTTTGAAAATTTCGCGAAAATTCGTCAACCGACGCAAGAGTTATTTCAAATAGAATGTCGCGGATTTCCTATGGAAAATAGGTCCTAACTATAACTATCTACTGGCGACCGCCAGTAGATAATATATATATATATATATATATATATAAATCCGCAAAAGAGTTACCCCACGGAAGAGCCGATTTTAAACGGCTGACCCAGCCGTGGAACGAGCCCCGCCGTGTGAAACGGACCCTCGCGGCTCCATCGGCGTACGCGTTTTGGGACAGGTGCCGTAATGAAGGTGGTAAAGTGCAACAAGGGCAGAGTTACTGAACCCAGCAACCCACTGTGGATTGACATTGGTGAGCATTAACAGGATTGCGAGCCGGCTCACTGTAGCATCACTTAGTGCAACTACAGATCCCAAAATGCTGTGCAAGCGGCCACGCCCACTGAGGCTTGAGATCGTTTTAATTGTGGAAGCACCTGTGGCTCGTAATGCCTGCACTTGGAGCCTTTGAGAAAATGAGAAATCACAAAACGCGTCAGGCGATGAAAGACTGTGTTGGTGTACCAGGCCTCCCATGCTGCAACCTTCATTAAAATAAGTGGTAATACTGACCTGATTGTGGACTCTTCCGTTGGGGTAACCTTTGTGATTGGATTTTAAACGGCTGACCCAGCCGTGGAACGAGCCCCGCCGTGTGAAACGGACCCTCGCGGCGCCATCGGCGAACGCGTTTTGGGACAGGTGCCGTAATGAAGGTGGTAAAGTGCAACAAGGGCAGAGTTACTGAACCCAGCAACCCACTGTGGATTGACATTGGTGAGCATTAACAGGATTGCGAGCCGGCTCACTGTAGCATCACTTAGTGCAACTACAGATCCCAAAATGCTGTGCAAGCGGCCACGCCCACTGAGGCTTGAGATCGTTTTAATTGTGGAAGCACCTGTGGCTCGTAATGCCTGCACTTGGAGCCTTTGAGAAAGTGAGAAATCACGAAACGCGTCAGGCGATGAAAGACTGTGTTGGTGTACCAGGCCTCCCATGCTGCAACCTTCATTAAAATATGTGGTAATACTGACCTGATTGTGGACTCTTCCGTTGGGGTAACCTTTGCGATTGGATTTTAAACGGCTGACCCAGCCGTGGAACGAGCCCCGCCGTGTGAAACGGACCTCGCGGCGCCATCGGCGTACGCGTTTTGGGACAGGTGCCGTAATGAAGGTGGTAAAGTGCAACAAGGGCAGAGTTACTGAACCCAGCAACCCACTGTGAATTGACATTGGTGAGCATTAACAGGATTGCGAGCCGGCTCACTGTAGCATCACTTAGTGCAACTACAGATCCCAAAATGCTGTGCAAGCGGCCACGCCCACTGAGGCTTGAGATCGTTTTAATTGTGGAAGCACCTGTGGCTCGTAATGCCTGCACTTGGAGCCTTTGAGAAAGTGAGAAATCACGAAACGCGTCAGGCGATGAAAGACTGTGTTGGTGTACCAGGCCTCCAATGCTGCAACCTTCATTAAAATAAGTGGTAATACTGACCTGATTGTGGACTCTTCCGTTGGGGTAACCTTTGCGATTAGATTTTAAACGGCTGACCCAGCCGTGGAACGAGCCCCGCCGTGTGAAACGGACCCTCGCGGCGCCATCGGCGTACGCGTTTTGGGACAGGTGCCGTAATGAAGGTGGTAAAGTGCAACAAGGGCAGAGTTACTGAACCCAGCAACCCACTGTGGATTGACATTGGTGAGCATTAACAGGATTGCGAGCCGGCTCACTGTAGCATCACTTAGTGCAACTACAGATCCCAAAATGCTGTGCAAGCGGCCACGCCCACTGAGGCTTGAGATCGTTTTAATTGTGGAAGCACCTGTGGCTCGTAATGCCTGCACTTGGAGCATTTGAGAAAGTGAGAAATCACGAAACGCGTCAGGCGATGAAAGACTTTGTTGGTGTACCAGGCCTCCCATGCTGCAACCTTCATTAAAATAAGTGGTAATACTGACCTGATTGTGGACTCTTCCGTTGGGGTAACCTTTGCGATTGGATTTTAAACGGCTGACCCAGCCATGGAACGAGCCCCGCCGTGTGAAACGGACCCTCGCGGCTCCATCGGCGTACATGTTTTGGGACAGGTGCCGTAATGAAGGTGGTAAAGTGCAACAAGGGCAGAGTTACTGAACCCAGCAACCCACTGTGGATTGACATTGGTGAGCATTAACAGGATTGCGAGCCGGCTCACTGTAGCATCACTTAGTGCAACTACAGATCCCAAAATGCTGTGCAAGCGGCCACGCCCACTGAGGCTTGAGATCGTTTTAATTGTGGAAGCACCTGTGGCTCGTAATGCCTGCACTTGGAGCCTTTGAGAAAGTGAGAAATCACGAAACGCGTCAGGCGATGAAAGACTGTGTTGGTGTACCAGGCCTCCCATGCTGCAACCTTCATTAAAATAAGTGGTAATACTGACCTGATTGTGGACTCTTCCGTTGGGGTAACCTTTGCGATTGGATTTTAAACGGCTGACCCAGCCGTGGAACGAGCCCCGCCGTGTGAAACGGACCCTCGCGGCGCCATCGGCGTACGCGTTTTGGGACAGGTGCCGTAATGAAGGTGGTAAAGTGCAACAAGGGCAGAGTTACTGAACCCAGCAACCCACTGTGAATTGACATTGGTGAGCATTAACAGGATTGCGAGCCGGCTCACTGTAGCATCACTTAGTGCAACTACAGATCCCAAAATGCTGTGCAAGCGGCCACGCCCACTGAGGCTTGAGATCGTTTTAATTGTGGAAGCACCTGTGGCTCGTAATGCCTGCACTTGGAGCCTTTGAGAAAGTGAGAAATCACGAAACGTGTCAGGCGATGAAAGACTGTGTTGGTGTACCAGGCCTCCCATGCTGCAACCTTCATTAAAATAAGTGGTAATACTGACCTGATTGTGGACTCTTCCGTTGGGGTAACCTTTGCGATTGGATTTTAAACGGCTGACCCAGCCGTGGAACGAGCCCCGCCGTGTGAAACGGACCCTCGCGGCGCCATCGGCGTACGCGTTTTGGGACAGGTGCCGTAATGAAGGTGGTAAAGTGCAACAAGGGCAGAGTTACTGAACCCAGCAACCCACTGTGGATTGACATTGGTGAGCATTAACAGGATTGCGAGCCGGCTCACTGTAGCATCACTTAGTGCAACTACAGATCCCAAAATGCTGTGCAAGCGGCCACGCCCACTGAGGCTTGAGATCGTTTTAATTGTGGAAGCACCTGTGGCTCGTAATGCCTGCACTTGGAGCATTTGAGAAAGTGAGAAATCACGAAACGCGTCAGGCGATGAAAGACTTTGTTGGTGTACCAGGCCTCCCATGCTGCAACCTTCATTAAAATAAGTGGTAATACTGACCTGATTGTGGACTCTTCCGTTGGGGTAACCTTTGCGATTGGATTTTAAACGGCTGACCCAGCCGTGGAACGAGCCCCGCCGTGTGAAACGGACACTCGCGGCGCCATCGGCGTACGCGTTTTGGGACAGGTGCCGTAATGAAGGTGGTAAAGTGCAACAAGGGCAGAGTTACTGAACCCAGCAACCCACTGTGGATTGACATTGGTGAGCATTAACAGGATTGCGAGCCGGCTCACTGTAGCATCACTTAGTGCAACTACAGATCCCAAAATGCTGTGCAAGCGGCCACGCCCACTGAGGCTTGAGATCGTTTTAATTGTGGAAGCACCTGTGGCTCGTAATGCCTGCACTTGGAGCCTTTGAGAAAGTGAGAAATCACGAAATGCGTCAGGCGATGAAAGACTGTGTTGGTGTACCAGGCCTCCCATGCTGCAACCTTCATTAAAATAAGTGGTAATACTGACCTGATTGTGGACTCTTCCGTTGGGGTAACCTTTGCGATTGGATATATATATATATATATATATATATATATATATATATATATATATATATATTCACTCAAAAAACCATAGGTTTCAGACACGTTATAGTTAGGAATTAGCATTTAAAAAACCTTTGAAATTCACTGAAAAAACCATAGGTTTCAGGCACGTTATAGTTAGAAATTAGCATTTAAAAAACCTTTGAAATTCACTGAAAAACCATAGGTTTCAGGGACGTTATAGTTAGTTGGACATTTCACTCGTACAAAACCATAGAAATCCCCCGTTATAGTTAGTTCAGCTAACTATAACTCGCGCCCCACAATGCACTGCTGATGACGTCCTAAAGCCTCTATTGGCCCCGGGGACCCCATCCCCCGGGGCAGGCCTTTGCGCATTTTAAAAAATTATAATTGTTGGGGAGGGGGGATGCGTGGCCCCCCTCCCGGCCACTAATGGCCCCGGGGACCCCATCCCCCGGGGCCTGGCCACTCGTTGGAGACCGTGGGGGGTCCCCAATCCCCCCACGGTCCCGCCGGCTCCCCGCGTCCTGCGGGAGCCGGCATTGCTTTTCCATAAGGGGAGCTTCTGACATGCAGCTCCCCTTATGGAAAAGCAATATGCTTTGCTTCATTGAAGCGAGAGCAGGTTTCCCTGCTCTCGCTTCAATGAAGCAAAGTAAGTTTGCAATGACAGGGCGGGAGCCGCGCGGCTCCCGCCCTGTCATTGCAAACAGCAGTGTACCGGGGGTAGGCACCCGGGACACTGCAGGAGCCGGCCCTGGGGGTGGCGGTCCCCAGGGCCACCACAGGCTCCAGGAGGGGCCGCGCGGCCCCCTCCCAACATCTACAAAGCCCCGGGAGGTGGTGGTCCCCGGGGCTTCAGGGGTCTGAAATGGACCCCCACATTTCTTTAATTAGTGCCCCGGGGAGGTGGCAGTCCCCGGGGCGTGTGGGGGGGCTGGAGCCCCCCCACACCGGTAATTTTTTAATTAAAAAAAGAAGCCCCGGGGGGTGGCGGTCCCCGGGGCTGCGGGGGGGCTGTGTGCCCCCCGCCATCATTATAATTTGAAAGCCTCGGGGGTGGCGGTCCCCGGGGCTTGGTGGGCCTTAGAGGCCCCCCAACTAACATTTAAACCCACCCCCGCATGCCCCCGGGAGCCCGCGCTTCGTTTTTTTTTCTTCACAGCGGGATCCGCGCACCCTAAGCGCATCCCGCCGATTTAAAAAAAAAAAATGCTTTTTTTGGCCCTGGGGGTCCTTGTGGGACCCCCTAAGAAGGCCTAGGAGGTCAGGGTGTTTCTACCCTGCCCCCTTTTTGCGTTTTGCGCACTTGTTTCTTGTGCCTCGGTTCTACCGAGGAACAAGATGGCTGCCAACACTTCCTGGTTTGGAGTGTTGACAGCCAATTAGCATACAGCTCGTGATCGGGAAGGTGCGCTCAGGGTGCGCGGACCCTCCGCGGCCATAGATATATATGAGGTTTTACTTTTGATTTTCTCAGTAACTACTGAACGGATTTACACCATTTAACAAAAAGTGTTCTTTCTGAACCAAGAACTACCTCTTTGCCAAATTTGGTGTAATTCCATTCAGCAGTTCGGGCTGTAGCCGTGTCTAAAGTTTCCTATGGGAAATTGATTTTTTGACTCTTATGTTTTGAATTTCTCCGCAACTACTGAACGGATTTACACCATTTTAAAAAAAGTCGCATTTTGAACCAAGCGCTACCTTTTTGCCAAATTTGGTGTAATTCCTTTCAGCAGTTCGGGCTGTAGCCGTGTCTAAAATTTCCTATGGGAATTAACATGGAGAAAACATGTTTTGGGACCCCCCTTTTTTCTCGGCCCCCGCTTGCCGAATCACCCCGAAACTTTCAGGATAGGAGCGGACCGGAGCGCCCCACGAGTTTTGAGAATTTCGCGAAGATTCGTCAACCGGCGCCAAAGTTATTTCAAATAGAATGTTGTGAATTTCCTATGGAAAATAGGTCCTAACTATAACTATCTACTGGCGACCGCCAGTAGATAATATATATATATATCGGCGAAATCCCGTGAGCACTTCCCTCACAAAGAAGAAGACTCGCACACCAGGGTCAGTGTAAACAAATTGTTGTTATTGACGATGTGTTTCGACCGGAACGGTCTTTATCACAAGCCAAAGTTTCACCGTTTTGAAACCACCATTTAAAGTGTATTTACAAAACATAAAAGAAGGACCATACACTACTGGTTAGGCATATAAACATTGAAAACAGACTTATACAATGCTTTTTGTAGTTCACATACAGATACATGTAGAGGAAAGACTATACTTTCGGTGCTTTGATTCAATGCCACAGTGTTATTTGCGCAACCCAGATCACTTTGTGTATCAAATTAATTTCATTTGACTTGACATTTAATAATAATTATCTAATACAAAATACATTTTCGTGAAGTCACAAATAAATACAAATACATATCAGAGTACCCACAAAAGAACACTGTTCATAATTAGATGACGGTATCGTATGATCCGCACTCATTCCATATTAAGCATTTTTCAACTATTACTTCTCCAAAATAAAAACCCTGTGGCTTAATCAGTACAGGCCGAGTGGCCGAGTCACGTTGAGCAAATCCTCTTTCCTATATATATACAAAAATAGAGACAAAATAATACCAATTTTGGTCCTCAAAAAAGTGATGAGAGGTCATTCTTAGTAAAGCTAAGGTGACCACTGTGCATCCCACAGTAACTACCCTAATCTGCAAAATAATGAACAAAATAAAATATATTTAAAAGTGAAGGGGGGTCCTTTCAGGGAGGGATAACTACAAATACAGTGGCGGGGGAGGTCAGGGTGAAAAATAAAATTAAAAAGACAAAAAAGAAGACGAAGGGGAGCAGGTTAACTGGGCCTGAGCATTCTCATGTCCTCCAGTTTTTAGGGTACCCCAGTTGGTACCTATCAAGCATTATTCTATCTAAATATTTACAGAGACCAAAGGTGCAGGATGAGCAAAAAATGAAACTAATAAACAGTGTGGAACCACACTAAAGTAGGAATTATAGCAGGCTATGCTTCCTGTGAAGTTTTCCAACCTGCTAATACTGCGCCAAGGTAGAGAGCCCTCCCCAAGACACAGTATATACAGAGAAACCTTGGATCACCATGAAAGCAGGAAAAGTCAATGAAACAAATGGGGTACTCATCCAATGTGGATAAACAGTTCCTCGTCTTCATTCAGCCCAAACGGGCTCTTAGTATCGAGGAGTATGATATATTTCGACTCCAGGATTCTTATTTGCTTCTCACGGTTAGCCCCTCTGGGGTTTGCTGCCATCCTGTCAATGCCAAAGAAAGACAAATTGTTAACATTCTTATTGTGGTATTTCAACCAATGTCGTTCAGTTGAGTAACTCAGATCACCATTTCTGATTGCTCTACTGTGCTCCAAAATTCTTTTCTTCACAGGGAAGATGGTACTACCTATGTACATTTTCTCACAAGGACACATTATTGCATATACACAGAAATCAGTATTACAATTTATGAACTTTTTATATCCCCTGTCTTCCCAGTCGGCAGTGGATATGTTCTCCTGCTCTTGCTGGTGCTACAGGCCTTACATTTCCCACACTTAAAACAGCCTTTCTGCTGCTGTATCCAACTTTGTTGTTTCCTTGTCCCCATGTAGCTATTGACAAGCATGTCCTTCAAAGACCTAGCCTTTCTGTATGTGACCAGGGGGTGGTTGCTGACCAGAGATCCTATTACTGGATCATTCTTAACAATGTACCAGTGTTTTTTAAGAGTGTTACGTACGGCCAATGCTTCAACATTAAAGGTTGTTATCATTCTAATGTCATTACTTCCTTTCCTAGTGTCAGGTCTCTTTACCAGTAGGGCCGTTCTCTCCTGGGCAGCAGCTTTCTCTATAGCTACCCTCAAAACTTTCTCGGGATAGCCTCTTTTCCTGAACCTCGCCAGCATAATGCTCTGATCTTTCTCATACGCAAATTGTGTGTTGCAATTACGCTTTGCCCTCACTAACTCACCAAACGGGATGCTCCACTTCAGTTTAGAGGGATGGTGGCTGTTGGCATGCAATAAACTATTGCCCGCAGTCGCTTTTCTATGTAGGTTGGTTGAGATAATGCCATCCCTGATTTTAACACAGACATCCAAATAGTCCATCTCATACTGATCATACCTATGCGAGAAAGTTTTCTAGATCAGTTTTGGAGCCACCCCAGATTATAAAGATGTCATCTATGAACCACGTCCAAAAAACAATGTGCCTGATCAAATGTTCATTCTTTTCAATCCAAACCAGCTGTTCCTCCCACCATCCCATTAGCATACAAGCATAGCTCAGCGCAAAGCAGCCTCCCATAGCGGTACCGACCACTTGTTTGTACCACCTGTCCTCAAAAAGAAAAAAGTTGTTCTCAAGACAAAATGTCAACATGCCAATTAGCATCCGAGATTGTTCATACAGAAAGATGGACCTGTCTCTAAAGAAATGTTTACTAGCATTGATCCCATCCTCGTGTTTGATGCACGTGTACAATGACACCCCATCGATTTTCACTAACCAGAAATTGTCTTGCCATGAAATCCCCTCAATTTTATTGATAAAATCAGGGCTGTCTCTGCAGTATGATGGGAGACTAAGGACATATGGAAAAAGGAAAGCATCTAAGAATATGGATGTATTCTCTAGGTGGCTCCCATTGGCCGACACTATAGGTCTACCTGGTGGGTTGGTGTTGTCTTTGTGAATTTTTGGCAGCATGTAAAAACACGGTGCCGTAGGGTATTTGGTACAGAGGAACCTGTATTCCTCCTCTCCCAAAAGTCCCTGATGTCGCCAGTGTCCAATTTTAATGTAATATGTAGTGATTGCCTCATCGTATAGTTCCTTGCTTGGAATATATGATGTTTTTTCGCACTCGTTTCCAACGTATGCCATAACAACGCGGTCGTTACAACGACCGCGTTGTTATTTCGCATACCATTACAACGCAAGTCTGAACAACGACTTGCGTTAGGGGGCGCTGGATGTTGGAATAGTATAATTTACTATTCCAACTCCAGTCTGTGGGGACACTACGGAAGGTGTTGGATTTTAAATCCAACACCTTCTGCTCCCCAACGCAAGTTGTTGTTCGGACTTGCGTTGTAACGGTATGCGAAATAACAACTCGGTCGTTGTAACAACCGCGTTGTTATGGCATGCGTTGTTAGGCATGCGTGGTAAACGCTGTTTACCTGCTTGACCTTACATAGTTTCCAGAGACAGTGAGTTGTCTGTTTGCCACTTGTTTGTATAAATGTATGTCCCATTGGACCACGTTCCCTCCCTTGTCAGATGGTTTAATGACAAAACTAGGGTCGCTATTTAATGTCCCTAGAGCTAGTCTTTGTTCTGGGGTCAGGTTATGTGCGTGTCTGTTTTTACTTTTATTCCAAATACGCATGAGGTCTTGGGTTACCACCTCATGAAAAGTGTCCAGGTTGTCATGTAGTAGATTGGGGTTGAAGGTGGACTTAGGCCTGAACTTGGTAGGTGCTGTACCCCTAGTTTCTAGTCCCATTTGTTCCAGGAGTTCACGTTCACTCGACCACTCATTCAGTTCTTCTCCCAATTCCGCCAAGCATGCCAGTCCTTCAATATCATTCAAACACAAAAGCTCCGATACTTGTGTTCCACTACTCTCAACAACATCCCCACTCCCTGTGGCACGTTTCTTTTTATGTAAAAACATTTTCATGAGTTTCAGTTTACGTACGTATAAAAACATATCAATTCTAGTCCTGCTGTAATCAAAGTTTGCTGTAGGACGAAAAATAGTAAGGCCAAGTTCAAGTAAGGATTTTTCTGCCAAAGTTAATTCATGTGATGACAAGTTCACCACCGTCAAATTCTGCTCACCCATCATTTCCGCTTCGTCTGCCGCATTGTTCTCCCATACGGCAGATAGATATATATATATATCCACCACCAAGCTTACATGTTGCAGTAAGCACGAGCCACTCCAATCCAAGTTTCAAAATAGATTTATTTTCGGGCACAAACGACGCGTTTCGAGCTAAACAGCTCTTGGTCTCATGACCTTTGTTCCGAGTTTACATTTTTTACACAGATCGCTTCACACACGACGCACAACATAAAAGAAAGACTGTTAGTTTCTACCATCATCCAGTGAAATACAGATAAAGACAGTGCTTACTTCAAAAATAGATATACAATAAATAATAAATCTCGTACTGTACATGTTTAAAATTGAGGCTAATCAAAATATAACTCATTGATATCCAAGAAATATATATGTCAATACAGGGTATTCTTATGGCAATAGAAAAGAGACTGCAGTTGCGAAGTCCCCACAGTATTCATAATCGTTGTTCCTATGCTGCAATCTAGGGTACAGTACTCACTCTTTAAACAACATAAAGGAGTCAGACCATGACTCTGAATCGCTCGTGTCAAACTAAGTGCTGGGTGCATTAATGTTGCTACAGTTTCACAGAGTAAAATACCCCCATAACCGCTGTTTGCACTGTGGTCTTCTGCTAGACCCCAAGGGTCTATAAGTTACTATCATGGGTATAGTACCCGGTTAATCTAATGATCTAAAGGGTGAGATCCAATGATGGGGAACATATAATCCAACCAACATGAGGTGTACCTTATGGGTATAGTACCCAGGTGAAACTAATAAGGAGAGGACGGTTGTCGTGTAAAAGCATCCGGATCTCCGTGCTCATAACATTCTAATAGTTTAATCGTAGTGAAGGCACCCTAAGGTTCAATGTGGTAAATCTGCAAAAGAACAAGGACACAAACACATTACTGATGTGAAAACAGCGTTCATCATAGTAAAAGAGGCATAAGATTTAGCACCATTCATATGGTCTGAAATTGAGACTTTAAAGGTCAGGCTCCACGAAGTTTGCATAGGAAAAGACTGTTATCAAATTACATTCTGCCACCCAGTAAGCTGATCAAAAACAGTGTACACTCAATTCTCAATAGTGGAGTGGTACAAAAAGAAAATTAAGGGATGGGTAATGAATATTACATACATAAAACATAGATGGTTAAAAGATCTTACTGAAAACTCTAGTTCTTGAAAGGAACCCAGGAGACAATCAAATTATAGATGTACATACATCTCTTCATCGTTATTCATTCCAATCGGAAAGAGCTCCCCGCTTGTAGGATAAACCTTGATTCTGACCTGCGTAGGGATTGGATTCGATTACCCCCCCTCGGATTCTTGGAGATGGTATCAAGTGCGAAGTATTTAGCAGTGGTCCAATAACTGTTGTGTGCCTGGCTGAAGTGTTTAGCGGTGCTATAACTTAGATCTTTGTTTGTGATAGCTCGCCAGTGCTCCAAAATCCTTTTCTTCACAGGGAAGGTAGTGGATCCAATGTACCACTTGCCACAAGGGCAAGTGATCACGTGAATTACAAAATCGGTTCCACAGTTTATGTTCTTTTTAATAATCCACTGCCTGTTGGTTCTCTGTAGTCTGACTTCCCTCACATTTTCACTGTTGCTACAGGCCTTGCACTTTCCACATTTGTGGAAACCCCCAGTTCTTTCTAACCAATTGGGCTTGCGATGTTCCAAGTGGCTCCTGACTAGCATGTCCTTGATCGTAGGGCCCTTTCTGTAAGTTATAGATGGATGCTGGCCCAATCTATCCCTCAGGGTGTGATCCTGTGTTAAGATATCCCATCTCTTTTTGATGATTTTGCTAAACTGGGCAGATTGAGTGTCATACGTAGTAATCAATCTGATAGGAGATCCCTCTTCTGTCTGTGTAGTTTTAGGAGCTTTGTAGAGAGCTTCGCTTCTCTTGATGGAATCTGCTCTTTTCTCACCCATCTCGAGCATTTTGCGGGGATACCCTCGTGCCCGAAATCTGCTCATCATCTCTTTCTTGTTCTTTTGATAGTTACTCTCGGAGCTACAGTTTCTTTTAGCCCGCAAGAATTCACTAAACGGGATACTCCACCTAAAATTGGGGGGATGGCAACTAGCTGAGTGAAGTACGGAATTCCCTGCTGTTGTTTTTCTAAAAAGATCTGTCACCAACTTATTGTCCTTGGTAGTAAGCCTAATATCAAGGAAATCCACTGTGTGTTGACTGTGCTGCATGGTAAATTTGAGATTCACAGTATTATGGTTCAATTCATTGACAAACTGTAGGAGTTCTTCTTCCATACCCTCCCACACGAAAAAGACATCATCGATGTACCTTAACCAAATATTGACTTTGCTGGTACAATGTTCAAAAGACTCGCTCCAGAGCACCTGCTTCTCCCACCAGCCCACCAAAAGATTGGCATAGCTGGGGGGGAAGCAGGTGCCCATCGAAGTCCCTTGTATTTGCTTGTACAGTACACCATTGAACATAAACACATTTTCCATCAAACAGATCTCTATCATTTGAAGTAACATGTGTGTGTGAGCCAATAGATGAATACTCCTGGTTTTCAAAAAGTGTTCACATGCTTTGAGGCCATCGCTGTGTCTTATGTTGGTGTAAAGGCTTTCGACGTCTAAACATACCAACCAATGCTCTTTACCCCAGTGTATATTCTCAATTTTTGGTAAAAAGTCTTTAGTATCCCTCACATATGATGTTAAATCCCTGACATACCCTGCCAGAAAGTGATCCACATAGATCAAAACATTCTCAAACAGGCTATTCTTAGAGGAAACTATTGGGCGACCTGGTGGATGGAGTGGATCTTTGTGCACATTAGGGAGCAGATAAAAAGTGGGCACTGTGGGTGTGTTATTTTTTAAGAATTGTTGCTCATCCCAATTGAGTAGATTATCGTCAGACCACCCCTTAAGTAAATCAGTGAATCTCTTCTGCAAATTAACCAGGTAAGATTTGTCTACTCTGACATAGCAAGTTGTGTTGTCTCATGGCCTCTTGTATGTAATTTCATTTGTCCCACAGGACGATATTACCGCCGTTGTCTGAGGGTTTTATTATGATTCCTTCATCCTTCTGTAAGGCCAATATAGCTTCCCTCTGTGCGCTGGTTATGTTGGATCTAGTTACTGTTTTTTTTAGCAGTTGCAAGATATCTTGATTGACCGCCTCATGAAAGATATCAATGTTGTCTCTTGTGATCTGGGGCATATATTTGGATTTAGCTCTGAACGAAGTCACACTTGGTATCGCTGGGTCAATTCCACAATTCACTACCGTGGAAATGTTAGCAGGATCAAAAAGATCGACTGCTTGTGTGCCATGGATCCCTGGTTCTTCTTCTAACTCATGGAGTGATCTAAGCATGTTTATGTCTTCAATGCATAGGGATGTAGTGGGTCTATTTTCTTGTGTGGTGCTCTGCCCTCTCTTTTTTAGGTTATGTACTTTGAATAGTTTGAGCTTGCGTACAAACAGATAGAGGTCAATACGTGTCTGTGTATAATCTGGGGGTGTATCTGGACAAAAAGTTAGGCCTAATTTGAGGACATCTTCCTCAGTCTTAGTAATATTTCTCTGGGATATATTAATTACCGTAAGTTCTTGTCCATCCATTATTTCTTCCTCTGATTCTGGCCCCTTGTTCCCACACCAGTGTTGTTGCTTTTTTCTGCGACGGTCTTGTCGTCTTTTGCTTTTATTCTTCCTCCTCTTCCTCTGCCCCTTGTTCTCCCTCGTATCGATTGTTCGTTGATTTCTTGCAAGAGGCGCAGTTCTTCGGAAAAAGAAACAATTTCAGAGGGGTTAGAGTTGCTGCTGTCAACGGAACCAATGTCGGAGCTTAGACTCGTACCAGACTCCCATCTCCCTCTATCCGCTGCTCCCAATGCTCGATCTTTGTTGAGGTTACCGCAAAGTTTGTCGAATTTTCTCGCAAACGTTAAAATTCTTCCAGATCTGTAATCTCTCTCGTCTCTTTCTAATTTTCTCTGCTTTCTTTCAATGATTTCCTTTTCAAAGATGATGATATTGTCATTCACTGCAGTCAGGACTTTTTTTTACCTCATTTTGGTCTGGATCTTTCGTCATGTCATCAAGCAAATTTTGTATCTGCTCCGGCAGATCTTTGTGCTCGTCCCATGCATTTTTGATCAGGATCTGTAGCATTGTTCTCGAGCAGGCTGTAGTGTTGTCCATCCATGCTTTCAACACTTCCTGCTTTGGATTATTCAATGTGGGCACAATCGAAATTCTCAATCCTCTTGGTTTGTGGTCGACGTCCAGGTAATTTTGGAGCGATGTCGCCTCCCACCACCTGCTTAATTCTTTTCTCCGCAGTTTCTCCAAATTGTTGCCTTTCTGTTTAATGGTCGATGTTGGTTGTGGCTGGTTAGTGCTTGTTCCCTCTCGATTGCTCTCTGTTGCAGTTTTTCTGAAAATTAGGCTCGCGGATGCCTCCCAGCCTCTCAAGAACTCCATTGCCCACAATGCACTTCGATCGTCCGATCGTTCTAACTTGGATCGCGTCTCAAGGACAGCTGTTCTGACGAACCCTGGCTGCTGCCTCACCGTCCTCGGCTTCCCCGATACCTCTTCAAGTGAGATACAAATGGAATGGTTTCCACGGAGCCGTCTTCACAAAACCAGTGTTGCGGTGAGTCACTTACGCTGCCGACGGGCGTTTTCTGTTGATTTTGAAATCAAAGCAAAGTCCAGTGGCGCGAAAATACGCCCTTCCATACGGGTTGGGGCTCGTCGTGAGCAGGCGCCCCCGCTCTACTAAATCCACCACCAAGCTTACACGTTGCAGTAAGCACGAGCCACTCCAATCAAAGTTTCAAAATAGATTTATTTTTGGGCACAAACGACGCGTTTCGAGCTAGACAGCTCTTGGTCACATGACCTTTGTTCCGAGTTTACATTTTTTATACAGATCGCGTCACACACGACGCGCAACATAAAAGAAAGACTGTTAGTTTCTACCATCATCCAGTGAAATACAGATAAAGACAGTGCTTACTTCAAAAATAGACATACAATAAATAATACATCTCGTGCTGTACATGTTTAAGATTGTGGCTAATCAAAATATAACTCATTGATATCCAAGAAATATATATGTCAATACAGGGTATTCTTATGGCAATAGAAACGAGACTGCAGTTGCGAAGTCCCCACAGTATTCATAATCGTTATTCCTATGCTGCAATCTAGGGTACAGTACCCACTCTTTAAACAACATAAAGGAGTCAGACCATGACTCTGAATCGCTCGTGTCAAACTAAGTGCTGGGTGCATTTATGTTGCTACAGTTTCACAGAGTAAAATACCCCCATAACCGCTGTTTGCACTATGGTCTTCTGCTAGACCCGAAGGGTCTATAAGTTACTATCATGGGTATAGTACCCTGTTAATCCAATGATCTAAAGGGTGAGATCCAATGATGGGGGACATATAATCCAACCAACATGAGGTATATATATATATATTTTGCAAAAACGGACTCCACACTACTCTCAGCAAGGATCCCACAGCACGGAGAAAGAACGATCCACAGGTAGGTTTTTAACCAGTAAAGTGCATTTATTTAGTACACCATTGTGCAAGCAGATAGATATATATATATATTACCTACTGGCGGTCGCCAGTAGGTAGTTATAGTTAGGACCTTGTTTCTATTCAAAAAGCGTTTATTCTTTTGCCAATATCTTTGGCGCCATTTGACGAATCGTCACGAAACTTTCAAAACTAATGGTTCGCTTGGGTCAGCTCCTGTCTTAGAAGTTTCAGGGTGATTTGTCAAGCGGGGGCCGATAAAAAAGGGGGGTCCCAAAACACGTTTTCCCAATGTTAATTTCCATAGGAACTTTAGACAAAGCTACAGTCCGAACTGCTGAACGGAATTACAGAAAATTTGGCAAAAAGGTAGGTCTTGGTTCAGAAAGTGTGCTTTTTTTTAAATGGTGTAAATCTGTTCAGTAGTTGCTGAGAAATTAAAAAAATAAAAATATCGATATCTGAGCACCGAGGAGGATTCGCGAACCCTCCCGAGCATGAGATTCATTCTGATTTGCTGCCAACACTCCAAACCAGAATGTGTTGGCAGCCATCTTGTGACTCGGTAACCGAGTCACAAGAAAATAGTAGAAAAAAGAGAAAAAACAAGAAAAGGGGGAAGGGTAGAAACACCCTGAGCCCCTAGGCCTGCTCAGGGGGTCCCACAAGGACCCCCCAGGGCCACAAAAAAGCATTTAAAAAAAAAAAGGAAAAGCCGGCATCTCACCAGAGGCCCCGCCCCCTCCCTGCATCACTTTGGTGGGCTAGTTGGTCCCCAGGGACCCTCAGGATTCAAGGGGACTTAATTCCCCAACCCAGAATGCGCCAGGAGGTGTGTTTGCAGAGTGGTGGAGAAAGGGGGCGTGGCCACCTGTCAGCTATCCCACTATCTGGGGCATACTGGAGGTATCAGGTAGGGTAGTTGGCCTCTTAGGACCCCTACCAGCGAAGGGGACTTTAATCCCCATCCAAGAGCGTGCCAGGAAGTGCATTTGCAGAGTGGTGGGGGAAGGGGGCATGGCCTGCTATGAGAACTTAGCAATCCTGCTGTGTGGGACTCACTGGAGGTAATAGGAGGGGTAGTTGGCCCCCAAGGTTGACCTGAGGGGCTAACTACCCCTCCTGTTACCTCCAGTAAATCCCACACTGTGGGATAGCTTCGGAGGCCACGCTCACCTTTCTCCACGACTCTGCAAAAACACCTCCTGGCACAGTACTGGTTGGGGGATGAAGTCCACTTTACTCCTGAGGGACTTTGGCAGCCAAGTAGCCCTCCTGGTACCTCCTGTAAGTCCTACGCAGCGGAATTCCTGAGTGCTGGTTGGAGGCCCAGCCCCCTTTCTCCACCACTCTGCAACCGCGACTACCAGTTAAAGAAGCATTTGTAATGTAATAGGTCTTGCATTTGTAAGAGTTAGAGCTATTAGCGTGGTAAATCTAAAAGTGTTTTATTAATGTTTCTTGGAGTAGAGTGGATGTAGGTTGTATGTAGTGGAATTATGTGGTATCTTGTGCAGTGAAATTATGTGGATAGAAAGTATGTGGTATTTAGTGTATAGGAATTATGTAGAGTGAGATTATGTGTTATGTAGAGTAATTATGTGGTATGGTAGTCTGAGTTGTGGAGTGGAAAGCTCAGGTTTAGTCTTCCTCGTTTCCATAGAAGCTAAACTGTGAACTCAATGAGACAAAAAAAGTAATCACTGAGGAGCACTTCTGGACCTAGTCAGAGGTATGAGCAGGGCCACTGGAATTATGCGACTGTTTGGCTGCACCAACTTTCACACAATTATACATTTTCCACATTAGCCACATAATTCATCATCTGCTGCCTAATCTGCAGATTTGAACAAAAAAAGCCTTGTTTCTAGCTCAAACTGCTCAAACGTTAACAAAAATGCAGTGACAAGTGTTACAGCGTGGTGGAAGGTCCTTTGTAAACCTAGAATGGTCACCTGTTACTTATTGGTAAATGTGGATGTTAAATTGGTACTAATGGTGTGCAAGCCACTCTTGCTTCTTTCTGTGCCTCTCTTGCCTCTTTCTGTTCCTTCTTTCTGCACTTATTTTGTTACTTTCTGCACCTCTCTTGCTTCTTTCTGCACCCCTCTTGTCTCTTTCTCCATCCCTCTTGCCTCTTTTTGCACCTCTGTTGCTTCCTTCTGCACCTCTCTTGTCTCTTTCTCTACCCCTCTTCCCTCTTTCTCTACCTCTGTTGCTTCTTTCTGCACCTCTCTTGCTTCTTTCTGCACCCCTTGTGCCTCTTTCTGCACCCCTCTTCCCTCTTTTTGCACCCCTCTTGCCTCTTTCTGCACCTCTGTTGCATCTTTCTGCACTACTCTTGCTTCTTTCTGCACCTCTCTTGCTTCTTTCTGCACCACTCGTGCTTCTTTCTGCACCCCTCTTCCCTCTTTCTGCACTCCTCTTGCCTCTTTCTACACCCCAGTTCCTTCTTTCTGCTCTTCATTTGTTTCTATCTGCACCTCTCTTGCTTCTTTCTGCACCCCTCTCGCCACTTTCTCCACCCCTGTTCCCCCTTTTTGCATCTCTGTTGCTTCTTTCTGCCCTTCTCTTGCCTCTTTTTCCACCCCTCATCCCTCTTTCTGCACCTCTGTTGCTTCTTTCTGCACTTCTCTTGCTTCTTTCTGCACCTGTGTCCCTTCTTTCTGCAACCCTTGTGCCTCTTTCTGCACCCCTCTTCCCTCTTTCTGCTCCCCTCTTGCCTCTTTCTGCACCTCTGTTCCTTCTTTCTGCATTTCTTTTGTTTCTTTCTGCAACTCTCTTGCTTCTTTCTGTATCCCTCTTGCCTCTTTCTCCTCCCTACTTCCCCCTTTCTGCATCTCTGTCGCTTCTTTATACACTTCTCTTGCTTCTTTCTGCACCTCTCTTACTTCTTTCTGCACCCCTTGTTCCTCTTTCTGCACCCCTCTTCCCTCTTTCTGCACTTCTCTTGCCTCTCTCTGCACATCTGTTGCATCTTTCTGCACTTCTCTTGCTTCTTTCTGCACTTCTGTTGCTTCTTTCTGTACTCCTCTTGCCTCTTTCTGCACCCTTCTTCCCTCTTTCTGCACCTCTCTTGCCTCTTTCTGCATCACACTTGCCTCTTTATGCTCTTTTCTTGCTTCTTTCTACACCTCTGTTGCTTCTTTCAGCAATTCTCTTGCCTCTTTCTGCACCCCTGTTGCTTCATTCTGCACTTCCCATGCTTATTTCTGCACCTGTCTTGCTTCTTTCTGCACCCCTGTTGTCTCATTCTGCACTCGTCTTCCCTCTTTCTGCACCTCTCTTGCCTCTTTCTGCATCTCACTTGCCTCTTTCTGCATCTTACTTGCCTCTTTCTGCACATTTCTTGCTTCTTTCTACACCTCTGTTGCTTCTTTCAGCAATTCTCTTGCCTCTTTCTACACTTCTCTTGCCTCTTTCTGCACCTCTCTTACCTCTTTCTGCATCTCACTTGCTTCTTTCTGCACGCCTCTTGCCTCTTTCTGTATCCCTCTTCCCTCTTTGTGCAACTCTCTTGCCTCTTTCTACACCTCTCTTCCCTTTTTCTGCACCACTCTTGCCTCTTTCTGTACCTCTGTTGCTTCTTTCTGCACTTCTCTTGGCTCTTCCTGCACCCTTCGTGCCTCTTTCAGCACCTCTGTTGCTTCTTTCTGCACTTCCCTTCCTTCTTTCTGCACCCCTTGTGCCTCTTTCTGCACCCTTCTTCCCTCTTCCTGCACGTCTCTTGATTCTTTCTGCACTGCTCTTGCCTCTTTCTGCACCCCTCTTGCCTCCTTCTGTACCTCTGTTGTTTCTTACTGCACTGCTCTTGCTTTTTTCTACACCTCTCTTGCAAATTTCTGCACCCCTCTTGCCTCTTTCTGCACCCCTCTTGCCTCTTTCTGCACCCCTCTTGTCTCCTTCTGCACCTCTGTTGGTTCCTTATGCACTGCTCTTGCTTCTTTCTGCACCTCTTTCGCCTGTTTCTGCAACCCTCTTGCCTCTTTCTGCACTTCTCGTGCCTCCTTCTGCACCTCTGTTGCTTCTTTTTTGTACTTCTCCTCCTCTTTCTGCACCCCTCTTGCCTCTTTCTGCACCTCTGTTGCTTCTTTCTGCGCTTCTCTTGCTTCTTTCTGCACTTCTCTTGCTTCTTTCTGCAACCCTCTTGTAGGAGAGTAGGATCTGCTTCACATGGGTACCCCCACTTTTTGCTGATGCTTCACTGTTTTTCGACTTTAGTCTGGCTGGGGCCCTGCTAATCAGAACCCCAGCCTAGCTGCTTCCTCTCTAAAATGGTTTCCATGTGCCTTAGGCACATCTCTGATTGGAATCTGGAGTGCCCTTATAAGTCCCTAGTATATGGTATACTATGTACCCAAGGCATAGGTACCTCAGAGGCCTACCAGGGGCTGCAGCATGTATTGTGCCACCCCTGGAGGGCCATCCAAAATGACACCACAGGTCTGCTACTGCAGCCTGGGTAAGGTGGTGCATGCACCCCTTACTGTGATATAGGCTACCTATATCACTACATACATACACACATATAAACCTATAAGTCACTCCTATGGCAGGCCTTATCAATCATGAAGGCAGAGTGCTTGGTTCCTATGTGAGAGGGTGCCCCTGCATGAGCAGAGCCCCTCTGCAGTGTTCGGAGACCCTTCTCTGATGCTGTTTGTAGTGCAGCCTGACCATATACTCTTAAGCGCATTATAACCTCGCGTTAAATGCTAACTTTGGGATGGCTGCACGGAAACATGTCGTGTTTGGTGTCAAACATCTTGGAATACTACCCCCGCCAGTTCTGGCGGCGGGGTAGCATTCCACCCTTCTAGAGGGAGAGACATGTACACACCGGCCTGCCCGGTAACTTCTTTCCAAGCCCTGGCATCACAAAATGGATGCCGCTGCCACAGACACGAGTCTGGCCTCCTGCTGCTGACCGAAACTCCGGCAGGGGAGGCCTGGACAATAGGTTTCCTGTCCCAGGGAGGTGTAACCACCTCCCCAGACAGGATAGTGTGTATTGGGGCTGGGCGGGAGCACTCTCTGGTGCTTTGAAGTCCTGCACTGGGGGCACATTTGGTGTCCCTGTGCATACCCCAGTTCAAACCGGCTCAGGGGCTTCCAGCCCCTGCTCTGGCACAAAACTGGACAAAGGGAAAGGGGTGTAACCACCCCTCTGCCCTGACCCTCCCATAGGTGGGTCCCCAGAGTATGTCCAACCCCCTAACTTGGTATAAGTATGGGACCCCAGTCCTTAGGACTTTAGATTTACCTGGACGAAACTCTGACACAGAATCCTGGACTTTCGATGCTCTACTTTAAGATTAGAGGACTGAAGAATCTCCCTTGGGGTCAAGGAGTGACTCCCCTGCTTGGCAGGCACCAACAAAGCAATTGTCCGGTCTGCATCGCTGAAGCTCCCGCCGGACGCCGAAGTCTTTGCATCACCAGAGGTGGATTTCCAGACTTCCCCGAGGCTACCCTGAGTCCCCAGCAAAGCTGAGGCCCGTGGCTATCGTGGGTAACGTGGAACCGTGACCCGTGGACACCGTGCACATTTGCAAGTGCATCCTCTTCTGGGTCTTCCACGAAGTTGTGCTTTGGGTTCCGAGTAGCCCCAGCCTCCAGCACCGACTGCACCGAAGATCACTGGCCTCCACTCCACGAGTGGCCTGTGAGCCAGCTCCAAGTGCGTCCACTCAACGCTCCTTCGCGGTCGCTAGACCGTTGGCTAGTAGGCCCTCCCGAAGGCCAATCTTCTTCTGCTTGGGCTCCCTAGTTGCTCCAGGCGTGCCCTGATTTACCCTTGCTGGGTGAGTCCTTCAGACCTTGCTGGTCTGCACCATCATCCTTCTTCCATTTCCACGAGACTTGCCGTTGCTAAGGCTTGTTGGGTCCAATCCGGTCGCCGACACCCCTGCAATCGACAGACGTCGTGGGACAGCTCGAATCCAGCTCCTGGTCATCGTCGACGCCTCCTGGACCTCGTGGCTGAAGAGTCAAGACAACCGTCAACCTACCTGAAGCACATCGGTGGGCATCTGCTCATCGCCTTCCTGGTCACTGGCTAGTGACCCAGACTCTGTCCCCTCTGTTTTCAGGTCCTTCAGATCTTTGATCCACCCGAACACTTTTGACTTGGCCGCCAGCAGCACTTTGCAGCAGATCGCCATTGAAAACGACAGACGAAACCCGACCCCAAAGACACCTATGCACCCGGCTTCCCTGGGTGAGGTAACTCGAGTACTCCGGTGCTCCCGTGGGTATAGACTCTAGAACAACCCAGTTCTAAAGGGGTTTGCTCCAAGTCCTCCTCTAAGTGTCCCTTTTCTTTAAAATTCCAACCGCGACTGTAGGAGAGTAGGATCTGCCTCTTATGTTGCCCCCATTTTTTTTCTGATGTTTACACTGGTTTCTGGCTATAGTCTGGCTGGGCCCCTGCTAATCAGGGCCCCAGCCTCTCTGTTCTCTCTAAACGATTTGGAGTGCACTCTAGGTGCACTAGTGATTGGATACTGTGGTACCTTATGAGTCCCTAGTATATGGTACCTTAGGTACCAAGGGCATAGATACTTCACAGGCCTACCAGGGGCTGCAGCATGTATTATGCCACCCCTGGGAAGCAGACTAAATCTGACACCACAGGCCTGCTACTGCAGCCTGAGTGAGGAAGTGCTAGCACCCCTCACTGAGATATAGGTTCCCTATATCTCTCCTACACACACATATAACCCTATCAGTCACCCCTAAGGCAGGCCCTATCAATCCTGAGGGCAGGGTGCTTGGCTTCTATGTGAGGGGGTGCCTCTGCCTGAGCAGGGCCCCTCTGCAGCTCTCAGAGTCCATTCTCTGGTGCTGTTTGTGGATGCGGTTAAACCATATACTTTTAAGTGCATTATATCCTCGCGGTAAAATGCTAACTTTGGAATGGCGGCA